>CM059602.1:30510000-31760000 GCA_030412105.1 Cyclura pinguis | reverse complement strand
CGTTCCAAATGCCACTTAATATAGTGACTCAGTATTGCACAACATTGCTCCAGAAACCCAGGCAAAGTACTATGTAACAACAGTCACCATAATCTGACAAGATTTGAAAAAATCTATATTAGCTATAGAGTAAATAGTACATATCTATCAGCTGTAATCATAACCTTTTGAGGTTTCAGGCAGCAGCGAAAGGCTACAACAGTATTTGTAGGCTTAGGATCTTTACCATTCAACACAGTGATGAACAATCTAACCCACAGCAAAGATTTGCAGTATCCAAATACATAGACTATGTAACAAATAATACACATTATCAATTATCCCTAAACTCAAGCATGCATCGAATCAGACAGAGAAAGCCAGTATTCATAACTTTGAGTATGATGAAGGATCCTGAAGTCACGATACAAAAGGCACTTCTTTAAAGGATTCTATTAATTCACAAACATGGTGTTTAATTTAAAGAAGTCTTTCATATAATCATTTATTTGTAACATATCAACCTAGTTTTCAAGGTGACCTATAACAAATACAACAGCCTAAATCCAAAACTGAAGCCCAAATTAGAGTAGGGTCAATGAATCAATTCCTGAATGGTGACTCAGCAATTATATAAAGCCCACTGATTTCACACATCTACTCTTGCTGTTGTGAGTAATGAAACTTAGGCCAAAGAGACACAGCTCTCACTTCATAGGATTCCCTTACCCAGTCTGCCACTGTTTCCTATAGCTCCTGGAGCAGATACAAGAGGCAATGAGAACAGTAAAGGCCTCCCCAAAGCTTTCTACTGCCAACTCTATAAACTACAGTGGATTAAGCCACAACTAACCAGCAAGTGACACATTCTTCTGCATCCTAACATAATCCTAACAGACAGCAAGCATGCACACACTTTAACACACGCTGCCAAATGCATGTGCAAATGGTCTTGCCTTGTGCAGCAGGCAACAGAGGAGGTGCTAAGACAATGAGCTTTTACTATTCCAGTGGCAATATATGTGTATATGTGGAGTGTGTGTGTGCGTCTTCAGGTCATCTGTCAATTTATGACCTCATGCAATATAGAGAAGAAATATTCCATCTGTACAGTTTCACACCTCATGTCATTCAAAAGTCATGCTAATGACTAAATGTTCTTTGGGAACTAATTTTAGATTTGACATCAAAATATTGTCTTAATATTCAATACTTTCACCTGCAAGAATCAAAGGATGTTGAAGGAGTACATACTGTTTTATTTCGCAGTCGAATGATGTCAGACACAGATCCGGCACCACAATATTCCATGACTATCCAGAGGTCAGTGTTCTTAAAATAGCTGCCATAATATTTGACTACATGAGGACTAAGGAAAAATTAAGAGAAAGTATAATTCAAGTGGCTTAAATATATATTTTGCAGACTACTAAATGCAAACTAAAAGGCAGATTTAAATCCCAGTTTTAGTGTACTGTGATGAGTCCTATTAAAAGCAAGAACTCAGACAAAGAAAATTCACTTTCCTAGGGAAAGGCCTCTAGTCAGTCTTCACCCTAGCACAAGCTGTTTCATACGAAATCCACAGTTGGGTACGTTTTTAGAAACTGAAAAATTGCAAAGAAATTATAACAGTAGGAGTTGCATTTTTTTTGTTACTGCACTACATTGTTATAGTGCTATTATTCCACTTTCAATATCCTATGGAATCCTGGAGCTTGCAATTTAGGGACAGACATTTAGAATTCTCAGCCAGAAAGCTCTTTGGCCTCAGTAAACTACGAACCCTAGAATTCCACAGCATGTTCAAAGTGGAATAATAGCATTATAACAGTTTAGGGCAGAAAGGTCCTAAGGGACCTACAACCCATTGTTAGGTGCTACATTACACCAGTGAACACAGTGGAATAAATTCAGATTATGGTCAAATTGTACACAATTTAAAAGAATAAAAAAATCAATTATATAAAAAGGCATGCATAAAACAAGACATCAATCAAGCCAGTCAAGAAATTCTATAAAGCTAATATCCCACTGAGCTATAGTCTCTTGAGCTGGACACATTATAACAAGTTAGGATATCACTTACTGCTAGCACAGAAAAGCAAGCTTCACAAGTTGAAATAAATATAACTCACCAGGAGGAAATTTTTTTTTCAAAGGGATTTCTTCCCTCAGATGGAGCACAGTGTTCACAGTACATTTGGGAAGGACACTTCTTTGTTATCTCGAGACTGAAATATTTTAATCTGACCTATGTGAGTATACTATTTGTGACTTTTCACAGAACAACAGAGTGGGCCTGGGCACATGCTGTTTGACAACCGGTCCTTGAAGAGCTACAGTAGTTGCCACTTTGTTTCCCAGCATACATTCAAGGTACTGGGCTTAACTTTGTAACCCTTCTCCAGAAACTGGGGTGACATACCACCTACAGGTACCTATCAGTTATTTTAGGATTACCTGTTGAGACCCTAATCTGTGAATGCTGCCATCTGAAGCCAGCCAGGTAGTTACAAGAGATCAAGTCTTTTCTATAACAGTTAGTCAGTCGAAAAAGATTGCTCACATCAGTTCACAGGGACAACCAGTTTTTGAAAAAAGTTTTAAAAAGTAATTCAGTCAATTGGATTAATAACATTTTCCTGTCTTTTTAAAGAAAAGGTTCTATTTTTCCAATTAATCCTCAATAGTCTTTTCATATTTATGAATACTGATGTGAGAGTTTGATATTCAGAATAAATATTTTTAAAAACAAATTTTGAGTCATCACAGTAAATCAGGTGTGACCACAGTAAATTTAACTCACAGTATGCTATGAGAGTCAAACATCAAAGCTCGGCTGGGAATCACGTGACCCTCCAGATCTTGTTGGACTGCAGCTTGACACAGCTATTGCTAGCACAGGCACTGGTCAAGAATGCTGGCATTTGCTGTCCAAAATCTGGAAGGCCACATGATTTGCCCCTCTGCTTTAAGGGAAAACATGGGTTTAAAAAACATGGAATCTAGCAAGTTTTCTCCTTTCCATATATGTGTTTATTTAAAGTATTTTTACTGCACCTTTCTTCAAAGGTTTGAAATTTAACAAATGTAAGAATAAGAATAAGACCTAAAGGGAGTTCACAGATTTTTTCTTGGCACAGTATCTAAGCCATTATTTTTGTTCACTTATTAACCTCACCACCACCGCATATACCACATACAAGGATCAGTGGGAGATGAGGAACGACTAGTCATTTCATCTACAGAGAATGGGAAAGAAAGGACTTTTTCCTTCTGTAAGTTACGTTTTTGTGGTGAGCACTGATAGTAGTCTCACTGTTCCCACTGTCTTAAAAAAAATCTGGCAGGAAATGACAAATAAGTGTCCTTTGAAAGAAAGGAAGATTTTCCATCCTCTTCTACAAGCTCTCTGCCAGAGCTATTACAAGCAAAAAGCAATATAGGGTACATTACTTTTTGTGTAATGACATTACATCACAAACAATACTCCTAAAATTTCTAAAATATGACTTTGAGGGGAGCAATTTGGGGGGTATGGCAGAAAAGCAGCAGATGAAAGGACTTCTTTCCCATTCCTTCTTGCAAACATAAAGAATGAGGAATTAAATTAATACTCTTCCTTCTCTTTCCCCTGAACAGGAAAGGAGGTGATTTTTTTTACATGCCAGGTTTCTGCAAAAAATATAATGGTATTCAAGAGTTTGGAAAGTTCTCTAGAAGTGAAAATACTGACTGCTGGCACTCACCTATCACATTGCTGCATTATGGATATCTCTTTGATAATCTCCTGTAAATCAGACTCAACAGGAACTTGCTTAATTGCAACAACTTGGCCAGTTTCTTTATGGATAGCTTTGAATACACTGCCATATGATCTGTAACAAGAAACAAAGACAATAAGGCAAGACAATTGATTTATACAGTATGTTTAAGTGCACCATGTATTCAAGAATTTTATACTAAATTAGTTTTTAGATTAATCTAGGACTAGCCTTGTTAAGAAGTCTGATATCAAGGGTCATATCAGGAACAAAAATCTGAGAATCATTTCAGTACTTTTACTAAAAGCACTATTTATATGATCCATGTAAATACAGAAGGCACAAGGCATTCTGGTGGCACCCAGGCTATTTTATCCCCCAACCTAAACATCATTAAATAATCATACTACAATAATACCTGCAAAAGCTATTAATCATTAAATTGTATCCTTAAGTGGCAAATATAGATACATATAAATTGGCTGAAGAGGGATTTCCACCATAAGATTCAAGGAGTACCAGTGCAATGTCACATTTCTATGCATGCCGCCCCATACATATACACACATACACACAGCCTCTCCTCTCTAAGAACTGAGCGCTTACTTAAAAAGAAGAATATGCATCTGACAAAATATTCAAATTTCTTGGCTCAGAATTACTTAAACATACATGTATATGACTACTACACCACAGCGCACCCTCTGTATATGCAAGGGTTTTGTTTCAGGAAACCTCATGTAAAACAAAAACAGCAAGTGTCGCAATCTATTGTAACGGACACAAGGGGTGCATCTCTATGCCCGTGTGGGCACACACGCATCATGTCCATTGACTATAAAGGGAGTGACACTTTGCACAACCTCACATTCATGTTGCAGAGGCCACACCAGGAGAACAGTACCTTCTGGTTGCTGTTCCTCAGAGCTTTAGTAAAAAAAAAATTATACCTTAGAAGCCTAAACAGTGCTCACTTAGGTTCAGCAGAGCACAAAGAATAATCAGATTTCCAATGTGCGAACACTACTACTTCAATTGTCACAGCAAGAAACAGGTGCTAGCACAAACAATTAAGGTAACTACTGATTGCTCGACATACAAAGAGATTTGCCTTTCACAAAAATAGAAAGCCTGTCATTATTGAGAACACCTTCTTCAAAACTGAGAGCAAGTGTAGTGATTATAGTGCTGGAATGAGACCTGGTGATCATGCATCTGATCTGATCACTTATCCATAAAATTCACTGCTTGATCTTGGGCCAGTCGTTCTCAGCATTATCTACCTCACAATGTTGTTGTGAGAATGGTGAAACATTTATATATATCACCTTGAGTTCACAGGAAGAAAGGAGAGACTGAATTGTAATTACTAAATACCAATTACTAAATTACTAAATACCAATGAGAACATCCTCCTCACATGGTGTGTTAATTAAATGAGTCATATCTTCTTAGTTACCTTATGTATGACTTCATATGTAACCAACTTTATAACATACCCTCAAAAGTTTATGAAGTATTTTAAGGCTCCCAGAATACTGGATATAGAATAAATAGGCCTTCAATAAATTTGTCATGTCTGTGCAGATACACTGTTTCTGTGGTCACTGTGGCCACAGCCGTGAAGTAGACATATTCCATCTCTAAACAGCAAAATGATCTAAAAAGGGGTTTCCAGTAGCAACCAGTGGAATGCTTCATCAAGGTAAGAAAAAACTTTGTTCTTCACTTCCAAATGCTGGTTTTAAATACTGGACAAACCTTCTCCCATAAAAGACAGTTATCTCAGATGGGGTTAGATGGAAGAAAACAACTGCTGTCTTCCTCCTCTTCATAATTCAATTTTGAATTCAATTTCACAATGTTAACAGAATCTCAGTTTTTGATCACAAACAAAAAGGTATCACCTAGAGATGTGGGGTCTGAAAAATACCCAAAAACTGTTTTAAAAACCCTGAGATTTTGGAGGAGAGACTAGAAAATTTGAAGGATTGAAAAAATTACTTGGACAAGATATTCTCTCTCGTAATTAGTGACTTTTTTTTTAAGACAAGCTTTTACTCACTCAAAAACTATGAATTGTGCAATAGGAAGATAATTCCTGTGGATACATTAGCCATTTAAAATACTCAGATCTAAAATGTATTTTTGTGCCTACTGGGTACTGCCATCTTTGTACATTGACTGTGATGGAGGGTTTTCATTGCTTGTGATAAAGTACTGACAGAGAAATTAATATTTTAAAGGTTGAGTTACTTCATATAAAATATGCTGCCAGTCTCTACTTAAGATGGCAAATGTTCCTGTCTAAATAATATGTTTTTCTTTATTGCAAAATTTGGTTTTATGTTTGTTTTTTCCTGACTCTCAGTTGGCACAAATTAAGATATATACACGTAAGCAGCATGCAGCGTCATACTCTACAGCTCCTTTTTTAATATAGGGCAGAGTCAATCCCTGCACACTTCCAGAATCCCATAATGACTTCTTTCTGGTGAAAAAGGAGGGGGGATTGCTGCTTCTGGAAGCCTCCAGGTGAAACAAATTACCTTTAAGATGTAAGACCTTCCTGCATTATTTAACAACTCAATTTTGAGAACCAAAAGTAGACTTCTGGCCACTTTGTTTTTAAAATATTTTTATTTTTAGATAATCCATGTGATCCCCAGAACTACTACAGTGGCCCACCCCAATTTACAATACATTCACTAATTTTCTGATTAGAAATATAACAATATAATATTTTTAATTTCATAAATATGCCAAATAATATAATTTTATTTGCTAATTAAGATATTAATCAAACTTAGCTTACTGAAGCAATAACATAAGTTTGAGTGGGACAGGAAAATCAGTACTGTATAGTTTCCATCCAAATTTCCATTTTTTCCAGAAAAAAAATCAAAAACGTTAAATTGTTTTACTCACAGCTGCAAATTTCTAGAAATTTTACGTCTCTAGTGTCAGCTACAGAACTGATACTTGAAATAATGTATAGGTATCAGTTCAGTCCTAGAAAACACTATACGTGAGAAGCACATACAACTAGACCCAGTATACGCTGATGCCGACCCACAGAGATGTTAATCCAAGCCCTATGCATGTACAACAGCTAAAATGCAGGGATAAGCAATGTTGTGTCTTCTGTATGTTCTGCAGTGCAACCCCCATCATCTTTGACCATTGGTCATGCTGGCTGTGGCTTATATTGATCTGCACCCCAAATTGCAGAAAAGATTTCAGGTTGCTCACCTCTGTCACAGCAAAGGGACATGTGTTTTCCAAAGCTTTGCACAGGGACATGTGTTTTGCCAAATGCTAGTATGTGATCTCACTTCACTGGACTGCAAACTACTATCTTCTAATTCCTGAAAGACTGATTTGCATCACGCTTCCTTTTTCTGCATTTTGCAAGGAGGGCCTAAAACTCTGAAGGTCAGTAGTTTATTCAAAAATTTCAAAATAGCCTGTTTATTAAGAATGCAGTGTAGAAGTCTGAGTGTTGTACTATCACCCTGGAGACCGGGGTTCAATTCCCCACTTGGCCACTGAAAACCACTGCATGACCAGAGCACATCACACATTCTCAACCCCAGAAAGCCCCTTAGGGTAGCCTTAGGGTAACCATAAGCCAGAAATGACATGAAGGTACACAACAACAACAAGAGTGTTATTTAGTTTTGCTTGCATAAATCAAGAAATAGCAGTGTTTTATAAAATACACATACAAATCCTAAACAAGAGCTGTCACAGGTGCTTTGTATATTCTTTGTATAGCAGCCTCTCATAATGTTCGCTTACCCTTCACCAAGTTTTTCTAGTACATCAAACACTTCTTCAGGTTGTTTTGTTAAACTGTCTTCATCTAACTTCCTAAGCTGCCTGTAACCAAAAGAGAGAGAGAGAGAGAATAAGACACTATGCAGATTTCAAAGACACAATCACGAACTGTTTTTTAAAAACACCGTATCACTTGTAAACAACATTCTCACAATCATTTATTAAATTTATATTCTATATTTCTGCAGAAAAAAATGTACTCAGGTCACGTATTAAGAGTGCAGGAAAGGTTGAATCAAACCTATGTACCCGTCTTTTCCACTGTTTTTAAAAAAGGCCCTTACACCTATGTATAACATTTTTAATGAGCAGATAGAGGAGCAAAGGATAATGATCCCACAACTAAGTAACATGTGGAAGTGCTTCTGGCCTTTGTGCAGTGGAGTTTTAAAGGAGTCTCTAGAACAGGGGTTGGGAAAGGACATCTTACGGGCTACATGTGGCCCCTGAATCCCACTTCTGTGACTTTCAAAACCTTTTGGCAGTCTCCTAAAGCCCTCCATTAAAAAAAAAAAACAACTTCCAAACTGCCTAAACTGGTGAAACTTTTCTACCTTCTCAGAACCCCATCACCACCTATCATGAGTCAGAAACTGGAGAAAAATGGCTCACTAGAAGTAACATGACATCACTTCCTGTTGGGAAGTGAAAAAGAAATGTTGAGTGTCTGTGCTACTTTCTTGCACCCATCATATATCTTGGCAAAGGATTTTTTTAATGAAATGTACAATAACAAAGAAAGCATTTGTCTATTCAATTCTGTTTATAATTAAGATCAATGGTACTAATAGATATTAAAAAGGAAAAATAGTTGCAAGATCTGGGGGCACTACACACATTTGTGAAAAGCAGAAATATCCTGATTTCTGCATGTGTGTATGACTGCCTATACATATGCATGCATACACACACACACACACACATGCACATACACACACATGCATACAAAATGACAGTAAAAGTAGGAGTTTGTGTGATATCCTACCACTGCCACTACCCTTCTGCAGTGGTGGGACTGAGTGCTCCTGTGAGGCAAGAGGCTATACTGACAGCAGCAGTGCTGCTGGTGGCATCTCCCATGTCAGACAGGCTTTTGTTGAGGAGTCAGACTAAATGTGACAAAAAGTTTCTGGGCAGCAGCAGTAGTGGGGAGTGATACTGGCAGATGATCTCTCAGAGACAATGACACTGGTTTACACTTGTTAGTACTGTGCAAAAGGAGGCACTGTAAACCCCTTCTGAATTTCTTTTACCATGAAAATCCTAAGATGAGACAATCTAAAATGAAACAAGACATAGTGACACGAGACAAAATTCCAAGGTCAGATGGCATTCAACAAGGACAACTACAGTATAGCAGAGGCCTCAAGCTCAAAGAACACTGAACTACTTGCATGTTCAGAGGAAGAAACAAAAGTCCAAAGCTGCACAACATATATCATAGGAACACAGAACATGAGAAGCATGAATCAGAGGAAGCTATAGTAAAACTGTTGGGGATGATAGGAGTTTCAGCCCCACGGAAACGCAGCGGAAAAACCAGAGTTCAGCGAGCCAACAGCAGCAGCCTTATTCCCCAGCAAGGATACTCTCACACAGAGGAGTTTCTTCCAAAATAGGAGGCACTTTATCTTGCAGCAAAGTTCCGTTATATACAACACATAGGACAGATGGACAAAAGCTTGCGCCAGGCACCAGGTTTGGTCAACAGACAAATACATACTAGCGTTGCTTTGTTATATACATATCTACAACCAATCGGGTAGAGGTTTGCACACCTCCCTCTACCATCTGCACACGACCCCAGTTTCTTATGCAACCTTGCAATTACCCACAGCTGGGGCATGATGCAACATCTTTGCAGTGGGCTGATCATTTTCCCAGGGTTCCCTGACTGGAATCCCTGACAAAAACTTCCATAGTAAATGGGAATGTATAAACACTGCAATAATTGGGGTGAGTGAGATAAAGTGGAAAGGAATATTATACTATGTTTTACTCAAGAAATGGAAATCTAAGAAGAAAGAAGAAGTTTATTCTCCCCCTACAGAGGCAGAAAAAGAAATTGAAAGATTATACACTGGAGTCTAGAAGGAAACGGATCACACTCCAAAACAAGACTTCTTGTTAATCACAGGTCATTGGAATGCAAAAGTAGGAATCACAGAAGAACCAAAGACTGGATGAAGATGAAGAAAAGAAGCAGGAGAGCAACTGACTGAATTTTGCGAGGCCAACAATTTCCTCATTGCCATCAAAGAGTAGACTGTATACATGGATATCACCTGAGAGCCAACATGGAAATCAAATAGACTACATTACTGAAAGCAGAAGTGGGAGAAGCTCCACTGTCTCTGCAAAAACAAGATCAGAAGCAGATTGTGACACAGACCATGAACTGCTAATAGTAAAAATTAGAGTAAAGCTAAATAAGAACACTAAACTAACCATCATGCCAAAATTCAATCTGAAGAACATCCCTATAGAATGTAAAGACAGTGTAAAAAAATAGATTTGCAATATTAAACTATTAATTGAAAGAGAGCCAGAAGGACTCTGGATTGAAGCCAGGGATGCTGTTAAAAGGAAGACGAAAATACACTATCTGCAGCCAAAAAGAAAGAGAGGCCACAACAGATGACAGATGAAACTCTTCAAGCAGTTAAGGATAAATGTAAAGCAAAAATAAAAGCTGACAGAAATGGGGTCGGAACCCTAAGTGCAACTATTCAGCAACCAGTATATAGGGATAATTACTATAATCATCAGTACGGACAATTAGAAGATGACAACAAAAAAGGAAGAACAAGAAACCTCTTCCACAAAATCCGAGAAATCAAAAAGAAATTTAAGCCAAGAGTGAAGATGCTATACGACAAGCAGGAGAACACGTTACATGACGAAGCACAAATGGAAACAATACACTGAAGAACTATATAAAAGAGACGAAAAGATGACAGATTCAGTCAAGGAAGAAACATTTGAAGATGAACTTCCAATTTTATTTATTTATTGAATTTATATCTCGCCTTTCTCCCAAATGCGATCCAAGGCAGCTTACAAATTTGGAAAGTAAAGCAGAAGCTGCACTCAGAGCACTTGGAAGAAATTGGCCTCTCAGATTTTTGCCTTTTGCCCAAGCTCCCTGCTTCAAATTTGTATTTGGACGATGGCAACCAGAAGTCATGTCTGTGACTCTGAGCTCCGCAGACCCCCTTCTCACCACTGGGAAAATTTCCCTGATGCCAAGGTAATCTTAGAATGAGTAGTACTACTACTGCTGCTGCTGCTGCTACTAGAATGAGAATGAAATTTACTAGAACAAGATTTCCTTTCTTTACTTTAACAGTCTGAGTTATCTATGCCACTGTATTTCCAATTTCTCTGTACGGTTGTGAAAGCTGGACAGTGAAGAAAGCTGATAGGAAGAAAATCATTTGAAACGTAGTGCTTGAGAAGAGTTCTATGGTATAACAAACTGCTAAAGACAAATAAACAAGTCCTAAAAGAAATGAGTGTGATGAGTGGCTTGGGCATTGGACTACAACCCTGGAGACCAAGGATCAATTCCCCACGCAACCATGGAAACCCACTAGGTGACCTTGGGCATGTCACACACTCTCAGCCCAAGAAAACCCTGTGATAGTTTTGCCTTGGGATTGCCATAAGTTGGAAATCACTTGAAGACACACAACAACAAGAGGAAATGAAGTGTGAACTCTCCCTAGAAGCCAAAATAACTGAACTGAGACTGTAGTACTTTGGACATATGAGAAGACACAACTCAATAGAAACGACAAGGTAAGGTAAAAGGCGGTAGGAAAAAGAGGGAGACTGCATTACAGGTGGATAGACTCAACCAAAGAAGCTAGAGTCCTGAGTATGCAAGACCTGAGCAGGGCTGTTGATGAGAGGGGGATCTGGACATCTCTCATTCATAGGGTCACTATAAGTCAAATTTGACTTGACAGGGATTAACAAATGTGTGAGATGTACAATGACTGTTTAAAATGAGGAAACATTACTAAAACTCAAACCCAGGAAATGATGAAATACTGAAACTAGCTTCAGCGATAAGCATTAAGATCAGAGAATTCATTCCTGTTTGACAAAGAAATCAGCAGATAGGTCACTGTTCGCAGATAGCTAGGAAGAATACTGATAAGATTAATTTGAGACACAAACCACTATTGCCTATGCAAGCATGGGCCTAAAGCATGCAAAAATATAAGTACTAGTGTTGTAGCTCAAGTATTTAAGCAACCAGCCATGTATCAAAACATAATTTCTATGTTAAGATCAGAAGCAGGATTAGCCATTTACCTGGGAAAAAGTCACCAAATATTAACAAAAATATTTAAAGCATTACAATAAATATGAACTATAAAGAGAGTAGATATCTACTAATTATAAACCCAAGCTATTCATTTTGTTTTAAGTCAGTTTATTTACCTGAAGCATTTATACTCAATCCTTTAGCCAAGAAAGCTCCAGAGTGATTTAAAATTAGTATGACAGATTCCTTCCACTAAATTTGTAAATTAAAATATAAAATATGACACAGGGACAGTGAGGCAGGGGTGGTGCAGACAGATCTTAATTTTTCAATTATTATTATTATAAAATATAACCACGAGAACAACTTGAACAAAGTTATTTTAAGTAATTGCACAATGACATCCACATTCCTATATATGTGTTTTATGCACACATACACATATATTAAGTATCACTCTATTGATCTATATCACTTCCCTACTCAAAATATTTGCCTTTCTGTTTTATCATTACAACCCAGAACTTTTCAACAACCACCACCACCAAAATTGGCCAAATTTATTAATGATGAAAGTCTGTCGAAAGTTAGAGAAAACATAAAAATGAAGACAAAGGTTGAACAATGAATTGAGATACATTTTTAAAAGGATTAGGATTTCTTCAGTTATCAGCAACCCAAACAGTCATCCAAGCACAGTTTTTAAATTTCAGTATGGTTCTTTCTAATTTGGACACCACCAAAATTATAGCCCAGTAGAGAAAACTAATGTGTTCCTGTCACTTGTGAGGCTTGAATATATATATTTGAGAGAAATACCAGTGTTCTGTATACCACAAAACAAAGGAAGCAGCCTCTTACACACATCATGCAAATGTGGCATCTAAAAAAGCAGCTGCATGAATCTGATAGCACTGTAACTGAACAGAGACTTCAGTGAACTTCTCAACCACTTATTTTTTGTTGGTCTGGAGTTGTTTGCTGGCAGCTTGCAGTGTTATGATAGATTTCTACTGAAACAACTGAAGACTGGCCCTCACACAAAATCCACTCTGCCCAAAACAGAAAGAAACATAGGGCTGGTTTTAATTGTAATGCCAAACTATGGTTTATCATGTGGTCTCTTTCCCCAAGGATAAGACACTTTTGCTTCAGTTTTGGATTAATTGCATTAACCGCAACTGAACTCCCCAAAATTGTGGTCAATCTTAGCAATGGTAGTGGAAATGATCTACTCGCAGTTTATAAAACTGGATGATTTTCACTACTAAAGATAACATCCACCAGTAGAGTTGAAATGACATACTAAACTGTGACTAATATGGAATAGAAGAAAAAGCTTCTTTATAATGGCTACACCAGAAGGGGGTCACATGCGAACCTAGGGGATGGCCAATCTTGTAATGCTAAACCATGAAGTATTACGTCCAGACCCAGCTATGGAATGCCACTACTTGCAAGTCTCTAACACTGAGATGCCTAAGAATCACTAAGGTAACTAATAGAAAATATTTCAGTTTTGACAACTTGTAACCTGTACCTTCAGTGATCCATTTGCTACTATGGATAGTTTCACACAAGCATTTAGATTGCATTTTTCCACTTACATGTCACGACTTCATCACATCTACAAGCATGCATCTAACTGTTATCAGGAAGAACTCATCTAAATGGGTACATGTAGACATGGAGTGTTTGTCACGTTAATACCACAGACTTTATCACCCTCAATGTACATTCAAATCCACCATGTGAAGAAAGCTGGGAAATGTCACAGTAAAATGCACTTTTCCAACTATCATCACTATCAACTATGCTACTGTTAGGTATACACATTACTCATCATAAAGTTTTTTTCACACTGTAATGCAACTATAGTTTCATAAAAATACACAATCTGACCCCAGATACTAATATAACACAATAAAAACATGACAATGAGTTGCATAATTTGTTCTCTCAGTAATCCAGTCTAACATCTTTAAAGTGCTCCAATCAGAAAGACAACAGAAATTCAGAGCTCCTGAACATAACAGCGTAAATTCAATGTTGTGCTAGCATCCAACTGTTAATGCAGTGGGACATTCTTCATTTCCCCACTGCAGCTCTCTGGATTGTCCCAAAATCTCTGGACAGTATCCCAGCTGTCCAAAGCAAGTTTTGAAGGGCCTACAAGGAGCTGCAGAAGGACTGTCTCACTTCTGATTCTGCTGAGGGAAATAGTTTCATCAGAATAATCCTACTGCATGCTAGGGATTGCTTGTGAACCCCATTAGGAACTCTCAGCACTGTGTGTGCCTGTGTTCAAGTCACTTGTCGACTTATGGCAAACTCATGCATTTCATAGGGTTTTCTTAGGTAATTCTCAGAGGTGGTTTCGCCAATTCCCTCCTCTGAAATATTGCCTACAACACCTGGTATTTGTCAGTAGCCTCCCATCCAAGTACTAACCAGAGCTCACTTTGCTTAGCTTCCAAGATCAAATGGGATCTGGTGCCTTCAGGGCACTTAGGCCAAATGTACTTAATTTAAATTCAAATATTTAAATTTCTACGGCCCGACATCCTATTTTGCTTTCTTAAAAAATAACTTTATTCCACTTGAAAAGGCTATAAAGGGTAGTACTGCAACTGTACTAATCAGTATTATGGCTAGACCTGCACTCCCATGTCTACAAGTACAGGTTTATACTAGTCCTACCTGATAACAAGTTGGAGCTTGTTTTGTTTTGTTTTGCCCCCCCCCCTTTGCTTGCTCCTTAATCAATGCAATATTCTTAACCCCTTAGAGATGCATACTTGTAGGAATGATGACATATAAATTATAATATTGGAAGAACTGTGTTAATTATAACACCTTTTGTTTCAAATATCTACTAAGTGATAGCTAATTCAAATGTCTAAAAGAGTCAATGTTCTAAAAGTGTCATTCTGTGACATAAATGTCGTATTAGTTTCAATTCTGTTTTACAGTTAAAGCTATGCATCAGCTGAGTTGATTCTTTTATTTCAGTAAGCAAGCTGTAGAATTCACTTATGGCATACACATGTGAACACTCAGAATTATCTGGGCATTTAATATGAAGAAAAAGACTGCTTTTCAATCTCCTTGGATTTTGCCATATAATCCTTCTTTTTATAGCACTTCTGAGCAGTTTCCCAATTCCCTTATTCACTTCCATTTACCATGCTTATAAATGAACAAGGAACATTGGCACATACAGATGAACACTTCCTATCCAGGACTAACACATCTCCTGCATACAACTAAATGCATGAATATGAGATAGCTGTGCACATCATGATCAACTTGAAGTTTGCATGATATTTATTAGAAGTAATTTCTATGCACTCAATATGCAACATGAAAATTAAACTTAGTAAACAACACAAGGCTACAGTAGTGTTCACACCAACTTTTCCAGTCTGCACACTCCAGATGTGTTGAATTACAGCTCTTCACATTCCCAGACATTAGAGCTAGGGAATTCTGTCTGGGAATCATTGGCATTGTGGTACTAGGCAGATGTTGCAGATGACTGGTCCATGCCATTGCTCTTCAATTAAAGCAAAGGTTCCCAAACTTTGAGCCTCCAGCTGTCTTGCACATCAACGTCCAGAAGCCCCAATCGGCTTGGCCAACAGTCAGGAATTCTGGGAGGTGATGTCCAAAACATTTTAAAGATCAAAGTTTGAGAAACACTGAATTAAAAGGTCAGACCAATACTTGAAAATGGGCTCTAACTTCTTGGAAGGGGATATGTTTTGCATGCATGGGGTCCTGCAATCCCTGGTATTTTAGGCAGCGAGAACAAGATCCCTATCTCAGAGCTTGGAAAGCTGCTTCCAGAGTAATGGTAGTAAAGACTAATCAATGATTTAACTTAGAATGACAGGTTCATACACCCTGATCTAAGGCCATTTCTGCACTACAGTCTTATAGTGCTATTATTCCATGTTCAACATCCTATGGAATACTGCAATTTGCAGTTTAGAGAGGGGCATTTAGAATTCTCAGCCAGAGAGCTCTTTGGCCTCAGTAAACTACAAGCCTCAGAATTCCACAGGATGTTGAAACTAGAATAATAGCACTATAAAAATGTAGTGCGGAAGTGGCCTCAGTTTCATCACACTAATGATACTCCTATCTTTTTTATTTTTTCTCTAGATTTGAAAAAATGAGAAACAGACACAAAGTAATGAACAAATTAAATTATGAATTAGGGTTAAAGTTGAGTTCAAGTCTGTTAGTAGTTTAAAAAAAGACTGAATACCATGCATATCTACACAACCACCAAAACCATCTCCTAACCACTCCTAAGAGATGCTTCAACACCTGTGCTCACATTTCCAGTTCCTGTAACTGTCAACCACTCCACAAAGAAAAATAAAGGGTCACAAAAGTAAACTATTCCGATTATTCGCCCCACCCCGCCAAAAAAAGGAGAGCGCTATTATTTATAATCCCTTGGGAATCTCAGTTCGAACTGATAACCTACACGTCATGGAGTTCCGAAAAGGGAAGTTTTTGCTCTGGAGTCTGCAATGCTTTCTGGTGTTGCGTTTTCACAGCACGAGCAAGAGGACTGCAGCGTGCATGAGAACCCTCTCTCAGTCCGCACTAGACTGTTATAGCACTACCGTTTCACTTTCAACATCCTAGGGAATCCTAAGGTTTGCAATCCTGGGCTCAAAGACCCCTCCCGAAACTGCAAAACCCAGGATTTCACCGGACGTTGAAAGTGGAATAATAGCGCTATAAGAGTCTAGTGCGGAAACGACCCGACAACAAATAGGAGCAGAGCAAATGACGAGACAAAGGCCATTTCCGCACTAACCTGTTATAGCGCGATGATTCCACTTTCAACATCATCGCGCTATAACAGGTTAGTGCGGAAAAGGCAGAAGTGTGCTCTCCAGAAAGGAGGAAAAGGAAGGCCTATGAAGGATGGGGGGAGGAGGAAGAAAGGTCCGCCTCAGACACGACACCCAGCCGACCTTCCTCTTTGCCACCCGGACGCGTCAGCATGCCCCCCCCCCCACCAACACAACCCTTTTTTTCATATTGCCCGCCTCCCTCTTCATCTTCCGACTCCTCACCGGCGCGGGTGGCGCAGCTGCACCGTCTCCATGGCGGCGGCGGCCGCCGCAGCCCCTTCCCCTGACTGAGGGAGGAGGCTGTGAGGAGGAAGGGGGTCTCAGTCACCGGCGCTCCATCTCAGCCGCTCTCCCTCAGCCCGCTGCTCCGTTCTGACAGAGCCTCTCGACCCCGCCTCCCAAGCACCGGGGCCACTTCCGCCTCGCAGCGACACCCTATCCGAAGCCCGCCCGCTAGAAACCGACGGGGGGAATTGGAGAGGAAAAGGGGGAGGGGGAGCGCGCTACGCGACCCACGTGGTTTCCCCAGGTCTTGGCGGCAAGCGGCCGCGGCCGCGGCGGCGCTTTTGGTGGGCGTGGTCGGCGGCTGAGCTCTCGAGCGTCGTTTTCCTCTCAGGCGCAACAAAAGAAATTTGCTTAAGAGAAGGAGCTGCTTTTGTCCATTTTACTGTTTTTAAAAAAAAGCGGGGGGAGAGGGGAAGGGAGCCTTACAGTAGTAGTTTAAAACTAATTTATCCTGAGCTGTCGTTGGATTACAGTCTCCCGTTTCTTCAGATAAATTTCGATCTAAATACCGTCCCACAAATAACTGATTGTAGCCATTTCCGCACTAGATTGTTATAGCGCTATTATTCCACCACTTTCAACATCCTACGGCCAGCCCCTTAAGAAACTGCAAACCCCAGGATTCCATAGGATGTTGAAAGTGGAATAACAGCGCTATAACAATCTAGTGTGGAACTGGCCCGTGTGTTATATGCAGAGTCATCCCTCCACATTTGCTAGGGTTAGGGGTACAGGACCCCCATTAAAGCAGAAAACCAGTGAATAACTCTAGGTCCTCTCAAACCATATTTAACACACAAAAAAGTATGATCATATTCAACCCACCATGGATTCCTTTGAGGAACCAGGGTTCCTTCACAAGGCAGAAGTAGGCGGCTGGTGGGCCTTACTGCTATCTCCACTGCTGCCCGACACCATTTTTAATAGGCACCTACAAGCCTCATTTGCAGTTTCTCAGTCTCAGGAGGCTTGTAGTCCCTATTAAAAATGTCACAGGGAGGCAGCAGAAGTGACAGCAAATAATCCGTGAATAATCAAATCCGCAAAAGTGAAACCTACAGATGTGGGGGGCTGACTGTTAGGCTTAAATATTGTACTCCATGGATGCACCTGAGGAAGCGGATTGTAACCCAGAAAAACTGCCTACTAAAATACATAAGTTATTCTTTAAGGTGCTCCAAGGCTACTTTTCCTCATCTCCCCTCTTTGTTAAAAATAATTTTACAGTATGTGCCTCTTCATGAGGTGGGTGAGGTGGGATTTAGAATCTGTGAAAGCTCATGGGGTACCTTAATCTGAGTTTTTAAAGTGTATCAATGGTTTTTGCTAGGTTTACTGTATTTATAAGCACTCCTGTTAAGCAGGCAGACAAGACATTTTGCTGCCTGGTGAGGTGGAACAGCACATTATGTTCTTTCTCATGATGCCCAGAATCAGCTGTGTGAGGTGGCCCTCTCGCATGCTATATGCTAGAGAGTAAGCAGAGTAATGAGTCTCACATCTGAGTAAATGTGCATAGAGTTGCACTGTTAAAATGCTTGCCTTTCTGCACTAAAGGTAGTACTGCAAAAAAATTGCAATCCTATTTGTTACATGTTTGTCCCACCTTTCCTCCCAAACCTTTTTCCCCCATTCACAGCAAATCTATGAGGTTGGTCAGATGGGGAAAGGAGAAAATGATCCAAGGTCACTGGTGATTTTCATGATTTAGCAGCAGAGTTAGTGGAGATAAGTTGACATGTTAATTTGACTTATATTTACGTTACATTTATGTTGAAAAGGGGATATTATAAACTGATGATTAACTTTGTTACATTACTAGACTGAAATCCTTACTAGAATAAAGATGAACAATCCCATTCATTTCTCCTCCTCTTGTCCATCCCTGTTTTGAGCTTTGGAGAGAAGGTAGCAGCTGGACATATTTTTGAAAACTCTAATTCACAAAAAAGTTTCTCTTGCTTTCCCTTTCTCCTTCACTTTTCGTTTCATCTCCTCACTGTCCTACTTTCTTTAGCTTATTCATATGGACCCCAGAAAAAGTTCCATATTTATGAGTCTCAAAATTCACTTTCATGGGACAGATGAAGAGCCTTTGTGTGGTATCTTCATGAAAACGGAAGAAAACCATTTGAATACAAGGAAGATTACAATCTCCTATCAAACTGTCTACAAGCTGTGACCTAAAATGTAATTCCCAACCCTGAGGGACTTTTTAAAATGAAAAGCAGCTTTGCAAAAACCCAGGAGAACTAGCCTTTGGGTTTAAAAAAAACCTGCCTAATGTAAGAAAATGTAAGCTCTTTTGCTCTGTGCTGAAAGCTAAAAATTCAAGTCAAGTCAATCACTTTCATTAAATAGTGAAATTAAGGAGCCAGTTTTTGTTTAGCACTTTTTAACTTAATTTTTAATTGTTTTTAATGCATACCTTTCTATATACTCAAAGGGAACCAGGACTCAGACTTCCAAAGGCTCATTCCAGTACCAATAACCGCAATATAACTGTTACCTGGACATAACTCACATGAGCTCAGTGAACAGAACTGTGCTACAGAATTGCCTGGAAATAAGCCTCAATTATTAATATACATACCTTCCCTTTCTTGCAAGGAAGTATAAACAAATATCTATCTCTCTTTTTTGTTTCACAGTTCCATGAAGCAGTTTAGCAATAGGAGTTGGCCCAAAGTCAGCCACCGAGCTTCAAAGTTAAGTGCGAACTCAAATACTGACATCCCGATGTAACGGAATACACAACTAAAGCATTCCTGAGCGATGGCCATCCAACCACCCTTTAAAGACCTCTAGTGAAATCCACCACTCTGCAAAGCAGTTTATTCCAGTCAAACAGCTCTCACCATAAGGAAGTTCTTCCTAATATTTAGATGGAACCTCTTTTCCTGCAATTTGAATCCACTGATTTGTGTCTTAGTTGCTTGTAATTCTGGTCTTTTGTTTCAATTTATCTGTTTTAACACCACTTCTCCTGTACTTGGAAAGGTACTAGAATTGCAATACACTCTTTCACATCATCACTGCATTTGCACCTCTGGCATTAGTTCCTGGGTTTGCTTTCTCACACATGAAATATGACAATACCATTTACACGACCCTGTGTGCTCTGCCTCCTGCTCCATAACTTTTTTTAAGCCAGGAAGCTATCACTGCACAGTTTACAGACTTATATAATGACAATATTATGGAATCATCCCCACTCCTTGCTCAAATCAAGAAGATGAACGCACACCACTTCCAAAAGCATTTTTCTATGCTTTTTCCCTATGAACTAACACTTGCCTGTTTCTGCTTTTGTATATTACTCTTTAAACTTGTGTTGTGTGATAAGCTTCCTAGTCTCTGGAATAGCAGAAAACAGGCTTGCTTGCTTCTCTATATCCCTTCCAGCTATATAAGGATGGCCATCACATCCACTCTCAATCTTATCTTCTGCAAGCTTAAACATACCCATATCCCAATAAAGATTCCTACAGAATTTGTGCCATCACAGTTGCCTGGTTCATGGCAAGTTCCAGCTTGTCAATATCCTTCTTAAACTGTGGTGCCCAGAACCGAACACAAGAGAGGTTTGACCAAAGCAGAAGAAAGTGGGATTATTACTTTAATTGATCTGGACATTACGATGCAGTCAAGAAATGCATTGCCCTTTTTGGCCGCTAAATGAATCAGAGAGAGCCAGCATGGTACAAGGGTTTGAGAATTGGACTGTGACCCTGGAGACCAGATTTGATTCCCCACTTGGCCATGGAAATCTACTGGGTGACCTTGGGCACCTCACACACTCTCAGCCCCAGAAAACTGCATGATAGGTTTGTCTTAGGATCGCCATAAGAAATGACTTGAAGGCACACCATCACCACCACGTGTGATAAGACTGTAGATATATATATGTATATGTCTCGTTAAACATGCCAAGAGTAGAACAGTTTTATTTAGTAGACTAACTGTGACATATATTTTCATGGACTAGAGGGGACTGAACAATGTTCTATCCAGAGGGTAGCTGTTCCAGCAACTACAAAACAAGAGTCTTTAGTGCTTGAAAGGCTAACAGATTGTGGTGTAAAGTTTATGATATTAGAAATCTGTTGCTGTTTTTCCTGTAGCAGTTTAGCAAGGCTACATCTCTAGAAGTTATTTACAGGTGCACTGCCCTATGTGAAAGTTATGATGCTTTTGTGTTGTTGTGTGCCTTCAAGTCATTTCCAATTTATGGTGAACCTAAGGTGAACCTATCATGGTTTTTCTGGGGCTGAGTGTGTGTGATGTGCCCAAGGTTACCCAGTAGGTTTCCATGGCTGAGAAGGGAATCAAACCTTGGTGTCCAGCATTGTAGCCCAATACTCAGACCACTGCAACCTGCTGGCTGTGCTATCTGAGCTCAAAACCTGACTCTCCTACACAGAAAAGACACTCTGCACATGCCCAGAGTTCACATAGAATGGATCATGCTTCATCATGCATCTGATAAAGTGGTCTGTAGTCAACAAACATGGTCAGTAACACACAGTAAAGCTGAAGGTGCTAGGAAAAGAGACAGCCTGCACTGCAAATTAATTGACTCAATCACAGAAGCCACAGTCTTGAGTTTGAAAGACCTTATCAGGGCTGATAATAACACGGTCTCTTAGAAATTTCTCATTCATAGGGTTTCAGTAAGTTAAAACCAATTTGACAACACGTAACAACAAAGGCTTGTGTCACAAGAAACCTGGTAGTCTTTAATGTGCCATAAATCTCTTGTTATTTTAGATGCAGTTAATCCTGTTCTTCTGAAAAATACATGTTCTGTTTAAATCTGTGACCCAGATGTTATTACCTGTGTAAACCATCACTAGAGAGACAAATTCTCCCTGTCCTGGAGATAACCTGCTACATAACACATCAATACCACCTGAATAACCACAGCTCTGTACTATGGAATCTTGGGATCTGTAGTTCTGTGAGGGAATTAGAATTCTCTGCCAGAGAGAATTTTAGTGCTGTAGTTTAAGGAAGCACATTAGGGAATATTTAGAATCTCACTAAACTACTAGTTCCAAAATTCAATAGGAAATAGCCTTGTAGTTAAAATTGATATGAAACTGTTACATTTGTGCAGTACAGATATGACACAACTGCTGTTTTAGAGGGGCAAATTTTGACAGTAGCTGAGGTGGTAGGTGCCTACCATGCCACACATGCCTAATTGGCTTGTTGGCAAATCTCATTACCAAAATCACCACAAACTTCTGTTGCCAAAGGAGTAGGTGGGAACTGACACACGTCAAGAATCCAATTTGATCTCAAGGCTTTTCAGATTGTTTGTTCCCAAATAACACATTGGGGAACATATGGCCCAAGCCGTGCCCCTCCTGGACTATGTACCTGCGCAAAAACCCCAGTTGTACCCAGTAGCTTCCACAAGATCACAGCCTTTGTATCACTGGAAAATATCAAACCTCCAACTTAGACTGCCTTCCTATATACCAGGAAATGAGGAATGTGCAGATCTTCATTCAGTTGTTGACCTACAGCTTCCACCAACTTTAGGCAGAAGATGAGAGAAGATGCGAGCTAAAACGTAACATCATGTGAAGGGCTAAAACTTGCCCACCCTCCTTACAAATATATTGATAGAGAGAGGAGGCGCCCCAATGAAAATAACAAAAAATATTCTAAGTAGATGCATACCTGACCTCACCATTAAAGCATGCTTTTGTTGTGTGTCTTCAAGTTGTTTCCAACTTATGGCAACCCTAAAAGGAACCAATCACAGTTCTTGGCAAATTTTTTTCAGAAGGATTTTGTCATTGCCTTCCTCTGAGGTTAAGGCAGGGCTTTCTAAATGGTGTGCTGCAACTGGTTAGTATGTCACCTGAAGTGTGTAGGTGCGTCACCTACAATCTTGGAAATTTATGTTATTATTTATAAATCATATATTTTTAAAAAGATATGAAAGGTTTTCATGAGCTATGTTGTGTACCCGTACATTTTGTTATTACAGTTTATGTATGTGTCTGCATCTCTTATAAGGAGTTAGTTTAATCTCTGGTTTGCTAGTAAAACTGAGTTACTGTGTTGCAAAATGATGCATGTCTAAAAAAGCATGTCACCAACATGAAAAGTTTGGAAAGCTCTGGGCTAAGGTGCATGACTTCCATGGTTGACCCCAGTCAAAGCCTAGTCTCCCAGAGCCCTAGTTCAGCACTCGAACCTCTATACCACATTGCATCATTAGGCACGCATGTTTACTCAGAAGAAAACTCCAGAGTTCCAGGAGGCTTGCTCCCCCAAACTCTAAGCCTACAGCCACAGACAGAAGCACAAGACTTTGCACACACCAAACCTGCTGAAACCATTGCACCCAAAGAGGTAAGTCACTGACCAAGCTTAGTGGGGAAGGAGAAGCAGAGCTTGATCCTATGCAGATTTAGGTGAGCAGAGGCTTGCAGCCCAATCCTGTGTGCTGGGTGGCTATCAACCAACATTTCACAGGAGAAAACTGGGACACATGTGGCCAAGCCACATCAGAATGTGGTCGAGATACTAATGAGGACGAACACACTAACTAGGAAAGGATGTAGCAATTTCCATTTGCCTGAGTCTACTGGGAAGGGCATCTATAAAACATTTTAAAGTAGTTTTCTCTTAGGTTAAAGCTCCTTGTAAATATTTGATTTCTCCCATTGATCTAAATTTACAGAATGTCCAATCTTTTGGGCCCACTTAATCATGTTATCCTTCACTACATCTTGTTCCCTTTCTAAATCTGAAATAACTTTATAAAACAAAACGAGTTCTTCCTGTTTCAATAATTTATCAAAATCTGCTTCCTCTAGAGATACCCCGGTTATCTTATTTTCCATTTGCCTGAGCCTACTGGGAAGGGAAAAGCTTTGCCCCTTCTCTCCTCTCCTCCCTGTTGAGAGCAAACTACCTTTACCCTTTCAGCTCCCTTTGCAGTAACTGAAGAAAGCTAGGGCCATTTCCGCACTAGACTCTTATAATGCTATTATCCCACTTTCAGCATCCTATGGAATCCTGGCCCCTTCCGAAACTGCAAACCCCAGGATTCCATAGGATGTTTCAAGTGGAATCATAGCGCTATAAAAGTCTAATGCGGAAATGACCCTCGGATGTCGAAAGTGGAATAACAGACTGTAAGGGTCTAGTGTGGAAATGGCCTAAGAACAAAGGGGGGAAGTGAGAAAAGAGAGAAACCTAAAATTTTAACAGCGCTTGAAAAGGTGGCACAGCGAAGGATTACCCGGGTCTATTTCCGGCGGCTCGGGACAGCTGGAGGTTATGTCGAGCCCGCCGAGTCCAGTGGGACTTCTTCCCAGGTAAGTACGCATGTTGCTTTAAGGAGCCTCCCGATGAAGTCGGCAGGGTTCCCACGCGAGTCGGTCAGCGCGGGGCTCCCCCGGCCCAGCACTGCGCACAGACTGCGGCGCCAGAGCCTCACACCGCACAGGCGCCCGTGGAGGAAGGGGGCGGAGCCGGGGTCAGACTGCCTCCGCCCCTAACTTTAACCGAGCCACCGAGAAAGGAAACTGGCGCCGCTCGGACTTCCTCACAGAGCAGCCGGTGCCGGCGCCTGCGGGTCTCGCTAGCCGCCTCATGGCTCCCGCATCGCAGAGCGCGGATCTGAGGGAACGGGGGAACGAACAGTTCCGCAACGGGCAGTACAGCCAGGCGGCCGCGCTTTACGGCCGGGCGCTGGAGTTGCTGGACGCGGCAGGTACTGGAAGCGGGGGCGGAGGGCAGGGAAGGCCGCGGTGCCCTGGGAGGGAAACCGGGAGGCAAAGGGGCCTGGGGGCTGGCGGTCCGGGACAGTTACCGCCGGTGCTCGTTCCCAGAGGGCCTTTTTGTAGGTTTTTAAGAAAGCTAAGCGTCTTTCCACCTGACCTCCACAGTCTGGCCGGTCCTTGCTCTAAGGCCATTTCCGCGCTAGACTTTTATAGTACTATTATTCCGCTTTCAACATCCTATGGAATCCTGGGGTTTGCAGTTCAGAGAGGGGCCTAAGTCTTCTTCATCTCAAAGTCTGGCTCCATTTACTTTATCACCTGCCGCAAATTACTTGTATGGAGGTATTTGGACCCAAATTCTTACAGACAAATATAGTGAAGTCTTAAACTTTAGCGCCATATTCTGTTACATTTCCTTATCGAATATTGTCTTAGAAGTCTTCCTTCCTTTCCCACTTCCCCTCCACCCCCAAAATGCTTACCCTTTTCTACTGCTTTAGTTCGTTTGTGTCCCACTTGACAATTTGCAAAGTCATTAACAGCCTCTATAGCACTCTGAGAACATCTCAGTGATAGGACTCCACCCATTTTAAAGGCAAGTTAGACTGAGGTTGCGAGAAAACCACTGGATGGGAATCACGTGGAGTCCCCGCAGGTGTGGTGCCTGAATCTAGTTTGTCACAGGTCTGTGTCAGTCATCAGCCTGTGTCAGTTATCATTTTGTCTGTTACAAGTGTGAAGTTTTACGCCTAACAAGTATCCTCTTCAGGTAAAAGTTTATTTCACTCTGGCTAGGAAAGGCTTCTAGAGATTTGGTCAGTCACAATAAATGTGAACTGGATGGAGTATTGATTTGACTTAGTACTACATCGATTCACTGTATCTCAACCCGGAGTTTCCTAGATGAAGTTTCTCACACACACACACACACACACACACACGTTCAAACTAATTTTGTAGAATGAATTCTATACCACAGATCCTTGTGCCTTGATAAAGAAGATCTTATGTTACAGACTATAATTTCAGGACCATAAAGTGTAAATGCCCAAGCACATCCCAGAAGGATGTCCTGCAAACTCCATATGTATAGGTGCCAGAATATTTTAAAACAATACCTCATGGCAGAATAAAAAAACTCCATCCCATCAGCTGGTTTATGGTGCTCTGGGCTTTTTACCAGCTTCTTAGGCAGAACAGAAGTGTGTGATGGTCCTCTGGATTAACCTGGAACAGCATACTTTGTCATGCTACATATTCCTGGAGTTGGCAGCCCATAGAGTACATATACCAAATGTGGCGGGTTGCAGTGGATGTACAAATAGAAGATTTAGGTCTTCATAATGGTTTGGTCTTAAAGTTGCTGGTAGCCTCTGAAACCTCCTCCACAGCCATAAACTTATTATGTCAGCAAGCATTCTGCTGCAGTAATTGTGTCACAATGAGGGTGCTTGGGTTACTGACAGAAAAGAGTCATGTCTTGAGAGTCAGGAGCTGGACAGCTTACTTGAAAGACTTTCAGTTTCATTTCTTCCATGCTGCTCTGGGTCAGTATGAGTATTCAAGACAGACTGTAGCTGGTTTAACTAGAGTACTTTCTGTTTCTTTTCTGTCTCTCTGAGTTCCTCCTGGACTTTGGGTGAGAGACAAAAGATTTCTGGCTTTGACCTCTTTCCTCCTACATTGTTTGTAGCCTCTGAGTTTCCTTTAATACAAAGAATGGCAGACTTCTAACTGAAGGACAAAACGTCCTGAAATGGGGATCCCAGTATAGGGCCCCAGATTTCCACTGAAGAAAAAAAAAAGAAATATTTTGTGGAGCATTGAGGACCCTTGTATAAGAAAAATCTCATTATAAAAACTTTGTATTTTGCCTCATGTCTTTACAGAATTACTCATGTCTGTTCTGTGGGACTTTATGGAATTACCAATATCTATTTTATGGGACAAAGATACTTAATAATGATTTACTGTACACTTATAACTGAGCACTAGAAAAGCTAAAAAGATTATCTAGCACATGAAAGCTTTTCCTCAGTAGTTTGGGCATCACATAGCCTCAGAGGTCTATTTTTGATAGGATGCATTTTGTTTACTTGAGTGTCAATAGCTGATATAAAATTATATATGTTGCCTACCTGTCAAGGGTGAAAGGCACAGTGGTAAATACTTGGGTATTGTTTTAGTTATGTTTAAAAATATACTGGAGCAGCAAGTGAGTATGCTCTCACCTGTTTTCAGTGGAATATGACAAACATCATGTACACATGTACCATTCATTCTTGATAGTACATAATTCTGTTCTTATTTATTTATTGTATTTATTTGCTGCCCTTTCTCCCAAAGTGGGACCCAAGGCAGCTTCTTTAGTTTCCATTCCAAACTTCAGAGACACCTGAATTTAACTATTAGATATGTCCCCAAGAACATCCAGGAAAAGCTGAGAGTCAGTAGCCCTATTCATGTGTCCAGCTCAATATGCGTAAAGCTAAAACTAGGGAAAGGGACATGCATATAAATGTCACCCCCCCATGTCCTCAAGCCCCCAGATTTAAGCTAGACCCTTGTGCATCGAGCAGAAAGTTCTGAAGGGGAGTGTATAACTGCATTTGGTTGAACTTAGTTACAGAGCTGTTGTGATCTGTAGCCCTGACTTGTCAGAGTTCCTGACCATGGGAATTCTGTAAACACATTCAGTGATTTACAGTCACAAACCCCTCTTGAGGCTTTTGTGCTCAATGAACAAAGGTCTAATTTACACTGGGGGGCTCAGAGATGCTGGGATGGGGCTTATGTACTGTCCACCCAGTTTTAGCCCTAAACCTGTTCAGATGAATAAATGAACAGATTTAGTATGCTATAGTGGGTTGGACTGAATTTTAGAAGATAGGAATTTATACAGAGTCAGACTATTGGTCCATCTAGCTTGCATTTTCTGCTCCATTTGGTGGGGAACTCTGCACTTCAGATGAAGATGCCAGATACAGAATATGCATGTAAAATATGTGCATTTCCACTGGTATCTGGCCTTTCCCTAAATTCCCTTTGTGTCCTCAACAAAGTTCACTGGGTAAATTTGGGCCAGCTGCATGCACCCAAGCAAACCTACCTCATTCTGCTTTTGTGATGATGAAATGGTTGGCAAAGATAAGAGACCATAAGCAACTCCTGGAATGAAGGCTAGCACAATAATACACTACAAGAAGGAGTGTGGGATGAAAACTCAGGACTGTACAGGAATAGGGAGGGGCAACTCAAAAAACAGGTTCAAATAAGGAATGTCATTGACAAGTTCTGATCCCTAAAACGGTATATTCTTTTGTAGGAATCATAGAATCATAGACCTGGAAGAGACCACAAGGGCCATGGAATTCATCCCCCTGCCATGCAGTAATACACCATCAAAGCATTCCTGACAGGTGGCCATCCAGCTTCTGTTTAAAAACCTCTACCACCCCACAGTCCGAGGCAGCATATTCCACTGTCAAACTGCTCTTACCATCAGGAAGTTCTTCCTAATGTTTAGATGGAATCTCTTTTCCTCCCTTTCTCTAAAGGATGCATGAGAGGGGATGAAAATACATCTGTCCTTGATGGTGCATAAAAAAGTGGGAAGTGTAATTCTTGAACATAGTATTAGTTGTGTTATTAACCCACCCTATTTATTTTACTCATTTGTGATCTCTATTTTCATAATAATTGTTTGGCTTAAAGATAGAAGTAGGCAGCAGGAAGTACCATATAGAGGAAGTGGTTTCCAACACTATTCTGCCTTGCTAGCACCAATAATACTTTCTTCATGTTTCTAAATCTGACTTCTTGACTGGTTGCCTTTATGCACAGGGGATGCAAATGCAGAAGAGAAAAGTGTTCTTTATTCCAATCGTGCTGCATGCTATTTGAAGGATGGGAACTGTAGCCTGTGCATTAAGGATTGTTCTGAGTAAGTAGCTGTTCCTCTAAGCAGAGAACAAAATACTAGTTTATATACCATTCCCTTTTACAGCTTGATTTTTCCAGCAGTGGAGGGGAAACCTACAGGATATTGGCTGTTCTTTCTGTTTGTTCTGATAGGAAGTATGAAGTTCATGATAGCAGTGAGCAAGAGAAGCAACCCACAAAAAATCAGTCTTGTTTCTGCCTTGATCTCAATAAGTCATCCCCCACTTGTCCTCTCTTTTCCCTCTCATCACTAAAAAAAAGGTAGATTGGCTCTTTCTTAATAGTCTCTGCTCTCTTGTTTTTTTTCCTACCCCTTTTCCTCTGTGCCAAGTTTTTTAGCTTGCAAGGAAGATAACCTAGGGATGGCTGGGGATTCCTTCCCCATGCCTCAGTTTCCACCTCAGGGGCCACTAACTCTGCCGCAGGGATCTGTGTGGCACTGGCCGAGGAAATGGTGCAGTTGGACGGGGAAGGTCTCCCCATCCCTGACCAGGTTACCTTGCACTGCAGTCACCAGGCCCAGAGCAAGTCTAGAAACATGGGTGTGACTTTGTTACTTGATGAGGTGAGTGGATCTTTGATTCCCATCCTGGTCGTAGTGGGGCACACCCTCCATTTGGACTTTTGCAGTTGGGTCTGGATATTCATCACCCAAAAGGCAGTGGCCTCCTTGGACAGACTTGCTTCTTTCATCCCCCTTGCCTCCACTTACCTTGTTTGTTCAATGTTTCCCAGCCAGAGGATCCAGACCTGCCCACCGGCAAGGGTGTTTCTTTTCCTAAGCCGGGTTACTCTTCCTTTGATGTGCCTTTTTCTGTGGATTTCAAGATGGTAAGAGAAGAGAGTTCCAAACCCACCATGAACTGCTGCAATTCCATGCCAGTTAAATGCTTTTACAATTTACCTAAACCTGTTAATCTAAGCTCCAGGCCCCTCTAGTGGATGTTCTTTTTTTAGCTTTGGTGTCCTCTTTGCTCTAAAGATGATAAGGACACACTGAGGATTCCTGAGGAGAGGAGGGTCGAGTCAGCTCTTAAGAAATCCTATGAGACTTTCTCATTGGCGGGGAATTCCTGTGGGCCAGGGAACTCCTGAGCGAAGCAACCAAAGGGTAATCTTAAATTATATCAAGAAATTAACAAATTGTTGAAAGTGGCCATCTTCTCAGCTGATGACAGCCTTGCTGACATTTATTTTAGTGCAAGGATCCATGCAGCAACTATGCCTATATGCCATCAAGTTTGACTGAAAAATTAGTCCGCTCTAAACAAAACCTCACGATCTCCATTTGAAGACACTAAGTTGTTCAGGGAGGTCCTTGAGCCTGTATTGGTAGACACTAACGATAAGAGAAAGATATTAGCATCTTCTAAGGAAAAGGATGGTAAGAGGAATTTCCACTCAGGGCACACCTCCTTTTGTGCCCAGAAGTACATTTATGGCTCCTTTTGTTCCAGAGATAGCAGATTTCACAGACCACGGTGGTCTGAGCGTAGATACCAATCCATGCATCAGCCCCCTCAACAGGGGCAAAACAGCTAATTACAATAACAATTTCAGCTATTCAGGCAACAAATGGGCACACAAATCTCCTCAGTCCTGACTCTGTATCTTGTCATGTAGGGGGAAGACTTCAGATATTTTCCCATGTATGGAAAGAAACCGCATCAGACTAGTGGGTCCTAAAGACCTCAAAGGAAGGTTATTTAATAGATTTTCATTTGTCTTCCTCACAATTTCTTTATTCTTTCCCTAAGGACAAAGAACAAGGTAAAACATTGGCTGATTCTGGAGGCCATTCAGCACCTGATCAAAATAAGAGCCGTTGAGACAGTTCCATCTTCTCAAAGATCTAGGGGTTGCTACTCCGTCTTTTTCATAGCTCACAAAAGGAACAAATCTTGGAGAGCAATTTTGAACGTGAAATGGGTTGGTCAGTTTGTGAGGAAGCACAAATTCAGAATGGAGACTCACTCTGGGATTTTCTTGCATCACTTGATCTCTTAGAAGTGTACTCTCACATTCTGGTTCACCTGCACCATAGGAAGTTGCTACACTTTGCACACCAGGGACAGTATATTCAGTTCAAAGCCATTCCATTTAGCTTGTTGTCATTTCCAAGGGTTTTTATCAAAGTAATGGTAGACCTCATAGTCTTTTGGAGATAGCAGGCTGTTCATGTTTACTCCTGCATAGATGATTTCTTGATCAAGTCTGCTTCCTTCCATCAAATGATTCAGGATGTTTTTTTGTGATCTCTTCTCTGTCCAAGCATGGTTTTCTGGTCAATTGTGGGAAGAGCCACCTCTGTCCATCACAATAGATCCAGCATCTCGGAGCCATTCTAAACACATCCAAGGGATTATTCTCACTTCCTCCAGAAAAGGTACAGGCCGTTTGGTCTATCATTTCTTATGTCATCATGCCTACACCTCAGATCTTATGTTTTTTGGCTTGTCTTCAGGGGCTTATGATTGTCACAACCAACTGTGTTCCCTGGGCTTTTTTCCACACCTGAAAACTCCACAGTGATTTCTCCTGTCCTACCAGAAACAAACTGCCTAGGTGAGACATTTACATCTGCCTGTGCCAAGACAAGTTGTAGCATCACTCAGGTAGTGGATATCTCCAGCAATCCTCCAGGAGTGCCAGATTTTGGCTCTTCCGCAGGTACAGATCACCACAAATGCAAGCCTTAGGGTTGGGGGAGGCTATCTGCAAGCCAACTACACATAGGAGAGATGGTGTCCAGAGGATCTCAAATACAGGATAAACTGGTTGGAACTGAAGGCAGTCAGGCTCGTCGTCCTGCACTTCTGTCACCTGGTGCACCAGAGGGTGGTATAAATCAGGATGAACAACATGACTGCCAAGATGCATGTGAACTGGGAAGGTGGGACTCATTCTCAGTCCCTCATGGTGGAAACAACAATCCTACCAATGTGGTCCAAATGTCATCACTCTTTAACGACAGAGCACATCAAGGAGGAATTAAACATAAGAGAAGACTGGTTAAGCAGAACCTACATCATCCGAGCAGAGTGGCATTTACATCTGCTGACTTTCCAGTTGTAATAAGCCACTTTGGGATTCTGGAAGTAGACTTGTTTGGCTCTCCACGCAACAATCAAGTTATTAGGTTCAACTCCAGATTTCAGACTCTGAGCAGAAGAGATTGATGCCCTACTGTCTTTGTGGTCTCCAGGTCTACTCTTTGTATTCCCACGAACACCTCTGCCATCAAGAAGATTGAGAAAGGTACAATCATAAAGGGCTCAAGTTATTCTCATAGCTCCACTCTGGCCTCACAGAGCATAGTTTTTAGAGTTGCTTGCACTGGAATTGGGTCAACTGCTTCTACCCATCCATCCAGATCTACTCTCCCAGGAGCAAATGTTCACCAAGACCCTGCTTGGCTCAGCGTTCACGCATGAAGATTGAGCAGGACATGCTTCTGAAGAGGGGTCTACCAGTTGTGGATGTTAACTCATTAACTCCAGACGCCCCTATAATGGACATATTTATGATTACAGTTTTCATTCTTTTCAACAATGGTGTAAAACAAAGTGGGTTAGTTCCTGCTCAGTCTCACTTAACACCTTATGGCATTTCCTTAAGGATGGACTTGACAAGGATCTTCATCCAAATATTCTTAAGAGATAGATCTTTGCTACATTTTCTATTCTTCCAGGTAAACTATATCAAAAATTGACATCTCATCCCCTCATCAGGAGGTTCCTGAGAGCAGCCTCTTTGCTGAAACTACCAACCATTCAATCAGTATTCCACATGGTATCTTCACAAGGTTATTAATGCATTGACTAGACCTCCCTTTGAACCTTTGAGACAAGTGTCACTCAAATTTCTGACATAGGCGGTTCTCTTTCTTATAACTTCTGCAAGAAGGGTTTCAGAACTCAGGGCATTGTTGGGCCAAAAGGAGTTGTGCATATTCCATCCAGATTCAGTGATCTTGAAACTGAATCCTTATTTTATGCCCAAAGTTAACTCTGTTTTCACAGGTCACAGGAAGTCATCCTTCCATTTTTCTGTCCTCAGCCATTCAGATCAGTGGAAGAATCCCGGCATGCTCTGGATTTATCTCAAACAAACCTGCCCTTTCAGAGTTTTGGACTGTCTTGTTTTTCTTCTTCCAACCTGTAATTATGGGCAAGGTGGTTTCATCTTTCACCCTGGCTAGGTGGATTAAGGCCTGCATTGCTACCTACTTTTCACTCACGGTGATTTTCCTGCCTAGTGCGGTTGTTGCTCATTCTGCCCATAGCACTGCTACATCTGTGATTCTGGCCTCAAATACTTCCCTCTTAGAAATTTGCAGTCTTCACCATCTACATTTGTGCACCACTACCATTTAGATGCCTTTGCTTCTACAAAGGCCTCCTTTGATAGACACGTTCTGGAAGGGGTAATTTCTTCTTAGGAGTCCTTCCATTCTACCAACCCAATGTCAGGAACTTTGGTGTGTCCTGTATATAAGGTTTTTCCTCTACTGCTGGGAAAAGGAACATTGACCTTACCTGTGAGATGTTCATTTTCAGCAGTGGATGGGTAATCTCCTTCCCACCCTGAAAACAACTGCCTTTCTGGTACTGGTGTGGCGAGTCACAGAGGTTTGCTTGTAGGTTTTTTTCTCTTTCCTTTCTTCTGTGCCTGCCTTTTCTTCTGTTTTATTGCTAATATTGTGACCATGGCCATTAAAGTGATTGAATTGTTTGTGGATTGGTCCCCTGCTGGCTGGTACAGCAAACTTTATCCTACCTGTCAGAGCAAATGGAAAGAACAACCCACCCACTGCAGGAGGATTCCCAGTCCACTGCTGAAAATGAACATCTCCCAGGTAAGGCCTATGTTCCCTTTTCAAACCATGACTCATGTTGGAGCCTGGCAGAGGTTCCAAAAGTTACTCCAGAAGCACTACCCTACCTAAGCTGGCTGTGGGTTCTTTGGGTTTCCAGTCATAATATAAATTTTTCAAGCTCTGCAGCCACTCATATGAAACGTGGCCAGGGATGACTGTGCAGAAGGTGAGGGATTCCTTCCCAAGTCAAAAAGACTGAGGCGTTTATACTCTCTAGCCACATACCTCCCACTAGTTCCTTACTAGTGAGGAGTGGAATTGTGTAGTTATCTCTGCTGACTGGGAGTATGGATGTATTCAGGTGTTAATGCTTAAGTTGCCAAAATTGCAAGAGGACCAGATAAGACTGGCAGTCATAAGTAGAGGTGACTTATCATCCCTAGCCAGTGGCAAGTATGACTTGTGTTGTGAGTTTGACACAAGGGAGATCTCCTGCCCAAGGTTTAAGGGGTCTATAAATCTTGGCAGCTAAGCCAGAACTCTGCCTTTCTCATTCAGCACAGTTCTGTGCATTTTTTCTTACAAATGAGGCCCACTGCATGAATTGAGGCTCTCTTGCATGTAACTGTGTTTAGGATTGTAGCCTTAGCCTTTGATTTCCTGGCTTATGTTGGAAGTAGTAAGTGTGAAGAAAGAGACCTAGTCTTACACATGCAGAAAAGTAATTATTTATAACACTGAAAGTCTTGAGTCATTATAAGTGAGTGACAAGAAAAGAATTTTCATCTGTAATTTTCAGTGGAGAATAATTCTATCAATTAAATGCATTTATTTCCCAAAAAATTCAGAAGAGGAAAAGCCCGTACTGTTATCTTTTTGCATGCCATGCCCATCCCTATAATAGGCAGCATTTATTTCATTTACATTGCTGTGTTCTTGTTTTCACTTATTATCTATCTGCACCTTGCAGGCCCTTGTCAGAAAGGAAGGTAGCATCGAGAAATTTTAAATAGACATTTTGAAATACAGATGTAAATCTATCCAAGATACATTATTTTTCCAATCAGACCATACAGCTCTTTAAAAACCCACCATTGATCCTCCTCCTCCTCCACCAGCCACTTTCTGGCTAGCTAAGGATGGTTCACAGCCCAGTTTCTCAGCATCCCAAACCCTTTGCTGATGCCCCCCAACACACACCCAAGGAAGGAGGGGTGCGCACGCGTGTGTGTGTGTGAGAGAGAGAGAGAGAGAATATGGCCACCATGCTGACCCGCTCCCCATTCCCTCTCCTTTCCCTGACCTGGTTTGGAGCCTGGGTGCCTGATCTCCTCACCGTGCCTCAACCCCCTACCGACAGACACACACACACTTTCATATTTGCAATTTTTCCACTTTTGCAGGAATCCTGCATCCCTAAACCTAGCAAATGTGGAGAGTGGACTGTACATTTAAAGTTGCAGACTGCAGTGAAAAATAGGATAGTAACAGCTTCATTATACAGCCAGCATGTAGTGTTGGACCAAGACTCTGGGAGACCAGGGTTTGAATCCCTGCTCAGTTATGAAAATTCATTGTATGTCATGATCTTGGGCAAGTCACACACACTCATCCTGAGATGAAGACAATGGCAAACCTCCTCTAAACAAATCTGGCCACAAAAACACTATGATATGTTCACCATAAGTTGAGGAGAGACTTGAAGCCACACAAAATAACAACTTCATCAGCTTAGCCCTGCAGTCCTCAATTGAGTGCTCACAGGGCACATCCCTTGATGCCTGCCATTGACTGTTCCAAGTTCTGAGCTTGAAGAAGTTGAAGAAGCATTCTGAAAGGGTAGAGGTTATTGTGTAAATATGTTTGCTGCCTATTTTTTGATATGGTTTGGGGACAATTGTTTGTATGTATCTCTGTGTTTTTCTTGGGGTATTGTTTTCTTGTTTGTTTTAGGTCCAGTATGTATTTTTCCTGTGTAACTTTTTCTGAACATCAGTGGTTTGCCATGTGTGAAATTAGTATTTCACCAGTTTATTGAGGGATGGGTATGTGATCTGGCAATCTGGGTTTAGATATCTCCTCTGCTTTGTACTCAGTTTCTTGGTCAAGCTACTTGTCTTTAAGCCTCACTAATTTATCTTCTGTGAAATGGGCCTGGGAACAGGACCATGGATTCAGAAGAGTGTTTTTGTTTCTAAAGTCCAGATGCTTTCTCTGGTTCTTGATCAGGTTCTTGATCCAGTTACTTTTCCTTTATATTCCCAAGCTTCCCTTCTAGTAAACTATTGACCACAGCCAATCCACCACAACAGCATTTTTATGACCATTGCCAAAGTTTAGAAACCACTGATTTAGCCTGTTAGGGATCAAAACAGTTAATAATCAGAAATTTGGATAAATAGGTCGACTCACTTCCACTGAGTTTTAGTGTTGCATATTCTGCTGTTTAATTTTAATGATCCAATGACCTTTTCCCTTCCTTTCTGCTAATATAGTGCCCTGGAACTTGTCCCTTTTGGCATCAAACCCCTGTTGAGGCGGGCAGCAGCCTACGAAGCTCTCGAGAGGTACAACTTAGCCTATGTGGACTACAAAACTGTATTACAGATTGATTGTTCTGTACAGGCTGCACATGATGGCGTCAATAGGTAATCCCTTGCTCTGTTTCCATTGAATGCATATAAAGCATTAAATAACTCTTGCCCTGTTTGGATGTCCATATCATATGCCTTTGGATACTTGATTGTAGGTGGCCTACAGCTGCTCCTGGGTAGCTTGGTAACTTATGTCTCATGTCTATTCTTGGAGGATAGGTTTAGAAATGGAATATATGTACTTGACAGGTATCATGGCTCTGAGTCCTAATGAGAGACAAACTATCAGTCACATCCTGCTGGTGAGCTTCCAACCACAGCTAGCTATTCAGTATTTAGATGAGGTTCTAAACTATGCACACATTCAAAAGATGGACTTAAACTGGAGCATAGGCAACTTGGTGCCTGCTGAGTGTTTTGGACGACAAATGCTATAATTCCTGAATATTTGTCAGGCTCCCTGGGGTTTATGGGATTTGTAATCGAAAAACATCAGGAAGGCACCAGGCTGCCTACCAACAGTCTAGCCCATTGGTGTTTTTGCCACTAGTTGCAGTCATTATTCCTTCCTGAACCTCCATTTACTTAGGTTGGTGCTGACTAAGGTTGTTACATTTTCAGGTTCTACTCCAGCTTTCTGGGGAGACTTGTTCTCTCCAGTGGAATTGTGGATCCCTGCTGCTTATACTTAGCTGATGGTTGTCATGTTCAATGGGCCTCCCAAACCATGCATTTGGAGAGACCCTGTACTTCATCAGCTGCAGAAGGATGAGAGATCTCTGTGATCTCTGTGAGTTTATGCTTCTGCCATAGGAAGAAAAAAGGGAATTATCAGAGATGGGCCAGGAAGTCTATTAACGGATCTTTGGCTCAGTGCACATTGTAAGAGACTCTGCAAACAACTGTTTCAGTGCAGACTTCTGGGAGTTAGTATGGATGTGTAGGTCCCTGAAGATGGCACACACAGCTGGTGGGATTAGTACAGGATATGTAGCTACTGGGGTGCTTCCCAGGATAAACACAAGATCTGAGAAGAAACATCTGTCTTTGTCCAGTCACATTCTGAGTTACGCAGGTGTGCAAAAAAGTCACACCAACAATAGCCAGTGAAACAGGGAGCCTGACCACCTCAGCTAGCTGTCTTTTTCTGGAAAAATGATCCATGGGAAATGGCTAAATTTAACAGATTGTCTTTTCCAGAATGACTAAGGCTTTATTGGACAAAGATGGCCTTCAGTGGCGTCAGAAGCTGCCACCCATCCCAACTGTTCCTGTTTCTGCTCAGAAAAGGTGGGAACCACCTCCTGCTGGAAACAAAGTGAACGATACTGCTCCTGTAACAAATCAAGGTGAGTAGTTCTAATGCTGTTAAGGAATCTGAAAAAAATAAAAGGCATCGAAAGCTTTACATTATCAGTATATCAGAAGCCATCCAAGAGTTGGCTAATTTTCATTGCAGCCCAGACTAAATAGGGATCATGTGGTCTTGCCTTTATAGTATTGACCACTTAGCTCCTCTAGTTCTTTCATGCCTAAAGCCCAACATAGGTGAAAGTAAAGAGAGCCTATCTTCTTAACCTGTTTCGGATTTTGTTCCCTTTCAACTTCGTACTTTCTTTAAATTCTAATCCTGTTTTGAATATCCAAGCAGAACATAAGATGCAGCAGAAGCACAATTCAGTATTTCTTTGTACAAAACCTTTCTCCCTGTCTCCAAAAAACCACACATGTTCTTTGCAGAAAAATTACATGGAGGGACTCAGCAAAAAGCACTAATTTGCACACAGAAGTAAGTTTCTAGGAACAGTGGCCCTTTTTGGACAGCAAATGTGTTCTTTTCACACAAAAAAACCACCCCCCCCCCTCCGGATGTTTCAAGAAACCCTTGTGAGTTTGCCTGGGAAGAATTGCTGAGTCTTTGCACAAAACCGAGCAGTCAAGAAACAGTGTTGTTTTGCATGGAAATATGTATTTCTTTGCACAAAATCCATAATTCTCATGCAAAAAGCCAACTATGCTTCTGCACAGAATAATTTTCCCCAAATATTTCAGGTTGTGTGAATACTGAATCAAAACAGTGCAAAATCCTCCTGTCTGTATTAGTTTTCCCAAGCACATTTCCCATGTGTTGGGAAAGTCATTTTGAAGCTGGAAAATGAATAGCTACAGTTATTATTTTATCTCTAGTACAGGTATAAGGTAACACTAGAATTCTTTTCACAAATCCTCCCTGAGACTCTCTGCTGCTACTACATAATACAGATAGATGGGCTGTTCTGGTGTCGTCGGGTTGCTGAATGGCAATCACTGGAGATAGCTTGGTTTGGTGGGGTTTTGTTTTGTTTTGAAAAAATGTGTAACATTATGAATTGACATTAATTTTTGTAATTTCATACTTTAGAACATCCAGTGCCAGAAAATCTCTAATGGTATGCCCCCCCATAACAAATGTGTTAATTTGCTGCTGTTGTTTTCACATAGCTCTGTTTTTCTTGAATATGAATTTCAGTGCCTACAGCTGCTACAATTAAACAAGCAAATGCATTGAAACTAGAAGGAAATGAATTTGTAAAGAAAGGCAACTATAAGAAAGCTGTTGAAAAGTACACACAAAGTTTAAAACTCCACAGACTTGAATGTGCAACTTACACTAACAGGTAATGTTCATATAATTATGTAACATGTAAACCGCCAACACCCCAAGCCCCAAGAAATTAGAGCCCATGCTTCCTGAGTGTCAGAATATTGGAGAACTTCTCTGAATCCAGGTTTTATCTGTCCTTTAGTCCAAAAAGCTACAGAAAAGTGACTTTTTTTTTGGTGGATATTTCAGTGATGTGCAATATGTACATTCTTGTATCCCTTTCTTCTTCATGTAAATATGCCTGCTTGGATGGGGCTGGACAGTGCCTTTCAGAACACAAGCAAGAAGTCTGCATTACTGCTTAGTTTGCATTTATAGTAGGTCTCCCATAACTGTGTGACCAGTGTTTATGGCTTTACTTACTCATGATCTGCTCCAGGACCATGGCTGCCACCATCGGCCGAGATCTTTGCTGTGCACAGCTGGCCAAGAGACATGCACAGTGAGGCATAGCGGAGCTTCCTGCAGCTCTCTTAGGTGAGGAAGAGACAGATGCTCCTTTCTTGGCCAAGAGAGGGACATGAAGCCCAGTTCCACAAAATCATGGTCCTCTCTTGTTTAAGGAAGGAGACGGGATGCTTCTTCCTTGCAAAGCCTTGCACAGCAGCCCTCCCCCGTGCCTCTCTCCACTGAGAGGCACATGAAGCCTGGCACGGCTTCCATCTGTGCCTCTCTGAGCCGAGGAAGGAGACAGATGTTCCTTCCATGGCAGAGAGAGGCACATGAAGCCTGGCACACACATAACACCCCAGATTGAATCTTTTCTTTTGGAATAGTCTAGGGGTGTTATCTAATCGCAGCATATACCAGCTTCAGTCAGTTGTATTGTGTGCTTCTTTAGGAGCTTCCTGAAAATCACACCTTTCATCTAAAAATGTGTGTTGACTCACAAGGCTTTGAAAATGTGCTCAAAAATTCATGTGAGTAGCTGGATGCAGCACTGTACATTTTTCATTCAGAGTGCGCACAGCCCCATATAGGCCTACAAGCCAAAAGTAAATAGACATGTAATTTTCACAGGCCTGGATGAAGAGTTTAGGTAAGAAACACAGTACTTTCTGCTGAAAATGAAGTCAGCTGCAATAACCTTCACTTTCAGTGATGAGCAATAACCCACTGTATGAAAAAATTACCCTGGTACCACAGCTAATGTAGGAAAATGTATATCCATGATCCCTTTAGGGGAACATGTGAAGCCTTTTAAAAGTGAAGATGTGCTGCAGGATGTGTCCTGAATGTAGGCATTAGAATTTCTTTAAAGATGTTTATGCTGTTGGAGTTGACATTTCCGTTGTGTTGCAATATAAGAAAAAGGCATATCTTTCAAAATAAAATGGATCCTCTGTACTACTGTTCCTTCTAGTATTTCAGCTAGATAAGTTCAACTCAGGATTGGTATCTTCAAATACATTTATACCTCATTGTCTACATTTCAGGGCTCTTTGCTATCTGAATCTAAAGCAGTACAAGGAAGCAATTCAGGATTGCTCAGAAGCTCTTAAGATAGACCCAAAGAATGTCAAGGCATTTTACCGACGAGCACAAGCATACAAAGAACTTAAGGTAATGAACTTTTTAGAATTATAGGTGCCTGAGAGATACAGTTTACAAAACATCCCAGTCTTTCACTTTTTACAAAAGTTGTTTTTAATAAGCCGAGCACTTTGCTAGCATTTTTTCATTCCCATTCTATAGAGAAGCCACATATTTTGCAGACAGAAAACAGAGTCTGGAAATATGATTTGTTCAAGTCTGTATCTGTTCAAATATTTAGTTTGCTTGCAGAATGCCCTGACTTTTCTCCCATTTGAGGAGTAGAAAATGAATCACCTCCTTCATTTTTCATTGTAATCAGAACTTCCTTAAAGCAGTATTAACTTGCTGTTCTGATTTTACATATAAATTGATGTGATCTGAGAAAATATTGAATGACCAGGAACAGAATCTTGTTATGAACAGCTAGAGTATACTGTCAACTCAGCATATGCACCCTGTGAAAGATGGTGAAAGACTGTAAGGAGCAGTAAAGGGAGACTAAATTTCTGTCCTGTCTGTCTATGCTTCCAATTATCCCTTGTTCTTTTTTGCCTCTCAGCTGCTGCCTTGCCAGCCCTGAAAAATGTTTTGTATTTCCATCAACTATCTTTGTTCCAGAAGTTTGAAAAGGAATTGCCTTTTGGAAGGGAGATCCTGAGAGTGTTTGATCATCCCGTAAAGAGGAGTGGGCACCAGGACGTAGAATCTTATCAGCTGGAGGAAGTTTATTTATGAGACTTTCATACCACCCATCATGGTCCTGTGCTAGTTTACAGAGAACTGTGAATCAATAAACATAATGAAAATACCATCAAAATATATTTTAAATTAGTATCAGTACAATCAACAAAACTGGAAAACTAGCATAAAATCAGTCTAAAAACCAGCATGAGAGGAAATACTTTGTGCTAGGGATCTTAACATATACGGTAAAGACATAAAACTAAAAAGTATCAGAAAAGTCTTCTCTTGGCAGCAAAAAACATGGTAACAGGGCATAGTGGGAGCCTTGCTGGGGAAGGGATTTCATGATTAGGGTGTGACTACAGGAAATGCCTTCTTCCTAGTAAGCACCTGCTCAACATCATTTGACCAAGGAAGTTATAATAAGACTGAAGATCTGAAGGAGCAAGATGGTACATACAGAAGGAAGGGACTCCTTTAAGTAACATGGGCTCAAGCAGGGGCGAGGGATCTTCTGCCCCCCAGATGTTTTTGAGTACAGTTCTCACAACCTTTGGTCATGCAGGCTAGGGCTTCTGGGAGCTGAAACCCAAAAGTATTTTGAGGGCCAAATATACTCCTGTTACATCTTTAAATAGTAGTACTTGGAAATGGGCCTGGAAGTAGACTGGCAAACAGTAAAGAAAATGAAGTGCACTAATAACCTGAATGTCCAGCTTTCAGGTAGCTTCCAGACTTTGTTTCTAAGGAGCCAGTCAAGTGCTCTCACCCCTACCAATACCCCACCTAATATATCAATGTTTTCTTCATTTTCAGAACTATAAATCCAGCAAAGCAGATATCAACAGCCTCTTGAAAATTGAACCAGAGAATAGTGTTGCTAAGAAACTACTGCTAGAAGTAAACAAACTCTTAAAATAAGGGTGGCTGAAAGCTGTTCCATTGAAGATGACATATTTTTCATGTTTTTAAAAAACAAATCACATGGACCAGGCTGGATACAGCTGCACAATCCACCTTCAAAACCTGGTGATACCTCCCTGGTTCCTTGCTTTATTCAAGATGTTCATCCTTTCTCCTAAAACCTTTTTGAAAGTTCTTCAGATTCATAGCTTCCTAGCAAAATGACTCCTGCAACTCTCTGTTCCAGAAAACTACTATTTCTAATGGTTAGGAAATATCACTAGCAGTCAGAGCAGCTACTTGTCTAACATGCTGTTTTGGATGTGTGTTTGCACAGAAGGAAGTGTTTCAAGTCTTTGGTAGTGGCTGTGTATACATTTGATATCAGCACAAACTAAAGGCTTGCATTAACAGTGACAGGTGGAAGTTAAGAGTTTAAAAAAATAGTCTCTCCTTGCCTTAATTTTTGTGCACTACACTCAACAGAGCACTTGGTGTTCAGAAAATTACTTAGGAATCTAAAGCTGCTTTTATCCTTTACCAAAGAGCTTAGTACTTTGTGTTACCCTTATTATGCGTGTACCTTTAGCAGTCAAAATCTTCAGTTTCAGTTTTTGTTGATTAGGTTAAGTTTCACATAGTTTAAATACCTGCTTATATGTTTGCATATGCCTATTACTGTACAATGCCACTTTACTCCAGTGTACACATGTCAAAGTAGTGGTAGCTGTAAATTCATATTGTGGAGGGTCAGTATGGGTAGAAATCAGTTCAGAGTGGCATAAATAGAGAAGTTCAAGAAATCTTGAATATTTGCCTGCAACAAATAGCTGTTGTTAGACCTAGATCTCACAAAGAGCAGGTGATAACTTATATTGAGTTCTAGTACTTCAGACTATCACCACAGGCCCCATTTGAATTTTTTTTAAAAAAAAATCCCAATTTGTAGAACAGAAGTTGGGGGATAGGGGTTTCCAGCAGCTGAAGTACTACAGCTCCCACCAGTCTCAGCCAGTGTAATTAATGGGGAGAAATGAGGGGAGTTGCAGTCCAACCACATCTGGAAGGCAACGTGTTCCCAATCCTTACTGAAGACAGATGGCAGGAGAGAATCCTGGCCTAGTTTTCTCACTACCATGCTGATTTCTACATGTGCTCTTAAATGAATTAATGCAGTGAATTATAATAACCTCCTCCTGCAGTCTGGTATAGCCCGAACATTGACTTAACTGTTTGAGAAGAATAGCCTCAGATGATCCATAGCAACAACAAAAGGTGTAGTTTGCTTTTATTATTCCATCCTCTACCTTCTCAGATCAAAGTTTCCAGTTAAAATCACCCATCTTGGGAGATGGGAACCCCTTCCCCTAGGGGAGCTTATTTGTTGTCTCGCTTTTGCACTTCTACCTTTAAGAATAGACAGGAAGGAGCTTTGCATGTAACTCTCAACACATGCCTGCAATCTTGAGGATATCCACCAAATTACTACTGTTACTGTTGCACTGGGTACAGAGCTGCTGCCTGGTCTTCTCGAGGAGAAGGAGAAGAATGGCTATCCATGGATCTTTTATTTAAGTTTTATTAGCCTCAGGACCAGAAATAAAACTGGTTTCTTAAATGATAAATCAGTCTATTCTCTGGATGTTAATTTGAACTTCTAAAATAAAGTTTGCTTTTGTTCATATATAGTAGAATTGTTTTGTAAAAGTGGGACATCGCCTTGTCCATTCAACATTACTATGTATTCATTTTTAGGTAGGAGCTGGTCCAGCTTTCAACAGGCAGGCAGGAAAGTGGTCACCCTGAGGTCTGTCTGTAGATTTTTTTTTAAAAAAAGGTACTTTAAAGCAGGATGCAAAAAGACTGCACACCTTCTGTTTAAACTGAATCATGTGTGTGGAAGGTTTCCAGGCATGTTAATCAACTTAAAAACATGAGCGTTCCCTCCATATCCATTCTTTTAAACCAAAAGCAGGAAGGAGTGATGCTACTGAAACACAGCTGTGACATTAGGCGGCTAAAACAGGTTGGAGTGTATGTTGGCTATCCCGTAGCCCAATGGCAGCTGCAGTCTCATCTATTACACTTCTGATGGTGCTTCAGGGCAATACTATGCCAAAGGGATATGGTAGGGAGTAAGACGGTCATGGGCACAGGTAGGTCTTGGCAGCTGCCCAAATGTGCTGAGATCAAGTCTTCTTCTGAGCAAAGCAGTTATGCTCTGCCATAATGTGGAACCACTAGCTTAGGCCTCCATAATGGAATAGCCTTATATTTGCGTGAATTCTGAAATATGCCCAAAAGAGAATAAAAGATGTCCAGTGAACTATTGTACTTAGTTAATACTATGCGTGAAACCTTTGACTGTATCCAATACATCCATTTTTACTACAAAATGTGGTATCAAGCACAGAAATGAGTTTAGCTCATTGCTTTTGAAAAAGCACTGTAAATTCATGTTTGTTGAAGAAAACAGTTTTGCTAGGTTTCTCTTTTCTACATGTCTATTCCTTAGGTATTTTTCATTCAAAAAGATATTTTTTGTAGCTAGTTATTGCAGATAAATAACTTGAGGCCCTATTCCAAATAGGGCCTCAAGATTTTACATTCTCTCTCGTGATCTGGTCCATTTCATGTTACAATAACTAGGTCCAGCAGACATTTTACTGTTAAGCTGATCTGAGGTAGATATTCATCAAAAGAAACAACTGCCAAACCTGAATTCCTGTTATCCCCAAGGGCTTAGTTTGGGGTTCAGGATAGCCACTTTCCCATCATTAGCAAAACTAGCATCAAACATGAAAAACAGGTTTCAGAATTTGGCTGGGCAGTGTTTTGTTTTGTTTTTTTGAAAGGCAGAAGCATAGTATGATCAACCATGTTATTTAAATGTTTCTGAGTTTTTGATGAGCAAACTCTTGTCTAAATATATTGGTGTTTCCATGAGGGCATAGACAGTGCCTACTTAGCAGCTTACTATTACTCCGTCATTGATCATGTTCCTCTTAAAGTCAGGAAAAGTAAATCTACTTACATCACCTTAGAGAATGGTACTCTTTTTCTAGCATAGAGACTTAATGCAGGAATGAGAATTTTATGGCCTTCCAGATATTGCTGGACTGTAACTCCCAGGAGCTCCGGTCAAGGTAGCCAGTGGAGAGAAATCCTGGGAGCTGACCCAGCAACACCTGGAGGAACACAAAATGACTCAGATTTGGGTTGAAAGACAGCACACTAGTATGATCTAGTCTTCTGGATTAGGGACAATAGAAAAAGAGTTAAATGACTAACTGAGAACCCAAAGGGCTCACCAATGGCTTCTTTTCATCCTGGAGAGAAGTGACTGGTGGGGTGCAACAGGTTTCTTTCCTGGGCCCAGTGCTATTCAACATCTTCATCAATGACTTGGATGAAGGAATAGAGGACATGCTGATCAAATCTGCAGATGACATCAAATTGGGAGGGGTTGCTAATACGCCAAAGGACAGGATCAAAATTCAAAACAACCTTAACAGATTGGAGAGCTGCGCCAAAGCTAACAACATTAATTTCAACAGAGAGAAATGTAAAGTCCTATGCTTAGACAGAAAAAGTGGAATGCACAAATACAGGATGGGGGACACATGGCTGGATAACAGTACATGTGAAAGGGATCCAGGAGTCTTGGTGGGCCACAAGCTGAACATGAGTCAGCAGTGTGATGTGGCAGCCAAGAAAGCCAACCCCATTCTTGGTTGCATCAATAGGAATATGGTGTGTAGATCAAGGGAAGTAATAGTACCACTCTATTCTGCTTTGGTCAGACCTCATCTGGAATACTGTGTCCAGTTCTGGGCACCTCCGTTCAAGAACAATATTGACAAGCTGGACCGTGTCCACAGAAGGGCCAGCAAAATGGTGAAGGGTCTGGAAGCCATGCCCTATGAGGGATGACTTAGGGAGCTGGGTATGTTTAGTCTGCAAAAGAGAAGGTTAACAGGAGACATGATAGCCATGTTAAAATATTTGAAGGGATGTCATGTCGAGGAGGGAGTGGGCTTGTTTTCCGCTGCTCCAGAGACTAAGACAAGGAGCAATGGACTCAAACTTCAGGAAAAGAGATTCCACCTACACCTCAGGAAGAACTTCCTGACAGAGCTGTTCAGCAGTGGGATATGCTGCCTCGGAGTGTGGTGGAGTCTCCTTCTTTGGAGATTTTTAAGCAAAGGCTGGATGGCCATCTGTCGGGAGTGCTTTGATGTGGGTTCCTGCATGGCAGAGGGTTGGACTGGATGGCCCCTGTGGTCTATTCCAACTCTATGATGCTATGATCAAAATTGCCCTCCACATCTTGTTAACAACTAACAAAATGTCAACACCTTGCTTACATGGTACCGTTAATAATTTGGCCACGAATTCATCATTAAAATAATGGCTACTTGCCCTTTAAAAGCCTTGAATAGATGTTGTACACTAACTTTAGCTGGGGATCGTGTAGCACCTTTAAGCCTGAGAGAAGTTGGTAGGATAAGCTTTTGTAGACATAAGTCTACTTCATCAGATACACCTGATGAGGTAGACTTAAGTCTGCAAAAATTTATGCTACCAGTTTCTTTCCATTAGTCTCAAAGGTGCTACAAGGTCCTTTTGCATACTGATCCAGTCTAAAACAGTTACGTCTTTGAAGTCTAGCTTTAATTAGCTATTTCACCTGCTTCCTAGCTGTCATTCAGCCATGTGGTCAAATTAAGTATTTTGAACTATCATTTCACATTCTAGGGTGTGACATTTATCAGGCAATGTACTTTATTACCAGGCTTTCTTGAAAGCAACCTGATTTCTACAGGCTCAAGCATGCATTTAAAAAAAAAAAGGAAAGGGTGCCTGTGTTTCTGACGCTGGGAACAGAACCCTGCTTTTAAGCGGAACAGAAATCTCTGCAAGAGTTTCTTATAAAATCCTGTGTGTGTCAAGTAGGTGTGCCAGTTTGCTGTTCATTTCTGATAAAGCAAAGATCATTGGTCATGCCTGAAGAGTTTTGAATCTACCCCTGAAGTGAAAAAGAGCATTTGTTAATGCCTCTTAATCAAGGAACACTGGTGGAAAAAGTCTAGACAAGGATGTGAATTGATGAAGTGAAGTGAAGCTCTTTATCATGTCAACAGCAAGAAAAAATAAAATATTCATAGAAGCCCCAGTAGTGATTTAAGATTAAAGCTACTAAAAATGACCAGCATTGCAACTTAACTTTACAAGCAACAGAACAAAAGAAACATTTTGTTGTACTTCATTTCCCTATTACATTACCAAAGCATGTCCCCCACCTTGCAGGGCTGCCTGACAAGCACTTGTGAATAAATACATAATTTAAACTAAAGAAGTATAATAATAGTAAGAGGAAAAAAACTTGAAATGCATCTTAAGTGCACAAATTAAAGTGTAATTCATATAGAGCTAGATTTCTGTGCAAATCATCTATATACACTGTGCAGAATATTTTAACAGCAAATGGAGAAAGCATTTAGTCCTTCATGCCGCTTTCTTCAACAGGGATGTCCACCTTCTTTTTCCTGCAAAATATACTTTTAATGTTAAGAAGCTGTCATGATTCTTCCAATCTCTAAAGAATGTTTTGCTTTTTTAAAAAAAAATGTATATCTTTAAATATTGATGCTTTCTGTCTGCTCATCATGTTGAGTTCCATCTCCAGGAAACAGGGGAAAATAAAACCTTTTAATATAAAAACAAATGAATATAATGTCCAAATTAGAGTGCACGGGTAAGTATTTATAGTGCCTAAAATGAATTCTTGCCTGCAAGAAAAGGAAAAGAAAAAGAGACACTCTGCCTGATGCAGAGCTTGGAAAAATTATTTTTTGGAAGAAAACTGCTAGAAGCCTCAACCATGCTGGTAAGAAGATTCTAGGAATAATAAGTCCAAAATGTAATTTGCTCAAGGCATTAAATTAATACTAGGACATGCATATGAATAACAATCAAATCACATACAACAAGTTTATATATCAAAAAATATCACAAGACCCACTGCACAAGCAGAGTGAATATCAAAATTGTAACAATAGGCACAGTGATAACAGCTGCTTGATCAGCCATCTTATCAAGGACTGAAGCAGGCAAATAGCAGTTTCACATGCTGGAAGACTTCTGTATTACTCCTACTCCCTGTTACTCCCTGTTAGTATAACTCCCTGTTATGCTATACAAATAACCCTGCCTATATAAGCAACAGGTCATCTCAACTTGGATGTAAGTATTCCTATCAGATCCTTCATTTCTACCATATCTACCTATGAGATCATTCTCCACAGCCTTCTTACATTTTCTATGCATTCAAGCATCAACATATACTTCCTGCAAACACTGCACTGGAAAGCTGTAGAAATTACCATTATGGTTTGGAAAGGAGGATGACAACCTAGGGAGGATATGATAGAGATTTATGACATTACACTTGGTATGTGAGCAAAATTGCTGATTCTGCTTCCATAATCTCTGACCACTGGCTGTATTGTTTGAAGCTGATCAGAATGGTAGCTCAACAACTGCTGCTAGGGGAGAGGTTCCTCACCCAAGGTATGAAGGAAGTGTGGGGAAGAACTTTTCTCCTTTCACAAATTCAGAATTCAGCATCTTTCAGCATCTCCCTTACTGCCCCTTAAGTCCAGGATTGCCTTCCAGAATAACTCCATGTGATCACCTAATTTCCTTTCAACCACACATCAAATCTTTTGGGGGCAATTTGAATTATCCCCTTAGGTCCTTTACATTGTCAGAACTAAACTACATGAAATTGAAGTAACTGCACAGTTGTCCCATGTCTCCATTTCTTGTTTTCTTGTTTTTCTTTTAAGGTTGGAACTTTTCATATCTTTTCTCTGTAAAGCCACACCATAACAATACAGCAATAAAAGGGAACACTTCTCTGCCTTGTGTTTGTCAGAGCCATGGCTGCAAGGCCATGGAATCTAGACATCTGAAACTTGTCATTCATATTAAAAAGACTTGAGTAGTGTGCACCTGCAAATTATTTGGTTTTTAAAATGTACTCATTTTAAAGTCTGCATTTAAAATTTGTAGTACCTTTTTTTGTTGCTAGGTAGCTGACTTCCCTGATCACCATATAGTTTTGCAGTCAATATATACTAAAGCCAGGGGGAGCAGTACAACGATAGAACTAGAGGGTTTCCTTCTCCTGCTGCAGCTGGGCAAACCCTTCTCCTAGATAGGGAGTAAACAGATCTCTGTCCCACGGGGATATAAAGATCCACCAAGGTAGGCATCCGGTCTAAGGATGCCAGCAACTGTTCAGACATGGGGATCATGATGTTTCCGATTTCTATACCTGAAAAACTTTGCTTCCGGCTTTTGGGTATCAAACTAACGGCTATTTCTACCTCTGTCAAGCTGAGTACTTTCATTATTCATGATCACCACAACCACCATTTTCTTCCTACCTAGTTCTTCTGCATCCACCTTCATCACTGGAGGAATGCTGATGAACCACTTTTGTGTGATGCTTCAGACATCTGATGAAGTTGCAGTACAGCAACTGCTTCCTCAATCTATGAAAGCCAAAACCCAAAAAAAGAGGGTCATTTTGTACAGACAGTTGTGCAAAGATGGACTGTGCAAACTGACATGCTAGACAGAAAAGTCTTTTCAATAACCCTAGAAGTACTACATCTTTCATTAAACCATTTGTTGCTTTAACAGCCAAATAATCCAGCATAAATTTAGGACCAAGTCTTTAAAGGACATTCATTGTACTTTTGCTGTTTATGATATATTGAATAGCAATTGCTTTTTCCATTTTCAAATGTAGAGAATTTTGTGGAGCTGCAAGAGAACTCAAGAGAGCTGCAACAAGATTTATATCCTTCATAGTGCTCATGTGCCATCTATTTGCCTGTCAGCTCCACTTTTGCTTGGTCTTGAACCCCAATTCTGAAGCACATCACTCACAAAGTCTCACTGAAAAGTCTTGGTTTAGTTTGGTAACAAATCCATCCATAAGCATTGAAACCATACATTTTCATTAGAACTAGCTGATTTTCAAAAATGTAGTATTTAATATTTTGAGATGCCCAAAACTCTTTCCCACAAGACAGAAAGATGCAAGAAAAAATGATATTTATCAGTCTGTACTTAATTCTAGTTTTGATCTCCAAATTGGAGAAAATGTTGCAGAGAAGGAAAAATACGTTCTTGCAAATGATTAGGCAAATACTAACCTGTAATTGTGTAAGGGCCTAAATATGCTAAAGATATCAGATCCTGTTTGATCTTGGAAGCTAAGCAGGGACAACCCTGTTCAGTACTTAGATGGGAGACTGTCAATGATTACCAGGTGCTGTAGGCTATATTTCAGAGGAAGGAACTGGCAAAACCACCTCTGAGTATTCCTTGCCTAAGAAAACGCTATGAAATTCATAGTGTTGCCATAGGTCAACAGGCAGGTCAACAAGCTACAATACGTAGGTTTTATCATCACAGAGTTAAGGGATTTTAAGCACAGAATTCCAGTACCTTAGAGTGGAGGGATTCCGGAGACTCCAGCATAAGCAACAGCTCAGAGTTATCTATCTCCAACAACATGCCTGTAATTTTTCCAGCCAAGTTTGGGTGCATTGCATGAATCAGGGGGTAGAGACGTTCACCTACACACCACAAAAAAAAAAAAAAGATGCAATATGAATAGTTAAGAAACAGCACCTTTTTAAACAAAGTCCCCTCCCCCCCGCCCCCCAAAAAGAGACTACACTCCATTTCAGCACAAACTTCAAAACTCAACACAATTTGATCCCAATGACTCCAGCCCTAGGCTTACTGTGCTCAACAACGAAACTTACAAAGTCACATTCTTAAATTTCCTATAATGTCCTGAAGCATCTAATACAGCATCACAATGAGGTGGTGGGAAATTTTAAGCAAAAACTACTGCTATTGCCCAATGTGAGTTCATCCTTATTAACATATAAACTCATTACATAACATTTCGAAGGGACTAACCTTAGCCTTGGAGCTATCTGTTTCACTTTTAAATTTTACTAGCTTAGTAAGAGAGAGAATCAGCATTGGGTAGTATCAGGCTAGGACTCCAGAAGACCAGGGTTCAAATCCCCACTCAGCCATGGAAAACCACTGGGTTACCTTGGACAAGTCCCACTCTCTCAGTCTCAGAGGAAGACAATGACTCTCCCAAAAAAATCCCACAAATATTGCCAAGAAAACCCTACCGTGTCATGCCCTGCTTCCAGAGCATAGACTCTGAGAGTCTGAAACAGAGGGCATGCCAGAGGCTGAAACAGAGGGCATGCCAGGGCTTGGTGTACAAAGAGAGGTTACAGTGCTGGAAACAGAACAGGGGATGGTGCCAGCTCCAACAGAGAGTCCTGCCTCTTCAGACATAGAGGAACACTTACCTCGACCCAGCTTCGCAGTGCACAGGCAGCAAAGAGAGAACCAGCATCACTCTCTCAGGATTTATAACTGGCAACAATCAATCAAGTCTCAGCTGTGCTAGGCTTGGGACCTATTTAACTGACATCCTTCCCCTCCAGGAGTTGTCAGAGCTTATCTGACCTGCTACCTTGAGAAATGCTTGGATTGACCTTAGACACTCCCTTGCTGTGAAACCTTGCTGAACTTTGTTTATGTTGGACTTTATTTATGACTCCTTGCTTACTGCCTGGAAGTAAGGAACAAGCTGGGGGATATTCAGTTTGTTTTGTTTGATTTATCAGCTATCCAAGACTGAGATAGGACAATATGTTCACCTTAGGGTCATCATCACAAGTCAGAAATGACTTGAAGGCATACAACAAAGCCTCGTAAGAATACCAACTTCCCCTTTCTCACTCTCAATTTCAGCCCATGAAATATCTTGAGTCAACATCAATTAGGAGTAAATCCATAGAATGGTACAAAGGAGGGGTAAGTAAGTTCCCTTCAATATGGTATCATGTGTGGGGGAATTTTGCATATGTTCTCAGTCCAAGCCACTCAGTCTGTGGTGAGTGTTTTGGTCTTCTTGCATCTGTTATGCAGCCTGCTATTGCTGATGAGTAGCTGTTTCAGGTGGAGGGGTTAGACTATCCTAAACAAGCACACATGCCATTGCTTTAAAAGACCTACTGCAGAGATGTGTGTAAGACACCACATGTTTCTAGACTGGCATTTTCCCAAGAGAAGACAAACAAGCTTTCTTCATAATATGCAGCAGTTTTAATACTAAGTATCCCTATCTACTCTCTCCTGGAAGTGTTTTAGCAGCATCAGCACTGCAAGGATGGTGAAGGAGGACTGGGGAAACAGAGATTTTCAGCATCAGTTGAGGTTGCAGCACTATGTCTACCTTAAGCAATGCAATAAAACTTGACCTGGAAAAGAATGGGGTTCTGCTGTAGCTGATACCACTGTAGCCATGCCTGCCTGCCTACAATGGTCAAGTTAAACAGCAGCTGCAGCCAGAGTCTCTTACTGAGCATGCAAGAACAGCAAAAAGAGAGAAAAGTGGGGAACAGATAAACCTGTTTTGCCAACTGCCTCAAAGAAAAGCACAGACCTATCCATTTGGTCACCAAAGTGGAAACTGTAAGAAAGGTGGACGCTGGTAAAGTCACCACTGCGCCTTTTGGAAGAAATCTTCAAGTGGCTCTAAAAAGTTCAAACAATTTTTGTTTACTGAGCCCTGGTGGCACAGCAGTTAAATGCTGGTACTGCAGCCACAACATTGCAAGTTCAATCCTGCAGGGCTCAAGGTTGACTCAGCCTTTCATCCTCCCATAGGTCAGTAAAATGAGTACTCAGCTTGTTGGGGTCAATTAGCTAAACACATTGTAAACCACATAGGGAGTGCTTCACACTGATAAGCAGTATAGAAATGTAACTGCTATTGCAACTTATGCAAGTCTTGAAGGACGGAGCCTCACCACAGGTTTGCAACCAGGAAACTGATTAGTGTTGATAAGAGACCTCTTTTAAAGGGAAAGAGACTGATTGAAGGGAAGAAACTCAGCTGAGTCTGCAGAGGTAATAAAAGTGGCTTCACAAAGAAGAGCAACACCTGGAAGACAAGGCAGTGTGTAACTGTGGAGTTGTGAACGAACGGTCTGGGGAAAGGAATGGAAGGTTTTTTGAAACTTTGGTAAGCAATCAGATTTATTATTCCTTTTTCTTTTATTCTAATAATTTGCCTGATTTTTAAAGTGTTTTTGGCTCTCCCGTGAGGGTACTCTTTTCTCTGTATTGGACTATAATAAAATTAATGGAGAACAATTAAACAAGAGTGGAGGAAGGGAGGGAAGAGAATAGAGCAAGGACATTGCTGATGGGATAGACTAAAGAAAAAGATAAAGGGAGAACATAACAGAGGTGATTGAAAGAGCAAGGAGAAAATACTTACACAAGTCTTACCTGACTTGGTTGTTTCATTTTGCATATGCATATTATTAGTTTTGAGTTAAAAGTTTCAATGTTCAATTACTCAATTTTTTAATTTTTTAAAAAATTTTTAGTGGTGTGACAACCTAACCCTATTATCTCCATGTTATTTCTCCCTTTGGTACCAAATTTTCTGTTAAAGAAGTAATACCCAGGAACACATCTGCTTTCATAACTAAAGTATACTTGTACTTTTCTTCCTCTCAAGGTGAAGGGATAGGTTGGTTTCAATTTTTCCATTTTAGGAACTAAATATTTGCATAATCACTTCCACGGCGCCACATGTACTAATAATAATTTGGTTGTGCAAATAGAAACCAGAGAAGAAAACACTTTATAGACTGTGAATGCTAGACTTGTTTAAAATCAGAAGGAACACACATTACCACTGCTCAGAGAAACAGCAATATGTCTCTTGCTAAATGGATTGGACAGGCACGAAACTGGATTAAAAGTTCCAGAGATGTTTTTGTCTGTATAACTAAAACTGTGGATGAAGATGATAAAGGCCAATTCGTAAGGATTAAGGGACATATATGCACATATAAAGAAAGAAAAGTTAGTTAGTATATATACACTCTGAAGTACTAACTTTAGCCAGGCATTATTTTGGTATGCATCTGACAAAATTTTAACTACATGGCCCAGCTATACTATTTCCAAGTGAATAATGAATACAGATTGGCCTTGATGTGCTATATTTCACATAGTTAATCTGAACACAGACATGGTACATCAATTTATGTCATCTCAGCTTTGCTCATGAAGTTATACAGGCATAATCTAATACAAAGCACTTCTATTGTGCCCTTTTTTCAAGTATTCTCTTGATCACTTTATGGATCAGCCTTCCTTTATATTAACATTCCAATTTTACAAATGTAGCAAGCAAACAAAGAAAATGAAATCCATAATTAACTGACATAAGGACTCCTAGCAAATCCTCTGTAGCAAAAGGGGATTTGAATTAGAGGCATAAACAAGAAAATCTAACCATTACCTGTTTGGTTGCACTGACTCTCTCACGTCAGTACAAAGCTCCAAATTTATGCCTTATTTCAGACTGGCTAGCATGAGTCTATTTCTTGTAGCTAACCTTCCTACACCCACCTGCCAGGTGGGGAAATAGAAGAAGAAAGACCCACGTTCCCTACACCCTTTTCCCTCTCTATCATGCATGCACAAACACACAAGCAAAGACTTTTACCATACTTCTCAGCAAGAAGACCTCAAAAAGAGCTTCCCTTGGCTTTAAATAATAATTATTTTTAAATAATAATAGTGGCAAGGGGTGAGCGTGAAGCAGGAAGTATTCACCTTTCTTTTGTGAGAAGATAAAGCTAAGCAGGACCAGCCCTGATTAGGACTTGGGTGGGAGATTGTCAATGAATACCAGGTAGTGTCGGCTGTATTTCAGAGGAAGAGACTGGCAAAAACACCTCTGAGTATTCTTTGCCTAAGAAAACCCTATCTAAAATTCATGGGCTCACTGTAAGTCAACAGGCAACTTGAAGACATATACACACACACACACACAATCAGATAAGTCTACCTTTTTCAAATCTCTTAAACAGTTCTGTATGAGCTGATTTTCTTCTTGCCTACTTCTTCCATCAGCACACTACACCATAAGAGAAGCTTCCCTTGTGATGTGGTACACTGACAGTGGAAGCGGGCAAAAGGAAAATTGACTCATTTGAGATGTGGTGCTGGAAGAGAGTTCTATGGACATCTTGGACTGCCAAAAAAAAAAGAGAGAGAGAGATGATAAATGGTTCAGTGTAAATCAAGTCTGAACTCTTACAATGACTAACCTGAGACTATTGGATATGACTCACTGGAAAAGATAAAAATGGTCAATAAAGTAGAAGGCAGTATGATATGAGGAAGACCATACTACAGATGGATTGATTTAATTAAAGAAGCTGCGAAGCTGCGAGTTTGTAAGACCTGCGCAGGATGTTGACTGAGGCTCTCAGTCATTCTGTCATCAGGAGTCAAAGAGGACTGGATAGCCCATAAGAACCACCATGGTGCTGATAGAGGAAGCTCTTTCTATATTAGGGGTGAGGAAAATGCAGTCATTATGGTATATGTGGCTCACCAGCCCTTTTGGTGACCCTTGAATTCTTAAGATACTCCAACCCTTTAGAATCTCCCAAAATAAATAAAAAAGTGTCCCCATAATATTCAAAACTGTCATAAAACATGGCATGTTTTCTTCCCACCTACTCCCTTGGACCCTCTCAAAGCAAAACACTGGCCAAAACTTGGCCAGAAATGAAACTGGAAGTGAGGTCAAATTAATTGTGGTTTCAGTTTGGAGCAGCACCCTGCAGATTTTAGTCAGTGATGGATTCTGCCTTCAGTGCAATTTGCCCATCCTTGGTTTATATGAAGGCAAAATTGTTTTTCTTAAGGTAAAAAAAGAAGAGGGAAGATAGGTACTGAATATTCAGGGCCATGCTGACCACCCAGGAATAGCCCAAAGAACAGGGGGGGGAAAAAACAGGGTTTTAATATCTAACCAAGTTATAGCTCAAAAACAGTTGCATGCTATTCAGCTTTATCAGCTCATCCTGAAAACAGCAGCTGCTCAGGCAGCAGGGAGGACTTGCCTCCCGAGGAAACCTGATCAGGCCAAGAGACCCCTGTGGCTAGGCCTGGGATGGTTGCCAGGGAAAAGAGCTTTGACTAACAGAGTTCACATTATTTATAGTCCATAACCTATAACAGTTATCAGGTTTCTGGGTTAAACTCAACATTCAGAATAGGTTTTTCATATTGTTGGCTGTTTAGCAACTAGCAAGTTCGCTTTCACATTTTGTGCTGCTGAGGCACTGCATTTCCATTGTCCACTGACAGCAGAATTGAAATTGCTTCCACAAAGCACTTAGTTAGAGCTGAAGGTGAACGCTCAGTCCACTTTTTAGATCACAACTCCCAGAATCCCTAAGCAGTAGCCATGCTGCCAGGGAATTATGGGACTTGTAATTCCAAAACAATTTTCTTAAGGTCTGGCTCTATTATTATCGGTGCCCTTAGGGCTGGTCTTTGTGATGGATAAGTAGAGCACTCACCTTGAAAGAGGTGCACTGCTAAAGGTGGTGACCTCGTGATTTCCAAGCAACCTCTCTGTATAGAGCTAAGATTTTTTTGGAAAGTAGTTATATCATCAAGCTTGTTTTCAAAGTCTGAGCTACAAGTTGCTTCTAGATCTGCTTGCCTAGGCTGGCTGTAATAACAAAAATGAAATTCTGGCACCTGGCTTTCAAGTACATTTCGTTTACAGTTCCTAGCTTGATATCATTTGTTCTGGATAAAAATCAGCAAACATAAACCTAACTGGCATTGACACTGGCTTCATTCTGGTGCCATGAAAACAGATGGCTTTTTATTAAAGATTTGGTTGTGGCCTAACTGATTTATTTCAAAAATGCCTCTGCACATGGTTTTAAACTGCTTTAACCTTTTAAAACCTTGTAAAAAAAAACTTCTTGTTTTAACCTGTTAAATCATTTAGTATACTTTTAGCCTGTTTTTGTTTTAAATATTTACATTGTTTTAAACTGCTTAAACTGATTTTACTTGAATGCACCCTTAAATCTCATGACATGCAGTGGGATATAAATATTTTAATAAATAAAATAATTCAACAATCATAAGGGCCACCTGAACAGATGCAGAGCACAGGACCAACATCACTGAATAACCAGTGGTTTTATCACACGAGGTAGGTAAATCACAACTACAGCAGGATAATACCATCTTTGTGTGAGATTTGTCACATTTCTTATCTGTTGTTCTCCCAGTGGAAGACTGTTTGAAAATTCTTTCTTTTATTAAGACAAAACACCTGTTAATGACCTCCTTTGTAAAAGAAACGCTTTCTAAATAGTCTCCCACCAAGAGTACAATGGAAGAAGAAAATTACATTCCAGCCAAAGATGCTATTATCCTGCTCTAATTGTGATTTACTTGCCTCATGGGATAAAGCCCTAAGGCTTTAAGAACTGAGTATTTGATTAATATTTTAGCACAGAGATGGCAAGGTGCTGGTTTTGATCCTGTTGTTTCTGACTTAACGGTGACCCAAGATTTTGACCTACAAAGCCCTAAACAGCTTGGGGAAAGGATATCTGAAAGACTGCTTCCTCTCATGTAAGCCTGCCTCAAATTTGATATTTTTAGTAAAGGCTCTGTTACATGTTCCAACATCTTTGAAAGCTAAATTGGTGCATAAACAACAAGGCTTTCTCTGTAGCAGCACCTCAACTGTGGAACTCCCTGCCAAAGTAAGTCAGGCTGGTTCCATCTGTTTTGAGCTTCCAGTAGACAACCAAAAGGTGTTGTTCTGCATCCTTTGGTGTTTGGAACGGCTCTGTTTTAATTGCTTGCTTTTGAATTATTTTTAAGGACTATTTAGTTGATTTTTAAAAGTACCTAAACAGCATTTTAATTTGTTTTTAAAGTCTTTTCCTCTGTACAGTTTTAAATGATTTTACCTGTGGTGCATCACCTCAGGGGCCCTGATAGGCTGGGAAGTGATTGCTAATGAATATTATAAATAAATATGTTGTTGTTGCCTTTGTTATGTACCTTCAAGTCATTTCAGTGACCCTAAGGTGAACCTATCATGGTTCCCCCGCCCCCCGCCCACCTTGGCAAAATTTATTCCCTTTGCCTTCTTCTGAGGCTGAAAGATTGTGACTTGCCCAAGGTCACCTAGTGGATTTCCCTGGTTGAGTGGAGATTTGAACCCTGTTTTCCAACACTCAAACCCTTACACCATGCTGGCTCTCAAGAGTTAAATACTATAAATAAAATATCAGTAGCTGAACAGAGTACTTCAGAAGCGCCATCTACTAAACGGAAGAAAAATCACCACTCACCGAGCATTTGTTTCTGCTCCTGAGGAGGAGCTGCAGCCAACATAGATGCTGTCAGTGGCTCCTGCCCATGAATATGAACAGCCGGTTCTACAACCTAGGACCCAACAAACAGAATGCACCAATGGTAGCATTTATGCTCCAGTTGTTTCCAAATCAAGCAATAACAGCCTTGACTGTACCCTGCAAAAGCTCTAATCACAGCAGAAATTAGCAACTTGTGTCTCTCCGGGCATTAATACCACAATTTCCATAATCCCTTACCACTGGCTATGCCACCTGGGCTGAGAGGAGTGGCAGTTCAACAACTGGAGGAAAGGGGGTTGCCCAAGCTTGAACTACAGCAGCTCCTCCTATATGAGCTGGAACTCCTTAAAAGACTGCACGGCAGGTTTTGCATGGGTTCTACTTCATAACATCAAAATTTACCAAAAGATAACAGCCTCCTTCCTGCCCAGCTACAATCGAAAAGGAGAAAGGATATACTACCTTAAAAATGTCTATGCTCTGTGCAGAGCATACCAAGTCAGTCATAAATATTAATTAGCAACAGCTTCAAAGGATGGAGGGTTGTGTAACAGCCATAGACCAAGGTATGAGTTTGCAGTAGGTGCCTTCTGTTTGGTATCTGAGCTACTCCTGCACTAGTGACTGGTATCACTCAAGAAAGGTTTTGTCCAGAAAGATATTTCAAATAAACAAACAGTAAACATGCTCCCACTGTGCCTTTATATCAGGTTGAAGAACTTACAGCCCTTGAAATATCTTGGCCCACAATTCTAGCAGGCGGGACTGTGGAAGTTGTAGTCTGAAACACCTGGTTGGCAAAAAGTTTCATCATTCCTATGCTATAACTGTAACCTTGCCGGACTGAAAAATGGGAGAGGGTTTCCATGTCTATAATGGTGGTGCAGAAAAGGAAATTTTAACAGATGTTGCTTGCTATACAGACAGGTAATAAGCAATATATGCTGAAATTCCCTCTTCTACAGAACCAGTAAAGGTACAGGAGCCATCTCCAGTTTTCAGCCTGTGAACCCTAGCCATATGAATGCCATCATCACAAAAATCTTCCATGGTCAAGAGTGGCCTGGGAAAGCATATGGTCTAGAACAAGATTCTATACTACGAAGCATGTGGGATATTGCTTTTTTCTATTTTTTAATCACACAACATGAGGTTGGTCACCTGTTGCATGGATACAGGTGCTACTGCACTCAAGGGCTGGATGTTCCTCACTGCTGAAGAGTACTTGTACTGTGAGATTCCACGTGAGAATGTTGGTGAGGAGGGTGCCCGGACACTGACAGTCTGGGTTCCTATGTTGGCTGGAATCAGAACAGCAACATTTTAGAAATGACTTCTTTTAATTGAGGGAGAAGATGGTGGGAGCTCTCAAGTTTAAGCCAAATCTAGGATATGCAAGCCTGTGACAACAGCTCAAAATCTTCACTTCATGACATTCACTGACATTTAAGTCAAGCACAACTGTGATCCCAAATTTAGAGTAAGTTAAAGACCCCATTTATGCACAAGGCAGAAGTAGGAAGACCAATGATACATGGACTAAAACCAACATTGCTTCCCTGGTAAATCTTTCATTTGGAGGCAGCAGACTGAGAGTAGGGTTTTGGTACTCGTTTCTTCCTTGTTTGCCAGGCTGAAACCCTTATATCTTCCTGCCCCAAACTGAATGATTCACCATAAGGCCACCCCAGCTTCTATTTCTTGGTCTCCACAAATTGTTTTTTGTGGGAAAAACTGATTTGCTTTGCAAACAATCAGCATCAGTTTGTTGCCTACATCCATGAACTCAGCAGGGCAAATGCATCATTTATCAAAAACAAAGCAGAAATCATTTACATGAAAACACATTTACATATGCACTACACAAACTCAGTGCGTTCCAATGGATGATGAGTCATCATCATTTCCTAACTTACCCACTCTCTGGGCATTGGGTGGCACTCTGGGAACTTGAGTGGATGCTTGTCTCATAGTGCTGATGTTGTTCAGCAGGCGTCTAGGAGGTGCGCTAGTTCTCAGGATCGGTGTGGCTGTGTGATAAGATGCTGAAGAAATTAATATCTTCATCAGAAGACTTAACTGATGGCATAGGCAGAACATTTAAGCAGAGCACTGTGCTCACTCTTTACTCCTGAACATTAAGCCACAGAATAAGGTCAGGAGTAAGTACTGGAAAGCATATGTAATAAATCAACAGAAAAAAGAAGACTAGACTCCATGTGCTAATGGATGGTCTGAGTTTATTCTTTAAAAAGCCCAATGCAATTAATCCTGTTTATAAATTAATTGGATTTATGCCCTTAGAAGGCCAATCTACAACAGAAATTTCTGGAGCTGCTGCTGTACTCTCTTTAAGAACAGGACTGATATGCAATAAAGAATAAAAAGATATATTTTTATTGCTTATCAGTCTGGTTCTTAAAGACAGTGCAGCAGCAACTCCAGAAATTTCTGTTGTAGACTGAAGATGACTAATTAATTTATAAACAGGCTGATATGCACTGGACTCTTTAAAAAATAAACTTGGACCATCCATAAACATGCAGAGCCTAGTCTCCTTTTTTCTACAGAGTAAGGTCACCACATATTACTCTAGATTGTGGTATCTGAACTGTTGCTGTTTTTAAGAAGTCTTGGGCCATTTCCACACTAGATTATTATAGTGCTATTATTCCACTTTCAACATCCTATGGGATCCTGGGGTTTGCGATTTAGAGAGGGGCCTCAAAAGCCCAAGATTCCATAGCATGTTGAAAGTGGAATAACAACACTATAACAGTCTAGTGCGGAAATGGCCTTAGTCCCAGCATCAATCACAAGAAGGCAGAACTTCATGCCAAGTGCAACATCACCCAATCCTACCTTTCCACACATGCTCTTCATTTTTTTTTTTAATTAACTCACAAGGAGGCCTGGAGGGCTGAGCATTCCAACGGGGAGCAGGACGGACTGCAGCAACTGGGCTTGGATTGTAGAAAGTAGTTCTGGGTTGTGGCTATTAAAAAAAAAAAGAATGCAAGATAAATTAACATGATATATTACTAAATTGTCACCCAACCTGCAGCATTTTGGAATACAGAAGTACTGGCCCTGATATTTTAGTAGTAAAACAAAAGGTTTTTGTTTTGTTTTTTTGCACCTTTGTTGTTTGTTGTTAATTAGTGCCAGGTGTATTTTGACTTAGGGTGATCACATAAGGGAGAGCCCTCAAAGACACCTTGTTTTTAACAGCCCTGCTCACACCTTGCAAACTCAGGACTGTGGCTTCCCTGATGGAATCTATCTACCTGTCTTCCGTTTTTCCTACTTCCTTTACTTTTCCAAGCATTTTTGTCTTTTCTCATAAGTCATGACTTTTCATGATGTGTCCAAAGTATGATGGCCTCAATTTAGTCCTTTGGCTTCTAGAGAGAGTTCAGGCTCTCAGACCCACTTACTTGCCTTTTTTGGCAGTTGATGGTATTTGTAGAACTCTTCACCAGTACCACATTTCAAATAAGCTGATTCTTTTTTTGTCAGCTTTACTGGCATAGTAATCTGGGAATGCTTACAAAAAAATGTAAGAGAAGAACAACAAGACTGTTGGGATATAAAACTAAACCAACTCTGTGCGAACCTGTGGCCCTCTGTAACTCTGGGAAGAAGCCCAGAGTGCCATCAGAATGAACAAGGCCCATCCCCACCCCTGCAAACTATATCACATTTTGCAAACCACATTTCAAGGCAAACAAACAACTATCAAAGATGTGGGCTGGGTCTAAATTCATTTAAGTCCAGAGTTTGAAAGTACCTAAAATCACTGTACTACTAAGGCCATCTCATACCCAGTGAGTTGGTCATCAGTCACTTAGGAACAGACAGACATGACACAGGCAACCCATGACAGAGTATATAGATGCACACATACTAGAAAATGGTAGCATGGGGTATATTTTTGAGTAAAGCAGTTGCACTGTGGGAAGGGACGTTCCTTCTTGCTGTTTACTCAATTTAATCAATCCATTGTCACTGTTATCTTTGCAGCAGGAAAGCCATACCAGTCCGTGTTTCTACCCTGGGTCTATTAGCAGCTCCAGGAGGGGGTAATCACAGAAAACAACACAGAGGAATAGGCTGAACATTTATTCCACTACTGCTGCCATTCTAAACCAAGCTCCATGTGGTTTTTCCAGTTTATTATCTATAATTAATATTTATATGATTCTATAAAAAGCCAAGATTGTGGTGTTTAAATTTAATGGAACCTGAGTCTGATGGCTCCTTAAAAAGTCATATTTGGTGTACCCTTTTGTGGATCACAGCCCACTTCAGACACATTATGCATCTGATGGAAGGTGTGACCATTTACAAAAGCTTATGCCAAATAAAGCTTACATTTTAAGATGCTATTTAGGCCTTTTGTTGCTTCTTCTGCAACAGACTGAAATGGCTATCTCCTTCAAAAATTTTGCAATACATTTCAATAAAACCACAACAGCAACAGTTTAAAAAAAAAACAGAAAAAAACCCAGAAGAAATTATTTAAATAGTTAAGTTGAAGATCCATGTCTTAACATGTATTCTGATTGCCAAGAAAATGAGGGCCAACTGTAATCTTTGGCAGAATGTACTCCACAATTTGGGAGGAAAAGTAAGTCCAACAAGCTGACTTCTGTGTGGCTTTAAAGCAATAAAATGAAATAAAAATACTAGGGAATGAGTCTCTGATTCATGGCATACATTTTGGCCCTTGTAAAACTTACATCTGAATGGGTGACCTGCCTGTGTTGCAGAGCGTTCCATTTTGAAGTGATGCATGTAAGGAAATAAAAGGAACAGTCATGCCATCACCTCACACCTCAGTCTGTTCCAGGCCATTCTTACTGAGTGAGGCAGCCACCTCGGCGAGAAAATGCTAAATGCAGGGAGTGGCATCGAAATGTGTTCCTCCAGCCTGCCTTGCCTTCCCTAAAGTAGCCTGTGGCTCTCAGGTGTATTGAAGGACACTTTCTTATTACTAGTGTTAAATTAAGATTCAATTCTTAATTTAGTCTGTGTATAGAAAGCAGCAGAGGGCAGCACCTGTCCTTCACCCTGGGCAACAGAATGACTCAAACAGGCTCTGAGCTTTCTGGGAAAAGAATATGCATTCCCTATCTACATTAGTTGGAAAAGGGTGGATAAATGGGAGACCTCCTCAGTTGTCCGACATCAGCAAGCATCTGCTAAGCAATCACAGCCAGAGCTTGGGAAGTATTGAGTTATAAATAGCATACATTACCTTTAACTAGTTCATCACACACACACACACACACACACACACACACACACACACGGCACCGTGAAGCCCCATTTCAAAAGTAACATATCAAGTGGAAATGCAGCGGATTTATTGGTGTAATGAATAAGATTTTCTAGATACTTTGAAAATTAAGTATAGAATGATTTTTAGAAACATTTTGACAGGAAATCTTCAGGGGTTTTTTCCATTTTCATATCAATCTTTGTTTTTTTTTTAAGTAACAAAGACTAAAAGGCAAGTTAACAAGCAACTCAGTGGATAAAAGAAAGTTACTTTTGAAGGACTGAAAGGACCAATGGCAATAAATTACTTATAAAACACTATATGACAAAAAGGAATTACATTTAAAAAATAACTTCAGGAGTCTGATAATGAAAACAAATTATTTTCCTTACATATTAAGCTTCTGGAAAAGAATGCATGGAGGAAAATTAGCAGTAGATTTTTATCTGACAGGAAAGGGAGCTTGCTTCTAGTTCAAAATGTCTCTGACTGAAAACATGCTGAAATTCCTTAATTCTCTAGTATATGCCCACTTGCCTGAGCCACTGTTTTGTACTGAGGGCTGACAGGTGGATCCTACAGTCCTAGTGAAAAGACAAATTCGTATGGAGAACAAAACACACGAGGAAAGGCTGTGGTAGTTGGGCATGTTCAGCCGGGCAAAGAAAAGACTGAGCAGTGACATGATTGCACTCTTTAGACATCTGAAGGGCTGTCAAAGAGACGGGGGTGCAAATTTGTTCTCTGCTGCCCCGCAGAATAGGACCAGGTCTAATGGATTTAAGTTAGAGGAGGGTAGATTTTGATTGAACATTAGAAGGAACTTCTTGACAGTAAGAGCACTCCAGCAATAGAACCTAGACACGGGGTGGGGATCACTTTCTCCGGACATGTTCAAAAACAGGCTGGAAAACTATCTGTTGGGGATATTCTAGCTGGAGTCACTGCACTGAATGGACTCAATGGCCTACAGGGCCCCTTCTAATTCTATGATTTCATAATTGTAGAATTCTGAAAGCCTAAAACTTTCCCAACTTTAGATAAAATATCTTTGCTGCTATTACCAGTATTTGTTTAATAGCAGTAGACTTTTCATGGCTCTTACCTGTGGAATAGAAGGCAGGAAGTAACCTGGTGGAGGTTGGAAGGAGCAGAGGAGTGGACCAGGTAAGGCCCTCAAGGTAGCCAGCCTCTGCATGTATTGGTTGGTCAGAATGGCTTTTCTTTCCTCTTTCCTTTGAGCTAGGGCAACATACAAAGGCTTGGTGCTGACGATCCTCCCATTCATTTCAGTCACAGCCTTTGTAGCCTCTTCTGGGGAGGAAAAACATACAAACCCAAAACCTTTGCTGTGTCCACCCTCTGTCATCACCTAAAATTGAAAATTAGAACAGAGGCCACTGAGCTCATGATGACATCCCATCTGCACAGTGCAGGCACAGAGACACGGATAGCAAAGGAAAGGGACCAACTGACAGCTTTCCCAAACAAGCAACACAATATGAGGTACAATTCCAAGCTCGTGATTTAAGCCCTTATTTCCAATTCAGCCACAACTATAAGAAAGCATAATGTATTACAGTCTCAGTATCAGCAAGAGAAACATATATATTGGTATATGCCTTTTAAAAATAGTCAGATAACCACTGTACTGAAGACCAGCAATTTCAGAATTGGGTCCCTACCATGCCATGCAACTGAGATGTTGCAGAGTTTCTGCTCAGTTAACAACAGTTTCACAACTACTCCAGTGTTCCAATTAATCTGCTACTTTGCCTTTCTACCTGTTATAGATTTCTAGTGACTAGCTCACATGAAGAAAGCATAGCAACTAAAATTTCTGACTGAATTATTGCCAGGAGAAGAAAAAGGCAAGTAACCGGATGTTTCTGAGACAACCTGGGCCCAACAACAATTTGGTCTCTTAAAAGAGCAGGCAAGAAATTAACACTTTTTCTAGACAGTATCGTTTAAGATTGTGAGGGGCACTTGTCCAATTGTCCTAAACTAAAAAAAAGCCCTGGCCATAATATCTTGGGTCTCCATGGAGACATGAAAGACATGCTGACGAAGAACTTTAGTCCACAGTTGTCCTTTGAAATGATACAGTCCAGAAATATCTTCTGTGGGTATGAACAAGGGCCATGCCTCTACATCAGATGGTGATAATATGTTCTGATGTTTCTATAACCAGAGCTTGGAAATCTTCTAGTTGGCACCAAGGCATTAACATCCATTAGCCTTAGAATGTTAAGGAAAATATAAAATTAATGTTTCCTCTTAACCTTCAATAAAAAAAAAAATACATTGTTGAAATCCATTTAAAATGTCCGAAAAGGAATGAAAATGCCCAGCCCGCAAACTCCTCCTAATATAATATGATCTGTTAATAAATACTAAAAAATCAGTGTTATCAGCATTAGTCTAATTATAAAAAGGAATTTGAAAATTGTTGAAAAATTAAACAAATTGTTATGCATGCATATAATTTTTTAAAATGAATTATTTCCAAATTCAGTTTATGATCAAGTCTTACCTTGGCACTAGTGATGGTTCCATAGGGAGAGAATTCCTTCCTCAGCCGCTCATCATCAATCCCATCATCCAAGTTCTTTACATACAAGTTCACGCCCTAGAAGCAAGCGCAGTGGGATCCCCCAGTGATCACATTTATAATTTGCAACACATATGTACCCTATCTTTACATCTTAAAGAAATGGTACCAATATGTCATCATAAGGCTGAAAGGGACCCAAATGCTGTCTGGATCAACACCGAACGATCAGGTTGGAGAAGGCTTTATCAAATTCCTGTAAGAGCTCATCCAGGTTGTGAAACCTGGACAGTGAAGAAAACTGACAGGAAGAAAATAAACTTATCTGAAATGAAGTGCTAGAGGTGAGTTCTATGGATATCATGGACCGCTAAAATGACAAATGAATGGATCTTAGAGCAAATCAAGCCTGAATTCTAACTAGAAGCCAAGATGACCAAACTGAGGCTGTTATACTTCGGATGTACCATGAGATGACACGACACACTAAAAAAGACTATAATGCTTGGTAAAGTGGGAAGCAGTAGCAAAAGAGGAAGACCATACTACAAGTGCACTGATTCAATCAAGAAAGTCATAGTCATGGGCAAGACAGAAGATGCCAGGGCCCTTAGAAGTCTCTCATTCATAGGGTAGCCATAAATCAAAGTCAATTGACTGGAAAATAACAACAATCTCATAATACTGCCTTAGTGCTAAATGCTACTGTTTGTCAGTAAGATAGCATCTTAGCTGCATAATGGTTTATATATTTTATTGATCTTGCTCTTGAGCTACATATTCAGATTATACAAGAGAGGAAGTGAGGCCAAAACATCCCAAATCCCACAATGCATATAGCTTGAACACACATTTCTGAGTCCCAGCCTGTTCCTTGGATCACAAGAACAATAAAATTCTATTCACAGTTTTCCCCCTCAGAGCAGCAAAGGGAATGAAGAAGAACTAAGACAACTGACAAACTAGGGATACTTAAGGTTTTATCTGAAGCTGAGGTGGATCAACAGAAAGAACTCAAGGCCCTGGGGGCAGATGCACAATCTCAAATCAAATCCAAGCTCAACTCTTGCTCAACTCTCTGCTTCAGGACTTTATTGACAAAGCAGAATCAAAACAGTTAAAGATTCTCTATACCTAAGTTCAATCACTAATTAAAATCGATACTATAATGAAGGAATCAGAAGTGCAGCTATGAAGGAATAGATAAGATCCACAAGTGTAAAGATATTAAATAATAAAGTCAGCATCATCCATGACATAGTTTTTTCAATTTCTATAAAGGGTTGTGAAAGCTGAACCATGAAGAAAGCTAACAGGAAGAAAATCAATGCATTTGAAATGTGGTGCCAGAGGAGAGTTCTGTGGATACTATGGAGTGTTAAAAAGACAAATGTATATGCATCTTAGAGCAAACTAAGTCCGAATTCTCAATAGAAGCCGAAATAACTAAACTGAGGCTATTGTTTTTTGAACATATCATGAAACAATGTGGCTCACTGGAAAAGACAATAACACTTGGCAAGATGGAATGCAGCAGAAAAAGAACACTGTTCTACAGGTAGGTTGATTTGGTCAAGGAAGTTACAACCCTGACTTTGCAAGATCTGAGCAGGGCAGTGACATCTCTCATTCACAGGGTTGCCATAAGGGGAAGTCAGCTTGATGACGAATAACAACAAACTATGAACGCACTCAGATGTGTACATTTTTAAAAATACTAAACATTCTGGGCACTTAAATCCTTATTTAAATACAACTTCTTTTTTTTAACCAAAGGAAACCCTTCACTTAAAATCAATTTCATTCCCTACCTCCACATAAATCAACCCTGAGTGCTGCCATTACACATGTTTAACTGTGACTTTGTACTTCAAAAGAAGGGTTTGTAGAGCAGTTCAAGAATAGAATTGATTGTTCCAAGAACAGCAGAAAGATGCAGTGATAACTTGCATCAGTGACTATTCACCACTAGGAAGTTACTAATAGACAGAGCCAGCAAGGGTTGCCTACAATATTTCTTTCTGTTAATGTGTTCTGTTGCATTGTTGTTTCATAAATTGATGTTGTTAGCTTGACTTCATTTCCTCCTCTTGACTTTCCCATTCCCTTCTGTCTCTCTGTCATGTATCTAGAGACTGCAAAATCATCCCCCCCCCTCTCTAGGGTATAATTCATACATAACTTTAACAAAGCTTTCTCTTTAGTGAAGATAGAATTTTAATTGATCATTCTGAAGTTCAGCTTCCATACACATAGTTAGCTACACTGTCCAGTTGCCTGGGTTTTCTTGGAGTCTAGCCTTCAGAGTAGACACTTATTTACACAATTAGCTGACCCATATGCTATCTTTTTAAAAAGTGAAATTACTAGGTCCTTCCAGAGATAGAGCTATTTTGTAAAACATAAAGGTCTTATACTGCCTCATCATTTGTAAACAATGAGCTCACTTTAATCTTTTAGTGATGTTAAAAGCCAGAGTGAAGTCATAGCGTGACTGATATCGAGGGGATCAAAGAGGTAAGAAAAGTGAGGAATGACTGATTTGTTCACTTCTGGATCCAACATATTGCCTTAAGCCAGTGGATAAGTGAATGCTACCTCACTGCAAAATCTAAAACTTAATGCAGCCATCAGTGGACAGTAGCAAATCCCACCCAAAACAAAGCCTCAAGGACAAGAAGTTTAACCTGTTCTTAGTTCAGCCCTTGTTTCATAGGGAAAAATAGACCTTCCCTCGTCGCATTTGAAAACAATAAATAAGTAAATAACTACTCTGTCAGAAACCCAGTTTTGGAAAAAAAGATGGAATATAAATAAAAGTCCATTTTTGTGTCCATATTCTAGTGTGTGTGGAGTTTGTGAGTGACAGAGTGATTTTTTTGTTGTCACATAGTCGCGTAGAGACATGTGGGCAGGGGGACGATTCGGCCCAGGTGGCAATGTTTCTGGGATGTCCAGGCCCATAGCCCCACCCCCACACCACAGACCCGCCCCCTCTCGCACACTGCAGCCCTGCCCTGCTCCCTCCCCTCCCTCCACACGCTCCAAGCTCCGCCACTGCACACAGTCTGGTACATTGAGTTTTGTGCCGGGATGGAGGAAATAGTTTGGGGAGGGACACAATCTATGGCATTAAAGGCAGTAAGGGGATACCACCAGCATCTGGTCACTATCCGCTAAATTATGGTTTCTTTCTCATCCATCCCAAAGTATATTGCCCCATTCCACCCAAAACATCTCATAGCAGGTCATAGCAGTAAAGGTCTGTTTTCCCTCTGTTACATGTTCTCTTTGAGTGTATGAAGGCATTTGAGAGGGGGAGAATCTGGCCACTGTTCCCTACCCTAGTAGAACAGCAATATGGATTTGTAGCACACAAAGTGGGTTTCTTAAAATCATAGGCTCATCATGAACTGTGCCATTTTCAGTGGGCATCCTGTTTTTGTATGTTTGTTTTGCTTTCATTTCTTATTACCTGGTATCTGCTTACTCTTTCCTGCTTAATTTGCTCAAATTTACGTTTCAGCTCACTCTGACGTTCCATCCTTTTCTGAGCTCTGCCAACATACAACATTCTTCCATTGATCTCCTTACCATTCATGTCTTCAACAGCCTGCCAGGAAACCAGGAGTCAATAAAGAGGACTGGATGTAAGAAGGAGTTGGAGTACCAACTCTCTTCATCAACAGGCTAGACACATGTTCTGCATTTCTAAAGTCCTTCCTTCTGAGACACCCTAGGCCCTGAAATTCCACCCATCACCCATCTTTGAGGACAGTTTAGCTGATGCTGAAGGCTTCACATTTCAGTGGCATGCAGAAGAGTTTCACCACATAATAGTTTGGTCGGTGAAGAAGCAGCAGTACAAAGAAGCTGCTAACATCTTGTGTGCACATACACTAACAAATCAAGTCTCTCTCCTATTGACAAGATTTTAGCCCAGTTTTGAGAGCTTTGCCAACTGGAATAAGAAGAAAGCAAGCAGGTATTAGGCTGAAATAGAATGAAGAAAGATTATCTTGCCTTCTGAGCATCTTGATGTTTCTCAAAGTTGACAAACCCAAACCCTTTGGAACGGCCTGTGTTATCCATCATGACTTTGACACTCAGGGTCTTTCCTGGAAACAGAAGAAACAATTTGAGGTCATTGGGATCACCAGCAAGTAATCTCGGAGGAGGGCTGAGGTCACAAGTTACATGCAGTTCAAATCAGACCAAGAAGGATAATGCTGTCATGCAGGTGGTATTATCTTCTCTCTTGACATATATTCTTTGACTTCCATAAATATATTCTGCTGTGAAGTTTTTACTCTAAGTGACAGGCCCTGGTTACAGGATAAAGATTTCTGCACCAGCAAGTTTGTTTCATTCCTGACACTTGATAAGTCCCACACACTCTGATTATTTTCCATTGCCTAGGATGAATCTCTGCTCCTACACAAGCAGTACACTTGCTAGAAAAATCAGAGAAACAAGATTATATGCAATCTAACAGGGTGGCATTGCTAAACTCTAGAATCACTAGAAGGGGAAACTATTCATATTTCTGAAACTTGGTGCTGAAACATATCCTTATATAGGACATTCAGGACAACACTCTTATGGTCAAGGGCAAACATCAAGATCCCATATTCCTAGCTTACAAAAAGGATATGGGGAGGGGGAGACTGTTTGGCAGTGCCAGTTGTGTCTTCTGCTATTTGGTGAATAACTGAAGTAGCATCCAAAGCATAAGGAAAAACCCAAGCAGTAATCCTCCTCCTGTTTTCCTTTACTCAAGAAGCTGCAGGCTTACTATCCTTACCAAAATCCCTACAGACTGTCCTTCTAAAATGTTGCTCTTACCAAATTTTGCAAATATTTCCTGCAGTTTCTCATCACTCATGTCATCTCCAAAGTTTTTGATATAAACATTAGTGAATTCCATTGCCTTGGCTCCGTACTCTGCTTCACGCTCTCGCCGAGACTTAAAATGACCAACAAAACTGCAACGGTAAGTAACATCTGTGAAACTACTTTGTAAAGGTCTTGTGTCAAGAAGGAGCTTGGACACTCCTCCTGTGTTCTTCCTATAGAATGAGCAAGGAAATGTTCAACAGGGACAGCTTCTTCCTTCCAAAAACTGTAGAGAAGATTCAGGACAACTTTTCAGAGCCCAGACAATAATAAACTTAGGAGAAAGGCAGAGTGATCTCTGACTTGGGGTGGTTTTACACACACTCCCTAGTTTGAACATCCAGTAACAAAACTATTCTGGACTATAATTTCCCCAGCAATGGCAAAACCAGTCTAGTCTATAGTTCTTATCTACCTGGAAGAATGGATTCTATCTATATAACTTCTACTCTCTATTAATGTATTTCTGAAAACAAAAAACAAAAAAACAGAACTTTAAGGGTCTTATTCAGGAAGTAACAACAGTGGCTCTGCAGATATCTTTGAACCAACATTCCTAATCCTCAGATTTCAGATATGATGAAAAGGCAATAAATTCTTAATTATTTGCTCTGTACTTTTACTGCCAGGGAAGGTGAAAGGGACTTGTGAGATTCTTTTCCTTGTGTGCCAAAATAGACTGTCACTTGATCTGAGAGAGCGAAGGGGGCATATGCTACTTTACCTCTGACAGCCCTATAAGAAGGACTTGCAAGCTATTATACCTGGAAGAAATTAGTTTTTAACACTACTGTCTTTTTATCTTCTCCATAGATGGAAAACACTTTCTCTGAATAACATTCAGTGCATAGTGCACTGCAGAACTGTATCAGTCACCTGGCCTCCATTTTTGCATACTTCCTCATCTGTTATATTTCACCTATTCCTTACCATACAGGGCAACATAGAAATCCTTCCCATCCATCTCCCCCGGCCTTCACTTACACCTTGCGGTCATTAAGCAACATTCCGTTCATTGTGTCAATCGCTCTATTTGCTGCCTCATGGGTCTCAAAATGGACAAAGCCATAACCCCGGGATCCATTCTCATCACAGACAACCTGTTTGAAGGGCAGGGAAGAAAAGAAGAGTGAAAAGAGCCACGGAAATGAAAGCAGGAAAAGATTGATAGTCAGCTCTTTGTTTGCCCAATTTTCACCATCCCCTTTTCAATAGTTACAAGGGAGAGGATCCAGCACTGGGCCTGTGCTAGTGGAACAGCAGAATCTGAAGCAGGGCACTGTTCTTTTCTGTCTACAGTTCCCTATGTACCCCAAAAACCTGCTCCAAAGGATTGGAACCCCTCCAGAACTGTAGAAGGTAGGGAGAAGGCTAGTGAAATGCCAGTGCAACATTAATTTTTGGCCAGTGCTGAAATAACTGTGTTACCAGAGTCATCTTTGTGTAAACAATGTAGCCACCAGCGATAAGCAAAGATCCTGGAAGCCTGAGCAACAAAGCTGGTAGCTCTTTCGAGGTTTAGAAAAATAAATAATCGCGCATCTGAAATAAAGCAGAATTGTCCGGGTATTTGAAGAGATTTTCTGCAGTACTGAAGTACTGCTTTTTTGTGTAACTGTAGAAGCTATGACAGTCAAGGGATGCTCTTCTTTCACCCCATTCCCAAAAGATGTTACTGAAGCTACAGAGAAGAGATCATCTAACATTCTTTACTCAGAGAGCAAAATAAAATTTATTGGGAATCTCACCCAAGAAAAATCCGCCAAGGTAATGTTTGATTTGGGCTGAATCCTATTGGATAGTTCCAACTAGAACAGACCCACTGGGCTAATAGGATTTATATAAATACTGACTTACCCTTCAGTCACAGATTCAGTGAGTTTGCTCTAGTTAGGATTAACCAAGAGGATTCAGTCCCATATTTTAAACTGCTCCTCACCAAATGAAATTACATGAGACTGAAGTCATGGTGACAACATTTGTAATATTTCTAGTCAAAAATGCTATACTCATCACAACTTAAAATGACAGATTTTTCATATTAAGGAGTGCACTTCTGTCATTGCCATAACTACCTTGCAAGACAGGATATTCCCAAAGGCTGAGAAAGTATCATACAAGGCTTTATTATCAATGGAATCATCTAAATTCTTAATGAAGATGTTGCCAATTCCTGATTTCCTGAGTCCTGGATCTCGCTGGGACCACATGATGCGAATGGGCCGACCTTTTATTACTTCAAAATTCATAGTATCTAAGGCCCGCTCAGCTGGCAAAAGAAACACACATTAATTTACACACAATTGAGATACAAAAATGAGAAGAAAGAACAAACTGAGGTGTCTAAACTATTTGCCTATAAAATTTGTATGGTCTCCAAATTTTACAGCCAAGGAAAAAGGGATTAGGAAACTGGTATAAGAGAAACTGTACCTTCTGGAAGAGACTCATTAAAGCTGTAAATACAAATAATCTCCTATATGATCCATACATAAAGGGAACCAGAGTTGCATGGCTTTGGTGATAGGGCACTTAGATGTGTGCTGCTGGAGCAGACATTGCAATGGTTATCATTAATCATTAACTATCCCTAATCAATTAATTATCCTTTATCAATTTGATAATAAGAAGGAACACAGAAATGTTATTTCACAGTGGTTTTGTCCTATAGCTACCTATCAGAACTTGCCAGAAATGCAAGACAGAGATGATGGATGAGCAGAATCCAACATTCGTGAAAGAGCAGAGTTCCTGCTGAATATTGGGCAAGTATTCAGTTCTGTCACTGCACTTCTGGAAGCAATTTGTGTGAGCACAAGGGGTAGGTGTACAATCCCCCATTCTCCCTGCTATGCTCCACACCCTAAAAGCTTTAAAACTTGTTCCAAAGAACTGGAACAGTCTCTGGAGAAGGTTTTCAGTGCTGGAGAAGGCTGCTGGAAGAGAGTCCAATAACCCTGATACAGGTCTTAAATGATAAATTATATTGTGGAAGTTAATAGATATCGATTCTTCAGCATTTTGTAATATCCAATTATTTCCTAGTTTACTTCTTTTTTAACAAATGACACGTGAAATATTACTGCAACATTTTTTGTATTTTGTAGAATACAGTGCAGATTATATTTGCATACCAATATTGTTAATTCAAGCTAGAAGTAGGGGGGAAAAACTAGAATTTCTACTTACCATCAGCAGGCTGTTGAAAGTTTATATATGCATAGCCTAGAGACCGGCGTGTGGAAACATCTCGACAAACTCTGATGGACATGATTGGTCCAGCAGGTGAGAATTTCTCATACAACATGGCTTCAGTCACGTCCGGATGTAAGTCACCCACATAGAGAGAGGCTAATGGATATCCTGGGCCACTAGCATTCATGGTCAATCATGCAGTGTAACTTTGGAAGTGAAGCAAAAGCTGGTTACTCCCATGCAGCATAACAGGGACACTGAGATACAAAAATGGTAGGGTGTGGCATCAGGCAGGCATAGTCTCTATGTAATTTTTGACTGAGCCCCTGCCAGTCACCAGTGTAGAAACTGTTAACAGTACAGTAAACACAAACGCAAAATTTCAATGGAGCATTAAGGATGAGTAGTGATCCAAATGAACCTCACATTATCTCCAAGATTTTCCACTATTCCATTTACATATACATCCACAGATTATATATGGACCATTGAAACAAATCCTGTTGTCCATCTGGATTGCACTCCAATTCCACAACATTCATTATGTTATACCAAGAGTGGAGAATGTATAGTCCTCCAGATGATGTTGGACTGTAATTTCCACCAGCACTAGCCACCACACCAATGGCAGAGAAATAGTTGGATCTGCTGTCCCAACAACATCTGAAGGACAAAAAGTTGCTCATCTGTGTTACCGAAATATCAGGGGAAGAAGCAGTGGAACTCAGTCCTATGTACAGGGTTTCCAGCTCAGTATTATCCCTGTCCTAGAGAATTCAGTGCCAAAACTTGAGACGTAGGAATGAACCCTTGTGATGTCACAGGGAGTGGGCCCAGTGATGTTCCAAGTAATGATGTTAGAGGGGGCAGCCCATACTGATGTCACTGAGCATAATACCTTATACACCCACAGCTGTACAGAATATGCTATTCAAATTTTTTAAAAAAACTAATTCCAACAAATTAGACATACACGCACACCTACCCACACATACACACTTCTAAAGGCAGCAGTATCACCCTGAGATTCCTCTCCCCTCCCCAAGAATTGGAGAAGTGGAGCCAGGCCCTGAGATCTGACAACCTTAACCCTATACAATACACAGAAAACAACAGAAATACAGTTTAGGCATCCAAAGAAAAGGAAGAGGCAAAGTCACTGAAGGGATATGAACACTGCAAAGTTATAGGCATGAGTGATTTTCAATATGTGACTCTGCAATGGTAGAAATTTGGAAACTAAAGGAAAATTTCACTAGGGGCAGAATTCTTTTTTGCAGGATAAATGTTCTCATTTTGCCACCCCATAACTACACCCCTGGGGTAGGTTCAACAACCATAGCCAGCATCAGTTGCCATAAATCCAAGGATTGAAACAGATGAATCTTAGAATAGGCCACCTTAGGGAGAAGTTCAAAGACCATCAAAACAGAAATGGGATGGTGAACCATTGGCGCTACAGATTTGACCAAGTACTACTCCCATCAAAGCAAACATTCTAGTGGATTGGCCAGAGTTGCCCTTGCTTACTGCTGAGTGACCCAGATACAGTCTAGGGCTGAAGCCAAATGGAATTCAACTGTATCAGGTGGGCCATGAATTCACTAGCCCTTGCATAGTATAATTAAACTCTGAACAATCAGGTTTCACTTTTGCAAGTACTGTTTTTAGTTTCTTCTGATTTCAGCAGTTACACATGGCCACTTCTCCTCAATATCCTGGCAAGCAAGAGCATGCGATATCCCAGAAAATAATTTTGGTGGTACCAGCAGAAAGATTTTCACAGCTACATTTACTATATTTGTATCCTATCTTGATTTCAAAATGTTGAGGGAAAAGCACAGGTTAGTTTATTGTAGTACCACACCTCTATAACAGGTTAAGAGCTACTTTAAAGTCATCTACTACACTTCCATGGCCAAACAGATATTTGAACTGGGGCTGGCCAAACAGATATTTGAACTGGGGCATAATTCCCTTTTTCCAAAAACTAAGGTATAACAGGTACCAAAGTTTATTAGCTCCATCTACAGCAGACCCACTGAGTCAATGGGAACTTAGTAAAGTTAATATATGAATTCTGTTGATTCAATGGTTCTACTCTAGTTAGGACAAACAATTGGATTTCAGCCTATAATTGTAAGTTACCAAGAGAAAAGTTGTTTTTTCCTGAATTAAGAATTTTGGATTAGTCTTTGCTGAATTTTGATTTGTTAGTTTCCCAGATGTATGTTTGGACTTAAGCATATCTTGGATCTGAAGAGGTTCAGGATGACTGGTTTTAAAAAGTTTTCATTATTTACACCAAAAGGCTGACAATCTCTTCTGCTTTCCAAATTTGAATCTGAAGATTTAAATATATTTCCACAGCACTCTGTTCAACAGGATGACCCTATGTAGAGATTGTCTGCCCAGAGTAACAGAAGATCACCATGGTCTCAAGTAAAACTCATCCCTGGAAAACATTTTAGTGATGACTTCTAATGTAATATTACTAAGACTAGATGATTAATCCACCATGTTTCTTCATCTAATTTCCTCTTTGGACCTTTTAGGAGATATGATTCCACTGCTTAATACAGGGTAATTTGTTCGACTGCCTATTTCTTTTTAGACAAAATAAATAAATAAATATTTTTTAAAAAATACCAGCATATAATGTCCCAACAGCAAGGTATTTCAAATTTGAGGAATTCACTGTGTTTAATATTTATTGCATTCCTCTCATGAACTCCCAGTATCCTTAAAACTGCAGAGTTGAACATATGGATAAGAAAGGCCAACTAGATCTCTGTAACAGTGCTTAAATGAAAGATGCAATACTATGCAGATTTCTTATCCCTTTTGATGTTCAGAATCATATCAGAACTAAATCTGACAATGGCCCAAATGAGGCATGGAAATTCAATCTGAAGTATTCATTGTTATTGGCCATAGGCCACTATAAACAAAGAATTCAACAAATACAATGCTACAAAACATCTAACAGCATAGCTGCAGATATAAAAAGGCAGGTGTGGGAATCAGTGACTCCCTAGATGATGCAAGTCCCAGCATACCTACTCACCATAGTCAATAGTGAAGAATACTGGGATCAGTAATCTAAAAACATCTGGATGACTACACACAGTTCCCATCCCTGGCCTTAATCCAGCTGTTTCTCAGCCACAGCGACATAGTGAACCTATGACAGCTTGCTAAATCACCACTTTTGTGATGGGTGTGGATCAAAAGTTGGATTTGGCCAATATATTTATTCTGCCCAGAAGAATGATCCAAAAGGAGCTTCTTTTCTGGCCATTACCAAAAGGATTGTAGACTATTAACACTTTCCTACATATATATCTACCAGACTTGGAAATGCTACTTTGTAATGCAGCTTCCAGAATCCTGTAGCCATCATGTCCACCACCCACACTCAGTAGAGGATTCTAGGAACTGTAATCCCTAAAAGAGTATTTTCCTAAGTCTATTTTGTGGCAAGTAAACAGTCAAAACATTCCTTTCATCTCCCATCTCCTTCAACCATTGCCCATGTTAACTGAAATGGATAGAAATTATAATCCAAAAATATCTGATGTGGATTAAAGATTTGAAATTTACTCTAAATTATGAAAGAAAACTTTTATAAAATGATGTATCATTTATAAAATGATGACTCCAGAGAAACTGTCTAAAATGTATAAAGGTTCCTTAGATAAGTTCTGAAAATGCAATTACATTAAAGAGACTTTTGGGGGACTTGTGACAAAGCAAAGAAATATTGGCAGATGATACACCAAGAGATTCTTAAGTTTAAGAGTCAATTTAAACCTGACAACCAGATAACTAAGTTTTTTTCAAGAGTGATACAATATATGACTACAGCAGCAAGAAATGGAAAGCTCCAATATATCATCTTGAGAGGAATGGATATTCCAAGTTACTGGACATGGCATAGATGGACAAGCTCACAATTTTAATATGAGAAGACTCTTTGGAAGATTTTCAAAAACAACAGGAAAGGAATAAATGGTTCATAAAAGAAGTGGGAGGTAGATTTGCAGTGATAGGATTTGGAAATTAAAGTCAGATTTATTATAGTAGAACAACATTTTCCCACTATTAAGATTATATTTGAAAGCTGGCGTGAACCAGGCATTTGATCAGAAGTCAGACAAGAGAAAATATATAACTAGGGAATACTACAAGTACTATGAATTGGATAATGTTAAAAAGGAAAGAAACCAAAGAAGTAGGAACAACTGTTTTCATGTACCAAGTTCTTGGAAGTGGGAAGTCAATCCTATATTTTTCTTTCAGCTTGCGTTTTTGTAGTGTAGTTTAGTTAAGCAGTAGTGTAATAGGTAGTAGTTAGATTTTGCTTTTTCTGTTTTTCTTCCCTTGCTACTGTTCTTTGTGTCTTATGTATGTAATTTTACCCTATCAAATACTGTGTGTCTTAATAAAAATATTTTATTAAAAAAAAAAAAAACAAAAGCATACGAAAGAACTTATATTGGGGAAGGCTGCTTTATTCTGTCAGCTGAAGTTTTTTTTTCCCCAGAAGGAAGCTATTTTGCTAGATGATTAAGGTACTTACAGAAGAGATTTGTTACCCTAAGTATCACATAAACACACCAGTTCTCTAGGTACCCTCTCAAATGAAACAGAAGAAAAGGACTAACAGCTTTTGTAGTGTTTTTTTTTTAAAAAAAAGATTCCCAACACATTCCTTTTCAGAGATAACACTGGTGTTGTCTGTTGCTACTGCTATTCCTACCACCAGATGCACTGAAAGAAAAATTATTTTTGTAGCTAAAAGATGCACACACACGCTAACAGAAGTCTTGTACAATGTATGAAGATAAACAACGGAAATGCACGTATATGCCTTTCCCATACATTCGACCAATACGAAGTACAGCCATCCCTCAGTTAACAAAACCTCCGGCAAAGGAGTTCCTTTTTAACAAAGACTTTTCATACCCTTTGCCCTCTTTTCCTTCTTGTCCTCTGTCTAGCTGGACTTTTTTAGCAGCACTGACACTGGGAGGAAGAAGGGTTGGAAAAACACAAACTCTCAATATTGGGTTGTACCAATGTGTCTATAGTGAACAGTGCAAGAAGCCTGAACTGAGAAAGAATGGGATTCTAGCCTGACCAATTCTGTAACCGTATGTGTCTGTCTACAGCAGGCAAAGTAAAAAGCAGCTGACCCAAGAAGCCATTAGTAAATATATATGAATAGGAAAAAAAGAGATAAAAAAAGGAGAGCAAATAGGCCAACTTCACCAGCTACACCAGAACTGGAAATCATAAGAAAATTGGAAGCAGCTCAGAGACAAAAAAAAAAAATCCTTAGAGACATTTTGGAATAATTTTTCAAGTAGTCTTGAGAAGGTTCAAAACATTTTGTTTACTTAGGCAAGGCTTACTTGACCCAACTGCTTCACTTCACATGTGCATATTGTCAGTTTTGAACACAAAGTTTGCAAAAACATTTTGAACTGCTCATTTTGGTTGTATAAAAACCTATCCCTATTCTTTAACATTATTTCTGCCTCTCATAGCAGATGTTGTTGAAGATGTAATGCCCAGGAACACATCTACTACATTAATTGAGCTATACTTGTACATATGTAATTAGTTATTCTACTATTCCACCCTCCCCCCCAAAGAGAGCTCAGTCCCACCTACTTTACATTACCAACAACCCTATGAAGTAGGATTACCCTGAAAAGACAGTGGCTGTTTCAAAGTCACTCAGAAAATAGGATTTTAGCCCTTATCTCCATCTACACATCACACTAGCTTTCTGTGAGGCCACATGAAACAGGTACGTTGTATAGAGAACAGGGCTCAAGCAAAGCTGGGGTGGAAGGAAAAGGAAACAAATTCAAAAGGTTAACGGGACACCAGCTCATAACAAGGTTTCCATTCATACTGCACACTTACTCTCAGAATTAGTCCTCCTGAACAAAGTGGGATTTTTGCTCAAGTAAATATGCTCAGTCTGCCCCTCACCCCAGATAACATTCACATGTGGCTTTATCCAGGACCACTAGCAAAAAGCTCACCTTCAACCCAGGTGCTCCCTAATGTGGAAGTAGCTCTCAGAATTCTTTGGCCACACCTCTTCTCTTCGAAGTAGCAGGTGTGGTCACCCAGGACCTGCTCACACCATATCCAGAGCCTGGGAAAGTTACTTTCCTAGACTGCAGATCCCAAGATCCCGTCACCAGCCAAGTCACTGGGAGTGCATGTATGTGTATATATATACACACACACACATTACATTTCCAGTCTCTTACTATCTGAGCCATGCTAATTAGATCAGGGTGGAAATGTTAACTCCCAACATTCCTCACTGTTGGCTATGGGAAACGAAGTCCCAAAAAAAAATGGAGGATTGCACAATTCCTTTCTCATTGCTTGATTCTCCCAAGTGAAATTTGTCTTTTCCTGTAATCAGCTCTCTCTCTTTAGGGCCATTTCCACGCTGCACTGTTATAGTGCTATTATTCCACTTTCAACATCCTATGGAATCCTGGGGTTTGCAGTTTGAGGCCCCTCCCTAAACTGCAAAACCCAGGATTCCATAGGATGTTGAAAGTGGAATAATAGCTTCTATAACAGTGTAGTGAGGAAAGGCTCTCAATGAGCCCAGAATGCAAGCTGGGGTTGGTTGTGTGAAATAGAGTATCTTGGGAAAGGACATGGCTGGCTGACATTCTAAACAGGAGCACTCCGCACTGCAGCATTTTGTAAAAGCTCCCTCTGATTAAACTAAATTCTGCACTTCTAGCTGCTCAGTAGGTAAACTCTTCTCTCTATGTGTATCAGGTGAAATTTGGGATCTAATAAAACATATAGAGAGAGCACTGACACTTAAAAAATCAAGGCAATTTTGTGTGTGTGTGTGAGAGAGAGATATAAATACTTTCTACAATCTAGAGACACATGCAAAACAAATGTTAAAAATGAAAACATAATAACACAATGGAAATTCTGTCAGTATTAATAATTTTGCCATTGTACCCTGCATGTTGAACTTGTTAAAATATGTTAGAAATCAAGGGTTTAGAAACTACTTGTTTGTATAACAGACAGGGAAATAATAAATGTATAGGCTCGAAGTTTTTTACTTGGGCTTTGAGCCGGGCAACTCAGTCTGATAAGTGAGAAAGCAAATCAGCTGGACATACTAAAGAGGAGCAGATAGAAAGCAATAAGGATTTCCTTATATTAGTCTGCTCCAAGAGAGGAAAACCCCTGTAAGGATGGTAAGAAGCCTGAGTTAGCTTTCCAAAGGATTTCATTGAAGAAGAGACAGGTAAACTGCAGTCTGCAACCTCTATATAAGATGGTAAATTATAGCAGCTTGAGGCCAGCTGACTTTGCTGGAAGACACAGATGTGGTTTAGTGTTTGCAGTCCCCAGAGTGATTGAAATAGCATATTTACAATCTAAGAGGTAGAGTATTATACAGTCAGCCCTCTACATTCACGGGTTTGACATTCATGGATTTGATTATTTGCGACTTTCTTCAACCCCCCCCCCCCACACACCTCAGATGCTTCCTTTTTGGGGAAGCTTCCCTCTTGGTGGCTCCAATCAGGCTGTGAAGCTCTTTAAAAACCCGCCTCCAGTCCTCCTCCTCCTCCTCCTCCATCAGCCATTGCCTGGCCAGCCAAGGACAGCTCAAAGCCTGATTTCTCAGTACCATGAGCCCTCTCCTTAAGTACTGCATACACCTAAGGAAGGAGATGGGCAAGAGAGAGGAAGTACAGGACCACTATGCCAACCATCTCCTTTTCCTGACTTGGTTTAGACCATGGGTGCCCATTCTCCCCACTCATACTTCAGCCCCCCTTCCACAGGCACACACATTTTGATATTTGCTAATTTTTCACTTTTGCGAGAGTCCTGTGCCCCTGACCCTAGCAAAAGTGGAGAGCCAACAGTATTCTTTGTAGCAATGATTATAGCTGTGAATAATTAATGATAGAATAAATGCAATGTACAGGTTGTGCCACCAAATATGTAAATTATAAATATTCTGTACAAAATTCCTCAACAGATGAAATATGAGATATGTGACACTCATGTATTACAAATATTATATAAGTGATGTTTCTTACCACTGAAATGAACCAAAAGTACCATGTGTCTATAAAAGCAGTACGCCTAGTATAAAAGCAGTATGCCTAGACCCAAAATGTCTATGAACGATAATGTGCCTAGACAGGAAATTTTCTTGTGGATGATCATCATATCATATAGCATGTGCAACAAATTATATTTACAAATATATAAAAATTATAAAGCTGCATGATTATTTTCCTGTCTTACAAATTTCCCCCAAGTCCAAAGTTTAAGGGGTTTTTAAGACAAATGTTCTTCTTGATCTACCTATCGGACAATACTGTTGTTTACAACATTGGGAGCTCAGGTAACCAAAAATGTAAACCCTATGGAACTCTAGCTACAAATTGTCAAGCATAAAGCAAAGAATTTCCAATCCCTCAACAAAGGGCAGGAAGAACCACCTGTTTGAATAGAAAGAGAGAATTCTTGTGTGCTTTCAAGTCATTTATGGCTTATGGTGACCCTAAGACAAACTATCATGGGGTTTTCTGGGGCTGAGTCACCCAGTGGGTTTCCATGGCCAAATGAGGAGTTGAACCCTGCTTTCCAGGTTCGTAGGCCAGTGTCCAAACCACTACATTATGCTGCCTCTATTGCCATCTACCAGCAACAAAATGGAAGTGGCCACAACTATACAAGGTTTCTTCTGTGCTTTTGAAAATGGGTATGTTTATGTTGAACATTTGAGAGAAACCCTGCAACCTATTTAAAAAACAAATTATTCCCCTGGAGGCCTCCAAGAGTGCCAACCCGTCTGTTGCAGAAGGCAAACAAAGCAGTCCAGAGTCTGGACAAAAGAAAACCTGGGCAGAGTCAGAGAGCTAACCTTCACTCATCCTGCCCTAGGTCTATGAAGAGGAATTTCTACATCCATGAGCCTGCTCCTCATTCCTTTTCCTGTGACCCACAGGAATTCAAGAATTCTTTAGAATGGTGTGTGTAAGAAGTCAAATAAAACAATTGGGAGGATCTTTATTCCTTCTCATCTGCAGAGTTTTCAAAAAGAAGGAAAATTCTGCAGTTATAAAGAAGGAAAATTCTGCAATTTTCTCTGAGGCTGCAGGAACTGAGCTGGTGAGATAATCCAGTAGTGTCAATTCCATCTTAGATGCTGCTATCACTAAATCTCTGAGCAATCTTATTTCATCAACCATATTCTAAACATGTTCAATAATTTAATATTGAAAAGCAAACACTGTAGAATGTGGTTATTTTAATAACTCAATACATTTTGTGAACAACCTGTGGCTCTTCAAAAGTTGTTGGAATTCAGTCCTGACGTTGTCCGTGTTGGCCAGTTCTGACAGGAGTTTAGGTCCAACATCTGGACAACTCTGTCTCGTGACCTTTTATGCCAATTTAAAATGTTACACCCAGAACAATCTTGTAACTCCACCTCAATTATACATACAAATATCTTCCCGCCCACTCCAATCCTAACCCAATGAGAAAACGCATTTCAGCAACCATGTCCTACAAAACCATTTAGTGGGCCCATTGAAAGTATTTGGAGTTTTATGGGGGTTGAGGGGAGACACATGTTATACCAAGATAGAAAGGCCACAGGAAGTACTCACCATCTTTACAGATTACTGTGCATTATCCATCATTCTTCAGGGTCCACTTCACATAAACAGTGAGAGATTTTTGCTTATGAAGTTCATGCCAGAAAGAATTTGAATATGTTACCTTACCAATTCCATAGACCTGATTGGTACAAAACTGGTTGATACACCTCAGATTTGCCTCCATCACCCGCCTGACCTATTTGTTCAGATTAGTTCTAGTATTATGTGAAGGTCAAGCGCTACTTCTTCCAACTTGCTGCATAAAAACCATGCCCCATCCACCTCCATTTTCCAAACAGGTTGTTCAGGTAGCCATCTAGCAAAGGTAGCTATTGATCTTATGTTGCTGCTGAAGCAGCTAGGGACACATTTGATGTCTGCCCTTGTTATTATCTTTATTTATAACCTATATTTTCCCAAGTTGGGACTCAAATATCGAGTCCCAACTATACTACTTTCCTAACAGCATAACCCTTGACCTGAAAAGATGGATTTAGCATCAAAGCAACTGCTTGATATTCTAGTACTTTGCTTTTTAAAACTTCCTTAGGAAAAACTTTAGCTCTTTTCGGTCTTTCTACCCAAGGACAACTTCCATCTAACCCCACCTGAAGCACTGAAACATGCAATTTCTTGTTTGCTGTCTGAAATGGTCCAGTCCACACAGAACTTTCTCTCCTGATGCTAATTGTATGAACCAGCCATAAACTAAAGAAGTAAAATATAACAACACTCCTCCTAAAATTATTCAGACCCTCAATTAAGTGTAGATTCAGCACTAAGTTTGTGCTGGGGTATGGTTTCTGATCCCCTTTTCTGTGGCTGGATTTTAACATTCGGAAAGGGAACTGCTATATATTCTTTTCAGGGAGAATTTGTGCTGGGCAGGCTTTTTCAAATGTCATTAGATACATTAGAAACTAAAATATCACACTGTCACACCCTGCTATCTCACTATGTGATACTCACACAGCTAGAATGTGCAGTATAATACCTCTCACAGCAAGATGTTTAAAGCTGGAATCTTATGAGCTCCTACACATAAGAAAACACAGATCACAAAATTCTTATGATTTTAATCATGCCTACAGCAAGGACAGTTCAGAATTCTAACAGAACTGTTCTCAGTTACCTACAAAATCTCACTTTGATCATCTAGGATACACAGTATTTCATGCTTATTTTCTGTCATGAACAAAGATTTCCAAAGCCCCATGAAATATGGCTTTATAATGAAGCGAGATTTTAAGTAACTTAAATGTGTTTATACCTTATTTCAGAAAGCTGAAAGAAAACCAAGGGGCACGGCAATCCATTTTGCTCCCTTACATTTATACATTTATTTGGAATTTGAAGCATTTCAGAAAATTCCAGTTTTTCATTATCTTCAAGAAAAGCACAGTTACCCATGTACAGTAACGCATGTGAATTACATTGCAAAATTAAAGCAACCAAAATAAAGGCACTGATGTGAATTTTATTATCCTCATGTAGTATGGCAAGTGGAAAGAGATTGTGGGAGTTATTCTTCATCCGATACCTAACACTGTAGGATTCACATTTAGGTTCCACCTTTGTACACTCCTGAGCAGCCTGCCTCCTTCTACTTACTTGCAAAATGACTACTCTAATAATGTTTTTTTCCATGAGGTACAGAAGCCCCCATTCAAGATCCCAACTACATTAAACTCCTGCTCCATATTTTGCAATAGTTTATGCCTCTTTATCTAATGAAATACTTAAAATTACAATCTATATGTCTTCTACTTTTTGTCTTCCAGATGTTTTGAACTTCAACATCCAGAAGCCCCAGCCAGCACTGCTAAGCAGAAGTCCAAAATATCTGGAGGAGCAAAAGATGTGAAAACTAGATTACTTTACTAAAATGAGAGTAATTTCACATACTTGCTTCCCACGCTGTAAGAAACAATCCTCTGCACTGGGCAACTGACTTCACAGGATTTAATCTCATTAGAACTGTATCCCAAATAATTGCTTTTTACAGATACTGGCAAAGTGAAATGGAAAGAATAAGCAGCTATCTGGAAGCATGGCCACAGTTCTCACATACAAACTTGCCCTGAGTTAGGATTACATAGCCTTCAGGCTTGATTTCAGAAAGCAAAGGGGGGAAAAGGCAGAAGGCAAGTTATATACTTTCTATAGGGACCTCAACAACTTGGGAAAAAAAAATCCCTTCTTTTCTTGTTTCCAGGTTGCTACAACAGCACCACTACCAGATAGATCCTGAAGACATTAAGAGGCCTTCTTCCTGTGGAACTTAGGTACACAGCTGCTGTAGTAACTCTTTGGATGATGCTGGCTGTTGGTTAATATTACAGTCGCCAGTACAGTCAAATAAATATTCCTTGTGGGCAGCTATCTTACTAGATTAAATATTCAGAAGATCAGTTTGGTGGGGGTTTCTTCCCTTTGAACTGATGAAATTTTGCTTTTAAACTCTTTTAACAGGCCAGAAGCTATAGTATACCTTGATTTTATGCCTTCTGTGTTGACATTTCCATAGAAACTTAAGGTTACAGAGTGTACTACTGTCCTACAAAGCAAAATTTTATTCCAGGTACAAAACACAGTAGCAGCTGCCTCTTTTTACAGAGTAGTAATAATTGAAGTCACACAGCCAGAATTATATAAATGTCCCCATTTTCCCCCAACAAAGTAAGAACAATTCCATCTATCACAAACTGTTCTAGCAGAGTTAGTAGAGATTTGGGACATAAAACAGCACGGTCATTCCACTACCACAATATTGAGCCACGACAGTAAGAAATAATGTAAAACAGACCATAAACTGATAAAATTTTTTATTGTCTTTGAATTGTTTTACACTTTCCTGATTGTGTAAGGTGAAACTAGAACTGTTTAAAAGACATACACAAATCTAGTACATCGATAACCAGGTATTTCTTTTTGCTATACTATTCTCACAACCACATGTGTGCTAGGCAATACAACCATCACAGAAGCAAACTTCAGGCAAAATACTGGTCAGTAGAAACAAAGCAAAATGAGCTACCAGATATACAGACAGGCTCAGTTCCACATTCACTACTGCATTTATCAAGCGCCAAGTATAACTGCACAATTTGTTCAGCTAGTAGGGGGGAATTTGAAGTCAGTGCATGAGGTTCTTTCTTCAGCAGACAGATGAAAAGACAAACAGATGGATTCTTTGAGCTAAGTGGAATGTTATAGGCAGAGGAATGATACTGAAAAGATTTGATAGGGTGAGTGCTCAAATATTTCTACTGCATTTTTCATGAAACTCCTACTGAATTCTAATCTTTGATTGGATATGTTACGAACAGTTGAACATTCAGAATTTTTGTATCTCAAGCTAACAAATAACACACGTGTTTAATGATCTGTATTTCTAAGGCAGCTCTAGGGACTTTTAAATAGGAGCCTGATCTTGGTTATGACTCAGGAGTGGCAGATACTGGAAACTGTAGCTGCCTTGGCAGCTCTTCAGTGTCTAAGCATGGCCTATCCTCCACTATATATAAGTTTCTCCCATCACCACAGATTAACAACACACACTAAGGACCCCTAACTTTAAACTGAAGCAGCTATGCAAATGGGGGAGAAAACAAAATCCACCTGAAGAGCACTGTCTGATATTGAAAACTATAGGCCTTATAACTCAAGGGAGAAGGAAAATCAAGATATTAACATTTTTAGCATGACTACCCAGCAAGTAATAAGGCCATAAAAACCAGAAATATCTCACTGAAATTCCCTATTTTTTCACTAATTCATTATTAAGAATAACCCACACTAAGTATTTCACTTACTGCTTTGGGAATAGGCTCACTGATACCCATGGTGAAGAGCACTGGATTATTTTTCCAGAGACAAAGCTCCAGTTTTCTGCCACTGTTAGAGTCTGGAAGTTAGGCTCTCATTTTCCCCTGCCTTAAAACTGAAGTCTCATAAAAGTTTACATTTACATGAGCATTTTACTGAAAAGCAGTGTGTCCAGCATCATTATTTCAAAAAACAAAATAAAAAAAATGCCTAAATGAATGCGCCTATTAAATTCACAGAAATGAGCTACTAAACTGGAATGTCACACAACAGATTGTTTCCCTTCCATGTTGCAGCGTCACAATATAATCTCTATAATTTTCTGTACAACTTTACAGGAGAATTGTACTTTGATAAATTTGATACCAGATTATAAGCCTTCCAAGGAATTACATGATTTGTGTCTACTCTTCCATCATTTAGAGTTTTGTAAAGTCAATTGCAGTTGCAAAACCCATAATCACAGTGTTCAGTTAATTAAAATAAAAAGAAACACAGTAATCATAACTGCAAGTGTTCATAATAGGAAAGATTCAGAATGCCACTGCTCAACTGATTTCCATTTTACGTACACAGAACACCAACCAATTGTTTTTACCCCACAGACAGTTTGCTACGTTGAGGTTGTGAAGTCGATGTACTATTCTTTTTGCTTGTCGCACAAAGGGATATAATGTGTAGGATACAGAGTGACATTGAACATATAGTGAAGCGTGACAGCCATTAGTTCTCGCCCTCCCCAGCTTCCCCTTCATCTCCCTGGTTTTCCGATGTCCATAGCTGTAAGAAAATACAAACATGTTTATGCTGAAAACATGCAGTTAAGTATATTGGTCCAGAAAGAGGGAGGTGCAGTAATTTGTTTTAGTAGAGAAGCATGATTTATTTGCATGGAATAGTTAATGAATGATCAACTAAAGCCTGGAGGTTAGATGAAGTTAAACACTGAGTATGTGAACCCTGGAGGCAATACACAAATACCTGTTATTAGACTGATAAGGGCACTTGACAAGATCTCCACTACAGATATGACTGCTCCACACAAAAGGCTAAGAGCTGTCATTAATTTCTTCCGAACATCACACTATCTTCAGAAACGTTTGTAAGAATACAATTATTTACCATCTATGGGACAATAAGATTTAACAGCTCTAACACTGCTATTACTTAAATTATATCCAGTTTTTACAAAGAATACTTACAGTAAGATTATCTCTAAGTAGCTGCATAATCAGAGTGCTATCTTTGTAAGATTCTTCATTCAGCGTGTCCAGTTCAGCTATTGCTTCATCAAATGCCTAAAAGAAATTCAAATCATTGTTATCACTTTAATCTTGTCTTCTCCACACAAATGAAGAATGTCTGATGTATGTGCACTTTCTGTGCACAGCTGGGGCCTACAGAGTAGATAAAACTGCAAAACACTGCACAGAGAGCCACTGCCTATGTTACAACCATGCCCTTATTTTTGTTACTGTTACCAGATTTCTTTAAAGTGTAGATGTTGACACACACTAAGTCTAGTTTTTCCAGGGGCTACCTCCGATACTCCATTACTTGTTTTAGCCTAGTAAATTTTATTATGACAAAGGATCAAGATCAAAGCCCTCAATCACTACTGACTGAGTCACAAATATTGTCTTTCAGCACACTGATTTATTTCCCGAGCTGTTTAATGAATAACTTCAACATGCTTCCCCACTACCATTTTATAATATTAAGTCTGCTTACTGTCTTTGCCAGACTACAGGCTTTCTCTGGTGAGTTTAGTATCTCATAGTAAAACACAGAGAAATTGAGTGCCAAACCAAGTCGAATAGGATGAGTTGGCTGCATCTCTTTCTTGCTGATTTCAAATGCCTCTTGATATGCTTGCTGAGAATTTGCTACTGTTGCTGCAAAAAAAGAGATAAGGTTATTTTAATAGATTCTTCATATAGACAAGAGTCAGAACCACTGACATAGGTATTTCTTTATAGCAGGCCTGATCAGTGTTTTCTGCCAATTTTGGCACAAAAAAGGAAAGCCAGGAGGATTTTTCCCAAGGCTCATTATTTTAGTATTTTTGTTTCTGCTCACTGACATGGTCAGGTGTCACTTCAGAACCATTTAGCTTTGCTAGTGACCATCTTCCACCTAGTAATGATACCCATCACGCAACAAAACTGGGTTGCAAAGCAAACAATACTCAGAGTGAGAGTAATTATTATGCAGGAAAGATCGCCTTCACTCTGAATAAGCCAGACTGCCCACTGCTCTATGTAATACAAAACATTCAAAAACCCACATTACTCATACAAGTGCATTTCCCAGCTAACTGTGGATATAAGCCATTTGTAAATCTGATATACAATAACAAACATGAGAAACAGATCCCTTTACAGACTTTCTTTTTAATAGGGAGAATGACTTAAACCAAAGGCAGGCAGACAGGCTTCCAAACTCTATCTTAATTTCTCTCCTAGAACTAAGCAATCCACCATAGGAACCAAACGTAAAACACTGGCTCAGGTGGATGGACAAATGCTATGAATTATGAAACAGGGTGGTTCTGAACTCATATTCAGCCTAGGAAACTGTAACCATTACATGAAAGATTGAAGCTCTACTACTACTTATTGCAAGTACATTTTCTTCTGTCAATCTGTGACTTCACAGGGTCAAGATCTGCAGAACAGGAAGTACAAGCAACTCAAGCTTTCTGCTTCCCACAGATCTTGTAACATCTGAAGTAGAACTTTCACATCTTCTCTTGTGGTCAGATGCTCAAGCTCGCATAGGGACCTTGTGCATTTACTTACAAGGGAGATGTGAATGCAATAGGAAGTCGCTAGTTCCTGTTTCTACTCCTCTGCATTCTGAATATCTGAAATCATTTAAACAAATATAACTTGAAAGCTAGGAACATTCTTGTAGGGCACTGTTGAGAAGCAAGTGAATTGGTTACTTTGTTTACTGTCACCAGATGCCACCTCTGAAAGGTATCTGTAGTAATCTCCTTTCATTTTCAAATAGAAGACTTTGCTTTCCGGTTGTGTGGCATTAACAATAAGATATTTATCCAGCAATTCCTGAAAAACAAATTAACAACATTACACACAATCTTTTCTCTCAATTCATTACTATGGTGCAGACATCAACAGAGATAAGTACTGAGAATCTTCTATTGTGAACTTCAGCATACAAACTCAACAGAAAGTTAAAATCTTTGCCTCTTTGGAAAAAAAGTCAGGTGCCATGTATGCAGTTGCATTAGAACAGATGTCTATTTTTGGCTATTTAGTAGTTTTGTAGGTGAGTAAGTTCTGTATAATATGTACGCAGGCATTTCATGATGCAGCAGAACTTAGATCATAATTACACAAGGACAAGAATACATTTCAATCTTTATAAATCTGCTGCTCAGTTCACACCTAAATCAGTTTCCTGTCAGCAATCAGATATAATTACTTCCCAATACCTTTTTAAAAAGAAGACAGTAAGCCAATAGTGAAGCATATATATTAAAGCCTTCACACAGAAATGTAGGTAGGCTAACATGGTAAAAAATCAAATGGTTGCATTCACAAAAAAAGTGTAGCGAGCATTTAAAGAAGGCAGACACTCAAGTAACACTTGTTTAATAGTGAAAGGAACACTTCATATTACACACTGCTTTATCCTCCCCCTTCAGAAGGTATTTAGTGAATATGCCACTCATGTTTTCAGCACAAGCAAGCAAAGACAACTTTCTTACTATGGTTCTCAAGCAGTATATTTGACCATAACTTGAAAATTTCTCTGAGTTCAAGCTGTATGCATGAATGAAAGAACAACCGTCCAGCTAAGTTAATAGTTTCAACCACTGGCAAGTACAACTTCAGTGATTACTACTACAGATGGGAGATGCCTGATAAAACTAGCATTTACAGCTAACTGAACTGAATCCGTCATTACTTCACAGGCACATTTTTCACTGTTCTTCCCAAATCAATACATGCATTAAAAAATTTACACATTCACAAAAAATACTGGCACTGAAACAGGAATGTTGTACCTCTGATGTGGTTCCATTTTTTAGCTGTGTAGCAATCCTACAAACACTAAGTTCTTTGCAGTTGGGAGCCTAGTCACTACACAATGACTACACTTCCTTAAGTCATTAACAAGATAACATGAGATTTTATACTGTGACATTGTTGCAGATCATAAATCCACAACAAACACTATTTTTAGGTGAAGGGCTTAAAAAAACCTTATAAGCAAATCTAACATTGGATCAAACCAGAACTATTAACAAGGCATGAACATTATCTGCTTTTATCTTACATTTTCCTACAGATGGAGCACATTACAAAGCATTGCTATAAAATTTGTTACCGGTTGCTTACCAGAACATCATTGCAAATGTCCTGCAGTTCAGCCTCAATTTTCTCACGATACTCTCTTCCCATCTGTTGTTTCTTCTCATTCCGCTCTGTCTTCTGTTCAATGCTGGAAATGACACGCCATGAAGAGCGGCGAGCACCAACCACATTCTTGTAGGCAACAGACAGTAGATTCCTTTCTTCATTAGACAGCTCATGTCCTTGCTCAGTGACAGCCTTCATGGCAGCAGCCATATCATCATAGCGTTCTGCCTGCTCAGCTAGTTTAGCCTTCTGTACCAGCTCACTTTTATCCATGTTTATTCCTAAACAGAAAGAAATCTGTAAGTGTGTATTTTCTGTTCAGTTTCTTTGAAAAGGACAAAATCATGGTGTGACTGTAAGTGCAAAGTGTGTTTAGTGTGAGGGCAAATGAAGATGTAGGATATTGCATTTATTCAGCTGCTGTTAAAGACGTTTCCTCACCAAAAGGCATCCACCAATGCTGACTCTCCCTACTAACCACTTGTATGCACAATGACACTTTCTCCCCATATTTACTGAAGTCACAACAGCATCCCTGTAATCTGGCTCCAATATGTTAGGAGTGCCAGGTCCAAGCACCACACCCCAAGAGAGAGGGATGCATGTAATCCCACTTTGGGAAGTAAGGCAGCCATGCTTGAAAATTAAAGTAAGCAACAGAAAGAGTGGAGCTAAGAGACAGGCACAAGTATTACCTGACAATCCAAGGCATTTGGATACATTTGCCTTTTGTAACAGGGAGGGTTTGGGTAGCCCACCCTCCAAGATAGGCAAGGTAACTATGGAGTGCCAGAATGGCAGACCTGCTTAGTGAAAATCAGAGCACAATCATGTGAAAATCAGAGCACATGGCTCAAGAAAAGCTTCCATTAAGTCATCCATCTTCCTTTCTCCTACTTTACCACTTTTCAGCAGTCAGAGAAAGAAGAAAGGAGGCTTATAATAAAATGTTTGTTTGTACATATCTCATTACAGGGATCTTCAACGCTCTTGCTCTGTCTCCAGTATCAGAGCCTGAGGAGGAACAACTGGGCAGCCTTAGAAGTATAGAAAGAGCTGGCTGTCAGCCATTCAAAACTTGTCCTATTCAAGTCAAAAGATGGCTGGGATGGAAAAGCCTCCTTGCATAAAGAGGGTTAGTTCTACCTGTTTCCCTCTCCCTACAACCAAAGAGATTCTTCATATTTCTGCAAGCCTCAGGGTTGATTTGTTTTCTGATAGCTTCATCTTGAGCACTGTTGCTGATTATTCTAGATATTGTTGTGAATTAAAGGCTGAAGAAGGGAACTAGATTTTTTGTTTCCTCTTTCAGCACTATAAGCACATTAAGCATCCCACAAATCCAATATTACCTACCAGTTAATTCTTTCCAGCTCCCAATTCCCTTTAAATCTATTAGGAACTAAGGGGCTAAAATTTTTGGATCTGTAGCTTTTATAATCAATGCTGTAGCCACACCCAATTAAAAGAGTTGCACAGCTAGAAGCATATTTAGAGCATCAAACACTCACTCCTTAACAACTCCATTATGGACTAAAGCTTTTCAAATGCTATGAGGTATATATAACATTATATTAAGATTACGTTCTATGTTACTGCAGAAAAATCATTTCTGTGAACCTTTCAACAGCACAACTGCACACCGCACAGAAGTAAATCTCATTTGTAATACAGTACTTAAAAATAAATGCTAACAGCAGGAAAGCAAGTTTTATACTGATCAATTGCTATGCTTCAACCATCTTCCATAAAAATCCAAACCTCGAGCATGGAAAATGTTAGCCTCAATACAAGTACAATGTGCTTTACTGAGCAACTTTACTGCTCCTAACACCACACAAAATGATTAATTATTCACTGCCTTTAGCCAGCTATCACCAATATTTATAGCATCTACCAACACAAATTGCTGACCATTCAATTTATTGCTACTCAACTGAACTTCACTATTATATTAGCTGGAAGAGTGAGATTATATCCCAGCTTCTGGGACACAGGTGCATTCCAAATATAAGCACAGCAATATCCAGTCTCTGTAAATGCTAACTCCTGTAGATTTTCTCAGGAGAGAAAATAGTTATCTCAGAACTTGAGACCTAGTCCAATCAAGTAATGCAAGGAAGAAATAAAGAAAGACATCTGGAGTTTACAAATATAGCTACTAGATCAACCAGTGACAACCAGAATTTCAGTTCCAGTGGTCAGGAAGTCTGCCACTACTCTACCTCAGGAATAACAATATACAGAAATCTGCCAAGAGCCCTGGGAGTCAAAGCACTGCTTTCAACTTGCAAAAGGATGACTCTTGTGCTGGGATGCAGCACTAGTGTCACTGGCTCTAGGGAAACAGTTGCTATATACAGATACCTTCCCTGCCACTTGTACTCTGTGAACAAGCCTCCAGTGGGTAATGAAGATGTGGGATACTGCAACACACTTTTACTTCTGTGGAAAATGAATATAAGAAAACCAACAACAAATCAAAGGCATTTTAAAGAGCTGAAAATAACTTGTCTGAACTTTTCAGCAGCAACTGGTATAATGCCTATTATACTATTTTCTGCTGTTTCTTTGTTCACTTGTTCATAACAAAATGAATTTCAACAGAGAGAAATGTAAGGTCCTACACTTAGGCAGAAAAAAATGGAATGTGCAAATATAGAATGGGCAGACACGTGGCTGGATAACAGCACATGTGAAAGGGGTCTAGGAGTCCTGGTAGACCATAAGATCAACATGAGTCAACAGTGTGATGCAGCAGCCAAGGAAGCCAACATGATTCTTGGTTGCATCAATAGGAGTATGGCGTGTAGATCAAGGGAAGTAACAGTACCAATCTCTTCTGCTTTGGTTAGACCTCATTTGCAATACTGTGTCCACTTCTGGGAACCTCATTTCAAGAAGGATATTGATAAGCTGGAGCATATCCAGAGAAGGGTGACCAAAACGGTGAAGGGTCTAGAAGCCATGCCCTATGAGGAGTGGCTTAGGGAGCCAGGGCTGCATGAGCAATTGAATAATACAGCCCATGAAATGAGGTCTGAACTGTGCAAAATGTTGTTCTCTTTCGCAGTCTAGAAGTAACTGTTCTACAGAACTCCTAAGGCTCCTTGTTACTTTAGAGCAACTAACAACCAAACCCATTTTCTACACTCAATTAAAGTGATGAAGGCAAATGCTTCTTGGGACCTCAGTCCTGGCACCACTTGTGCCCTATGATTGAATTTTCATGTTTATTTTGCTGTCATCTCACGTTAACCTGCCAGTTTGTATATTAGCACAACATTTTATCCTAGTTTGCCAACGGGCACAATCCTACACACATTTACTTGGGAGTGTCACTGAATTCAACAGCAACTGCATCTGAATAAACATGCACAGTTTACATGTTTAATGCCATGCTTGATATAAATGATCACCCAATAAATAAGTCCCACCCAACAGTATTCCCAAATAACCTTCACCATGAGCTTTACTCACACAGTTCAAGTGCTGCCTTTTCAACGCTGCCACTGTCGTCATCATCATCATCATTTAATTTATAACTCTAGTCATTGAGTTTATTTTATTTAGAAGCAGGAACTCCCACTTTCTATTATGGGGTCTTCTCCTTCAATGGGGTTTCAGCTATACAGTCAGTGAACACACCTAGGTACCACAGACCCAATCCCGCACCAGCTATTTTAAAGTTATGCAAATAAACTGCTCACACACAATTAATGTGGAATCTAGTTTTTCCATTAAGAGCTGTGATAGAAACAGCCTTCCTCTTCAACAGGTCAAGAACATTTCAGAAATGAGATAGGATTAATAAGTGGGCACTTGTTTTCACAGCATGGTGTGGGGGAGTCAAAGAACTTGTAACTTCTCAGGCAGTTAGAGACTACTGCTTCCCACATTGACAGCTACTGCTTTATAAAATTTGGAGAACAGTTGTCATTCACCATAACAGCTCTGAAATGCCTATACTACAATGTGTTGATACAAAGACTATTAATGACTAGATCTCATTCCTGATGAAAACAGAATTTTCTAATTTTAATCCTAGTTGTTTTTACATTCCATTTTAGAATTTGATTTGACATAGAAATGTGCTACCAAAGCATTTATTTAATACTGGAGAGAGCAACTGTGGAGAGGCAGGGGCTAATTTTCATCTTCACACCTCCAAGTACAGCCCATCAGTGCATCAAAGACCTCAGATGCCAGAAGTTACAGTCTATTGCTTCCAATTGCCATGTATTACACAAGACATTTTTAAAAAATCAGAAATTATAACACTGAAAATTCTGTAAAATAGGAAAACTTGGCAACAAAATGTCTGAGCTGCATAATATAGTAAAATATAAACTTATTGAGAAGAAATATTTTAATGATCTGAGTGACTGAATTTTTTTTAATGCTGAAAAAATCCAGGGCTTTGCAAGATATTTTTAAATGTGATTTATTAGAATGAAGGCTCATAAGAAATATTTTAAAGATCTAAGTTATGGCAAGTTTTCTTCACTACCCATTAAAAGGCCAGGAGAAATGGAAGAGTTCTATGAATTTTCTTTAAAAAAAAATTGCTTCAGCTCAACTTAGACAATAGTATGACTGCTGTACCTATCCTAAAAGGCACACAACCCCATTGCCCAGCATGTTATACTTCAGCATAGCATTCCTTTCAAAATATGTTTATTAAAATTAAAAATGAAAAAGAAAAAGAAAAGAACATCTTCAAGAAGAGCACCTCAATTCAAAAACTTTTATTTTAGAAGAAGTTTTATTTGCTGTAGCTAAACAATTTAATGTATTAAAATTTATGCAATATTTAAACAGAATTAAATAATTATCTAAAACATTCTTCACCTCCACAGGTAATATGTTGGGCAGAGCATTTGAGGCCAATGTACTGTTTCCCTACAGTATCTTAGCTCTCAATATCAACTCCTAAAGCAGCTAAATTTGACAAGAAATATGATGATATTCAACTGACCTATTGATTTTTATTAAATAAAGTTATAACAAGGGCAATAGATTTTTCTTCCAAAAGTTCTTTTCCCAATGCTGATAAATTTCTAAAACTATGTTTACATTTCTAAGAAGAGGGGATGAATAATCAGTTTAACATGTAACTACACCTTTATGTGCAAACAGCAGTGATTACAAAACATCTTTCCCCTCTTTCACAGCACAGAAGTCAGATGGGGAAATCTACAAATGGTATAAATAGGAGGAGGGCCTCACAGTGTTGCTTTTACTCAAATTTATCTAGGCAGAACACTTCACAGAAAAGCCTGCCATTATAATAATAGATCATGGAGTACTGGAAAAGGTGAGGGAAAAGCAGCCATTTTAAAAGTACAGTCAGCCCTCCACATTTGTGGATTTAGCATTCACAGATTTTATTATTTGTGGATTGTGTTGTTAGGATGAAATCAAATTGCTGGGGTGGCTAGGCCTGGCCACACATGCACTCACTCATGCAGGGAGAAGGGGGTGGGACAGGAGGAGGGTGCATGTGTGCATAGGTGAGAAGGAGGGAAAGGGAGTGGGACAGGTGTGCTGCTCCCCCATAATATGCCCTTTCTTCGCACACAGTGAGTGAGTGAGTAAATGCACTCATGCATGCGCCCAACCACCCCACCAGTACAGGTACTTTTTTGTGTTAAATTCAGTTTGGGAGGCTCACAGTATTAATGGTTTTTCCACTTTCACAGGGGTCCCACACCTCTAACTCCCACAAAAGTGGAGGGCTGACTGTACAGTTATCCCCCCACATTTGCTAGGGCTGGGGTACAGGACCCCCATGAAAGTGGAAAAACCGTGAATAACTCTAGATCCTCCCAAACCATATTTAACAAACAAAAAATTATGATCACCATATTCAATCCACCATATATTCCTTTGAGGCATCAGGATTCCTTCACAAGGCAGAAGTAGGTGGCTGGTGGGGCTTACCGCCCCGTCTACCGCTGCCCCACACCATTTTTAAGAGGAACTTACAAACCTTGTTCAGTTTCTGAGTCTCACGAGGCTTCCAGTCCCTATTCAAAATGGTCTAGGGAGGCAGCAGAGGTTATAGCAAATAATTCGTGAATAATCAAATCCGCAAAAGTGAAACCCACAAATGTGGAGGTCTGACTGTAGTTGTTTTCAAAAATGCTGTTTTGAAGGAACAAAGAAAAAGATACTTGGATATTGGAGTGCAGGGATACGGGGTTTGCATAAAATCAAAGTCCTTTTGAAAAGAAAGTATTTTTAAAAGAAAAAGAGGAAAGGAATCATGTAGATGGGCACATTAAGCAACTGCAAACAGGCAGCAAGCCTCCAAACGACCTTGTATACCTTCTGGAGCTAGCCAAAGCTCTTCAGAACTGTATAGTTGGGGCAGCTCTGGTAATCCAGTTACTATGGACTTCAACTCCTTCAACTATGGACTTCAACTCACCTCAGCCAGCATATCCAATTCTAAGGAGAAACAGCAACATCCAAAGTATTTAAGTGGCAACAGGTTTCTCCATCCCTGAATGACAGCCTTACTGATGGATTGCATAAAGAAAGGCACATACATTGGCAGAGCACAGCAATGACTGGGACATGCACTGAACAGTCCCCCAAATTCCTTATAACTACAGATCTGGTTCCTTATGTGTCTATTTTTTTTCTTAACTATCCTCCAAAGTTTTCCTTTCACAGCATTTTGATAAGAAAAAGAAAATATGCACAAGTAATATTATTTATCCAAACACAAAGAAGCTGGCCATCTAGCTTCATGCAAGAGTGACACGAAGACATATGTTTCATAGTGAAAATACAGGAAGCTAGGAGTTTTCTGAAGGGGGAAAAACATGGTTGTTACTATTCAGACAAAAACATCACCATGCAAAAGAAACTACAGTATTGATAGATATGGACACTCTCTCAGCAGAGTATGTCTCTGAAGACCTTTAGAATAGCATGCAAGTAACTCAGCTTATCTTTGTAATAGTTTTCTCACACACAATTGCTGTCTGTCCTCTTCTGTTGAATACTATATGTTCTCTGAAGTGGTTATCCACCAATTTACACTGGATTTGTGAGAATGTCTGCTCCTCTACTTACTTTATCATTCCAACTCAATTTAAAAAGTACAGCTAAATTTATTCAAAGTATGTATGTGCAACTTTCAGAGGGATCTATGGTATTTTATTACTCTTCTGACAGGAATTTACTAACCTAGTTCACACACATTTAAAAAAAAAAGAACACAACCCTGCTGCCATTATGTCTCTTGATGAGGAATTTGAATTCCTATCAGAATTTCTGAAAATGATTCTATTTCCTTATCTATTTGGAACCACTTTTTCTGAAGTCACCTAGTAAGAACTAGCACCCTCGTATTGGCTACTGGAACACTCCTTAAAACTTATACTCTCCCTCCTTCACCCAAAAAGCAACCAACAAAAAGTCTTCTGAAATATAAATTCTAATCTTCCAACGGGATCTACTCCATGTATCTGAAGGGTGTTGGTGGTCGACGACTAAACACAGAGATCAAATGTGCAAGTCTAAGCCCATTTACGCTACCGGAGAGCAGGATGATTTGCTCCCACGTGAACTCGTTTAAGGGGGCCGGGCTACTAGAAGAAACCTCTTTCTCGTTCTTCCAAGTGGACAAAATATAAAAGGGGGAAGCTACACGAAGTGCCCGCCCACTCGCCTCCCGCAAGAGCAAGCTGGACTCTGCAAGCAGGGAAGGGCCCTTTTTTCGCCAGGAGCGTGTGGCTCAGAAGGAACAGCCCCAGCTCCGGTTTGCTCCACACAGGTGAGCACGCCCAGCCCTGAGCAGAAAGAAGAAGGTGACTCAGCCAGGGCGGGGCCGCCTGCAGGCCCCGCCAGCTGAAATCCAAGGCGGAGGGAGACACGGGAGGCGAGGGAGAACTCACCAGGCAAACACCTCATGACAAAGGTGGCGGCGGCGGCGCCGCCCGTGCCCGTTAGCCGGGCACTCTCAGGGCATCGGGAAAGGGAGCGTCCAAGGCGGAGACCTCACGGCCTTTGCTGGGCCTCCTCCGAGACTGCCGCCTCAGGAAGAAACGACCCCGAGACTGCAGCGTTCTCGCCCCCGAAAGCCCACAGGGATACGGGGGGAAGGAAGGGGCGAACCAGGGCGGGAAAGGACGAGGCGCTCCGCTCCGTGGGGGAAGGGCAAGGGAGTTGCACACACCGCCCGAGCCGCAGCCGTTAAACCGCGAGGGCGGCGCGAGCGGTAAGAGAGAAGCACGGCGGGGGGTGGGGGGGAATTTTGGCAGGGGGAAACCGCTCACCTCCGGCGGGTACGAATAAGGCAAAGGAGAGGACGGGGGCTCAGGCTTCCCAAGACTCGCTCCCGGGGCGGAACAAGCGTCTCTCGGCGCTCCGCTCCACTACCACACATACACACCCTGCGGCTCCTGCAGGCACTTCCGGCGGCAGGGACACGCCTTTTCCGGCAAGGACACGCCTCTCCCGCTCCTCCTCCCTTCTCCCTCGCCCGCTTCCCCCATTGGATCAGCAGGGCCGCGGAGAGGAGTGGGCCAGCGGCGAGGCGGGAGAGAATGCCGCCCGGTAGCCATGGTGACAGGGCACGGTGGTCTAGTCCTTCACGGGGGATGAGCGGAAGGAAGGACGGACAGCGAAGAGGGTCGGTTAGACCTTCTGCTTCCGTTCTCTCCACCACCGCACAGCCCCTGCTCATTCGGCGCCTCCCTCATCTTAGGTTTAGCCCAGCCCCGTCTTCGTTCTGCCCTCCAAGGCAGACAGGTGTGGGATCTCCTGAACTGCAAAAGTGGCACGCCTTTGGCTTGGATAAAAGGGAAGAAAGAAATGCACCCCCCCCCCGCCATGTATTCCAATAGCATGTTCCATTTGTTCTGGATCTCACGGTGGCTTTGTGCGAAGAGAAGGTCGCGTGGATGCATGTCTCCCTAACCATCTGTAGCAGATGCTTCCACCTGCAAGGGAAGATCAGTGGGTCAGTGGTCGAGCCCATGGGTGTGACGTGCAGAAGGTCCCAGCTTCAGTTCTAGCAGCTCCAGGGAAGGACTTCTGCCTACAGCTCCGAAGAGCCACTGCTAGCTAGGCTAAAATATGCTAGCTGGACAAAAATCTGAACAGATGCAGCAGCTGTGCTGCATCCACATTCATTTTAATGGCTTCTCCAGATTAAATAGGATATGAAGAGACTTGTCCTTGTTTTAGGCATAGTGATGCATCTGCCTCAAGTGGCAGTTGATTAATATTGTTATGGTGGTTAACATTATTTTAATTTATATTATTATTATTAACAGTTTGGATGGATACAGGAATTTTCAGGATTTTCTGACTTATCTGCCATGATAACTCTTCTGGACTTTAGCACCTTGCACCTGGATTTGGGAAGGGGAGAAGAGGCATTTGCTGCTCTCAGCAAAATGTTTCTGGCCTGTTCTGTATCTGACTTGTTACCTGATCAAGTATAGAAGAACAGCATACACATCAGCTATGGCTCAGGGTGCATGCTAGGCCTTTTGTGCATTTATGAAGTAGTTGTTATGCACTCTCAAATTGTTTCTCACTTATGGTGCCCTAAAGGTTGCCTGTCGCGGGGTTTTCTTGGCCAGATTTGTTCAGAGGGGGCTTGCTTTTGCCTTCCTCTGAGGCTGAGAGAGTGTGATTTGTTCACGGTGACCCAGTGGGTTTCCACGGCAGAACAGAGGTTCCAACTCTCATCCAGTGCCCAAACCACTACATCGCACTGACTCTTACTGCAGGGGCATGTCAGGTTACATGACAGAAATTCAAAAGATGATACTTCTTGGCATGAAGCATACAGTTATAGAAAATGGTGAAGTTGTTTATTTTCTGTAAAAACCCTTAAAAACAGAGAACTTCCGCTTGGAGGTGAAAGAAAAATGGTACACTTATCTCCCAGTTCTGTCCATGTCCTCAGTGCTTGTATATACCTCGGTGAGGTGCAGTGAACGTAGGCCAGTTACTGCATTGCTCCATATGTATCTTGATAGCTAATCATGTGCTCATCTGTAGCTCCTGTAGTGTAGTAGTTATAACTGGACAAGGACTACAGAAGATTTGTTCAAATCCCCCCAGAGCTTACTGGGTAATTTTGAGCCAAGCAGCTTTGTACCCTCAACTTACACGGGGAACTATTGCTGACATTGGCTTCTGGACGTTGTGAAGTTCTGCTCACTACTTAATCTATGGCTACTAATAAATGATCCAGGACAATTGCTGGAGTAAAGCACATCTTACCTGAAACACATCCCAAGTATGCAGGGCATTGGTTTCTTCTATACAGTTAGAAGAAGTTTTTTTAATATTTATATGAGTGGGAAGAATCTAGTTTCCCTTCTTTCAGTCACAAAGACCTGACAAACTGGATGATACTTTGCTAGCTAGCATAGAAGAGGAGCAGAGTTAAGGTATTTACAGACGCTTCTGCCTAGGCAAACAGAATAAGGGCAAAGTGAAGTATAAAAGTGGCAGGCCTGAAAATGATGACAAACCTGGACATATCAGCTGATCTGTTTTTTGACAAACCACTATTGCTTATTTTGTGAACGAGTCCCCCTCCCCAACTGTAGGAAATACTGTTAGAGACATTTTTAGTCGATTGTTCCATGATTTTTATTTTGTTATAATATTTGCTGTCCTATTAAGTTCAGTTCAGTTCAGCTATCCTATGTATATCTTAGTTTGTTCAGTTGAGAAGAGGCTTACAATATCAAGCCAGACATTCAAGATGCAGCATTCCAGGACGTAACCAAATCTAGGTGGAAGTGTATTTCGGTGTGTGCATATTCATGCATAAATGTATATGTGAGGCAGCTCTGAAACATCAGCACTGAAAGAAGTCAGGAACTCTCTGATTTGATGGGCCACAATGATAAATCTGAACTATGTTTGCTTCTGCTGAATTAGCTCAGGATGGAGAACGGATTTTTTTTAATGGTTGTTTGAAACATAGCAAGAAAACAGGCTAGGTCACAGGTAAGGATAATGGTTCAAACAGGTTGGTGGTCAGGTTCTGGATCAGGCAAATGATAGAAACAAATGATGTCATTTTGGAGAAAGGTTATAGCTCAGTTTTAAGGCACACATTTTGCTTTCAAATATTCCCAGTTTCAGTTTCTGGCACCTCTGGATAGGTGTGCAAAACAGTGTTGTCTGAAACTGTGGAGAGCTGCTACCGTTTAGTATCATCCATGCTTAGTTAAATGGATCAGTGGTTAGATTCTGTGTAAAGCAACTTCTGTGTTTCTATTATCATCAAGATCCAGAATCAGGCACAGAAGGAAGCAAATGTATCTGTTCAGGAACCTTTCCAAGGACACGCTGCTCAAAATAAGATATTGCAATCTGAAAAAGTCTGCATTTGCAGTCAAGACATCCTTTATTAGTTCCTTAGGTCACTTCATCCCTTTAGGCTGACCATCAGCAGCTTCTTTTCCCAATATTGTCAAGGTGGAGCAGTCCAGCTAGCCAGCCCCTCCAGGAGCATGCTCTTTAATGTTGCACTTGCAACCTACTGCTAGATCTTCCGGTTCAAATCTTGTCAGAAAGCATGCTGTATATTTAAAAGCAATCTTGGGTGGCTCTTGCACTGTATTGCATTTGTGCTAGCTTCTTGCACGTCATGCCTTTTGTTAGTCAGAAGTGAAAGGGAGGGTCGGCTGTATCAGCAAATTGAGTTCACTCTGCTATTAGTGGAATTGTATGTAAAGCAGGGAGTAGGTGTGCCCTCAAGGCAGCTCATTGTTGGATTTGTGTGCCAAACCAGAGGAATCCAATTGCAGTGTGGGAGTCTACTACATCAACTGTAAACTTCTAGTGCCAGGAAAAAATGACCTAGGAGGAGGAGTTCCACATATCAGGCCCTCTAGACCCCTTGGCGGTAAGATTGGGATGGTATTTGGCCAATTAAAATACCTTAACTGCATGCAGAGAATTTTTGCATTGATTAGTTTTCCCCAAGGCAAACAAGACTAGAATTGGACATGCGTATTCTGGCGAATACTGTATGTCTAATTCTTTCTGATGCCATAGTTTTTGCATATTATGTTGCAAAAAGGAATGTAATTATGTGTAAAAATATATACCAAAGTGGGTATGTTTTCTGTTACAAGGAAAAATTGTCCCCACTTGGTGCAGAGCCAGTTGCAAATGCAGATTATTGTGAATATTTGTCTGGCAGTTGGCAACAAACCCCTCTTGGCATATGATTCTCATTTTCCTTTTATGGCAAATTGTTGAAGAGTTTGTTACAATAAAAAAAATACCTGTATCTATAGGAAACACTTTTTTGATTAGATAAGGTTGGAATCTGCTGTAGCTGAGAGCCTGCTTTTTTTTTTTAAATCAAGCCTTTGCCATAATCCAATACTGACAGCAGAGCTTAGAAAAAAATACTTGATTAAAACCTTTCAAAGCTGTAGTCTTTTGTTAACATCTCTAGGTTCGGTTTGACACCATGCTCACAGAGCTACAAACAGTTTGGATTTCTTCAGCTCTATTCAATCCAGAGGCACATTTTTGTACTTTCCAAAAGTCTAATATAGCTTCTCAGGTGTCAGTAGCTGATAGAATATGCTTTATATAAACATCCTGTGGCTCAAATTTGGCAGAAAGAAATGTAGTTAAGAAATAGACCAGTATATTTTCAGGGCTGGTGTCTTAGACTAGGTATGGGGATTCTGTAGTCTGCCAGATGTTGCTGTATTTATTTATTTTTAAAAAAATATTTATATCCTATATTGTAGAGTAACAGCTTACAATAAAATCAGCTTAACCAATTTAAAACAATATCAAGCAGTAAAACATGATTTAAACAGTCTAAAAGGATATGAAACAATTTGAGAAACTGTTTAAAACCATAATGTATATGCAAATTTGGAGAAAATCAGTTAGATCCAAAGGCTTTAGTAAAAAGCCATGTTTTTACTTGATGCCAGAATGTCATCATGCAGGCCTTCAAAGGAAGAGCATTCCAAAACCAGGGTGCCACAGCAAAGAAGACCTTCTCCCACTACCCTTACTGGTGAAATACAAAGGTAGGCCCTTCCTGAAGATCTTAGGCTAGTTTGAATAGGAAGAGCCACTCCTTCAAGTTTTGAGATTCCAAGCCATTTAACTTGCCATGTGATGTACCAGAAATGTATTATAATTGTTTTGGAAACCGAATTGACTTAGAATACATTATTTGATTGTTAGTGGTGATTTTAATGAAATTTTGGATCCCTTGCTCGGCAGAAATAAACCTCCACCAAGGAGACAACCCATGGTGAGAGCTACTTTACAGGCACATATGAATGAATATGGTTTAATTGATGCTGGAGAACTATACATCCAGGAGACAGGAAATATACCTTTATCTCTCCAGTCCACCATAATTGTTTCAGATTAGATTGTATCTTCATTTCTGCATCTTTGGTTAGTAATATAAACACATGCAAAATTGAATCTTTGATAATATCAGACCGTACTCTGGTTTAGAATTGCACTTTTCTAATGCTCCTATAGTCTCTGATGTTCTGATGTTTCACTTATCAATGATGAACTGTTTAGGGCAGTAGTTCTTAACCTTTTCTTTTCTAGGGACCCCCTGCAAATATAATTTGTTGTCAGGGACCCCCAAGGCTTAAATCAAGATTTAAGTATACAAATATTATTTATTTATTAAAGACTCTAGACTTCAAAACCCCACTGAGACACTGGGTGACCTTGGGCAAGTCAGATTCTTTCAACCTCAGAGGAAGGCAAAGGCAAATCCCTTCTGAACAAATCTTGCAAAAAAAAAAAAAAATCTGTGATAGGCTTACTTTAGGGTTTCCATAAGTCAGAAGTGACTTGAAGGCACATAACAACAAAGTGCCACTTGACAAGGGAAAGTTCTTTCTAGCCATCATGTCTCTCCCCTTTGAAAACTGATTTATGGCAACCCTAAGACAACCCTATTATGAAGGTTTTCTTGGCAAGATTTGATGCCTTTGTCTTTCTCTGAGGCCGAGAGAATGTGACTTGCCTGAGGTTACCCAGTGGTTTCTATGGCCAAGTGGGGATTCAAACCTGGTCTCCAGAGATATAGTTTGGGCATGCACACACACCTGCTGCCATGTTCCTTTCATCAGGAACGTGGCAGCGAGGGTATGTGTGCACATGCCCAAACTGTTCCCTTGTTAGCAAATGAGAGAGCAGTTTCAGCAGTTGCAACCCCCTCTTCAGAACCCCTGTGAGGGCGCTGCGGACCCCCAGGGGTTCCTGGACCCCAAGTTAAGAACCACTGGTTTAGGGCTCAAATGTCAGGAGATATCACGGAATATAGTTGGCTCTTCACTTTCGTGGGTTTCCCTTCTGCAAGTTTTATTATTCGTGAGTTTGTAGCTCCTCGCCGCCCCCCCCCCGTCATCTTCTTTATCTCCCATCGCTGTTTCAGGAGCCCCATCTTTGCAGCCACAGGCCTAATTCCAGCATTTAGCAGCCACCCAGCTCAATCTGATTTTGGAAGTAGCTGCTACCGCTGGCTGAAAGCTCCACCCCCTTACTTGCTGGCCTTCCCTCCATCTCTGCATTGTTTAAACAAATCCATCTCCTATCCTCTTTAGACACCATTCCTACCCCACACCTCTTACCCAGCATTTCGAAGCCCACAGCTCAACCAGATTTTGAAGGCAGATGCCAATGGATCCTCCACCCCTTTCCCCTCCTGGTCTCCCCTCCATCTCTCATTATTTAAACTGTCAAGGTATTCAGAATGTTAGTGTGCTGTATCCGAGGTAGTTTTTCCGGTGGACAGAGAGATGAAGTCATCCTGACCTTCGCAGCACAGTTGCAAGGTTTGTTATGTCTATCTTGCTTTGCAAGGTCCTGTTACAGAAGAAAGCATTAAGCATGGGGAGAATATATGTAATGGATATATTGGATCACCTGGTGTATATCTGGGAGTGGCCAAGTTTTTAACAGGCTTAGCTCATGCTCTGTAAGAGACCCTTACCCTTCCTCTTATCTTTGTCCTTACCCATGCACCGTGTCTCTTGTATCTGTTGTTTTTGCTTCTAGACATGCTATCTGAAGCATTGTGTTTTATCTTGTGCTTTGCTTTAATAAACTTCACTTAGCCTATATGCAATGAGTTTATATGGCTGTTTTGTCCAGTCTGGGGCAGCTGGCAATGCTTTAGCACTGCTTCTTATTTTTGAATTCTGCATATGCTCTGGGGTGCGTAGCTAGGCACCGTGACATAAACCGAATCATCTCCTACCCTCTTTGGACACCTTCCCCCTCCCCACCCCCTTCTCCAGCATTTAGAAACCAAACAACTCAATTGTGTTTTGAAGGCAGCCAACTGAGTCCAGATTTGAAGATTGATAAGGAACCAATTTTTTAAAGAAGGTGGACTGATAATGCGGTTGTTACCTTAGATCAGATACTTGGTGTTGGTGATGAATTTTTGCCTCTTTCAATTTTGCAAGAGCAGTTTAAACTGTCTTTATGAGCTACATGGCAATCTCTACAACAAAGACATTTGTTATAATCCAGATTTGGCCCTGTAGCTTTAAGTGCATCTGAGGTTCCATTAATATTAGAGATATTAATAGAGGCCAACCAATTATCCAAACAGAGTTTATATATAAATATGCCATGCAAGGAAGAATGAAATAGAGAATTGGAATATCCACTTCTGGCTTATCAATGGCTGTTGGTTGTAACATCAGTTCAGTAAATTTGGTTTTGGAAAGATCCTTGGTATTCAGGCACATGCCTGTTCCTTTGAATGATTTACTTGTTTCTTGGAAATTAACAAATGGTCAACAGAAGTGGATTTTTCGCACTCCTTTGACTGCTAAAAGATTGATATTTCTTTATTGGAAAAATAGTTTTCTTCCACCTGTGATCCAACAGATAGAACAACACTTGCAATATTTGAAAGAATGATGTATAGACAAAATTTACAAATGGACTTATATTTGGACATTTAGGCAGCTTTTATAGAAGCTTGTGACTAGTGTGGTTATTTTTCCTCCTTTTCTGTTTTTTATTTTCCTGCTTTTGTTATACTGGAACATTATTATATGTAAGTGAGATCCGCTTTGAATGTAAATAGATTTATTAATTTTTTTTTAAAAAAAACCCTCCCATCATCCTCATCATTGGCCCCGCTGGCTAGAGGTGATGGAAGGCAGAGTCCAGCAACATCTGGAAGGCCACAGGTTCCTCTCTTCTGTGCTTAGTGCAGCCATCCCCAACTGGGTACCTTCAGAAGTTCTGGATGATAGGTGGGGCCAGCTATAGCCAGTAGTGGACCAGCTGTAGCCAGTAGTGGTGAAGGATCATGAGAGCAGAATTCCAAGACTGGATTGGGGAAGACCAGGTGCAGATACTTCAAATTCAGTTAAATGAAGTGGCTGTAAAATAGTGCATTGTAGTCTAAGACACTTGTGAGAACTTATATTTTTAATTTGTAGTTGATAAGAATGTAACAAAAACATGCCATCTGAAAACACCCTTAAAGATTGTTTTGTGCAAGTTGTTTCTTGTGGGTCAGTACAGAGGTGCAGCAACAAGGAAGGGGCTAAAAGTGTCCTCCCCCCCATAAGAATTCTTACCCTCCAAATGAAATTTTCCTTCAGTCTCCAAATTTCTAGCATTGCAGTAACTCAAAACTTCATTTGAGCTTTTAGAAATGCGTTTTAGGCAGCCTAAGAAAAGGGGCAGGCAAAGTCACTAAGAGGATGCAAATACAGAGTCCTAGGTATGAATTATTTTCACTCTCTGAAATACTAGAAATTTGGGGACTGAAGGAAAAATTCATTGAGGGGCAGAATTCTTATGGGGGGACAAATGCTCTCATTTTGTCCCCCTCCCCAGCTCTCCCTTGGTTCAGTGTGTATTTAAAGCAAGTGTAATGTAATTTGATCTGCCTGAGTGTTTACCATATCATTTTTCCTAGTAGCATCAGTCCTAGGAATGGCAATTTGTGTAGTACAAAATGACAGTTTTGTCGTCCACAGGAGACTGAAGTGGAGCAAATGTACTTTTTTGTTTATTTTTTACTTGGGGAGAAGGAGTGAGTAATGTAGCACACTACTGAAAGTAAGCAGAAAGCATGCACAGAGCTTGCTCATGATAGAACCAGTGCAGAACCACATTCTCCCAGCAGATGGCATGGAAGCCTAAATTATTATTAAGAGTATTTTGTGTGTCCTTTTCACGTAGTCTTAACCAAGGTATTTGTATCTGGAATCTGGCTGATTATTGTAAATCGTTCTTTAAACACCTGAATTCAGTACTGCTAGTTGGTCCAGTGATATGCAAGTAGCAAAATGTCTACAGTACATGTATAGAAATTGAAATGCAGAGGGTTAAAAAATAAAATGCCCCCTGGCTGTACTACATAGTGATTGAATCAAATATTATTCATTTGTGTATTTAGAGAATAATAAACTATTTTTCTCATTATTGACACTTGGCGAACAGAACAAGACTGATTTGGGCCCTTTGAACACGCACTAGACCCATTTGAAATGTACAATACCTTCCCACCTCATTCTTCCAACAATCTTTCTTTATGTCTTAGTTAACATGAATTTAATATTTATTTTTGTGCAAAATGGTCCAAGCAACAGTGGGAAACCAGAGGCCTTCCAGATGCTGAGGAATTATTATGCCCATCATTTTCAACATTGGCCAGTCTGACTAATCTGACTGGACTTTATGTGTTCCCCAACCCTAGCTTATAACATCTGGAGAGGCACAGATTTTCCAGACCTGCTTTATAACGTATGCCATCCAGAGAAACAGCCATTATAGTCTATTGCTGCAGAAACAAAGAATCTTAGGCTAACACATTTTGGTGTAGGCTTTCATGGACAGAGCCCATTCCTTCAGATGGATGGAATGTTATCCTGAATTGCTTGTGAAACAACTAGTTCATTAGAATCCAGTGGCAAATTAATTCAATTTCGTAGCTTTTTTCATGTAAAATATTTGAAGTTCTGGAAAGCTTTGTCACTGATTCTCCCCATAATGAGTGACAGTTGACAAATAGATATGATAAGCATTTGCCTTGAGTGGGTCTGTAGCAGAAGATGGACATCTGTGCTGCAACAGTAACCAGTATTGCTGGGTTCACACCATTGCAAAGATGTGGTGAGTTCTGTAGGTGTTATGTATTACAGATATCTGAAACCTCTGCGATGCAGTGGTATGTCACTGAATCTTTCCATCCCTTTATTTATATTCCTTTTTTTGGTCAATCCAGGATTCAGAGAGGCTTACGAAAGACAGAAAATTACAAAATAAAAATAAAAATAAAAAAATACAAGAAGTATTAAGGTATCAACAGTATTAAATACATTTAAAATGTTGCTTTAAACAAAGACAGCACCATGCAAGGCTCTTCTCTTGTTAACAATCAGTTCCCAAAGGCTTGCTGGACTACCTGCTACCATTAAGGCAGCATAGAAGAAGCCATTTTAACTTCCCTGTGGAGAGAGTTCCAGAGTCAGGGAACAGCCACAAAGAAGGCCCTCTCCCACGTTTCCACCAAATGTGCTTGTGAAGGTAGTGGAATAGAGAGAAATGCCTCCTTTGAAGATCTTAGAGTTCGAGTGGGCTCCTATGAGAAGATACAGTCCTTCAGACTGCCTGGAACTGATCTATATAAGGCTTTACAGCTCTTACCTTTACAGGTCATAGGGAGCAACTGCACCATTTGCCTACATGCCCAGTTTGTGGTCTACCAGGAAGTATTTGGTTCACAACCTACAGAATTATGTGGACTTTTGGTCTGATTCGGTATTTCTTTTGGTTCCTATATTTTCATTCACTGCACTTTGCATTTCAACTTTCCTATAAGGAGATCAGAGCAATGTGCAAAGTTTTTTCTCTCCAGCTTTCTACATACATCAACTCCTGTGAGGTAGGTTAGGCAAATTAATGATGACTGGTCTAAGACCACTCAGCCTCATGATTGAATTTGGGATTTGAATGTGATATCCCACAATGTATGATTCTAACTGTATGTTAATATTAAGTGTTTGCTTTGTCAATTGCACTTGTTATCTGATGTCATTTATTCATATAAACTGTTTGTATCTTTTTAGGCAGTAGTCCATGGGAACTTTGAGCAAGAAATGGATGAGCATTTCCTATCAACAGGGCTCTGCAGATTACTCTTCTATCTTCTCAATATTATATGATCTGTTGAAATAAATTATTCAGTCCACAACCTATAGACCCAAGTTGTATTTCAAGCCTATTAAGATGCAATAAGATTTGGAGGATTACTATTCAGTCTGGTCCCAAGTAACAGCTACTCCATGGTCAGCTGTATTGAACTACACAAAGAAAACTGAGAAGAGTATCATCTTGGCTTCTCTGACAGACCTAGAATGAGCTCCTCAAAGACTACCCATGAGTAAAAATAACAGAGAGGGGCTTAATTCAGTTTCAAATAAGTCTTCACAAGCTGCTTTGGGGAGTTTTCTCTGGTCCAGCAGATGTTGCAAGACAAAAGCTGGAAACTGGAACAATGATGCTCAACCAAAGTTTTTAACTCTCTCCACAAACCAGCTTGTGGCTTGACATTGATACAGTTACAGATAAAATATTCACTCCTCCTTGTACAAAGACCAAACTGTTCTCAAATCTCACCAAAAAGCCAAGTAAAACAAGCTTATTGTGATGACATGAAAATTCTGTTACTATAGATGAACATGAGAATGATAAATAATTGAAGGCTAATCTTCATCTAGAAATTACTGTCAAGAGACACATAAAAAACCAGAGCTGGATACATAATAGAACATGTCAAAAAGGAAAGATTAATTGATTTTTTTGAACTTTTAAAATATATGGAAGATCAGGAGCTGCTCATCCAAATTGGCAGAGATTAGAGTGAATGAGACTAATATTTTAAAAGCCAACTGTTGATGGTGGATTGCAGGAAGCTATAAGACTTTCCTTGCCAGAAGTAAGAACATAAGAAAGGCCTATTTAGTCCAGCCTCCTGCTTCCCAGAGTGGTCAAGCAGATGCTTAGAGAAGACATGAAGAAAATACTCTCCCATTGTCGCTGTTGGTATGCAGAGGCATGCTGCTTCTGGAGATTAGATACAACCGTAGTTACTAGTAGTCAGTGATACAACTGTAGTTACTAGTAGTCAGTGATGAATTTTTGCCCATGATGTGTTTAATTTCCATTTAACACCATCTAAGCTGCATTTTGTAGCAGTTAATTCTACCTTTTAAGTGTCTGCTGTATGTAGAAAACTAAACTATAGGTTCATCTGGTCTAGCATGATGATACCAAGAAGGCACTAAGGGTTAAGCAAAGAAAAAATGGAACATTCCATTTTAAAAAAAAGTTGTTACATTTTGTTAAGTGCTTTCAACTCATGGCAACTATATCCTAGAGTTTTTCTTTGCAAGATTTCTTGAGAGGAGGTTTGTCATTGCCTTCTTCTTAGCCCGGGAGAGTGTGACTCACCCAAGGTCCCTCAGTGAGTTTCCATGGCTGAGTGGAGATTTAAGCCCTGGTCTCCCAAAGTCCAACATTCAAATCAGGACATCATGCTGCCTCCCTGTGGCATAAATTACTAAAAGATTATTTCATGTTATCTTCCTGTGGGTGATAGGAGAGCCATACAGAAATGCATCATAATTTCCTTTTGTGTAAAATGATGGTTGGGGAGTTGTGCATTTAAGAACTGGGTTGTCTTGGGCTATTTCTTGAGTAGTCTCTCATACCTATTGTTTTATAAAAGCTTCTAATTGTGTGAGCATTATTCTTTGAAAAATGCATTCAAACCTCAGGTGGGGGCTGTTTTTCATAACTAATAAACATAGCACATATCTTCCCTGATACTCAGTTGTCTGTTGGATAGCCTACCTTATTGCTGGCGCTGTCTGAACTATTTTGAAAGATGGGGAAAAGTTTGCTATCACAATAAGTGTGTGCATATATTGCATAATTTGGGCTAATTACAGTACAGTATTACAATTTTTTACTGAATTTTTCATTTTGCCATGAAATAATGGCAAAAAATGCAAAATTCCTCAAATCTGGGGGAATTGCAGTCTCCAAACACAGTTTCAAAGTGTTTATAGTCAGTATATCTAAACATTTCTGCAACTAAATCAATATTTCGTTGGTCAGAAATCTTACTTTTGGGGTGATTTTGGTCCAAATATAGCTGCTTAATATTTGAGTAAATTGTACCCATTTACTCTGTGTGGTATAACAAAAAATTCACCCAGTTATGTTCATCATCTTCTGTTCCAGATCTGTTGGTCATTGCACCATCTACTGAGCTTTCCAGGAAATCTGCTTGTGAGGCAAGCGAACAAGCATCATCTATATCTGTAATGTTTGTATCCAGACAATATTTGGCCAAACTGCTTTCATTCCTGGGCTATTTTAATCCATTTTGTATGAACCAATGTGTATAGTTGTGATTTCTCTGTTATTTCAAGGTAAATTTCAAGGTAAATTAATTCTTAAAAGCAGGAAGGAGGAGGAAGGGAATCCTTCATCAAGAAATATCTGTGCTACCCAAAGAGCTATTCCAGAGGATACATTTCTGCAGTGTTTTTACTCATTTAATATAAAATCTCTCACAGCTAAAACATGAAACTGTACGGGCTGTTCATTATATGGACAGTGATGGATATCATGCAAAAATGGGATGGAAATGCTGAGATTACACAAACCTTTTCCAGGTGGAATTTTGATTATTACATATGGCAATCTAATTTGGGATATTTTAATTCTAGTTGTTCTATATAAATGGGCTGGCTAGCTTGCTGATCTGATCTGTGTTCTATCTAGGTCAGTAAAGCTCTTCACTAGAAACAGATCCACAAAAAGGACAAGAAATAAAACTAAAAATAATTCCAGAAAATGCTGGCTTTCTTCAAGCAGCTTAAACAGGACACTGCACAGACCAAAGCCTTTTTATTACTTGCACAATAAATTGATTACACTTCCCTTTATTTTATTGTGCATACTCTGCACATCCTTTTTAAAGGTAGTGCTTTTGTTGTGGAACAATTCATTTTCCAAGCTCTCCAAAGCACAATGTTTCGCACCAGTTAAATTTCTTACTTGGCCTAATACAATATGTCTGTTTCTGTAGAGACCACTAAGAAGTTGCAAAAGAATGAGAAATGATCAGAGGCTGAAGGTAACCATAGGCTGTGTTTTTCCTTATTATTTTAGGTATTATTTTTCATTCACTATTTCTGTAAGCTGTCCTGGAAATACTGAAGAGCATGATATAAAAGGGATGGGGACCACATCACCCTCCAGATTTTCTTGGAGTGCAGATGCCCTCAGCCCTAGCCAGTGTGGTCAATGGTGAGAGCTCATGGAATCTGCAATCCAACAACATTTGGAAGGCCACACATACCTTACACATGTCATATACATTTGTTAAATAATTACTTAGTGATGGTTAGTGTGACTTTTTTTTTAACAATTAAATGGATGGATGTGTAAATACTGTATGTCCTTCCATACAGATCCTTCTTGTCAATAAACCATTCATTATCTCCTGAACCCAGCTGGTTAGCTCCCCTCAGTTAGATGGTCTTAGGCCATTTCTACACTACACTGTTATACTACTCTTATTCCACTTTCAACATTCTGTGGAATTCTGAGGTTTGTAGTTTACTGAGGCCAAAGAGCTCTCTGGCTGAGAATTCTAAATGCCCCTCCCTAAACTGCAAACCCCAGGATTCTATAGGATGTTGAAAGTGGAATAATAGCACTATAACAGTGTAGTGCAGAAATGGCCTTAGTCAAGACAGATCCAGATTTGAGGTGAGATGGGGGCTGAGTTGCCCATTCCCACTAGTATGGTAGTTTTTGCCTCCAATTGTTTAGGAGTTCTGGTAGTTAAAGTAGATAAAGTAATTTTATCTACAGTCTAGCACTGCTAGAGTCTAGGGGGCTCAGCATTTACCTCACCAAGCCATATGCTAGAATTGTTTTATATGTAGATATTGTTAATTATGAATAGAAAGTTTGCTAAACACGTTGAGCTGCTTCTATTGTTTTATGGTGTAGGAACTTATCTCCATTCTTTCCATGTTATTTCTACCTTTGTTAACAATTTTTCTTATAAAAGAAATAATATCCAGGAATGCATCTACTTCATTAACTGTGATATACCTGTACTAAATTCATACTGCTAATCTTGACACTGTTCACTGTGTTCCAATCAAGATCTTTTTCTGTCAGATCACTCATTTAATTTCTCCTTAGGTGATAGTTCTTTCTTTTCCCCCATTGGCTTTCTCAGGGATTGATTCGTGATCCCTTCTTATTCCTTCTCTCATACTGTTTCTGGACAATCCAGACTAGTCTAGGTCTTTGAATGTTCTCTCCATGTTTATGGCAACCAGCTATAGCTCAGTCTTTTTCTGTCCAACCAGTATGTTTCACCCTGAGATCTTTGAGATAAAGACAGGGTGACAGCAAAAAGATGACAACAACATCTTCTGATACTTGCAGTAGGAAACTTAGATTACATTCTCTGGGTGAATCTTCCCATTGAGCTGTGAAGGATAATGTGTGAAACAAGTTTAATGAAGAAACTCTCAAGAAATGATAATGTGGAAAGTTCTTTGAGAGTGATGACTGCACAACACATTTGCTATTCTGGGAGAGCTTAGAAAGTTACTTTTAATGAGAATGAATAGAATGATATGCTGAAGCCATCTATAACTGAGGAGCAGTGGGCTGATGCTCTGGAAACCTAGAGTTTCCTCCCACTGCTACTCAGTTATGAATGACTTCAGCATGTCATTATACTCAATCTTTATTAAAAGTAACTTTCCAATCTAACGAAACTTTCACAGCGGGACCCAGAGAACTGTGTTCTTTTTTTGTGTTTATATTGAAGTTGAATACAGGCAAACAGCATTGTAGATTTAAATACAGTCTCTGAAAATGTGATTCAGAAAGTATTGGTGGTAAACAACAAAGAAACTGTCTATGCTATAAGGGCACCTGTTTTCTTAACTGTGCTGTATTTCAGTTCCAATCAGTGAAAGGACCTGAAAACCAGGGAGACTTAAAGATGCCATAAAGGTGCACAGAAGTGGGCTGTACTCTGGACGCCTCAAAGTTGTTGTCCTGGAGCTTATTCCTGACAAGATATGGAAGTTTATGGTTGATCTGCATTTGGCTTTGCCTGCTTTGGCTGGATACGTTTGTTAAACCCCCTTCCCACAATGGGATGAAGCTCAATACAGATATACAGATATATTGCTATAACTCCTATGGAATTTGTGGTTTGTAGTTAGTGCAGCAGCAGAACCCTCCATAAACTACAAATAGCCCTCCATAAACTACAAATCCCAGGATTTCATAGGATGAGACCATGGAAGTTAGAGTGGAATCAGTACTATCATTGTGTAGTGTGAAATGGCTGGTAAGTGTTAAGGGAGAGGAATGCTTTCAGCATCATTTGGAAAAGTTACTTTTTTGGAGCAACAGTGCAAATGGCTATACTGGATTACAACTCCATATAACCATCAGAGGTCATATAACTATTCTGGGAGCTGTAGTCTAAAAAGAATTTTTCAGCCTCTGTGTTTATGTGGAATATGCCCTAAACATGAGTGATCAGAACAGTAGCTAGCATATCAGTAAAGATCCATTAATGGTTTCCATGGCAAGAACATTATTCACGCCTTTACATCTGTCTTGTTTCCACCTTTCCTACTATTCAATCACATTTAGCCACAGTCTTCTAGCTTAATCAATTTTGGTTTCAGGCCTGAGAAATAAATCAGTGTTCCCAGGATGCAAGTGAGTGAAGCAACATTTATAACAGCTTCAGGGCTAATGAAATATTAATTGCACAGTCTTTTAATAGGAATAGACAGAACTGTACACTTACTGGCGGGAGATAATGCATCCACTGAACAAGCAGATGGACAGAAGGTACATTTGGGGAAGGTTCCAGTTCTAATTTCTCTGATCCTAGAAGAGAAAGGTGTCAAATTCATCTGGAGAAAAGGGGCTTAGCTCAAACTTAATTATGGTCTATAAGCCACAGTGTATCAATCTAAAGCCATGTTTTTGTCACAGTAGGCAGCAAAATGTCTCCTGATTTGAGTATCACATTTTACACAGTTAAAGGAAACAGCTCAGCTTTACATAACAGAGTCCAAGCATCATTAGGAAATGTTCTAAATGTGTTGTGTGTCTTCAAGTCATTTCTGACTTATGGCTACCCTAAAGTGAGAAGCTGTCACAGGATTTTCTGGGGATGACGGCATGTGGCATACCCAAGATCACCTGGTGGATTTCTGTGACTGAGCAGGAAATCAAGTCCAATTCTCAAACCACTACACCAAATTGGCTGTCCCAAACATACCTAAAATTAGAAATCATGGTATATCCCTTCTTCCAAAATAGATTGAATGGGCTCCGATGTCCGCAGTTTCACAATGCAAATTATATTAGAACTTGGAACAGTTGCTTTTTGACTCCTGCAATTCACACCCAGCACGATCATTGCAGATAAATGTGTATATCATCCAAACTCCAGGCAAAACACACATTTATCAATAATTTGAATACTGAAAAAAGTCCCATGTTATAATAAGGTCACCAAGAGAACTTGCGAACATGCCCAAAATGGTGGAAATGATAGGTTTACCATGTAAATTTGATAAATGAGTAAATAGTATAAATTTATAGAAACAGAAACAAAATAAAATTTCAAAATGACCTTGACAGATTGGAGAGCTGGGTCAAAGCTAACAAAATGAATTTCAACAGAAATGTAAAGTCCTACACTTAGATGTAGGACACAAATATAGGATGGGAGACGCATGGCTGGATAGCAGTACATGTGAAAGGGATCTAGGAGTCTTGGTAGATCATAAGCTGAACATGAGCCAGTGTGATGTGGCAGCCAAGAAAGGCAACGCGATTCTTGGTTGCATCAATGGTGTCTAGATTGACGGAGGTAATAGTACCACTCTATTCTGCATTGGTTAGGCCTCATTTGGAATACTGTGTCCAGTTCTGGGCACCTCAATTCAAGAAGGATATCGACAAGCTGGAACATGTCCAGAGGAAGGTGACCAAAATGGTGAAGGGTCTGGAAGCCATGCACTATGAAGAATGGCTTAGGGAGCTGGGTATGTTTAGTCTGCAAAAGAGAAAGTTAAGAGGGGATATGATATCCATGTTTAAATATTTGAAGGGATGTCATGTTGAGGAGGGAATGGGCTTGTTTTCTGCTGCTCCAGAGACTAGGACAAGGGGCAATGGATTCAAGCTGCAGGAAAGGAGATTCCCCTTAAACCTCAGGAAGAACTTCCTGATGGTAAGAGCTGTCTGGCAATGGAATATGCTACCTTGGAGTGTGGTGGAGTCTCCTCCTTTGGAGGTTTTTAAGCAGGCTGAGATGGCCATCTGTTGGGAATGCTTTGATGGGTATTCCTGCATAGCAGGGGGTTGGACTCGATGGCCCCTGTGGTCTCTTCCAGCTCTACAATTCTATGATTCTAAATTTTGGTCTTTGAAGTCTCACAAGATTTCACATTGATTCCCTGAGCTGTTATAGCTTTCATTTGCATTTAAGTGCCATCAATGGGGACTATATGAGAAGGAAGGTTCTTTCTGGCTTATACCTTGAATCCCTAGTCCCTAAATGGCTGAATTTGGTTGATTGTACTTATTGATGATGTAGTAGCACATTTCAAAATCTTGGTGCTTACACTGATAGTCAGTCTGTAGCTCCATTCCTCTGAGGAGCATCCAAAATGCAGGCAGATGTATTGGTCCATATGTACAAGCCAGTTCTAAGAGGCTTTCATCTGATGCAGATCTTTTGTAAATCTAACGGATCTTAATTGTCAGTTGAAGGCTCAGCTACTTCAACATATTTTACCTAATGACTGGATAGGCAAAACAGAATATCACAACAGAATATCGTTGCTGAGAGAATTTGTCACCCATCCACACTAAACTAATGTGGTTGTAATGAAATTCAGAGCAAACAGGGAAAACTGAGGGGTGGTGACAGATATTCCTGTTAATGAAAAAGTCCTGATACTCCAACTTTGCAAAATGTAGCTCCAGTACACCATGGATACACTCACAACTCCACCATGATGTAAGGTATATACTCAAACAGAGTGCTTGCTTACTTTTCTACCCCTTCATATCAGGGCCAGAACTTGGAAGTAACATTTTACAAGTAAGGATGTTACCTGTCACATTATTTTATGTAGTAATGTTTATGTAATAATACTTTTTTAACAATACCTACTCAAAAGTACTTTTTTTTCCCTAGGGGGAAAGCTGAATTTTCCTGCTTTATGAAGAATAATAGAAAACATAAGAGAACTACAGCTCTGGAGATCAGAGTATGAAGCCTAGCTCAACCATGGAAAACCATTGGGTGACCTTGAGCAAGTCACACTCTCTTAGCCTCAGTGGAAGGCAAGGGCAAGCCCTCCTTTGAACAAATCTTGCCAAGCAAGCCCAGTGATATGTTCGCCTTGAGACTGTCATAAGTCAGAAACAACTTGAACACAACAAAAACAATAGAATTGAACAGATTGTTTCATATCTGAGTATATGATTCAGTTGGCAAGTACAAGAAAAAAATGAATCAAATCTAGAAAAGTACAAAATTTGGGACTGATAATGTGCTTTATTTTTTTCCCTACTAAGAATAGAAAATTTCTCTCAACAGTCTCTGGGCTTTTTAAAAACAAAACTGCTCCTGAGATTATTTTCAATGCACCAATATAGTTTCCTCACTTTTAAGAATTCTTCTGAAGGAATGCAGTCATTTTACCTCTAAGGTGAACATTTGATGTCCCCAGGGGGCGTTTCTGGAGCTCCTTTTAGTCTGGAGGTTATCTCAAATTCATTAAAATGGTTGACAAGGATTTATTCCATCTCTCTTTTTTTTTTTTAGCTTTGCTGTTGTCTGGTGCTTTCTCCTGGCTCCCTGGTGTCCAAGACAATGTCAGATTCTTTTGAATCACACTGGATGAAGACTGTGTTTGATGTTACCTCAACAGCCTTGTTGTCCTCCTGTTTGTAAACCATGGATTTAGACAGTGCTGAATCTATTGCTAAACACAGGCTATTGGGAACAGACCATGGAGAGCTCCAAGGAGCAGTGTAAAGACCTTGTTCCCCCTAGTCAGTGGGTCTATCTTGCCTCCTTGTAAAGATGGCATGTGTTATTTATGATGGCTAACTACTCCTGATACAGGAATTCAAACACATAGCCATTTCAGCTTGCTTTAGCTTAAAACATAAAGGAATCTAGTGGCAGCTTTGAGTCTAACTGGGAAAAAAGAAATTTCTAACATAACCTATCATGGTCTCCGGTCTACTCCATGAAAGCTCATGGATGCAAGTGGATTCATGAAAATATTCTTCTTTCCCAGTTAATCTCAGAGGTGCTACAGGATTCCTAAATATAGAAAGGCTTTTTCTTTGACGAGCCTTAATGTTCTCCCTCTAATTTATTAGCTGGAAGATAAAATAAACCTCCACTGAATAATAGATGCTTCCGCTGTAATAACCTCAAAGTAGAATCTATCTTGCCTATATTCTGTATGATCAAAGGATCAGAAAAGACTTAACATAAAACTTTCCCCAGACCACTCCCATGAGTTTCATTTCCCCGCCACTGCCAGGGCTGTAACAAGTGAGTTACTTAGCAGGCGGCTAAGTTTTTCAATATCCCTGTTTATATAGAATTAGTTATGACAATAAAATAATTACATTTAATGCATTATATTTTTATAAATATTGAATCTGTTAAATATATTATACTATGCTTGAAGGCACACAACAACAACAACAACAACAAGGAAGGAAGGAAGAAAGGAAGAAAGAGAAAGAAAGATAATGAGAATGTCTTTTGGGGACATTTTAATGTTAATGCTAACATATTAATTAATTTTGGTATAATGAGAATAATTACTTAATATTTCAAAACCAAGACTTTTATGTTCATTTCGGGATTTTTGGCCATTTGGAGATCATTTCCCCAAATATGACACATTTCGAAAAACAATAAATTAAAAAAATGTGTTACTATCACATTTGTTACCTTTCTGGGCTTTCCAGAGAGTCAGTGTGGCGTAGTGATTTGAACGTTGAACTACAACCCTAGAGACCAGAGTTCAGTTCCTCTCTAGGCCACGGAAACCCACTAGGTCATCTTGGGTGCATCACACACTCTAGGTCACCATAAGTCAGAAATGACTTGAAGGCACACAGCAACAACAACAACAACAACAACAACAACAACGTTTTTTCCAGTCAACTCTTCTCTAGGGTTTCCTTGGGAAGAATTATTCAGGGGAGGTTTGTCATTGCCTTTCTATAACACTGAGGGAATATAACTTGCCCAAGGTTTCTGAGTTTGAGCAGGGCTTTGAACCCTGTTGTGTGCTTTCAAGTCACCTCTGACTAATGGCGACCCTAAGGAGAAAGTATCACGGGGTTTTCTGTGACTGGGAATATTTGACGCACCCAAAGTCACCCAATGAGTTTCCATGGCCGAGCAGGAAATTGAACCTTGGTCTCCAGAGTTGTAGTCCAATGCTCAAACTGCTATACCACATTGGCTCTTGGACTGAACTCTTCTTGGAGTCATAGTCCAATACTCATAACCACCACACCACACTGTCTCTGCTATTATGTTGCTAATGTTTTAACCTCCAAATTATGACAGATGTTAATCTAATATATAAAAGTCAAAATTTGTGAGTTTGTCAGGCAGACAAAAACCTCATATGATTGGCTGTGTCAGATGAGAAGAGCTCATATGATTGGCTGCCTGTGAAGATTCTATGGAATCCTGGGGTTGGCTGTTTAGAGAGGCACCCTTTAGAATTGTCAGCCAGAGAGCTCTTTGGCCTGGCCAGTTGCTATGGAGACAAGGCCTAGCAGCAAGAAGGAGGAGGAAGTGTTTTCCCTCAGAAACAACCTCTGTATGTTAACAACTCTGAATACAAATTGGACTGGGGAATACGGGGAAAAGTTACAGGTATTGGACAATGCAGTTTGGTGAATTAGCAACACAGAATATCAAATCTGTGTACTTTAACCACGTCTAATTCCTAAAGTAAGACAAGGTAATTCCTAAGGTATTTCCAACAAGTGTTACCCATGAGAAAATAAAATCCCGGGGAATACCAGGTAAATAAGCTAGTGCTTTATAAATCTTCAATGTCATTCTTCAACATGAATGCGTTAACCATTTTTACTAACATATCAAAGTTCTGACATAATTTTTCTGCATTATTATAAACTACACATTGCTCAAAAACTCCTGGAGGCTGATTTTGTCCTGGTGAAAGTATTAGTTGTTTCCATCTCTTTGAATTCCTGAGCCAATGACTAATGACACATTCCATAAGACTGGTTGCTCTCACTTGGCTAGTTCCCTGCAAGTGTTATGGAGAAAATTATGGGCTTTTTAAAATGAAGAGCACTTTGCTATGGCTGAATGAGGGTGTGCACTGTGCGACACGTTCTCCATTATCACAGCAATTTCCATTCCATTAGAGAAGTCTATGTTTCTGTGAGGCTATTTGCATTCCAGAGGAACTTGAGGACTTCAGATGGCTCAGGATGTCAGCTGAAAAGCTATTGTCTCCTGTCTCCATCTCAAGACCAGATAGATTTTGACTGGGCAGTGAGGTGAGTGAAAATTTGTCCGTACAACATGTTGTGCACAGGACACCTCAGCTCCTAATGTTTTGTTTGTGTACAAGTTCTGTATGGCATTGTAGCCACAAAAGGAAGATAGAAGTTAAGACATATCAAAGAAATTGTGCCTGTGTGTCTATTTTCCTAAATAAAATTTAAGCTACATTTTGTTTTAAATTGTTATAAGCCACTTTGGGTCCCATGTAGATGAAAGGCGGCATACAAAACAAAGATACAAACCAACCTGTTGAAATAATTCATGTGTGGAAGCTTCTCCATTCCTGACATATGAATTGAAGTGAAAGTTATTGTTTTTAAAGGCATATGTGTGAAAACAGGGTTGTAAATACGTTTACACACATTACTATCCTTGAAATTTTTATTAGTCTGTCTACTACAAGAAAATACCTGAACTACTACTACTGTTACTACACACACATACACACACATGTATGGGGGTTATTTTGATTTTTGATTTCCAGTAATATAATGAGGAGGCTTAAATACACTATAGGCACCAGATCCTATCTGATCTTGGACGCTAAGCAGGTTGAGCCCCAGTTGGTACTTGGATGGATGACTAACAGCAAATACAAGGTGCTTTAGGCTGTATCTCAGAGGAAGGAACTGGCAAAACCACACCTGAGTATTCCGTGCCTAAGAAAACCCTAAGAAAATTCATGGAGTTGCCATAAGTTGACAGGTGACTTAGGCCTTTTCTGCACTACATTGTGATAGTGCGTTTTTGCCACTTTCAACATCCTATGGAATCCTGGGGTTTGCAGTTGAGGGAGGGGCATTTAGAGTTCTCAGCCAGAGAGCGTTTTGGCCTCAGGAAACTACAAACCCCAGAATTCCATAGGATGTTGAAAGTGGAATAATAGCACTGTAATAGTGTAGTGTGGAAAGATCCTAGAAGGCATATACACACATGCAATATAAGAAAGAAATAAAATGGGGGAGGGAGGGAGTTGTGCAGCCCTCCAGAGGTTGTCGGACTACAATTCCCAGTTGGCAAAGAATGCTGGGAGATATAGTTCAGTAACATCTGTTGAGCTGCCTGATTCCATCCCCCATATTAAAAGAAACTATATATTAAACATACTGAGGCCTCTAATGTCAGAATTTTAAGATTAGACATGTCTAGATTGGTTTAGATAGGATTGAAAAGAAAATACATTATTCATTTTCATATTTGGTAATGAAAGAGCAAGACTTTTTTTTTTTTGCAAAAGAGCTTTTCCACTCCACGCCAACATCTTTTTGCAAGATCAAAAGTTTTTTTGTTTGAAAAAGGACCTGCCTCCTCCATTTCTCTCACACACCCACATCTCAGTTTTCTGAGAACATACATGGATTCAATTTGTGCCAGGTTTCATTTCTGGAGTAATGTGATTTCAATATCAAACTGAGTAACTAATAATAAAGTCCCTCTTGACTCTCTTATTTGGTGAATGAAACAACTCACACGACCTGTCATATGTATGAACCCCCATTCATTTTTGCGGGCCTCCTTGGCCCTCCCTGTACCCTCTAGCATTTTCATAGGTGAAAACCAGAACACATGTCACCCAGTTACATTACACTGTGGTCAAAATGGCAACCATTACTGATAAGGAACAACAGATAACCTCGGAGAGGCTACAGTAATTTGCTTTTGCCTGAATCTACAGGAAAGGCACAATGCCACCCTCTCTCCAACTGAGTTAATAAAGTACAAACTGCTTTTGCACTTTGAACTCAGTCTGCAGCAATAGGCTAAGGACAAATGGGGAAAGTGGGAGGAAGAGAAAGAAACTGGGATATATTTAAAACAACTGAAAAAGTGGGGTGACAGAAGAGTAATCAGTACTATCCTTGCAAAATCAGGGCAGTTGAAGGCTATGCCCTGAGTTAGAGAGAGGGGTGGGGAGAAGAGAATTGCTACTCCTTTTGGATTTGTTTGGAGGGATGCTACATCCTATAGTGAGTTGTGGAGGAGTAAAATGGCCCTGGCTCCCCTGTCTGCCCATTTGGACAGGTCATTTTAAATGCAAGTTTTCCTGCCTCCATGCCCTGCCCTGATAGTAAATGGGGATAGTCAGGGGCCATTTTACAGGTATATCTCACTTAACAAAGTGGGTGTGTTCTTGAGTAGAATATTTAACAGGATACTTGGTGCCAATAACAAAAAGAATAGGAATAGGTTCCTAGAACAACAACAAAAATGAGAGGAACTGAACATGTTTCAGCAAGCTTTATTTAAAACTGACAATATGCATATGCAAAATAAAACAAAATGAAGCCTTGCACGAGTAATCAAAAACGTTCTGAAACTTCTAAAAGGCTTGGAGGCTTCTTCCAAAGTGTATCCAGGTACTTTTTCTTTTAGCAGCCTCCACTTCTCTTACAATTTCCATATTGGTTGCCAAACTTATAGATCTATGCTTTTTTAACATTCTGGGAGTATTGGTGAGGTACTGTATACACTCATGTATAAGTCAGCCGTGTATAAGTTGAGGGCAGGTTTTGGGACCAAAACTATGGATTTTGATATGACCTGTGGATAAGATGAGGGTCATTTCATGGTGAGTGCCCTGTTTAGAAAGCCAGCCATAGTTCACACAGTCTATAGTAGCAGCCACAGTCAAGGTTTACAGCAACTTATCAGTCAATTGTCATTCTTGTTCTGGCAGTCCAGGTCAGCCATAAATTCAGAGTGTTAGTTCAAGGAAGCATCCAGCAGCATAGTCAGTGCACAAAATGAGAATTAAGGTTTTTCAGGAACACAAGCCAAAGATCAAAAGAAGAACATATTACTTCCCCCAGAATTGCCACTTGTCTATAAAAGACTTCTTCCTTGCCCCGCCTCAGGTATTTATTAGTCAGCAGCCTCCCCTAGCTGTTTACCTGATTAATACATCTTCCCTATAAAAGTGCCTTGAGTCACCTGAGCGATCCCTTTCTCAACTATGCTGGGCTTCAGTAAGTATTGTCTTGTTCATATCTGTGTGTCTTGGCTGTTGGGGAAGATCCTTTCTGTGTTTGCACGTGGCTCATGGGACTGGGGCATGACAGTGACAAGAAAGTGCCAGCACTGCCACAGGGGGCCAACTGCCCCTGACTGCTACTGACACTATTTTCCCATCCAGGCATTCAAGAAGGCTTTCTCCACTCTATTCAAAGAAGGGGATGATTCCTTTTTTTGATAGGGGTTAATACTGTGCCTTAACTTTTGTCAAAAAAAGGAACCATCCCCTTCTCTGAGCAGAGTGGGGAAAGGTGAGAGCTTAGTCCATCCCTGGAGAACCTAAAAGCACTGACCTCCTCTACTTGCTCTGTGCTTCTTTGAGAGGAAGTGCCATTTTCCCACCCAGGCATTTAAAAAAGCCAGAATAGGTATGCGGTGGAGAGAGTAGAGGGAGTTGGTGCAAGGTGCAAGCCATCCCAGGTCTCCTGGGGAATGCTAATGCAGGCCCATAGCCTCCCATAGTCTCCCATAGTTGCCCACCTCTATGATGGCATGATCATTAAGAAGGTGTTGGGGCCTTACTAGGGAGAGCATTCCACAATTAGGATGCCACAGCTCAGGTCTTCTCTCTGATAGCACCTGCCTCACTTATATTGCAGGAGATCCAAGACAGAGCTTCTGAAGAGAATCTCAATATTTTTATAGTTACATATTGCTGTATATATAGTTATATATACATAGAACATGATCTTACAAATGTACATGCATCTAAATAAAAAGTTTTATGTAGCCACTAAGCTTTGTCACAATGTTGTCATCATACTTATTTCATAACTGATACAGCATTTTATCTTCAGGTCTAGTAGTACTCACCTTGCTATACAATATGTTCATATTTCTCAGCTTCAGTCACCGAAATCCTCTCTTTTACCTGCAATGCATCAATTATATCTCTATCATCTGTGAAGTTCCACCAGGAGTTCAGTAACTTTCATCCTACTGCCAACTTGAGCATAGGACAGCCCATGAAGAAGATTAACCTTCTAAACACCACAGTGCCAGCCGCAGAGCTTGAAAGGGGTATTTTTTGAGATGAAAACTCCCAGACTCTGTCAATGCTGGCTGGGGAATTCTGAGAGTCCTTGTTGAAAACTGTAAATTTTCTAAGCACTGACAAATCACATACATGCATACTACCACCACTTACAACTACAAATTTCCAGCTACTGTCCAGAACACAAAATTCAATCCACTGGGCTTTAATACATTAATACATCGTGACTCTTCTAAGAACTGCTTCTCCCGTGGTTATTTGCTCCATTTAAAATTATACCAACTTTCTCTATAATCTATCAGCTTCCTCTCCAATTAATATTTAATGCATGTAAGATGTGGATGTGGACTGAAGAACCAGTGGTACTGGCAGAGAAACTGTCATATCCAAATACTACAGGAGAGCTAGAGACTTACACTGACAGTCCTTAAGCTTAGCTCTAGCAGTGGGACAGTACACTTTCCTCCACGAAAGTGATTAATAACACCCCAGTGAATAGTAATAATTAATTGTATTAATAATTCTAACTCCTACATAGGCTCCAAAGGTCAAACCTGAGCTCTATGCTTTTTCAGAATCAAAAAATAATAGCCTGCTGATTTGGTAACATTTTCTGTGAGAGAGGCATACAATGTAATGTAATAGGGAAATGGAGCCCTGGGGGCAGAGATGATGGTGGCACCAAAGCAGAACAGTTGCTGCTCTGTAAAGATATTAGTATGAATAATTCTGAAGCTACTTTCAGATAATTTAACCTGGGGACATGGCTGTCTGACCTTGTTGCTTACTTTGTCCTTCAAGGCTGATTCTAATATTTTTAATTTTAAGGAGAATAATGTTTCATATGAACCAGTGTTGCTTTTTAATCCAGGTAATCAAGGAAGATGAATGTGCTCATGACACACTATACAAGTGTATTTTTCTCTGCCTAAGATTATCTCCTTATATTAGCCATCTCGGGTCCCACTCTGGGAGAAAAGCAGCATATAAACACAATGAGCAAGTAGATACGTAAATAAGGGAAAACAGCATGTGCGAAATACTTCTTAGAAACTATCTGTGTACTTCATGTTTTTTGAACTTCTGCTTGTAAAATATGATTCCAGACCCAACCTCCATGCTGAATACTTGAGAGGCTTTGAGACGAAGGCCATTTCCGCCCTACACTGTTATAGTACCATTATTCCAGTTTCAATATCCTGTGGAATTCTGGAGTTTGTAGTTTACTGAGGCCAAAGAGCTCTCTGGCTGCGAATTCTAAAGGCCCCTCCCTAATTCCATAGGATGTTGAAAGTGGAGTAATAGCACTACAACAGTGTAGTGTGGAAATGGCCATAGAAGGTACATGGGATGCAAAATATATATTAGATCGACTTGAGAACATAAGGAACTGCATTATACCAGAAGAGCCTATTTTGTCTACCCAGTCTGGTATTGTTCACTCTGACAGGCAGCAACAACTTTCTAGAATCTCAGGCAGAGAGGAATTTCTAATTACCTGCCACAGGAACTGTCTGCTTAACTGGAAAAGCCAGGGATTCTGACTGAGGCCATTTCCACACCGGGCTTCTGTAATGGTGCAGAGTGACCTCTCACGGAGGTCTTCTGCACCGTAGAGTGGACTGGTGTGGACTACTTTTTATAGTTCCACACCAGAATCCACTCAGGAGTGGCCGGAACTAACCGTGCTGCGTGTTTTTTAAAAACCTCTTTTTCGGGTTTTTAAAAAGCACGGAGCGCGCAGCCCCATGCCGCTCCGTCGCCCGGCTCTAAAGTGGATCTGCAGGCGCGCGCAAGTGCGTGCCTGCAGATCTGCCGGGGGCGGGCTTCCAGCTGGCGAGCTTCTCCGGTTGGTGGAGAGCCTCCACCAACCGGAAGCCGCCATTTGGGATGCCGGAGGACTGCAGAGCAGCGAGCTCGCACTGCTCCGCGTCGCGACGGACTTACCTGGTTGCCGGTAAACTCCGTTTTAGGGTGTTTTCGCCTGTCCCCCCCCCCACATGTGGAAAGAGCCTGAGACTTCAGTCACTTGTGTGGTATACAAGTGTGCTAAGAGGGACCACATGCTTTGCTTTTCCAAGCTCTTGGGCATCATTGTCCCTTCCTTGCTTAAACCCCTTGGGTGAAGCAAATACATCTCAGGACTGGTTTACAAGTCTGGTTATTATGCAAAGTAACAAAGGAGCTGTGCAATCAAAGATGCAGAATGAGAACACGAGACTAAAGAATGCTTACTCTTTTCTTGAGACTCCTACAGATTATAGAGAAACAAAAGAAAGAGGAATGTGGGTATTTGCCATTATAGGTAGCTAGCATTTAATTACAGTTGAGAATTAGGATTAAGAAAAAAAAAGTCACAAACTACAACAAAAAGAGGTTTTCTCTATATATACTCTTTTTTCCTGGACTACAAAGTGGGAGGGGAATGGAGCTTACACGTCTGAATATGCTCTGTGAGCAAAAGATTTTGGCCAAATTCTTCTGGAACTCCTGAAATGTGTGTCAACACAAGTTGTTATCTCAATATCAATCTTCTCTTGTGAACATACTGATGCACATGTTTGCATCTATGGTACTGGTGATCAGCTGAAGTAGGGGGGCTATATCATTCAGGTCCAGGCTATATGGCAGGCCATATCCCCCTATATGGTCTGCCCAAACCATGAGATCATCAGCAGAGGTCCTTCCCTCAGTCCCACCACCTCACAAGCTCCATACTCCCTGAAGCCAGTACACCAGTGCCAACAGCATGCCTAGCATGAGCTTTTAGAGTGCTAAGCTTTGAGTTACAAGCCAGAGGTCTATGCCTTTAAGATTTCTCACTGTATGGGAAACATGGGGACATGAGAAACAATCTTCTTGGTGGCTGCTCCCAGGCTGTGAAATTTCCCCCTTTTTTCTTGCAGGCAAAACCCTTTCTGTTATCCAGGCCTTTGAATATTGACTGTCCATTTCAGAAGGTCTTGTAATTGGGATGTGTTGAATTTGTTTTTGTATTTTTGTCATCATTATATGTTAACGGTTTTTAAAAACGCTTTTAAATGAATGCTTTTGAGATGACCTTTTGTTTAACTGTCTTTTTTTTTTTTTGCTTTTTAATTTGTTTTAACTATTAGTCATTGTTTTAACTGTATTTTGTTTTAAATCAAATTGTGAGGCACCTTAGGTCCCATAATGGGAGAAAGGTGGGATATAAATTAATCAAATAAATAAATAGTTTTAGCCAAGAGGTATAAAGGCTTCAATTGAGCTTCAGGCTTTATTGGGGCAAGGTGGTCATTTGGAGATATTCTAAGTACTGCTTTGCCCTGTTGCCCTACCATTTTGCCCTCTTCTGCTATTAACTCTTAGCTGGAATGTGATAGCTGCATACACTAGATTTTGGTGCTGCTAGGCATTGAACTTGAACTTGAGTTTTGAGAACATTGACCTTGAATTTCTGCTTCCTACTGATAAAGTCACAAGCTGCTCTTGCAAAAGAGCTCTGACTAAACAGTTTTTTCAAGATACTAAAAGCTAGACACATCATCAGCGTGCTGTGAAAAATCATGAGTCTGAAGCCCACTTAGCCACTTCTTACCTGTGTCTCTGAGGCCATACACCAGTGGAAGGAAGTCCAGTCTCTTTCTGACTGTAGCAATCAATTATTGTATAAGATTGTACCCATCATTCCTCCTTAAATGCCTTTCAAAATGATAACATTCACAACAATGAACTTCTAATTTTTTAAAAAAAAATAAATGAGAGGATTGTTTCTTAAAAAATCAGAAAAAGGAACATCATGCTTTGAGATCTGAGCAACCCAAGATGGATTTTTTTAAAAAAATACATCTAATTACCTCTTGGGAATTAATTTTAGGTGCTGAATTCATTCTGCCTTGCCAGACTTTTAAATAGCTCAGAATCCCATTAAAAAATAATCCACCTATTGCCAGATTTGCACTCTTTTTATATTAAGCCCTGTCTTGCGTATTTCATGTCTATAATGGATAGATAGCTAAAGCAGGAACAAGAAGCTGCACGGATATTCTTAAAATATAATGGAAGTTTTCTCTAAAAAAATCTTTTTGATTGATTATACACAATCAGTTGTAAGAGAGAATTTCTTTCTCATTTTGGATGATGACTTCAATGGAAGTAAAATGGCTTAAATCAAAGTACTCAGTTTTAAGTGTTTTTTGGTTTGGGGTTGTTACCCTGTGTACTGGGGGTCCCGGGAGGGACACCAAAATGTGATCAACTAAAGGTGGGGAAAATTAGCTCAGAGCACTGCTTAATGTTACGAAAGGCAGGGTAACTTAGTGAGATCTTGAACCCTATGTCTACAGGGTCGGGTCGAGTCAAGGAGAACACAAAAGTTGAAATAATAAATGATGTTTATTAAATACAAGCAAAACAGTGTATGCGACACACTCATATAAGATAACTAAAGAAAATAAAGGTTGGAGTGGTATAGAGGGATTTTTAGAGGGATTGTTGATTTGGGTGATACTTCACCTGTCCTGAAGCCCAGAAAAATAGAGAGCGAAGCTGGGGTGCGATGTAGCTCAGCACGTGGAGCTGAGGGGAGGCTCGCCAAGCAAAGCGGCAGCAAGGCGGGATGAAACTCGGGAGCGATCCGAGGAAGGTCTCGGAATCAAGGGTTTTTATAAGGAGAATTGTGACTGCAGGCTATGCCGTAGTTGGGGGAAAACAATAGATTTGGAGTTGGAGACAAGCCTCCGAAAGGTCAGAATCTGAATGATTGAGTTATCGTAGCAGTTTTCAATAGAGTAACCAGTATGCAAACACAGAATACTTGGGTATTGTATAGTTTACCCATCAAGCTGCCATCGCGGAGCAGAGGCTCTTTTGTAAGTGGCATGCATACTTAATTAGAGTACTTGCCTGGAGGTCTCCTCAAGCAGCGAGTCAGCTATTTCTGGCCTGCCTGTATTGTAGTTTGAATATTACGGCTATTAACGGCCGAGCTTGTTTACGTGCTTGTCCGGTGGCCTCACAAGCACGTGGAGAGGAATAGAGAAGTGCAGCCGAATTGCGATATCAAGGGATAATATCCCTAAAGCTCGGACTAACCAGGGCAGTAACAGGGTTTCAAGGAGTTTTGAAAAGTTGGATTTCTCCTTCTGTTATGTAAAATGTGAGCATGTCTTTTCCTCTAGGGGAAAAGAAGGGAGGGTTACAAAGAAAGCCAGCATTGTGTGTCTCATGCAAACTTTCAGGATCTCTCTGCCTTCTCAAAGCAAAGACCTCAGTTCCAGAAAGAATGGCAGGCTTCATTCTTGAAGGTTAAAGACCAGATTGGTCTGTTCATTCATCTCTAAGAGCCAGCTCATTCCCTGTCTTTTTTCAAGGCAAGTAGCTCAACAAACTCAAGGCCCTTTCACACTATACAATTATAGCACTATGATTCTACTTGAACTGCCATGGCAACATCCTATAGAATCCTGTGGTCTGTGATTTGGTGACATGCTAACGCTCTTTGACTAAGAATTCTAAATACATGTCAGAGTCCAACTCACTGCCTGTGCCTCACTGCCAGCAAGGGGGATGAGGTGAGAATACTTGCTGTGAGGAGGAGGCAGTGAGGAATGCCCAGTACAACAACTATCAAGGAAACTGCAGAGCCAAGCCAAGTTGAAGTCCAGTCCAACAGTCTATGTCAAGGTCAGAGACTCAGGCGGCAAGCCAGCCTGGAGAAGGGAGTGGGAGAGCTAGCAGAGTCCTACAGGGAGGAGTAAAGCAAGCAAGCAAGCAATTATTCAAAGGGAGTCCATTTACCTAAGCCAGAGCAACAAGCAAAAGCCATAGTCAGAGTTCCAAAAGCCAGGGGTCAGGAGCCAAGAGATCAATCCAAGGTATCAGGAGCCAGGTGCTGGAAGCAAGAAACAGGCAAGGAGAGAGCTTGTAAGATGCCACAAGCAAAGGGAAGCTTTCAAGCAGGAAGTTATATAGGCCAAGGCACAGGTGTGTCCAGTCACTGCTTCTTAAACTTAGCCAAGGAAGCCTCCCTTTGCACAGCTCTCTTGAGTCTCCACCTTGATTGGGGGCTGATTGAAGCAGGCTCCCAAGCATCTTCAGAATCAGATCCCTGTTGCCCTAAAGGAGCAGGCAGAGGGACTTCCAAGCCTGCTTGGTCCATGGCAGCAGGGGGAGTTCTTGAGCTGCAGGACTCATCTTCACCCTGAGCAACAGGGACCAACAGCTGCTGCTCATCAGCAGCAGCTCTGACAGGGGCTTCAGTTATCACAGTCTAGAAAGCAGAGGTCTGTCCAGAGGGGTCAAGGGAGCCAGAACATCAGGGTTATGAGGCTTGCAAATAATTTGCTACAAGCAAAAAGCAAGCCACGCTGACAGACCTAAATAGCCACAGAGAACAGGTGTTACTTGTCATTGCTTCCTTAATCTAGCCAACACAGCTTCCCTCTGAGTTGCCTGTTTCAGCCTCCTTCATGACTGGGAGCTAAGGGGCTCAGGCGACTGTAATTCTTCCAAATCACTGCTGGTTCCTTCTCCCTCTGGAGCTGGTTGGGGCAATTCTGCCTCCACTTGTCCTTCAACTGCTGGGAATGTTTGTAAGTTGGTTTGGTCAATCACTGGCTCTGTTCCTGGCACAATCAGTTGTTCCTTCACCTCAGAGCCATCATTTATCACACTACCCTTGCTAAACCACAAATCCCAGGATTCCATAGGATGCAGCCTGTCATGGGCCAGGAGTTAGCTTCTCCAGGTGAACAGCAGCCTCGAAGGAGGACAAGGAGATGCAAGTGCACTGGGAGCTAATCAGGCTGTGATGAGAGCCAGCTGGCTCCAGCCTTTTAATGAAGGCAGAGGGTGGTGGCCCAATGCTAGAAACAACTTGTGTGTTTGCCAGCCCTTGCTTCTGTGTGCTACAGATTCCCTGCTTGCCATCTGCCTGGCTCTCTGATCTCTGGACTGTCTGATGTTGCTGTCTGCTGGGTTTCTGAACTCTTGGACTGACTTTAACTTCACTTCTGCTCCACCTTGAACAGGTAAGTGCTTCTGAACTGCTAGCTGTGTTCATTGAATGGCCTCCTGCTGACCCTGGACTCTGTTGCCTGGCAATGGACAGCAGGCACCTATGATACAGCTATGGTAGTTAGTGGAATTACAATGCTATAAATTGTGTAGCATGAAAGGAGTCTCAGTCTCTGAGCCACAAAGTTCTTGGTTCAAGCATTTAACAAGAGATACTGGATCTGGCTGCTATCACATGTCTTAGTTACATTCCTTTTGGACTACTGTAAAATGTTCTACATGGAGCTGCCTTTGAAGGGTGTTCAGAAACTTCAGCTAGTACAGAGGGCTGCAGCCAAAGTGTTAAGTGAGGAAGATTACAGCAACCATACTATTCCCCAGCATGGTGATGATGTGCAACAGCTCCACTAGTTGCCAATTTTTTTCTAGGCACAATTCAAATTTCTGGACTGCTGGTTATGACCTAGAAAGCCCTATATGATTCGGGTCCAAGCTACATGAAAGACTGTATCTCCTAATACAAGAAATCATCAGGAGAAGTCCTTCTCTCAGTCCCACCACCACCACAAGCATGATTGTTGACAGGAGAAAGGGTATTTTCAGTGGCTGCCCCTCGACTCTGGAACTCTCTTCCCAGGAAGGCCGGAATGGTTCTCTTGCTGCTGTCCTTCTATTGTAGGCAAAGACCTTTTTATTCTGACAAACTTTTCAAATGGAATCTTTTTAAAATAGTGGACTGAGGGAGTTGTATTGTTCTATACCGAGCTGTTTTAATTGCTTTTTATTTTTTAATGTTATTTCATATTTTTAAGTGTAGTTTTATATCATTTTAATTTTGTCAATCATTTAATCTTATTTTAATCCTCACTTTTTTGTATGTTTTTAGCTGTATTGTGTTTTTAAATTGTAAGCCACCTTGAGTCCTAATTTTGGGAGAAAGGCAGAATATAAATAACAACATTCTATGTTTGAGCTGATGCAGCAACACTGTATCAACTGTTGGTGCCACTAGGGAGGGCAAGGCTCATGATTTTCTTGATTTTAATACAAGCCAGTCTAATTCAACCTTCCTAGTTAATGTGCTAAGTGGAAGATTATCACTCTACCATTCTCGCAAATTTTGCAAAACAGTTGTCTGACATTTAAAAAAAAAATCCACACACAAGGTGTGCATTAGGAAAACTAGCCATAATATCCCTTTCAAGAAAAGTATTGATGAAAATTGATTGCAACAACTTGTGTACTAGGGGAAAGTGTATACAAAAAAAAGACATACACCATTTCATGCATACAGAAGGATGCTAAAAATGAATAGGAATTTTCTGCATAGACAATTCATTTTAAAAATTGCCTGCTTATGTATGCAATGGCAATGCATTAATTTGTGCTTAGAAAAAATGAGAATGTTACGGCAACTGGAACAGGCAGATTTAACCATTAAGCATTGGACTGTGACCCTGGAGACCAGTGTTCAATTCCCAGCTCAACCACAGAAATCTACTGAGTGACCTTGGGTGCATCACACACTTTTCAGCCCCCAAAAACCTTGTGATAGGGTTGCCTTAGGGTCTCCATAAGTCAGAAATAACTTGAAGGCACACAACAACAACAACAACAACAACAACAACAGATGCCACATCCTATATGTCAGGGATGGGAAAAATTCAGGCATGTAGACTCATCGCCCTTTTTTCTGCCCCCAAGTGCTCCTCAGAAGTCTTATTTTTTAAGAATAACATCATTGTTTGCATAATGTAGTGGTAATACGCTAAGCACACTATAGTCCATAGGTGGGAAAGTACAGCCTGCAGACAATATGTGGGTCTCAGGACCTATTTTTTGCTGGGAGTGGCAACCCTTGTATGCTTAGTTAACTGGCTAGTTAGTTTGCATGTGTATTGTAGGCATAGAGGGGAATCCCTAGAGTAAACTTCCTGTTGTTTGGTCAACGCCTACTTTCCTTTGCATGTTCTCTTCCTCTTCCTCTTTTGTTCTCCAACTTCCCTGCAAGCATGTGGTCTCCAATTCTCTGGCAAGCATGCTTCTGTGTAAGCATATGAGTGCTTAATTTCTTCTTACTTTCTTCAAGAATTGAACCTGTGTAGACTATGTACAAGATTTTGTGAGTAAACTTTTCATACTTTTTAACCAAACTGTTCATGTTTATTTTGAGCTCGATTAAGTGTGTTTGGGGTGGAGATGATAAAGTGGAACTGGTAATTTGTTCAGCTTCTATCTGTGCATTACAAAATACTCTGCTGATTGGGAGACTTATTACTAAAAATTTCTCAATTCCAAACATTTTTTTGGCCACCAAAACCTCTCCAGAGCCCCTCCTAGCTTCCTTTATTGTCTCCAAATTAAATTCTCAGACTGATGTACAGGCTGTCCAGAAATGGCTCCAAACTACCCATAAATACAGTGGCTTCACTCATACACATGCAGAAGCCCCCCCCCCACAACTAGTGACACTGGCTAAAAATGTGAAAAATGGCAGCCAGGAATGACCTTATATTGCTTCTGGTGTGCCCAGGATGTGTGGGTACAGCCCATGTATTTAGCTAATAGCTAATATGACTAATGTAAACAACTAATATTTATGTACAGACCAAAACATAAATCTGCCCCTACAAAAATAAAAAGAAATTGTGTGACCCTTAAGCATTTGACCAAACTGAAAAGTAGTCACTGGCCCTCTTCGCAGTTTCCCACTCTTGTCATAAGATATAAGCCCACAATTCCAGCAGTTCTAGAATAAAGTGCTTTGAATCATAGAATCATAGAAATGTAGAGTTGGAAGAGACCACACGGGCCATCCAGTCCAACCCCTTACCATCAGGAATACCCTCAAAGCACTCCAGACAGATGGCCATCCAGTCTCTGCTTAAAAACCTCCAAGGAAGGAGACTCCACTACACTCCGAGGCAGCATATTCCACTGCCAGACAGCCCTGACTGTCAGGAAGTTCTTCCTGAGGTTCAGGTGGAATCTCCTTTCCTGCAGCTTGAATCCATTGCTCCTTGTCCTGGTCTCTGGAGCGGCAGAAAACAAGCCCTCTCCTTCCTCTACATGGCATCTCTTCAAATATTTAAACATAGCTATCATGTCCCCTCTTAACCTTCTCTTCTGCAGACTGAACATACCCAGCTCTCTAAGTCTATCCTCATAGGGCATGGCTTCCAGGCCCTTCACCATTTTGGTCGCCCTCCTCTGGACCTGCTCCAGCCTGACCATGTCCTTCTTGTATTGGGGTGCCCAGAACTGGACACAGTATTCAAGATGAGGTCTAACCGAAGCAGAGTAGAGTAGTACCAGTACCTCCCTCGATCTAGACACCATGCTCCTATTGATGCAGCCGAGAATTGTATTGGCTTTCTTGGCTGCCGCATCACACTGCTGACTCATGTTCAGCTTGTGGTCTATTGAGACTCCTAGATCCCTTTCACACATACTGCCATCCAGCCACGTGTCCCCCATCCTATATTTCTGCATTCCATTTTTTCTACCTAAGTGTTGGACTTTACACTTCTCTCTGTTGAATTTCATTTTGTTAGCCTTGGCCCAGCTCTCCAATCTGTGCAGGTCATTTTGAATTTTGATCCTGTCCTCTGGCGTATTAGCAACCCCTCCCAATTTGGTGTCATCTGCAAATTTGATCAGCATGCCCTCTATTCCTTCATCCAAGTCATTGATGAAAATATTGAACAGCACTGGGCCCAGGACAGAACCCTGTGGCACCCCGCTAGTCACTTCTCTCCAGGATGAAAAGCAGCCATTGGTGAGCACCCTTTGGGAACGGTCAGTCAACCAGTTAACAGATCCACCTGACAGTAGCCCTGTCCAGCCCACGTTTTACTAGCTTCTTTGCAAGAATGTCATGGGGAACGTTGTCAAAGGCCTTACTGAAATCGAGATGTGCTACATCCACAGCATTCCCTTCATCTATCAAGCTAGTAACTCTATCATAGAAAGAGATAAGATTAGTCTGGCATGACTTATTTTTGAGAAATCCATGTTGACTTCTCGTGATCACCGCATTGCTTTCTAAGTGATTAGAAACTGACTGCTTAATGATCTGCTCCAGGATCTTTCCGGGTACTGACGTCAGGCTGACTGGGCGATAATTATTTGGGTCCTCTTTTTTTCCCTTCTTGAAGGTGGGGACAACATTTGCCCTCTTCCAGTCTGCTGGAACTTCTCCTGTCCTCCAAGATTTCTCAAAGATTATAGCAAGCGGTTCCGAAATGACCTCTGCCAGTTCTTTTAATATCCTAGGATGCAATTCATCTGGCCCTGGAGACTTGAATTCATCCAGTGTAGCCAGGTATTCTTGTACCACCTCTCTACCAATTATGTGCCGCATTTCCCCTGCTTCCTCAGCTGCTCCCCAACCGCCAGGTTGAGCGCTTGTATCCTTCTGGGAAAAAACTGAGGCAAAGAAGGTGTTAAGTAGTTCTGCCTTTTCTCTTCCCCCTGTTAGTAATTCGCCATCTTCTCTGCGCAGCTACCCTATCGCCTCTTTCTTTTTCCTTTTGCTGCGGACATATTTAAAAAAGCCCTTTTTATTGTTTTTAATGTCTCTGGCCAGCCTACGTTTGTTCTGTGCTTTAGTCTTTCTGACCTTCTCCCTACATCTCCTGGCTACTTGCTTAAATTCTTCTTTGGTGGTTTCCCCCCTCTTCCATTTCCTGTACACGTTTCTCTTAACGCTTAGCTCAGCTGAGAGTTCTTTACTCAACCATTCTGGTTTCTTCAGATGCCTTCCATTTTTCCTCCTTATTGGCACAGTTTTAGACTGTGCCTTCAGTATCTCCCTTTTAAGGAACTCCCATGTTTCCTGAACTCCGTTCTCTTTCACTATTCTTGACCATGGAATTTCAGCCAGCAGCTCCTTAAGTTTACAGAAGTCCGCTTTTTAAAAATCTAAGACGAGTGTCTGGCTACACTTATCTTCTCCTTCCCACTGAATGCCAAATTCCAATAGGGCATGGTCGCTCCCCCCTAAAGATCCAACCACTTCTACCTCATTAACAAGGTCATCCCTATTGGTCAGGATCAGATCTAGAACATTTGATCCCCTTGTGGCCTCTTCCACCTTCTGAACCATGAAATTGTCTGCAAGACAAGCAAGAAACTTGCTGGGCCTTGCTGTCTTGGCAGAGTTTGACTGCCAACATATATCTGGGTAATTGAAATCTCCTATTATTACTGTATCTCTCCTTTTTGAATGTGCGGTCATTTGGTTGAGGAAGGCGTCATCAAAGTCCTCAGTCTAGGTTGGAGGTCTGTAGTAAACCCCCACCAGAATATCCCTATTGTTTCTCGCTCCCTTAATTCTTACCCAGATGCTCTCGACCTGGCTTTCTGGGTTTAAGTCATGGATCTCTTCACAGGTGCAAACATCCTTGACATACAAGGCTACTCCTCCTCCTTTCTTGTTTGGTCTATTTCTACAAAATAGGCTATACCCCTCTATTCCTACATTCCAATCCTGAGACTTATCCCATCAGGTCTCAGTGATGCCTATCAAATCATATTTATTTTGTTGTACTAGGAGTTCAAGTTCATCTTGCTTGTTTCCCATACTCTGCGCGTTAGTGTAGAGACACTTAAATCCCCGGGCCCTTCCTGCAAGTCCTGTACTATAGTTTCTACTCCTCCCACCATTGGACGCTTGTACTACTTGGTCAATATCATTTGGGCCTTTTCCCCCTGCACTCGCCGAGTCTTTGCCCTGAATAATATTGTCTCCCTCCCCAGCGGAACTTAGTTTAAAGACCTCTTAATCCTCCGTGCGAGACTGTTTGCAAAAACATTCCTGCTAAGTTTTGTGAGGTGCAGCCCATCCCTTGCCAGAAGCCCACGTTCATGGAAATTCAGACCGTGTTCCAAAAACCCAAACTGTTGCCAGCGGCACCATGTGTGGAGCCAGTTGTTGACCTCTGCTATTGCCCTTTTCCTTTGTGCGGCATATCCTTGAACAGGGAGGAGAGATGAAATGACCACCTGCGCACCAAGGTCCTTAAGCTTGTCGCCATAAGCTCGTAGTCCTTTGCGATGTGGTAAAAGCTGTGCCTCACAGTGTCATTGGTTCCAGCATGAACCACAATGAGGGGCTTATGGTCAGTGGGCTTGACCAGCCTGGTTAGCCTCTCTGTTATGTGGTTGACCTTGGCCCCAGGAAGACAGCAGGCTTCTCGATTGAACTTGTTGGGTTTGCAAATTGCCGGTTCAGTTCCTCTGAGCAAGGAGTCCCCAACAACCAGAACTCGCTTCCTCTGAGGCTTGTCCGGGGCTCCTTGATGAGTAGGTTCTTCTAGGACTGCCTGGGCACTCTGTTGAGGCTGGTTAGTTCAACAGGCTAGTTCCTGTTGCCAAAGTTGGATTCCTTCTTGTTGACATTCTGTTCCCTCCTCCTGGTGCTCCTCATCGTTCATAAGGCCGAGAACTTTGAAGCGATTGTGTAGGTTGAGAGTCTCTGTTTCCTTCCTGGTCCTCCTACTCCTCCGTGTGACATTCCTCCAAGCATCCGTTTCTTGGCCCAGTGTGCTGACTTCCTGATGTGGCAGCTCCCCCACGCATTCGGTCTTCAGGAAGGTCTTCTCTGCCCTATCCAAAAACTCCTCACCTTCCCTAATAAGACGAAGATTAGAAACTCGTGCCTCCAGCTGGCGAACCTTCTCCTCCAAGAAGGTCACCAGCTTGCACTTGGTGCAGGTGTACCCGACAACATCTTGTGGCAAGAAAAGGAACATCCCACAAGTGCTACAGGTGACCGCGGCAGCTCCCTCACCTTCCATCCTTGATACTACAGAGGGTAGTACAGGGAGTAGGTCTAGAAAGAATAACAGGACCTTCTTTCTAAAATTCAACTGAATCAAGTATGTGTCCTCTGCTGATCGCCAAGGGATGAATTGGAAGGGTTGAAGAAGAGGGCTTCAACTGCGCGCGCCTTTGGGAGCTCCTAATAAGACTCCTCCCCCCTAGCTGGCTCCTCCCCCTCATTAGTCAGACCGCGTGCTCAGGGAGAGCACACGGCCAGCACAAGGAGACCTAACAAAAACAAGCAGACAAACAAGCAAGCACAGCCCCACAAGCCTGTAAACAACACCTGGTCAAGGATGTCTTCACAGACCCAGCTCACCCTCTGCTCTCTCCTCTGGGAATGAGCTAGAGGATCCCTTTGGATCCCATATTGGGAGAAAAGCATGATATATGGTATATCAAATAAGTAAATAAAAGTCAGAAACATAACTGTAAACATAATCCAGTTCTCACACACCTATACTCACAAACCCAAACCCAGCAGGGCTTCAGGGTGATCCTGAGGCCTAACTCGGTTTCTAGCATTAATTTTTTGCTGAAAAGTACGGAAGCTTGAACTCTAAAGCAGAACTGAGAAACTTATGGCCATCTAAGACATTTAATTTCAGTTTCCAAACCCATCCCATCCAATGTCAAGGTATGATGGGAATAGTGGTGTGTCAATATTTAGAGTCCCAAAGGTTCACCACCCCTCCTAGATATAGTTTCCCACTCAGATTTTTTTTTGAGTGATAGAGTATGTGATACATCAGACATAAATTCTTTAGTAACAATTTTCAGATTTATTACCAGTCCCTGTTTTTCATAGTTAATTGGTACTTCTCTCATTGTGGCTGCTGTGATATAAATAGACATTGAGCCAGATGGAAAGTTTGCTGTGATCTATAACTAGTTGAGCCACCATATCTTCCATTTCTGGTCTGAACAATGGCACCATTAATTATTACTCAGCCCATGCACACAGCCCTGGAAGTTATAACAATGTTACAGATGAGGAAGAAGGAGCAGAGAAAGAGGGTGGCTTAAACTTAACTTGGTTGGAAATGCTTTGTTGAATATGTTTCAAAGACTGAATGCTTGTCTGCCATTTGAAGTCACTGAACATGTTGGTCAGCCTTTTTTAAAAAAAAAAAATCTTTGAGAATATTCACAAACCTTTAGGGTCAAATATTCTGCTGGTGGGGAAAAAGCAAGAACCAAGGGTTGTATCCATACTACACAGTGATATCAGTTTCATGCCAATTTAATTGCCCTGGGTCTATCTTACAGAATCTTGGGATTTGTAATTTTGAGGGATACTTAAAATTCTCTACCAGAGAGCTCCAGTGTTGTAGGTCAGGGTAGTGCACCCAAGAAAGTGGAGTCTCTCATTAGTCTACAATCCCAGGATTCCATAGGATGGAGCCATGGTAGTTAAAATAGAATCACAGTGCTATAGTGGTGCAACGTAGATGCACTCAAGGTCACGTTAAGATAGTTCTTTTGATTTCCATCTGTTGGTAGTCAGAGGCTGCACCTCAACAAAATCAGTTTGCTGCTAGCTTTGAAAGAAAAAAAGAAAAAGAGGTTTTCCTCCAGCATAAAACTGACATTGAAAATTTGGGTTCTTTTTCTTTATCAATCTCGAGCAAGGGATAATGATCTTTGAATCAGCAGCGTGCTCAGAAAAGAAGCAAAATTAATGTTTATTGAAATGAAAGACAAGACGAGGAAAAGTGATGCATGATTATAAAAACAGTGAATAATGTAAAATATGAAGTAGCAGATCTCTTAGTTACCGTATTGATACATAACTAAACACATGATAATATTTTTTAGAAACGGAATTAAATACAATTTGAAAGAATATTCCTCCAGCTGTCCTGGTTTGGCAGGGACAGTCCAATTACAGTGATGTAGGGAGAGCTTTTGCAGCCGTGGCAAACTTCCCCTCCGGCCCCTAGTTATGCTGGGAAAAAGCTCCCTCTGGGCAGCACTTAGGACCTTGACTTCTTTGCTCCTGCCCCCCCCATAGTTTGCAGGGCCACCCCACTATCTTAAGGGGAGGACCCCTATAAAAGGGTCTTTCCCTCACACCCCCGTCCCTCCTGCACTCCTTTGGGGCCAGACTCAAGGAAGGATCTTGGGGAAGGGAGGGGGTGAGGAAAAGCAGAGTCGGGTCACTCTGATGGATGGATTGACCAACAGCAGGCAGATGGATGGAAATCGGGCCCGTTTCCTTCCACTCTCCCCCCTCCTGCAACAGTGACAGGAGTCGCCCCTCTGACTCACCCAGGTGTGGGGGCAGTGCATGAGAAGTAAGCAGGACAGAGCAGGAAGAGGAGGAGGCAATGGCCGGGTGCAGCTCCTCCCCGAATGAATGACCAGGGGGCCTCCTTGGCTACCATGGCTGGATCAGGCAGTAGAGGCAGCCAGGAGCAGTTGAATCCCCCAAGGAGCCCTCCCACCACCACCGCCATTGAAGAAGAAGCTGGCGGTGCTGCTGGAGTCTGCATGCCAGTGCAGGCCAGCCCCCCTGCCAGCCATCCTGGTCCCTCACTGGCCACCCGCCATGTGCTCCATGGGGGCCAACAAGGCTGCCCCATTGCCACCCCTCCTGTCCCTTGTCTTCTGTCTCCCTGTCTGAGGGAAAGCTGCTCCACCAGGTAGGCCAGTGCCAAGGTGGAAAAAGGTCAGCCACCACCAGGCAGAGGGAGAGACCTGCCCCTTTGCCCCAACATGTCAGGGTTGGCAGGATTTGGTTCCTCTGAGCATGAGCAGAGTGCAATCTGTGAAGCAAGGCTTCACCGCAGCAGGGGGTCATAGTGAAGCAGAAAGAATTCCAGAGGCTCATTAAGTAAGACTTGATTTATTGCCGTACTCTAAGATAAGGCTTACCAAAAGCACGCTAGCATTCCAGCAATTAGACAAACAGGAATAACAGAAGATAACGCAGAAAAATCAGGCAGCATCTCACCTTACAAACGGTATACTGCCAATGGCATGGCAGGTCCAGCTAGGGCATCTAAGTGGCAGCTGGTCAAGGCAAACACTAGCCTTTTTATGCTACTTGTCACCCTGGAACAAGTGGGGTGACCCAATCAGTGCTCTGGCATGTGGCCTTCTGTAATACACAAGACATAGCCATAACAATCCTGCTGGCCTTGCACCTGGCTGTCTGGCCACATCGCCTCTTCTCTCTGCCATTCACTCATAGGAAAATTTTGCCTGGCTGGCAACAACCTTGACACAACTTCCCAGCTCCTCCAAGCTATACTGCTTCCCTTCCACATGGCCTGGTGGGCAGAGCTAGTCCACTGAGCCACGGGAGGCTGGGCAGCCAGGCAGGTGTGTTTGGTTCCCGGTTTCAGGTGGGCTTAGCTGGGATGGCATCCGGGTGGTGCAATGCAAGGGAGTTCTCAGGAGGGGCACCCGAGCGGCAGTGCCCCCAGAAAAGTGCTGCCCTGGGCACACCGCCTCTGCTGTACCCCCCCCCCGATACGCACCGCCCGACTAATCCTCTGTTATCCCACTTTTTCAGTTACTTTTAAAATGTCCTGTTTTCTCTCTTCTCACACTTTTCCTCTTCTTCCTCTGTTTATCTCAATTGCTGTAAACTGAGTTCAAAGTGCAAAAATAGTTTGTACTCAACTCAGTAGGAGGAGAGACCAGGAGGGGATGGATTTGACCTTTCCATAGGCTCAGGCGAAGGCAAACTGCTGCAGCTCATCCTAGTTTGTCTTACCTTCCTCATTAATAATACTTGGTATCTTGATCACACTGTTTGGCCACATGCATCCTGGTTTCATCTGTGAAATATTAGAGGGCATACAATTTTTAAAAAGTGCAGCACTCACCCATTAAAAGCTGCTTTCTCAGCAGTGAGGCCTTTGTCAAATTCTACTTGACTAAAGGGGCTTTGATTATGGAAGGACAACAAGGTAGGGATCAAGCTAAACTCCCTTGAAAGGGAGTACTATCCCTTCGGGGTGTCTAACAGATTTTCCCACCTGAATTTTCTGTTTTTGTTTTTTAAGAAGCAAGGAAACAAGTTAGCTCCTGTCTATATCGATAGCTCTCACATTGTCATTGATCTCCAGTTTGTAGAGATCAGTCTGTGTTGTATACTGCACACACCTAATATTTATTCATATTTACCTCTTTAAAATTGTTCTTGTCGTTACGTACCTTCAAGTCATTTCTGACTTACAGTGACTCTAAGGCAAACCTATCATGGGCTTTTCTGGGGATGATAGTGTGTGATGCATCCGAGGTCACCCAACAGGTTTCCATGGCTAAACAGGGAATCGAATCTTGGTCCCCAGGGTTATAATCCAATGTTCAAACCACTACACCATACTGGCTCTTCTCAAACTTTCTTCGATCTGGACTCCCTTGATAGAGAAATAGAGTTGACTGAGAAATGACTAAGGCCCACCAGTGACAAAATGGTACACCCCGTCACAAATGGTTTGTAGAAGGAGGCATAATTTGTCATTAACAGTTGGAAATTCATATTCACATCAGTACATAATCTCCTTTTAGGATGTTGCTAATTATTTCCCTCAGTGATCTCCTTGTATCAGGGAGTTCCAAAATTTGATTTTTCTCAAGTTAAGCCAACCAATGTGTAAATAAAAACCAGTCAACTTAAAGGTGCTGCCAGATTTCTTTTTTTCTCCCCTTCTCATTCCTCTGTTTTATGGTGCAAGAAACTAACACAGCTTCTTCTGTGAAACTAAGCATAGACAGCTCTGGAACAATGCTTATGAAAGTTAATGTTTTTTGAACTAGGGCTCCAACAGTTAAAGTTTTCAGCTCTCAGGGCGCGGTCCAGAGTATCTTTCTCATGCTATTTCTCCTTACACTCACCCACTGCTCCTGGCTAAAACTCCCTTATCTCTCCTACAATTCCTCACTCAGTCCCTTTCTGCAGAATGCCATCCACCTAGCATGGGGATGTAAGAGAAGGGAGACCACGTCAATGATACCACATGATGTTGTCGTGGTCCCACCCTTCTTGCATCACTAGTTGGTGTGATTGCGGGGTATATCATTGACAGAAAAACTCTTTCAATGACTCCTGATCACATGAGGCTTCTGTGGCAGCCAGCCATGCAATCATGCGCTTCCTTCCCCACTGCAGCATGAGAAGAAGGCTGGCTGCAGTGCGGAAGGAAGAGGCGTGTCCCTCGTGTTCCTTTCCACAAGCAGCCAGTTGGGCACGGAGAAGAGCATAGGATTATATATCTGCTTAACATATCATGCTTAGGGGTTCCTCCCTAGGTCTCCAGGTTTGGCCTTGAAAACTCAGGGCCTGTGATGTTTTTCACCTGACCTCCCCAGGAGGGGCCAGTGGTCATGCTGCCTAGGGGGATTCTGTGAATCATCATCCAAAAAAAGTAACTTTTCCAGGCTCTACTCTGAAGATACCGTGACTCAACACCCCAGCTGACTGTGGAGAAACAATGCGAAAGCAACACTGAAGGATTCTAGTGTGAACTTAAGTCAGATGTATCCTTGTTATGTTTCTCTGTGGTATGGATAATTAATGCAGGCTCATACACCTCACTCCTTAAACTGCAACAGGGCTGTGATTATGTTTAATCATATTTAGTTTGGATTCACTCATTCATTTTTCTGCATACATGGAGCCTCCTATCCTGTATGACATCCGGTATTAGTCATTTCCAGTACCAGGCTTAGTTTATCAGTACCACATTCCTGGAAGCAACCTAGAAAACGCTTTGGGGGCAGCATGACATTGGCACATGTGTTGACTAGAAATGGCAGGAAATATGTAGCGTGAACACTTTATCTATACCTTGAGGTGACAGTATTCGTCTATTGAACATATTAGATTTTTCCCAGAGCTGGTACTCAAGGCACTTCATAGTTAAAAACAAAACAAAACAAACTAGAATCCCATTTTTTTTAAAAAAAATAAATAAACCCAAGTACAAATGAAAACCCAATCGGTTATGTGATTAAAACATAACTAATTAAGTTATCAGATTAAATTAAATTGATGTAAAAACAGTTTTAAAAACACATACAGTAGATCCCCCATTACCATGTGATGATTTTAATTACCCGTGATGAGATGCAGCCCAAAAATATATACCTTGAATTTAATAGTAATAAACCAGAAATTGAAGTAATAAAGTGAAATACAGTACAGTACATGCATTATTACGTGGAAAATGGCAGGGAATGTAAAATTGAAGCAAATGATGCTCCATTTGCTCACAGTATCATACTGTTTTGTGTTGTCCACACTGCCTCCTTGTGTTGTTTGCAGTGGCCCCAAAGTGGAAGAAGGGTGATGCTGGCATTCCTGTTAAGCCTTAGAGAACTCATAAGTTCTTCCTTTAAGTAAGAAGCTGAAAGCTCTTGACTTAATCAGTAAAGAAAGCAAAATGTGCACTGAGATTGGTAAAATGTATAGTAAGAATGAATCTTCATCCATGAAATTCTGAAGAAGAAAAAAGAAATCCTGGCTAGTTTTGCTGTTGCACCACAAATGGCAAATGTTACCTCCACAGTGTGTGATGGGTGCTTAATTAAAATGCAGAAGGCATTAAATTTGTGGCTGGAAGACATGAACAGAAAACAAATTCCCATTCACATCAATGTCTTGCACCACAAAGCACTGAGGCTATGCAAGCATGTCAGCAGGGTACCCCCTAAAACAAGTGCTACCAAACTCTTTACTGTAAGTAGGGGATGGTTGCACAGATTTAGGAACATATATGGACTTAAAAAATAAAACTGAATGCAGAGGCTGCCTGCCTCTGCCAATGAAGCAGCTGCTGCCACATTTCCAGAGTAGTTTTAAGAAATTGGTTCAGAAGAAAGGGTACCATCCAAAGCAAGCATTCAAATGTGATGAAGCCAGGCTGTCAGAGTTTAATTCCCAGTCCATGCTTATCTGTCAGCAAGGGAAGGAATGAGACAATACTTGCCAAGGAAGTGGAGGAGCTGGGTGAGTGCAGAGCAAACAATCCAGGAGAATGCTGAGCCAAAAGCCAAAGTCAATAATGTCCGAGTTCACACAGTCAATGGAGGCAAAGGTGAGTCCAATTCCTCAAAATTATCACTGATCCCTTCTCCCTCAGGCACCGGTTGTAAAGTCTCTGTTTCAGCTTGTCTCACAGATGGTGGAGGCACTGGCAAAATAGATTGCTCTTCAATCTCTGACCCCTCATCTATCACAGGCACCAGCTGTAAAGTCTCTGTTTCCGGCAAAATAAATTGCTCTTCAATCATACTGGCTCTTCTGAAAAAAATGCGTACTAGAACCTACATACATAAAACTGCAAAGGTGGCTCCAGGGCATAAAGCATGGAAGGACAGATTAACTAATCCTATGTGGAAAATCTGCAGGGCATATAATAAAGCCAGGCGTAGTGTACTGTGCTCTTAAAAACAAAAACAAACTTCATCTGCCTGTGTGGGCAGCACAATAAGAAAGCATGGGTGACAGCCATCTTGTTTACAGAATGGTTTCACCAATGCTTCATTCCAGAAGTTAAAAAATATTTGCAACTGGAAGGGTTGGAATTTCAAGTCCTGTTAATAGTAGAGAAAGTACCTGATCATCTTGAATCCATTTGCAATGAAAATGAAAATCTTGATGTTGTCTTCTTGCCCCCCAAGACAACCTCACTGATTCAGCCCCTCGACCAAGGCATCATTCAATTAACGGGGGCCTATTCCCCTTCATTCGGAAAACAGTTTCCTGATGTTCCCACCCGTCCCTTGCACAAGTGATCTGAAGTACAAGAGGGACCCTGGTTCTGCTTATCACAATGGGGATTGCTTGTGGGAGGGGTGGAAATGTCAGTCTTGTTGCTCACGATGGCTGCTTCCTAGTAAGTGGATTCATGGTATAGCTGCATAACTATGCATTTGTAACTCTCCAACAGGACTGTGACCACTGTCCTTATCATCCTGCCTAAAGCCTACCTGTATTGCAAGGACCTTCCCTGCTGGTAGAAGGAAAATAAAGTCATCTGCCATCTCTTGGAAGTTCCACAGCCTTGGAATAGCCAACAAGAATACTACCTCTTCTGTCTGTACAAAATGTTTATCTGGGGATGGTGGAAATGGGAGAAGAGGGGCCTTTTGCGCTGATCTCAACAGCCTGTAACATACAACAGCAAGGCAAGCTAATATAGGGGAATATGGCCTTTCAGAAAGCCAGGACCCAAGTAATATTCCAAAGGATCCTAAAGAGTTCTACATTATAGACAAATACAGATGTTGACATTTCTGGTTTCATCCAGATTTTATCATAATTAGAGTAAGTCCACCGAAATCAAGGGGACTAACTTAGGTCTGATTGATTTCAATAGTTCTATTCATCAGCTAAGCAAGTCCCAATTTCAACCCCATGCCCCTGCAATGTGAGTCATAATGATGCCATATTAGCAAATTGGACGTGACTAGAAATATCTAGTTTTCTTTTACTTGATTTCGGCCAGTTTGGCAGCAGTTTTTTTTTTTTGTTTGTTTGTTTTGCCAGTTTGGTGAAATTGTGGCGGCGGGTGTCAAGGGGCAGAAATCAATCCAAACCAATATGTTTTGGCTTGGCCTGATGTTTTAGTAATTAGTGATTGCAGTAATTAGTGATAGTAATCTTTGTCTGAGAAAAAAAACTTAACTAGAAGGGAATTCAGAAATTGTGGATGGATTCTGGGGGGCTTTGAGACTACAAAAAACATTGGGCCAAATGCAGCCTACATCTCACATATTGTGTGCCCCCTTAGTGTACACTAAGTATGGCTACGTCAACTGGATACTACCCTGTTTCATTTTGCTGGGGCAAATAGGTGCTTACGGAAGCATGAAGCAAAGCCTGACTCCCAAGAATATAGTGACTAGAAGGCAGAAACCAGCTGGATGTGAAAGGACAAGATGTGAAGGCAGGAGGGTGTTATCCTTCTCTGAGTTAATCCACTGAGGCAGCAAGAGATTTCAAAACATCTTTCTGTCAGATTCATAAAAACACCATTAATTGACTAGAACTTAGTTACGTAAATGGGCACTTCCAGCTGAGGAACTGACAATGGAAGCAGTGCGTGTATATAAGTGTATAAGTGGTGGTGGTACGGAGTACCCTAAAATGTAGATTTTTGGAGTAATTTCAGGCAAGAGGCCAACTGGAAAGAGTCAGCTTGTGTAATTAATGCCTTTTTTTACTGACTTCCTATCTATAGCAACAGTACACTCTTCCACTGTAGTTATGTCAGCCTACTTAAGAGAGCTGTCCTGTGAATGCTAATGCAAAGCAAAACAAAGATGCTATCCCTGTTTTTATAACCCTGTTATCAGCTACCAGTTTCCAGACCTCAAGGCAATAAAGAAATGAGCTGTTTTATTCTTCAGTTATGTACTATTCCCAGGGCTGAGCCAAAAGCAGCAGTTAAAAAGAGGGCTAGGATTTGTGCGAGGAAGTTCAAGGGCCTACCGAGAGTCTGAGTTGAAGAACAGAAGAGAGCAACCACTGTGGCTGAGACAAAGTCCAAACCCCAAGTAGACGTCTTTAATAGTCCTTCTAGAAAGCCCAATGGCCATAGAACAAGATACAAGAATATAAAAAAAATTAATCCTAACATTCAAACTAATCTTTAAAGAGACAACCTATACTAATCCAAAAAGCAAGTAAGTAATCCACCCTAACCCTAACATAGTTCTATTTTTTTCATTTTTCTCTTCTTCTTTTGTGTTTATGTCTCTTATCTTAATAATTAAAAAACTATTTTTTTTTAAAAAAAGGCCAATGGCCAATCTTGATGGATGGAATGGGTTCAGACTCTAAAAGTATTTCCTTTCCAGATGCTTCAGTCATCAAATAAATGTTTGCTCCCAATTGTAGTCCTGATGCAGAAGCCATCCTCTTTTATTCTAAGCTAAGGACATGCTATTGCTGATGTGCTGCTAAAGTAAAGGTATTTAGACTGTAGTATCTGGCTATTTTTGTTAGTCAAGGATTACTTCATGACTCATCCCTTTGAGATGTGTCTTGGATGACTGGAAATTTTCCTCCTGTAGCTTCAGGAACAGATCTTTAAAACTGGGCAGACTTGAAAGCAATGACTAGACTGTAACAATTTTGTCCCATATATATTGTTGCTTATTCTGTCATTCCCTTGGGGGGCCTTATAAATCACCTGAGGGGCACACATTGCTCTAGAACATATCTTGTCAATAGCTTAGGTCTCCCTATAAATATTGAGAATCATGTGAACACACATGATTCAGTGGACTTTAAGAGGGACACATGTCCAACCACAAACTCTATTGATGGCTATTGTTATTGTGTGCCTTCAAGTCATTTCTGACTTATAGCGACCCTATACACAGGGGTTTCTCAGCAAGATTTGTTCGGGGTGGGATTTGCTCACCTCTGAGGCTAAGAAAGTGTGATTTACCTAAAGTCACCCGGTGGGTTTCCATGGCTGAGGGGGGGATCTAGACCCTGGTCTGCAGATTCATAGTCCAGTGCTCAAACCACTACACCATGCTAGTTCCTTATTGATGGTAGAAAAATTAAAACTCATCTTTTAAAAAAATTCAGAATGCAACCCTGTGCTCTTAGAGGAGCAAGAGGAACAATTTCCCCATGTTTTGGGCTCCCTTTGGCTGCTGTAGGCTTAGTTTGAGGAAGCATTTTGAATTAAAAAAAAATTAAAAAGGGGCAGCAGCTCTAGGGAGCCTCAAAAACAGCCTGGAGGCACACTTTGCCCACTGATGCTATAAATAGATAAGAGAGAGAGAAAACTGTTGATTCAACCAAGGAAGCCAAAACCTTGAGACTGGAGGAGGGCTGTTGATGATCAGGGCTCATAGAGGTTTCTCATTCATAGGGTCACCATAAGTCAAAGTCGATTTGATGACAAGTAACAACAACAGCAAGACAAAACTGTCCCATAGGAGTAGAAGAGCCTTTTTTCTCTCCAATGAAGAAAGGCTTAGAAAATGGGACACGTAAGTGCAGTACAGTAATGCAGTGATAAGTTTTGAAGTGCAAGAATTCATCATAATAGTCCCCATGAGCTATACTCCCGAGTAAAATTAAAAAATGCACCCAGCTGTTGATCCACATCAAACCAGTTCTAGCAGTTTTCATCTCCATCAGGAACACATCTTTTGTAAGCTTAATCACTGTCTGGTTTACAAACACCAAAATTGTCTGGCTCTCAGGTGCCATGACCCTACTGCATGTGCAGCCTTTGCTGAAACAAAATATATATTACGCAATGTTAACCATTGCTCAGAGAAAGAAAGGTGAAATATACCAAATGCAACATAATGAAGTAGAAAAGTGCAAGAGGCAAGAATGGGAAACATGGAGCCCTTCATATGTTGACGGTCTCCAACCCCACTGTGCAGCAACTAGCACAGCTAACATGAGAGGTGGTGAGGATTTTGATCCAACCACATCTAAGAAGGTTATGTATCTCCCATCTCTTTGTCAGAGTGAAGACAATCAAAATACAGTTGGCCTTCCACATTTTCAGGTTAAACATTCATGGATTTGATTATTCATGGATTGTATCACTGGGACAAAATCAAACTGGTAGGAGGGCTGGTCCCAGCTGGTGTTCCCTCCCTCACTCGGGCAGACAGGAGGAGCAGAGTGAGCCCATTTGCTCACTTGCATGGGTAGGAGGGAAAGAAATGGGATGGAAGGAGGGGGTACTTGTTCATTCATATCTGTTGGAGGGGAGAAAGGGATGGGATGGCTGTTTCCCCCCCCCACTTCTTCATCCCATTCCCTTCTCCCCCTCACCCATGCAAGTGAGAAAACACATGTATGCCTAGGTCCAACCACTCTATCAGTATAGGTCCATGCATTCATTTGTTCATTCGTGGCCGGGGGGGGGGGTTTACAACATTCAAGGTTTTTCACTTTTGTGGGGATCCTGAGCCCCTAACCCAATGAACGCAGAGGGCTGAATGGACAAAATACACATGTACAAAAGCTAACATGACTGAGCTGCTCAACAGAAGGCTGAAAGCATGGAGGTATATTTTAATAGGCTTTCAGAATGAAAGAGCCTTCATTAAAATACCTTCTTATTATCTTTGTGGAAGCATTTTATGACTATTTTTTAATCCAACCTTGTGCTAATGATTCTTTTCTCTGATACAAAAAGTGATTTAGCTGTCTTAATTAATTGAGGAGTGTGATCTTTATTCAATAGCCTTGGAAAATATCACTTCAATAGAGATGCTGTGGATTTGTTATTGTTGTTTCAAAAATGAATCAGAAAATTAGCAGCTTGATTCACAAAACTACTGGGAAATACAGTTGTAGGATGGAAACTGAGAAGAGAGAGAGGCAAGCTAAAAATGACTCACTGCAGGCAAGAAGTACATCAAGTGTAGAAATCTTGCCTGACAAGAACATGTTTGTAAATCAATGGTACGTCTTATGTTGAAGGATCTTTCTCCAGAGCCTTCTAGATCTGATACACGGATATAACTTTAGGGTGTGTGTGTGTGGGGGGGGGAATTGCCTCCTCAAATAAGAGTTCTGTCCTCCCACCCCCAGATTGTCCTTCAGTCTCTAAATACAGGCCATTTCCACACTACACTGTTATAGTGCTATTATTCCACTTTCAACATTCTATGGAATTCTGGGGTTTGTAGTTTACTGAGGCCCAAGAGCTCTCTGGCTGAGAATTCTAAATGCCCCTCCCTAAACTCCCTAAACTGCAAGATTTCATAGGATGTTGAAAAGTGGAATAATTGCACTATAACAATGTAGTGTGGAAATGGCCACAGTTTAGGCATCCAAAGAAAAGGGACAGCTAAAGTGACCAAGGGAATGTGAACACAGCAAATGTAAGAGACTTAGGTGTTAATGATTTTTAATGTCTCATTCTGCAATGCTAAAAAATTTGAGATTAAGGAAATTTTCATTTGGTTGAGCAAAATTCTTATTTGAGAAGGATGCCTTCTTCCCCTGCAATACCTGCATCCCCACTAAGATGGCATGCAGAAGTGGACCACTCCAGATGGCCATCGGTTCTTAGGATAGGAATCCTAAGACTGGGGAATCCTCACTCTAAAATGATGAGGAGGGCCACCTCCCAGTACATGAGAGCATTGGTGGTTCAAGGCTGGCACTTTTTGGGGACAGCACCTCCAAGATTTCCCTAACTGCTCTTTTCTTCCAATTAGAATTGGTATTGCAAAGGATTATTTAGGCATATGAATAACTGAGACTCAATCCTGATAAGAAGGAGGTCTTGAGGAGCAGCAGGCATTTTGATCTAGGGTCAGAAGTAGAAATTGGTATGCAACTTGGGAGGTGAAGAGAACTTTCTCCCCCTGCAGCTTTAAGAGAAATTAAAAGACTAGGCCTGATGAATCAAGGATCCAGCTTTATTCAGGGAAAGAAACACATTTCTTTCTCCCACCTGACAGACCAAAATCTGAAATGAATGGGAGTCCTGGGCCATGAGCTTTTACATTTTGATATAATTTGTGAAGGTTGTCAAGTCACTACTGCAAAGCACATGTGGTGGGGAAATTTCATCAAGCTAAGAAATTTGATGGAAGTTTTGACTATACCTTAGGTGTCAGTTGGCCACATACCACCTCCTTTAAAGAACCTTTTCCCAGTCCTTGCTATATAACCCATTCACTAATCCCTTGGCCTGCTAGGGAATGAAATATACCGTGTAACCTTCACAGTGTCAGCTCATTCTTCTAGAGAAAGACCAAGGCAATACAAAAGCATTTTGCTGGGTCAGCTCACAGAAAACCAGAAATCAGAGTATTCTTGAGTCAGTTATGGTCTTGGGTGTTCAAATGTCATCTAGGAGTACCTTTGTGCCTCTTCAAATCATTGATATCCTAGTCATACTTATTCCTGGAAAAGATCCATCTGGCCAAAGTAAACAATCCCTTTGTTGCTACCTGTTTAGGCTATTACAACATGCTCTCTTTTGAATGGGCCTTGAAGTGGCATGACATTTCATGTCAAATATTGGAGCCATATTACCTTCTAGTAGTCCTACATGATTTGTACTATTTCCCCATAGGTTTCTGGGCTTAGTTTAGGGCTTTAATTCTTACTTATAAAGGCTTGAAAGTCTGAGGCCTGGAGGACCATCACCTCCTGCGTGAACCAATCTGAAATCTATGATTTTAAATACTCATGTATGTCCCACCATCAAAAGAGGCTATGTTGGTGGGAATGTGGAATGTGGACTTTCTGAGGCAGCACCGTTATATTTTTGTTATTATTTATTTCTGTTATAGACCTCTTCCCCAGGTAGGGTAGATTAGTCTTTAGCCATTTCTGCATGAGGGAATTAAAACGGTGCAGTGCATTCTCTCACGGAGGTGGTCTGCACCTTGGAGCGGACTAGGTCCAGACTACTTACCTCATATCTGCACCTCAGTCCGCTCTGAAACGCCCCCAACTGGTCCTCCAGCGCGTTTTTTAAAGAACGGAAAAAACAGGTTTTTCATTTTTCTGGAGCGTGCCATTTTGTACCTGCTCCCTTGTGCAGATTTGCAGGCTCTCACCAACGCGAGCCTGTGATCTGCGGAGGGCGGGCTTTAGGCGTGGCGAGCTTCGCAGTTGGTCGGGACCCACAAACAACTGGAAGCTGCCATTTTGGAAGCCGGAGCAGTGCGGGTCTAAGACCTCACACTGCTCTGATTCACCGTCGATGAGACAAGGACCCCTGTGGAAGGGCTTAAGGGACAGTACGCATTGGTCCGTGCCCAGAAAGATCTGGTAAGTACCAGCACGGAGTGATTCCCTCGCCTCATGCGGAAATGGCCATTGATTGATTTCTGACAGGTGATAAACATATTTCAGTTGAACAGTAGGCACTGTTTTTTGAGATCTGACAGCTATTTTTATTCTTTTGGACTTCTTAGTGCTTAGTGTTCACTGTTTGATTATTGTTATGGTGTCAATCAACAATGGCCAGAAGCAGTCGCATAGGGACATGGAGGCAATTTGCCCTGGGTGGCAATGTTTTGGGGGGTCTCCTGGCCCACAGCCACACCCCTGCGTGCCTTGGCCATGCCCAACGCACTGCAGCCATGCCCCTGCGCACAGTGGCCACAACCCCTCCCACTGCCCCTCCACACACATCAAGCTCCGCTGCTGGCCTGAAGGTTGATTTATGGTAGATCTTGATATGGCAAGAGTGACAGAATCCCAGTGGATTAATTATAGTGAAAACTAAAAAGGCTTTTAAAAAGAAATCTATACTGGACTATCATAATAAAGAAAGCCAAGCCTAGATGGGTGGGAGGGGTCAAATGTGTATCTGTTGATAGGAACAAGCCATGAGGTTGTTTCTGGTACTTAAAACAAATTCTTACAATAAGCATAAGCTCAGAGGTACCCTGGCAATTCCTTTTAATAGCCAATTTGGTGCTTCCGTGTATTTAGGAGAGCTGTGAAATGGGGCCACTCCCAGTCAAAGCAAAGATTCTCTATATTCCGAAATTAGATAGGCAAAACCAGAAATATTTCTGACCCATGTACTTTTCATCAACAATATGAGATTCTGACAAAGGGAATTATAGGAGTTTTAAAAGGATTCTTTAAAAATTTTGTTGTATGAAGACAGCATTTCTAAAAATCATTTTTTATCCTGGGTGTTATTCGGCTGTTTCAGCCTCTATTTGTGACTTTTTGGAATGATTAATCCTAGGTGAATAAGATATTTTCTGCTAAATGAGCTGGCACACATGGACACACGCTGACGTGTTTCAAAGGGATCAAGTAGACTGCTAGGATGTGTGAATAGCTCAGGCAAGGACAGCAAAACTGTAGGAAAAGAGCTCAATAACAAGAGACACAACATCTCTATGTCTGCACAACAGGCAGAATTTCAACAGGTGAATTTTTCCCAACATGCTGGCCTGGTAATACAAAAAGATTTAGCAATACAAAAGAACTGGAGAATCTGCAGCCTCCTTCAAATGCATTGCAGCTTTCAATATCCCTCACCAATGCTTACTGTCCAACTGTCCCAACTGGCACAGACAGTCCCAATTAATCCTCTATCATCCCACTTTTTCAACTGCTTTTAAAATGTCTCATTTTCTCTCTCCTCCTCCCACTTGCCCCCTTTGTCCTCAGTTTAATTCAGTTGGTTCAAACCAAGTTCAAAGTGCAAATGTTGTTCATACTCAATTAACTCAGTAGGAGGAGAGGAAGCGAGAGGATGGAATCTTGCCTTTTCTAATAAGCTCATGAAAAACCAGACTTCTGCAGCCTTTCCTATCTTGTGTGTTATTCCTCATAGATAACTTTTACCATTGCGACCACATGCTGATGATGCTTGGGCACATATGTCCAAGGCCATTTCTGCACTAGACTGTTAGAGTGCTGTTATTCTACTTTCAACATCCTGTGGAATTCTGGGGTTTGTAGTTTACTGAGGCCAAAGAGCTGTCTGGCTGAGAATTCTATGTGCCCTTCCCTAAACTGCAAACCCCAGGATTCCATAGGATGTTGAAAGTGGAATAATAGCAGTGTAACAGTCTAGTGCAGAAACGACCCAAGTGTTCATCTGTGAAATGTTTGAAATGCCTATGAAATGCCACTGATTGTATTGGCTAAAGTGATGGGAAGTACATTGCAACAGCATCTTGAAGGCATACATTTTCCATTCCTTCCATAGAATTTTTTCTGCTCATGGGACTATTAAAGGCATCAGAGGTCTACTGGAAAGGAAGCATATGAGAGGCACTTTGCATATTCTTGGACACTCTCTATATTATTCTCTGACATTTTGTGATTATCAATGCCAAGGTTCCCAGTTTTGTGAGCGGGGGGCTATGTGGACATCTGAAATTGAACAGAATGGGCATGATCAAAAAAGAACTGCCATGGGTAGTCCCAAAATGGCTGGTCACAAAATGATTGCCATGGGCTTTCGCTTTCAGTGTGTTTTCTCACATAGAGCAAAGGCATGTACAAAACAGAGTAAACAGGATAGCTGTTGGGGAAGGAGTCTGTCACCTTGTCAAGGCCCCACAGAACAAGAAGGTACTTTGCAGAAGGTGTTTCAACTGTGCAACTTCCCTTGCTATTGATTTTATATGGTAAGATTACCATATTTGGAAAAGCAAAAGAAGAGGACATAATCACTGATTGACTTCTTCAAACCACCAATTGCTATGACAACTCTCACTTCAAATACCCCTACTGTGTAAGCTGTGATAATTGCTACTAGTAATATTCCTAACCTTCACTGTATTTAAATAACATTTTTTCCTTTCCATTTCCCTTTCCTCACCTTTTCTGGCTGCTGCCTTGTGCACTCCACCAGATTGCCCTAGTCCATTGTCCCTGCATGGTCAGATGTTTCCTCAGCCATCTTGCCTGGCTAGCTGGCCCTCCCCTTCTAGGTTTGTCTTCCTTCTTCCCCCATCAGTCCCTGAGTCACAGTTTCCCTCGCTCCCTCTGTCCCTCTCTCTTTGTCTTTCTCTCTGAATGCTTCACTGGGTCTGCCTCCATCCCTTCTCTTAGTGGAACTCTTGATGGAGCCAACTGAAATGACTATGAGGAGGTGCTGCTGGTGGGTAGGAGGCAAAGCAGCAGTGGACATTTTAAAAATCTTCCTGGACAGAAATTTTGGCTCTGAAAAAGAGGACATGTCCAGGCAAAGGAGGATGTATCATAACCTCATGTATAGAGGAGGAGACAAGCCCTAGGGGAGAAGACAGGCCCTTGGCGAACAGGCTCCGTGGCCCAGAGAGATTTCCCCACTGTCAGTTATAGGAGAGCACTCCCCCCCATTCCCCCCTCTTGAATGAGGAAATGGTTAACAGAGGTATGAGCTGCAGAAAACAGACCAAACTAAAGCCATTCCGCACTACACTGTTATAGTACTATTATTCCACTTTCAACATCCTATGGAATCCTGGGATCTGCAATTTAGGGAGAAGCATTTAGAATTCTCAGCCAGAGAGTTCTTTGGCCTCAGTAAACTACAGACCCCAGAATTCCAGAGGATGTTGAAGGTGGAATAATAGCATTATAAAAGTGTAGTGTGGAAATGGCGTAACTGCTCCTAACTACTGTAAAAGGGAGTCCTAAATTGTAGTGCAGTGGTCCTATAGATGCTTTGGACTTCAGCTCCCTGACTATTGGCCAAATTTGCTGGGACTTCTGAGAGTACAAATCCAAAACACCTTGAGATCAAAAGTTTAAGAAACTGTGGGTTAAGGAACAAGTCAAAGGACTGGTTCTAATGTTAACGACCCCGGGAGAAAATCACATATCATTGCCAGCGCATACTGAGTGCAGAGTGTGGAAGCTCTGTGAACACTAAGGAATTAAGCAAGGGAAGCTACAGCAGTTCCTGGGCATGGATGCAGATCAGTGGTAGGGCACACATATTGCATGAGGAAGGTCCCATATTCAGTCCCTGCCAGTTTCAATAGGGTGCTAAAGAATCCCATTGAAACTCTACAGAGCCACTTGGCAGGTGAGGAAACATCAACAGCAGGAAGTCACCTATCTGCTAGAGGAGCTCAGGGCCAGAACTGGCTCAAGAAATGTTGCTGCCTGAGGAGAAGAACAAAATAGCATTCCCTTCATTCTAATTATGGAAACTGACCAAGCAGCCAATTGAATCTGACTTCAGTAATGGATGCTGCTACTTCATGTCAGGTTCCATTAGGGAGCACAGGATGCTGTATATACAATTCTGTCTTCTATCAGCTTCCTCCCACTTCCTGCCTCAGGGGCTGGAAGCCTTAGTTGGCTGGCTCTGCTTAATGATAGGACTGGCCCTGTATGGGCCTCAGTAGGTGCTTGTTAAACTCACTCCAGGGAATCAGTTATGCAAAGCTGTCACTACTCACACTGTGCTCCCAGGAGCAGCATGCTTTGACACACTGTCCCCTTTCTATGCATTGTTCAAAGCCTGCATCCCATCAGATGGGAAAGACATTTTTGCACATACTTGGAGGTCCTTAGCCTAACGTGCAAGAGTCACTGGAAGCCAAGCACCTCATTTGTATTAATTGATTGTAGGGGAAGACTCTCAAAGCTGATCTGGCTTACTGACATAGTATAGCAGGCATTCTTTTGGTGCCCAGCCTTCCCACAATGCACTGCGGAAAAACTGGAACAAACTTATAAAATTGGATGAGATTAGCAAAGCAGTTAAATTATTCTAAGCTAATAACGTGCCTGGTCCAGATGGCTCCTCTGCTGAATACTATTATGGAGAAGATTCTGGGTAAATTAGGAGATTTGAAGCTAACGCTTTTAATCCTGATCCAGAGATGTCTGAAAGGCCTGTGTAGAAATTCCAAAGCATGGGGGGACTCACAGACGATGCACGCAAGCAACGCAAATGCTTCTCTTTGTATTGGGAACAGGTTACGCCTTGGTTACTTACCAGCAATGGACTGATTCAGGCAGGCTTAAAAATTTTGCTTTTTTAAAATGGTTGTTGACACTGTGTTTAGGTTTCTGAAAAATGGGTGTCAGTTTTGACATCAAGAAAATAACTGGGTGCAGCTTTTCCTACAGCTTCTTTCCAACCTCACTTAATTGTTGCATGTTGTTAAACACTGCTGTTGTTACCCTAAAAGGTGGAGGACTTTGCCATCCCCCCTCAATGCCAGTGTTTCTTTAGAATTTGGGGAAATTATGGCTCAGAGGAAACCTGTGAGAGGAGGGTAATGGCAGGATCTTTTTCACCTATGTATACCAGTACTAACTGCAGAGAGGCTCCAGTTACAGAAAACAAAGTATTTTACTTGGAATCAACAAACACACAGGGAATCAGACATTCTAAGATCCATACAAGGCTGTTGGAAAATAAGGCATGAAAGGTTGGATAGAAAGAGAAATGCTGCCTTTCTGTCAGCAGGCAAAGGCTTTTTTATTTAGAGGCTTTTACAACTGAATTTTTTGAAGAAAGGGCTTCTAAGAGGGTGCTCTATTGTTTTAATGGTACTCTTTTTTGCTTTTCATTAGTTCTAATTGTATATTTCTAATTGTTTTAATATTGTGAACAGCTTGGCTCTATCTTTTGTATGCTTTTAGCTACACTCTGAGAGCCAGTGTGGTGCAGTAGTCTGAGTGATGGATAGGACCCTGGAAGGTCAAGGTTCAAATCACTGTTCAGCTGTGTGGGCAAGTCACACTCTCTCAATCTCAGAGGAGGGAGAGAGTAAATTCCCTCTGAAAAATTTCTGCCAAGAAAACCACATGATACATTCACCTTTGGGTCTCCCTAAGTTCAAAAAGACTTGAAGGCACACAACAAGCTACATTGTAATTGTTTTAATTTGTAAGGCATATTGAGTCCTAGTTTTAGCGAAAAACCAGAGTATAAGTGGTGGTGGCGACAATGATGATGATGATATCATAATCACTGTAAAATAATTTCAGACTTTTGATGCCAATTTGGAATAGAAAAGATCTCTTTCTTTTGTGCAAGTCCTGAATCTCATCTCCACAGATGCAGTGACCAAACATTCTCCTTTTGCACTTAGATTCAGCTTTCTTGAAACACCTGACACTCGTCCTTTTACTTGCTGAAGGAAACAGCTTGGGATTCTCAAGACTATCCAGAAAATAAGCAAGAGTATTAAGAAAACCTGCATTTTCTCCTAATCCCTTGATCTGTGTAAAGCTGTTACATAATTTCTACAAACTGAGGAGGGGCAGAGGATCCAACAAGAAACCGAAGTAGGCTAAGGATGTATTTCATATGATGCTTAAATCAGTCTTGGTTTCTTTGCTTGCTAATCAGTAAAGTTGCTTTCCCGCCTTCCTCTTAGGACGGTGCCTTAAGGCTTTTTCCATTCCATTTTTTTTCTCCAAGAGCTGCTCTGGAAGTGAGTGAGTGAGTGAGCAGGGAACTTGACTGAGTGCCAAGCTGCTGAAGACACAGAGCTACCACCAAGTGCCGTGTCTGTAGTGGGGTAGTGCAAACCAAACCTTTCAGTCTCTTTAACCTTTACAGCAGGGGCGGGCAACGTGTTGGCCCTGGGGCTGGACTTGCCCCTCCTGGATGTTTTTGCAGCCCTTGACACCTTCATAGAATTGGAAGGAGACTCATGGACCATTGAGTCCAACCCCTGCTCAATGCAGGGTCTCCAGCATTGAGAGTGCAGTTTCCTACATTAAACAGGATGGATCTAGTTGGGCCATTTTGATATCAAAAGTGCTGTTTTGTTTGCTCACATGCTAATGCTGAGCCTCCTCTTTTGGATCATACTCAGATCATACTTTTGGATCACACCCAAGTGTTAATACTAATTGTATTGAAATGTTCTTCATATAGAAAACACAGACCACAATGTAAAGCACCTTTTATCCAAATTGAAGAGGGCTCTCTCTGGGGAACAGCTGGAGGGGAGGCTTCATTGTCTGCATTATTCCTTCCTTTTCTGCTGCCTTCACCGCCATCCTCACTGACAAGCGAGTGACAACTGGAGTGACAACCTTACTGGCAGGTGACAAGCGTAACACGAGGGAGAGTAAGGAACAGGAAGGAAGGAAGGAGGTGGAAAAAGAGGAGAAAGAAGAAATCCATTGTGTCCTCTTTTCTGGTGCATCATGTGTATGTGGGATGGGGGAAAAATCCTGTAGGATGGGTGAAAAAGAGAAAGTCAATAGACACAGAGACAAAGAGAAAAGAAGAGAGAGAGTCAGGCTTGAATGTGGATAGATATACATAGAGAGAAGGATAAAAAAATAAAATTTACAGAACAATGTACGCATTTGAAGGGAAGTGGTGGATGACCATTGCACACAATCATAGAGCTAGTAAAAAAGCCATAGAGATGTCAGATGAAGGAAACAAGTTACCAAAGATGGGTAGCAACAGTAACATAGATGTTGACAAAAATATGTGAAAGGAAGAAGACTTTGAAAGTGATGAGAAGTAAGGGAAGTAAGGGGAAGGAGAAAGAGGTAACTAGCATTAGCAAGTATATTTCGCCTTGGAGTTAGGAATAATGTATTTTTTGAAAGTTTCCATTGCTGGGCAGGGAAGAGAGATTATTTTTTTTAGCAAGTTTATTTTAGACCTGAATTAGAGAATTGTATTGTTGCTGTTAAGTGCCAGGAACTCAGCTTCAACTCCATGAATGAAAGAGTTTGCTTAAGTGTTGCAAACTTGGGCTTTTCATGGTACACAATTATAGTGCTATGATTCCACTTTAACTGCCATGTTTTCATCATATGGAACCCTGGAATTTTCAGTTTAGGGAGGAACATTTTAAATTCTCAGTCAGACAGCCTGAGCATCTTACCAGACTAGAAGTGGATTCCATAGGGTGCGACCATGGAGGTTAAAATGAAACTGTAGCACTATATAACTTCACAGTGTGAAAAAGCCCTAGAACTGTGGCTTCCTTGACTGAGTCAGTCCAACTGTAATGTGGCTCTGCTCTTTTCTGACTGACTACAACTTTACCAAGGATTATCATCTTTTTCAGTGAGGCCTATCTTCTCATGATATGCCTGAAGTACGATGCTGCTGCTGTTGCTGCTGTTATAGTTACTGTGTGCCTTCAAGTCATTTCCAACTTATGGTGATCCCAATGTGAACTAATCATGGACTTTTGGGGGCTGAGAGTGTGTGACACACCCAAGTTCACCCCATGGGTTTCCACATCCGAGCAGGAAACTGAACCCTGGTCTCTAGGGTTGTAATCCAATGCTCAGACCACTTCACCACACTGGCTCTTGCAAAGTACAATAACCCCAGTTTAATATTTTTTTCCTTTTAGGTTTGATTTGCCTTTTTTGGTACTCAGCTGTTCTCTGACACTACATTTCAAATGAGTTGTTTTTTCCCAGTCAGCTTTCTTTATTGTCCAACTTTCACACCTATGCACAGAAAGTAGAAATACTATGGCTCAGATATTCAATGCTCTCTGTTTACACTTGGGGATCTTGTCTAGTACCTTCACAGCTGTCCTTCCAAGTCCTATTCTTTTTTTTAACTCCTTTGTTAAGTCCCCATTTTAATTTATGAATGAGCCAAAATACAAGAAATCTATTTTGTATTTTCATCATCCACTTTAAAGTTATCTAAATCTTCTGTGGTTGTTAATTTGTTTTCTCAATATTCCTTTGTAACTCCACCTTTGACTTTCTTTCTTAACTTTCATCAGTAATTATTCTAAGTCTTTGTTTTCTGCTGCTAATGTAGTATCATCTGCATATCTTAAGTTACTGATGCTTCTTCCTCCAATTATCTGAGTCTAATCCTGCTTTCCACATATGTTATATATATATACATGAATTAAACACATAGTTGATAAGATGCAGCCTTGTTTGATCCCTTTGCCAATTGGGAACCATTCTAGAATCATGGAATCATAGAGTTGGAAGAGACCACAGGGGCCATCGAGTCCAACCCCCTACCATGCAGGAACATACATCAAAGCACTCCTGACAGATGGCCATCCAGCCTCTGCTTAAAAACCTCCAAAGAAGGAGACTCTACCACACTCCGTGGCAGCATAGTCCACTGCTGAACAGCTCTGACTGTCGGGAAGTTCTTCCTGGGTTTAGGTGGAATCTCTTTTCCTGTACTTTGAATCCATTGCTCCTTGTCTCTGGAGCAGCAGAAAACAAGCCCACTCCCTCCTCGACATGACATCCCTTCAAATATTTAAACATAGCTATCATGTCCCCTCTTAACCTTCTCTTCTGTAGACTAAATATACTCAGCTTCCATAACCGATCCTCATAGGGCATGGCTTCCAGACCCTTCACCATTTCGGTCGCCCTCCTTGGGACATGTTCCAGCTTGTCAATATTGTTCTTGAAATGAGGTGCCCAGAACTGGACACAGTATTCCAGATGAGGTCTAACCAAAGCAGAACAGAGTGGTACCTCCCTTGATCTAGACACCATACTCCTATTGATACAACCGAGAAACGCTTTGGCTTTCTTGGCTGCCACATCATACTGTTGATTCATGTTCAGCTTGTGGCCCACCAAGACTCCTAGATCCCTTTCACATGTACTGTTATTCAGCCATGTGTCACCCATTCTATATTTGTGTAGTCCATTTTTTCTGCCTAGGTGTAAGACCTTACATTTCTCTTTATTGAAATTCATTTTGTTAGTTTTGGTGCAGCTCTTCAATTCTGTTTCTCTATAGTCTATCCTGACAGTGGTGTCTTTTCTATAGTAGATTATGTTTCATATGAGGACAATCAAATTCTGTGGCATTCCCATTTCTTTCAAAATAATCCATAGTTTTTAATGATCTACACAGGCAAAGGCTTTGCTGTAACCTATAAAGTATAAGTTGATTTTCTTCTGAAATTCTTTAGTGTAGTGTATTAGCCGATGTATGTTTGCAGTGTGATCTCTAATGCCTCTCTATTTTCTAAATATAGCTTGGATACCCAGCATTTCTCATTCCATATATGGTAAAATGTCATTGTTCTCAAATCTTAAGCATCAGTTTGCTTAAATGGGTGATGAGTGTGTAATGTCTTAATGATTACTACAATCCTTTGTATCCTCTTCAGACTGTAATGTATATTACATATTTCCAGACTCTGGGCCATTGTCTTGTTTTCCACATTTGTTACCAGATTTTTGTTATAATTTAGATAGATTTTGTTGCTATATCTTGAAACAAGTCTACTGAAGATAGCACATTTTTTAAAAAAAATGGTACAGATGGATATGTTAGTTTGGAAGTTTTAAAAAGGAAGGTTTCCCCACCCCACGCTGTGGAACAGATCTGTTCGGATTATACTCAGGTAAGTTGTGTTGATAAGGGGGTGGTGTCAAGGTCAGAGACCTGGGCGGCGAGCCAGCAGAGTGAGAGCCAGCAAATTCCAGCTGGGAGGCGACAAGCAAGCACTTCACACAAGGGAGTTCATTTACCAGAGCGTCAAGCAAAAGCCACAGTCAGAGTTCCAAAAGCCAAGGGTCCAGAGATCAATTCAAGGTAGCAGGAACCAGGTGCTGGGAGCAAGAAACAGGCAAGAGGAGGGCTTGAAAGAAGTTTGCCACAAGCAAAGGAAAGCTTCCAGGCAGGCAGTTATATAGCCCAAGACACAGGTGTGGCCAGTCACTGCTTCTTGAACTTAACCAAGGAAGCCTCCCTTTGCTCAGCTCTCTTGAGGCCCTTTTCACACATGGGGGGGGGGGAACGGTGTAGAGCGACCTCTCATGGAGGTCATCTACACCGTAGAGTGGACTGGCGTGGACTACTTTTCGTAGTTCCACACCAGAATCCACTTAGGAGCGGCCGGAACTAGCCGGGCTGCGTGTTTTTTAAAAACCTCTTTTTCGAGGTTTTTAAAAAGCACGGAGCGCGCAGCCCCGTGCCACTCTGTCGCCCGGCTCTAAAGTGGATCTGCAGGCACACGCAAGTGCGTGCCTGCAGATCTGCCGGGGGCGGGCTTCCGGCTGGCGAGCTTCTCCGGTTGGTGGAGAGCCTCCACCAACTGGAAGCTGCCATCTGCGACGCCAGAGGAGTGTGGAGCAGCGAGCTCGCGCTGCTCCAAGCGGCGACGGACTTACCCGGCTGGAGGTAAGCTCTGTTTTTGGGCGTTTTCGCCCGTTTCCCCCCCGACATGTGAAAAGGGCCTGAGTCTCCGCCTTGTTTGTGGGCTGATTGGCACAGGCTCCAAACCATTTTCAGAATCGGATCGCTGTTGCCCTAAAGGAGCAGGCAGAAGGACGTCCGAGCCTGCTTGGTCCATGGCAGCAGGGGGAGCTCTTGAGCTGCAGGACTCATCTCCAGCCAGAGCCACAGGGACCAACAGCTGCTGCTCATCATCTCCACCCTGAGCACCAGGGACCAACAGCTGCTGCTTGTCATCAGCAGCTCTGACAGGGGCTTCAGTTATCACAGGTGGGATTGGTTATTTTGTGTGGATTAAGGAGGATTTCAGTATAGTACTAATTATTCCAAATAAAGCCAACACATTCTGTTCCAGTTAAGAAATCCATGTAGCAAATGCATATGTGTATGTCCATAATTGTTGATTCCAACATCAGATATTTTAATATGTGCAAATGGATATAAGACTCTGTGTTTATTTTATTACATGACAAGATGACCACGATTGTTTGTGACTTTTAGAAAGAAATGGACTGAAGAGAAAAATTACCTGGCTTATTTTTCTTGTTAAAGATATTGCTGCTGCAACTACTGCTAATTCTACTGCTACAAAGTTGTGCTCTCTGTTCTTAGGTTACCTTTGGTTTTCTTGTAACAAAGAAGAATGTGTCTCATGTCATGAGTGTGTTGTTGTGAATACGATGTGCCTTGCTTGCCATTCTTTTCCTCGGAATTTCTTCATTTCTTTTCAGAGAGTACATCTGGAGAAATAGAACAAAATCATGGAGGTACCTGCAAGAAGATAAGGATTGAGAAGAAGAGCTGAGCATCAGCAAAATGATGCCCCACCCACCCCTTGCTGCGGAAGTTGAACCATAAGTTGGAAGGGATACCTCTACCATGCAGGAATTCCCACTCTGGACAAATGACCATCTAACATCACTGCCAATATTCTGTTTAAAAATCTCCAGAAGAGACTTTTAGGTAGACTATTCCATGATCAAACAGCATTTTTCCTCAGTAAGTTTTTCCTAATGTTTAGGTAGCATCTCTTTTTCTGTAATTTCAGTCTGTTAGCTTGTGTCCTACTTTCTGGAGCAGCAAAAAACAAGTTTGCTCCATCTTCCATCTGACATCTACTCATACATGAAAGTTGGCTACTATGTCACCTGTAATATTCTCTTCTGCAGGCTAAACATACCCAACTCCCTAAGATGTCCCTCTTAAGGTTTGGTTTCCAGAGCTCTTAACATCTTGGTCGCCCTCTCCTGGATATATTTCATCTTGTCAATATCCTTCTTGAACTGTGGTGCCCAGAACTGGACACAGTATTCCAGGTGAGGTCTGACCCTTGATCTGTGCACAACATTCATGCTGATGTGGCCTAGAAGACACTGGCAGCATCCTTTTAGTGATATTATGCATCTGATTCAAGTATAAGTTGTTTGTTTGTTGGGCAATGCACAAAGGCCACATCCAGCTGACAGGGATGGAAGTATAGGTCGACATGTGGAATGCATACCAATATGCATCAGGCAAGGTTACACAATCTGCAATGGGCAGAGGCCCAGTATGGAACACTTACTGATTTGCATCTCATTGCACATTGCAATTGTACAATGGGGTTCAGCTATGCTCATTTCACAATGATTCACATATGTTGGGCTATAGTGTTATCCAGTATAGGGACTGCTTATTCACCAGCTTGTTGCTGTTGTTGTGTGCCTTGAAGTCACTTTTGACTTATGGTAACCCTAAGCTGATCCTATCACAGAGTTTTCTGGGGCTGAGAGTGTGTAACGCACCCAAAATCACCCCATGGGTTTCTGTAGCAATAGCAATAGCATGTGTGTTTCTATACCGCTTATCAGCTAAGTGCTCTCTAAGTGGTTACAGCATGTTAGCTAATTGCCCACAACAAGCTGGGTAGTCATTTTACCGATCTATGGAAGGATGGAAGGCTGAGTCAACCTGGAGCCTGGCAGGATCAAACTCACAACCTTGTGGCTGCAGTCTCGGCACTTAACCACTGTGCCACGAGGTCTCCATGGCTGAGTGGGAAATTGAACCATGGTCTCTAGGGCTGTAGTACATCACTCAAATCATTGCACCATACTGATTCTCACCAAAGTGCTCACAGCAAATTAAAAACAAAACCAGAATGATGGGATCCAGGGAGGGCTTTCTAAATAATGGGCTTCTAATAGCCTCCTTCAGGCAAGATGGAACTCTGTCTAGTTTTACTGAAAGATTAACTACTCTCTTTCACCATGCAGCCAGTTCCCCTCTAACTATTTTAATAAGCCAGTGTTACTGTGGTGCATAGTTCAAGCCCGAGGTCTACTAAATATAATTTTACGTCAAAGAATTGGCCATTCCAAACTGCTCCCCACCACGTGCTTGCGAGGCCCCCGGACAAGCATGCACATGGACACGGCCAAACAAGCTGAAAAATACAAAACAAATCCAGGCAGGCCAGTAATTTTCCGGCACGCAGCTTCAGGAGACCTCCAGACAAGTACACTTTAAAACTACTTTAAGTATGCATGAGGCATACAAAGGATTCTCTGCCCCGAACAGGCAGCTTGACGAGATTAGCGCTCCTGACTACTCAACTGTCAAGCACTCTCTATTTGCCTACTGTCTGCGCTATTGACAGCGCCATCAAAATCCAATTATGCTAAATACTGACCTTTCGGAGGCTTTGTCTCCAACCCGAAACCCATTGTTTTCCCCGGGAATGGACTATTTTAATAGTCCTACAGGCACATTTTCCCCTATAAGAACCCCTGATTTTGAGCTCTTCTTCGGATCGCTCTTGGCTTCCATCCTGCCTTGCTGCCGCTCCGTTTGCCGAGCCTTCCCCTCAGCTTCCACGTGCTGAGAATCTCCATTCCAACTGACTTTCTGCAGGCTACCCGGGCTACAGGATCAGGTGTAGTATTCCCCCTGAAAAATCCTCCTTAAAATCTCCTATCTACTTTCCTCCCTTTATTTTCTTAGGTCTGTGTGTGTGAGTATGCACGTGCGCAGTATTTCTCAGTTCTGTGTGAGTGAGCACGCAAGTGCGCTGTGACTTTACAAATAAAAGAACAAAATTATAACTTTATTGTGTTGTGGTCTTGACTCGGCCTGACCCCGTAAACATTGGGTGAAAGATCTCGCTAGGTTACCCTGCCTCTTGTAGTGCTACAGCTTGTGCTCTGGCTAATTCCCATTCCCCATTATTTGGAGCACATTGAGGTGTCCCCCACGGGACCCCAGAAATCAGGGCAACATCAGGAAAGGCAAGGATATAACCTACACATGGTGGCTCTCACCTCTCCAAGGAACCTGTCCACATCCTCAAGTTGCACAAATACAATTGCTTCTGCTCAGACCCACAAGATAGGAATGCCAAATTCATGGAATTACAGCAAGTATTCCTCAAGCTACAGCACTCATCATATGAAGTAAAAAAACCCAAAACCAAACAAACAAAAAACAAACCAACAAACAAATAAAAAAGACTTGTCCTCAGGACTAATCTATTATAGAACAGAACATAGGCAAGAAATGACAAGACTCCACTAATGATTACATACAGCTTCTGACTGAGAGCACTCAGATGTATCATCAATGAACTACAACCTATTTTGCACAATAATGCTGCCCTCTTGGTGGCAGACCTTTGCTTGCTTGCAGACAGCCTCCCAATCTCAAACAGTTCCTTATCTACACGGATGGGGAGATGAGTACAAGACCTTGCCACAAATGCTGATGCCAACTCTGCCCACACATGTACTCAAGAAAGCTAATCACAAGACCTAATTGCATCACCCACATTAGAGGTATTTCCACTTACTTATCCTCCAATGTGATGTATACCATCCTCTGTCAACAATTCCCTTCCGCATTCTACACTGGGCAAACAGGCCCATCTCCGTGCCAGAAGATAAATGGATGAAATCAAACACTAGGAATGGCAATACACAAAAACCAGTTGCAGAACAATTCAGTCTTCCTGAACTTTCACCTCAGACCCCAAAATAGTAGCCCTTGAACAAAACAAAAACCAAAAACAACTCCCCCGCATATACCTTCAAAGCGAGATGGGAAAGAGAAGCAGCAGAATTAGGATATATCCACAAACTCTAGCGCATTGACAATGGGCCGAACAAAGACAATGGTTTCCTAGCACAGTAAATATATTCTAACACTAGTTAACACCCCAGTCCCACGCGGGCCTTTTGCCCATTTTATCACGACTCTTGTCTGGTTCCCAGCTAGAATCCTACTACATTCCAAGAACTGACTTCACCACTCATATGGTTATCTATTCATCTTGGCTTTAGGTGATATCTTTCCCCTTGATTTTTCCCCCCGTCATTAATCACCATTATTAAAACTAAACTTGTCACCTCATTGCCATACCCAAAAGTTTTGCTTTCCTATTACTGTTCACACACTCCCCTGCCCGTTCATAAGCATAGATGTCAGTCTATAAGCACTTTACTCCATACCTCTCATGAAGCAGATTCAGTCTATAAAATCTTATGCTAGCAACCTTTTTCTCTCAGTTACCTCAAAGGTTCTACAATATCTCTTTGCAAATTTGCAAAAGTTAGAGTTCAGCACTATCTGTTGTGGCTTGAATAGTGATAAAGGAGCTTTTTAGATAGTTCACAAATGCAGTAGGTCTGATGTCATCCAGCTTTGTAAGCAGCTATTACAAGTTTCTGTACTTCCTTCATTTCATTGTCCTGTGACCTCATTGTTTACAATTTCACCTCAACAGGTCTGTGTGGTTGGACACACAAAATTTGGATAATTTTTCTTAACTCTGATGAGGAGGACTGTCATTCAAAAAATCTTATGCTATAAAAATATGTACCTGCAAGGACTACAGGACTTTTTGTTGTCTTTGCCTCAACAGACAAACATAGCTAACACTCTAGAAATTACCAAAGTTAGAAAATACAGTCAGCCCTTCACATTTGCGGATTTCACTTTTGTGGATTTGATTATTCACAGAGTTTTTGTTGTCACCTCTGCTGCCTCCCTATGATATTTTTAATAGAGACTGCAAGCCTTGTGAGACTGAGAAACTGCAAATGAAGCTTGTAAGTCCCTATTAAAAATGGTGTGGGGCAGCAGTGGAGGTGGCAGTAAGTCCCACCAGCCACCCACTTCTGCCTTGTGAAGGAACCCATATGCCTCAAAGGAATCCATGGTGAGTTGAATATGGTGATAATACTTTTTTTGTGTGTTAAATATGGTTTGGGAAGGTCTAGAGATATTCACGGTTTTTTCACTTTCACGGGGGTCCTGTACCCCTAACTCTAGCAAATGTGGAGGGAGGACTGTATAAAGGAATCTATTATTCTTGGCCATGCTGTCTGGAGGATTATGGGAATAAATTTTGCAAGCTCTGATTAGAATTGCTGAATGAATCTGTCCTCCAGGGGTTGCTTACAACTATTCACTATTGTGAGAAAAGCAGAGCGCAAGATAGCAGAGAAGGTCAAAATGAACCTAATTTTCCTTCCAAACCCTCTCCATAGTAGGCAAAGTAGTTTATAGATTTTACATTCAGAATTAACTCTAATGGGCTGTGTGGGTTCTTCATTAGTTTTATTTAATATGAGAGAAGTTCTTTGTGATGCAGCCCAGGAAATGAAAAGACAGAGAAAAGGGATATAGGAAGGGACATTATGGAACTCCATTAAATTAATTTTGATTAACTGTTCAAACAAGAAAAATATTTTGAACAATGAAACAAAAGAATTTAACAGTACCTATCCCCACCACATGTGGAGAGAATTATGTATATCTAGCATGTAGCTTCTTACATGCTATGACATCTACCTATTATGCTTTCTGTTGTTGTCTGCATACAACAATTCATCTTGTATGAAGTAGCTTTTCAGAGATATAGTTAATGTCTTTTAGGTATAGACCCTTCTTTGTGGTGGCAGCCAGATTAAAGAATACCCTTCCTAAGGAGACTGGCCAGACACGTGCATTAATATTTTTAAGGCACCAGTTTAACATATTTTGAATTTGTGTAGTCTTTGTTGGGCGTTTACTTTTAAAGAACTTTAAAATCAAAATGAATATGGCTAATTGGATGCTGTTTCTGCCCCTGGCTAGGGATCTTTCTATTTTATTGTATTTGTTTTCATATTATTATAAACGTACCTTTTATTGGGGGCAGTAGTTAGCCATTTACTTCCAAGGGACCCACTCCCCTCTATCTTATTTTTCAGTCACTGTACAGCATTCCATGATTCCTAAGCATGCCTAACCCTCAATGAAGTGGGGTTTTTTTTTGTGGGAAGGCATGGTCTACCTCCTTAAAGGTCCTTAAAAAAACACATTTGGTATTTCTTCAGACTTTGGTGTTTCCCCCAGCATATTGTTTCTCGGTTCATTTTGGTTTGGTAATTCTTCTTCCTCTTCCTTCTCCTCTTCTTCTTTCCCTCCTTCCTCCTGTAACAATATGCAGTATAAAATTAGAATTGCCATCATTAACAGGTCCTGCTCTAGTGTCTTTAAAAACTTGTATAAATTAAGCAAGTAAAGATTTTGCTGTCATGGATAAAATAGTGGAAAAATCTTCATTTACCTGTCAAATATATATTCAAAGATGTAGCCATGTTAATCTTATCGACATAAAAAGATATAAGAGAATCCTAATTGAGAAAAAGACATTTCTAGCATAAACCTTGGTGAATTTAAGTCCTCTTCATCACTCCATGCATCTAACAAGGTGGGTTGGTGTCCATGAAAGCTTATGCTAGATATTTCTTTCTCTTATTTAGTCTCAAAGGTGTCACAGGATTCCTTTGTATCTTTTTTCTAAATGTCTAAAGAACCTAGCAATACCTTTGGGTGTTGACACAGCTCTGAGATAAAGAATGGGTTTTTCTGGTGGGGAAGGATGCAGCAGTCCATCTGTGTTCAGAAAGTATTTGTGTTTTTTTTCCCAAGAAAGGAAAATGGGCACAGCAAAATCCAGAATGTCATTTGATCCAATAAAATCTTTTGCAAGTTATATAAGGGTGGCTTTAAACTGAGAGCTGCAAGTCAGCTGAAGAAGAAAAAAACACAAGGTCAGTTTTAATACACATCAGTATAAAGTGTTTCTAATAGTTTGGTTTTCAACACACATCAAGGTCATGAGATTAAGGTTAAACCTTCAGAACATCTCACTGTGTCTCGCCAGCTTTACTCACAGTATAGCTCAAGGTGTGTATCCTGTCACAGTTGTATGAAAGGTGCTTTAGTCCATGTCTCATTCTGTTTATTTCATTGCATAAGGACAGTACTTTCTTTCTTTTTCGCCAAGAATATAAATGTGTTGGCTTTTCAAGCCACAATAGGAGGAATGGTTTTTATATATATATATGTGGGGGGGGGGTCTTTAGAACCTTTTGATGGGCACACAAATGAGGGAGAATTAGCCATGCAGAATGAGTCAATACTGTGGAGGTGGTTTGATTACCTTGCATAGCCTTTTTGTTCTCCAGATCTGCAAAACAGGTTGGTCCCATTGACAAAATGCCTGCTACACTTGGATTTTTTTTTTTAAACCATAGCATAGCTCCATTTTCCAAACAAGATAGTGAACTCATGTCAACAAAAGTGCCTCTGTTTATTGAACATTAAATGGATTCAGGACATATAAGAAGTTCTTCACACAGCACATAGGTAAACAAGATGGAAGTATGTCCTCCAATGTGAATGGTTTTTAAAGGTTGTTAGACATATTCATGAAGGATTGAGGCTATCAAAGGCTAGTCCTTATGGCAATATATGACCTCCATGATCAGACAGAGTATGACTTACCTCTGAATACTAGTTGTTGGTGAACAAGAGTATGAGAGAGTGCTCTTTTGCACATGCCCTGTTATGCGCTTGCCGTGGTCTGATCCAGCATGGTTTTTCTCATGTTCTTATGGGATATTGAGATAATCACAAGGAAAACCAGCAGACACTATATATTTATCCTTTATGGCAGGGGTGGGGAAATGTTGGCTTCCAGATATTTTGGACAATCCCAATAATTCCTTACCATTGGCCATAGTAGGTGGGGCTAGTTGGAAAAGAGGTTCATTTGGAACACCAATGTTTTCTTAACCAGCATTATGGAGAGTTGGTGCCTATTGCATATCATAGCAGGGAAGACAGCGAAGAGCTGACCTCATATGATTGGCTGCCTAAGAAGATTCTGTAGAATACTGGGGTTTGCAGTTTAGGGAGAGGCCTTTAGAATTCTCAGCAAGAGAGTTCTTGGGCCTCAGTCAAATGTGCCTATCTTGAATAGGCCGGTTACTATGGAGATGAGGCCTAGCAGCAAGGAGGAGGGCAGTGTATTCCCTCAGGAACCCAACCTCTCTATCTTAATAACTCTGAATACAGATTGGATTGGGGAATATGGGGAAAAGTTGCAGGTACTGGACAAGACAGTTTGGGAAATTAGAGACATAAGATCTCAAATCTTTCTAACAAATACTACGTATGAGAAAGTAAATTCCAGAGCAATGCTGGGTATATACGCTAGTGTACTGTAATGCTTTTTGTTGTTTTTGCTGCAGTAGTAGCAGGCTGCCCTCCCTGGATATCTCAAATGGGCGTGAGGAGAATTATGCATGCTGGTCTACCAGCAGTTTCCTGGCCTCCAGGGAAAAGTAAAATTCATATGAGAGATTACATTGCACACTGGCTACATTGATGTTAAGGAATTAGGTAGCATCCAGTGAGCCATATTGCAGCTGTACGGCTGATAGATCAGTGACAAAGCATGCGCAGAAGGTTCTGTTGATTATGATAATTAAACTTTCTTAGACACCTAAAAAAGACTCAAAGTATTTTGCAACAAAATTGTACATTTACTGGCCTATTAAACCAAGCAATGGATTTCATGCAAGTGATCACCAACAATGGAAGCAAAAAGTAAAATTTTACCTATCTGTGTGGGATTGTAGATACCAGGTTCTTAATAGCTAAAGTAAAAACACTATTGTTTCCCTGACCTAGAGTGATGTGCAACAAGAGATTAAAAAAAATTTTTAGAAACAGATTCATAAAATTATTTTAAAATGCTAAGCAAAACAAAGGCAAAATGGAACAATATTGCTTTTACTACCTGACAGAAACTGATAGATACTGAAGAAACTTAACTTCCCTTGAAAGGGTGTTCCATAACTCAGGTGCTGCCAGAAGGAAAGCCTTCTCTTGTGTACTCACTCAGCATTTCAGGGAGGTGAGATGTGCCACAGGGCGTCCACTGAGGATCTCAAACTTCAGAATTTAAACACATTAAAATCACAAAGAATAATAGAACAGTATATCTATTATTTAAAATTACATATCTTTCCAAGAGGAGCAATTCAAACAATTAGATTAAATATGGTATTTCAAAATAAGCCAGTTCTGTCCCATCTTCATCTTGTCCCAAAAAGAAAACAATGCTTTGACCAGGCAGGTCTCCTAGGAGAAAGCATTCAAGAGCTGCAGGATCATAACCAAAAAGGCCCTGTCCCTGGTTACCAGCCTCTGAACCTCACTTCGAGAAGATGCTCCAAGGAAGACCTAAGATCTTAGGGCATGGTAGGTTCATTACAAGAGAGAGGTTATAGCAACTTTAAATAAAAACAGACAGACAAAAAACAACAACACCAGAACAAAACCTGGCCTGCAAACATATTAGCAGTCAGGTAGATCAGAATGGTCTGCTAGATCAGACCTTCTCGTCCCCACCATCAATCTGACCCTTATATTTTACATTAGTTGTGTTTCCTGATGTAATCCTCAGCATTCCTCAAACAGCAGTAATGGTAGTTAAGACCCCTGTCTGAGACCATTGAAAGAGCTGCCAATCAGAGCAGAAAAACAGTCAAATCATAGTAACTCATACCTTCGAACATTTCAAAGAGGAAAACCAAGGAACATCAGTATGGTCAAGATGGCAAAAGTTATTAATGAGAAAGAACCCAGAAGCTAGGAGAGGCTGCCGGAGTTTCCTTTTGCCTGAGCCACCTGGGAAGGTTAAGATACTATTCTTTTCTGTTCTCTCCTCTGTGCTGAGTTAATTGAATGCAAACTGCTTTTGCACTTTGAACTCCGTTTGCAGCCACTGAAGTAAACTGAAGACAAAAGGGAAAAGTGAGAGGAACACAGGGAAACTGCAACATTTTAAAAGCAGCTGAAAAAAGTGGGATGAAAGAGGGTTAATCAGGACCTTTCCCTGCCAAACTGGGACAATTGGAGGGAATGCAAAAAGCAGTGATGGCAGATATGAACCCTGCTTGAGATTATGGAAAGACCTGCCAATTATAGTAGATAAACAGCCAGATCATGGGAATTTGATTTGAGGTGCAGTCTATCATTGTATGGGTATGTATTTAATTACAGAGTGTACACTTTACAAAAGTAATACTTGGTGCATGTCTTACCATATTTCCTGGTTAAAGTCTATATCTGTGGTTTGATAAGAAGGCACATCAAAAAGCTTGTTGTTATTGGATGCTTATTGTTCCATTTCTTTCTGTTGGTTCTTTGAGATCAATACTATCACCACTGTGTGTTCTCAGCAATATGCAGCAGCAGGAGCAGCGTCTGTCCAGGAATTGATTTGCCCAGCCGGTGATAGAAAGAAATAAAGATTAAATGAAAGCTATTTTGTTCAGCATCCCAGTTATGCAATCAGGCATTATGCAGATTAAGGAAGGCTGGTCGCCTCTTAGAGCACAAGAGGGATTTGCTCAAAGCAAGCTAGAGATTTTCTGGAACTTACCACTAACACTGGAATCAAAAAGTAAAGATTTGAATACAACTATGGGCCTTCAGGGTTGTTGTTGTTTTTTTTTTTAAATATCATGATAATAGAGTTTCATGCTCTTTTACGAATCTGAATCTGGAAAACTGAGGTTCACATTTCATCTCTACCAAGGTCTTATCATTGGACCTTGGGCAAGTCATTCATCTGTTGCATGCCAGCCTGTTCTGATGTGGTCTTGTGCCTTCCTCTTCAGGTCTTGAAGACAATGGCTCTTGGAAGATAAATAGTCTGTACATTACCCATCAACATCCACAAAGGAACGATGTGGATGAAAGCCTTTGCATTAAAGTGGATCTGTCCATGAGCAATTGCAGACACAGTAGCAAGCACACCAGTATAGCTCAGAGCTTGAAAACTTACTTCTTTGGACCACAACTTGCAAAAGTCCTCACCTACTAGCCATGCTAGGGAAGGGAAACTGAGGTCCGCAAAAGAAACTTTTCCAAGTTCTCATGCAAATATGTCTTTTTTCTTTATAATTTTTATCAAGTATTTTCCAAAATACAATTAAAATTACAAATATTTTATATGCATGGGGGGAGGGGAGGGAACGGGAAGGACAGCACTTCCATTCGCTCACACACTCACTCGTGGGAGGGAAGGGAGAAAAGGATGGGATGGGAAGAGGGTCCTTGCACATGTTTGCTTATTTGTTCAAGTGGGTGGGACAGAAGAGGATGGGATGGGAGAAAGAAAAGTCCACACATTTGCTCACTTGCTCACTCACAAAGGTGGGAAGGTGGGACAGTGAGTGATCAAGCAAGGAAATGCATGCATAGCTGGGTCCAGCCACCCTGCCAGTACAAGTACTTTTGTGTGTGTGTTAAATACAGTTTGTGGGGATTTATAATATTTGTGGATTTATAATATTTGTGTCATGGGGTCCTGCACCCCTAACCCCTGTGAGAGTAGAGGGCTGACAATAGATGCAAATTGTGACTTTGGCTTCAAAGATTAGCATAATATAATACAGGTCTTTCAAGCAAATGGGCTGTAATATAGAGGTATGGAAGAAATAAATTAGCTTACCAAAAGATAGTTTCTTTGGACTTGGAAATTTCTCTGAGGAAGATTATAGAGTTAAATTGCAGTCATATATTAATATCTCTAATGTGCCAAAAAAATCATCATCTCTTTTTCACGCTGCTGCTAATGGATTGAAAATTGTGAGTATATCCCAATTCAGCTGTTTCTCTTTCCAATCTTCCTTTGAATTTTTTTTGTTTGAGAACTGCTACTTGTAAGACGGAGATTCGATACCCAAGCAGGTTGAAATTAATACCATCTTTCTGTATTCTACTACATTCTGACACCACTCCCACAACTGCATAACTGTATTTAAATACCTGGACAAAGGACAAGATGGAAATCACTAACTGGAGTGGGAATTTAACCTAATTTCCACATTGGCAATGGGATAGCATAGGATCCTCCATCATACCTGAGGGCACTGAATTTCTGTGTGTGCACATGCATGTGTGTGTGTGTGTGTGTAGTGGTAGGTGCAGGACAGGATGTGCGGCATGCAGCCTTGCTGCCCAATAGAGGGGAGTGGCCAGGAGGCTCTGGAAGAACAGCTGTGGGAGTTGCCATTGCTGCTTCCTTGTAGTATCTGGCATTTGGAATGGTTAACTCAGTCTTCCTAATGGTAGGGCCAGCCTTCCTCATTGCTAATTGCAGTGCTGAAACAGTGGCTTTTCCCTCCTAGCCAACCATATGATCACTGATCAACTGGGATTCAGGAAGGAATATACGGGACTGCCTGGAGTACACAGAGGGCATCTCATGGCATGCACTTCACAGGCTGCCCACCTGTTGCCCATGAAATTGTGTGTACAACTGCTCCACCAGTATAAAAAGTTTGGATTTGCCTTTACCTCTGTTATAGTTATCTATAGCCCTCTTAAGGTGTTCCCAGAAAAGGTTAACGTCAGCATGTCAAGAGAAGAAAATGATAGCCTTGCCACATCCTTCATTGCTCTCCACATCTAGGGCTAGCATACTCCCCTCTTGGCATGTTGATTTTAACACTTTTTGTGTACACCTGAGTAAGCTTGCACCATCCATGCATGTAAGGGTGGGGGAATCTGTGGCCCTCCAGATGTTTTTGATGACAATTCCCTTCTACCCAACTGAGCATGAGCAGTAGTAAAGGATTTGGGGACTTGTAACCCACAACATCTGGCAGCTGTGTATTGAATCCTGACAAAAGACCTCTAAAAAGGTGCTGGTGCTGGTGAAGGGAAGAACAAAGGGGGAGGCTGTGGAAGCCCCACAGATGATGAAAGAGTGAGGAGGGCAGCTTCCATGACTGTGAAGTGGTGAATCTGCTCTGTATTTTAGTCTGAACTTGAAGGTTGCTATCCATTGTGCTGAAAAATACATTCAGAATGTTGACTAGCTACTTTAAAGTTTAGACTAAAACCGGAAGGAGATTCACTGTCTTACCAACATGGGACACAGCAGCCTCCTTTGAGAGAAACAAACTGGAGTCTGTTTCTTCACTCTTGACTCTTTACTATAGCTAGAGTTTTAAAAATAGCACTCTTTTGTATTACAGCTAGCTGGGGTATTCTGGGATTTATAGTCTTAAAAAGTAATATTTCCAAGCTTTGATTGCAATGATGTGAACATACAGAGATATACTGATGTCCTCTGCAACCTGGGAAGGCTCTGATGTATTGGCAGGAATAGGCTCCCCCCCCCCCACCGCCCCAGGATCATTGTTGTTGTTGTTAACTGCTGTCAAGTTGTCAGCTTAAGGAAACTGAATGTTAGCCACCAATTTTAATTTGTACTGCTTCCCAGAATATTTGCAGGGTATCTCCCCTTTTACCTCTTTCAAATCCCACCGCAAACTCTACCTTTCCCAGAAAAATTTCACATGGGAAATGGTGGCTGGGAATGATGCAAGTTTTTGTCCAACACATCTGGAAGGTACCAAGTTGGGGAAAGCTGTCTGCTGTAACTCAATCTGGAACTAAACTGTTGTGTGCATAGCTGAAGCCATTGCACAATGCTCCCATGTCTTCACACATCTTCCCCTTGCCCTATTGTTTCAGATTTTAGATTTGAAGTTCTTAGGGACAGAAATCCATCCACTTGTACAATGTTAAGTCCTAGGCACGCTGATAATGCTATTTAAATTATTATAGCTTATATATTACCTTAACAACAATGTTGTTGTTGTTGTTGCCGCTGTTAGTAGTAGTATTGGCATTAGTCTGAAGGAAAAGCAAGAAAGGTCTGGAGTTGTGGGCTGCAAACATTTTCATCCTACATTGCGAGGGATTTTGATTGACAGCAGAGTTAGTTAGGCACAGCTCTGACGTCACAACAGTGCATAACAAGTGGTCTGAGTGACAGTTCTATAGTGGGAATGTAGTGGCATCAGCAGGATCTTATAATTTCTCTGCCTGGGAGCTGAAATGCAGACAAAGCAAGATACACAGTGGCCCAAAGGGATTAATTTTTCTGCCTAGCAATTTATTGCCCCATTTATTAAAATCTCACTGGGAAATTTCAGTTAGGGAACATAATGCAAATACCATTTTGTTTTGTTTTTGCTGAAAATAAATTGGCTACTTCTTGCCTAAGGAGAGAACCACTCTTCCCTAGCACTGTGATATTTCCTATACCTGCCATATTTTCTCTGGATAAGACTAAGTGAAACATTATTCCCTTCTCTGTTATGCAGTTTATGTTATTGCTTAGTTACATTTATCTCTCTCCTGTTGTGCCACAAACCGAAGACCACATACCTTGGCTTTCTGGCCTCTTCTGCACTCTCAGCAACCTGGTGGTGTAGGTCAAGTTGAGGCAAGGCTACTGGCCCAATGTTTTCCAGTGAATTAGTGGGGATTAGAACTGGATCTCCTGAATGCTAGTCACTGCTCCTTCCTCTTCCTCCTCTTCCTCTTCTCTTCCTCCTCCTCCTCCTCCTTTTCTTTTAGCCTGCATTAATAGAACCATAGTTTCCAAGTGTAGGGAAGTAATAGTCCCACTATGTTATGTATTAGCCAGGCCTCATCTGGAGTATGTATTCACTTCTGGGTGCCTCATTGTAAGAAGGTAAGTTGGAGTAGGTTCAGAGAAGGCTGTGTTACCCCAATTTCTGGGATCCCTTGGGGAACACATCAATGTGATCCACATGATGAGGAATGGAAACTAGCCAAAGCACAAGCAACAGCAATGCGAGAGGCAGGGAACCTAGCAAGGTCTTTCTACCCAGTTTTTACGGGGTCAGACCAAGCGAAAAACCAAACGAAGATGTCCAATAAAATGATTTTATTGAATGAAAGTCTCATGCACCAATGCAATCACACACTCTTGCAAGACCTATTAAGAAGCAAAAAAGAGGAAACTGGATAGGGGGAATATTGACGGGATTGTAGCTGGGGTAATACTGCACCTTTTCCTGAAGTCCTTGGTCCGGGAAAAACAGCAGAGGAATGGAGCTCAGCATGGAGAGGGCTGAGGGGATTACTCAACGGATGGAGAAACGGTCTGCTGGGATGACCGGAAGTGATCCAAAGAAACATTCAAAAACTGGGACTATTTGTACAGGGGAAAGTACTTGGAGGGCTAATCCTTTCCCGGGGAGAACAATGGGTGTTGCAATGAGAAAGAAGCTCCACAATGATAACTTCCTTTGTGTGATGAGATTACAAGGTGTGGCCAAAGTCTCAGGATCTTCGACTGCATTGGGTTGTGGTGTGACTTTCTGTAAATGGTCCTTGCCTGATAGGATTTTGCTCAGCTTGGGGCAAATACACTAATCCCTTCAAGCTGGCTTCTCAGGGGCTGAGGACCCTTTGTCTACTATGGGTTTGCACAGCTTGAGGTCTCCTGGGGGTATGTGATGGGGGATTTTACTGGCCTGACCTGGTTTTCAATTGTTTGACTGTTGCTGCCTACGTGCTCATCCAGGTGACCTCTCAGGCACATGGAATCATATTTTAATATTAAAATTGTAGACCCTGGGACAGGGTTTACCAGTGAGGTAACAGCTGTTGGAGATGATAAGAAGTATGGAGAACAAAACACCTGAGGAAAGGTTGAAGGAACTGGACATGTTCAGCTTGGTGAAGAGAAGACTGAAGAGTGACACGATTGTCCTCTTTAAATACCTCAAGGGCTGTGACAGAGAGGAAAAAGCAGGACTGTTCTCTGCTGCCCCAGAGAGTATGACCAGGTCTAATGATTTTAAGTTACAGGAGGGTGGATTTCGATTGAACATGAGAAGGAATTTCTTGATAGAAAAAGCAGTTTGGCAATGGAACTGATTTCCTAGAGAGGTGGTGGGGTCTCATTCTCTGAACATCTTCATTAAGAGGCTAGACATCTACCCACTGGAGGTATTCTAGCTAGGGTTCTTGTACTGAGTGAGGGGTTGAACTTGATAGTCTATGTGGCTCCTTCTAGTTCTATGAATCTATAATTCTATGATTCTATAATTCTATCATCATCAGTACTGCCACCACCGTTGTCACTATCATCATCACAGTGACATTAGTATTGCTTCAAAGAGTACCTGAAACTTCAGATTGACCATATGCTTTGGTGTTGTTAATTATGAAAGTGAGACAGGGTGCCAAGCAATCTAGCAAATCATTTTGTGGAAGTCTTTGCCTAACTGATGAGTGGGAGCAGGGAGGGCAGAAAGAAGATACAGTGTAGGAAATGACTCTTTTAGCCTGGGGCACCCCCCTTCACCTTTCAAACTCATGTCTTGCCTGCCACCTATGTTTTCTCTTCATCCTGTCATGTTAGCCTGGAAATGGCTCATTATCTGTATGGTCGTTCCACAGCCCTGGGAAGATTGTCAAAATGAATATTTGACAGGAGGGGAAATTTACTTGGGGTTGGCATTTAGGATGGGTGAACTTATGGAAATGGGGCTATTTAAACAGCATCTGTTATGTCTTTGTGCTTAAGGTCTGCAATGTAGTATAGCAGAGGTGGAGAACTTTTGGCCTTTCTATATTTTCGAGTTCACTACTCAAAAGCCTTTGCCTGCATGACCAATGAAGGAAACAGGGGTGTAGCTACACGGTGTAGATATGAGGGGGAGCAAAATGAGGACATTCCCCCACTAAATAAGAATAATGCACTCCCATGAAATTCTTATTTGGGAGTAATGCCGTCATTTTGCCCCTGCCATCACTATATCCCTAGAACTCCCAAATATCTGGTGGACCAAATGTTTCTCTACCTAGTCTATGTTATAGAATTACATGGGACATTCACAGAAGTGTCTACTCTCAAGATCCTAGTGGTAGAAAACAGTAAAGGACACAGCTTGTGCTTCTGTTGCTATGCTCACAGAGGCCATTTCCACACTACACTGTTATAGTGCTATTATTCCACATTCAACATCCTGTGGAATTCTGGAGTTTGTAATTTACTGAGGCCAAAGAGCTCTCTGGCTGAGAATTACAAATGCCCCACCCCAAACTGCAAACCTCAGGATTCCATAGGATGTTGAAAGTAGAATAATAGCACTATAACAGTGTAGTTCAGAAATGGCCAGAGTCTTTCTACTTCATTAACATATGATAAAAACATCAGTGGAATGGTGGAGTTGAATCCCTTCCCATCCTAACCAGCCCAAGAGAAGATCAGTGCTGTCAGAGTATACGTTCTGCACAGAAAGTGTTAGGCTTACCATAGGTATTGATTGCCTGCTCTTTCCATCTCTTTCAAATTAATTCCTGTTTTTTAGCCCTGGGTTATTATTTATAACCTATCATGAGCATACATTGTACTTTTCATTGCTGCTGGAGGTAGGTAATTTTAAACTCTGAATTTAATGGTCGTACAGTATCCCTCCCTCCCACCTGTATTGATAGTAGTATGTAGTTCGCTTACTTCAAGGCCACAGCTGCTCCACTGAAGCCCTCACAGCTTGTTTTGCTGCCTGCCGAGGTTTTCTTGGGGCAAACAAATATTGTACATTTATTTACTGACATGCAGTTGAACTCTAATAGAATTGAACTCTAAAAGGGTTTCTGGAGCAGTTAATAATGAAAACCAACCATTTCAAAAAGCAATCAATTTATCTGGCCAGTTTCTCTGCCAGCCTTCCAAATAATTATTCTTAAGATAATGCACAGGGATATAAAGCAAAAGGCAGGATAAGTACCATAGTGAAAAACCTGGATTTATAACACTAAAAAAAAATAACACTGTGAATAAAACTGGCACAAATAAGACACCATTGGAGTTTAACATGGCCTTCCCAAACCCGATTCCCTTCAGATGGGTTTACATTACAACTCCTATTATCCCTAACAAGCATGGCCATCAGGATTATAGACCAAGGTATGTGGAGGACACTAGGTTTGGGGAAGTTTTAGAAGTGTTAAGTAATAGATATCCCAAACTTTGAGAGCCAGTGTGGTGCAGTTGTTTGAGTGTTGAAGTAGGACTCTGGGAGACCAGAGTTTGAATCCCTCTTCAGCCATTGAAACCCACTGTCACACTCTCTCAGCCTCAGAGGAAAGCGTTGACAAATCCTCTCCGAACAAATCTTGCCAAGAAAACACCAAGATTTAGCTTCACCTCAGGGTCACCATAAATCGGAAATGCTTTGAAGGCACACAACAGCAACAGCCCCAGATATTCTTCCGAATTTAATCTGTCTGCTATTACATTTAAACAAATAACACCAACCAAGATTTCTCGCATGATGATGACTGATCTTCTAGTACCAAGATTTTAAAGAACAACCTCCCCTCCGTTCCCTGCCTCCTCTACATTTAATTGCTCATTTGTATGGCTATTAATAGAGATATATGTGAAAAAGGGACAGTTGTGAACAGTTGCAACAGAATATGTCACAGTCAGCTGCAAGGCCTAAGGAAAATGTGATCTCAGAAGACAGGAGAGCTCAGTGCCAGTCTTTCTCCTGATACATTACAGTGAGAAGGTAATCCAGATGACTTTGCCAGTCCCATCTGTGGCCCCTGATAAGATGTTATGTAAAACAATGTTATAATTAATTTGTATAATCTACTGTTGGCGATGCTTGAGTGCAAGGAAATATGTCATGGCACTGCCCATGATATTGCACAGATGAGTTCTTCTCAGTCTAGAGGCAAGCACATGATTGTGCCCAGAATGGTTTAGCCCATCTGTTTAAGAGTGTGTTCTCTCCTAAATTGATTCCTTGCACTTTGTTTGCTTTTAAATGAGGAACCATTGCTTAGAAGATTATCCTCTGTTTATCTCTCTTCATTCCAAAGGCCATCATATTTTCCACTTCTTTCTGGTATGTTCTGCACAAAGAGGAGTGTTCTGGGATTTTCTCAAACTTCTCAAGCAAATTCTCCACCGTTGTTAAAGCTACTTGTTTAGGCCTGTAAAGCTGATAGCCCAGTAATTGTCCCCCCCATCCAGTAATGGGTAGGACAAGAGCCAATAAACTGAAAACATACCCGAAGAAGAGACACAGCTCATGGAGTTAGATTGGTTTTCACATGTCCAGGAATTGGGTTCACAGCCTTTGCGCTGCTCCTGAAAAGAAAGTGATGTATAACTTGGGGGTATCCTTTGTTCCAGCATTCTCATTTGAGGATCAGGTGGCCTCAGCAGCCAGGAATGCCTTTATCCAAATTAGGCAGGTTTGGATAACTGTTCCTGGGCAGTGGTAGTCCAGCCACATTAATTTCTGCAAAGCTTGGGCAAATTACCACCCTTGGGATTCTGGGAGCTGTTGTCTACAAAGGTAACTTTCCCAAGTTCTCACTTTATGCTCTTGAAAACTACAGATGAGATTACTGTATGGCATTGTACAGGAACCAGCATGGTACAGTGGTTGGAGTACTGAACTACAACTCTGGAGACCAGAATTCTGATCCCCACTCAGCCATGGAAACCCACTGAGTGACCTTGGATATTCTCTCTCAGCTTCTGAGGAACAAATCTTGCCAAGAAACCCCAGTGACAAGTTTTCTTTAAGGTTGCCATAAGTCAGAAGTGACTTGAAGGCACACAAGAACAAGGGAATTGTATGTGGAACTACCCTTGAAGATGACCCAGAAGCTTTGACTAGTGCAGAATGCTACAGCCAGAAGGGCCAGCTGTAGAGGTAGGCAGATTTTTATTACACCAGTTATGAAAGTGCTTTTCTGACTTCCTGTTTGCTTCCAACCCTGATTCAAGGTGCCTGCCTTTAAAGCTCTAAATGACTTAGCACCAGAATATCTACAGGAGCATTTTCCCCTATACAAGTCTGCCTATGACTTAAAATCATAGGGTCTTCTCCAAGCATTTTATGGCCATTATGTGCCAACAAAGAAGAGATCCTTGTTGGTGGTGGAACACTGTGGTCATCCCCATGGAGAACAAACTGGCAGCAAATTAGCAAATGTTTTAATGTCAGTTCAAAACTCTTCTGTTTGCACAGGTCTTTTAATTGACCAAGATTTCCTGCTTTAATGAATCTGCTATGTTCCTTCATTTTGATGATGATGATAATGGTATGTTTTTTATTGTTTTGATTTTGATTTTTTAATTTTATTTGCTCAGAAATCCACAGGGATGAAGGACAACTTGAAAACATGTTAATAATGAAAAGTCAATGCATGAACATAAAACTGACTTCAAAAGCAATCCAAGTGGGTGGATGTCCCAGACAATGCAAACAGAAGTTTACGTGAAGATGGGTAGAGAAGACAAGGTGAATCCTGAAGAACAATCCACTTAGCAAAAATGTTGATTCCACATAATAGTTTAGTCTGGAATAACCATCCTGTATTTTATTTACATTTCTCCTTACTCTCAAAATTGGGACTAAAGACAGCATTGCCACCCGCCACTTATTAATATAAGAAGCTAGCTTATTCCAATCAGACCAATGGTCCATCTATCTCAGTAACATGTACATTGACTGGAAGCAGCTCTCCAAGGTTTCCAGTCAAAGTCTTTCCCAGCTGTACTTGGAGATGCTAGGATTTAAGTCGTTTTCATTGGGATGGGATGGTTTTGAACTGCAAATCCCAGCATTTTTTAGTAGCATAGTCAGTGATGAACTGCTTCTAAAAGCTGAAGATTTCTTTCTTCCTTTTTATATGGAAATCATGTGCTATACCATTCAGCTACAGTCATTACCTTCTTTGAACTTGTGTATTTCTTTGTTGGCCTCTTCTTACCAGGTCTATTTCATGCAGTTTTTCAAAACTGGAACACAGTTGCAACATCAGCTTATCTACCATGGACTGGCAAGGCATTATTGTATCTTTTGGGGAGCTAGTGTGCCTCTAATTAGAAGTTTCTTCTTCAGTTTCTATATAACTTATTTCTTCTTGTTCTTTTTTGACTAGATGAGTAGGAAACGAAAACAACAAAAAAATATGTCAAGAAATCTGCCCTTTCTTGGAGAATAGGAACTGAAGAATTAAGGTGCAAGGTTATGCACGGGTAATGCTGCTGCTGAGCAGAAAATGCTGAACAAAAAAATAAATAAATAAAAGGATAGAAGCTGTCAGAAGAAAAATTATAATTAGCAGTGAACAGACGTTTATACTGAGCAAACATTGTAGCATTTTGTAAATGGGTTTGGGTATTAGCAATTAATATAGCTATGCAGAACAACTGCTTTAATTTTACTTACACCTAACTCCAAAAAAAAAAAAAAAAATCAAAGCCTTAAAAATGTTAAAGTGCTCAGTGTGAATGCAGCTGAACTTCCTAGGAACCAATAAAGTAAGTGGAAGGAGAAAATATTTGATTAAACCAAAGTAAGTCTTAAAAGCTCAGGCTACAATGTTTATTTAGTTAGTTATTCTTATAACTCATATTTTCTCCAATGAGCTAAGGCAGCATATGTGGCTTTTTTCCTCCCCAGTTTATATTCACAATAAGCCTGAAGAATAACTGACCCATATCCTCTAACTGTCCTGATTTGGTAAGGACGGTCTCAATTAATCCTCAGTAATCCTTCTGAGCCAGCATGGTATAGTCATTTGAGTACTGGACTACTCTTGAGAGCAGAGTTCGATTCCCTGTTTGGCCATGGAAATGCACAGGGTGACCTCAGCCAGAAAACCCCAAGATAGGTTCACCTTAGGGTCACCAAAAGTTGGAAGTGACTTGAAGGCACACAACAGCAGCAGCAGCAGCAACAACAACAACACTAACAACAAAATCTGTTTTTTTCAGTGGTTTTTAAAGTATCCTATTTTCTCTCTCCTCCTCCCTCTTTGTCCTCAACTTCGTGCATGATGGATGGTGTTTCCAGCAATTTCCAGCTCCAAGAATCACACTTAAGTTGCTAAACTGAGTTCAAAATGCAAAGTAGTTTGCACTCAACTGAGTTGCAGGTGAAGGAGAGGAAAGGAAAGGACAGAATCTTGCCTTTCCCAGCAGGCTCAGGCAAAAGCAAACTGTTATAATTTCTAGCTTTTCTTCCTCATTAATAACTTTTGATATCTTATGATGTTGCTTGGCCACATATGTCCTGGTTTTCAGCTGTGAAATGTTGGAGGGCTTGGACTGGCAGTCGTGTAGGGACGTGGGGTTGGGTAGGGGGGCGATTCGCCCTGAGCAGCAATGTTTCTGGAGCATCCAAGCCAGTAGCCACACCCCCATATGCCCTGGCCATGCCCCCATGCACTGCAGCCACACCCCCACACAATGTGGCCATGCTCCTTGTGCTGTAGTCCCGCTCCCCCTCCACACACTCCAAGCTCCACCACTGTGGACTGGCACAAGATCATAGAATCTAGAATTGTAGAGTTGGAAGAGATCACAGGGCCATCCAGTCCAACCCCCTGCCATGCAGGAACACACATCAAAGCACTCCCAACAGATGGCCATCCAGCCTCTGCTTAAAAACCTCCAAAGAAGGAGACTCCACCACACTCCAAGGCACCATATTCCACTGCCAGACAGCTCTGACCATCAGGAAGTTCTTCCTGAGGTTTAGGTGGAATCTCTTGTCTTGTAGTTTGAATCCATTGCTCCTTGTCCTCGTTTCTGAAGCAGCAGAAAACATACCCGCTCCCTCCTTGACATGACATCCCTTCAAATATTTAAACATGGTTATCATGTACCCTCTTAACCTTCTCTTCTGCAGACTAAACATACCCAGCTCCCTAAGCTGCTCCTCATAGGTCATGGCTTCCAGACCCTTCACCATTTTGGTCACTCTCCTCTGGACATGTTCCATCTTGTCAATATCCTTCTTGAAATGAGGTGCCCAGAACTAGACACAGTATTTCAGATGAATCACTTAATGAATTTAATGGAGGTTTGAATAAGGACTTCCAAGACCTTGTCCTACACCCTAGATACTATAGAACATTTCCTCTCACAACCAAGTGCAATGGTCTCCACCCCAACTAGGTCATGAATCAAAATACTGTATAACACACATATGGAAGGAGGGGGAGAAGTACAAAAATAACACCTCAATTCTTCACAAAAACTGAGTCAACAAATGCAATTGCAGAGACAAAGGGCGAGTTGTTGTGGGTTCTTCCTCCAAAGAGTGAGCCCATGACTTCTTCTTGCCTTAACAGTTTGCAACTATTAATGTATATTATAATGCTGAACCGTGATACAGGTTTTAAAATTCCAAGTGCTGCATGCACACTGACCCATTGCTGAATTCACCCTTCAGTGATTTTTTTTTTAAAAAAGGCAGATACATTTTTGAACAGTTGCAATACTGAAGCATAAAAACAGCCTGTTCCACCAAGAATGTTCCCAAAGAACAGCTGTGAAAAAACCATGTAATTAAATCTTTATTCTATTAATTACACAGATTGACCAAAGCTGGCAGTCATGACCTTCCTCTACCATTCCTCCATTCAAAGGTATTAAGTGTTTTAAATATTTACTGTATACAAATCACTGTACACCTTAACATGGAATCACGGTATCATAGCAAACCTCAAACCAGAGCAGGAGTAACAAGCAGAAGAACCAGTAAAACAGCATCATTGGGAGCAAGTTCTAAAGTATTTCTGGTACAGTTAATGTTCCCTGAAGAAAACTGAGTTTAAATTACTCTGGCAGCTTTGTTGGCTGCTAAATATTTCATACCAACTCCAAAAGCCAGGAGCTTACATGCCTATGCAAGAACTCTAATCTTTTTTTAGTTAAAGGGATTGAGCCCACACATTAGACAACATAAACCTGGATTCACAACTGAGTATTCACTTGGATTTCTTTGGGGTTTATCACACTGGCCTGTTGTCTCACAGCAATGATGTTATTTAAGGGAATGAAAACATACCAATATAGAAACAATCACTATCATGTTGTCTCTGCAATAATACTATGCTGCTGGTTTGGTGATGCATGTTCTGCAAAAGGTCTTCCTCATTGCCCTGCTGACTCCATGTCTTTTCAGCTGTCCCCACTACCTGATGCATACACTATACATGGGGCTATCAATTGACTATGCCTTCTACCCTCCTCTTGAAGGGCAGAGTGGCTGTGGCTGGTCCTCCTCACCCATCACTGCTAGAAGCAGAGTATCATGAAGGATTGTCTAAAAAGGGGCTTGTCATATGCAAGTCAATGACTCTGTTAACCTGAAAGGTTGGTGGTGGTAGTGGGAACTGGCAACGTACTGTCCAAAAAGGGTTTTGTCATATGGAGAACAATGACTACTGACACCACATGACTGCCACAATACTGGAACTGTAGCAGCATGAAAGGATTGCAAGAATAGGCAATAGTGGAAAAGCAGAGTTATTGGAGCCATTCACTGGTATCTCCTATGCAGGAGAAGAGACAACTCAATAATGATGAGAATGCAGTCTAACAATGGGAGAGTGATGATGTGATGTGATAAGGAGAGATCAAAAATGGAACTAAGCCAGCGCAGTTGTGCAACAAATCAGCATGTGATAAAACCCTTAGCAGTGTACTTCTGTGATATACACGTATCCCATTCATTCACATATTACTTTTTAGGCGTACCCTTAATCAATATTTGGTGCAATGTTCCTAAATAAAAAAATGTGAAATGACAGTTAAGAAGGATTCAGAAAAACAGGAGCTAGGTTGCACAATGCACAGCCAACTGAACAGTCCTATTTTTATATTAGCTTTGCATTCATGAGGGAGTTTATAGCACCCCTCATAAGCTCTTGCTGCTCCAGTCCTGTCCCACTTCTTTCAGACAGATTTACCATTTAGGGAATATGAAAGTAGGGCCAACACTATCATTAGGCACAATGGGTCAACTGTCTCAAGTGGCATATGTAGAAGCAGCATAAGCAACCCCTTGGACATTTCTCTTGATTCCTCTGGCTACTCTTCACTGTGGGGGAACAAGGGAACTGTCTGTGCCACATAGCCTGTCTTTCAGCTCCGTAAACCAGGGGTGGGAATCATAGGCCCTTTCTGCACAAGACACCATAAATGGATCTTTTCCGTAGTTAAGGAGGATTCTCTTGAAGCGCAGCAGCAACGTTGCGTTCTGCACCTCTCGGCATTAATGCAAATTGAAACGGAGTGTCTCTTCCACATTTTGCCCCGCCCCACTGGCCCTGATTGGCCTCCTGCCAGCGCGACCATTTTCTTAATGTGCACTAAAGCACATTTAACATTTCCGCATTGAGGAAGCATATGGGATATACGCAGATGAGGCGGCACAAAACGGATTTTTTCTGTGGTTCAAATAATGAATCGTAGCTACTTCTTTTAGATGGGATGGCTATGGATTGCTACAACGTCATGTGGAACCATGGCCCCAGAAACAAATACAACCAGTAGCTACTATGTTTTAGCAACGCCATGTGGAAATGGCCATAGAAGCCTCCAGTTGTTGTTAGACTGCAATTCCTAGAATTTATCACCTTTGGCTATACTAGTTAGAGCTGATAGGAACTACGGTCCAATGATATCTGGAGTACCAGAAGGTTATTACTTCTTACTACTTCTGGTATAAACTAGCTTGCTGTCCTCAAGTAGATCATAGGTAATTTTCTCTGGCAAAGTTGAAGTCAAATTCACTTGCCGGTCTATCTGTCTTCTGTATGTGGAACAGAGAGAGAATATTTTGCCCTTTGCCTCAGGCAGCAAAATGACCTCACCTACCCACAGTGAGCAGGATACTCATTCCATATTTCTGACCACATAGTGTTATCGCTCCAACTGATTCATTGATTCTGCACCCTATGGACAGGGCTAGATATACAGCTGCCATTTTTTTTCCCCTCAACACTTCCATATACCCTCCCTTTTTGTCCTTGGGTGCAGTATGATCATTTCTGCTTAGCAAACCTATCTTTTCTTTTCCCTTGTTGAATCTGAACAATCTACTAGCAATTGTGAAATGATTGCTTTCACCTCCCACCCCTACACCAACAGTTCATAAAAGTGCTTAGCCAATGACAACTTTCAGATGACAGGCTGGTAACAGATAAAGATATGGCTATTAGCAATTCTCATTTCTTCCCTAAATAGCAGCAACCGAATTAGGTCCTAGCATTGTTTATAACATGTCATGATGGTATAGTCTGTATCTCTTAGCTGTCAAGTGGGAATAGAAAAAAGTAATTAACTTCTGGCCCTTCTTTCTCTGATCACTGGAAAGTTACTTCTTTGGATTACAGTTTTCAGAATCTGACACCTCAGGGATTCTAGGAGTTGCAGCCCCCAAGAATAGTTTTTCCAAACCTTGCAGTTCTACAAGCAGAAGCTTTTTCACACTGGACTAAAATCTTTTTGATTCAGCAGACCTACCTAGATATGCTTCTTTGGTTAGCTGGAAGCTTTTTAGTCAATGAACCAGCTTAGAAGAAATGCACATCTGCCTATAAATAGCACTGGAAGCATTCATTGATTAGACCCATGTGACTGACCATTTAATGTTTTGATGAGAGATAAAAATAGAGTCCTCATTAACCAGAGTCAGCTGCTTAGACCAGCGTTTCTCAGATGCTTGCAGCTGAGCCCTAAGTCAAGATAGTTCTAACCTGTCCAAGTTCCTTCTTTCTCATCCCATATTTTGAATAGGTTTGCTACGGACAGTAATCAGTTTTAACTGTATTTTCCCATGTAGGTTAACTTCAGCCAGTTGTATTCTTAAGTCCCTTCTTTCACTGTTTTCAGTGATGTGCTTCACTTAATGCACTACTTGATTTTTTACACGATTCCGCTCATGACCACGCTGCATCATATGTTTTGGAGTCTTTAGCATTCATTAATAATAGAGAAGAATGCATAATGTGTACTGTGGATACCGATGTTCCTGACGCTGTCAGTATCCATGTTGTTGTTGTTGTTGTTGTTGTTTTGTGGTGTTAGCAGCAGTAAATGACAACAGTTCTTACCCTAAGTTCAGACAGGTTCCATACCCTTGACCACAGTTGAAGAATGAAGCCAATTCACACAAGATACTTTTCCCACTAACAGATCAATTCTCTATAAACAAATACTGTCATGCTGACAATATAGCGTAGTTTGCAGTGCCTCTAAACACTGAAATACAATTGTTTGTTTTTGGAAAAGATTATAGAGTGCTTGCTATTAAATTCCCATTGAGGTCAGTAGAGTTGCATCCATCCATCTGAACTGCACAGTGGGGAATGTTTAGCATTATTATAGCCTTGCACTGACAAATTAATTTTTTAACTTTGTTATGATAACTCAGTGCTCACTCTAATCTAGGGGTGGGAAATAAGTAGCCCTTCATTAATTTCTGGACTGCAACTCCCATCACCTTCCTATCATTAGTGGGTGCTGGCTAAGGCTGATATGAGATGCAGTTCAACAACTGAAACCCTTCTGCAACACACAATTGTAGCACTATGATTCCACTTTAATTGCCATGGCAACAGTCCATGGAACCCTGGGATTTGCAGTTTAGGGAGAGTTATTTACAATTCTCATCCAGAGAGCTCTAGTGCCTCTCCAAACTACAAACTGCAGGATTCCATAGGATACAGTCAGGGCAGTAGTAGAATCATAATGCTACGATTTTGTAGCATGAGAGGGTGAACCACTTACTCTTCATTGCTGCCATCATCTAAGTGCCCTAAGATTTCAGCAGCTTAAACTTGCCAAGATCAGGGCAAAGCTATTCATATAATATTTACCCAACAAGACCTCAGCTTTGCTTAGTGAACTGATGGGGGTTTATCTGTGCTGAGCTAATTTTGTGATTCCAGTCATTTTGCCTGATGCCTGTGTGTAGTTCTAGAGTGGTGTTTGCTAGGTGAAAAAAGAATGGGCAATTTACAATTTGAAGTGAGTGGGCCTATACTTGTAGAAAATGGAACTGAATTATCTTCCAATTGATATGCTTCTTGTGCTTAGCACATGTGCGTGTGCGCACACACACACATACACAAAGCTTAATAAAATTCAGGCAGCTCAAATTGCTCCCATTTTTCCAGTATCGCTCCGTTTGACACTGCCAGTGACATGAGTGGGAATGAATGAAAGACATGAAGCAGTTTGTCTGCACAATAACCCAGTTCCCATTCAACCACATCCTGATAACTCTTTATTATGGCTCTCCACCTCCACATCCTTCTGTATATAGCACAACGTGTCTGTTCTGTTTTTGCTAAAGAAAGCTATGTGGGTCAGATTTTTTTTTTTTTTTTAAAAAGCAACTTCTGCTTCTGCACACGCAAGCAAATATCTCTTTCCAAAGGTAAAAGAATATACGAAGCTCATGACTACGAACTCCTAATTTTAAAAAAAACAAAACAGCTGGACTTCAGAGTACAGTCAGCCCTCCACATTTGCAGGTTTGGCTTTCATGGATTTAATTATTTGTGAGTTTCTTCAACCCATGTCCCCCACCTCCAGTGCTGCTTTTCTGTGGAAACTTTCCCTCTTGGCAGCTCCAGTCAGGCAGCCCTTTAAAAACCCACCTCTAGTCGTCCTCCTCCTTCTCCACCAGCCACTGTCTGGCCAGCTGAGGATGGTTCACAGCAAAATTTCTCAGCACCACAAACCTTCTCCTGATGTTTCATACAACCAAGGAAGGAAATGGGTGACAGAGAGTAAGTATAGGACCACTATGCTCACCCATCCCTCTTCCTCCGCTTTCCCTGAACTGGTTTGAACCCTGGGTGTCCGTTCCCCACCACGCCTCAGCTCCCTTCCCACAAACACACACACATTTTGATATTTGCAATTTTTCACTTTTGCAAGGGTCCTGCACTCCTAACCCTAGCAAATGTGAAAGGCCAACTGTAATTGGTTAACAAAGAGGCTCACCTGCTTAATATATTTACAGACTTCCAAATCTTAAAATAATTTATATCTAAGCAATGCAGGTCGTTGGCAGAATAAGGATGGTGCAGTCTGCTAAATGGTGTTAGTGAATGACTACTAGAGATCAAGCAATATAGCTGAAATGGAAATGACTTCCCTGAAACTATTATAAATCTGTCTCTAATTTGAGCCAAGAAAAAACACACACAGTTCAATGGACTGCCTTAGACCCACCTTCCCTTGCCTGGCCCATCCTCCAAATGTATCAGGAGATCAGTTCCATTATCTCCTAGGAAGTCACTATGCTGGGTGTAGATGGCAGGAGCTATAGTTCAGCAAATTTGGAGGGTGCATGGTTGAGAAAGGCTACCCCTGAATAATCTGATACATTATTTAAAAGATGGCAGTAGAATTTTGGACTTTGCCACCTCCCTGCAGGGATATCTGCATCGCATTTTTAAAAATGTCCCCATACATAAACAGCTCCCTGTGTCAGGTGAGGAGGATGATACAATAAACCTGTAGCACTGGAGGGAAATATGCAAGGATTTAACTACTAGGGAACCTAAGTCCTCACCTGACATCCACGATGTGGTACACTCAAGAACAGAATAATTACTCTGTGGGATTACAGATCTCATAACTCCTCACCCTACATGGCCAATGGCTTTGCAGACCATGGCATTCTGGACAATTACCAGCAAATTATGATTTCTGTAAAATGAGGAACAAAAACTAGAGAACACCCCATGAAATCAGCAGAAAAAATGGGAGAAATCTATCAAGGTACTCAATAGATGAATGTTTTATTTATTAAAAAAACCAACACAATTCAGCCTGTATGTGGGCCCACAGGCTTTCTTCAGGGCTATTTGAAATTTAACTTCAGAAATTTCTGGAGCTGAAACTCTCACACCATTTACTGGATTAAATTTTACAACGTTTAACAGATGAAAACCAGGGCCCTTTTCACACGGCATCTTCCATGTGAAAGAGGGCCTGGAGCGTCACACGATTATGAGGAGCGATCTGCACGAAGCACTCACAACCGCTCAATGCTCCAGGGGCTGGCAGGCGCCAATCGTGCACCTTTTCATTTTCAGCTAGAAGCCAAACATGGTGCATGATTGCGCATTGCTCCCGGGCCCCGCATGCACTTACCTGGCATGTAGAGTTCCCAGAGCCGCGCCGGTTGCGCTTCCTGCCCCAGTGCAGCCAGGGAAGGTCCCAGGCTGTGCTGCGGAAGGAAGAAGCGGGGCTCTCGCGCAAGCAGGCAGCTCATGCAGAGCCAAAGGACCTCAGACGCAAGAGCCTCTCGCCGGAGGCTGCGCGTGCGATCCCCACATCCCAGGGCCGGAAAAAGGTAAGGTGTGGAAAGGGCCCAGGACATGTACAGCCAAGCAACGTGACATTCTTGTCAAGAGGGCAGAAGTTATTAGTGAGAGAGAAGACACAAGCTAAGGGAAACTGCATCAGTTTGCTTCTGTCGGAGTCTCCTGGGAAAGGCAAGATTTGCCAATAGTTTGTAGCATTCTGATGCTGCAAAACTGTAACTAAAAAAATCTACTTTAATCACTTTTGCATCAACATAAACAAAGTATTTCTTAAAATTGTTAACTATGACAGCTAACTACTTTGGTGGCCCCTCAGAACTGCAACTAATTACTTTAAAAATAACATCAAGCTCTGCTACTTCTTGGTTAACTACCTTGTCTTCCACTCCTGCTTAACTACTATCTATCTATCTATCTATCTATCTATCTATCTATCTATCTATCCATCCATCCATCCATCCATCTATCTATTGTATTTATATGTCCCTTTTTCTCCCAAAGGAGAATCCAAAGTGGCTTCCAAAAAGTTAGAAAAAACTTTAAAAAACATTTAAAACAATTAAACACGTTTTAAAAAACATATAAAATTATAAAAAATTACAATTTTTTTTAAAAAAAGAAATCACGTATCTATGTTACTCTCTCTTGACTATGGTCATTTTCACAAAACAATGCTCTCCTGCATCGTCCTGTCACAATCCCGGCAGGTTGCCAACATTCCCTTCAGCACCCAGCCAGCCGTCTGCAGAAGGGAGTGTAAGGGACATTCTCTTTCCTCCTGCACTGCAGCAGGACTTCTTCCCAAGCTGTAGTGGGGAAGGAAGCACATGATAGCACTTCTGGCCCTTCTGCATGGCTCGGGACAATGGAAGCCTCATGCAATTGGGGGCCATTGATGGAGCTTTTCCATCAATGATACACCCCACAATCACGCCAGCTGGGGATGTGAGAAAGGCAGGACCACGAAGATGTCATGCAAAAGCATTGTTGCTGTCCTGCTCCTCTTGCATCCTCATGCCAGGATGCCATCACCATGCAGAAAGAGCCTATGGTTTTGGGAAAGGAATCTAAAATAAGCACACCTTTTACTTATACCTATTTGAAGAGATCACCAGCAAATACTAAAGAACTTAGATGAGAAGGAACAAAGCTGTCTTGGGTTATTTAAACCTCTGCCAATACTCTGCATCCAGATTATTCCTGTTGAAGAAGCCTTGCCAATTCCTCACATTTTGGATCAATTCTTCTGGAGAAGTCTATTTATAACCTGAAAAATGAATGTGCCCAGAATTTTACATTTTCAGAAATCGATAACATTTAGCTCAAAATTCACTTCCTATATTTATCCCAGCAGTTTCCTTTAGAAAGCTGAACGTTTTAAAACCATTATCCTTGAAGAGGAAAACAGAAGTGCTAACCTACTGTGACATTAGATGGGGAACTTTTGAACTACCACTAAACTTTGCCTTCAAAGATGCCTGATCTACAGAGAATAAGACAAAGACAGTGGCATTAGCTGAATGTGGATGATGAAGATCTGAGGTATGTATCACTGTGTGGAAGTAATGGCCAACCTTCTTCCCACTCCATTCCTTCCTTTTTAACATGACTTGGTACCACGCAAGGCAATGCATCAATGGTCTATCCCTCTTTCTATTGCTCAGGTTGTGAGTGGAGTTCCTTATGCAGCCAGAATATATCCCTTGTGTGAGAGAAGGAAGGACGCAAGCCTGAAGGAATCTCAAGGTTTCCAGGAGCATCTTATAAAGCAAAAAAAGCCCATGGTATGCAAAACTCCTAAAAACAGTCCAGTGATGACTGAGCATATTGTGTAACACTTAGAACGCTGAATGACTGTTGTGGGAATGGGAATGGAGAGCCTGGGGCAGAGGAAATAGATGGAATGAAGTATTTCTGAATAGGAGCACTCCACACTGCAATACCTTGTTGCAAGTTCCCCCTTGTTTTCTCTATTCTCCTTTTGGATGCACACAAACACTTCACCAGCTTGCTTCTTTATGGACTAATGTCTCACAGCAGCAAATGCCTGACAGTTGTTAGGTAAACAATTGTGTGACCTGCATGTTTATACATTATCAGAATATTGAGGTGTAACAGGCAGTCACGGTGTCTTCTTGAGATTCATAACAGTTCTGAACTGCGAAAAGTTCCTCCTGCTTTGGGAAATCCTCTGAACTGATATCAGAATAGTCTAGGAAAATCGAAATAATCTGATGAAGTGTGTATTATCAAGCAAATCATTTCAACTTGTACATTCTGAGGATCTAAATGTATTTTATTTATCGTACTGTGAATAATGGAAGCAGGAAAAAAATCCAATTGATAATACAGGCAGTGACAAATCATATTTTCTATTATTCCATGTTGGCACAAAGTAGCTGATAGAAAGGAAGAAGCTATTGTACAAAAAGAATAGACCTAAAAAAATGTCTCAGAGATCATAATAAAGAAGCCCCCAAAGCCCTAGTTACATCTGTTATGAATCCTGAGGTCTTAACTGTAGTGTCCTGCACACATTCAGATTTTTGTGCATGATAATGAGGAAGCTTCCTTAGTTAAAAACAACAAAAACAACAATAATTAACTGTAAGTTAAGTTTCTCAGAATTCGAACCAGGTCACCAAGATCTGTGCTCAGTTCTGCAATCATAGCCCTGCAGATTCTAAAGACGGCTTTTGTGTGTTTCTTTTATTCATCCATTTAAAAAATTCTATTCTGCTTTACCACTATAAAAAGCCCTCAGTACAGCCTGCAATGCAGATTAAAAATTGTAATAGTAAGAACAGACTAACGCTAACCATTCAAAATTAAAAGAGTAGTGGATTTTAAAATAGAAAGGTATGAAAAGATTAAAAGATCTTGCTTTGATTTCAATGTTTGACCAAATAGAATAGACTTGACTTAGTAAAAATGATGCCAGGTAAATGACCTCAGGGAGAGAATAGCAAAGCCAGTGTGGCATTAAGGAGAACAAGCCCATGTTTGGTAGCCACCTATCAAATCTCTGAGGAGGGAGAACCAGGAAAAGTGTACAGAGTGCACAGAAGACATGATAACTCCACCACAACATTTCCAAACTGAGAGTCCCAAATGTTGGATAACAGTTCTTATCATCCCCAGCCATTTCAGTCATGTTGGCTGGAGACAACGGGGTTTATAGTCAGCTTGGGAAAGGCTGCCTTAAAAGGACAGGAGCCTTTAATTGTGGGGGACAGTTGTGTAGGGATGAAGGGGGGTGGGACAGTTCACCCCGGGTGGCAATGTTTTTTTGGGGCGTCCCAGCCCATAGCCATGCCCCTGCATGCCCTGGCCATGCCCCCACGCACTGCACGCATACCCCTATGCACCGTGGCCACACCCCTTTCACTGTAGCCCCGCCCCCTTCAAGCTCCACCACTGGTGGGGGGAAATTATCTGAAATTTCCCATTAAATAACAACTCCCTTCTCCTTTGCAGCACTAGAAATCTGACATGTTAAGTGTGGTTTCACTTGGCCACATGGTCAGCACCTTTAGGTAACCTGGACCCTTGTATGTTTATAGGCAACAGGTATTCAGCTTTCAGGTGGCGCTGCATGTATCCCAGTAGCTTCAATCAACTCATAGATATTGTGGGTAACAGAGAGAAGGCTTTGTACTTCAGAACTGCTGGATATCTTCCATCTTGCAAACTTGGCAGTGGATTTAGTGAAAGCAGCAAGAGGTCTGTGAATTCAGATCTGTTTCCAAGTTCTCAGAAGCAGCGGAGAGGCTTATTTTTAAAACATCAAGATACACAGCACTGTTTATTCCTGGGGGTTAGACTTCACCCTTATCCATGGTCACCCACAACAAGCTTATGAGGTACACTATCGTTACCTGCATTTCACAGACAGAAAACTGGCAGGAAGTGGCAGTTTGTCACATTGTAAATGATTAATGGAACACTTTTGGTGTAATAAAAATCATACAACCACAATTGACAAAAAAGGAAAAACTATACCTAACCTATATCCAATAGAAATTAATCAACAGAAGTCAGGATAAACAAATTAATATGTCAATATATAAATTTATAAAATAGTTACACATTTTTAAAATATACAAAAACAGTCATCATGCAATACATATATCACTGCAAATCGCACTCAAAAAGAGTCAACTTGGTTTGAAGTCCTTGAAAAGAGAACAAAAACAACAACAAAAAAACTTGTGGCTTTCTGCGTTATACTGTGATAGTGCTATTATTCCACTTTCAACATCCTGTGCAATTCTGGAGTTTGTAGTTTGCTAAGGCCAAATTGCTCTCTGGCTGAGAATTCTAAATGCCCCTCCCTAAACTATAAACCCCAGGATTCGATAGGATGTTGAAAGTGGATTAAAAGCACTATAACAGTGTAGTGCAGAAGTAGCCTCAGTCTCTTTTCTATTATACAGCCAGATGTATTTCGACACAAGTCTTTTTCATTGGCATGTACAACTTTCCAAAATATCCAAAGTCTCCAAGAACAGAAGAAACCTATACAGCCTGTGGAGAGTGAAGGAGAAAAGCTAGCACTGATTGATTTAACGTGCGTAAGTCAAAGCTTTCCATGAAAGCCAATAGCTATCAATGTGTACCTAATCATGAGCTGGATTCATGACCAATATTTGCATAGCAAAGATCTTGAATTTATGTCACTGTCCCAGCTCTGAGCATCTCTTACTTGAATTACTACATCATCAGTTCCTTATGCCTCCCCGGTCCCATTGACTTGGCCATGACAAGCTATAATACAGCACATGCTTTGTGTACAAAAATTTCTAGGTGTAAGCTTCAGCATTTCTGAAAGAAAAGACTTCAGCCCAAGGGCTGTAGCCAGACAGCACAGACTGGGCTTGGAATTGTGTAGTTCTCCAGATTTCACGTCAGCCTTAGCTAGCAGAGTCAATGATGAGGATTCAATAGAGTGTCAAACATATAGAGGGCTACATATTCTCTGTCCCATGGGTGTAGCTGATGTAGGGGGGAGGCAAAAGAAGGGTGTTGCTTCCAAAATAAGAATCCTGCTCCTCTAATGAAATTTCTCTTTAGTCCCCCAATTTCTAACATTCCAGAGACTGAGACACTGAAAATTGTTCACACCTAGAACCCTTATATTTCTATGCTGTTATTCCCTCAGTAATTTTTCCTGCCTCTTTTCATTGGATGCCTAGACTAAATTTTGAAATGTTCAGTTGAAGTTTTAGAAATTTGGGGACTGGAGGAAAAATTAGTGGGGGCAGAAATCTTATGGGAAGACAGCACTCTCATTTATTTCTCCCTGTAACTATACCTCTGCTGCAGCAATATTTGGCTAGATGGACCAGTGGTAAGTCAAAGCTTTCTTTGACCAGTGGTCCATCTATAAGGCATCTTACTCTTTCACTTCTGCTCCACCTTTGCCTATCAAAATCAACTCTTTGAATAAGCCAAGCCCTATGAGGATAGACTTAGAGAGCTGGGTATGTTCAGTCTGCAGAAGAGAAGGTTAAGAGGGGACATGATAGCTATGTTTAAACATTTGAAGGGATGCCATGTAGAGGAGGGAGAGGGCTTGTTTTCTGCTGCTCCAGAGACCAGGACAAGGAGCAATGGATTGAAGCTGCAGGAAAGGAGATTCCACCTGAACCTCAGGAAGAACTTCCTGACAGTCAGGGCTGTCCGGCAGTGGAATATGCTGCCTCGGAGTGTAGTGGAGTCTCCTTCCTTGGAGGTTTTTAAGCAGAGGCTGGATGGCCATCTATTGGGAATGCTTTGAGGGTATTCCTGCATGGCAGGGGGTTGGACTGGATGGCCCGTGTGGTCTCTTCGAACTCTACATTTCTATGATTCTATGATTCTAAATGCCAAATCTAGAGTCCTAACGGTATTCCAAGGTATATATACTTCAACATCTGGCTACCCACAGATTCTTTGTCTGTTGACTGCCAGGTTCTTCATCATTCTGTAGTTTTGCAGATTGGCTGTAAATATGCAAGAGGAATGACTGGGAACCCTGCCAACAACTCTTGGTATGCTGCATGGAGCTATACATGGGGCATAGTAAAGGAGGAAATTGCCTTATAGTGACTCAGATTTCTGGGCCTTCTAGCTGCCTTTTATATACAACCATTTTATTTGGCTAGGTCCCATCCAAGATATGCTGACGCTTTTCAGTAGCCCTGATGGTGGCTGTAGTCCAACACAACTTTCAAATCTAGTGTATACAGACACACAGCAGCCCTCCAGAATTTCAGACAGGGCCCTTTTCAACTCTTCCTAGAGATACCACAGGTTTTTGGATTTTGACTAAAACGAAAGATAGCTTTTCTTTCTCTTCTGTTTAGAAGAAGAGTCCTAGGAAGGGTGCAACTGCCCAAGGAAGAGAGATTTCTCTAGAGTTTGAAAATATTATTTTTGGATTCAACATCTAGAATTTCCCGGTGTTCACAACCACGGTAGTTCAAAAGTGTAATTTTTTCCAAACTCTATGTTTCTTATTGGTTGGTGTTGCACTTAGAGAGATTTTTGTTGTTATTGTTATTGTTGTGTACCTTCAAGTCATTTCCAACTTGTGGCAACCCTAAAGCCAACCTACCATAGGGTTTTCTTGGCAATCTTTGTTCCAAGGGTTTGGGTTTTTTTTTCCTAGAAATTTTACCTCCTGTGAAATTCCTAACCAGATTCTACCTCTTCTGCCTAGCCTCTGGTCTATTTTTTATTTAACCTTCATTCCCAAATACATTAAGCATATGCAATGACATTTGTTTAAACTTTTCTCCTGCCTGTTATTGTTTTTCTCATTGTTTTGGATTGTAAGTTGCCTGGGAAAGAGAATTTTTTTCTCTTATGAAACTCCATAAGGAATCTCATGTACATGCTTGGTATTGCTACTGCTGTTGTCTTCTAAATATTTCTATCTTGCCTTTCTTCAAGGGAACTCAGGGTAGTGCCTGCAAAGGGCTTTTTAGTGTATTGTACTTTTAAAATTTGGACTTTGAGGCACATTGTTTATTTTATAGTTGCAAGCATGTTCACTTCTCTTTCTGTATCATTCTTGGATGGCAACTGGTGGTTTTCTACATCATGTTCTTCTCATATCTTTCTTTGGATGGAAATTGGTTGCATTGGGGAATTATTTGAATTTGGGCCCACTAACCTCTTTTCTTCATGACCTCCCACAAGCCCTGCTTACTCTTGAGAAAACCAGCTCAGTGATGAACACTTCCATGTTATTTTCCAATATGGGGTTTGTGTCATGCACTATATCTCGGTAAAGATCCCTCCATACTAATAGAAGCATATGATGCAACTGTGCCTACACTGCTTCTGAGTTTCCTGGGTGAGCAATGCTCATCTTCTGAGGACAGCTGGTACTTTTGATCCACAGCCAGCCTTTCTGCATGAGCTTTGAGAAAAAAGCAAGAGTGGAAAAGTGGCCTTCAGGAAATATTCAAAAACGTGTTTATCAGTGACACTGAAACTCTGATCTCTGACTGCTCATTCAGAAGCCAAGAATCCAGTAAAGCTGGTTTGAGATGGGAGTTAGATAGGAATGAAGAGGCTTGCAATTTTTTTGAAAAGCAATTTTATCAGCTATGGACTAAAAAGAGTCCAATGTTTTGATGCAAAGGCCGCCCTGATTCCAATGCTTCATTCCCACATGGAATGGAGGATACAATTTTACAAAAATATATATATAAACTGGAATGTGTCCCAGTTGATCAAAGACTGGCCCTATGGGGAATGATTTAGGGCATTGTGGATGCTCAGCTTGGAGAAGAGAAGACTGACAGATGATATGACAGCCATCTTTAAATATCTGAAGGGAGAAAGCTTGTTTTCTGCTGCTCCAGGACATAAACAAGAAAAGATATTCCATCTAAACATTGTGTATGTGCACGTGTGTGTATGTATGTGTGCACCATTAAGTTACCTGTCACCTCGTTACGACCCCATGCATTTCAAAGTGTCTTCTTAGGCCAAGAATACTCAGAGGTAGTTTTTCTAGATTCTTCATCATCCATTTTGAGTATATGTCAAGTCTTGTCTTTTAATGGCTTTATACTCGTAGTGGATTAAAACACTGTAACAGAGCTAGGCAACCCAGTTATTCTTCAGATATGTAGGACTACAAATTTCATCAACCTTGGCAAGCCTCAGGGTAAAGAGCTGTGGGTGTTATAGTTCACAATATACGGAGGGTGTCATGTCATCTACTTTGTGCTATAATTAATACATGTAATATGCTTTTTATTCCAACTTTTGTACGAAAGTTATGGATTTTGCAATGCCAGTTATCAAAGATGATTAGATCAAGAAATCATATAATGATGGGAATTAAGGAAAATAATGCAAATGTAGGAGACAACTTGTTCTATACCTTCCCTAAAACCAGAATCACACATTTTAAATGTTTTTCGTTTTTCCCTCCTGTCCACCCAACAAGGGCTGTCCTTGTGAAAAATACCAGCAATCTGTTATGTTAAGCCTGAGCTGGAATTGTCACAACACCGGTTGAAAACAGCTGTATTCCAGTCCATTGGCATACTCAAGTCCCAAGTCCTTGTTATCTCAGGAGATCTGTTTGCCTGTATATGATTCTTCTAGATATTTACCACTGAGGCATCCCTCTTTTGGGTTCCGCAGTACATGGAGTTCAGAGTCTTTCCACAAAAAGTAGGGCCTTGGCTGTTGTAGCCCCAGAGTTAAAGAACACCCTCCTACTGGAGGCCTGTTCAATCCTCTTCTTGTCATCTTTCAAAAGGCACCTTAAAGCCTTCCTCTTTCAATGTATCGTCAGAATGATTATGGCTGCAATCTTCTATTGCAAGGGTCGCAATCATGCCGCCCTGCAGATGTTGTTTGTCATCTCTCAGCAGCCCTAGCCACCATGGTTAATGGTGAAGATGTTAGCATTTAGACTCTAATAACATCTGGAAGTCTGTATGATTCCCACCCCTGCTCTGCATATCTGAAAATATGTCCCACTCAACTCTGTGTGATCTACTTTTGAGCCAGCAGATTGCACTGGGAAATGTTTTAAATACTTTAAAAATGTTATTATAATCCATTTTCTACTGGTATTTATATATTGCTGCTCTCTTCCAATGCATTTTAATAGGTTTGCTTGATGTTCCCATTTCTTAATTCCTGTACACCACATATTGGTTAACTAGTAATACATGTTCTTTTCTATATAATATTTTTATTAAACACATACATTTTAAATACATGAAACAACACACAAAGATATATAAAACCCACACATACAGAAGAAAAAACATATATTACACCAATCCTCTCCCCCAAACTAAACTAAACTAAACTATACTAACTACTCTAACCTACATAGGGATAACACAACTATGACCTCCAGCCTCTCAGATGGTAGTTAAAAACTAACTAGTAATATGCTTCCTCAAAGCTAACAGTAATCTATGTTTTTCAACTACTGTATTTGCTGGTGTATAAGACTCACCTTTTCTCTGAAAAATAGTTTGAAAATGGGGTGTGTCTTGTACACAGGTGCATCTTATACACTGGCAAATACAGTAATCCACCCCACTATTTGGTCCTTAAAACCAGGGTGCTTTTTTCCCCTCACTGCTTTAATTATGATTTTTTAAGGTTTTTTTTTTCTTCAAAATATTGTTTTGGTCTGTTTCTAAAGAATATTTTTATCTGCTCTTCATCAGATGGGGACTTGAGTGGGCTGATAAAGATATACTTAAATAAATAATACACCTGTTGCCAGTACTCAGAGACTATAATTATGTTCCTGGAGTTTCAAAAAAATTTTTTAAGATTGCATTGCTGTCAGGTTCTTGGAACTGTATTCCAGAAAAGAAAAAAAAACATCTTTTCCAAGCACCTGTGCCCAGTTCCCTAAGGACCAAACACTACTGAATTCAGAACTGCATAGACTCCTATAGGAGTGCAATGACAGATTTTCTTTTCTTCAGCCTTCCAGTATGAACTGTGGATGAAGGCATTTTAAAAGTAACAGTCCTGCCTCTACTCCTGGTTTTTGGACACTGCACATTACTTCACAGGAAAAATAAAATTAATCTCTAAATACACGTCTTTTGCAATCCTTTTTCAAAAGAAAAAAAAAACCACAATTTTTCCTAAGCTTTGATTATAGTTTTAGGGATTTTTCTTCTTTTTAATTTATATTTATTTATTCCATTTATATGCCGCCTTTTATATGCCACCACTTATATGCCGCCTTTCTTGCAGAGTAGGCGCCAATGCAGCTTCCAAAAAAAGTTAAAAAGTTACAAATGTTTAAATCAATTAAAAATATTTATATAGATAGATAGATAGATAGATAGATATAGATATAGATATAGATAGATATACACACACACATTTATAAAAACCTGTAACAGTTTTTAAAAAACAGCTTGATAAATAAAATCTCCCCTGCTTGAAAAGAAATGTTTTTGCCTGGTGAAAGGAAAGCAGGGAGGGGGGCAGCCTACCCTCCTGCAGAAGAGAGTTCCACAGGTTGGGAGCAGTCACTGAGAAGGCTCTCTCTCGTGTCCTCGCCAGGCGAACCTCAGATGGTATGGGGACAAGAGAAAGCCTTCCCCTGTGGATCTTAGGGCTCTGGCAGGTTCATATATAGAAAGAGATATGGGCCATTTCCACACTAGACTGTTATAGCGCTATTGTTCCACTTTCAACATCCTATGGAATCCTGGGGTTTGCAGTTTAGGGAGGAGCCTTTGAGAGGCCTCAGGGCCCCCCCCTAAACTGCGAACCCCAGCATTCCATAGGATGTTGAAAGTGGAACAATAGCGCTATAACAGTCTAGTGCGGAAACGGCCACGGTCTTTCAAATAGTCTGGACCTACTGCCTGACCTAATTCAGGTATTTTTTTGAGGGTGAGCAGAATAGCAAGAATTGCTAGGATACTGATGTGTGTAAATATCCTGTACAGATACCTCTCTCCCCACTTCTTTTACTTCTTTTTTAAAATCACTTTCAACACTGTCTGAACGACATAGTTGTAGTGAAGACGCTTCCACGCGCGGTCCTGCGACGGCCAGCCCAGGCGCCCGGTAATCATGTCCTTATGAAATGTGGAGGCGCTGCGTTGAACCTCCTCGAGCTGCTGAACCCTCCGAAAAACCAAGGACGGCGTCAGAGCGATTGACAGCGAGCTGGAGGAAGCGCGCATGCTCCCTCCGTCCTTTTTCGCCTGGCAACCACGGCCGCCGCCAACCTTCCCTAGCAGCCTTTGTAAAAAAAAAACAAAAACCCCGTCCTCTCCTCTTCGCCCGCCGGCTCTGATTGGCTGCGCCGCCTCCCGAGCAATGACATCACGGCCGCCCCTGCCCCTGGACGCCGGATTGAATGAAGGGCCATCGAGCGCGGAGCGGCAGCCGGCGAGGGGAGCGGAGCGCGGGCAGGCGGTGGGGGACGTCGCCGAGCCCGAGGAGCCTCCGTGAGGGCGCAGAGCCCCGGGCGCCCGGGAGATCCGCCGGAGCAGCGGCGGCGGCAGCAGGTGGTTTTTCCTCTCCGCTCCCGTCCTTGGAACGGCGGGGACCTCCGGCTGCTGTGGAGACGTAAGAACAGCAGCAGCAGCAGCAGCAGCAACCGCCTCCTTGAACATCTGCAACGGAGAGAGCACCCGCCGGCGTTCCCTTCCTCAGGGGGACGACAGCTGCAGCCCCCTCGGTCATCTCCTTGGAGCGGCTGGAGGGAGCAGCGTCCTTCCCCTCGGCGTCCCTTCTCCCTTGGGTACCGCCCGCATCCTCCTCGCTCGCTTTCCCACCCTCCTCTTCCCCGCTCCTTCCGACCTCGGCGGCGGCAGCACCTCCTCCTCCTCCTCCTCCCCGGGGCGCGCGGGTCCCCGTCCCTTCTCCTCTCCCCACGCCACTGCTCGCCTCGCCGAGGCCCCTCCACAGCAGCCAAGACGCCGCGGGCCGTGCTCCGAGTGAAGAATGGGACGTCGAAGCTGGCCAAGCCGCAGGCGGCGGCCGAAGCCCCCGGAGGCGGCGGCGGCGGCGGCGGCAGCGGTTCGGGGCTTTTCATGGAGCGGTCGCAGAGCCGCCTCAGCCTGTCCGCCTCCTTCGAGGCCCTGGCCATTTACTTCCCCTGCATGAACAGCTTCGACGAGGAAGACGCGGGTAAGGGCGGCGGAGGGCGAGCGCGGCCGGGGAGGGCGGGGGGGGAGGGAGAAGAGAAGGGGACGCCTGCAGATCCGACCACGGTTTGGAGCTACGGGGGAGAATATCGTCGAGGTGGGGATTATGCTGGATGTCTTGGGGCCGTGCATGCACCAACCTGCCCCAACTGGGCTCCTCTGGGACAGGTGGGACTACAAATCCCATCACTCCAGGGCCTGGCTGGATGGCCTGGAGGCTTGTAAGCAAACGCAACTAGACATGGCCCTGTATAGGACGGTTAAGGTGCAGCGTGGGTAGTGTGTAGGATTACCTTTGCTCCCCCCTTCGGACATACCTGTTTTCATTCTCTTTCCTCCTCCAGGTGAGAATAAGAACGGACTCCAGTGGCTTGGGGAACAGCGCCTTACTTTGCTGATAGGAAGATGCCTTAACTGAAGGGTGAATTAATAGATAGCAGATGCTAGAGACTGGGGTGGGGTCAGGGAGGAAGACAGAAAAGGCTGACCACTCCTGTCTTGACTATCTTCTTCGCTGCACTACATATATAATAATGTGATGCCAAGGAGTTGGTTCCACTCTTCTAGCCTCTCCCACATGTTTCTAGCTGTGAAAAAGATTGTGAATGAAAGCAAAGGGGATGTTTTATGTCTTCGTACACCACTACTGATGGAGAAGGTCCTTCATACTTGCAGAGTAATTCATCTCCCCACCACTGCTATGATGAGAGAATGGTGAAGGACATGATCAGGGAAACAAATCAAAGGAAATGGTAGAGAAGCGGTGGATGTAACGCTGTGTGGGTCAAGGGCATTTGGGAGGCAGGTAACAGGAAAAGGATTTGGTATACAGTCAGCCCTCCACGTTGCTAGGGTTAGTGGGCACAAGACCCCCGCAAAAGTGGAAAAATCACGCATATCAAAATGTACGTGAGTGTCTGTGAGAAGGGGGCTAAGGCATGGTGGAGAGAACAGAGAGAACCCGTGGTCCAAACCAGGTCAGGGAAAGGAGAGGCAAGGGGGATGGGATGGCATGATGGCCCTACACTTTCTTTCTCTCACCCATTTCCTTCCTTGGGTGTAAGGGGGGCACAGGGAGAGGGTTGTCATGCTGCGAAATTGGGCTGCAATCCATCCTTAGCTGGCCAGGCAGTGGCTAGTGGAGGAGGAGGATCCAAGGCTGGTTTTTAAAGGACTGCCTAGCCAGATTAAAGCTGCTGACAGAAGCACCTGAGGTGGGGGGTGGGCGGGAGTTGGAGAAACTCATAAATAATCAAATCTATGAAAGTCAAACCCGCAAGTATGGAGGGTCAACTGTACAGAGCAACGAAGTGGCCAATGGAGGAGGATATCATATGAATGGGGATGGGTTACTTTTGGTTGGAAATGATAGGGAAGGAGCAGCAGAAGTTGCATAAACAGCTGTGTGTTTGTGTGGTTTTCACTTGTCGCTTTGCTTCTGTGAACTGGTGGACTTTTTGTTTGCTTGTTTGTTTTTGAGATAGGACAAATCCCAGTTGCAGATAGTGGCTGTTCTCAGCCAACAGGACATCAGACAAGTATCTGTAAGCACAGTTTGGCTTTTCAGCAGGATGGTGTCTTTAGAGAAGCACTGACTGACTCAGTCTCTGCCTGACTCAGTATGAGTGATGGATGACACCCCCATTTAAGCTGCCTGATTCGCTTTAGCAATCTGCCAGCTGCTGCCCACTGCACATGTTGTGTATATGCACTGTTAGGATCCTGAATTAGTGTGCATGGGATTAAAGGGTCATTCTTACTCATAATCAAATGAACTCCCTGCCTTTTGATTTACGCTGAAGTCAATGTATTTGGAAAAGGACAGTGCAAGTCTTAATCCTTCTATTAAGCTCCTCAGCCTCCTGGATAAAGCGATGGAAGGAAAAGTTTAAATATGACTTTTAAAAAAAAGCTCTTTCTGACTGTAAATTCTGTCCAAGCTGTGGAAACATCAGCATGGATTTTGTAGAAGGAAAATATCACCTTGGCTGTTTGCATGGCAAGGCCCACTGTTCCTAGAATAAACATTCTCAGTACAATTCACAACTAAAGTATGCTCATGGTTTGGCAGGGATATATTGGTACAAGTTAAAAGCAAACTTCAGTGAAGTTCCTGGAGCTTAAATGCATTAATTGGTTAAAATGATATTCGCCTAAAGGTAGTTGCTAGTCTTAATTGTTAGAGTAGACCCATTGAATCAACTGGTTATCATCACTTTTGTAAATCCTATTACAGTTTGATTTAGTTGGTACCAGCAATTGGTTTTAGAACAGCATACTGGGGATATTTCTGATAAATGAATCCAATGACCAATTGACTTTGAAAAGGAGGAACATTTTTCCTGGTAGGAACGTAAGTGGTTCTGTTTACTGGGGGGAAAGGGATGAACATATTATTACTCCATTAAAATTAACTTTAAAATTACACTCTTTACTGGCCAGTGTTGGCTACAACTGCCTCTTCATAGGACCGGCCTGGCCTTGTTATAAGACATAGAGAAATTGACAAGTAGCTGAAAACAGGACATCATGAAGGGGCACTTTTTTCTTATTGTTGCTCTTGTACCTTTATCGCAAGGTAGGAAGAGATGTGCTTGTGATGTTTTTCTGATTTATATGCCAAGATAACATGGCTGGCTTTGGGACTATGCCCTTTGACTTATAGGGGAGCACCTTTGCCTCTTCAGTTCAGGCAGCAAAATGTTCTCAGACATCGCTGGATTTTATGGCAAATCTAGGTGGCTTTATAAAATTTGTGAAATGGCCCTGAGCCAAAATTCAGCAAGTCATACTTCTACTTCTTTAAATCTATGGCAATATCATTTGCCATCTTGTTGTTGTTGCTGTGTGCCTTCAAGTTGTTTCTGACTTATGGTGATCCTACGGCAAACGTATCACAGGGTTTTCTGAGGCTGAGAGTGTGGAACATGCCCAAAGTCACCCAGTGGGTTTCCATGGCCAAGCAGGAAGTTGATCCCTGGTCTCCACGGTTGTAGTCCAGTGCTCAAACCACACTGGCTTTACCATCTACCAGTTTTGAATCTCGGATGGCAGAAGAAGGAGAAAGCCTGAGATAAAATTTGGGTGGGGCCGATTCACATCTTCCCATTTTTCTCTGGAAGCTGATCTTTCCTTAAAGATCTAGGAACACATCAGTCAAGATATATGCAGAAACCAGGCAACCATGTACAAAATCATGCTAGCCCTGGTTGACAACATGAGGGATGAAAACAGTTGTGGTACTAAAAATCACAAATAATGTAGCTGCACTAATCAATAGGGCTAAGGTAGTCAGTTAACAAAGATACTTTGCATTATCAGTCTTTTTGTACACTATTATAGTTTATATACAGTAGAGTTTGGAACTAACTTTTCCATGTCTGGTAAATGGTCATCCCCCATGTACCTACTATTGCTTTCTACACGTGACTTGTAATCTTGGACCTGTTGCCTTTGGGGAGGGTTTTTTTTCCCCAGGACGGCTGATGTGAAAACAGCATAAAGTATCGATGTACTAATACTTTCCAGTGTGTCTGAGACGGAAAGAGAATTTGGAATTAATGGTGCATGGTGTCAGAGAAAACTGTGACCAGAAACAAACAAATCAACATGAGGTATATATTGGTAGGAGAAGACTGTTGTGGATATACTGGGGAAGCAGTGGAAATTCATATATTTGTCCTCATTTTAAGAAAAGAAAAATAACAACAACAAAAACCTGACCTCCAGTAGTGGAAGGGCAGATGAGTAGTGTCTTGGACTAGGAATGTTGGTACATAAAACATACACATAAGAGACATCAAACATAAGTTAGTGTCTGTTTAAAGCCTGGCACATTGATCAAGGCAGGACCTGGAATGATGAATGGGTTGCATAAATTGTTCACGACAGATGCAAGTGGAAGCCACTTGAAAAACAACGAGTGTAGATGCACCCTCATCATTCCTGAATTTTTAAAGAAGTCAGAGTCAAAGTCAAACACTCACAAATGTTGAAAGAAGTCATTTATAATCTGAAAGATGTAAGCATTCAGTATGGGACAGATGATGTAAGATTATGATCTTTCATCTGAAAAAATAGCTTGGAGAGTCAGCATGGTGTAGTGGTTTGAGCTTTGTACTATGACCCTGGGGAGCAGCGTTTGATTCCCTGCTTGACCATGGAAACCCACTGGGTAACCTTGGGCATATCACATGCTCACAGTCCCCAGAAAAAGCAAACTAGTACAATTACAGTGAAAAAATCTAGAATGGAAATTATTGCAACACCACCTGTGTTACTATGGGGAAGCAGCGAGTGTCTCAAAGCAGTTCTTTTCAAAATAACATTAACAGGTGGCAATGCCATTCCTTTTTGTTTGTGTGTGTGTGTGTAAAACAGGGAATGTTTACTTGTTAGTTTTTGTCATTGTAAGGGGAACACTTCAGAGGTATTTTGAATTTCCTATCCCAAAATTTTAGGCCATTTACTTTTTTATTTTTATTTTTTTAAAATATAGCCTTTTGTTGTTGTTGTGTGCCTTCAAGTTGTTTCTGACTTATAGCAACCCTAAGGCAAACCAACCACAGGATTTTCTGGAGCTAAAAGTGTGTGACATATCCAAAGTCACCCTGTGAGTTTTCACGTCTGAGCAGGGAATCAAACTCTGGTTTCCAGGGTTGTAGTCCAGTGTTCGAATGACTACCCTACACTGGCTCTAAGATGCCTTTATTCCCTCAAAAAAGAGCCAAAAAAAAGAAAAAAAGAAAAGGAGAATCAAGTAATTGAGGAAAATATATTCAGGCTATCTGAAGGAGTTGCTCTTTGATATAAAACTGCCTGGCTGCTGAAGTCTTGAGGGGGAAAAAAAATTCTCTTGGTACCGCCACCTTCACAGATGTGTCTAGTGGGAATGTGAGAGAAGACTTTCTTAGTAGTTGCTCCTAGGATCTGGAATTTATTTTTTTGGAGGCTGAAATAGACTCCTTATATATTTTTTTTTTCATTTGACATGCTTTTGGGAACTGTTTTAAAGAGGGTTGCAGGTGTTCTGTATCAACTACTTAGCTAAGCGTATTTAATTAAATAACCTCTCCTGGCCTGACGCTGATTCCAAATCTGATGGAAACGTCATTCACTCGTGCTCCCATCCCCAGCAGAATGGACATCTTTCTCCCCATACAACTGATGCCTGGTAGAGTAGGCTGGGGAAGAAGTTACCATTGTGGAAATTGTGTCCCAATTATGACTAAATAGTGACTGCCACAGTTTTGACCAAATAGTGATTGTGAGTATACTGAAGTACAGTTAAATATCTGATACAGAATAGTGGCCAGTGTTTACGATAGTGCACAGCACTGCTTTTTATCTATTTATTTATCTATCTGATCTATTTATCTGACGAGTGTTTTAAATTGTTTTTAATGTTATATGTGTTTCTGTTAATTTTTTAAATCTGTACTGTATTTGCTTCTATAAATGTGAAAGAAAGGGTGATAAATAAATAAACAAGTAATAAAAGGGGCTATTTTTTAAAAAAATATTGCAAGCCTTGGGTTTTATAATGACTTACATAATAGATAATTTTTTAATATATAATTTAAAACTCTGAAGACAATGGATTAGATCTTGGTTCAAAATCTCAGCCTAGCTATAAGTTTAGAGGAGTTAGTGTTCTAAAATTACCAGCTCTCACACAAATATACTTACAAAGAGATCATGGCTTTGTGTTTTGAAAGTAAAATGAATTAATTAAAGTCTGAAAAATCCACCTCCTCATTTTATTACCATTTCTTGTTGTTGTTGTTGTTGTTGTTTTAGAACTGCAATGTACTACAGAAGTCAAAAGGAATCTGTCAGTTACCCTGACTGTTCAGTATAGCTCCTATATGCTGCCTTTTGATGGGAAAATTGACACTGACCAGAGTCTGTTTCTCTTCTGCAGTCACTCCTCTTAGAATAAAATTTTTGCCTTCCCTCTCCACTACGTAGAAATGCTTAAGAAGGAAATATAAAACTCCCTTATTGTATGTTAGAGCTTTTGTCCTTCTAGCCTAGTCAGGTCTATGCTTAAATGTGGATTTTGAGGTCTCAGGCTAAAGAATTTTGTGATTCAGTGACAAAAGACTGGACAGGTAAATTTTGTCCAGGAGAAGTGACTGGTGAAAACTCAACTTAGAGGAGAATAGGCTTTCTCTTTCCAGAGGAGCGAAATGGTACTGAGCTTTATTTCGAGAGAAAAAAAAAGTTTTTGTACTGTACTATAAAAAACTGTACCGTCCATACAATAAAAATGCAATGAAATCCAAAATACACATCATAGTGATTTCTAAATTCATCTCAAAATCTGACAGTGTAGCAGGTCCTTAAGAAATTCAGTGTATTCAACCAAGGAAGCAGCTTTTGGCCTCAAAAGGGAAGATACAGTCCCAGATTTCAAAAGTTATTAATGGAGAAGGAAATTTTATTACATTTCTTTTACTGGGTATGGTTCAAGTCCCCTTCAGGCTAAGGAGTGTGGCCTCTGCCTGCACTGACACAAACCAGAAACAACATTTGAGGAAACATTTCAAGCAAGATACAAACCTGTGATACTATTGACATTGTTATTTGCCACCCATTTGTCTTTGATTTATGGTGACTCCATGAAAAAGAGACTTCCAAGAGCCTTGGTCATCACCTGCCTCACTTGGGTCTTAAAAATTCAGGCTGCAGCTTCTTTGACTGAATCAATCTGCCTGTAGTGCTGTCTCCCTCTTTTCCTGCTGCTTTCCACTTTACCAAACAATAATGTCTTTTCCACAGAGTCATGTCATCTCATGATATGTCCAAAGCACGAGAGCCCCAGTTTAGTCATCTTTGCTTCTAATCAGAGTTAAGGCTTGATTTGCTCTAAGACCTATTCATTTATTTTTTAGCAGTCCATGGTATCCATACAACTCTTTTCTGGTGCCATATTTCAAATGAATGGATTTTCTTTTTGTCAGTTTTCTTCACTGTCCAGCTTTCACAACCATACATAGAAATCTAATACCTTCACTTTTTTCCTCAAATGATTTTTACCATTTGTGCTTGATGAAGAAGTCACAGTGCTTTGAAAGCTAGTGTTTGAATTTTGCACCTTGATTGGCCTGATAAAGGCATCATTGTGATTTGTCTGCTGGTTTGTGAAAGGATGGATGAGTTAGAAGATGTTGCAGCAGCAGCAGCCACCAATGGGCTAGGCGAGGGAAGAACAGTGAGTGACATTCCCTGAGTTCAGTTATGACTTCTGAAGAAGGTGATAAATTGATATGGGGCAACCCATTGTGCATTTAAGGCAGAATTGCCTTCTTACTTGTTTTGTTTTCACTTCATCCGAAAGAGGCCTCAAACAAATTGTGCCTGACCCTAAATTAGTATCTTAATGGAGCCAGGACTTGATAGAGTCAAAGCACTAGGAGTTTCTGATTAACAAGGACAATAACATCATAAGCCATCCTTTCCAACTTTCTGTCCCCTCTGAGTTTAGGAGTAGTTGTATGACTGTGTGGAATGGATTTTCCCAGTAATACAAAATATTTTGGAGTGGCTCTGTTTTCAATGGGTAACTAAGAGCCATTAGTTTTTTAAAAAGAGATGTTCCTGGTAGACATGGAAACTGGAAATGGTTTGTTCATGTGGGTCAATGCAGCTGCCATTATCTCTTGACTTTCTCTGTGGGATGTAGCTATGGTGATAGCTATGATAAGTGACTGTACTTCAAAACTTAGCACTGCTCCATAGTCTCAGTTTTCCCAGCGGCTTAAACTTTGCCTTTCTCTACCTCCACTTACCTTCTAGCCAGGCATTTCTGATCAGGACAAAGAGCCAGAACAATGACAAAAGGCAAACCTGTTGTGCCCAGATACAGTGTCTGAATAACAATACTTGTGGTGATCCATAAGATTAAAAAAAACGAAATCCACAATCGGAAAATATATGTTTTTGATAAACGCACTATTCCTGAGTGGATTATACTTTTTATTTCATTGATTTATTATTTATTAAGACAACCCAAAATGCCTTTGAGTTCTCCAGAACTCTTCATCAGGCTTTATTGTGTGCTTTCAAGTAATTTCAGCGTTATGACAACCCTAAGGTAACCCTGTCGTGAGGTTTTCTTGCAAGATTTGTTCAGCAGAATGTTGTCTTTGTCATCCTCTTAGACTCAGAGAGTGTGACTAGCCCTAGGTCACACAGTGGGTTTCCATAGCTGAGTGGGGATTCAAACTCTGGTCCCCAGAGTCATAGTACAACACTCAAGGAACTACATCATGCTGGCTAGGTGGTATAACACAGCAGAGATGGGAGGAAACTTAGGTCAAATGAGTTAGCCGGAAGTCTGCAGTTAAACTTTGTTCCAAGATGGAGGCTTCAGACTGAATGGATAGCTGGTAATATGTAGGTATCAGTTTATGCCTAGAAATGCATTGTGGCACTAAGTACCAATGGCCAGCTTCTATTTATGAAAACACAAGAGCTGAATATAAGGTATGCTCCTTCAGAAGCTTAATAGTTCCAGGAACCAAATAGTAATACTTAGAGTGGCAGTTCAAGAAAGAAAGAGAAAATACTGTGCAAAACATGATGGACAGGTACTGAGTTTGTCTTGTTCCACAGGCATGGAAGTCTACATTGTGATAGAATTCCTTGATACAGTGGATACTATTATGGGGAGAAAGGAAAGTCACCCCATCAATTAACCTTGAGATCCTTTCCCGTCCCCTTCCCCTTTTAAAGCTAACTATAATCATGGTTTTTAAACTAGATCAAACTGCCAGTTACCAAAATCAAAACCTATCAGATACACCTTCTGAGAGTGTGAAAACTGCATATGATGAGCTGGAAGTTATCAGAAACCAAGTGGCCCTGAGCAAGGAGAGCTATAACAGTGGAGATGCTGAACAGTGCCCATTGCCCCCATTGCTTACTAATTAGGTTGTTTTTCTAGTTTTCCATCTGTTGCCTCTTGGCTACTGTACTGTTTTCTTTTTCTCTGGGGGAAGGTAAGGGAGGAAGGAAGAAAGGAAGGAATTAGTCTCGCTATTTGTGGGGGAGTCTACAGGAGATATCATTAGCTACCGGACTTGATGGCTACAGCACACGCACACGCACACTATCAAATGAAAGCAAGCAACCACTATGCACAATCCAATAAACAGCTCAGATTGACTGCAGGTTACTATCTGTAAATTTTATGTGATGGGCAGCATTGTAAGTTATTGTGGAAGAACAAACAAGTTAATTGCATTTACTTCCAAAGCCATGGCAAAGTAGAAACCAGGAGGCTGTTTACGGAGCAAGTGGGATGAGTCCTGCCTATAGCCTTTCTCCTTATCTTTATACTTTAAAGCCCTAATATAGCAAAGTCTTTTTAGCCTTGGGGCTGATTTACAATTTGGGAACAGTCTTGGGACAAGAGTTAGGTAATCATAAAGCAAAATGTGTGAGGTAAGGTGTAATTCTGCCCTATCTGGTCATTTTTCCATGAACCATACAAAGCACAGATCAATTCTGTGTATGATCACTGGGAAATAAGCAAGTTCAATGCAGCAGCTTTCACACCTGCAAAGCACAGCTTAGTTATTTGTAATAGCCTTTGATGTCTGCAAAGCACAGCTCAGTTCCATGTAAAATAATTAGTCTGAATATCTTTAAGTCTCCTCTTATGTCTGATCACTGATCTGAGATAACAAGAACAGCTTGTGGGGAGCCCTACTGGCTGCACATTCAGACTAAAGGCTCTCCATCCTTGCCCGAGAGAATTTTGGAAATGAAAGCAGACAATCCTGGGTAAGGACCTGAGGGGCTAGGCTGCTGAAGTGCCTTGCCCAGTCCCTATGATGTAGTGCTGATTTACAGATGAGCTAATCTTGATTTTGTCATGTAACTAGATGTTTTCTGAGTTTTGTTTGTTTATAATGCTATATCTTGTTGAGTGGCATTTCCCACTCATTTCTCGTTTTGTCTCCTCCATGGCCCATTTCCTTGACATTGTATTTTGACCTTAACCATGTCGTCTTTCATGAGCAATTGTGTTTGCAAATGTGTCTATCATGCAGTGCAGATACACTGGTATTACTCTGACATTGCAATTTCTTCCTTTGCCTTCTGAGTGATTAAATGGAGACGGTGTGTACTTAAATCTATGCCAAACCATATCAAGGCCTAAAGGGAAATCACACTTTCTGGTGAAGAAAGTGATTTCACAGCTGAGTAATCATCAGAAATCCATCTCATAACTAAATGTCTATCTCTGTCAGTCTAGAGCATCAGTCTTGGTGAGTCCTTCTCCCTTCTCCTTGAAGATACCCAGCTATCTTAAGCAGGACAGAATTAACAAGGACGTGAAATAAGCTGAAGAAAAGGTTCTGAACTACATTTCAGCTCCAAGGTTGAGCAGTCAGTCTAATTTATGCTAGGCTACATATCACCTGCATTTGAAGCAAACTATGAATTATTTTTTCTTGCAGCAAAGATCCCATCTCTTAACCCTTCTATTGTCTTTAGAAAGTATGTACTGCCATAAAAGAGACATTTGGGGATGTTTTATAAAAGGCAAAAATATTATGTGAGAAAGCCCTAGAACTTGTATCAAGGGCTAATGGAGTAGTGGACCTATTGCGGCATACCTTCCAACATCTCTCATATGAAAACCAGGGCACATGTGGCCAATCAACATCAGAGCTTGGTCAAGGTGGCAAAAATTATTAGTGAAGAAGAACACACAAACTAGGAGAGGCTGCAGCAGTTTGCTTTTACCTAAGCCAATTGGGAAGGACAAGACTCTGCTCCTTTCTCTCTCCTCTGCTGAGTAAATGGAGTATAAACTACTTTTCCCTTTTGAACCTCAGTTTTGATAGCAGTGGAAGTAAGCTGAGGACAAAGAAGGAAAATGGAAGGAGGAGAGAGAAACCAGGACATTTTAAAACAAGCTGGAAAAGTGTGACAGCAGATAATTAATAGGGGCTGTCCCTGACAAATTGGGTAGTTTGTAAGTAGATCTACTCATAACAATAATTTATATAGCCACTTCAAAATCTGCTCAGCATTCCTGGAATAGGTAGATAAAGTAAAATCATGTAACAGTTTAATAAAGGGGAATGAAGGGAAGAGTACCTGAGGAATAAAGGCAGTTGCTGCTGAACAGCTGTATGCATATGCAGCCATGTAAAATAGATCACTAATGTCATCTCCATCTTCTTGATGGAAACTACACTGCAGTTATAATGGCTTCCTAAAAACCACCAGTTTCTTCCTGACTAGAGTGAGGTTCAACCTCAGGGCCACCAAGCTCACTTCGCTGCACACTCCTAGTTGCTTTCCTGCACTCACTGTTTTAAAGATGGAAACCAGGGACTAAAAGTAAGGAATAAAGAGAAATAATACCTAAAGTCTATTTGATCCCAATGAAGTCATAAACAAATGAAAGAACATTAAAATGGCTCTCACTAGAAAATAAAAAAATAAAACTGTAAACTAACGAAAATTTCTTTCCTAAACTGCAGTTAAAGCTTGAAAATGTTGCTTTTTTAGACTATAATTTCCATGCTCCCCCATCCAAATGGGCCAAACAGTTGTAATGCCAAGCAGAAAGGCATTATAACTGGAATCAGAGCTTTGGAAAAATTACTTTTTGGACTTCTATCCCCAGAATCCTCCTGCCAAGTGGATGAAGGATTCTAGGAGTTTTAGGCAAAAATAGTAAACAAATCCCTGTAGGGCTGTGTGGAAGAGCAGGCACTGCCGTGCTTGTTCCCAGCTCCCTGGCCTCAGGAGGGAAGGAGAACCAGCTGCCAGCCTCAGCTTAAGCCTCTTTAATGGGGTGGGACAAGGAGGCCAATAAAAGACTACTGACTAGCTCTGAAGGGAGGGAGCTGGGGAGCTGAACCTGCAAGACATGAGAAGGGCTAAAAGTGTCTCCTTTAGACTTGAGTTGCAGGGTAATGAAGAGCAATGAAAAAGGACTGGGGCAACAGCTGGACTGATGCATTTCTTGGCTGCCTGAGTTGAGAGGACACCCCAGAGAGTCGTGAGCCAGCGGGAACAGAGGCCATTTCCGCACTACATTGTTATGGTGCTATTATTTCACTTCCAACATCTTGTGGAATTCTGGGGTTTGCAGTTTATTGAGACCAAGGAGCTTTCTGGCTGAGAATTCTAAATGCCCCTCCTTAAACTGCAAATTGCAGGATTCCAGAGGGTGTTGAAAGTGGAATAATAGCACTATAACAGTGTAGTGCAGAAATGGCCTTACAAATGGGAAAGCCAGACAAAGGCCCTTTCCGCATGTGGAGGGGAAACGGGGGAAAACGCGCTGAAACGGAGCTTACCAGCAGCTGGGTAAGTCCGTCCCCATGCAGAGCAGCGCGAGCTGGCTGTTCCGCAGTCTTCTGGCGTCCAAAATGGCGGCTTCCGGCTGGCGGAGGCTCTCCACCAACTGGAGAAGCTCGCCAGCCGGAAGCCCGCCTCCAGCAGATCTGCAGGCACGCACTGGTGCGCGCCTGCAAATCTGCATCGGAGCGCGGGAACGGAGTAGCACGGAGTGGTGCGCTCCGTGCTTTTGAAAAACCTGTAAAAACAGGTTTTTAAAAAGCACACTGCGCGACCACTTCAGGTCGCTCCAGAGCGGACTGAGGTGCGGAACTGCGACAAGTAGTCCAACTCAGTCCGCTCCCAAGGTGCGGACAATCTCCATCAGAGGTCGCACCACACCGTACTACTTACCCCGTGCGGAAAGGTCCAAAGAGACGTGTAAAGAGTGGACTTGTGTGGCTGATTTAAAGCACTCTTTGTGTCTTGGCAGCTACCTTCTTGTTATTGGTTTGTTTTTATTTTTACTCAGTTTGCAGCAGTTGAGGTAAGCTGAAGACAAAGAGGGAATGTGGGAGGAGGAGACAGAAATTGGGATGTTTCAAAAGCAGATGCAAAATGGAATGACAGAGAATTAATTGGGATTATCCCTGCAAATTCAGGACAGTTGGAGGTCATGTAAATACCTCATTTTATTATTTTATTTTTTTGAGATCAGGGCTCTTGAAAATCTTGCACATTTCATCAGGTCAGCAGTGTTCTCCTCCCTGGGATTTCAGGGCTGAAACCTGAGACAAGGGGGGTGGGACCCTGTGAATGAGGCCAGAACTGCTTCTAGATCAGCAGACTGAGGACAATCCTTTCCCCATATGGCTTTTGGATGCACTACTTTTGCACAAGGACATATGTATAGACACCTTTGTACTGAGCCCTGATATGTGTGTATGCGCCCTCAAGCTGCCTGTCCACTATGGCAATCCCATGAATTTCATAGGGTTTTCTTAGGCAAAGAATACTCAGAGGTTTTTTTTTGCCAGTTCCTTCCTCTGAAATACACCCTACAGCACCTGGTATTTGTTGGTGGAACCCTGATACCAACTGGGAACGAGTAGAGGTTGGTTTGAACCCACCTAATCACAAAAATCAGGTTTCTTCCTTTGCCAATTTTTCTCATCCTGAAATTTTTCTCCTTCCCTGAAGAGATGCACAGAAGCTTAATAATGCCCTGAGACTCCAGCCCAGTACCTTGAAGTCTGGCAATGCTTCCTGAAAGACTGGCTGGACTCAATAAAAAATTAACTTTGGTTGGGCAGGAACAACTAGATATTGATGGATTGCTGTTGCTGTGTGCCCACAAGTTGTTTCCAACTTATGGTCACCCTAAGATGACCATATCAATAGGTATTCTGGGGTTGAGATCCCCAAGGTCACCCAATGGGTTTCTGTGGAAGAACTGAAATCTGGTCTCCCAGGTTGTAGTCCTGTGTTCAAACCGCTACAAAACACTGGATAGTCCCTCCCATTGTTCTGTTCCAGAACAAAATTTCTAAGGACAGGAAGTCTCAAGTACTGTTCCTGTGAACTAGCATGGACAATGTTAACATTGGAGGTGTAACTTGACAGGCTGGAGGAAAGGTAGACCCACAGACAGAACATAGTAGAAACTAGTTTCCTAGTGATTTCCTCTTTTCACGAAACTGCTTCTGGTGAGGTCCCTCATTCTTCCTCAGAGAATTCTTAGTGCTGTGCTTCAGTGAAAACCCTCAGAATTCTTTAGAAGAAACCATACAGTAGTTCTGTGATTTGTAATATAAGTAGAGCCCTAGTAATTGTTGAACCTAACAATTTCAGTTCTTACCATAATGGGTTACATATTTATTCACATAAAGAACACAAATCTGAAAATGTAAATATATTTTATTTCGTATGTAAGTAGAAAATATAAATATTTGACCCATGGATTAGCAATTCTATGTTAATCCATAGAAAAGAAAGTGTATGTTTTATTTTGTAGCCTGTCTTTCCTTTATGGAATTTGGCTCTCTCTTGGATTGTTTTTATTAGCACACCAATCCTGTGAGGAAGGCTGGTCTAAGAGAGTTGTATGAGTGGCTCAGTGCTGCTTCTTGGGCATCAAGGCTGATTGGGTTCTTCAGTTGACATTTCCTTGGTCCTAGTTTTGTTGGCTAACCACACATCCACTTAGGCCATTTCTATACTACACTGTTATAGCGCTATTATTCCACTTTCAACATCCCATGGAATCCTGGGGTTTGCAGTTTAGGGAGGGGTATTTAGAATTCTCAGCCAGCGTTCTCTTTGGCCTCTGTAAACTACAAACCCCAGAATTCCAGAGGATGTTGAAAGTGGAATAATAGCACTATAACAGTGTAGTGCAGAAAGTGATATGACCCCAATAAATATCAAAAGTGATATGACCCCAGTAAATATGATCCCATTCTTATGAGATTTATTTAATTAAATATTTTTATTTTATGTTTCGTACCAAAACCTGAGCTAATACCAAGCATATATGGGTTAAAAGCTTGAAACGATTTTTTCCCCGAAAAATCCTAGGAAAAATAACCGGACAGACCTTCTTAGCTAGGTAAAGCGCCTCAGGTATCTGATTCCTCTTCCTTGAAAGGCTGAGCTACATGTGTCACAGTTCTGTACTCCCTAAACTTGGCTACTGGCTGCCCTGAGGTGTGATGGAGGTGCCAGCATGAAACAAAAGTTCAACTGCCAGTCAAATTTGCTTCTTCATGTGGAATGCTAGAAGAAGGGGGTACCATCTCTTTATCTTAGGCAGGCAGGTTTTTTAAAATAGTGTCTGCTCTGAAATGTATTCCCTGTCATAGAAATAGGATCCTGCCTTTTCAGAATCTGAGCATCAACTACTTTTCAAAGCAGCCAGTATCCTATCATGGTCAGTACTAGCTTGGTAGATGAAAGGAACGCTGTGGACATAGCATATCTTGGCTTCAAGTAAGGCCTTTGACAAGATCCCCCATGACATTCTTGCAAACAAGGTAATAAAATATGGACTAGACAATACCACTGTTAGGTGGATTTGTAACTGGTTGACTAACTGAACACCAAGTTGCTTCTCTTCATCCTGGAAAGAAGTGACTAGTGGAGTGCCACAGCATTCTGTTCTGGGCCCAGTGTTATTCAACATCTGTATCCATGATTTGGATGAAGGAATAGAGGGCATTCTTATCAAATTTACAGATGACACCAAATTGGGAGAGGTAGCTAACACTGCAGAGGCCAGGATCAGAATTCAAAATGATCTTAGCATCTCTACAATTGTATGATTTTATGATTCTAAGTGTCTTACACTGTATTGCCTATATATGATGGACAGACAGAAGAGATTGTATTGCAAACAAAGACATCCGAGTCAATTTAAATGAAATGTTAATTTGATGGCTTGGGAAAAGTACAGTTAAGCCTCATTGGCTTGAAGTATCACAGGCTCTCTGGACACTTGTGAGACGTGCATTCTGCTTGCTGGCAAATGTTTGTTATCTGAACAGCTCTAATGTGGATTCCCCCATCCCCTGAAAACGTTGACATAATGGCGCTTCTTTTTCCTCTCCCTTCCTAATGACTTGTTTTGATTCGGGTGTATACTTTCAACACAGATAATGGGAAAAAGACTCTAATATTTATGTTTTAAAATATCAGTACAGGCACCAACCACTTTTTGACTACTCATTTTTCAATGTTCTGTCCTTTTGACTGTTGTAAATTATAGACATGCATTGTTCTTTTGATGGAGGCTCCACTCTTTCATCTATTTTTCTCCTTTTGCCTTTTGCCTGTAGGGGACATGAAGGAATTACAGAGGCTCACTTGGGACTGTTTATGATCCCAAGCAAGCTCTGTAATTCCCTCATGTTCCCTGTGGAAAGCAGGGAAAAGAAGAAGAACGGACAAAAAATTGTATTCTGCTTTTCAGCCAATTCCACTTTTTGACAGTGCTGTGATCCCTAATCCATCAGATAAGCAGGGGATACCTGTATACATTTTGAGTTAAGGATGTTATGCAAAAAAGGCAATCCTTTAATTTATATCCTGCCCTTTTCCAAAACTGGGACTTAAGGCAGTTAATGCCCCTCACAATGATAAGCATAGAAATGCTACAGGGCACACACCTTCCTTGGAATAGTGTTGCTGTTGTTGTTGTTAGGTTTGATTTATGTTTCTTTGTGAGTTATCTATATCCCATATATTCTTCTGACATGGGACCCCAGGCAACTTACAACAAGGTTAAAAGACAATAGAGCTAAAAACCTAAGGAGAAAAAAGTTAAAATGCAATTAAACAATATTATTAATTTTAATAGGGTATGTCATCATTTTAAAAAAGTAAGAATAAAAACAAAAATACCGCACCTCCTCCATAAAAAAGACTCTTCTGCCACCAGTTAATCCTCAAATGCCAGTCCCTAATCCTCAAAGGGGTGTATGTGGTGATGAAAGAAGAGCAGACAGGGGCTCAGCCTGGCTTCTCATGAAAGGGAATTCCATAACTTGGGAGCTGCCATTGAGAAGGCTTTCTTCTTTGTCCTCACCACACAGGCCTGTGATAATGGTAGGACCAAGAGAAAGCACTCCCCTGAGCACTCAGATTCATATAGGGGGGATATGGTCTTACAGACAGTACCTCTGGAAAAAAAATCTGTGCAGAAGACAGGTTTCCTACACATACACACACACACAAATTTGTTTTCTGTGCAGGAAGCCCAGTTTTGCACAAAAAAGTGCTTTTTTTCTGCAGAATAATTCCTCAACAACACTTTGGGACATCAAATACCTGGAGGAAACTATGCAAAATTCTTGCTGGTTTTGTTCTTCCTGGCAGGGTTTCCTGACTGTTGAGACATTCATTTTTTTCAATGTAGGAATGAATAATTAGAAATCTGCTTTCCATCTCTATTTTATCCCCCCCCCCCCCCCGTTTCTTCTGATCCTTCTTTCTCTGTTTTCCAGTGATACTGAAGAAATATGGGGAAATATTTGTCAGTTTCACTGATGCTTCAAGGGTCGATAAAAGCAGCAAGGAACTCCCCTGAGAGCAAAGAGGTGGTGATAGGAAATGGCTGTGCCACAGCTGCTCAGCATGATAGAAAGAGAGGAAGAAATGGGTAAAGTGGCTGTGCCTGTTAAAGGCACTGGAAGATACAAGTCCCTATTGGGTAGTGGTTGAAGTGTTGGGAAGAAGTCATGTCCAAATGCTTGTGACTAGATGAGGGAAAAATGGAAGGTGAGGAACTGAAAATGTGTTCAAGAGTAAATGCATCCAGTCCCAGATGACCCCCCCAAACAGGAAGATTGCTGTGCAATTGTGAATCTATCTTTCTGCATGCTTTCTGCATGCCCAGCAGCTTACTATAACTACTACTGCTGCTGCTGCTGCTGCTGCTGCTGCTGCTGCTGCTGCTGCTAATAATAATAATAATAATAATAATAATAATAATAAAAATAATGATGCCTTGAACTGTGTTGCTAGTCCTGCCTAAAATAGATCCACTGAAACAATAAGATTTACTTATGTGTTGGTTTACCATTCGACAGTTCATTAAATGGATCTACTCTAGTTGGGAATAAGCAACAGGGTTCCAGCTAATAATAATAGTAACAACAACAACAACAACAACAACACAGCTTAAATATGATGGTAGCTTGTCATTTTCAGCAACAATTGGAGAGAGAGGGCTTGGGAAAGCACTTTTAAATCGTACGTGTGAAATACCTCTGTAAGTGGAGAGAAGGTGGGTAGGGTTTTTTTTTTCCCTTTTTTTTGGTGGATTTTGTTACTGTCAATTTGTTCTTAAATGAACGTGTCTCTGCTTGTGTTTCTGTCAAAGAGCAAATGTTCTCTTGCCACTTCCAATTCATGTAAAATTAATTCCCATGCAATATTTATTACCTCAAAACTATAGCTTTCCCAGCTTTTTTTTTTTAAAAAAACCAAAGTAAAACACACCCACAGAGGAAAGAAATCCTTTGGTGTGTCAGTTTTCTATGTCAGGGGAAGTCTTGAAATGCTTGTAGCTCTCTGACTTGCGTGTGTTATGTCTGATGAATGCATGCATTTCTTTTGGTGCATCTACATGGTTGTTATGGAAATCAATTGCATGAGTTTCCAAAGCAATGAAGTTCCGACTACCAATTTCTGAGATCTGAGGTAGATTTTATTTAATGAATTATTTACTTTGTATCCTGTATACCCTATGTCCTAAATACCCTAAAAGCATCAGCATCAGCTCCAGTTGACTTTGGATGCTAAGGAAGCTTCACTCTGGTTAGTAGTTGGATGGGAGGCTGTGAATGAACACCAGGTTCTTTAGGTTGTGTTTCAGAAGAAGAAACTGGTGAAATTACCTCTGAATATTCCTTGCCTAAGAAAACCCTAAGAAATTCATGAGGTCACCATAAGTTAACAGGCAACTTGAAGATACACACACACACACACACACACACACACACAAAACCCTCCCCCCAAAACTAGGACTGTGACTTCTCACAAGATTACCAAAAAATATACAGATACAAACATGAAAAGTTAAAATATTAACATGCAATTTATTTAAAAGCATTTTAATAGCACTCCAGTAAAAGTGCCACCTATCCATTAAAAACCCACTTAAAAAAAATGAGTCACATGCATGTTTTGTGCACACTTCTGTTTGTGCAAAAAAGACTGTAACCACTTAAAGCAAAAGTAATATTGCATTTTTAAAAACCCAATGTCCATTCACCTTTATTAAGACAATTCAGGGTTCTACTAAACCATTAATATTACAAACAAACCAAACAGGTAGTCTGGAGTGGCTGATGGTTATTCTCTGTTGTTTGTTTATTTTATTCATTCCCGGAAGCCCTGACAGAGTCCCAGGTGGAATCTGAAGCTATCTTTGCATCTAAGAGAACCTAATTTGAATGTCTGTAACTCCCTGTCACATTTTATAACTAATAGTAGACTCCATGCTTAGAACATCACCACCAATACTCTTTCTGCTGAAGAGTTCTGGAGAACTGAAAAGCTTGCACACTATTTTGAATCAGGTATTACTGTAATACCAGTATGGTATATTGGTCTGACTATGACCCTGGAGACCAGGGTTCAGTTCCCTGCTTGGCCATGGAAACCCACTGGATGACCTTGGGTGCATCACACACTCTCAGCCCCAGAAAACCCCATTATATGTTTGCCTTAGAGTAGTCATAAGTCAGAAGCAACTTGAAGTCACACAACAACAGCAATTACTATAATATTTAAAATATTAAATAATGTTTAAAAAGCTACTGGAGCTTTTTAAATAAAATACAGTGTAATATTTAACATATGTATAATTCTTTCATGTGCTTTGAGCATTTCACATGCGTTAACTACCCTAGTTATAATCCTTATGAAAATCTTGTGAGGTAAGTCAGTACCGTTGCCCGCATTGCAAATATGGAGACAGGCTAAAACAATTATTTGCTTAAGACCATCTAGTGAGTTCCTGGCTGAATGAAGAACTTCCTTATTCATAGCTCATTCTCTTGACCAGGTTACAGTAATTCAAGTATAAGATAAAAATAAAGACAGCAATAAATCCCACTACAGATAATTATTTTAACAATTGATCATTTGGAGGTTTATTAAATTATTCCTACATTTCTGGGTCTTAACAATGTTTTTTTACAATCTAAAGTTAATAACTATATTGTACTCAGACAGTAAAAAAATCTGTTCAGTGCTTTTGCTTTCCTTGAACTGGTTTAACAGCCCTGCCAGCATTTTTTCAATGTGAAGGATGAATGGGGAAAGCAGTAGACAGTGCTATTTTCTGTTTTCTGTGCACATTTTCAGATTAGAAAAAATCTGGAAATTAGCAGCACATATAAGCAGAAGCTGCCATCTGACTGCATTTAATCACCAAACTTTGAATTCTGATAATTGCAGTCTTGATTTCTTCTTGATATTGTTGTGTTTGAAGTGTTGCAGGTTTTTTTTAAAAAACTGAATTAACTAATTTGAATGGAAGTGTTATGTTCTCTTAACAGCTATTTGGCACTTTGGATGCTACAACCCACCAAGTTGTGTTTCAGTGTCATCCAGAATTCCTTTTAGTGGGGACTGCACAGGAGTAGTTTTTTTCTCAATGATAGATCACTGGAGGCCTATAGCGTTTTTTGATATCTGTAATGTTACCAGTTGAACATGGGTGAGTAGACATATATCCAGACTATCTGCACCATGGCATCAGTTCTCCTCAAAGTAAGAAATATCCTGTTGAAGCTCCCCAAGGCTCTCCTCCCCAGGAGGTTACAAAAACTTGTTTAGTTTCCTGGACCTATTAAACTACATCTCCTCAACCCACCAGCTCAGGTCTCTTGTTCATTGCTAGGCCTATTAAACTGCATCTTCTCAATCCCCTAGCACTGGTCTCATGTTCATCCTTGCTGGTAAGTGTGCTTTCCTAGCATGTTTACATCTTTCCATCATCTGACAATATATCTATAGTCCAGAATCATAGCAGTTGGGTACCATTGTAACTTAGTGGTGGCCAGTGGCTTCCATGTCAATCTGGTAGCAAATCCAATCAATGCTTTAGTCCACATTTTGGAGCTATCCAAGGTTCTGAACTTATTCTGAGGATACAGTTCAGCACCTTGGATAGCTCCTTATCATAGCTACATTTATTACTTGGTTTCCTTCCAGTGAGCTCAAGGCAATATACGTGGCTTTCATCTTCACCACAAACTCATGAGGTGGATCAAAATGAGAGAAAGTATGGAGGCTTGCCCTAGGTTATCAATAATTTTCATGACCCACGGAACACTAGAATCTGGATTTTTGGCATAAAAGACATTAATATACCATACAGATAGAGCAACAAATAACAGATATTACATATGCGTTGACAGATGGTTGGATACACGGACAGAGATATGATCTGTTAGTAATTTGATTTGGTAAAGCAGTGGTTCTCAGACTGTGGAGTGGGACCCTAAGGGGAGACATGACAGCTGCTCAAAAGGGGTGCAGGAAAAGTCAACCTGGAAGTACAGCAAATATGAAAAAGGGCAAGTCCTTTTGTTTGTGCGCACCATTGAGGATTGGCTGGTTTGCTCAAAAAGCAAAACAAAGTGTCTTCCCCTGTTATGCCTTCCTCCAACCTCAGATTTAGCAAAAATTGTCTTCCCTTTTTGATGCTTTTCCCACTCAGCTTCTCACAGCATTCCATCATTGGCAGAGGAGGCACATGTCCTTTAATAACCACAAGGCAGTTTCTTGGGTGATGGGGGGAGGGATTGGAGAGAAGAGGCAAAGAGTATCCTGGCAGTGGGTAGCACAGGCAGAAATTATCTGGGGAAAGGATGCTAGTTCAGTAGTTAAATATATATTTTACATGTAGAAGATCCATATTCAGTCGCTAGCGTCTCATATTTGAAAGATCAGGTATCATGTGATGGGAGAGGCTTCTTCCAGAAACCCTGAACAGCCATTGCCAGTCAGGTTAGTTTATACTGGGAAAAATCAGAGCTTGTAAAAAAGTTTCTTTAGGAATAAAATTCCCAGAATCTCTCAGCAATGTTGGCTGGGGGAATTCTAGGAGCTGTGGTTCAAAAAGTAACTTTTTCTAACCTTGAAATAATACTGAGGAAGATGGATAATCTGAGCTGAAACAAAGCATTTTCCTTTGCTCTTATGCAAAACTGGACAACTGGTTATGACAATGGCAAGTACAATTCAGAAGTACGGAGAGGGAAAAGGGTAAATATTTGGGTAAAGATGTTTTAATATCTCTCCCTCTCCTCCTGAATATCATGATTCCACAGCATACAGTAGATGTCTCTTATTTCAGCAGCCTTAATGGTTCTATGATTTACTCTTACTGTAAAAATGTAGAAGACTCATTAACTGAAGTAGTGATTTGTTTCCTTCCCCAAAAAAAGAAAAAAAAGGCAACAAGAGAATGCTGTAGGGAAATCTAGGGAAAGATTATTGCAAAACCCATTGAGCTTATTTAATTATTTCTCTCTGCTTTTAAGAAACCAGATCCATTGTACCGGCGCAACAGCTGAAATCCCTGGCACAGATGTTGCATAAGATGATTATTAAATAAATTGTCTACTGTTACGTAAATAAGCTATACTACTTTAAACAGATGAGGTGCTGTCTTAAACAGAAACAATGCTTTGGGCCAGCAGCAAGCCCTACAATGTTAGCTATGGTGGCTAGTGGCTCTCTACTACTTGTTTCCAGATCAGCTGTCTGACTGGGATTTACTGTCTTTCTTTGTTCTAGGTTTTGTTTTTTGTTTTTTTGAGAAGCCAGATTACATTGTCTGTGAACCACTTTTTTAGTGCTTTCATACTCTCCAGCTGTCCTGATAAGGCAAGATTGGACAGTCCCAATTAATCCTCTGTCATCTCACTTTTTCAGCTGCTTTTAAAATGTCCTGGTTCCTCTTTTCTTCTGCTCCTTTCCCTAGCTTACTTCTCTGGCTGCAAACTGAGTTCAAAGTGCAAAAGTAATTTGTACTTACCTCAGACAGCTTTGATTATGGTTTTGTTCTCATCCTTCCCTCTCAAGAATTGTGAAATAGTACTAAAAATGAATTTTTAAAAGGAAGAAATGAAAGGAAAGCAATTGAAAGCCCAGAGTTGTTACAAGGAACTGGAGCTGGAACTGATGAAAGAGAGCATCTGAAGGTCAGTTTAAATTGTCATTTACTAGTAATACTTGTCACACTGAACAGCAAACAATAAAAGAAGATATCAAATGGAAGCTAGTGATTGATTGATCTTTGCTGAATTGGACTTTGGAGTATATCCAGGAATGTCCAGGCCATGCGGGTATGCCTTACCAAAATGTGCTGAGAATTCAAAATTTTGCAGAAATACCAAAGTGAATGATTGAATAAAAAATGAAGATTCCCAGAACTGTGAAGATCCTAGAATCTTAGAGTTGGAAGGGACCACAAGGGTCATTTAGCCTAACATGCTGCCATGGAGGAATACACAGCTAAAGCATTCCTGAAAGATGGCCATCCAACCTGTTTAAGGACCTCCAAGAATGGAGAGTCCCCCATTCTCTGAAGCATTCCATTCCACTGTTGAACAGCTCTTGCAGTAAAGAAGTTACTCCTAATGTTTAGGTGGAATCACTTGTAATTTGAACCTACTGTGTAGTCTCTGCAAGAGCAGAAAACAAATTTGATTCATCTTCTACATGACATCGCTTCAGATATTTAGACACAGCTCTCAGTCTTCTCCTCACCAAGGAAAGCATATCAAGCTCTCTCATAAGGCTTGGTAGCATGGTAGTCTTAGTGATTCTTCCCTGGACACCTTCCAGCTTGTCAATATCTTTGTTGAATGGTGGTACCTGGAACTGCTGTACATGGTGCTCCAGGTGAGGTCTGACCAAAGCAGAATAAAATATAGCTACAACTTCCCTCTATCTGAACACTATACTCCTGTTGATGCAGCTCAGAACTTTATTGACTGTTTTTGGCTGCTCCATTCCACTGTTGAATGTTTAGCTTCTAATTTAGATCCCCTTCATTTGTACTGCTTTCAGGCCAGGTGTCACCCATCCTATATTTGTACATTTCATTTTTTTCTGTCTGTGGCACTCCACATTTGTCAGCTTAATATTTGCAGATTTGATTATTTGAAGAGTATTTGCCACTACCTCTGCTGCTGTCCTACATCGTTTTTAATAGGGACTTGTAAGTTTTGCCTTGTGTTCATAGTCTCTCTGCAAGCCTCATGAAACTGAGAGAGAATGTGAGAGACTTTGAATGTGAGGTAAGGCTTGTAAGTCCCTATTAAAAATGCTGTAGGGCAGCAGCAGAACTGACAGCAAGCCCTGCCAGCTGCCCACTTCTGCCTTGTGAAGGGACCCTGCTGCCTTGAAGACAAAACCAGGTGGCTTGTGTGCTCCCTACCATGACCTACAGATATTTGCAGTGTCCACACTTTCATGGGGGTCCTGTGCTCCCAACCCCCGCAAATGCAGAGGGAGAACTCTAGTACCTTGCATTTATCCCTCCTGAAATGTATTTTGTTAGTTTTGGCCTAGCTCTCCAGCCTAGCAAGGTCATGTTGAATTCTGATCCTGTCTTCTGTAGTACTTAATATGTCAGTGAAAGCAAAATTTCAATAGTGTTGAAGATTTCAAGAATTTTGTGCAAGAGCAAAATAATGCCATTGTCGTAATACTAGTATTTTCTATTTCTTTTTAAAAGTTACTTTTTAAATATATTGGTTAAACTCTAGAGGCATTTTCAAATTTTATACCATTCTCTTATCAGTCCTAAGCATGTTGTATTTTAAAAAAGCATCAATCTACAGTAAATGTAAAAAAGTAACAGACAGTTGAGTAAGTTACTTTCCCCCCTAACTGCATAAATCATAATAGCAGTGAACTGCTTTTCAAATACAATCATGAGTAGCAGGAATGAATTACTTTTTAAAAGTAACTTTTGAAGCTCTTCAGACACAGCAATTGCTGTTTCAGGGAGTTTTTCCCACCCCTACCTCTCCACTGTCTAGATAATTAAACGCTGAAACCTAATTTTCCTGGACTATATCTGATTTCACTGAATTGGTATTTGACAAATGCCAGTATCAAATATTTGCTAGTAATTCAGCAAATGCACTAGAGAATACCAACTGAATATTCAGCATCAAAATGTGCAAAGAGAATTTAGGAATAAAGTAGACGGTGTTCTAAATCCACAGAGAGACAGCAGAGTCCTGCAATTATTATTATTATTAGCATTTCCACTTGGCATCTTGGATATGTGAGGCAAAAATTTATCAGGTGCATTTTTTTTCCAGCATGGAAAAAGGCTCGGAAATCTGTTAAAGGCTCAGAAATCTTGCCATTTTAAAGGTAGACTTTCAAACTACAAATTATAGAAACTTTATGTTAAAACTGCAGTGTTTTTGAAATGTCTCTGCTTCCTAGGCTTTTTGTTCTGCATGACTAATATATAGCAGCTGGTCACATAAAGCAGCTGCAAAGATGTTGCATGTTAAGATTGCACCACAGAAGCACCTGATAATAGCTCAGTGTCGTGGTCTTATTGTGTGGTATATAATAATAATTCAATGCTGTTGTATTATCATGTTGCATCAATGGAACTGTCACTTGTTTTTTACATTCTTCCTTAGTTGCTCTTGGGTACTAATGTTTCAGACCTACCTGAAGATGTATAAAATTGCTTTTGATGGCTAGAAATCTTTTCAGTGAGTGTTGATGGCTACTTTTAGGTACTGCTTTGAAAGTTTAGCCCTGTCTGTTTTCAGTGCTTGCTTGCTTTCCTCCTCTTCAACATGCATAGCCAAAAAAATCTTTAAAATGCCACAGGTCTCCAGCATGTTCTATTCACAAGAGAAGGCTGTCCTTGGAACTTCCTACCACTGGATGAAGTGGGGGAGAGATGCAATTGCACACCAAGCAATGCACTTGCATTGATTCTTTCTCTACAGTGGTATTATGTGCCTTAAGTCAGAGGTGGATAACCATTGGACTTTCAGATGTTTCAGATTACAATTCCCATGATCTCTCGCCCTTGACTATGCTGCCTGGAGCTTCTGGGAGTTGGAGTTCAAAACATCTGGAAAGCCAGAGGTTCCACATCTTTCCCTTAAGTGACATGTTTTGAATGATTAAAAAAGAGAACAAGTTAATGTTGAGTGACAAAGTGTAGAAACTGATGTTCGATCTTGCGAAGAGTAGAGGCTGGGTCACATGGAGATTTATTAGATTGTTCCTTTGAAAGCTTCCTCATGAGCTTTAGAGCTCTGAAGCTGCCAAGTTGGTCAGGATCCAATAGCCAAACAGCTTGACTCGGTTGTCAGCTGCTGCTGTAATCATGGTGAACTCTCGAGGCAGCTTGATGCAAGTCATATTGATGCCGCCTGTAATGAAACAGCCCGTGTCAAAAAGCTGCACTGTGTGAGGACATTTCCATGGCAACGTGCAGATCCCATGGTGCTTTGCCTTGCACTTTGATATCCGCACAAGCTTCCATCCCTCCACTAGGTTGCTTAGAAGAGACAGAAAGGAAGGAAGGAAGGAAGGAGGGAGGGAGGGAGGGAGGGGAGTACCAGCAAAGTTAAGGGATGCTGGCTAGGAATTTTGGCATCATGTGGAAGTATGAAAAGATGGTAAAATATATTCCTCAACAAAGTATAGGAGTCTTGTTTTCATTTTCATCCGGTTACATTGGGTATGCTTTCAGCACCCATTAGCATCAATTTAAACCTTCTTTTCATCATACAACACACACTGTTTCTGCTCTAAACCCCTACTGTATATTTAGTGCTAGAATTCCCACTGGGATTATTATTATAATTTATTTTAAAGGCTTTGTGGACTCTCTTGTAATGGTTTATAACATAAAGTAATACAATGTGAAACCAATTAAATTTAAACATAAGGATAAAAATAATTTTAAAAATGAACCAACAGGCCAGTAGCAGAAACACATACATACAGTACAATGCTCTAATCTATAGCTCAGCCTGTAATACTAGTACTCGGTAAAGTTCCTTTTTTGGACTACGGGTCCCAGATACCCCCCTCTCAAGAAGTATGGCTGCTGGCAGCATTCATCCACACTGGCTAGGGGATTTGGGGATCTGTAAAACCTTGTTTAAGCTCTGTGTAAGATGTGACTCAACACTGCAAAGCCAAGTGGGGCAGAAATCCCTTTGTCTGTGCTCCAAATGATGCAAGAAGAAGAAATAAATTGATTTTGGGGGAGACTGCATACCACAAAGCAAGAGCTATTCTCATGGATCCTCCAAATATTGGCCTGAAGAGAGGAGACAGCTGTACATCTAAAGGGTCCTAGCATGATTTGGGACCCGTCCCTGTGCATGGGGAAAATACACACCTGAAACAGGCTCCTGTTTTTTTCTTTTCAAATTAGTTTCTTCTGCTTTCTTCTAAACATTTCTCAGCTTCTAATACTATTATTGTTTCCTTATATAGCACCATCACTGTATATGGCACTTTTTACAAGCAAAAGAACACCAAAAAACAGCAAGCCCTGCCAAAAGCATACCATCTCCAATCAATTGCACTTTGCTATTGGCTGCATTCGTTTGGGCTGATGGGTGTTGAAAGCCAGTAACAGGTCTAAGGCTACACTCCACAGTTATGGCAGCTTGATGCCTTTTTAACTGTTATATCTCCATCATATTTGTATTTCCTAGGATTTGTGGTTTGGTATATTTTCTGTTAAGCACCTCTACTGTGGTAGCTCGGTGTTAGGGCTCCCTAACAGAGACTTCAAAGAAACTTGTCATATTAGAAATCCTGGGATGCTGTAGGATGTGGCTTTACAAATTCAGTGGTGTCAAAGAGCTATGAGTGTGTCATGCCCTACCCTTACATAGTTTGCAAAGATTAGTGCTTTTGTTCTGATAGTCAGACAGGGTTCTGATGCAACGCAAGATGTCAGTTATTTATTGAAACCATTGATTGTGGGGCACCCTTGCCCATAAATTTGTGGCCCTTTGATCAGACCTGCTTCCCCCTCTCTCTTATCCACAGCTCAGACCTGGTGCCATTGAGGTTTTAATCAATGTTTTCACAGCATTTATAAATAATTCAATCCTTGCTGCTTCATTTGGCATAAAACATGGTCCCACCAGGACTCTTCATTTTTCTATTTTTGCATCTCTGATGCATAAATAGTTCATGGTGCTTGTTTGTTTTTTTATACTACAATAATAGATTTTCTTAATGTGTACCCATCGTAGGAGACTTAATTGTAGAGGATATTTTTTTCTGTATTTGCAGAATTTCTTCCTATTTATTTGTAAACAAGAAGAAGGGGGGAAAGGGGTTTTCACATCTGTTACATTAGCTCGTTAACAAGTTCTTGGACTAAGAGTATTTTATAAAATATTTTGACTCTGTAATTGTTGTTCCAAAAAGAGTATTTTTAAAAAACATCTTGAAGATGTTTTTTTTCTTGGATTTTTTTCCTTCTCTGTGTCTGAAGCTGCAGTCCACAATATAGTTAACAAATTGCCAAATTTCATATAGCTCATGATTTACTTTTCCCTAAACAAACACTGGGATGGAATACCTTTGTGTTGGTTTAATCAGAAACTGAATAACCTCCAGGAATACCATCTGCTTGGAAATAAGTTCTGTTGAATTCAGTGGAGATATTTTGTTGTCATTTGCCATCCGTCAGCGTTGACGTTGTGACTCTGTGAATGAGAGACTTACGTGAGTGCCAGATATCAATGGCCTTGTTCAGGTTTTGCAGATTCAAGGGCTACCTTGGCTTCCTTGACTGAGTCTATCCACCTGTGGTGTGGCTTTTCTGTTTTCCTACTGCCTTCCACTTTGCCAAGCATTATCATCTTTCCCAGTGAGTCATGTCATCTCATGATATCACCAAAGTATGATAGCCTCAGTTTGGTCATTTTGGATTCTAGGGAGAGTCCAGGCTTGATTTGCTCTAGAACACAATTTATTTTTCTTTTTGTCTGTCTACGCTATCCGCAAAACTCTCCTCCAGCATCACATTTCAGATGAATTGATTCTTTTTCTGTCTGTTTTCTTCTCTGAGTATCTTTCATAACCGTACATAGACTATTCACATGAAAACTGGTTAGAAAACTGCAGCAGAGGCCAGAATCCTTTTGATAGACCCAGGTAGAGTAGACCTATTGAATAAATGGGACTTATGTGTTGACTCACCAATAGTTCAGTCAGTTGTCTTCTCTAGTTGGGACTAATTCACAGAATTGAGACCTAGACTGCAAACCAATACCCACTTACTGGAAATAAGTTCTACTGTATTCATTGGAACCTACAGATGAATAGATTTGTATAGGATTACACTGTAAAGCCAATTTTTAAAGTATTGCTTGAGGGCAATGCAGCACTGGTACAGTAAGCAAAAGTTTTATCTTTGAAATATATATAGTTGCCTAGTTCTGTGATGTGTGAGATCAGGGCTTGGAAAGTTACTTTTTGGCCCATAGCCTATAGAACCCCCACTCTGGCTGGGGAATTCTAGTGGTGCAAAAAAGTAACTTTTCCCAATGCTGTGAGAGACTGTGGTCAAGCATGGAGAAACAAGCTATTTCTAGTATTAACCCCTCATTTCTGTCACAGTTTTGAGAGGGCCAGTGCCTGGTTTGTGTATTGCGTTGAAATTATCATGCCTTGTGGTCTGTGAAAATACAGAAATAAAAGGAAGGGGGATGCATCCGAAAGAGCAGGAATCCTGTATTAGTAAAGAAGTGAAAGACTAATGTTCAAGGTGAAGGTTTACTAAATGGTAAACTTTCTGGAAGAACATGCTCTGATACAGCTGTAGGCACACTATCCTAACAGTGTTTTTGGAAAATTGACATTCTGTCTGAGTATATCATATGTTCTCTTAAAACAACAGGTATATTCTTCTAAATGTTGCTGGACCAGAAATACTTTCATCCCTTAGCATTGGTTATGTTGGATAGAGCTAACAAGAGTTGATGTCTGTCGATATCTGGAGGTGCACAAGTCGCCTACCCAGACCATGCTGAATTGACCCTGCTGCCTTGGGAAGAATGCTTTTGAGTTCTGCTGTTAAAGTGGTGACTTGCATTATGTGTGGATGACCAATTAGAAGCTGAATACTAAAGCTTTCCTATCACTCACTGTCCCCTCTACTGTAGTATGTTACTACCAGTCAGTTCCCACATTCAGTTGCTGCTTGTAAAGTTCAACATAACCAATTCGTGTGCCGGTTTGCCCCTGCTGCTCTTATAAATGTGGTCTCTGTTCTGAATACTTCCTGGTAACCATCTATAGAAGAGGGAAAATTGTTATATTTGCTGTCTCTTCCTTCTGCTATAGTTGGATTTGTTTCCCTACAAGGTGTTTGATGCAGGTAAAAAAAAAAAACCCAAGAGGCATGTTCAGAAAACAGATGCAAATGAAAGAGCCATGGGCACCTGCAACTCTTGAACTGACCTTTTTCGTTTTGGAGCTAACTGAGATGTTTGTTGAGTAACGTCCATTTCTTTGTTCTCTTCAACACTTAGCTATGCCCCATTGACAACCTAGAAAATCAAAATGTCATCTTCTGAAGCTGCTGGAGATGTATCTCTGAGAAATCATTTTTATCTCCAGCATTCAGCAAACATGTCAGGATTGAGCTGCATGTTATGATGTTGACTTCTGCATTTAAAAGTTATATTTTGCATTGAAATTCACAGGATCTCCCACACAGCATGGCTTCTGCTCCTGCTGGCTGGAGAATTCTGTGAGTTTTAGTCAAAAAAGGTAACTTTGCCAAACTTTGATGATAAGGCTATCTTTGTGACCATTTTTAAAACCAATGAATGATATGGTTTAATTCAGTTCTACCTGCTGTCTTTCTCTTGAATTTCTATATTGCTCCCATCATCCCTAGCTGGCCTTCTAGACCAGAAGTAAATGGGCTGTGGAATGAAGGGAATGTTTTCTACTATAGTTAGAGTGGATGGTACTGGTGGATCGAATATTTTCTTCCCCTCTGTGTTTCTTCCTTATCTTCTCTGGAGATTTGGAGAGACCCCTCCAGAGCAAACTGGGGAGTTCGGAGAAGTTCAGAAGAAGGAATGGAATGGAATCTCCTGATACGTGAGTGAAAATCCACTTATATAATGTCAGGTGCTGTAGGCTGTATTTCAGAGGAAGGAACTGGCAAAGCCATCTCTGAGTATTCCTTGCTTAAGAAAGCATTATGCAATTCATGGTGTTGCCATAAGTCAACAGAAGACTTGATAGTGCTCACACACAGACACAGTGTTGGATTTAGCCTGTAATGGCCTCAGGAAAGTTGTAGGGTATTGGTGGGCACTAGAAGCACATAACAACAATTACAAGCACAAGCTACCAAGGAGGTTGCCTGTGCCACTGTTGACCACTGGAAGCCCACAAGCGGAGATATGGGCAGAATAGCGCCTTCCTACTTGGAGTCGCCCACCAACTGATACACAGAAACATTCTGCTTCAGATACTGGATATCTCATCATTTTGATCAGAAGCCATTGATTCATCAATTTATTTGGTTTCCTTTTAAACCTATTTAAGTTGGTGGCCCTTATGTATACATTCCACAATTTAACAGCATCAGGTAAAGAAGTGTCTTCTTGGATATGTCTTCAGTCCTCAGCATTGGAATAAAAGGCCTTTTCTTTTGTTGTGGCCATGTTTTATCTATAGATATCCAAACTGGTGAGTCGTCCTTTTGATCTGGGCTCAAGCATGATGCACATATAGGCATGCTTCCCCTCTACCCCCCATGGCAAAGTGACTCTTAAAGTTTTAATTGGTCAGAGCAACTCTGGTAACAGCGTGCTGTTCCTAACAGATCAGGGTAAATATCTTTTAAAGGCATGCTTAGAGCACAGTAGCAGAGCTTGGAGTGTGTGTGTGGGGTCGGAGGGGGCGGGGCTATGATGTGAGGTGCGTAGCCACTGTGCATGAGGGCATGGCCAGGGCATGCAGGGGTGTCCCCCCCGCCCCCATGCCCCTACGCAACTGTCAGAGCAACTTTCCATGTTTTGATAGGATGTTGGAATTGACAACCAGAAGTGCAGCAAACATTCAGCAATTCTGGAGAAAAACAATTACCCTTACTCTCAGACATATCTGTCATTATATTCAGTAGTCAGGCAGATAAGCTGGACAATCCATGCTGGTTGTATCCTCAACCCTATCAGCTATCTGGAGTAGCAGAGGAGATGAGATGATGGACGTGGACACTAGTGATAGTGGGAGGTAAGAGAGGATGTGAGTTGTGAGGTCTGCCAACAAAGGAACAGTTGTCTTGTTTATGTTTAACAGAATTTCAGGAGCAAATTTTTTAGTTATGTTTCAGCTTTCCAAAGCCTTAATCAGAGGTGCTGCAGTATTATATAATTTTGATCAGCTGCATAGAACATTGTGGCTTTCAGGGAGAAATTGGAGCTGCATATCTGTTCCAGACAGATGGAAGCCAAAGCCAATAGTAAATCACTAGATGGAAGTACAGTTGGTCCTCCACTTTCACTGGGTTTACAGGTACAGGATCCCTGTGAAAGTGGGAAAACTGTGACTATCATAAGCCCCCCAAACTGTATTCAACACACACAAAAAATTACCTGTCCTGGCAGGGTGTCTGGGTCCAGCTATGCTTGCATTCCCTTGCCCACTTGCATTCCCTTCCTGCCCATGCAAGTGAATGAACGTATGTATCCTCCCTCCTTCTGTCCCACCCCCTTTTCTCCTCCCATCCAAGTGAATGGGGAAGTTTGCCCATACTCCCTCCTCTCATCCTATTGCCCTCATCCCTCCTGCCTGTGCATGGGTTTCTTCCTCTCATCCCATCCCCTTCTCCCTTCTGCCTGCTCGAGTGAGCAAGTGAGAAAATGTGCGTGCCCTCCCCTCCCCTCCCGCCCCACCTGCACAAGTGAGAGAGAGAACAGGCACAAAGCTGAGCCCAGCCACCCCACCAGTTTGATTTTCCTCCCAGTGATGCAAGTTGCAAATCCATGAATGCTTAACCCACAAATGTGTAGGGCCAACTGTGTTTCACTCTTGGATTGGATGTCATAAAGAATTTGTTGACTCAGTTTCTCATGCTTCCCTCATCTTTTGAGCAGGGGAAAAAATAGAAATATGCAGTACATCTTCTTTTAATTATTGGGTTCAAAACGCACATTGAAAAACTAGATGGTTTTTGTCCTGGTCTCTCACTGATTATGTTGTTAGTTCTGCAGGTGTGCGGAACTACTTTAAAGCTACTTTTATTTTCATTTTGTTAAAGATCTAGGACAGATCTGGATGATATTTAAAACTGTTCCATTTTGACAAACCATCTCTCAAACACCTACAAGTTCTGCATCCGTGAATCATTCCAAAAGTGATGTGACTGATGTCACTGTGTATTAATAGCCACATAATAGCCAGCATTTAGGAAGAAGCTTCATTAATTACTTCCACAAACAAATGCCAGCAGTTTTGAAAGACCCAGAAGGATTAGGTGTGTACAAATAGGCATGCTTTTCACGTAGCCAATATCTCTGCTTACGGTGTGCATTTCATTATTTAAAGGAAAACAACACCTCTCAAAATAAGGGAACTGATGGTGGAATACAGATCTCTAGGGCTTTATTTTGTAAAATAAATTAATTGGTTCAATAAAAGCAGTCCTTTTTTTCTAGGGCATCTATAACTTTCCATAGAAGGAAGGAAACCAAACCATAACACAACTGTTATTTTTGTTTTACTTGACCTTGGGGATTACTACAGAACACTTATGGTCCAGCCCTTATTCTCTCACAGGAATTTGGGGAGTGGTCTTCTATTGAGAGACATTATTGATCTGTTTAGATCAGTACAATCTGCTTCAGTACTGACCAGGCAGGTTGGAGCCAAAGGGACATGGAGTCCACGACATTTGATGAATCGCAGGTTTCTTACCCTGATCTAAACTCAGTAGCAGTTGAGTCTCCTGAACAGAGGTCTTTCACAGCTCTTCTTTAGAGATAGCAGGAACTGGCCTGGGACCATTTACATACAAAGCATGTGTATACCCACTAAGTTATGGTCTGGCCTTCTGAAGCATCTGGTATTCAGACTACATTGTATGTGATTTCAAACCATGGTTGGGTGCTGCAGAAACTATCCTTGTGGCTCCTCAGGAAAAGCCTGTCTGACATAGGAGACCCTACCAGCAGCACTACTGCTGTCAGCATGGACTCTTGCCTCACAGGAGCAGGTAGTTCCACCACCATAGAAAGCTACTGCCATTGGTGGGGTAGCTTTACTTCACACCCTTCAATTCTTTTCTCCCACTTCAGTGAAAACCATAGTTTGTGAGCTCCAGAGTGACAGACGGTGGTTTGTTTTCTTGCCCTCTAGATCCGGATTGGAAAAACAGATCCAAGTTTTGAGGCAAAATGCAGATCACTGGACTGTGTGGAGTAAAGACCATGGTTTTGATTTGGTCTTATGGCTGAATCCAGCCTGTATGAATCTGCTAAGATTCGGCTCCATAGAATTCTGTGCATATACTGTCCCTACTTCATCTGAATACGATCACTGATTGTGTAAGAATTTACCTTTCACAATCCTCCTCTATTTCTAATTTCTGTGTGTCCTAAAATTGGTCTTGCAAGTTCCATGCATAGCATAAATCAAGCTCATGAATACCCAAATCTCCAAATTGAGATTCCAAAGGCTATGCAGCTGCCAGCAAAACCATTCTTTACAGGCAGGAAACAAAAGAGATATGCAGTGAATACATAACTTTTCTGTCCTACGTATTAATTCAGACATGCATTTTGAGAAATTCTAGATCACAGCTCCTTTTGTTCACTCATTGCATTTTTGAAAGCAAGACACTTCTAAAGAGTGAAATAAAGAAGATCCCTCTCTTTAGAAGTTATATAATGCTTCTTGAATCCAAAGCTTCCAACATTTCAGAGATGGAAACAGGGACAGATGAATGTTGTCAAGATGACAAGTTATTAATGCAGCAGTTTGCTTTGCCTCAGTCTACTGGGAAGAACAAAATTTCACCCCCATTTCTCCTCTCTCTTCCCTCACTTACTGTGTTGAGTGCAAGCTACTTTTGCACTTTGGACTCATTTTTTAGCAACTGAAGTTGGGCAGTTGCAAAGGGGGAAAATGGGAGGAGGAAAAGGAAATTAGGACATTTTAAAAGCAGCAGTGGGATGACAGAGGACTGTCCCTGCAAAATCAAGATGGTTGGATGGTATGAAGGCAAAGTATACTAAACTTTAAAAAAAAGTTTTTACTGGAATTCTACTTTAACTCCCATGGCTTCATCCTATGGAATTCTGGGGTTTGTAGTTTGATGTCATGTCCCTTTCTCGGTAAAACCTAGCATAAATTTAAAAGGATCTGGTAAAAATGATATCATACATAGATAAAATATATGACTTTATTGTTTGGGGGCAAAAGATTTGTGTAGAATTTTTGGCCCATGTACCTCTCATCTTACAATTTCTGGGGGATGTATTTTATCAGACTTATGCCTTGCATATCTTGAATTTTGTCCCAATTTTTGCTCAGGGTAGTTGACTGATCACATGTTTCCATGTGTTCCTTTGATTCCGACTATTCTTGGCTATCCTTATTTTTGTTCCTCTTGTTCTCTTTCTTTTGATAATGAATAATTCATCAGGACTGCTTAAATTCTTGCAGGCTGACTGGTTTTCCACCATCTGTCATTTTATCTGTGATATTTAGAAAGGCATCTGTCACCTTGGTATGACTTTATTTTTCTTGACCCGTAGCTGTTATGAGAAACTCAGTACTGATACCTTTCCAATGATTCCTCTTTTAGTAAAGCCAGAAAAAGACCACTCAGAATAGCTGTATCAGTGCAGGAAAAAACATATAGCACAGGCATAGAATACCAAAATGTTTGGGGACTATATCCACAGCTAGTTTTGTGCTAGGGGAAAACACAGCAAAGGATTCAGTTTTTGCCATTCCTACCTTTCACTATATCACATATTCTGGAGCAGATGTGGGGAAGGAGACTGGGCTGCACATGGCCTCCAAAGCTCCCTTCTATGGCCCCCAAAGATTTTCTGAGCTTCCCCCATTTATTTTGAAAAAAAGACAAATTGGTATGATTTTCAAGGCAATTTTTGGCATGAAAACTATGTCAAACCACCCCATACCACCTACAAATATGTCAGTTAACCAGGCACTGGAATTGCCCCAAACTTTATTCCAGCCATACATTGTCCAAAAATGGCAGCCAGAAGTGATTTGACATCATTTTTTGTGCACCTTGATGTGCTTATGTAGCCCCAGGAAGCTGTGGGGGATGAACATTCACTCTGTCCCCTGCACAGTTGCTCATCCCTGTCCCAGAACCTCCAGAACTCTCAGGAGCAACCTTTCTAGGAACATAGGATAGTTAGAAAAAAGTAGGTAACCATCTTGTGCAACAGAAAGGTCTTCTGACAAAGCACAGCCACCATTTAATACAGCTGGTGCAGCCAAGTCTTGCAAGGTCAAATAATCAGGATTTTATGATTAGCAAGTATGATAACTTTGGCCAGAATCCTTTATCATCGTGTATGTTACATGACTTAACATATACTTAGCTATGTAGCAGAGGTGCTAAGGAGCCCTGTTAGTGAATTGTGAAGATACATAATGGGACACCAGGAAATGTGTCCTGATGCACATTGAGCTCTAATGATGTGAATTAGTACTTCCTAGACAGTATCCCAGTGCAGAATAGGACTGATGTCCATTGGTCCCTTTGTGCATTGGTCATTTTGCTGGCTCTCCTATGCAGTAATGTAATAACAACTCTTTACTGAATATAGACATTACAGAACTGCCCAATTCTAATTCCCACAGATATAAGTCCACTTAGGAAACTAAGGCCATTTCCACACTACACTGTTATAGGGCTATTATTCTACTTTCAACATCCTATGGAATCCTGGGGTTTGCAGTTTAAGGAGGGGCACTTAGAATTCTCAGCCAGAGAGCTGTTTGGCTTCAGTAACTACAGACCCCAGAATGGGACAGGATGTTGAAAGTGGAATAATAGCACTATAACAGTGTAGTGCGGAAATGGCCTATGTCCCAAACAGAGTTCTAGCTCTGATCTGCAAGCACCCTTACATTTTCCTGTACTATCCAAATGTTGCTGTAGTCCTCACAATAGTGGTGTAGGAAGCAAAGTAGATCTTCCCATCAACAGTGTATCCCTGTTGCATTACAGGTATAGGAAGATAGTTTGAACTGGAAATTAATATCCATTAGCTTTACAAGGGAATTGCTTTCTGGTGGAGATGAAAACTGCTAGAACTTGTCTGTTGGTGTGAATCAACATAGGTGCTTACATTTTGGGATTCAACCTGGGATCTGGCTATGTGGCTTGCCATAAAGAGAGCCTGCACTTCAAAATGTAGTACTGGATATGTTTGATTTACATATTTGTCATTGTGTAAATCAATAAGCTCTTTACTCTTAACACAGAAGAGTATATTTCTTAAAAAAGAGAGGTGGGTAAACAAGATGATAAAAGATCTAGAAACCAAGTCCTATGAGGAATGGTCGGAGAGCTGGCCATATTTATGTCTCGAAAAGACAAGATTCATAGGTGATATGACTGCAATTTTTAAATATCTAGAGGGCTTTCATGTGGAGCAGTACTATTCAAATTAGTGATCCACAGATCAGTGCTGGTCCAGAAGTCATCAGCTGGTAATCTCTGGCAAGTTTCCAGGAAAGAAAGAAATACGTGGTAATTATACAGCACAGTTACAGTGCTGGATCCAGGCACATTGAGGGAAAATGACTGGTCCCCCATTTTAGCTTGAGAAGTACTGATCCAGAAGATAGACCAAATGTTTTCTGCTGCTCCAGGAGACAACGCACAAACCAGCAGATTCAAATTACAAGAAAGGAAATTCTAACTAAACATTCAGAAAAGCTTCCTGATAGTAACAGCTATTCAACAATAGTCAGAATAAACAACCTGAGAAAGTAAAAACTCCTTCTTTGGAGGTCTTTGAAGAGTGGTCAGATGGCTACCACTCAGGAATACTTTAGCTGTCGACATCTATATGGAAGGGGGTTGGACTTCATGGCCTTTTTATTCCCTTCCAGCTTTCCTTCTATAATTTTAAGAGAGCCTTTATACACAGCCTTATATTGCTACTTGACCAGTATACCCAGATATTTCAAACCTCCTGTGTTTTGTGTATAATTGGAAATTGTTTTCAGTACCTGATACAAGTAGCTATGTCCATCATAAGGATATAATTATAAATATAGTACATTGCATTATACTGTAAAGATACATTTCATTGCATTATAATTTTATAAGCTTATGGTCCACATATTTGCTAGAAAGGGAACTTAAAATGGAGAACAAACAGCGATATATGAAATAATAATTCCCAATGCCCTTATATAACAAAGTTTCAGTTAATAAACAGCAAGAACAGCTGTTAACCATAAGTGCTAACACAGCCACTATCCAGGTTATTAAAACTTATAACTGAATACTTTTTTAAAAGATCCAAGTTTTTATAACCCACTCCTAAACCAGCATAGAGTTGGAGATGATGCATCTCTGTTAGCAGAGCCTCCCATTTCTTCTGTATTGAGAGAAAACTATACTGTTCTGGCTTGTGAGAAGTATTTCACTACTGACAGAGCTGGTTTGCAATTCTTGACAATGACCTCCTCAAAGGGTAGTATTTGAATGAATAAAAATAATGCCTGTGATTTGAAGAAGTGGTCCAGACATGTTCAAGGGCATGGACATATCCACTGTTATCTTTTTTTTTTCTTTGGACAATTAATTTTTCCTGCTCAACTATGGGGCTATATCAAAAACTGGTACAAACTGGTTTCAGACCTTTGGTTACTTTGAAAGTACCCCTAATTGCTCTGTGTTGAGAATGATGGCAGTTTGAGAAATGGTGATCCAAATCACCTTGGAACAAGTTGCGTGAGAAATTCACAGATAAGACAAACAAGACAACAGTCCAGTAACCCATAAAAATGAGTGCTGTTTGGAGTCCAAGATGAAATGTAAGTACTGCAGGGCTAACCAGTGAAGCGAGCCATACTTTACTTATAAATACATAAATAAATGTATTTATCAATGAATTAAAAGAAATGTGAAACTGAGGGTGCAGCAGTAAAAGCTGCAGTGATTGGGAAATGCCAGAATTCCTTTATTATGGGCAAATACAGATCCATGAACATTCACGTGGAAGAAGGTTATGTAATAGTCATTCACACATATCATAGACTGGCACTATTGAAGTTTTGCTAAATGCTGTTTACAAAATGGAGTGTTGTTATTGTAATGACTTGATTCTGTGTAATTCAAATACATAAGCACCAGGTTGTCCAACTCTGACCTCCAAATGCTTTTGGACTCCCACAGTTTCTCTCTAGTGGTTATGCTGGATAGTGCTGATGAGAAACTCAGCTGCAGGCCAGAAAATATCTGGAGAGTCATAGTTTTCCAACCCTTCCATAAGAAGATTTGTTCATTTATTTATGCATTGCTCATGTTATCTGTACTGTTACCTTCAAACGTTTTTGTTTGTTTGTTTGTTTGTTCTGCAGTATACATGAGAGAGCTAACAGTCTAGAAGACCATTCTATTGATGAAATCTTTCCAAGAAAACCCTTGGACTGGGTTGCCATAAGTCACTTAAAGGCACATTAAAACAATAAAGCAGTGTCCATGAACAATGTACCAGTATGAGTCATCTGCTTTGCAAACAAATATTGGATATGGATTTAACTGTATTTATATATATATATATAGAGAGAGAGAGAGAGAGAGATTCACTTGTTGTTGTGTGCCTTCAAGTTGTTTCCAATTTATGACAATCCTAGGGCACACTTATCACAGATTTTTCTTGGCAAGATTTGTTTGGGGGGGGTGTGTGCCTTTGCCTTCTTCTACGGCTGAGAAAGTGATTTCCCCAAGGGTCATCCAGTGGGTTTCCAGATGCATTTCAGGCTGTTAAAAAGCCAAACACTAGCCACTTAGTAGATTCTGTGTTGGTCAGAGAGGAAGTAAATATATGTATTTGTAGAAACACCTGGCACTCTTAACCTTTTCAGATCTGCATGAACAGGCTGTGATATAAATGGCTTATTCATTTACTCTACTCTGCTGCATATATTGCCAGTGGTCTGTCTAGCTAGCTGAATTATATCTGAATATCCACTGCTAATAACACACATTTCAGTGTTTCAGTAACTGTTGTTATATTGTACATTTATCCATCAAGTTATCCTCTAGTCCAAACTGAGTGGGTTTCATCAGCATGTGACACTGAAAGATGTAATTAGCCAGGTATGTAAAACTGGCTTGGAAAGAAAGAGATGTGAAAATAAAAAGAACAGTGTGAAAGGGACAAAGCAGAGATTAAATGGTGCATGATTAATGCCATGCACTCAGCTATTGTAAGTTTATGGTGGGTGCTGTGCTGCATAAGAAAAATCTTCCACATGTGATTTCTTACTGCCATGTATGGGCAGGACTGGCAGTAATAGAAGGGGAGGTGGAGCACTTGCTGAAGCCAGAGGACAGTAAAGGGCATGAAGAGTACTGTTTCATGCTGAAGCACTCTAAAGGTTTAAATTAGATAGTCGGTTTGTTAGGTGGGATAGTATAGTGGATGAGTGTCTGAACTGTGAGTTAGAGTGTCCTGAGTTTGAAATCTGTGCCGTAAACTCATTCTGTGGCCTTAGGGAAGCCACCTTCTTTCAGTCTCAGCCCATTTATGTGTGCATGTATGTGTATGTTTCTGTGTGCGAATTAGGGTTGTCAGATTAGGCCTAACTCTGAAGCCATTTCCACACTAGACTATTATAGTGCTATTACTCCACTTCAACATCCTAGGAGGCCCCTCCCTAAACTGCAAACCTCAGGATTCCATAGGATATTGAAAGTGGGATAATAGTACTATAACAGTCTAGTGCAGAAATGGTCTGAGTCTCCAGTTTTCATGAGTCATCTCCATGTGGGCAATGAGAGTGCAACTTCTTCAGTTTTGCTGGGGTCAGCTCCAGACAAGAGGAAATGAGCAAGTACAAATCTCCATCCCAGCTAATAGAAGAGCTCCTTTGGATAAGATTTCTGTCTTAATTTTCAAACAGAAAAATATTCTTGTCTCTCTCTTTTAATTTATCTGTGTGTTTGAATTCAGAGGCATAGCTATGTTTGTCTGGATCAGTATAGAAAGAGATATTGTACCACCTTTGAGACTGAGAGAAAGAAGTTGACTGAATCTGTTGCATCAGATGTATGGAGGGGAGTGCCTATGAACAGGCATTTACACCATGAATAAGCAGGTCGTGTGTGAACAGTAAATAGCAATGCAAGCCTGTGGGTATTGGTGATGGGGTGACAGGCTCAGTTTTAACAATGATTGTTGTGTGACAGAGGTGGGAGGAAAGATATTGCCTAAAGCCAAGATGAGTATATACTCATATTAATGGTGGAGGGAGTTCTGGGATATAGCATGTTGCTGGCTGGGAACCAGGAAGGAGATGTGGTAAAATGGGGAAGATTGTCTTCATAAGGCTGGAGTATTAACTAGTGTTCTAATATGGATAGTATGCCAGGAAATCATTACCCTTGTTCAACCCACTGTCAATGGACTGAATATCCACTAGAGTTTGGTTCCAGGACCCTCTGTGGATACCAAAATCCATGGATTCCATCATACACACTGGTACAGTAAAATGGTATCCCTTGTATAAAATAGTAGAATCAAGGTTTGCTTCTGAGAATTTTTTTAAAAATATTTTCAAGCCATGGATAATTGAAACCATGGGTGCAGAAGCTGTACATACGGAGGGATGGCTGATCCCAACTTTGCTCTTTCTCTTTCCAATCTCCCCCTTAAGTTTTTTTTTTTTAATTTGTTTGAATGACAAGCTATGAGCAACTGTGGTTAGTATTGAATACATAGTACTCAGTGACATAATCAGTGACCATCCCTAGGTCTCAGGTTTTGCTGAAGAAACCTGAGGATCTGGGACAATCCTGAACTGGGAATGCTAGGCCTAATAGCAATAATGACTTACCATACAGTAGGGGTGAGGAAAATACAGCTGTCCAGACAGTAGTTGTTGGTGATTCCCATGTCAGTTGATTGATGAGTCTGCTCTCAGTTTTAGTCTGATTGTTAAATCCAAAGTACTCATTTTAGGGATAAGGCTCAACACTTTGGATAACTTCTTTAAAATTTGGACTAAAAACCAATGTGGATTCACCATCTGCTATTACCAAGGCCATCAGCTCCTATTCCCTTCTGCTCTTGTTGAATTACAACTCTTCATCATCTTTTACAATTGGCTATGCCATTTAAAGAACTCCAGTTCAGAAATATCTAGAAGATGACAAATTCCTTACCTCTGATTAGAAGTGATATTGTAAAACTCACAAGTGGATTACACATGCGAAACATTTTGAACATTTGAAAGTAGGCTATACAAATTAGAGCTAATGGCCAGAATCCTGTAGCGGCTTATACTTAACTAAGTACTTAGCTAAGCAACCTCTCCTGGCCTGAACCCCCAAAACCTGATGGAAACATCATTCAGCCATGTTCTGATCATCAGCAAAATGGCCCTCTTTCTTCATTCAGCTAATGTCCAGTAAAGTAGGTTGGGGAAGGAGGTAAGATTGTGGTAATAGTGTCAAAATTGTGACTAAGTAGTGATTGTGAATACAAAACTGTTAGGGAGAAAAGTGGAAGAAGGAGAGAGAAAATGAGAGAAACTTAAAAGCAGCTGAAAATGTGGAATGATAGAGGATTAATTGGAACTGTTCCTGCCAAATTGGTTGGAGACTATGGGTGGCTGGTAAATATCTTCTTACTGGTTGAGATGGTGGCTCAGACAACTAGCCTACTAAGTAGTTTTTTACGCACTCATCTCGGTAAATTACCAAAGGAAAAGATAATTTATGTTCACACATTCTGTGGGTGAAATTTTAAGACCATCCACAATCAGTTTATCTGGATCTTTTAATCCCTTCCAAGGTGCCACTCAAGATCTGATTTTCTGAATCTTTCCAATCTCCTCTGTTTTGTGGATATGAGGAAGGGCCTGTCAGTTATAGACTGTAACAAACTGACAACAGCATGGTAAATAACTGCATTGCATTGAAATGTCTTAGGCACTTTAAGTTGCCAGCAGAAACCAGTGTTAGATACTCTATATTAGGGAACTATTACGCTTCAAAGATAAAATCTTCCCATGAAATTTTTTCTGACATTGTAAGATGACTAATGCTATAGCAGAAATACATTTTTGCACTGGCAGGAAAAGAAATATTTTAAAAGAATGCAGCGTCACTGGGGGCTGATCAAATTTTTCTGCTATCTGAGGTGAAGGATTTGATGATTGCCTCTATCCCTTCCTATTCCATGTGCAGCAGCCAATTGGGCAGGCACGTGGCTGTTTCTACAACACTGGTGAGGGGGCAGCATCCTCCACTCTATTTGAGGGCAGTAGATGAGATTATGAAGTATAGCCAAGGTGGGCTAAGTGGTATGCACAGTTTTATTTTAACTAAATGGGTTTTGCTGGGTTTTGCAGTGTTTCAGAAATCTGCGGCAGCTGTTGCGGCAGGGTTATAAAAGAGCAAAGAGTTGAATCACTTTCAAGTTCCTTAAAAACTCTTGCCTCCTTTCTCCATCATAAGGCTGTATTGTGATTGATAACTACTCAGTGGTAGTTAGAAAAAACAGTAATATCCCTCCCCACTCCAGTTCCACTTTTAAAAAAATCATTTTGAAAGCTTCCTAGTGGCATTGAAATATAAGTATCAAGGAGGCAATAAAACACACATTGTCTTAAGCCCTAGTGAATACCCACAGTGGGTAAGAAAGTTGCCTAGATTTACATGAGAGAACACTCTGCTTTGGCACTGAACATATTTTGAGAATGTCATGCTCAGGTTTTCAGTCTTGTGGACTCACGGTATTAACAGTATGCTCTTTCATTAAAGGAGTAGTGACTCTCTCTCTCTCTCCCTCTCTGTCTCTTGAATTCCATTAATATTCTTACTTTAATGATGAAGTTAAAAAAAAATTGGTTCCATCTCTGTTAGTGTTTTGCTAGACTGGCAATTTATAGCACATCAATAAAAGCATCCACAGGCAAATCAAATTCTGTGTTTGCTACCTCCTGGCTTGTGTAGTTTAGGTCTGCGACTGACTTAGTAAATTGGTTTTTGCTCAATAATTCATTGCCCTCCAACTGTTTTATTGTCATTTTGATTTATTAATGAATTTGGCTCAGGAAAGCTGTCCTTATACTGTGCAGTGAAATGGAGACTGACCACATTTTGCAGATCCATGCATACTGCATTTGTACACCGTGGTACAATTCAGATATCATGCCAAACTATTTCTAAGATTAACAACAGGTTGCCACTCTGATGAATTGATGTGTCACAGCATGTTATCAGCTGGCAAACCAGAACCAGAAACCACGGCTGGAGGTAAGATTTTGAGTCAACTCCACCATCGTTTGACATTCCAACCACAATTCCAGCTGGCTTCACATGTTGCTGGAGAGAGGGGGGAAGCCTCTTCCACCTTCCCAGCAGACTGCACCTTTCTCAAGTCAGAATTTCTGGAAGTTTTCCCTCTGGTCCAGGAACAGAGTATTTAAGCAGGTCCTCCTTAGGCAAGCACTCACTTCTTCTTGGACGTGTTTGCAGCCCCAATTTTAAGCAAGCTTGAATTGATTATGTTAGCTAAAACTGAACAATCATAGTTGCTGTAATTGCTCCACTTCCATATGGATGACGGCAAAAGGACAGTAGAGAGAACATGAAAGACAAGAAGCTACTCTGAAGCAACTCTGAATCATTGTTTGCCTGTTGTGTGAATGGAATATCTAATGATGGTTTGATTTCTAAATTCAGATCAGCACGAATCATGGTTTGGAGCCAAGAGGCAAGGTATACTATTGGTCAGAATTCTGCTAAGACTCTCAGTTTTATTTTAATTTTTTCCTGTATATCAGGTTCTTAGCCTTTGTTGCTAAGTTGTGCTTGGATGAGTGTCAGTAATTCCTGCTGATCTAAGAACTGAGGCAAGTGGGCATGAACTAGGTTAGGAGTGTCTTGCAATATCTCTTTGCCTTTGTCTATGACTAACAAACCCAAAACTTACCGTGAAATATATTTGTGGTGAAAATAGTAAAGGAAAACAAAGCACATTTTTATATTTTATAAAGTATGCGTCTCATCTAACTCTGCCATCTCCTTTTCATGTCTTGGGTAGCCTGGCTACCTTTGATTTTTGAAAGTGCCAAAGGCATATTTATCTATAGAAGTAGTCACACTTTGACTTTTGTTTAAAAGAAACTGAAATGGAGATTGTATGGTCTTTCAGGTGTGGGAACCAACTCACAGCATCCTTCGCTGTTTGCTATGATGGCCTGACTATCGAAGAAGTTACAGTCCAGCAATATCTGGAGTAGGGATGGACAAAATATTTGATATCATTTGTTTCCTGGCCTTATAGTTTTCTGACATTCAGGAAACCCAGAATAACACAGTGGTGAGAATTTTGCACAAATTATTCACACATCCCAAAATGTTCTGGGAATTTTTTTCTGCACAGAAATGCATAGAAATGCTGAGAGACAGTTTGAGAAAGAGAGAGAGAGAGAGACAGTGGTGTGGGATTTTACACAGAAAACACTGTTTCCAGACAGTCATGTGTGTTTTTCTATACAAAGATTCTATGCAATTCTGTGCGAAGAGGAAGAGGAGGAGGAGGAGGAGGAGACAGCTGTGGCTGGCGGTAGCAGCAGATGGGTTTATTGTATAAGATTTTTGTTGTGGTGGTGGTGGATTGCTGTTTTTGTGTGTATGTGTTTAGAAGACAGCAATCATGCACAAGAAAACACATGTGGCTGCCTTGAAAAAGTTTTTTGTGCAGTGCCTCAAAATTATCACAAAAACAGAATCAATTGCATTTTTTGTGCTGAAGTATTTTCTGAAGCACTTAGGGGTGCGTAAATAACAGAGAAGAACTGTGTAGAAATATTTATTTCCTCTGAGGCTGGAAGAAAACTGTGGAAATGATTTCTCCTCACTTGTTAGACTGATACAGTTGACCGTTAGCGTCCCTAATCTGAAAAGGCTCATTTTTTCTCTACCTCTGCTTTTTAAAATGGTTACTGAGCTATTCTGTATGTGTGAAGTACTGATGTTTTGTCCTGTTGATAGTTCGATTTTGCTGGGAAAACACAGAACTGCTTTTCTGTCTCTTTGCTTTTTAGTTTTTATTTTGTTGAGCCTGTTCCTGGAAGGATAAGGATATATTTGTAATGAAAGCAACAATAACATTTCCAAACTGGCTTCAGTGCCCCAACAAATATTATATCTTGTATTTATCACAAGTCAACCCAACACTTGATCTGTTCACTGATAATGGGGTTTGGCTTTGATGGCTTTCCTGCTGCTAACATTTGCAGCTTCCATCCAAAATAGTCCCTGCCAGGAACAAGTAGAACATCTCTCTTGTATTTTTATTTAATTTGCTTAGCAGATGAGACCTTCCAATTGCTTCACTAATGGCTACAGAGATGGTTTGCCACAATGGAAAGTACATGCATTAAAGGAATGAGCAACCCTACATACTGATAGATGTTTAGAATTGTCTTGCTGTTGTTTTGCCAAACTCTATATTCTGAATGCTGTTTAGTGAAGATGATTGATTTGTTTAGCACAAGCTGTAACATCTCAGCCTTACAAGTTATGGAGCATCTAGTATCGTGCTACTGGTAGTATTAGGTCAGAGTAATTACAGCAAGCATTTACAGAGTTGCTTACAATTCCTCTATCATTTCAAAAGCATGATTTACAGCTGTTTTCTGCTGCCATAAGAGGAAAGAGATCTCACCATGCATTCTGTTGAACAGTTTCAGATATGCCTCCCTGCCCTCCAGAACCCACTCCCAGGGGTCAAATGCATGTATAAAGGAAGCAATGGTTAATGCATTTCACTGTGTAAGAAATCAAGCGTTTATACCTAGCTCTAAAGCAACACGTTTCAATCATGTCAGACTGGAATGGAAGGGTATTTTGAAAGCCAAAAAGGAAAATATTATTGGAGCGTCAAGAATAGCAAACTGAAGAAAATAAATATTTCAAATGCAGATAAAAGAGGTTCAACAGTGATCTAAAATATGAGCCATAGCCCTATGATGTTCACTAATGGAAAAGGATAACTAATTGTACATTCGTATAACCCGTCCTTTGTTTTTAATGAAGACTCTGCCAATAGAAGAAGCCCAAAGGGGGTATATGTCAGACATATGTTGCAAGCATGGAGAACTTCCCAAACTCCAGATGTTGCTGTACTGCAGTTGCCCTCAACCCCCAACCACCGTGGGCAGTGATCAGAGAAGAGGGGAGTTGTAGTCCAAAAACATGTGCCAGGTTTGAGATTCCCTGCCCCTGTTATTGAGTTTATTGGAAAGAAAAAGCTCTCTTATGACTTTAATAGTTAGGCAGGGAGAAGACCGAAACCTAACAGGTGCAGCTTGCCATGCTGAAGTCTACTCAGGATGGCAGTATCTGCTTCAGTGCTCATAATTTACCCCCTATGTAAACTATTTATTTGTTTTCAGGACTTCTAAAATTTTCCTTCATCTTACAGAATTTCCAAGCAGGAATTTGTTTGTGATCCATTTAAAAACAATAATAAATAAAAATCAAAGTAACACCACTGGAACAAAAAGGAATGTAAAATGAACACTAAAACATCAGATATAAATATTTCATTAAAATGAGAGGGCAAGTAAGTACTGATATGTATTGTTTGCTGTTTGCCCAAGTATTTAAAAAAAGTCTTGATCTGAAAGCTAAAATGTAGCACAGACATGGCCAGGTGGACCTTTTCTGGGTAGGATATTCCACAGATGGAATGACACTACTGAAATGCTCTGTTAACTCTCTAAGGCATGAAACTGACAGTTCTGACAGTCCAAGAACAATGCTATCCAACCAAGCAACAAACACAGTTGCCATATGAAATTCAGTGCCACAATAAGTAATTTTTTTGGTTTTGATCCCCATATTTCTGTTTTTATTATAAACTGCCATTTTTGTAGAATGAGAAATCCATAGACATGCATGACCCAATTTAAACCATCAGTCAGTCCTTTTGAGACACCCTATATTTGACCCTCTCCCTTAGGAATAGTTCTGTACCTTATTTTAGGGTGCTACATCAAATGAACCTTCTTCCATTCCGCCAGCCTTCTGTTCTTCTTAAAATAGAAGCTGGCTGTACTTCTTTGCTTCAATATTCTTTCACTGAAACACATCCTGTTTAAACTGTCTTGGTGTGCCATCTGTGAACCCTTAAATGAAACTGCACTGTGGTTATTGTAACAGATGTTGTTTGGAGGAAAGGTTGGTGTGTCTTCCCTTAATTTTGGTTTGGAAAAGTTGCTCTCCAGTGGCTGAACTGACACTGGCTCAAGGATTTTATGGGCACTCATGAGCCAGGTTAGTCATACTAGCTATAACAAGCACATTTGCATTTTTGGAAATGTTCTGCAAATGAAGTGCCATCTACCTATACTTGGCAGTGCTTCACCAGACATAAAAGAAGAAATTGCTGTGGCATTTTGAGCCAGTGTTACTGAGTTGATACTACAAACAGGATTCTACAAATACACATCCCACCTCAGCCAGAAAACTGAGTCTTGTGCAGTCTATGCTCCCCCAAACTCCACCATATCTCTCTTGTTTTTAGTTCAATAGCCATGAAATATCAGTAATTTTTGTCATAATAACAGAAATCACTGCCTTGGCAGAGACAATTTGTGCTAAAGAAAGGTGTTGTGCCTCTTCCTCCTCCACCTCCTCCTGCTCTTATTCTATGTATTTGTTACAGCTAGTAGTGCATTCTAGCAGCAAAAAGTAGTATATAGACTACAACATCAGTTTCACAAACTGTTCAATCCAGTCATCTGCCTTTTACAGGAGAACTTTGAAACTGGTCTTTCACTTAAAAATAAATCAAGATAGCATGCCATAAAATTCTCCCATCCTGAGATACACAAAATTGTGATGGAGAAATGCTATATTGCCTATGATTGTTTACCTGCCAAAGTTCTTAGACCAAGTCTTTGGTGTTTCGTCTGAGAAGTGGAACTGTGCATGCCAAACCGGAGGTTGCCCAGTTGCAAAGATTCATCTTGAGAAGCCACCAAGCAAGGAGTCCCATATATAAATTGCTGCACAACCTTGTGTCTTGTATCTAAATGAAGGATTTCTGAATCATATGTAATAATAAATTGGAAAAAAAAATAAAGAGCATATTAATTTCGTTTTGGAATATAATGACTCTGGACTTGGCTATGCTGTGCAGGTATAATGGGAGCTATAATCTGACATAGTTATAGGAGAGCTGGTTGGAGAAAGTTATGTAAAGTCCATCCACACCTATAGTGTACTACTGTTCTCTTTCTCCCTCAAAGCATGTATTTGTTTAAAACAGGTGGAAGAAATATGATTACAGTTGCAAGAGAACAACAGTTCTCAACAATGGCAATGTGATGATGATATGCAAATACCCCATAAAAACTGAGTGAACAAAAAAGTGTAGCATTTCTGCAATAAATGTCTTGCATGTTGGCACAATAAGTCATCGTATTGTTCAGCACACTTCCTATTATGATTCTAGTCTTCTATACAATCACAAAGAACCAATAGCTAAAGCAACTAAAACAGCTACAGTTGTTCTTCTATGTGTTGTTCTGTAGATTTCTCTATGGAATTTTCTATTATCATCCAGTGATTAATTTGTAGGGGGGGAAATATCCTTTAGTGAGAAAGGTAAAAGATATGTGATTGCTACGCATTATACTATGGGTCATTTTCAGTGCCCACGCCAAACTATAAATAAATAAAATTATCCATCCTTAACACCAAAGGGTGGGATTCATATGGCCCTCCAGAAGGTTGTTGGACTTCAACTCCCAACATCATTAGCCAGTATAGCCAATGATTAGGCATGCTGGGGGTTGACGCCCAACGAGGCATGTGTTTCTCCCCCAACACAAGAGCTGCAAGTGTTCCTCTGAGAGAATGAGCAGACAAGCTGCCAATACTGAATCGTGTGGCAGATTGTTTCTCTGTGTTACCTCAGGTCCTCTGTGGCTTTGGTGCCTTCATCTGATTGCTGCAGTTTGACTAACTATGTAGAGAACGGTAACACTATTACACTCACTGTCCCCCCCCCCCCAAAAAAGTACATGTTGATCTGAATATATTTAGAACAGGAAATTTGTTGAGCTGTACCTTGAATTAATTTTCTTTGCTGCCATCCACCACCGCCACCACTCCTGTATTGCCTAATATGAAAATTTCCCTTGTGTTCTGGGCTCTGAAAAGCTCACTGGAAAATGATGAGAACTGTAAACTAGATTAATGCTGAGGAGGCTACAAGTAGAAATTATCCTGCATCATCAGGATAATTTACAGGGCCTGAATATCCCAGCCTCTCCCTACAGATTGACCTTGTTTTAATGACAATTCCTTGTAAATTGTTCCCAGTCTGCTCTATAAATCTGTTTCAGTCACATGTATTCCCATTAATTATGGAATGGAATGAAAATCAACATCACTCTGTCTCCTTGAGATTGCCCACGGATTCAGGCTGCTATGTGACAAAGGAGTGCCACAAAATTATATTTAGACTGACCTTCTCACAAGCATCATGTTCTGCCTCTCTATGACACTTAGGAGAAGCACAGGGCCAGTCCTAACATTAGGCAAAGTAAGGTGGCTGCCTCAGGCAGCAGCTTCTAGGAAGCAGGAAACAGGTGTAACATGTGGGAGATCTCAGTTTCTCTAAAGGAGGGAATCCACAGTATCTATTTGCCTTTCAAAAAATACTTCCTAGATATTTTCACTTATGGGACCACACTTTACTAGATAGCAATGAATTGCTTCCAAATTTCTTTGCTGCTCCCACCAGATATAAATTGCTCAACTCATTCTCCTCTCAACCTGTGCCTTCCAGTTCTATTTAGAAGACAGAGTCCATATTCCCCATATATTTGGCTGTGCTAGCAGAGGCAATGGCTGTTGTAGTCCAATACATCTGGAGGATGGTGGATAGAGGCTGGCTTAACAGAAGAGACGATGAAAATAATGATTGTGACTAATGATTAATTACTAAAGCAGTGTAGTTCTGCACATATATACCCGTGACTGGATTTCATGATTCCCTGGTAATAGCTGTAGGAATGACTTCACCACAGTTATCTGTGCCTAGGTTATGACAAGGCTAGATTTAGAATAAATTACACCTGCATCTGTGCAAACTAATGGAAGTGATGCTATTAGGTAATGGGCAATGTCTGGAGAAGATTAGCTTTCCTGTGATTCATGGGATTTCTGTGACCTTTCCTGAGCAGAGAAAAACATTTCAATATCAAGGTCAGATTAAGGTGGTTGGGACCCTGGAGAAAATAGCCCCTCTTTTGTGCAGGTGTGTAAGCTCATCCATGGGAGCACTAGCTTTGTACTGCAGTGGCATGGATAAGATTTAACAGCATTGCTGTTGTCATATGCCTTCAAGTCACTTCCAACTTATTGCAATCCTAAGGAAAACCTATCATAAGATTTTCTTGGCAAAATTTGTTCACAGGAGGTTCACTTTGCTTTCCTCTGAGGCTGAGAACGTGTGAGTTGCCCAAGGTCACCCAGTGGGTTTCCATGGCCAAGCAGGGATTTGAACCCTGGTCTCCAGAATCGTAGTCCAACACTACGATTATTATACCATTATACCATGCTGGTTCACATTGGCATACCCTTCAACATTTCACAAATGAAAATCAGGACACAGGTGACCACATGTGACATATGAGTATGGTTGAGATTGCTAACCTTACTGGCTCCATGCACAGAGAATCATAGAAGGGACCAGAAAGGCCAACTAGTCCAATTCTTGCTATGCAAGAACACACAACTGAAACACTCCTGAAAGATGGCCATCCAACCTCTGTTTAAAGCCTTCTAAAGAAGAGAATCCATCGTGTCCTGATGCAATCTATCCCACTGTCAAACACCTCTTACCATTGAGAAGTTTGCTTTGTTTTTGACAGCCTTCATCAAAAAGCAGTGATTTTTCTGGTTAGTAGCTGAAGATCATGGGAGATTAACAAGTCATGCTATCAAATTTGTCTACAAAAGAATAAATTAGATCTTCCTGATTAGTCTAAAGCAGGGGTGTCAAACTCAATTTCATCTTGGTCCGCATCAGCAGTATGCTTACCCTCAAAGGGCTGGTTGTATCTGTAAGACTATATAAATGTATCTACTCTTTTATCATACTAAATAATTGCCTCTGCATTCAATTATTAATGGTTTTAGAAATGACCAGCTCTGAAACTAGAAGTGTAGGAAAAATAATGACAAGCAGATATTCAAGTGTATAAGTATTATACAATTTTTGAAAAGTGAGTTTTGAAAACAAAAAAGTTTTTTTTTTTATCATCAGACAAATATTATCAAGCACTGTTTATTACATTAACTTTGTTTAACTTTTTGGTCCCAGTTGAGACCCTCTCTGTGCCTCTTTCAGCTCGCCAGACCCTCTCTGTGCCTCTGTCAGCCCCCCAGACCCTCTCTGTGCTTCTTTTGGCTCCCCACTCCCCTGTGCCTCTTTCTGATCCTTCCCTCCCCTGTGCCTCTTTCTGCCCCCTTTCCCCTCTCTGTACCTGCTCTCATGGCTCGGAGAGTTGGACAGAGGAGCAGTCAGAAGTAGAATTAGATTGCGAGCGCTGGCTGCTGAGCCCTTCTTCAGAATACCAGCAGCCGGGGGTCCGCAATGTGGGGATCAGGCTCACCAGGAGAGGGGAGTGCTGCAGTGCAGGAAAGATGCGAGGGCCACATGAAATGGCCTGGTGGGCTGGATTTGGCCTGCAGGACTTGTGTTTGACACATGTGGTGTAAGGGAACTTGCGTTCTTATGATCTAGCTCTTTGAGTTATGCTGGTTTTTACTGGTTGTTATTGCTTCAGTGTCCCCTAGTTCCATTATTTTGGAGAACTATTTACGGTCATCCCTAGGGTTAGGAACACAGGACCCCCATGAAAGTGAAAAAAAACCCATGAATAACTGTAGGCCCTCCCAAACCATATTTAACACACACACACACACACACACACACACACACTATGATCACCATATTCAACCCACCGTGGATTCCTTTGAGGCATCAGAGTTCCTTCACAGAGCAGAAGTGGGTAGCTGGTGGGGCTTGTTGCCACCTCACACGATTTTCAATAGGGACTTACAAGCCTAGTTCTCAGTTTCTCAGTCTCACGAGGCTTGCAGTCCCTATTAACAATGGCATAGGGAGGTAGCAGAGGTGATAACAAATAATCCGTGAATAATCAAATCTGCAGTAGTGAAATCCGCAAATGTGGAAGGCTGACTGTATAGCAATTTCTTATAGTTGCACTAGGGTTCTTCCCAAAGATTGTTTTTTTCAAACTGGACCTTGGTTTGCTGAGTTGTCCTATGATTTGAAGGGCAAATATTCTGCTCTCTGAATTCTTCTAATGAATTGTTGACTTAAAGTACAAAAGTGCCATTTCACTGATGTTGATGTGCGCTAGATCTCTATAAAAAGAAAAAGTGAAAGGATAAGGGAAGGCTGCTTTTTTTGTTCTGATATGTTTCGGAACAAAGGGAACAAAATGTTGTAACTGGTGCTGGGAATTTCCAGAAAATAGTCTGGGACAGCAAAAATTCCATTTGGATGTTTACACACACACACACACACCCAAGAACTACAGCAACAAATTGTGACCCTCTGGCAACCTTCTGAGACATTTGCCCTATCTGGTGGAGCTCTGAGAAGGCCAGTGCATCAGCGAGATTACCTCTAGCACAGCCCTTTTGTCTGAATGACTTCTTTTCTACATGTGGGGAATTCTGGAAGTGAGTGAAGCAACCTTTGGAGTGGAGACATTATTTTGAATGTGTGGTGTTTGGCTCTAAAGCCTCTTCATGGAAGCTTGTAGCATGTGTAGGTGGATCTTGGTGGGCATACAAGTTCATTTCCTGGAGCAGAGCTGTTGGATTTGAGTAGGAAGAGCTCATTAGCAATTCTGAGTTCTTCTGCAGCTTGGACTGCGTGTGCCAAAGAAGGGGGGGGGCGGCACTGGACTGGCCCCCAAGCTGTTTTCTTTTTTAAAAAATGAAAACAACAGGAAAAAAAATCTCTCCAGCTAATTCCACTAGTAATTTAGTTTTCATTATGAATTGGCTTTTCTCAGTGGGTGTCTTTTTGCCATTCCTCCTGCTGTGTCCTAATATGCCTCTCTGCCCTTTAACATTGGCACACATTTCTTCAATAGGATAGCCAGAAGCAAAGGGCAAGGTAATGTTAATGGGACTGTGCTACTTTGAAAGGTCATTGCAGCCTCAGGGATCAAGGAGGAGCAAGCCAATCTCACTTAAGCTCCCAGGGTCTAGCTGCTGCTCCATACTTGATGCCATTGGAAGAATATGGTGCCCATGCATGTACACACATTGGCAAAGTGATTGCCTTCCATTCTGCAGAAACTCAGATAGCTTTAGAAGATGGTCCTGGCTATACTTCTGTATACAGGAGAACAGATTGTCTTGTTGTTTTCTATGTGAATGCAAATCATGGGACACCACTTCATTGGCTTTCCTACTTTAATCAGAGAATCAGCCCTAAAATCACATGTAATTTGTATGCGTATCAGAGGAAGCTGGATGTCCCTTACTCACAGCAGGTGGCATGCTTACTCTTTTGTGTGCATGGAGCTAGGTTTTACTATTCTGTAGCAAATAAAATAGGTTGCAATATGAGAATAAATGGGCTACTGAATCCACACAGGTGTGTGCGTGCATGGGTTTATAACAGAAATGGTGACCATTAGTCTAACAGCACATCCTACTTGGAGAAATCAGTTCAGGACAGGTAAGCTGACAAGCTGGAATAAGTCCAGAGAAGGGTGAGCAACATGGGAAAAAAGTTTGGAACCCAAGCTTAGTGAGAAATGGCTTAAGGAGCTGGGTGTGTTTAGCTTCGAGAAGAGATGATTGGTTAATATAATAACCCTCTTATAATATTTGAAGAGGCATCATGTAGAAGATGGTGTGAGCTTGTTTTCTACTGCTCCAGAGACTAGGACATGAACCGGCAGATTCAAATTACAAGAAAAGAGATTTCACATAAACATTAGGAAGAATTTCCTGGCTGTAATAGCTGTTTGACAGTGGTATATTCTGCCTCTGAGGAGGATTGAGTCTCTTTATTTGGAGGTCTTTAAACAGAGGTTTAGTTGTATTATTTCTGTATGGCAGGGGCTTGGACCAGATGGTCTTTGCAGACCCTTCTAACACTATAATTCTATTGATCTAAGTACAAACAATAACTATACCCAATATAGAGTAGACAAAGCTTGAAAAAGCTTTTGTTTGGAGTACAATGCCCAGAATCTTCAAGTTATGATGGCTAAGGGATTCTGGGAGGTATAGTGCAAAAAAGTAATACTTCCAGGCTTAGAGAATAAGTAAAGGAGAAGAACTGTCATCTCTGACCTGATAAAAGCAGAAGCTAGCTTTTGTATAGTTTTTAGTTAATATAGTATTGTTTTTAAGTATGTTGTAAGCTGCCTTTAGTCCCATTATTGGGAGAAAGACATGATATAAATGAATAAAATTATGTTTATGATTAGTGAAGATGATAGCAGCTTCTGGTGTTAATTTTGGTGGTATCTGGTGCCAAAGACGGAGACATATTGGTTCTTAATAGCTGCATAGGAAGTTGTTTATCCAGTGATTTCATTCACACCGTCAAGCCATCTTGTCAGAGCTGCTCTTGTAACACAGAAACCACTTACAACCAACCCACAGGAGGTTGTTTCATATAAATGTGTTGTGGTACCCTGACTAAATTTCAGAAGCTTCTATCTCACAAAACAAGATTCTATTCCTTTTTTTTTTCTGCACAGCATGTAGGCATTTCCGAAAGCCTTTAGTGATTCAAATGACAGTTTCAAAGGATGACGCAAACTGACTGATGGTTGCCCCGACTTCATCTCCTGCCATTTTCAGTCAGGGCCTTTTTTTCCTTAGCAGAAGATTGTTTAGGCACCATCACAGTTTTGCTTGTTCCTGAACACAGTATAAAATGTCCCCCTTCAGGTGCTTAGAAAATTTCTCATCCCATTAAGAAATAGGACTGTGTCACATCTGTCAGTGCAGGTTAGCATTTCCAGACAGGCTGGTATGGCTTTCATCTGGTCAAACCACATTCAGAAATTGACTAGTCCCTCTTTCTTACTAGAACTCAAGTCTTCTGATGAGATTGTTAGTACTGTACTTTCAAAGGAGAGACAGAAAGTATTTCTTTACATGATTATGGAACTTAGTGGCACAAGACAGGATGTGTCAAATTTGAAAAAGTTGCTTTTTTGGACTACAGCTCTCAGAAACTCCCATCCAGTGGCCATGGTGGCTGGTGGATTCGGGGAGTTGTAGTCCAAAAAATAATTTTTCTGAGCTCTGTGTGATTGGTTGGATGGCTCTAAAAGGAACTTGGATAAACTTATGGAGGTTTTCCAATAGATATCAGATAAGTCAAAAATACAAGAAATTTTACTTAGCCTGCATTTTAAAGCAAGTCAACCTAATTTACAATATGCAGACTAATATGAAAATCAAAACACGGTTATTTAACAGATAGTTGACAGCTCAAAACTGAGCATCAGGAAAGCTTGCCAATGCTTATCTAGGGAGGCTTGTACAGAATTATATAACGGTAGATGTGTAAACAATGTGCATTAAGGAAAGATACATACCAAATGTGTATGTTAGAGACAGTTGTGTACATCACTGAACGAGTGCATCTACACTACATAGTTATAAGTGTTTAATCATCATGGCTCCATTCTTTGGTATCCTGCAGTTTGTAGTTGGAGGGTGCATGAGAGCTCTCTGGCAGAGAATTCTAAGTACCCCACCCGATTGGAAATCCCAGCATTCAGCAGGATGTCTGTGGGATACACGATGTTACACTTAATGGTCCTTCGATCTGAGGTACAGTTACATTCTTTTGACTTAAGTCATTGATTTCTATTTCCACTCTGGTCCCTATGGCAGAAATTCTCCACTGGCAAAGACCTCATATGATTGGCTGCCTAAAAAGATCCCTTTTTTTGCCTTTTCTGTGTTTTGTAATAACAACAACAACAACAACAACAACAACAATATATTGAAAATGAAGATTCTATGGAATCCTGGGGTTTGCAGTTTAGGGAGGGGCCTTTAGAATTCTCAGCCAGAGAGCTCTTGGGCCTCAGTCAACTGTGTCTGTCTGGAATAGGTCGGTTGCTATGGAGATGAGGCCTAGCAGCAAGGAGGAAGACAGTGTATTCCCTCAAGAACCCGATCTCTGTATGTTAATAATTCTGAATACAGATTGGATTGAGGAATATGGGGAAAACTTACAAGTACTAGACAAAACAGTTTGGTAAGTTCTTAAGAGGAAAAGAAATTTTCTTGTTTAGTTAGTAATAATATTTTAAAAAGGAAAAAAAGTCGTAATTATTACTTTTCATCCTTTCTTATGGAGCCTTCTGAAAATTGTAAAGCTACCTTAAAGGTATTTCTAACAAGTATTACCTATGAGAAAATAAAATCCTGGGTAAGGCCGGGTATATAAGCTAGTAAGTAAATAAGCATTGTAAATTAAAAGTAAGTGAGCAAAGCAACAGCCTGCATGGAATAGCTAGTGAAGACAAATAGCTTTGTAAACTTTTTAAAAGTGCTCATGAGGTGTTAAGTATTCATGCCTTTCTGCTGAGTGGTTATTTTTATCTCTTGTGTTTGGACCAAATGGACTCTTGCACTCAGTTCTGGATGTGTAACAAATTGCCTTCCACCAATGGCACTTCCTTTCCATGGTGGTGGGATTGTGTGCTCCTGTGAGCTAGGAAGCTATGCTGATGGCAGCAGTGCTGCTGGTAGGGTCTCCCATGTCAGACAGGTTTTTGCTGAGGAGCCAGGCTAAATGGCCCATACAGCTTACTGGGCAACAACAGTAGTGGTGGTGGTGGTGGTGGGTTGACACTGGCAGAGGATCTCTCAGAGACAGTGGCAGTGGCACCACAGCTAATGCTTGTTAGTACTGCATAGGAGGAGGCAGGCTAAGCCTCCTTTTGAGTATCTTTTACTATGAAGACCCTATGACACAGTCCAAGATGAAACAAGAGATAATGCCAGAAGATGAAACTTCCAGGTCAGATGAAACTTCCAGATGGCACTCAATGAGCTGCTGGAGTGCAGCTGTCACAGATGTCAGCTGTCCATGCCAGGCAACAGAGTGCAGGGTCAGCAGGAGGCCATTCAGAATCAAACAGAAGCATTAACGGTCAGTACAGCTTGCCTGTTTACAGTGGGAAGAAACATCATCCAGAAGAAACATCATCCAGAAACAATCCAAAGGTCCAGGAATCTGGCAGGAAACATAGTGAGACAATCCAGGGCCAGAAAATCAGACAGGCAATGAGCAGGGAATCCAGAGAACACAAGACAAGGGCTAGCAACAAATCAGTTACCTCTGGTGTCAAGCTACTGCCCTGTGCCTTCTTTGAGAAGGCTGGAGCCAGCTGGCTCTCATCCCAGCCTGATTAGCTCCTGGTGCACTTGTTTCTGCATGTCCTCCTTCAAGGCTGCTGTTCACCTAGGGAAGCTGAGTCCTGGCCCATGACAAGAGCAGAAGACAACCACATTAGCACTGTGGCTAATGACACAAGTAGAGAAGGAAGGCATATGTGCCAGTGCAGAAGGCAAGGGAAAGGAAAGGGTGAGCCCTGGGAGGAAATGGGAGCAGGAGTGGTGGGAGGGAGTTATTTGTGGTTTTTCCACTTTTGCAAGAACTCTCACCAAAGTGGAAGGGCCACTGTATTCTACATCTCACCATAGGTGGGGGGACTGACTTGATGAGCTGTGGGCCTGTTTGAATTGCTTTCCAGGTACGAAGAACTGATGGACAATTTCAAAGACTGTGGTCTTCTTGTTTTAAGACTTGGATTAGGCAGCCCTTTATAGAGGAGTTGTTATTATTATGGTGACCTCTTTCTAAGGTTTTCTTGGAAAGATTTACCCGGAGGAGGTCTATCATTCCATTCCTCTTAGGCTGAGAAAATAGAACCTGTCCGAGGTCATTCAGTGGGTTTCCATGACTAACCAGGGATTCTGACTCTTGTCTTTCAGAGCTCTAACCAAACACTCTAACCACTGTACCGCCCTGGCTTATATAGAAGACTTGTAATCAATTACAAGATGGTCCTCTTCAAAAAGCACAGCATATGCACATGGTGTTCAGATAGTATGTTTCTGTTAGCAGATGCAGCATGTAAGCGAGGCCAATTTCCAAGCACAATTCCCTAGGGCCATCTATGAAGACATTGCCAGATGTTAAGTCTTCAGACTGCATAGGCCCTGTGGGTTCCTGTCAAGAGGGTGACACTGTTCTAATTATATTAGAAGTAAATTCACCAGAGAATATGCAGATGATTAAGCAAATGGGATATCTGGTAGGGCAGAATACATTAAGGATGGAAAAAATGAAGCACAGTTGGGTAACAACTGAGCTCGATTTCAAGCCCACTCAGTCTTTCTCACTCTGACAACTCTCAATCATCATCAGCTACCTCTTTCACTCTTCTGCACTTCTGCTCTGACTACTACCCTCTTGACCCCAGCCAGGCAGCCAGCACAGCTCCTTGTTCTTCCATGCATTTTTCCTGATCAGATACTGTCTTGGCTGGAGGCACTGCCACACTTATTACAAGCATGGATAGGGTTACCTGGGGAGGCAGAGTGCAAATAGAATCACACCTCTCTACATTGTTTGTCAGTTCCTCTGACAACCACCTACAACATGGTGACTGTTTCACTGCCCACTACGGCACATGCTAATTTATTTTCTATGCAGGCAAGAAAAACAGACTCTCCGCGCACCTATGTACATAGCATGCATTCATGAAAAGTAAACAAACAAACGAAAGATAAATAAATGTGGATGAGAAAGAAGCCTGAGATGGAAAACATGGCTGTTGTGGCACATCAGGAGTGTACCTACAAAGGGAGCGGGGGGGGGGGGTAAAATGCAGCTATTGCCCTTCCAATGAGAACTCTACCTTCCAATGAAGTTTTCCTTCATTTTCCAAATCTCTAACATTGCAGAGTGTGAAACACTGAAAATCATTCCTGCTTATGTTTGCTGTGTTTGCATTCCTCCTTACTTTGACTGAAAACTGGAGTTTTCAGTCCCAATCTGAGTCTTAAAACAAGAAGAAGACCCCCCAGTCTTTGAAATTGTCCATCAGTTCTTAGCACCTGGAAAGCAACAGCTCATCTAGTCAGTTCCTTCAGTAAGCTGTTTAGCCCATTTAGCTTGACTCGTCAGCAAAAACCTATGTTTGCATTTCTTTGTAAATTTTGTTTGCCCCCTCCCCTTTTTTGATACTCAAATTGTACTTCCAAATGCTGTACTGATATTTGAAGTTACTGCAATACTAGAAATTCGGGAGGCTGAAAAAATTCTTTGGAGAGGCAACACTTTCATTTTCCATTTGTCCCCTCGTCTCTCACACACAGGATAAGTTGTCATAGTTGTATACATAGTTCATAGATATTATGGTAGTATATCATTGGCTTAAAAGAGTTACATAACTGCACAGAAAATAATGAGAAGCTGAGCTGAACCCTTCACCCTCCATCTAAGCAACCCAGAGATAAAGTGTTCACACACTTCTAGCTGGGAATTAGTTGCACCCACCCCATTGTTCCCAAGCCATGGGAGAAAGGGGAGGCCTTCACTTTAGCTATTCTGGTAGCTTAACAGAGAGAAGGTGAAGCTTAAAATCTCCACCCTTGCCATACTACTCCAGTTTTCAGTCAAAGCAAGGAGGAACCCTACTCTTGGAAAACCTTGGGCTTCTGAGGTCATGTTTCACTGTGGACTGAAAAGCCCCCATAACAGAATCAATTTTATTTCCCTTATCTGCTATAATCCATCATTCTGGCAATTTATTAACCACCATTGGCTAAAATCTAATCCTCGGGCTACAGGTAGTGTAACACACCAACAGGATTCTGGCCATTGGCTTTTCTACCTATTTCCTGGAAAGACGAGAGAAAGCAAAAGCTATGGAACCAGCTGAATCAGTGGTTTTTTGGCTCTTTGGTAGGATTTTTTGTGTCCTGGGTTGTGCAGCGTGGTGATATGAGGACTTACTAGGGGTGTACATGGTCTGATTAACTTCTGTCAGTAGGCACATAAACTTTGGCTATATTAATGCAAAGTGCATTTCAAAGCTTAAGAATAAATCTAGAAGGCAAGCTAATACATTTTAAACTGAGCCATTTGCTACTCAGCCTTGAATCGATACCATTTAATTTAGCAGATATAGGAGGCACCACTCAAAGAGTTACTTCTACAACCCACTAAATTAATATCCTCCTGTGGCTTGAGAATGGAAGCTAAATGTGATGGACCCAAATGGAGAAATATTGAATGGCAATCATCACAGATGGAATTTATAATAAAGAAGCAGAAAGCCAAGAGAATAAAGAACTAAGAGTAGAGTGGAGAAGCAGCATGAGGATCAAAAGGAAGCAATAATATGCAGAATCAAATCCAACCAAAAGTAAGGTTTTCCTAATTCTTGTTGATTTCAGTCAGCAAATCATGCACAATTCTGGGTGCATTACGCCTTTATAAAGTTCCCTAAATGGCTCTAGGTGTTTCATATCCATTATCTCAGTAATCCACAGAACACTTATAGAAAGTAAGCCTCAATTGTTGTATTAAAATTCAGGCTGGAGGATGCAGAAATAAGGCTGGTTGACTATGACTTGCCTATTGCTTCCTCATAAGTTCGTAGCAGAGCTAAGATTTGCAACGCAAAATCCCTCTCCATTAAACGTGTTTTAACCACTGCACTACACCAGCCTTTGATAAGAAGCAAGCAAGATCCTCAAAGACTGGAATCACAGACCATTATAAATCCAAACATTAAATGTATAACTGCAAAAATAAATGCTGCTTTGAGAGCTCTCTGGAGGGAAATGCTCATAAACAGTAAGAAATGAATAAATTAGCATGACTTGACATTTTGGTGTACTAAGCTGGTCTTACAAACATGTTTTGATGCTTGTCCAAATTCTGGCATGCCATGTCCTGTAAAGAACCTCTAACAGGATGTGGTGACTCATAACACTGACACACAATGGGTCACCAGAAGTAGCAATTCATCATACCAACCATCATGTCTTATTGTGGGTGATGACACTATATAGCTATCATGATATTACTGTTTAAAGGGTTGCCCGAAATGGCCCTGTTCTGCTAGAAAGAATGGCTAACTCACAGTATAAAATTCTGCGTAGGTAGTCTGATGTACATACTTACAACAGTCCCGAACAACCAGGAAGACTGTCAATGTCATAAACGCTTCATAAGTTTTAAAAACTATATAAATGTAAACATGTCATAAAATGTGAAACATTTTTGCATAAGAACACCAACTCCAGTCAGAGATATGAGTATGCCAAAATGCCAGGCTCTTAAAGCAAAGGGAAGAGGTCAAGAGAAAATGATGACTAATTTATAGAAAAAGCATTGCTGTGTTATGTTTATACTAAAACATATAAACACCCTTGCAGTTTACATTTAGATTGAAGGGATTAATTCTGACTGGAGGTTTTAATTTAACATTATATTTCTCCATTAAAAATTTTATCAAATTGCAAATAAAAAATCCCATTCATGATTTTACTCCCTCCCCCATCATGCAGGAAACAGCTGCATGAATTTTGGAGAACCCCATTTTTCACCCACCCACCCACTGAAAGGGAATGAATGCAGTTAAAAAGAAATACCTAGAGTGAGATACAAGACATAGGAAACAAAAACTTTTATTTATAAAGTGTTAGTCAGATCCACCACACCACAATCCTTACCCCAATGATCAATACACAGATCAGTCCACAACCACCTGCATCAACAATACTCTACAACAGGTGTGGGAAACTGCATGGTAGTGGCGGGGAGGCAATAAAACCTTGATGCTCAGAGCCTAGAAGTGATTTTCTCTCTTCATCCAAGAAAATGAAACTGGAAGCTTTGATTTGTCAGCTAATAAAATGTGGAAATTGTATGTATTATAATGACCAACTGAGCACTATGTGCTGTCCAGTACTGAACCATGTACCTAAATTTATTCCTGGAGTATAAATCGGAAACATGCCAGTTATATACGTTCTAGGTGATCAAAAAGAACTTGAATACTTATGTAAACACAACTCTTCTTCTAAAGATTTTTGGCAAATGGTAGTCTATTCCCTGTCAAACTTTTATTTGGTTTTAATTGCACCCAACATGTATGAATTGCAAAACATCCAAGCCACGTATATCATCATCTGACTCTCAGAGGGTGATCAGTACTTATGTAGAGAGCCGTTAACAAGCAGATGAGGGCAAATTGTTTCCCCTAGCCACTTGATCATCATCATTCAGAGACACAGCAAGTCACAAGAATATAATTCTGTTGGATTGGATCAAGGATCTGTCGAGTGTGTTTCTTCTGGCAGTGATCAATGTTCATCAAGAGTAGCAAGAAGAAAAGCCATTCTTTGTTGTTTGCCTCCAGAAATTTGAAATGTGTACATAAAACAAATATGCTGAATATGAGTTTCCTTGTGAGTTCTAATACAAACTGATAAACATGTAATCAAATAATCCTCAACCTCCCTGACAAAAAAAAAAGTATGTTTTCAATGCTGGCTAGTATTGCACTGCTTGTTCAATAGTGGATAGAAGTGACATGTCAAAACATATCTTGGCATTCCATTTCTAAAAACTCAAAAAAACCCTGAAGAGACTATACCTTCTTGACCAAGAAGGAAAACTGGCTATAATTTTTGAGGACCAATGTTTTGACATCAAAACACAAAACTTCTGTCCCATATTTGAGGTGACTGTTGATTCTATATATGCATCCCACTTCCATCAGATGGTCCTTAAGCTCTTTTGACTTCTAATACCCTGACTCTTGATTTGATTTACATCCCAACTTTCTCCCAGAAGAGAAGAATTTTCTGTGCCCTTTCTTAGAATTCTAGGTGGTAGAAAAATGACAAATCCTTAAGTATATGTGCTACAAGAAATAAATTATATGGATACTCTCCTTTCTGTGTATATTGCTTTTAGGGGATGGGTCATGGAGATTAGAGGTTGATGAAATAGGAACCAATGAGTTGCCATCAAATTAACCTAACAAAAGTGTGGGGAGCTGGAGCCTTCGCTGTATCAATGGAGCAAACATGGACACTAGGGAACTTAATATGATCACAGTATAATTATTTATAATTAACTAGATAAATTATTTTAATTATTAACATGAAATTGGGAAATTGAGTGTCAACAGCCAGTGTTCGTTATAGCCATTTTATTTATTCTGCCAGTTTTCAGAGCAGGTTATGACAAAGCAAACAGTGCAATGTGTTATATTTCCCGAAACAATTTGCCTTTTTTAGTTCAGAGATTTTAGAAAGTATGCATGCTATTGCTCTTCCTTGCCGCTGGAAGACACTCACATATACATTTTAAATGACAAAGTTTTCATTTAAGCTAAGCTCCTAAAATATGAATGGCCGACGAATATCATGTACAGGAACCAAATCCAAATTAAAAAAAAGAGAACGAACTATATGAGCCATTTGTGTGCCTTGCCTTCTTACTTCTTGATTACCTTCGCATTCCCCCTCTGTTGTTTTTTTTTTAAATTTATTTAGAGAATGTGCTTTTGTTCATCTGTTTTCGCAAAGCCATTAGCCTAGAAGTTTTGTGGGAGGGTAAAGAGTACAATTCTAAGCATGGCATATTCCATGCCAAGTACCAGAGTACATACATGGTAAGCATTGGCTGCACCAAACACACAGGAGCTGGCACCTTGTCAGTGACATGCATATGCTTAAATTGTGCTATGCATGTAGGGTGAATTATTTGCCATAGCACAACAGAATACCGTGCTGAGAGTAGTAGAAGTAGAGTTGTGCATTGAGCAGCATTACACATTGAACATGTGCACTGCACATTGTGCATTGCTTAGACTGAGTAGTTCTGGCACAGTGTATCTCTGCATGTGGATATTTGCATTACATTGAAAGGACGTTGGATTGCAACCATGGTCAGCTACTACTGCACTGCACCCATTGTCGCTGCTGATTTCTTGCATGCAATAACATTAGATTGCACAGGTACCAGAAAATCCTAGGTACAGCAATCTTCAAAATCAATTAACAAATAAAGAGTGGAAGCTCTGCAATTCAAAGACCCTTCCAGCAGGAAGACCAGAAGCATTGCCATTTTTAATTGTAAACAAAAGTTTTAAGGGAAGTGGGTTTCAAAGCTTGTTTGTTTTTCACAGTGGCTTTTTATAGCCTTTAGAAGCCATGAAGTGAAAGCAAAAGCACTTTGCAAGCTGCCTCCATCTTTCTCTTCCTGTTCTTCCCTAATTCAAAGCACAGATTCAAGGAGACTTCCGTGGTGACATGGTAAAACTACAAATCTATCCACAGCCAGTTTTGTGAAGCTATCTCTAGAATCTCTTGAACAGGGCTGAGACTATCATGTCTGTTCTGATCTAAAGTGTTTTGCTGATTATTCACCAAAATTAAGGGACACTTAGGGTGCTGTGGATATTGATAGATTTTTGTATTCAACTATGTTGCTCTCTAATTAGGGATGTAAACCTTTATTTATTTCATTCTTGCACTTGGGAACAGAAAATTTCAAAATCTGGCTGCTTCAGAAGAGATTCTCCACATTTTAAATGAGTTTTTGTTCCCCATGGATTTTTTACACAAAAAATATGTCAACTACATTTTTGCATGAACTTGTTTTGCACAAAATATGCTGGGTTTTTGCACAAAATATGCTGCAAATGAAAAAAAAAAAACCCAGTCCTGGCACTGTTTTTGATAGAGTGTCTTGCTGTGTCAAGGACAAGAAAAATTGTCCTTTCTTCCATATTTGTAAACAAAGAAGCCCAGCATCAGAGCTCAGAAGACTTACTGATTTGGATCCCCTTCCCAGCAATTTTTTTTCCACGCTTTTGCTGATAGTAATCTCCAGCAGTTCTTCCCCCACCCCCATTAGTCTGATCTTTGCTTCCCATATGGCTTTGGGTAACAGAAGCTGCAAAGACAAACTGCAGTAGAAGAAGCAGCTGGGCCACGTCTTGCCTTTTATTTTTTGGGCCCATGTGTGGCACTGATAATGCAGGAAGTGGTGCATGAACCCAGATGCTACTTCTGAGTCTACACAGTGCTCTGAAATGTACCAGCAGTGTGGATGAACTGAGAATTGGCATTGCCAGCAGTGAGGGCGGGTTGAGAAGAGACAACGCGAGTGATAATACAGCCAGTCAGGTGCCTGTGAAGCTTTCACAGCTGCACTCCCCATAGCAACTGCAAGAGCAGCGGACGCCTCGTAATGTTTCCCAGAAACATAATATTACAACCTGAGTCCTTAGGAAGAAGAATATCCCCCACCAGGTAAAAAGCAACAAAAAGGAAGATTTCTGGATTCTCTGGAATATAAGAATAATAACTGGACATTTTTGTGTCATTTTACATTTTAAGAACTTTACATTTCCATGAGGTTTGGGCAACGCAGAAACTGTGGGCTATCTGCAGACCGATCAATTTTTGGGCCTGTAGAGCACCACTACCACCAAAATATTTTTTCTTAAAATAAGGACAGTTGTACCACCGGAAGCTTCCAGAAAGTGTCAGTTGTTTTTAAAACAAGCATTTTTTTAAAAAGTCCAGAGATGGACTTCTAGTCCCTCCTGCTCTCAGTGGCAGGAGTGTTATGATCTGCAACAGGTCTCTGAGGGAAAAAAATTGGCCCTTGGAGATGCCAGTGTTGCCAGTCCCTGACTTAAATAGTCAGCTGGAAAGGCCAACTCTTATGGGAACACCTGAATAAAGTTAAAAAACTATGATGCGGCCATCTTGCTTCTCAGGATTTTCTAGCACATTTAGAAGTGCAATCAATCTAATTCAAGCTATAGTATTCGTTCACTGCATATGCCATTTTATTTTTTTACAATGATAGCCTGATATTTTTTTCCCCTATGGAATTCAGGGAGATATAAATAGCATTCCATGTCGTCTCTCTTCCAAATACATGACACATCTACACCTAGCCCATTTCTGTACTAGACTGTTATAATGCTGTTATTCCACTTGCAACATCCTAGGGAATCCTGGGGTTTGCAAACCCGAGCAAACCCCAGGATTCCATAGGATGTTGAAAGTGGAATAATAGCACTATAACAGGCTAGTGTGGAAAAGGCCCTGGTTAGTTTCTATATGCTTTCCTGTCGTGTGCCTTCACACCATGCCATGTAGTTGATCAGCCACTGAGCAATCTGAACATTAATGTTTGGGGACTTAGAGTCTGTGTGGACTTAGAGCAGACTCCCCTACAGGATGCATCTGCATGACAAAGTTGCCTGCCCTTTCCCACTTCTTCCCAATTTTCTTGTTTGTGGAGCAGATAGTCATTTTAGAACAGGAAGGAACCTTGGAGGCCTATTCCAACCAACCATGTTCAAAATGCAGGGTTAAAATAAAGGATGCAGCTTCATCTTCCCTGGCAGATTGTTGCTTGGACTATGCTTAAATATCTCCAACAAAAGTGAGCCTAGTACCTCATGAGAAAAGCTGTTGCATTGTCAAACAATTCTCAGCCGTAGAAGGTTTATTACTGCTAGGCCAGAAAGAGGCACAAGGAAAAGAATTCATTTGCTCATTACTCTTTTCTGTCTTGTTTCTCTTGTTTCTCTGAATTATAATTAGCTTTAAAAGGGAGAGCCAGATAATCGTGCCATTCATTCATTCTTCTCTCCTTGATTGCCTTTCTTGAGTGTTTCTCTGCTCCTCAAAGCAAAGAGGGAGGGAGGGAAGAAGATGGATGGGAATATGTGAGAGGAAGACTATTTTTATTCCTCTACTGACTAGTCATTACACACAGGAGTCAGCATCTTATTAGTGACCTATATAAGGATGTCCTATGTACACCTATGTATGCCTTTTTTCTGATTGTGGAGGTTGTTTTTCTCTTCCTCCCTCTGCAACAACCAAAGGCACTGATACTTATAGAGAATCCTGGTGGATCTCAGTGGGCGATGTCATCAGTCTGTCTGACTATGGGGCCATAAACCACATGTTTCTCAGATCCCATTCCTCATCAGCCAGTGAATAGCTGGTGGCGACCTCAGTGGCTTAATGGTGAGTCTGTGAAGTGACTGAGAGAAGAGATGTAGCATCACAACATTGGTAAAACACTATGCTACACCTTGCCATACAAGCTTTCAGTCGAGGAGAGAGAAATGGATAATAGGAAATAGACTGTTTTGAGGAGAATAACAACCCCTCTTCCCTTCTCTTCTCTTCTCTTCTCTTCTCTTCTCTTCCCTTCTCTTCTCTTCCCTTCTCTTCTCATGGTGCCTCTGATAAGTTAGGGTGGCAAGAGATCAATTCATGTTTGCATTGTGAAGGCCCTGTACTGGCAAGACACATCTCTAGCAGGGATTTTCCCCTTGTCAGAGAGAAGAGTTTAAGAGATGGGAGATGTCAACAGCAGGGCACATTTGGAAGAAGGTGCAACATCCTTATTAAAAGAATTTTGCAGCCTTTTGTCAGCTTTATGGTTTAAGTATTGCATGTCAGCTGAAACTTCTTAGCTTCCCAACATCAGCCAAAGCAATTAGTGTTAATGGTACTCATTATATATTCATTATATAACATAATTTATTCTAAGAAACACAGACTGGAAAAGCAGAAGACAAAAATAGGAACTGTTAATTTCACAGGGTGGGGTTTTGAAGGGTAGTTCTTCAGGAAAGGAAAGTTGTGGCATGAAAATTATTAATTCTGCTGGCATCTGTCTCAAGAAATAGGGTCCTTTCTTTGCAAATGTGGCTATTAGGATGCAAAGTGGTTTTATTCATTTATTCATTATCTGTTTCAAAATGTATATCCTGCCCTTCCAGTGTATATCCACAATTCATGCCTAAGAATAATTTAAAACAACTGAAGTAAAATTGAAAGAAAATTACAATATAATATAGATAAATAAGATGCAACATATAAATATAGAAGCATTGCATTTAAAAAATCTGATAAGAACTCAAAGAGATCCTTACTGGATCAGAGCAAATGCATTTCTAGTTGAACGTTCTGTTCTCACACTAGCCATTCTGAAGCTTCTAAGAGGCCCATAGTCAGGACATGTTTTTGTTCTTCCAGCAATTGGCATAGTGGAACATTTGCTTCCAATATTGGAAATAATGTAAAATCATTTACACCATATGCCCAATGACAACCTTATCCTCCATGAATCTGTCAAATCTGTGGGCCAGTGTAGTGTAGTGGTTAGAGTTTTGAAGTGAGAGTCAAGAAATCCAATGTGAAGTCCCAAATAAGTAGACCTGGAAAGTTAGTTGTTAAATGTTACTCATCTAAAAATATAACAACACTATATCTTGTTATTTTAATTCTTAAATGGACATCAGGGAAGGTTCTTCTAGCCTAAGGTTCCTACGTAACAAATATATTGTAGATGCCAAGAATTTTTTCTCTAAGGTGTCAGTAACACTAATCTCCCACCTGGTGGTAAAGGCCAGAAATGGTCTTAGTTCTCTATATGTGGGAGATGGGGATTCTTAGCTTGGTTGTTATACCTGTAAAGGCAAATAATTTCATTTTATCATTGTATGTGTGCCATTCATTGCTGTGATGATGCAGTAACTACTGAGACAGGTATGAAAACTAAGCAAAGTTGATTAGACCGAGAATGGATGTGTGCTTAATGTATCTACAGTTGTCTCTAAGTGTGAACAATGTCAAGCTTTGCAACATATTTCTGTGGGTAAGAATAGATGCATAAGAATAGGTACTGTGTGCGTGTCTGTCTCTATATGGATGAGGTGTCACTGTGAAAGAGAAAGGGGGGCTAAGTGGGCTAGCCATGCACCTACAAACGTTGTACCTGATGGCCACAAACCCCACCATCTACTCATTTGACACACTTGCAGCTTTGCACTCATTATGAGATACATGCGTAGACTTAGAGCATGCCACTCCACAAGGAGAAACGCTTTGCTTATATGTTGGTGAGCCCATAGTATTGATTGATTGATTGATTGATTGATTGATTGATTGATTGATTGCCTGCCTGCCTTTGTCCTAGGACAGGACTTAAGTCTCTTTTCGCATTTGTCAAATGCATAGACCCTGTACAACCCCATGGCCTTTCTCATTCATTTCTGGAAGATGTGAGTCACCTGCATCCAATTCTTTGTTGTAATTTGGGTAGGTAATACTAGTCTTTTAAACCAGTTGTCTGACTCTCCATGAGGTTTTGTTTAGCTGTGTTAAACTTGGAGTTATTTTCATGGTCTAACAAAGAAACATTTGGAAGACTGCTTCTCCACAAGCAACATAGCTTCTAGAATCATGTCCACTCCTTTCCTGTCATGCCAAGAAAATTTAAGTTGCTCCTAGTTTCCAGATTCTAATATTGTTCTAGTTTCCCAATTTTCAAGTGGTAGTCCTAATTGCCTAATCGCTTTCTTTCTCTTTCTCTTTCCCTCTCCCTGCTTCCCACATGTTTTATCCACCTTTGTTTTAGAAGCAGATGGCCGGAAACTCAAAGGCGCTATCCAGAGAAGCACCGAAACTGGCCTGGCTGTTGAAATGCCAAGCCGAACCATTCGACAAGCTAGCCATGAATCTATCGAGGAAAGCATGAACAGCTATGGGTCTGAAGGAAAGTAAGTGAGAAATGATAAGCTGGAATATAGCCATAAAATTCCAAACAAGCATGTTAAACATACACACACAATTCCCTGCGTTCCACAATAACAATTAACCGTCATCTCAAACCAATGCTGTAGGGACAACTTTAATCCACAAGCATGGTTTGTGATGAGGTTTCTACTCACTAGCTAGTTGCCCTTTCTTTGAACGAGGAACTCCAATGATCTCCAGTTTGGAATGTTGTACCAGGGACACCAGGGCTGTTCACACTACACAGTTATAGCAGTGTTATTTGACTCTAACTGCCATGGTTCCATGGAATCCTGGGCTTTGCATTTTAGAGAGAGGTATCTAGAAATTTCAGCCAGAGTACACTGATGCTTCAGCAAATTACAAACCCTAAAATTCCTTAGGAGGAAACTTTGGCAGTTAAAGTGGAATAATACTGATGTAAATGGGTCCACTGTTTTAAAAAAGCAGAGTTTCTGAGCTCTGGTTAGGAGGCTAGCAAGGGTTTTGTTATCTCAGCCTATACATTGCTAGAAGTTTTCTGTCTTAGAAGCAAAAGTGTAGAAGGAAAAAGGTGAGTTATACCCACTCGCCCATAGTAATAGATTCTGAATGTCCTGCTTCAAGCCACAGGATATGAATTCTGTAATGCCACATTAAAGGATACAGCAAATGCTACTGTTCTTTGACAATGCTGACTAAAGAAAATAACAAACCACAGTACATGCAGAGCTCTGCAATATCTGAAACTGGAGCTCTTATGTTGCAGACTTTTAGCATTACTGATTCATGGGCCAAGATGATATTGAATGCCAGGGAGACAAAAACCTCTGCCAACATAGCAACATGGAATTGCCTGCCATTCAGTGTGTGCAGTGGTTGCTGTTGGCAAAAAAAATGCAACTTCTGTTTATGCAGTGAACAGCAAAAATATCAAACTGCTCACACTACAGCTCTTTGAGTGAGTGGTTTGACTCAATAGGAATCCGACATTGCTTTCTACAATTAGATGGAAATGGAATTAAGCACTGGATGCTTACTGCTCTCTTATAACTTAGTGCTATATTATTCAGCAGTATCCTTCCCAGCAACCAAGATCCCCTGTAATGCCTAGTAATAAATATGTGAAGCAAAATTTACCAGTGCTGTTCATTAAAATTTGTCCTTGTAGGTTCAGCTAATTTTACCATTTGCTAATGAGCGTGAGTGGGCGATTAGAGATGAATAGCCTGTTAATTACTCCTTGAATAACTTTGTTAACTGCATACATGAAAAGGGCTAAAGTGATGATAGAAGATTCTCTGATGCAGCTTGCCATGAGAAAAGTTTGGAGCAAAGGAGAAGCTTGAATAACCCTAAAGGTTCAGATTATGCCTTTCTGAATTTGTCTGTCCATTTGTATTTCTTGTGCCACTTTGGCAAGATGGAAAGGCAAGACACTGTTGGAAAGCTAAGAGGGAGGGTGAGGTGAGTGTGTTTAGTAAACCTGAAGCCTGCATCGCAGGAATTGTGCAAGATGGAAACATCGTTTTTTGCTGTTTTATGTGACTGCAGGCCCTTTGTGACATTAGTAGCCATTACACCAGTTCCCTTGACACATGAACCCTTCAGACCTATTTGCATGTTTAGCAACTAACAAACTTCACATGAAGGAAAAAGAGACAACCTGTGCCTGGGAGCAAAAAGGCCAAGATCATTCACAAATGAACAAGAACCCATACAGTTATGCCATGCCTATCATGTTGTGTATAACAGTACAAGCATTATTTTTTCACTGTATTGGTAGCAGTGCCACTATCTCTGAATTGTCATTTTCAGTATCATCACCACCACAATAATAATATGATCTCTGTCAGGATCTTTAGCACTAAATCACCCAAAGATTTCACTGGATCACTATAGAGAATGCTATTGCATAGGCACATGAAGGTTTTTGTGCCATTGCCAAAAACTGTTGGCATGCTCATCAAATTTGCAGATGACACCAAATTGGGAGGGGTTGCTAATACACCAGAGGACAGGATCAAAATTCAAAATGACCTGGATAGATTGGAGAGCTGGGCCAAAGCTAACAAAATGAAATTCAACAGAGAGAAGTGTAAGGTCCTACACTTAGGTAGAAAAAATGGAATACAGAAATATAGGATGGGGGACACGTGGCTGGATAGCAGTACGTGTGAAAGGGATCTAGGAGTTTTAATAGACCACAAGCTGAACATGAGTCAGCAGTGTGATGCGGCAGCCAAGAAAGCCAATGCAATTCTCGGCTGCATCAATAGGAGTATGGTGTCTAGATCGAAGGAGGTACTGGTACCACTCTACTCTGCTTTGGTTAGACCTCATCTTGAATACTGTGTCCAGTTCTGGGCACCCCAATTCAAGAAGGACATGGTCAAGCTGGAGCAGGTCCAGAGGAGGGCAACCAAAATGGTGAGAGGCCTGGAAGACGTGCCCTATGAGGATAGACTTAGAGAGCTGGGTATGTTTAGTCTGCAGAAGAGAAGGTTAAGAGGGGACATGATAGCCATGTTTAAATATTTGAAGGGATGCCATGTAGAGGAAGGAGAGGGCTTGTTTTCTGCCGCTTCAGAGACCAGGACAAGGAGCAATGGATTCAAGCTGCAGGAAAGGAGATTCCACCTGAACCTCAGGAAGAACTTCCTGACAGTCAGGGCTGTCCGGCAGTGGAATATGCTGCCTCGGAGTGTGGTGGAGTCTCCTTCTTTGGAGGTTTTTAAGCAGAGACTGGATGGCCATCTGTCGGGAGTGCTTCGAGGGTGTTCCTGCATGGCAGGGGGTTGGACTGGATGGCCCGTGTGATCTCTTCCAACTCTACATTTCTATGATTCTATGATTCTAGATCTTGAGAGGTAAAGAATATTACAGTAAGAAAGAATTGGGTTGAGATTATCTGAATATCTCCAAATATGAGCCTTCCCAGGTTTTAAAATCCTCAGGGGAGGGCTTTTTCTCAGCCCCATCACCATCAGAGGCATATTTAGTGAAGATATTAGAGAGGGCCTTCTAGGTGGCTGCTTCCAGACTGTGGAACTTCCTGCCATGGGAAGCCCCATGGGCCTGCACTGCTGTCTTTCCACCAGCAGGTTGAAGACCTTTCTGTTTACTCAGGCTTTGAGTGTTAACTGTCTGATGCAGAAGGTCTTATCTAGTGGTGTAGCTGGGGGCTGGGAAGGGCGGTCTGCCCCGCGGCAGATTTTTAGAGATGCCAATGGCCCTCCACAAAATAGCGAAGATGAAGATCTCTCTCTTCCTCTACACCCTCCAGAGCCCCAATGGCTTCAAGGCACCCGGTGTCCTCGGCAGCCTCAAGATCCGGCTTCCAGTGGGCACCCCACATGGCATCAGTGACGTCCTTGGCTGACCCTTGGCTGCCGCTGCTGCCAGCAACCTCCTCACCATCCTGCCCCAAATGGCCACCACTGCCACTGCCACAGTGGGGGTATATTTTAACCTGGTAGCCGTCTGCAGGTACCTCAAACCCCTGGCCAGGCTGCCTGGCTGTCCACCCTTCTTCTGGCCCAGAGTGACCAGAAGCCGTGGAGGCACCTGCAGCTTGGCTATCCCAGTATGGTGGGAAGGTGGTGAGGCTTGCCGAACAGAGGGAGAGACAGCTGGCCCTCGAGTCTAAGAAAGGGAAGTGGGGCACACGTGGGGGAGAGGGGGCTCTTTTGCCCCCCCGCAGCAAAAGCTCTTGATATGCCACTGTTCTTATCACTGAGGTATGTTGTATTTTTATCATTTTAGTGGCCTTTTAAAATAATTTTAAATTACTGTTTTCAATACTATTTTTTCTTTAATTGATTTAAATCTTTTATACTATCCGTTGTTTAATTGCATTTTGTTTAACTTTTGGGACAAAGGCAGGATATTAAATAAATACATACATACATACATACATACATACAGAATCTAACAACTTATCAAGTCAACCCAATGGAACAAAAATGTTGATTGTTGTATGTTTTTGCATATTTCAGAGTTTCTGTCAGATAGTTTTCATTGTTTCTGTGTAAAACAATGTACTTCATGCAAAACATTTTTTGCATAAACAAATATCAGGAAATTTTCACTGAAAAGGTCTTGAAATCTTTTTTAAAAAATGCACAAAAATACTTATAATTTCACTTGGCAAGCAGGAAAACTTTTGAAAGTTTTCACTCTTGCTTATGAGAATGAAATGAGCAACAATATACTTCCCTCAGTAGCATGAAGGTTCCTCCAAATCGGAAGAATTTGAATTAATCATTGCCATACCTGCCAAGTGCCCCAATTTGGCACAGATAGTCCCAATTAACCCTTCTCATTCCACTTTTTCAGCTGCTTCTGAAATGTCCCAGTTTCTTTCTCCTTGTCCTATTTGCTCCCTTTGTCCTCAGCTTACTTTAGCTGCTGCAAACTGAGCTCTAAGTGCAAAAGTAGTTTGCACTTAAATAATTCAGCAGGCAGCCAGGTGCTGTAGGCTTATTTCAGAAAATGGAACTAGCAAAACTACCTCTGAGTAATTTCTTGTCTAAGAAAACCCTGTGAAATTCATGAGGTTGCTATAAGTCAACAGGTGTCTTGAAGGCACAAACCTATGCACAACCGAGCAGGCAGAAGAAAGAGGAAGAGGAAAAATCTTGCCCTTCCCTGTTGGCTCAGACAAAAACAAATTGTTGCAGCTTCTCCTATCTATGTGTTTTTCCTCACTAAGGCCCTTTCCGCACCTTACCTTCTTCCATTGCTCGGGTGTGGGGATCGGCACAAGCAGCCTCCGGCGAGAGGCTCTCACATCCAGGGTCCTTCAGCTCCACAGGAGCTGCGTGCTTGTGCAAGAGCCCTGCCTCTTCCTTCTGCAGCACAGCTTGGGAGTTTCCCAGGCTGCGCTGGGGCAGGAAGCACAACTGGCGCGGCTCCAGAGGTTCCACACGCCAAGTAAGTGCACGTGGGGCCTGGGAGCAATGCGCAATCGCGCACCATTTTCGGCTTCTAGCCAAAAATGAAAAGGTGCGCGATCGGCGCCTGCCCTACACTGGAGTGTCGCGTGATTGTGAGTGCGTCGTGCAGATCACTCCTCACAATCGCGCGACGCTCCAGGTGCCCTTTCTCATGGAAAATGCCATGCGAAAAGGGCCTAATACAGGCATACCTCAGTTAACCAAGCCTTTGACAAAGGAGCGCCTTTTATAAAGTCTTTTTTCATCTGCCCAGTTCCTCATTTTCCTCTGTCTAGCTGGAGAGTTTTTAGCAGCAGTGGCATTAGGAGGATGTTGAAGGAGTACTGGAAAAACATGAACTTTTTGTGTTCGCTTTCAGCAGTTTGTGTTCAGTAAATAACGGCAATAAAGCTTAAGCTGGGAAAGAATGTGATTGTACTCTAGCTGATCCTACTAACTGTGGGTGCCTGCTTACAACAAGCAAGGTAAAGAGAGGCTACCTGCTGAATTCTTCTCTTCCTTTGTGTGCCAAGCAAACCAGAGAAAAGGGGAAAGCAAATAAGCCACCCTCATCAGCTACCCCCAACATGTGTTTTAAAAGCATAGATCTAAGTGTGGCCACTAAAATTAAAACTGTAGGAAAAGTAGAGGCTGGTAAAATAAGAAGTGCTTCCTGGATGGATATTGGAAGAAGCTTTCAAGCGGTCTCTTGAATGTTCAAAATGTTTGACCTGGTTGTTTCATTTCACATGTTCACACTGTTAGTTTTGAATAAAATGTTTGCAAAACATCTTGACCTGACATTCTTCTTTGTGCTGGGAAACTGTCCCTATTCTTTCCATGTTATTTCTGCCTCTGGTACCAAATTTTCACTCCTTTCTTGAGTTTGGCAGAGAAGGAAACAATGCCTGAATTTTTGAAAACCTGATTTCTCATACACCACATCCCAGACTGTTCTCTTGCAGTGCATCCCTCCCTTGCAATCTCATCTCCTTAGCCTCCCTCTTTCTGTAGTTTACTAGTTTCCATGGGGATCCCAGCAAAAGTCCCAAGGATAAAAGTATTTGGGACAGACGAGGAGCCTGTATATTGTACCTTGTGGAGAACATGGGAGGAACACCTGGATGCAAAGACACCCAACGTTCTTCCAAGCATTCTTTACTTCTTATTAGTTTCAAGTCTTTTGACCTTGAAGTTAACTAAACTATCATACTTTAATCATGAACAAAAATAAACAAAGACTCCTATAGCCATTTCCATTTATTAAAGAACGAGCTAGGAACTGTTAAAATTTTTGGCTCCTCAGTACAGTCTCTCATTTAATTAATTAAAAACTTAATAATGGAATTAACTTAATGCTGGAAGTCCACCTTAAGTCAAACAGTTGTGTTAAATATAAATTTAATTAACCCCTGCTGTTAGAAAATGTCTAACTTACTTGATTTTAATTAGTTCTTATCACCACTCAGATATAGCTGGAGTCAATGCTAAGTTTTAAATGTAGCTGCTGAATTGGCAAAATCCAGCATGTTTCCAATTCTGATGCTGCCAAACTCAGTTTCCGTGCCAGCCCTAGAACATATCTGAGTTATGGTATCAATGGAAAATCAGTTAAAAAGATTTGCTGGAAGCTGTGGAATTACAGAGCTGGGAAATGTTGCAAAGGAAGCAGTGATGGAGATATCACAGGAGGGTTATCATTGATAGTCCTATTCTTTTCCCAGAAGTGAACACCTTTCCATGCTGGCTACAGAATTCTTGGAGTTGTAGTCATTTCCAGACTTTGGCTCTAGGCTTCTATTAAGGTCAGTAGACAATCTGGGGCTGTCCACAAACCAAGTGATTGCTTGACCATGAGAACCTTTCTAGGGTGCTGAGAAATGGAGAAAGTGGCATAATTTCTTAAAAGAGGACTTACAATAGGGGAAGGGACAAGGTGTGGCTTTCAGATCATCATGTCTGTTGGAATGAAAAATCACCCCTTGCCAAAGACAGAAAGTGTATTTTTAAATAAAAAAAAAAAAAGATACAGCTATTTTTATTCATGATTCTAAATATCTAGAAAACTTATATTCCTAGTGGGTTGGATCAAAGGCAGTTCACTGGACTTTGCTTCCAATGAAATCAATGTGAAAAGTTAGTAATGCATATCATTTCACAGATGAAAACTAGGACACACGTCTCTAAGTAACATCAGAGTGTAGTCAAGATGGGAAATGTCACAGGTATACCTCAGTTAATAAAGTAGATGTTTTCAAAAGCAATTGGCTTTTCTTGGAAGTGCTGATTTAGGGTAAATGCCCCCAGAAAAAGCCTTGTGAGCTGCTATAAGTCCATAACATGCGGGACCTGTGAAGGCATTTTTGTTTTCTGCTGATGGCCACTGAAATGATTAGACTGCAAAATGCTAAAATGGCTTTCTTGCTTTAGAATAACTCAGCAGGCTTTGACTGCAGCAAGAAAGGCAGGAAAGGTGCAATCTTGCTTGAGGTGAGGAAGCCGAAAATGTTCTGCAAGAACACATTGTCAGATTGCTGTGCCTTCCCCCTATCCATTTAATTTCAGCTTTTAAAACAAAATGTTCTCTTACTGCTTCCCTCGAGACTGGTGTCATGGTATTATGTATGCATGTTTCTCTCCACTCAAAAAAGCAACATGGGAAGGTAGAGAGCCACATACAGTTTGGCTTGATACATGCTTTCCACCAGGTCAGCATTCCCTCTAACAGCAAACTTGGGCCATTTCCGCAGTAGACTGTCATAGTGCTATTATTCCACTTTCAACATCCTTTAGGGAGGGGCTGCAAACCTCAGGATTCCATAGGATGTTGAAAGTGGAATAATAACATTATAACAGTCTAATGCAGAAATGGTCTTGGATGACTGAGTGCTTAGCCTACCTAAGTAAAGCAGATTCTCTAGATATTGAAAAGTGTTGAAAAAGTATAGAAAATATAAAAGTGATTTAGAAAAATTAAAAACTTCAAAAATATCATGGTAAATATCTGTTGAGTATCCAGGATATACAGAATATTGAGGGAGCAACTGCATGGGTTGAAGGAGGAGGAAGAGGTTGAGAAAAAGAAATTATTTAGTTCTGAAGTGAATCCAGTCTTAGTGCTAGACAGAGTAGACTGACTGAATCAGTGGGAACATGGGAACTTGGTCAGTCAATACTTAGATAAGTTCGGCATATCCTCCAACATTTCACAGATGAAAAACAGGACACATGTGGCCAAGCAACGTCAAAGGGTGGGCAAGGTGATAAAATATCTTAATGAGGAAGAACAGTCAAGCTAGGAGAGGCTACAGCACTTGGCTTATCTGAACAGGGGAAGGGAAATTTTTTTCCTCTTTTTTCCACCCGGCTGAGGAGGAGAGAGAAATTAGAACATTTTGAAAGCAGCTGAAAAAATAGGATGACAGAGAACTAATTAGAAGTGTCCTGACCAAATCAGGACAGTTGGAGGGTATGGTCCAATAATTACATACGTTCTTTTAATTCAGTGGTTGTATTGTAGTTGGGATTGCAGGTGGATTTGGGACTGAGCATGTGTCTACACTTCAGAGTGTAACAGTTCAATTCCAGTTTACTTGTCAGAGCTCCGCCATGAAGAATCGTGGGATTTGTAGGTTGGTGGGTTATTTAGAATTTTCTGATAGACCCCTCTAATGTTTGTTTTAAAAAAGATTCTAAATTCTAAAAATTCTAATAAAAGAATTCCAAATACGTCACCAAATTTCAATTGTCAAGATTCTGTAGGCTGGAGCCATGACATTTCAAGTGGTATCAAACTATTATAACTATATAGTGCAGATACATTCTGCTCTCCCATTTCCCATCAGTGGCTGAGTCCAGAACTTTTAACACTCAAATAAGAGATTTCTTTTGAAGCCTGAATACATTCAATGTGCAACCTAAAGTATGCAGATTTTGTGGCAAGTGTGTTATATAATTCTATGGCCTCTTCTTCAACTCCATGTAATGAAAAGACTACTTGAAATGCTTCTGAATTTTTCTCTGCTCCTAAGAGTTTTATATACAGTAAGGGTGGGAATCATGTGGACCTCCACAGATTGCTGAATAACGGCTCCCAGCATTCCTCATCATTAGCTATTCTGGCAAGGGCTAGGGGGTGCCGCAGTTCAACAACATTCGGAAGGCCACATTATTCCCCCCTCATACTAAGACCATTGTTCCCATCTTGTTCAGTTTACCACTAGAAGCCAGAAAGGAAGCGGTGAGCAGCCTGCCGTTGTGGATAATGAACATGGTTGTTTGTGCAACTGCTTCATTTGCATTTCCACTTTCCCGTACTTGTTGTCAACCAAGTGCTTCTTTGTGTAACATTCTGGAGATTGTGGCCATTTCTGACACAACGTAACATTCCATTTCAGTAAGGAAACAGCAGCTAAGAGAGGCAAAATAGCCGATGAGGAACTTTGTTTTTAACTGAGCTATAGGAACTGGTGAGGCTGTCTAAAGAGTTTTCTACTTGAGGCAGGAACAAGATGGCACATCACCCACCCAGATTCTAATACAGAAACTGAGGATATTTCCTTCCTAAGCTACAAACCCACGGATTCCATAGGATATTGCAAGTGGAATAATAGCACTATAACAGTCTAGTGCTGAAATGGTCTGACTGGACTTGTATTTGAATATCATGCCCTCCAACTGTCCCAATTTGGCAGAGACTCTCCTGATTAATCCTCTGTCATCCTACTTTTTCATATGCTTGTAAGATATCCTTTTCTCCTGTCCTCCCACTTTCTCCAGCTTTGTCCTCACCGTATTTCAGTGGCTGCAAACTGAGTTCAAAGTACAAAACTCACTTGAATTCAATTACCACAGTGGGTGTGGGAACGGGGATGGGAGAGGAAGAGCCAGGCCATTTCCACACTAAACTTCAAACTCCAGGATTCCATAGGATATTGAAAGTGGAACAATAGCATTCTAACGGTCTAGTGCGGAAATGGTCCCAGACTCCTGCCCTTTCCAGCAGGCTTAGACAAGATCAAACTGTTGCGGCCTCTTCTAGCTTGTGTATTCTTTTTTCACTAATAACTTTTGCCAACTCTAAAATGTTAGAAGTGCTGGAATTTTAGTTCCACATTGACAATAGTGTAGCATCGTGTGCTTCACCTGGGGCAGCAGGCTAATTTGGGTAGCCAAGGATAGGCATTGGGCTCCAGATGGGGAGGTGTCTGAGGCAGCCTCCTCATTCTCCCTAATGTTAGGACTGGCCCTGACAGGTATTTAACTCATACTCACACAGTGTCTTAGCCAGGCGCAGGTTTCTGGCTATGTGACTAGTTTCTTCTTGCTGAATACTATCCAAAAGAGTGGTTTTCAACTTTTGGTCCTTCAGATGTTTGGACTGCAATTCCTAGCATAGCCAGGAATTCTGGGAGTTGAAGTCCACAATACCTGCAGAACTAAAGATGGCGTGGTGGTTATTCATTAATTTCCCACATTTTGCCATTTCCTGGGTCTCAAAGTGGTTTACAAAAATTAAATCATTAAAACAAAATTAAAACAAATTCAGATTAAAATACATAAAAAGACATCACTGAAAACATATAGAAGTTATTCTTAAAACATATTTAAACCATCTATAGCGTTAAAATAATTTAAAATCTATTAGAAGGAGGAAGACAAAAATCAACCAAACAGTCCACTGCAGTCAGTCCCTAAAATGCTGTCAGAAGTAGGGATGTAATTGTTCACTAAGATTCTTCTCAAAGATAGCAATCAGTAATTTCAACAATTTTCTTCCTATTGTTGAAAAGTCTTCAAAACCCACACGGTTTTCAAAGGCTATTTGTAATTCAGGACTCAACTGTGCAAAATTTGCATGTGGTTGTTTTGCTCAGAAAACAGTATTTGCTTGCTGAAAGTAATATTTCAACCCAGAAATAATAATTCCTTCCGAGAAAATGCTGTTTTCTGCACAAAAGAATCATTTGCAAATTTTGCACAGTCCCAAAAAGTCCGTCCATGATTCTTCTTGTCAAGGTTTCTCAGTACTCAAAAAGTAGGTAGTCCTAGTCAAAGCAGAAATGTTTCTACTTGCCAATGGAAGGACAGCAAAAAGAAAGCCATCCTAACCTCCCTAGGAAGAAAGTTCTAAATCCTGGATCCAACCACCAGGAAGGCCTTCTCCTTTGCCTAAGGAAGGTGGTGGGACTGAGAGAAAAGTCTCTCTTGAAGATCTTAGAGCTTGGGCAGGCTGCTGTGGATGGTCCTTCAGGTAGCCTCAACCTAAGCTGTAGAAGGCTTTATTCATCATAACCAGCAGTTTGAATTGTGCATAAAAACAGACTAGCAGAAAGAGAGGTCAATCAGGCTTCGACACTTTGGCCCTTTCTGCACGGCATTTGCCATGCGAAAGGGCGCCTGGAGTGTCGCGCGATTGTGGGGAGTGATCTGCATGACACGCTCACAATTGCACAACACTCCAGGGGCTGGCAGGCGCCGATCGTGCACCTTTTCATTTTCGGCTGGAAGCCGAAAATGGTGCACAATTGCGCATTGCTCCCAGGCCCCATGTGCACTTACCTGGCGTGCGGAGCTTCCGGAGCCGCACCAGTCGCGCTTCCTGCCCCAGCGCAGCCTGGGAAGGTCCCAGGCTGCACTGCGGAAGGAAGAGGCAGAGCTCTTACACGAACAGGCAGCTCATGCAGAGCTGAAGCAGCAGGGAAGCGAGAGCCTCTCACTGGAGGCTGCTTGCGCGATCCCTGCACCCCAGCGTCGGAAAAAGGTAAGGTGCAGAAAGGGCCTTTGTCTACCAAGGTGATAGGAAATTTCCTGAGAGCCATCAGGAAACCATCTGGGTTCATCAGTCTCCTGAGACAAACCATTTTAATCAATCCCCAGCAAGTCTGAACATCATCAAGTAATGATCTGACCATTACAACAGATAGAGAACTAACGCTGTTGGACTTGGTTTTAAAGCAATAGTGAAAGAGGAAGGAGGAACTGTGTGGTCCTCCAGAGGTGGCTGGTCTCCAGCTTCCAGTATTTTTCACTATCAATTATGCTGGCTGCCTATACTGGGAACTGCTGTCCAACAATCTTTTGGCAGGCCACACAATTTTCACTTCAGCATAAAAAGGTTTGCAATCAAATTACCGTTGGTAGCCATCAGTGCAATCATAGTGGTATGGATGCATGTTCTTGGGCCCATCATTTCAGGCCCAGTGGCTGTCTGGATTAAAATGCAGCTTAGTTTTTAAGCAGTGTGTGTGCCTGGTATGGGGGGAGCTCTGAAACGTCTGTGAATAAGAAAGATGATATTGTTGAAAACTGTTCTGCTGCCTAGGAAGAGGGAACACTGGAAGTACATTTAGCTCCCCAAATTATCAGAAACAGCAAGGGCTAATCCACTTTCAGGAGTTGAAGTGATGAAGAAAAAGCCCATTAATCCAATTGTAAAAGATTATTTGCTCCACTTATTCTGTTAGGTGATCAGTCAGGCAACTCAGTGCCAACAAATATAGAAAAATGACAGTTTCCAAGCAACTCTGGTGGTGTGATGAATATATTCAATGTAAAGACAGGTGAATGCAATTTATTCCAAGCAAGCATTGTGTTCCTTTCATCATCATTAGTGCTTTATTTACAATGTCCTCTGGCTAAAACCCTCAAATTTAGGAAAAAACTGAAAAGCAAAGGATTAATGACAATTCTCTTCCATCGACCAACTCACAAACCACTTTGTATTTTTGGATTCAGCATCTACCAGCTCTCTGGCCAAGGGCTACTCATTAACTTTACAGAGTTCATGGCAGCAGCTGAAAATGAAGCCTTTCTCTTGACAAAGCTTAGAATGTTGCTTCAAAAAAGTAATTAGTTACCATTAGTATTCTGAGCCTGCTACAAATTCAAATTACAGTTATGGTTACATTTAAGAAAAACCCAAACAATTCTCAGAAGTAACTAAAATAGTGGCCATTTCTGCACTACACTGTTGTAGGCCTTTTCCACAGTTTGTTTTTAGAACGGTGCAGAGCGTCCTCCAGGGAGGACATTTGCACTTGGGAGCGGACTGGGTCCGGACTACTTTGTGTAGTTCCGGACTTCAGCCCGCTCCGGAACGAACCAAAGTAGTCGTTCTCTGTGCTTTTGAAAGACGGCTTAAAACAGGTCTTTCAAAAGCATGGAGGGCGCCACTCCGTGGTGCAGATTTGCAGGCTCACACCAGTGCGAGCCTGCAGATCTTCCAGCGGCGAGTTTTAGGTTGGTGAGCTTCACCGGTTGGTGAGAGCCTCCACCAACCGGAAGCCGCCATTTTCGTCCCTGGAGCAGTGTGGAGTGTGACCAACGCACTGCTACAGACCAACCTGGACCCGCCAATGGAGCACTCCGGTCCGGTGAGTACTGGCACGGGGCGATTTCTTCGCCAAGTGCAAAAAAGGCCATAGTATTATTATTCTGTTTTCAACATCCTATGGAATTCTGGGATTTGCAGTTTAGGGAGGGGCATTTAGAATTCTCAGCCAGAGAGGTCTTTGGTCTCAGTAAACTACAAACTCCAGAATTCCACAGGTTTGTGAAAGTGGAATAATAGCACTATAACAGTGTAGTGTAGAAATGGCCTAAGACACATTAACTCTTTAAACAACTGAACATTGCTGCATTTCCAACAACCTCAACACCCATAGCAGAGCATAAGGCAGCAGGAAAAGACACTGCATGAACAAGCACTGGAACCACATGAATAGCCCTCATTCAGGAGCCCACACTCCTGTAGTTATGAAACCAGCTGAAAAGCAACAGCTATGCAACAAAAAGAATGCAGCTATGCCTTGTCAAATAACTTGTAATGCACAAAATTACACCCTTGTTATTAAAAAAGGCATTAATTACAAGTAACTTGCTATTCGTATCTAGTTGCTTCCCAGATCTCGTTCTTGGCATTGATTCTACCTATGGTCTGTTTGTTTATTTATTTCCTGACTTTGCAGTACTCAAGGTCCCATGCAGGACTTCAGGCAGCTTGTAATATAGGTCAAATCAGAATGCAGCTAAAAATCCAGCATAATATTAAAGGACAATTGAATAACTATCCTGTTAAAAGCAGTATTGATATGAAAACAATTTAAAAGCCATTTAAAACATAACAAATCATGGGAAAGTGCAATGCCCCACATTAAAAGACACTTCTGATGCAATACGTCTAAAAGCATGTCTGACTGAAAAAGCCTCTGCCTGCTAGTGGAAGGGGAACAGAACCAGGACCAAACTAGCCTCCTGTTGAAGGGAATTCCAGAGCTTGAGAGCAGCCACTAAGAAGCTATCTACCCACCTATTTTTCTCATTCTTTTTTCTTCTCCTGCCACTGGTGGTGACCTTTTGAATCCATTTTAATTATGAGGTCCAGCAGTCCAAGATCCTTTGAACTGGAGATGCTGGGGACCAAACCAGTGACTATGTGTACAAAACATGGACTGATATTCTGTTCAGTAATTATTATTCTCTAATTCTACCTTGTGAGCCAGCATGGTGTAGTGATTTGAGCATAAGGCTATGATACTGGAGAACAGGGTTTGACTCCCTACTTGGACATAGAAACCCACTAGGGGACCTTGGGTGTGTCACACATTCTGAGCCCCAGAAAACCCTGGGATAGGTTCACCTTAGGGTCACCATAAGTCAAAAACAACTTGAAGGCACACAACAATAACAAGAAGTCTGCCTTCACCATTGCGATCTCTTTTATACTCACTGCACATGCAGTGACCAAAAGTGTCCCCCAAATTTGCCATTGTAACAGCATAGACACCCCCAACATAACCAATTCTGTGTTGTCAGAGAGTGGGTGGGAGGATGAGCAGAGGTGTGTGAAGCTTTCTTCCTGTAGCTGGATGTGATAAGCATCTTCAGAGATGGGCTATAGGAAGAGAGCTGGACTCATCTTCATTCATCCTCCTGGCAGCACAGAAATTACCAGGTTGGAGGGGCTATCCTGCTGAAAAAGGTAGGTTTCGGGAGATAGTTTTGGGATATGTAGCTATGGAGGCTTTGCAATGAGGATGTACCTATGTCCTCTGATGCAGAGTCTCAGCCATATATGCTACCTCTGAGCTGTAACTCTTATGTTGCCCAATGAACTATCAAAATATTTACGCAGGTCAGTGACCAAAAGCTGATGTGTTAATCTGAATGGCTTCTGTATGGCTTTGATCATAAGCACGAAGCAATGGCTGCTGGTATCTTCCATGCCAGTGCAGTGGTGACTCTAATCCAGGTCTCAGTCTAGGCTTGAAAGAATCTGTCCAAGCTGCTGAACTTTACTTCCAATGTTTGATCACCTTAGATAGCTCCTTTAAAGTTTAGATTAAAACCCACAATGGATTCACCACCTCACAGATGGGGGAGACTAATGGTGTGGGGCAGTAGTTCTCTGGTACTAAGTAACTTGGGAAGCTTGGAAGACAGAGTGGCAAAACCTTTGAGCATGAACTTGGCATTCTGTGGCAGCAGTTGGCATACAAGATCTTGGAAGCAGTTTAAAAATAGATTTGAAAAGAGGTCACAAACTCCACATGGACAAGAAAAGAAATTAATGATAGGTCTGCCTAAACTTAGCTGCACGGAGCTGCTTTTCGCATGCTAATGCGTCACATTTGGCAAGTTAGTGGGGAACAGTTCCCACTTGGGATTTTCTTCAAAGCAGCCCTTGCTGCACAAAATTGTGTTCATTAGTTTACTCAAGCCTACTGTTGCTTTCCAAAATAGGATTTTAAAAGCAGGTCAAGACTATTGACAAATTATTGGAGAGGGGAGGTTGTACAGAAAAGATGGTAAATCTGGCACAGTGAGATGGTCCCTCTGAGCATAGAACTGATTTGTGGTGTGACAGACCTGCTAGTCAGAAAAGTTTATGATTACAACTCCCAGAATCCATCGGATAGGAAATAATTCATGGGAGAATAATAAAGCAAATGGGGACAGAGAATTCAGCTAAATAAATTTATTTTTATTTGAAATGGTTGTTTTTTAGTGTTAATTGGTTTTTTAGAATTGAAGAGCAGGGCACCTATATAGAAAAATAAAAAAATAAGACTTCCAAAATACTTGGCTTTGACTATATGTTTACTGAGATGTACAGCTTTGTTTAATATTCTGGATGACCACATCAGCTAAATGCCTCTGATGTATCTGAATGTTGTGGGTCAAGAAGGCCATTTCTTTGTCTTTCATTTCTAGTAGTACCATCAGAGCTTTGGCAAAGTTCCTTTTTGGGATGGCAGCTTTCAGAATCAGCCTCCTCCAGTATGCAAAAGAAAAAGAAAAAAGGCCCATTTCCAATAGACATGTTGACTAGGGGTTGTGAGAGCTGCAGTCCAAAAAAGTAACTTTGCCAAACTCTGAGGTGTATGAGAAGTGAGAAGTGAGAAGCCTGAGGCAGCACTTATTGGACTATAAATATATTAGCTTTAAACAATAGAAGACCAAAGTGGCAGAGGCAGGATAAGGGTAATGAGGTAAGCATGGTAATAAAGGTAAGCATGAAGGAGATTACTGAAGCAGTATGGCTATTGTGCATCAAACCGTATTCATTGTTGCATTGTTTTATCTTTTATTAACTTTGCTGCTGATGCTGCTATTGCTGTGCCTGCTGCAGTGTGGTTTTATTTGTTATATATGTCTTAAGGACATTTGTTGTTAGCTGCTTTGGAAAAGTGAATTATTTAGAATATACATGTATATTTAACAACAACAAGTTTGCTGAGGAAAATGAGGTCTCTGGTTTAACTTCCATGTCAACATCTCCCCTAAAATGGTTTCCCTTTGGTAAATCCCCTTATATCATCTATGGATGTTTTGAAGACAAGCGCTTCAGATAGACCTTTCCCATCTGAGCAACAGAAACACAAATAAAAGCAGAGCTTGAAAAAAACTGTTTGAAGGGACTGCAACTCCACAAATCCTAGCCAGCACAGACAATGGTACTCCCAAAATGTAACAACTCCATTCCTTTTCCTCTCTCTAATGAACTGCAGGAGGATAAGAAAAAGTTGCCCTCATTGCCTCCCTCACTCTCCACCCCATTCAAAATACATACATGTCACAAATAGGATGCCAGCCCAATATTAATAATTTTGTTGTGGCACTAGCAGTTTTGATTCATTGATTTGGTTTGATTTGATGTATATCCTGGTATTCTTCCAGTATGGAACTCAAGGTATGGAACCTTGCTTTCTTTTCTTTTCTTTTCTTTTCTTTTCTTTTCTTTTCTTTTCTTTTCTTTTCTTTTCTCTTCTCTTCTCTTCTCTTCTCTTCTCTTCTCTTCTCTTCTCTTTTCTTTTCTTTTCTTTTCTTTTCTGTACCTGCTTTGTCCAGGTTTTCTTTCATGCATTTCCTCCACTGAGTCATTCACATGGATCCATTGCTTTATCTGCAGTCTTTGCAGAGAGATCTATAAAACAGGCTTCTGTCTATCTCTCCAAAATGGAAACATTTAGCCAGGGAACTGCGTTTACTCTAGATTATAAAGTTAAATTATAAATCTACCCAAGTGTCAGTCACAGGCACGAGACTTTATTACAGTCATCCCTCCACATTCGCTAGGGTTAGAGGCACCAGACCCCTGTGAAAGTGGAAAAACCATGAATAACTCCAGGCCCTCCCAAATTATATTTAACACACATAAAAAAAAATATGATCACCGTATTCAACCCACCATAGATTCCTTTGAGGCATCCGGGTTTCTTCACAAGGCAGAAGTGGGTGGCTGGTGGGGCTTACTGCTACCTCCACTGCTGCCCCTCACCATTTTTAATAGGCACTTACAAGCCTCATTCATGGTTTCTCAGACTCACAAGGCTTGCAGTCCCTATTAAAAATGGCATAGGGAGGCAGCAGAGGTGACAGCAAATCAAATCCACAAAAGTGAAACCTGCAGATATGGAGGGCTGACTGTGATTGACTGTAACTGACTGTAAAAGGATCATCCTTCCTTTTACAGAAGTACCTGGCAGTATGGGGAGATGACATTTCACAATTGCCTTTTGAGGCTACCCTCACACATTGGGGATAGTACGTTAGACTCACCAGCCTTCTGAATAATGGAAGTGTACAAAGAAGTGGGAACAGGTGAAAGCCATTTCTCTCACTCTTTCATTGTAGCAAATGTCTCATGAACAGAATTCAGTCCATAGGCTCTCAAGTTCTAAACCCAAATATTTGATGCAATAGCCATGCGTACCATCAAGTGTCCCATTTTGGCAGGGACAGTCATTAATCCTCAGTTTTCCCACTTTTTTCAGCTGCTTTTAAAATGTCTCAATTTTGCTCTCATCCTCCCACTTCCCCCCTTTATCCTCAGCTTACTTCAATTGCTGCAAACTGAAAAGATAGTTTGCACTCAACTCAACAGTGCAAAACGAGAGCAGGGGGTTAATCTTGCCCTTCCCTGAAGACTCAGGCAAAAGCAAACTGCTGCAGCCTCTCCTAGCTTGTGTATTCTTCCTCAGTAATCTTAACCGTAGTCATCTTAACCACATTTTGATGTTGCTTGGCTACACATGTTCTGGTTTTCAACTGTGAAATGTTGGAGGGCATGAGCTTAGTATCTGTGAAGGTTCATCATGCTTGAATGCACACAAGCTGGACTAGTCTCTCTGTCCTGCCGATCTCTCATAGCTTGCATTCTGTATTGTCTGTTGACTACAACAATGCTGCAACAATCTCTGACCTCCCCTGACTTCATTCAGACCTGATGATGCAGTGTATAGTGGCCTATCAGCTGTGGCCCCCCAGGGCAGATTCACCCATCTGTATAAAGTTCAGCAAAGAAGTCAAGCACAATTTCAGAAGGCAGTCTGATCTAATTTTATTTAAATCATTAACATGTTGCAGAAGGAATTGCTTCGTTAATTATGATGACTAGTAGGCAAAGGTCATAGGAGGAGAGAGGCTGGATATTCCTTTTTTAAAATGTTCACAGACTGGAGGCAGCTTACTGAATCTAGCAGGCTTGGGAAAGTTCCTTTTTTGGACTACAAATATCAGAATCCTGCTGTCAATGTAGCCAGAGGACACACACACACACATTTTGCTTCCAAGAGGCTTTTGGGAGTGTGCCTCGCTTCAAAGGGGACTTACCACCTAGACTGGGAGCACCACATTTGTTGTTCTGCCTCAAACAGAAACATGTCTTGGGTGCTTTTTCCTGCTAGTGGGTTTCCCAAAGGTATCTGGTTGGCCACTGTGGGAAAGAGGATGGGGGACTTGATAGTCTTTTTGTTTTGTCCAGCATGGCTTACATTTTAGCCCGTCCCACAGACTGATTTCACCCATCTATTTCCTACATTTGCAGAGTCCATTCTATGTATTTATACAGGCAGTTGATATGTATCCCCATAGGCTTAATCCGTACAATTAGACGAATATGCTGAGACCAGAAGCAGGAACTGTGGGCATGCTCCTGATCTATGCATTCGTTCATTCACACGAAGGGGGCTTGAGGCTGCACTTCCTATCGTGTACGTGCTTTTCTTTGTACATAGCAAAATATTTTTCCTCTTGTACAACAATTCATCATCATCACTGTCAAAGCAAAATAACTCCATCCCACCATACTATAATGATTATACCATACCAAACATTGCTCTACATGTGCAGCAAATTTTGCTAATAATTACCATCGTAATAAAGGACATACCCCCAACTGTCTTGATTTGGCTGGGGCATCCATGATTAATCATCCATCCCATTTTTCCAGCTGCTTTTAAAATGTTCCAGTCTCTCTCTCTTCCTCCCGCTTTCCCCCTTTCTCCTCAGTTTACTTCAGCTGCTGAAAACTGAGGTCAAAGTGCACAAGTTGGTTGCACTCAACACAGTGGGGGGAAGAGGAGGGTGGAGGGTGGAATCTTGTCTTATCCTGTAGGCTCCGGCAGAAGCAATCTGCTGTAGCTTCTTCTATCTTGTCTGTTTTCCTTCATTAATACCTTTTACAGTCTGGACCACACTCTGTTGTTGCTTGGCCACATGCCTCCCATTTGTCATCTGTGACATGTTGGAGGGAATGAAATGAAGAGTGAATGTGCAAATGTGCAAATATATTAAAACAATGTCACATTTGCAGAGTTGACCTATAGCAACCACACTAGGTTTGTATCCCATCAGTTTGGTGCCCAGATCAAGGAGGTCTGAGGCTTCTAACACTTTTTACTAGCACTTAACCAGTGTGGGGCAGTGAGTAAACATAGTTTATTTTTAACCTTTTGTCCTAATTTTAGTATGTGAAATATATCAGCTACTGATTGGAAGTCACTGTATGACAAGTCGGTAGCATGTGATACACATCTGTCTGCATATATGCCAACTGTATTATGATTTACTTGGATGAAATGCTTCTGAATGTGGCATTAACAAACATATTGTGAATGTCAGTAGCAAGGTGTGCTAAAGCGACTTTTGTTATAAATAGTAATAGATGTAGTAACGGTCAGACACACACACACAGATTGAATGGCACTGAATTTCAAATATTGTCAAAATAGTAATTATTGTAGTAGATGATCTGTTGAATATTACCAAACCCCAGACATGGCTGCATGTTAACAGTAGGTATCAAATATAATAGCTGCTTGTGAGAAAGAATGGGATAGGCACCAACAAATAGATACTGTATTGAATCAAATATCACTGGACATTATATACAGCTATGAAATGCCCTTTTCTGATGTACACTGTACCTGGTGAATATGCAGTGTTTAAAAATAGCACATGGAAAGTTTGGGAAGCAAATTCTTTTCACCTGTGTTTATATTCAAAGTTAATTCATTCTCATAGGCTTGACTTTATATAGCCACAGCATTCATTCATAAGGTGAAGGTTTCAACAAGCTTGGAGAAACTATGGAATTCACAGAACATCTATTTTAAACAAACTTAGGGACCCTGCCCGCTCTGCAAAAGGGCTAATTCTCCATGTCCCTCTTTTCTGTTTTGCTGACCAGCCCGTGCAAAGCTTGGATGACAGACTGCCAACCTTTCCAGTGTTCTGCATAGAGGAGCCCTCCTCTCCATGCAGAACAGCAGAAAGGAAGGGGGTGCCAGCCAAGAAAGGTCATTGTCTTGCCTTATCTCTTTACTTTGAGCATAGGGTGATGACTTAATGTATTGCCCTCCTGCCCCAAAAGAGGAAATGCATCACTAAAAAAAAGGGTGGGGAAGAAGAAGAAGACAAAACAGGATGCTAATTTGCATAAAATTTCATGTGCAGGTAAAGGTCTATATTTACAGTTACTCTAATTTAAATGGAATGACAGTGACATCTCACCACAGTGGGGAAGACTGTGTCCATAGTGGGCGATCTGCATGTTTGCTCCTCATGCTGCTATTGCACCATTGATGGGCAGCTTCAATTTAACTACTGAAGCTCCCTTGAACTTCACACTAAAGCATGGAATGGATTCACTGCCCCACTGACACGGAAGATACCAGCTGCCACAGGTTTCATAGCAAGACTTTCCTTATCAGTTGCTGTTTCCATTAGTGTACACTATTAATGTTCACTCTTGGCGATAAATGCCCTTTGGAGTAGGCCAGCCATATTATGTGACCATTCTTCTTTTCTTTTCGTCATGTGATCTCTCTTGCTTTTGAACCATTCTTTCAATACATCAGCAGAGTGTGTGTCTGTGTGTGTGGATGAAACAGAGACAGAGGGAGAGAGAGAAGAATAAAGGGAGAGAGAAACACGTTAATATTAGACATAATTATACATTTCTGGCACTGTTACACCTGTCCCTGCAGAGGACACATCCAAGCTCAGAACAACAGGTCACTATATCTTAAAATTAGTTTCTCAAAACAAACAGGGTGAAACATTCACTCATGCTTCCTCTTGCTTCCTGAAAAATCTGCTCCTCGAATTGCTTGCTAATCATTTCCAGTATGTTAACACAGTGAACGTACATCAAGAAACATTTCTGTAAAATCAGTGCAATTTGGGATTCTTCACCCCTAATAATAATAAAAATAAAAATTGGGAACGGCCTCTTACCCACGTCTGCTTTAACACCACTTCAGTTCACTGAACCTGCATTCTACGACGGGCATCCTGTTGGTGCATAATGCTACCAGTTGCACTTTTTCCAGGATCATGCAGCAGTGGGAGGAGAAGGCAGGCAAAGCCCATTAGCACTGAGCAGACAATTTCTCCAATGTCTTCTTTCCTTTGCTGTGCCCCTGACCTTTTTCCTTCTGCTGCCGTTATCTGCACTAGTGTAGTTACACTAGTGTAGTACACAGTAGGGTTCAAGACTACATTGTACAGAGAGACACTCATTGGTCAGCACAGGAGGCCTTATTTGCAAAGTCTTTGTGTCCTTTCCAGTCCTTTAATCTTTGTACCATCATTCATACCTTTCAACCTTTAATAGATGAAAAGAGGGGGCAGTGTGGCCAATCGACATTAAAGTGTGGTTAAAATGGCAAAAATTATTCAGGAGTAAGTACGTTCAGGTAGCAGAGGCTACAGTAGTTTGCTCTTGCCTTTGCCTACTGAGAAGCGCAATGTTCCATCCTCTCCCTTCCTTTCCTCTGCCGAGTTAACTGAGATCAAACTACTTTTGCACTTTGAACCCAATTTGCAGCAAATTGAGGTGAGCTGATGACAAAGATGGAAACTGGGAGGAGGAGAGAAAAACTGGAACATTTTAAAAGCAGCTGGGAAGGTGGGATGACAAAGAATTAATCAGGACCATCTCTGCCAAATTGGGACAGCTAGGGGACAGCTATTATGCTCAGTGAAAACTAAATAGCTCATACTACCTTGATGCCAGTTCTGTAATATTTTAGTACTCTAAGAAAAGATATTAGCAAATTCTGCAATTTCCTTTTGTCATGGACTGTGGCTCTACTTTCTTTCTATTTCCAAATTCTGGGAGAAAGAAGCACATTCCTGTAAGAAGTATACAGGAATTAATAGTGAGAGTGAGAAACCAAAGTCAAAATGATAGAATTGGGAGAATGAATCAGGATGTACTACAGTGGATACAATACATCCTATTGCACAGTAGTAATTAAGTGGGGCAACACATTTTCAATTGTGAGAGGATGGCTAGAATTGTATGCTTTCCACTTTCAGTATTTTCACTGAGTGCAAAAGAGAGACAGGCAGGTCTATTCGATTTTAGATTTCCTCCCAAAAGTCATAGCCGCAGGACAAAGAGAGAGCACATACCAGCAAAAAATTAATTGCAAATCACTCACTGCTGCAAGCTATAGATGTTCAGCTCTTTCTGCTATATAGAAGGGGGGGGGGGGTAGAGTGAAAATTAAAGGCCAACACAGAAAAAGATCACGTTTCCCCCAAAGCTGATTTTTGGTGATGATAATTGTCTGTAATTATCGATAACTACACAAACATGTATCCTGTGCGAATTATGGAGAGAAATTGAAAGTGAATGACATGTCTGTATGAAAACCAGTGAGAAAAGAACTCAGACAAATAGCTTTTCATTTCATGCATGTATCTAATTAATTTAAGGATGTTTAATTGCTGGATCATTGTAAAATTGCTGGCTCATTGAAATAATGACTCACACTGACCAATTTGTTTTGCAGCTTGAATTTCAGCGGCGTTCATCTGGCATCGGCTGGACAGTTTAGTGATTTCCTGGGGAGTATGGGGCCTGCACAGTTTGTGGGTCGCCAGACCTTGGCCACTACTTCCATGGGTAAGGAACAAAAAACTACTGTATCTATGTATGTATCTCTGTATGCATACATGGTATTTTTGCAGCACCATCTTTATCAAGGATGGGAAGCTTCCCTAGGCTGCATTCACCCCCTGCTCTGACCTGCCCCACCAGCCAAACTGTAATGAAAAGAAAAGAAGAAAAAAGAAAAAAAAATTCTACCCTTACAGAGCCAACTAAATCCTACTAGAATTATTAGTAACCACAGCCACAGATTATCATTAGATTTCTTATTGTTCAAAAAGTCCATAAATGGTTTCCAATCTTTCAAAAAAGCTTCAGCTGGCTTATTCTAGGACCAGGGAGCTGCTGTGGCAACTACTTAAGACCCTACCTTTGAATAAAGTAACAAAACCCATAAAAAAAGAAAACCAAACCACAACAACAGCAAAATAGTAAGCCGCATGTTAGGGTTTTTTTAATGAAATGTTTTATTGAAAAAAACACCACCACACACCACAAGGGTGGCCAACTGTGGAGGACTCTGTACTACATCTGAAGAGGTGAGTTTTTATGCACGCAAGCTCATGCCAGAACCAAAACAAGTTAGCTTTAAGCGTGCTGCTACATTCCCTTTTTCCTCTCCGCCTTTCCTCCTTTTTTATGCTAGAAAAGACTGTCACGGCTACTTCTTGAAAACTATGTTGTGGAACACTATGGGCTTGCATTAGCCCGCCAGGAGACCTTAGAGGGCTACAACCCCCACTGCACCTACTCCTGCAAAAAAATAGCATCCCCTCCAATGCCCCCAAACACCCTCTGGGAGACATTGAAACATTACATATTAAACAAGCAGGACAACAGAGGTAATACTATTTTAGAGGAAACAGTTAAGAAACAAGATTGTCAACCAAACGAGAGGATGGATGGAAGTGGAAAGTGTACAGTTATAAAGTAGACAAGGGTAATTTAATGAAAATAGAACTTTTGTATAGTAAAAATTCTTGAAAATAGATAAGCAAACCCTTATAACAAAAATATTGATACTAAGTAAAATATAGAGGAATTGTATATATTATGTTTTCTCATATATACAGATTTACAATTTTGTATTTTTTTTATAGAATGGAAAAAAAAATTAGAGGACAGTTGTTATGATACTTGTGAATATTGAATGATTGTTAATAAATACATAAATAGAAGAATGTTAAAAAAAATATGTCTTTGGGGCCTTCCTGGACCTCTAAGATAACATCTGGGGCATACATACACACATGCAAAAGAATTTGGCCCTTGGAGGCCACAGAAATGGCCCTACGGGTAGCATGAGGCCTGTGGGCCACAGCTTGCCTACCCCTTCTCTAGAAACTCTTTTGTGTGTGGGAGGGGGGGTTTCCTACAGTCTTTTTGACCTGTCTGGTAATGGTGGTTTGAGTGTTATACTCAGACTTGGGAAGCCAGGGTTCAAATCTCTGCTGCTGCACCATGGAAACCTGCTTGATGACCTTGAACAAGCCACACTCTCAGTTTCAGAGGAAAGTAATGGCAAGCGCTGTCTGAACAATTTTTGCCAAGAAAACAGCTGTTACTCTGACTTCTGGGGGGTCCCGTGGGGGACACCTTGATTCAGTCCAAGTTATAAAGGTTGGGGAAATTAGCAGAGCACTGGCATTAGCAAAACAAGGGGCAGGGTAACCCAGCAGGATCTTTTACCCAACTTTACAGGGTCAGGCCAAGCAAAAAACCAGACGAATGTACCAAATTAATGAATTTTATTAAATGAATATAGTATCATACACTAACACACTCACTCACGCACACAAGGCCTATTGAGAAGGAAAAGAGGTGAAAAATGGATAGGGGATATAGCAAAGGGAATGTAGAGGTGGTGATACTGCACCTATCCTGAAGTCTTCAGTCCAGGAAGCGGCGAGAAGAACAGAGCTCAGCAAAGAGACAGCTGAAGGGATCACTCAACTAACAGAGTGCTGGTCTGCTAGCGTGGTGGGGAGTTCTCCGAAAAGACCCTCAAAAGCTACAATTACTTATAGGCAGAACGTACCGCAGGGGCAGGCCCTCTACCGGGAAGAACAGTGGCCAAAACAAAGGAAGGAATGCCATACAATGGCAAGTGGGTTGCAGTATTGTTTCAAGTAGGGTTGCAGTATTGGTTTATGTAGATGGACCTTGCCTTATAGGATTTTTCCAGAGTCAAAGTTGCTCAACCTGGGGAAAACACACCTCAAGTTGGCTACTCTTGGCTGAGGACCCTTTGTTTATGGGGATGTGTATAGCCTGAGGTCTCCTTGGGCCACGTGAATGGGGATTTTTCTGGTCTTAACCTGTTTTCAGTCATTCAATCTCTTTGTCTACGTGCCCATCCGGGCAACCTCTCTTGCATGGTGGGCATATCTGATGTCAAATTTATAGTCCCTGGGATAGGGTATGCCAGTGGGGTAACAACAGCATTGGAAATTACTTGATGGCGTGCAACAATGACTGATTACAGTTGCCAGCTCAGGACTATCCCACGCCCTGGTAGTGGGCTGCATTGAGCCCTGTAGACTGCTTATTCTGTAAACTGTAGTCCCCAAAACTAATTTTTCCAAGCTGTGCTTTCATCACCTTTTTTGGACCTCCAGGTTGAGAACTATAAATGCATTGCCAAGGTATACCTATCTAACATGTGCATATCAAAAATCAGAAGACAGTGTGGAGAGTTCTATTTTGTTGTAAGTCAGGATTGATGAAAACATGCGGCCCTCCTGGGGATTTAAATCTTCATCAATTTCATTCCCATGAGAAAGAACAAACAATTTAACTTTTCTCCTTCCCACTGGGGAAAAGTCATTGAAAACTGTGCAGTTTTGCAGTTGTAAGGATTTATTTTGTGAAAAATCCACATGTGGAGTTTTGGGGGTTTTTTGCACAGAAAATCATATTTGCTGTGCAGGCAACTTGTTTTCTGTACAGAGAATAACATTTCTGTGCTTTTAATGCTGTTTTTCTATAGAAAACCCCCACATGTGTTTTTGTGCAGAATAAGACCTAAACTGCGAAGATTCTCATCTGGGGAATCCATGTTCTTCATCTGTGTTTTAAAGCTGCCAGGGGGAAGTTCACATTCCCCATTCCTGTTTAAAGACTACCAGCTTTCAAATTCCTCATCTTTGTTTTAAATTCTAGGCAGTTCCACATTCCCCGTCCCTGTTTTAAAAACTGGGGTGGGGGTTACTTTCCTCATTTCTGTTCTAAATTGTCAGAAGAATGTACAGGCTTCCCCCACTTACTGACAGGTTAGGGACCAGGGCCCCATCAGAAAATGGAATTGGTTGAAAAGTGGAATCCGTATACTGTACCATGGGGAGCATGAAGGACTTAATGGAGCCTCAGTTGGGATCGACTGCATGGACACTGCTTGCAAAGTCCCTTTTCCTCCTCCCAGCTTATTTTGCAAGCAGTGCACATGTGCGAACAATCCCAAATGAGTTTCCATAGGGAAAAAGAACTGATGAAAAAGTGGAACTCCCATCAAATTAATTGAACTTGTCCTTAATTTAGAAGTGTAAAAAAAGATGAGTTGTCAGAAAATGAGGCATCAAAAAGTGGAAGATTCCTATATAATAATATGTTTCCAACTTAACAGCAACCTTAAGGAAAAACTATCACAGAGTTTCTTTGCGTGATTTGTTCAGAGGGGGGTTGCCTTTGCCTCCCGCAGAGGCTGAGAGAGTGTGACTTTCTCAAGGTCAGTGAGTGAGTTCCCGTGGCTGCATGGAGATTCAGATTCTGGTGTTCTGAGTCATAGCTCAGCACTCAAAACTTCTATACGCCACTGGCTCCCAGTAAATAAATAGCAATAACTAGTACAGTTGGCCCTCCACATTTACTAGAGGTAGGGGCACAGGACCACAAAAAGGTAGAAGAAACATAAATATGAAAACGTGTGTCTGTGGGAAGGGGGCTGAGGTATGGTGGGGAGAGCAGGCACCCAGGGTCCAAACCAAGTTAGGGAAAGGAGAGGGAAAGGGGATGCATCAGCATGGTGGTCCCATACTTCCTGTCTCTTGCCCATCTCCTAACTTGAGTGTATGGGTGGCATGGGGAGAGTATTTGTAGTGCTGAGAAATCTTTAGCTGGCCAAGCAGTGGCTGGTGGAGGAGGAGGAGGACAAGAGGTGGGTTTTTAAAGGGTTGTGCGGGCTGATTGGAGCCGCTAAGAGGGAAGGTTTGCCAGGAAAGAAGCACATGTGGTCGAGGCAGGGATTTGAGAAACTCACAAATAAACAAATTTGTGAAAGTTAAACCCACAATTGTGGAGGGTCCACTGTCGTTAATAAAGATCTTATTGTAATATAAATTGTTTTTGAGAAATGAATATTTGTCTTCAACTTAACATTGTGTTTTGTATCCAGGGGATGTGGAAATCGGCTTACAGGAACGAAATGGACAACTGGAAGTAGATATCATTCAAGCCAGAGGATTAACCCCAAAGCCTGGCTCCAAAACCCTCCCAGGTAACTTTAATTTTTTTCTCAAATTTTATGAGCCTTCTAACAAACTGATGCCTCTTTGCCTTCACAAAAAATTCTGCAGAGTAGCTAAATGACTGATTGGCACCAAGACTGGCACTTCTTAGTTTTTCAAAGGAGTAACCTAGAAGATTATGTTAGCAAGGCCATTATCTCTAGGAAGTACGTTTTCAGAAAAACAGTAGCTGAGAATTTTTATTTTTTTCAAGTTATTTTTCCATTTACTAATCTGCCACCAATTCATCTATTTGGACTGGTAGCCCCAGGGGTGTAATTCTGGGATGAGCAAGGGTATTCCCCTAAATAATAATTCTGCCTCCTCCCATGAACATTTCCTTCAATGCTCCAATTTCTAGCACTGCAGTAACTTAAAACTTCAGTTGGACATTTAGAAATAAATTAAGGCATCTAAAGAAAAAGGGCAGACAGAATGACCAAGAGAATGAAAATACAGTGAATATCAGAGTTCTAGGTATCAGTGATTTTTAGTGTCTCAGGGTCTTTCTGCACTATGCTGTTATACTGCTATTATTCCACTTTCAACATCCTATTGAATCCTGGAGTTTGCAGTATTGGGAGGGGCATTTAGAATTCCCAGCCAGAGAGCTCTTTGGCCTCACTAAACTACAAACCCCAGAATGCGACAGGATGCTGAAAGTAGAATAATAGCACTATAACATTCTAATGTGGAGAGGCCCTCACTCTCTCCAATTTTTTCTCCTTAGAATAAATATATATCAAATCCTGTCATCATTTACCCAGTTCCTCTCAGCCACCAAGCAAATACTGCTTCTCCCTTTTTCCTGGCTTCTTTAAAAATTACCAGTATCATGCAGTAAGCTGTTCTTTCAAAACTAATTTTAATCAATAAAACCACTATGATATCTCCATGTAAATATTTTTGTAAAACATATCATTTGCATTTAAAGTAAAAAAACAAATAACAAAAAACAAAAGCAAATGTTCATGCTGTGCTTTCCTCCAAGCTGCTTACATCAAGGCCTATCTACTAGAAAATGGGGTGTGCATTGCAAAGAAGAAGACCAAAGTGGCACGGAAATCCTTAGATCCTCTGTACAATCAAGTGTTACTTTTCCCAGAGAGCCCACAAGGCAAAGTATTGCAGGTAAGATGGGTACATCCAAATTCTGTAGGTAGGTTTCACAGCTAGAGATGACATGTGTAGCCAGGCTCAGGTATGGGAGTGTGATCATGTTGGGAGCAAGGTACAGCACCGAACAGAAGCAGTGTGTGTGCTCCTTGATAAGTTGTCATGTTGCTCAAGAAATCAAGACTTGTACCAGAATACAATTAATAATAATTTATTTACAATTGAGGCCCTTTCCGCACTGGACTGTTATGGCACTATTATTCCACTTTCGAGATGTTGAAAGTGGAATAATAGTGCCATAACAGTCCAGTGCGGAAATGGCCTTAGGCGCTCATCCAATGACAGAAACTTTAGGGGCCAAACTAGAAGCAAAATTAGGAAGGTGTTAATGTATCTCTGATTTCTTGGTTTGTGAATTTATTTATTTTGATAAAAGCAACAATGGGAGTGATTGTAAATCAGGGGCATGGTATAGTGGGGAGGACTTAAACCTTTTCCTATGTCCCTAGTCCTGATCCAAGCTGCTAGTTGTAGAACGGAAAATATTCAGGAACCCACACTGATCCTGTTAGGTTTTCCTCCTCTAGCAAATAATGCCAGATTGGGAATGAACTGGCTAATGGGCCATTAGGTTAGAGACAGTGGTTAATCCCCTCACCCATGACATGTCCATTGTTCAAATCAACATATACATGCACATAGAGATAGAAAGAGAGAGGAAGAGATGCTTTGAATCAAAGATGCATTCATGGATTGTACTCATCAATTTAATTCCTGAAGCTGACGTTTGGCCTTTAAATCAGTAAAATAATGGATTAAATTTGCATATAAGAAAAAAATTAGTATCTCTTTAAAAAGATTACTGCCCTTACACTTCACTTTTCTTTTTTAAGCAGATATACCTGTATACCAAGGTCCTAAATACCCTAAAGGCACCAGTTCCTATCTGATCTTCGAAGCTAAGCAGGGTCAGCCCTCATTAGTATTTGGATGGGAGAACACCAATGAATACCAGGTGCTATAGGCTATAATTCAGAGGAAAGAACTGAGAAAAACCACCTCTGAGTATTCCTTGCCTAAGAAAACCCTATGAAATTCATGAGGTCACCATAAGTCCACAGGCAACTTGAAAGCACCTACAAATCTACCTGTACACCATGCCACACTGAAGGGGCATGCCTCTTTTAAGAAAGCATTTGCTGGTAAACTTACATTAAAAACTGTATTAAAAACTCTGCTGGTCGATTAAATTTTTTCCCCATGCAAATGTGTGATTGTTAACTGATTATCAGTTGCAGCCCTACTCATTATTCATTTCTGATTCCACTGCTCTTCGGCTGAGAAATGTTCCCCGTGTGAATAATACAACAAAATCTAAAATACACATCATGGTTTTACCTTTATTAGGCAGATCAAAAGGCACAACATACAGTACACAAGCTTTTGAAACTCACTGGCTTCTTCAACAGGCAGAGTTGTTAATAGTCATATAAGAGAAGAAAAGTGACTGTGTCAAAACAACGGGCCTTTATCTAATTTCAGATGTTTGCTTAAGATAGTGTTTAAGATAATCTGATGCTGGTAGTGTCCCTCTACACACAAACACTCTCTCTCTCTCTCTCTCTCTCCCCCTCTCTCTCTTACTTCTTGGTCATGCAGGGACAGAAGCCAAAGGCAGTAAAAATCAGGTAATAACATTTCTGTCCCCATTAGAGACAGCAGAATGAATTAACAACAGAGTGAAATATGAAGATCATTAAGAAGACACAAAACTCAAGCACAGCCATCACACAAAAGGAAAGAGGACTGGTAGGGATGTTAGCCTGATTCCTGGGTGTCCCGGGAGGGACACCTAAATGCGCTCTCAATGTTATAAGTTGGGGAAATTAGTCAAGGGCACTGCTTAGCAATACGAGAGGCAGGGTAACGTAGTGAGATCTTGAACCCTATGTTTACGGGGTCAGGCCAAGTCAAGGAGCACACAAAAGTTGAAATAATAAATGATGTTTTTATTAAAACACAATCAAACAGTGTATGCAGCACACTCACACAGATAACTAAGGAAATAAAGGATGGAGTGGGATAGAGGGATTTTTAGAGGAGTTGTTGGTTTGGGTGATACTTCTCCTGTCCTGAAGCCCAGTTGGAAGCGGAGAAGCTGGGGAGCGTGGATCTCAGCACGTGGAGCTGAGGGGAAGGCTTGCTGGACAAAACGACAGCAAGGCGGGATGGAAGCCAAGAGCGATCCAAGGAAGCGCTCAAAGTCAGGGGGTTTTATAAGCAGAATTGTGACCGCAGGCTAGTTCGGACTTGGGGAAAACAATGGATTTGGGGCTGGAGACAAAGCCTCCGAAAGGTCAGAATTTAAATGATTGAATTATAGCCAAATTGTCAATAGGATAGCCAGTATGCAAATGCGGAGTGCTTGAGCAGTGTATAGTCAGATCATCAAGCTGCCGGTATGGGGCAGAGGATCTTTTGAAAGTTGCGTGCATACATAATTGAGTACTTGCCTTGAGATCTCCTGAAGCTGCGAGTCGGCTATGTCTGGCCTGCCTGTATTGTGTTGGAATATTACAGTGATTATCAGCCAAGCCTGTATGCGTGCTTGTCTGGGGGCCTCGCAAGCACATGGAGAGGAATGGGTATGTGAGGCCGAATTATTGATATCAAGAGATATCTTTATATCCCACAAGCTCGGGCTAGCCAGGGCAGTAACAGGGAGAAGGGTAGAAAAGCAAATGCAGGCAATGCTTCTTAGTTATCAAGCTCCTATAATCACCAACTAGCATAGAAACAGTTTGAGGGAAACCAAAATTTGCCGATCATTCAACAGAGCGGACACAATGTCAATTCCTTCCATCTTTTCTTCTCCTGCAGCCTGATGGAACAGCAACTGCCCAATGAGATTTGTGGAGGGAGCAGCCCAACAGAGCTGGCTTCTTTTCAGTTCTGATGGCAGCACTGCATCCTTTCTCCCTCTCGTTGCTGATCTGATTCCAGCCCTGATCCCAGACACTGCTTTGTCTTCCTTGGAAGTAACTTCTCCATTCCCCCTCCCGCCATTCCTGCATTTGTTGTTACGTGCTTTCAAGTGCACTCTGACTTACGATAACCCTTTCATAGGGTTTCTTGGCAAATTTCATTCACAGGAGGTTTGCCACTGCCTTCCTCTTAGGTAGAGGGTTGGAGAGGCTGAGAGCCGCAGAAATAACCTGGTCCATACATTGCCCACTCCTGGTGTAAATCCTTAAAATAAACATTCTCTGTCCCTCATGACTGCAATCATTAAGAATCAATCCCTTTCCTCTCAACATTCTGGATTCTGTTTCTTGGTCATATTGGAATACAATAGATAGTGGGACAGAGTTGGCTCAGAAGCAGAGCACCTGTTTTATTGGAAAATACAGCATTCTTTCTTCCCCACTTCTTTAGCTAGGATAGCCTCTTAACAGTTAGTCTGTGTATATATTTAAAATTATTGGCTGTAGCATCTAGACCTTACACTCTGCTATCTGTGGTCATTTCCACACTAGACTGTTATAGTGCTATTATTCCACTTTCAACATCCTATAGAATCCTGGGGTTTGCAGTTTAGGGTGTTGAAAGTGGAATAATAGCACCATAACAGTCTAGTGCGGAAATGATCTGTGACTGGCTTAGCTTAGAAGGCCACCCTCTCACTCTCTAAGAACACTGTTCTCCTTTGACTGCACTAATACACTTCACAACACCACACTAAGCTATCTGCTCTGCTGTCAACTGCTCCCTACTGTAACTTCTCCAATATGCTAAGCATACCTCTCAACTAATTAGTTGGCGAGTTTAAATGAAGATTTTAGTTATCTGAAATACTTTATTTCAATAGTTAGGATCAAGTTTCTTTGATGGATGTATCATTTTAAATTTTGTTAGTAAATGTTTTAAATTTGAAATCTGTTGTCTGTCTTGCCTACTTCAAGTCAGCCGTCATTTTAAGAAGCCACACCTAAATTGGAAAACAGCTTTTCTCTGCAACTCTGCTGATATAGAGTTACCACAGGACTAATAGCCTGGGTAACTCTTAACTCCCAACAGTTTTGCATGCAGAAGGTCCCATGCTCAATCCACAGCATGTCCAGATTTTTGTTTTTGTCTTTAATAAAGATAAGGTACATATGGTGAGAGCAAACCTGGAAAACCACTACCTACCAATGTAGACAATACTTTGGCTACGTGGACCAAGTGTCTGACTCTTACCTTCCTGTAACACACCTCTATTTGAGGCCAACAGAGACTTCCCTTTCTTTGTTAGCTAGTCACTTTATAGCCATCCAGCTCCCAGGCAACATTTTTTTCCTGCCATAACAATGCAGGGGAGCAAGCCAGCAAGTTGTCTTTCCTTCCATGAAAAAATAGGACAGTTACCCTGGAGTTCCGCTGACATTCCCCTTCTGTCTAAATGTATTGCCAGAAGTTATAAATCCCATGCCTGCTTCCTGTCACTCATGTGCTATTACTTACAGACTTAACATTCTTTTCCACTCCTTTTATTTCCAAGGTGATCGTTTGGGGAAACTACGGGCGCATGGAACGCAAACACTTCATGGGAGTTGCCCGGGTTCTTTTGGAAGAACTGGACTTGTCAACTTTGGCGGTTGGCTGGTACAAGCTTTTCCCAACATCATCCATGGTGGATCCCGCTACTGCTCCATTGCTGCGCCAGTCCTCACAGCTTTCTTTGGAGAGCACAGTAGGACCTTGCTGCGATAGGTCTTAATGAGCAAGGAAGTACTGGGGGACTGCTTCTGTTTTTAAAATCATGCTGTCAAGGTTTTGTTTGCCAGAACGCTGTCCTCAGGCACATTGCATCTTCAATCAGTCCTTGAGGGAGCCTGAAGGGAAGGATGGCCAAGTAACCTTGGGCAGAAAACAAGATAGAGGCCAGTGACCTTTCTACATCCAAGTAGAAGGAGCAGCAGGGCTTGAATCCTAATTGTGGAATGACATACACAAGACACACTTTTTTTTGTTTTTGTTTTGTTTCTGTTTTCCACTGTCATCCATGCATCCTTGCTTCAGAGCAACATGAAATCTTGAAAAGTTGCAGCAACTTTTTAAAATTGGGGGTGGTGTCTTTCTTTTCTTAGTGCTATTTTCCAAATTTGAAAAAGAAGATTTTTGGCAGTTCTTAAATATTGATAAGCAAATATCTGACCTAAAAGAAAACAGCAGTTTCAGGGAAACTTTATGGGTTTTGTAAACTATTTTTGTTTCCTTTTAGAGGTGGGGAGGGGAGAAGGATCTGAACTATCTCTTTAGAACAAGTTCCGTAGTTCTATTTGATATACAAATACTGTTGCTGGATTTTTTTACACTGTGCCAAATTACCAGCAGTGTCTTCTACTACAGGACTTAGGCCAACAATATTACAGAAGCATTTTTGCTGGAAGTATATACTTTAATTACAATAGTCAGTTCTAACACAAAGACTGTAGCAAGTCAAGTAGCTAGAATGTTGCACAGAGAAAACTGCTGAAAGCAGACAGGAAATCTTGCAGAAAGGAGATTTGCTAGTGCTAGCCCATTGTTAGATATGAACATTTTACACACACACATACACACACTCATGCCATAAATGACCTCAGCTTTTGCTTTCTCATGTGTTCATGCTCCCACATTCAAATCCAGCTTTGTAACTTCTGCTGTGTATCTTGTGATGTTCCACATTGCTCTCAAATACAGATTGGTTTGAAGTAGTGATACTTTATTCTGCCATTGTGAACAGAATTATACTCTTAAAGGTTGTGTTTTTCTTAAATGTGGGAAATCTCAGAAGATGACCTTCTGTTTGTCACCTGAGAGAGGTGTGCATGAGATACAGTAATCCTCACACATAAAGAAAACGAGCGATGCATCAATGCAGCTTTATTTAATATACCTGTGAGGTAATGCAACATGGAAGAAGTGAAGAAGGAGCTGGGTTTTTCAAAAGCTCAGACCCAGGCAATTAAAAATTTAGAAGGGTATTTTTACACATGACAATAATGGCACTTTATAACTCCTTGCAATGTGAATGAGTATAACACAGTTTTAAACGAGTGGAAAGGAGGGGTTAACCTTGCGTTTCATATCAGTGTGTGTATCCCTGTACAATATATGTGTGTGACTTACATGTGGACATGTTGTACCCATGCTGCATTATTGGTCCTCCATCTATTATGATTACTCACAGAGTTGTATACTTTCTGGATTCAGTAAATAAGGGTGTGTCTTCTACTGCACTAAAAAGAGAGGTGTAGGGTCACTCAACAGTACAGCCTTACTTTTCAACACAGTTTAACATAAATCTGCTGGAGAGGTAATAACTACCATCAAAAGTGTCCTGGTCACTGAAGATGGGCTTTTAGGATGGTATTTAAATGCAAAAAAAAAGAGAGAAGAATTATGTAAATATTTTATGTTAACCAATAAAAAGATAGTATACGTGTGTATATATATATATAGATATATATATTTATTCTGCATAGAGCTATGAAGACACTAGTTGTCAACAGAAAAAGTCATATCCACTAGAATAGTTGGGTGATTCATTTGATAGGTCTGAATGCACAGATGAAGTAAAACAGCTTATCTGGACACAGCTGTGTCTGAAGGCTCTCGAAAAAGTGATTTTAGAAGGTACCTTAGGCCAGGATGCTGTATCTGTATTTAAATCTTACCTTTTGTACATGACTAGATGTTTTGTTTTGTTCTCATTGCTAACAAAGATGTTTTATTATTGCTATTGCAAATCTGTTTTTCCTGTTTGGATGTCAAAGGGAGATTTCATTTGACACTCTTAAGGTGCCAAGTCCTGTGTTAACATTTAGGAAGCATCTGGAAATGGCTTCCTGTCATGTTATTACAGCACAAAGTATAGCAGGGTTTCTACATGAACTATGAAATAAGCATGGCTAAAGCATGACTTGCTATAGAATGAAACTTAGATGGTCATATATTATAGATAGTGTTTTTAACAGTTTGGGACATAATGACTGAAATTAGGCTCGATAGTAATGAGCTATGCTAGAGGTAATCTAATATAGATAATAGAATAAGGAAACGCTAGGAAATTTAAGTCTAGTAAAGTCATAGACACTCCAGAGTTTTAGTCTGAGTAATCTTATTTCTTCTATGCCTGTGATTTCCATGTAACTCCTTTTCCAATTCATATTAAAGATTTTTCTGCATACGGGCTAAAGCAAGGTAGTTGCATGCTGATCAAACTATGTTGTAACTCTTTGGAATTTTTTTTAAAGCAATTTAACTGTACTTCAAGTTGCCACCTCTTCATATTTGTGCATAGTCTGTATTAGGCAATATTGTACAATTTAACTATGAACTCAAATAGGCTGGAGTAGATTTAGTGGTTGCTGGTAGCCATCAACACTTTTAATCACCTTGTCTTTAAATGAACTATGGAGGGAAGCAAACACATTCCAGACTAGGAACTGAACTGCAGGTGTTCATTTTGTTCAAACATTTGTATGTTGTTTAAACCAGTTATATTTTGTATGGATCCTGCAGTTAGTTGCCTATGTTCCCCCAAATGTTGACAGGGGAAAGAGGGGTAAAACTGCTGAGTAATCAGTAAAGACTGAGTAATCTCTGCTGTCATAACCTGTTAGTACAGCTCAACAATAGAATTAGTTTAGATTATAGCTCAACATTTTGAAATGGTTGGAATTGGCTGTCTCCAGAATTAGGAAGTCACACAAGGCCAGTTCAGATACATTCCTAAAATGTGAATAAGAACAACTGGGTTCAGTGAAAATACATAGAACAAAAGAGATAATCTGAAAGTCACTGAAAATTCATTTTGTTAAAAAATCAAAATATCCAACACATCTGAAGTAAGTTGAGGACAAAGGGAGAAAATGGCTGGAGGAGAGAGAAATCTTTGACATTTTAACAGTAGCTGAAAAAGTCAAAAGACAGAGGGTTAATTGGGACATTCTCTGTCGGATCAGGACAGTTGGAGGATACACTGCTGACTTTAAAATCAGATTTTTAAAGTATATTTGTACATCACACTTTAATCAATTGGTTCTGAAGAGGATTAGTGATGATATAAATGACAATGAAAACTACACAAAAACAGATAAACCAACCCCAGTAAGAACAAGTTAAAAGTAGCAAATTAAGACAACTGAGATGTGAAAAACTGAAAAGTGCTGGGAGGTTTAAAAAGAAAGTTGTTGTTTGGTACTGAAAGCACAGTGAAGTAAGTGCCAAGTGAACCTTCCTGGATGAAGGTTCTCTAAATGGGGCTGTCATGGACCAGCCTAGCCTCACCTCTTGAGGATGGAGTGAGATCGGCCACAAAAGAGTTTGCAGTCCTTCGCTTCAGGGCCTTTACTCCCTCCCCCAGGAATTCTGCCACTGCCACCAGGTAAATGTCTATTTATGAGACTGTTCCGACCAAGACAGTCCCAAACTTTTGATTCCACGAATGACTACCTTTTTTGGTTGAGTGGTAAGGCTTTAGGCTCTAGCGTGGGCAACCAACAGTTCTTTGCAGAATCATATTGGCAAACTTTTCTCCTAAAATTGTTCTCTCACAGATCAAGCCTCACTCTCTGGCTATTTCTCTGCTTCTGACTCTTTTCTTGGGTTATTTCATGTTGGCCTACATGTCCCTCTGCTCTGCCTTCTCTCTTCTTCACTTCTTTTCCATTTCAACTGTATGTTCATTTCTCTTTCTACAGCTTCAGCTTAGCATCCATTTACAGCTATCTTCCAGCTCTCAAATTGATTAACTTCTTTCTTACTCGTAGGCCCGACTCACTTACAGCCACAATTTTACTGTCACTCTCCATTCTCTGCCAACTCTTGTATTTTACAAGAAGTTTGAGAGCTGGTGTGGTATAGTGGTTTCGATGTTGAGTTACATATCCGGAGATCAAGGTTCAAGTCCTTGGCTCAGCCATGGAAACCCACTGGGCGACCTTGGGCAAGTCACACTGTCAGCCTCAAAGGAAGGCAAAGACAAATCCCCATCTGAACAGATTTTGCCAAAGAAACCATGTGATAGGTTCACCTTAGGACTGCCATAAGTTGGAAGTGACTTGAAAGCACACAATAATGTTACATTAACCCCAAATATACCAATGCAAAACAACATAAAAGTATTATTAAACTTATAAATAAAATAACATACAGTGCCATTCCTCCATGGGTATCACTTGTTTTCCTTAGGTTACAATGCAGAGAAGAAATGCTTTGCTTTATGTTTCTTCCCTTTGTCTTTGTTGGAGCCATGCTTATCCTTGCCCAAACTATTGTTGAACAATGTTGTACTAGATTCACATATGATCCATGTTTTTGTTTTCAATAGAAGAGTCCTAAGAGCACCTGTGCATGCAAAAAGTTTTTTTTTCAAAGCCCTTTCCTCTTCCAACTGCATTTCTGCCTGTATCCTGAAAAGCTAACCCCAACAGTAGGGGTGGCCTTAGAAGTAGCATTGTACTAGTGGCAGGAATTTCTCTGCCACTAGGAGAGATTGACAACACTCTTTGACAGGCATGTACACAGGGCATTCTTGATCCTCTCCTGTGTTTTATAAATTGAAAAAACTTGATGATCCATCTGATCTTTAAAACAGCTTACTTGCAGTCCATGTGGACAAGATGCAGCAACAATGTATTGCAAATTAAAAAGTCTCTTCATTCTTAGCACCTCTGATGTGTGCCATTACTCGGATGAAATAACAGGTCTTGCATCTGAACTAAGCTGATTTTCAACAGGTGACATTTTTCTGCATGCGTGCACACTTTCTCCCCTTTAAACTGGGATTATGTGAAAAATTTAGAATCTCCTAAGGGATAAAAGGAGAGCCAGTGGTCTGTAGTGGTCTGAGCATTGGAGTACAACTCTGGAAACCAGGGTTCAATTCCTCGCTTGCCCGTGGAAACCCACTGGGTAACCTTGGGAATGTCACATACTCTCAGCCCCAGGAAAAAAAATCCATGATAGATTTGCCTTAGTGACACTGTAAGTTGAAAATAACTTGAAGGCACACAACGACAAGTGATAAAAATCTAGCTGATATTATGACGCTAAAAGGGACATCCTATTGAGTCTGGAATCTCTTTATTTCTATCTTAGATTGCATAATCTCAAGTCTTGTTCCAAAGAACTCCTTTAGGTGTTCAAATCAGCCCTTTCTCTTCACACTACCAAACTCTTTTGTGTTGAGTTTATGCTTCTGACACCACCCCTAAATTTGGGGAGGGGGTAGGGTAGCTTGTGTAACCTTAAAAAAAAAGTCTTGGGATCCTTTGGGTCTAACTTCTGTTTGTCATTCTGGCTTTGAAAAGCAAGCGGTTTTGCATTTTAAACCTGATTTCTTACTGTCTTTTAAAGGTTTAAAACAGATTTGTGTCTATCTGTAGATTTTGATTGTTGCTTCTTTAATGGGAAAATAGTAGCTGTGTTTGGAAGAGTCAGCATGTGTCCGATAGGTGATTGTTTGTGAGCTTGTACTTGCACCCTAAATTTGGCTGCTTGTTAATGGGAAGAGCTAAGGCTCAGGCACTCTTTGTGGTGGCATTTTTTTCAGTCTTTTTGCTCTTCGGTTAAATGGGACCGTTAACATCCCGAAGAGCAAAGCAGTATCCTTTCAGCCATTATCTTGAGAATGCAGAAAACAATGGCAATGAGATCTATTGCTCTGTTGTTCTCTTCAGATGGGATGAATGGTCTCACCTCCATTGTTTCTTCAGAGGCAAATGTGGATTTTCCAGTCCTCTGGAGGTGTTTTATATTCCCATGCTCCAAAAACATATGGTAGAAACAGAGAGAGAGAAAAATTAAGGTTCCCGTAGCTCCTGAGGTTAACTTTTTAAGAACAAAGGTACAGATGAGGAAATGTGTGAACGACCTCCAACATAAAGCTATTCTCATAACACAGCAACTGTTCCATGTTGCAGATGAAAACTGAGACATGTGTGGCCAAGCAGCGTCAGAGTGTGGTGAAGATCACAAAGTTATTAATGAAAATGCACAAGCTAGGAGAGTCTGCAGCAGTTTGCTTTTGTCTGGGCTTACGGAGAAGGGCAAGACTCCTCCTTTCCTCTCCCCACCGCTAAATGAATGCAAAGTACTTTTGCACTTTAAACTCAGTTGCGGTAATGGAAGTAAGCTGAGGACAAAAAGGGAAAGTGGGAGGGTGAGAGAGAAACTGGGGTGTTTTAAAAGCTGCAGGAAATGGTGGAATGACAGAGGTTAATTGGGTTAATTGGGATTGTCCCTGGAGGCAGTTGGAGGGTACAGCACTCAGGTTGACATAGGAAGTCTGTTTTTGGAGTAGAGAGCTAAATCTGTATTTCCAGTGCCTGTAAACACCAGATCATTCTTCTGATATAAGCAGAGCTGTTCTCAAGGTTCAGGGATCACGCAAACCCAGCCTGCACTTAGCTCAACCCATGCTTCCCAGCTTTGGGGGAAAGGACTTTTGAATGAAGAAAACTCAGTTTGTGAATATATACCTTTTTAATGTTTTTAATACTGGATCCCTTATATGTGTACTATTTAAACAAACTTAGGTCTTCAGACTTAAGGAATGTCATAGGTTTATGTGTAGAGCGGTAGATGTTGAGGCAATTAAGAATCTCAATGTAAAGCATGTTTAGTAGTAACCACCTTCAAGAACAGTAGGACAACTTTTTAAAATGAAACTTATTTTAAGTTACTTAAACTTAAGGTATTTAATAATTTTGACACTGGAGAAATATTTTCTTTAAAAATAAAAAATGCTGTATGTTTTTTTAAACAAATTATATAATTTATCCTTTTTTAAGGAAAAAAAATTCTTTTGGTACAATATGTATTCATGGTTTTTCCTGATCCAGATAATTTTAGTCATAGAAATCAACAGAAGACAAGTTTTTCACAAAGAAATCAATGGAACATCAGCATGACTAACATTCTCTGGGTTGGAGTCTTATTAGTTTAGTATTAAATACTCTGTATTATATTTGATTAACTTGTAATCCCCCCTTCCCCCCAAAAAATGGATGTAAATAACTTCCAGGAATTAGTCCTATAGGAACTTCACTTGAAACTATCGTTGCTGTTATTATTAATATTGTGTAAGAATATTTGCAATTGTTCATTACATCTCTGCTAATGATCTTAGCTTAAGATCTAAGCCTTTCTTGAAGGGATTGATGTTGTATTTTCAAGATGAAGAAAAAAAAATCTACTTAGCTAGTTTTGTCATAATCCTGTATTCTGTAAACAAAACAAAAATCTTTTTATGAAGAGAGTCTGAATAGGCATATAAGCAATAATATATTCCCTTTGATGTGTACAGGTTGTGATGTGCGGATGGCCGTACCTGGGTACAATATGTGGTGAGAGTCTTGGTTCATAGAGTCTTCAGCTCTGGACAGACCATAACTAGAGCATTGGTTACTTGGATAACTGAGAAAAAGAAGATTGGATAGTACCGTGGTAATGGCTTAATCCAATCTGTGTAAGCAAATACATTTATTGGCCATAAAATTTTTGTAGTTGACTTTCATGCTCAAATTGTTAAAAGTTTCAATATAAAGCTCACAGATATATCAGGTCTCCTTATTTAAGTGTATAGCATTTGTCACTGTTGTTTCAGGTACCGTCACTGCCAATGTTTTCTATTCTCAAACGGATGGCTGTTCTGCCCTCTAACGGCCTTCCTGGCAAAGACGCCTCACTGGAACTAAAGGGAGATGGGTTTATTTTTCCTGAGCTACTGATCCATCCTTTGTTATTGTACATGATAACACAGTAGGGAAATACATGCACCTTTATACACTATAAGTATAGATTGATATGCAGACCACTGAAAACTATATTATTTAAATGCACTTTTATGTGATAGCAAATAATACTGTGAAGAATGTTCTGTATATCTACCTCCCTGCTGAACAACAAGAACAAAATTTAATAATTCCATCTTAAATTTAGTCCTGTTCACACAATGAATAAAAGGAATTAGATTCCAATTAGTTCTAAAGTTTAGCTTCAACAGGAAAAGGAGCAGATAAACCCAGATGAAATTTCTCAAGTTGATGGAACACATTATTCCTTCCAATCTTAGTCCTAGGATGAGAAAGCTTGGGCTCATCAGATATTTAGGACTACAGCTCCCATAATTTGGAGTAAAATTCCCAGATTTCTGGAGGGACAAAAATTCTGATATAGTTCAGGTGGTTTTGTTCAGCTGCCCTAGCAATCTTAAGAAATATTATAGAACATTAAATTTTCTTCTATTGATTATTGATTTTGGAGCAGCCAGTGACATTCACAATGCTGAACCCAGATCAGCAACTAATGGTTCCTGGGGCAAATCCACCCCATTGCATGCTTCCATCTGCCCTTTCCTCCAGTTGTCAAACATGGATGAAAAAGAGTGGCATGGATGATGAAATCCACTGAAACGACTGGTTCAGCATCTTAATTTGATTGAAACACCTTGCCCAAACCAACATACAGCTGGCTATCCCAACACTTGTTGACTTGCTGTTATAAAATGTCCTTTGCTATCATTTTCTTTTCCAGATTAATGTTGATTGTAAATTTGCATAGATGGCCAAGAGAGACTCAGATGAGACTTAAGACTCATCTCTGGATATGTTTATAGTCTTGATTAACTCATCTGTTGTTCCCTTCATTGGGACTTAGCAGTGAGGATTAATTTTTGCAGGGTTATGTCCTCTGCTTAGGTGTGAAGTCAGTGAAATGTGTTGTATTGAATCATAGGCCATTTCCACACTAGACTGTTATAGCGCTATCATTCCACTTGCAACATCCTATGGAATCCTGGGGTTTGCAGTTTCAGGAGGGGCCAGGCGGCCCCTCCCGAAACTACAAACCCCAGGATTCCATAGGATGTTGCAAGTGGAATGATAGCGCTATAACAGTCTAATGCGGAAATGGCCATAGATTTATGAAACTGGAAGGGGTCCTGGAAGGTATCTGTTTAATTGCAGGATATGTCCTGCCTACCAGCATGCCTACCTTCTTTTAAGTTGTTTTTGCCCACCTTGTTCATGGCAGTTTAGCAAGTGGGCACAACTAGGCAACAGGACATTTGTCATCCTTATGGCACTAGAGTCTATTCTACTACCAGTTCTCACCTTGGGGGAACATATACTGTACAACATAAGATCTCTAAAAGACTCAAAAGTCCAAGAAAAGCATTCATCTTCTACTAACAACCCATCTCCTTGCAATTTTAGAAAGGTGCATGAACTTCCCTGCTTGGGATTTCTGTGGCAGATTGCCCTGTACACAATAACAGCGCTGTACATGCAGCAGAAGTGTGACTTTCCACATAGTGTCTGGCACATTAATGTTGGACACTGTCTGTTGTCTTTAAGGGAAGATTTTGATGTGCTGTTTTTCTTTGTCTGTCACTTTTATCCAGACAATACACAATGATTGGATAATTTACAATTTAGTGTTAAGCTGATGAAACTGTTGAAAATAACAATAAAAACCCTTTTTTTAAAGAAACTGAAGGTTTTTAATTGATTTATTAATTGAATTAACACAAATGGCTAAACATTAGAATACATAAAAGAGCAAGTATAAACATATGTAGAGTGCCTTTCTTTTTACCACTGAATTGCACATCTGGAATAAGGGCAGGAATGTGAGAATCTGTCCTTTTTGTTTTCATGATATTTCTCAGAATCTCACTAGCATTCTTGTCCCTTCAGGTTCTATAACATGGGATGGAGAGTGGGGTATGGATATTTTTATATGCATGTGAAAATTATTACATATTTCCATGTATACTTTTTGTAATGCATGCATTTGGGGCCACATTTTCCTTAATGTATACATTGTCTATCATTTTTATTACTCTGATCAAGAGAGCATTTGTGCACATATTTCAAACATGTACAGTTTTAATCTTGTGCATTTCTTTGTGTATAATTTGAAAAAGAAAAAAAAATTCTTGTTTTCTGGCCAATGACAGGAAAGCTAAAAATGCATATGTGTTTTTGCAGTTAGAACCGCAAAACACACATGATTACATTCTTTTAAAATCTCAGTTAATACAAATTTATTTTTCATCCGTAGATAAGATTCCAGATCAGAAAAGGCAGCATATTGCAAGCTTTGGACCTATGCATCAATCATTTTACATATTAAACTCAGGATCAGAGCTTGGAAACTTACTTTTTGTTTTGTTATGTAATATGAAGTAATTTGTCACGTAATATGATGCAAAGCTCCCTAACTGATTTGCAGATTTTAACATTTATAAAGACATTTAAATTGTATGCTGCTTTCAGTTCAAATTTTGGGAGAAAGGCAGGACAACAACAACAACAACAACAACAACGCTTGTTACATAACTGTTACTTTGAGCACTACTTTTTTCGTTACTTTTACCTGAAAACTGGTGCTCTAAATGGCTTTAAAATGATTTGAAATGCCCTTAAAAAGTAACTGTAACTACAAAATATTTCTTGTTACACAGGCAGAAATGAAATTACTGTTTCTGCCACAGAATATTACCTTTGAACATTAACTCGAAAGAATCACAGCTATATTGTTTGTAACTCATTACTTTCAAGTTCTGCCAAAGATGGGTGTAGTTCACAAGAGGGTCAGAGAAACAGAATGACATTTTAAACTGTTCATCAGTGAGACTACTCTTGCTGCGATTTGCAGTTGGATTCAGGCATGAGTATGAACATGACCCTTCCTTGCAGAAAATGTGATGACATGTAAAAGTCTGTAGCATTTGAGAGACAATAATGAACACAAATTGTGAATTTGGGCCAAGTACATTTCTTTCACTGTTGTATGATTCCAGCCTGATATGTACGTGTGGGATTTAAAATGAAGGCATCACAGGTAAACCTGAGCCCTAGCATGTACTACTCTGCCAGGGTTGGCGCTACCATTAGGTAGAGCCAGGGTTTTCTCCAGTATCAGTGAAGCACTGAACCCACTCTGAATTTTAGTCCAAGCATCAAAGAAGTAATCCAAGGTACTGAACCTATTTGGATAGCAGCTTTAAAGTTTGGACTAAACCCCAGAATTGATCCACTACTCCACTAACATGGGAGCCATCAGATCCACTGGCCAGAGTGAAGTGATTGTTTGAATCAGCAGATGATGGCTGAAATCTTGTTAGCAACATACACAGCTATTAGTTGCATTATGCTTGCGAAATGCATTTACTGGACATTGTACAATGGCCATATCCAAGTGACATGGACAGAAGTGGAGGTCCACATGCAGAACATGTACCAATGCACATCAGGTGGAGTGTACGCAACCCACAATAGGCTTCTGCTTCTTCCACAATGGGGCCTGAGGCTCCACTGTGGATCATGCAGAGGCCCAGTGAGGAACATATACCTCTGCACATCACATTGTGCATTGTGAATTTTCAGTGGCTGTCAGCCATGCACATTTAGCAATGATCCACATACTTTGCACTGCAGTGGTATCCAGCACAGAGAATGAATAACGTAAGCAGAATGTAACATTGCTGGCAATTATTTAAGCAACACTGCAGTGGCATAGGATTTCATTCAACGAGTGCTGTGGAGACAGCCACAATGGCAGCCTTCTGGCTCTTCCTTTCAGGTGAGGTGGAGTGGTTGAAGTAAAATTCAGCGGCCAGTCTGGTTGGGTGTAATGTGTACATGGGCGGAGGGGCATTATCTTGTATGCTTCAAGCACCAGAATGTCTTAGGCTAAGTATACCCGGCTAAACCATAAGGGGCCTTCAGAGGTAGGTTCACGCCCTACAGACTTTGAGATGATGAACTGCCTAATCTCCACCAGTACAGCCCTAATAAGCACTGACTTTTTGATAAGGTGAAACACTGGTATAATGTGGTGTGGTTTAGTGACTAACTATTACACTTAGATGGAGGGGCAAATCTGGGTTCAAATTGTCTCCCAGTCATGAAGCACATGGGATGCCATTGGTCTAGTCACTGTTCCCAGCCTACCTCGTAGGCTTGTTAGGGGGCTAAATGAGATCTCTGTGTATGCTCCTCTGGGTTCCCCACAAAAAGTGTGGGGTAGAAACAGGACGAAAAACAGATAACTGTGCCAACAGAGCCAGTATGGTGTAGTGTTTTGAGTGTTGGACTACGACCCTAGAAACCAGGGTTCAATTCCCTGCTTGGCCATAGAAACCCACTGGGTGACCTTGGGAACATCACATACTCTCAGCCCCAGAAAACTCCATGATAAGGTCACCTTAGGGTTCCCATAAGTTGGAAATGATTTGAAGGCACATAACAACAAAGTTGTGCCAATGTACCTACAAAGTGATAAACGGTTTCAAAATGGGGGCATTACATTTAGAAATGTGTTTGTTTAAAACTCTTTCCTTGAAAATAGAGGGTAGACTTGTTTAAGTACCCCATAAAAGAAAGTATTGTTTTATCAAATTAGCATTTAAGTGGTCATGTTTAAAAAGGATAGTCCCTCAGTTTGAAGAGTCCATATTTGGTTTAAAGCCAAACAGCCATGAGAAATGAAAGTCCATCAACACTATGCAGATGCAAACTGAGCAGGCATACAGGTCACCTGATCACAAGCTTTCCAACTAGATAGTGAGATGTTTTGTGTTTCTATTTAAATTACAAACAATCATTTCTAGATGTGTATCTATAGTAATTAACTGGCATATGCAAAAGAAAGGATTTGGTTACTCTTATGGGTGGGAGGAATGGTTCGTTTCTCCTTTTCAAACAATGCATAAATGGCTGCCCTAATATTGTTCCACTGTTTCCTGACTCAGCTCCACAAGTCTGCCCAAAATATATGGAAGGATTTAGGTGCATTCTTCTAGTGTGCATCTCATAATCAGAGTTAAAAGGACACTGAAGACCTGTGTTGAAACAAGCAAAGTTCAGCCCAAGGGCTACATGCAACCTCATTCAGAATCTGCAGGGCCTCACAGAGTTTTCCCAGAAATCATACTGATATTCCTATATTTCTTCCAGTATGTAAGTAAAGTTTCAAGGCAACTAGGAGTTTTCTCCTCTCACCATCACAGATACATTGCACAACACTGGAAGAAGACCTTCACTGAACTCCAGAGGATTTGTGGATGTGGCTGCATTTTCAAAGGCCGGTCTTCCCAATAAATCTGGGAAATGGAAAACCAAGGAAGAATAGCAGCCTGGTACTGATTGTTCTCAGTGTAATGTTGTAGGCAAGGATTAGAGATGCCCTGTTCTAGTGAGCGATAACGTACATCACTCCCTCAGTACCTTGCTTGGAATCTACATCTGTGCTGCTTGTCATGTTTGGATGTTTTATGAACCAAGCATCATTGCTTGAGAAATTGATTAGAATATAACATGAGGTTCTTCATATGCTCAGTCAGGGAGAGCAGGCTGCTTTGTAGGTGCATGTACTAAAGATACTTAACGTTAGCACATTACCCTGAATGAGATTGTCTTGGCTCACCGTGCAGTTATGTGAATGACAACGCCAGTTTGTTATCGCATGCACAAAAGTTCTTTAAGATTAACTCAGTGAAACTTTTATAACACCTTTGTTTAACCTCTCATCAGTCTCAGCAAAACCACGTGGTCATCTAACTCAACAGGTATGGCTGAAGTAGCTTTTTTGGAACTCTTGAAACTTCCTGCAAAAAAAAATTGTGCACCTCAGCTCAAGCAGTCACACAATTTGCAAGGCTAACAGAATCAGAGGAAGTTGAGTGTCAGCGGGAAAAGAAAAATAGAAAACTAGGGTAGGTAGAAGAGTGAATTGACTATTTGATCCTCTTACCATTGACAAGCTGGAATTCTGTTGTTAATTCCAGCTAGAGTAAACCCACTGAATCAATGAAATGTACCTATGTGTCAAGTCATCATTCAGTATTCCATGGATCTTTCTAGTAGGAACTAACAATACCAACATAAGTTGGGTCATAGTTTCCCTAAAGAATGTGTGCAATCTAACTGAATACTGTGAGCAACCTGACTGAATTCCACCAGTGTCCAGTTCTAGGCACCACAATTACAGTAGGCCCTTCACGTTTGTGAGGGATAGAGACACAGATCCCTCGCAAATGTCGAATAATCGTGAATAGGGTGCCCTCCCTACAGCTTCTGCCCAGCCAGTGCACCCACCCAGGCGGGGGGCGGCAGGGAGGCAGGGAACAGGCGATCGCCCTCCCCGCACCTTCCTGCCACCCACACGAGGTGCCCCCGCAGCAAGAGCAGAGAGAATGGGAGGAGCAAGCGGAGTGGGAATGGGGTGGGAGGGGGAGAATGGGGGGCAAGTGGGCATCTCGTAAATAATTAAATTTGCGAAAGTGAAATCCGCAAATGTAGAGGGGGAACTGTAAGATATTTACAAGCTGGATCATGTACAGAGGAGAGTAACCTGTCAAGACCCAAGTCCTGTCCAGGTCTGTTCAGTCAGGGCTATTTCTGGCCAAGCCAGGGCTATGACAAACAGGTCTGCTTCTATTTTCCCTTCCTGAGAATGCAGCACCTTTCTCACTTTTGTCCCCCACTGGCTACTCCTCCCAGGCTTATCTCCCTCTCCTGCTTTCCCTAAATCTGCCCCTTTTCAGATATAAGGACAAGCAGTGATTTATCTCTTCAACGCATGTGGTACTAATGGTGGCATGTGTAACTCAGTGCAGCTTAAAGAGACACTCTCTTGAAGCAGCTTTTAGAAAAAGAGATAAACACATCTTTATTAAACACACGATTAAGGTAAAACATATTTTGTAATTAAGGATTCATAAACCAGCACAACACTTCTCTCTCATATCTAATGCTCAGCTCTCTCCATCCACTCTCTCTATTCTCTAAACCAACTCTGTTCTGAACCTCAACTCTCCGTTTTCAATTAAATTTCTGTTATTCCTTTCTTCCATCTAGCCCCTCCCTTTGACTATCCGGGGTTCTATTTGCTCCAATCAATCATTTTGAACCCCTGGGGTTGCTATGGTGCCTTCATTACCAAGCCCCACCCCCCAGGGTTCGTTACACAACCAAAATGTTAAAAGCCCTGGAAACCATGCCCTATGGAGCAGCTTAGGGAACTGCGTATGTTTAGCCTGGAGAACAGAAGGATAAGAGGTGATATGATAACTATGTTTAAATACCTGAAGGGATGTCATATGTAAGATGGAGCAAGTATGTTTTCTGCTCCTCCGGAGACTAGGACAAGGAGCAACAACTTCAAACTTCAGAAAAAGAGAGTCCACTTAAATATTAAGAAGAACTTCCTGATGGTTAGATCACAGTGGATACACTGCCTCGGCGTCAGAAGGAGTCTCCTTTTGAGGATTTTAAATGGATGCTTCTCAGGAATGCTTTGATTGTGTGTTCCTGCATGGCAGGTGGTTGGACTCTATGGCCCTTGTGATCTCTTCCAGCTCTATGATTCTATAAAACCATGAACTGGAGCACTCCTGTTAAAGGGTGAACAGACTTTGTCTAGTAAGAGAGGAGACGTACTGTTACTACCTTAACCTGCAAAATATCCAGTAATGGTAATGCTACACTGAGGACCAACCATGGCTTCAGGTTAGGCAGCATTACAAACATGGCAAGACTAAAATGCAGTTAGAGGGGGAGAGAGGGAGAGAAAGATCCCTGCACTGCCCTTGATCAATTTTTGAGAACTCTAGTACGTTTTAATCTGAACAAAACTATTGTATTGTGAAATAAACCGGAGAAACAGGGCAAGAGATTTAGAATTCTCAGTCAGAGAGTTTTACTGCCTCACAAACTCCATAGGATGTTGCTATGTTAGTCAAAGTGGAATCACAATGCTATAATTCTGTAGTGTCAAAGGGTCCCAGATGTGGAAATGTCAGAAAGAGGTGGGAACAATATTTCATACGTGGTGGTCATGTCCCAAGGCAAAGAAATATTGGAGCGAAATACATAAAAAGATGTGTGAAATATTGAAGGTTCAATTTGTAAAAAAACCTGAATTTTATTCGTTAAACATGACAAATGTTCTTGAGAATACTAATATTAAGAGGCATTGGAGATTAATATTGTACATGATAACGACGGCGCGAACTGAATATGCCAAATTGTGGAAGTCTCAGCAAATACCCACAATCGAACAATGGTGGGGGGCATTTATTGAGAATAGAAATGCGGATATTGTTTCACAAAGATTAAAGGGGAAATCGGACGATCAGATAAAAGCAGAATGGCAAATTGTAATGGGTAATTGCTGGGAACTGCCAAGTGAAAATGTCTGAATTATGGTTGAAATTAAAGGGGAATAACTGTAACATAACAGGAGTTGATGAGAGAAGTGCAAGATCAAACACGTAAGATGAACATGGAATTGTGAGGCATAATTTTTTATATGTGAGTAGATACCTTGAAAATGAAAACTAGATCAGAGTGGAAGAACAAAAACATTACATGTAAAAGTACGATTTGAGATTTTTTTTTTTTATTTGTGAAACTTAATAAAATTACTAAAAAGAAAAAGAAAGGGTCCCAGATGTTGCAGGGCTGATGTTCTGCCCAAATTAAGCCTGTCATTCAGTTACCACAGCAGATGTGTGGGAGGAGTTGTACGGGAGAGAGCAGACAGAACAGAGAATGGAAGCAGAGAGCTGCACTGGAGAGGAAGGGGCGGTTGGTAAGCTAACTTCCTTCCTATTGCTCAAAACTAAGAACACAAAGCAAAATGTGGGGAAAAGAAGCTTCAGTCAGCTCCCCCACCCCATCACCAACTTGCAAGAGAACACACCAGCTTCTGGCAGTTGCTAGGCGACCGCTGGCCTGAGCATCAATATCTCCTAGCAACGCAAGCAGGGTGAGTGCAACAAATAATTAACAACCAGGTGCCTGGCCTTGCTGCTTTGTCAGGTTCCATATGCACAGCAGTCACTTGTGCCTGTGAAACAAGTGCTGAGCGCGGAGACTGTCCCCGTCATCTGTGTTCTCAGTCTCCGCGGAGGAGCCTCTGGCACTGCTTGCGGTGGCCTTTAATTTGTGGCCTTTTGAACACTGACATGCTCTGCATCACAATAGGATCATATTCTGTGAGCAACCGTATGCTCCAGGACACAAAACTGGTTGTTTTTTTTTAACTGTCTGGGTCCTGACTCTGCTTCCCCCAAAATATGAACAAGTGTGTGCAGATCTGAGGGGCCTGGACCTCAGAAAAAAACAACCATAGTAACAAAATACATTACGAAATAAAACGTCGTTTCTCAAAAGACCAGAGAATGGCTATTTGTCTGTTGCTAAATCTCATCATATCCAAGTAATCTATAAGTACCAATATTTATTGTTAAGATGCATCCACCAAAAAACACAACATACACCTTGAAATGAGAACTGAGAGCTGGAATGACTGACTAAAATTAGAAGAAGGCTATGCACCACAGATATTTTGGATTAAAGCTCTTATAATATATGCCCATGAGCCAGGTTGGCTGAGTCATATAGGCAAAGTACTGTATTTGCCAGTGTATAAGATGCATTTTTTCCCCAAGAAATAGCCTTTGAAAATGGGTATGTATCTTACAGGCCAGTGCATCTTATACACCAGCAAATATAGTAATAGAAAACGCTTGGACAGCACCAGTTTGCCTAATTACTTTGGAGTAACCATGCCTAGAATTGCCGCTGAACAGTGCAAGTCTGTGCATACTTATTTGAACTATTCCATTGGCCCACATCCTACATTAGTGTTGTTTAGTATAAATCTACACATGTAGAATTATGCATTGATTGTGTTATACAACCCCTGTGCTGAATGACAATGTTGTAGAACTGAATATCTACCCTAATGCACAATTGAAGAGTCTTAATGCCAATTTCATCAGAAACACATTGCCTAAAAATTCAAGTGTGCAACATGCACACCTGCAACTCAACTTCAAAACTTTGAACTGACTGGGCATGACACATCAAACCAAAATATCCCAGTCACTTCTGCAGGGAAATGTACACATTTGTAAGACACCAAAAGGATTCCAGCCATCATGTCCAGCACAGCTTACTCTCCCGAACTAAAAAGGGTTGATTTCTGTTAGCTTGAGTTAGTTTTAGTCAGGATTGGCCTGAAAATTGACATTTCCATGTCTGCTACTTTATAGAGAACAGCCCACTGCTAGAAAGAGTTCAGTAAAACTCCAGCTAAGAATAAAGAATCAGGAGGCTTAAAATTGCTCATCAACACTTAGTACCTGGACAGCATATTAAACTGGCACGTAAGTAATTTGGTTACTGACCTTCCCCACTATGATGAGATGCATTCATTTCTGAGTAAAAGTGATTCTAAATGTAGATTCATCCACCATGTAAATTAACATATGGAGATTTTATGCTTTTTTTGTGGAGAACACATTTGTCCTTTTGTGACAATGTATAATCAGCCACTACATTGTGGTCTTCATTTTTTCATACTTTGGCTCACTTATTAATCAGAATGGAGGCTGCTGTCAAGAAATCAGAAGAAGACTAGATTTGGATGAGCAGCTATGAAGGAATCACACAAGATCCTCAAGGGTAAAGATAAATAATTGAATACTAAAGTTATGATTGTCCATACCATTGTATTTCCAGTTTGCGAAAACTGGAGAGTGAAGAAAACTGACAGGAAGAAAATCAACTCATTTGAAATGTGGGGCTAGAGAAGAGTTCTACAGATACCACAAACTGCTAAAAAGAGACAAGTAAATGGGTATTAGAGCAAGTCAAGGCTGAATTTTCCCTAGTAGCCAAGATGACTAAATTTAGACTGTTGTACTTTGGACATATCGTGAGAAGACATGACTCACTAGAAAAGACAATAAAGCTTAGGAAGGCAGAAGGCAGTAAGAAAAGAGGAAGACCACATTACAGATGGATGGATTCAATCAAGGAAGACACATCCCTGAATCTGCAAGACCTTAGCAGGACAGTCAATGATAGGGTGACTTGGAGATATCTCATTCATAGGCCATTTCCATACCGGGCTTCTGAAATGGTGCAGAGCGACCTCTCACGGAGGTCTTCTACACCCTAGAGTGGACTGAAGTGGACTACTTTTTGTAGTTCCACACCAGAATCCACTCAGGAGTGGCTGGAACTAGCCGCGCTGCGTGTTTTTTAAAAACCTCTTTTTCGAGGTTTTTAAAAAACAGGGACCGCGCAGCCCCGCGCTGCTCTGTCGCCCGGCTCCGAAGCAGATTTGCAGGCGCGTGCAAGTGCGTACCTGCAGATCTGCCGGGGGCGGGCTTCCAGCTGGCGAGCTTCTCCGGTTGGTGGAGAGCCTCCACCAACCGGAAGCCGCCATTTGGGATGCCGGAGGACTGCGGAGCAGCGAGCTCGCGCTGCTCCACATCGCGACGGACTTACCCGGCTGCCGGTAAGCTCCATTTTTGGGCGTTTTCGCCCGTTCCCCCCCCCCCCACGTGGAAAGGGCCATAGGGTCAACTTAAGTTGAAGTCGACTTGAGAGCAGTTAACAACTGATTCCTTTTGCACTATACTGTCACAGCCATGGAAATACTTGTGTTGAACAACCCACTCTGCTATTGGGGTGGGGAGCAGTTCTGGCTGTAGATTAAACTCAACCTGCTAATAAGTCCAGCAGGTATGTAAAAGAAACATATTCAATTGCCATAAATTCTGAAATCTCCGGAAAACAGTCCTTGATTTATGATGCTTCTGCCGTTTAACCACAAGGTGGCACTCGTTGCATCAAATAATAATCCTCTACCTTTTTTCTAGAGCCAGAAAAGTACATTTAGATATTTTCTAGCCCTAGCAACAACACTGTCCCTTTGCGCCCTTCACTTGCCATCGTGTGAGTAGCACATCATTTCCTTTGAATGGTTGTTCTGCCATACACATAAATGAATGTGTAGCTATTTTTGGCAACACATTTACACCATCAAGATACAGCAAGAGAGACGTAACCCAGAAAGGTATCCTTATTCAAGATTGTACTCATAAATGAACTGAAGCGGCCAGTACAGTAATGCAGTTTGGGGCCCAGGATAGAAATGGGGAGATCAATACAGAATAAAATGGCTATCTTCCTAAAGGCTATATTCTGGGGGAAAAAACCCAAAGTATTTTAAGATCCTTTGTGATTTATAACAATATACAGTCTTTCATAATAATTAAATAGTGTTATCAGCATGGTAGTTGTGTGTGTATGAGCCTTCAAGTCACCTGTGGACTTATGGCCACCCCATGCATTTCATAGGGTTTTCTTAGGCAAAGAATACCCAGAAGTGGTTTTGCCAATTCCTTCCTCTGAAATATAGCTGGCAACATCTGGTATTAGTTGGTGGTCTTCCATACTAGTACTAACCAGGGCTGGCCCTGCTTAGCTTCTACGATCTGATGGGATCTGATGCCTTTACGGTTTTTAGGGAGGCTACTTATTAGTTACCAATACCTTTGTCTTTTTTAAAAAGCAAACATGCATATCAAGTGTGCTAACCTATTTAATGGTTTATAAAATAGTTACTCAACACATATAACCTGTCAGCTGGCCACAAATAAAATTGCATTTAAGAATTATTTGTATCTTTTCCAACACACTGAGGAAGAAAGTGTGATTGCCCCTACCTCCCTTGCTAGATGATGTTTCTTAATAGAAGAGCAGCGATTCCCCTCTACCTCTACTTTGTTTTAATCAGGCACAGAAATCATGCAGCCCCCCCATGTTGTTAGACTACAGTTCCCAGCGTGCCTCTCCATTGCCTATGCTACCCAGGGCTGCTGGGAGTTGCAATCTGCCTCCATTTGGAAGAGCCTTATGATTCCAACCCCATGGTTTTAATGGACTAAATACCTACTTCAGGATTCTAACCAAGCTTGTGAATGCAAATATATCATGGAGCTGTGGTCATCTCAAATTGATTTTCCATCTTAACAAGGGTATATGCTAAGTAGACCCTACAGTGAAACAGAGGGAGGCAGCTGCTACTAGAGGCAGCAGAGGCTGAGAGAAATGGAATGGCTAGAGCTATATGTGTCTTCTGTGATACTGCACTGTGCTCAGGAGCACTAGCGTACATATTTTAAATAACCTGTTGTCAGATGCATTGGAAGATGCTGTCTTATCACTAATGCTGAAATGAAATTCACTTATCAGTGCTTTGAGTGTTGGACTGACTCGGGAGACCAGAGTTCAAATCACCACTCAACCACGGAAAACTACTGGGTGATCTTGGGCAAGTCACACTCCCTCAGCCTCAGAGGGAGACCAAGGCAAACCCCCACTGGAGAAATCTTGTCAAGAAAACTCTGTGATAATTTCAGCTTAGGGTTGCCATAAGTCAGGAACGACATAAAAGCACGCAACAGCAGCATGTAACGGAGGGGGAGAGACCATTTTGTTATTAATCTCAGGCTCCAAAATGTCATGCACCAGACATGATCATCTTAGCTGGGTCAACTGGTGTTTAGTCTGTCTGAGGTGGCACGTGGCTCAGATCTTAGGCAGGGTATCTACCCTGGGTCTTAGGCCATTTCTGCACTCCACTGTTATAGTGTTATTATTCCACTTTCAATATCCTGTGGAATTCTGGGGTTTGTAGTTTACTGAAGCCAAAGAGCTCTCTGGCTGAGAATTCTAAAGGCCCCTCCCTAAACTGTGGAATATGCTGCCTCAGAGCGTGGTGGAGTCTCCTTCTTTGTAGATTTTTAAACAGAGACTGGATGGGCATCTGTTGGGAGTGCTTTGATGTGTGTTCCCGCATGGCAGGGGGTTGAACTGCATGGGCGCTGTGGTCTCTTCCAACTCTATTATTCTATGATTCTAAACTGCAGACCTCAGTATTCCATAGGATGTTGAAAGTGGAATAATAGCACTATAACAGTGTAGTGCAGAAATGGCCTAAGTCTGAACATTAAAAGAGTAATTTAAAGTGCTGAATGGAGATGAGAAGAATATTCATAACTATACATTTCTAGATTAAAAAATGAGTTTCTTGACAGTAGCGGAACTTTATTGGGGAGAATAATTGACCAGTGATAATTTTGTTTAGTTTATTCCTGGTATTCATCATTCTGAAATGTTACAGAGGAATGATCCAGTGGAGAAAAACACATAGGGTTTTCTGCACAAAAAATAGGTTTCTACATAAAATAGATTTCCTGTGCAGCAAACAAGTTTTTTATGAAAAGGAAGAAAGAAAAAGAAAAAAGAAAAAACCTTATGTGCTTTTCACTGCAGAACAATTCTTTTCCACTGGGGAGAATAATATAGAGGATTTTTTTTCCCAGTGGAGAGAAGACTAATAATTCATCCTTGCATATGAAGATGAAATAGTTGTGGATTTATGTCTCTGGTGCTGAACCTATTTTAGAGATGGAGTTCGGTACCTGGGTTATTTCCTTTAAAGTTTGGACTAAGCCTGCCACATGTTCTCCACCTCACGAATATGGCAGCCACCATCTGCCATTGCCTGCTTCAGATGTGTTTCTGGGTGTGGCCATTCCTCTGGAACTATATGAAGGATGAGTACCTGAATCAACTGGCATCCTAGTTACCTCGCCATTCCTCTTTCCTTCTTTTGTACCAAGTCTATTAAATTGTAAGCATGTAAGAAACTAGCTGGGTTTTGTTTGCTTATTATTTTTACAACACCTAGAAAACACTGATTTATTAACAACCCTCATGCTGTAAAGCAGTCTTCCAGATGTTGCAACACTGCAGTTCCCAGCATGCCTCAACATTATCCATGCTATTTTTGCTGGAAGACGCAGTTCAATATCATCTGGAAGACGATATGATTTCCACCTCTGCTATAATGCAATGCCAAACTCAGTGGATGGAAGGTTCGTCAAGATGAACTGGCAGATCTCCGAATGCTTTACAGTAAGTTTAAATAACAACAGCAATTTTTCCCCACCCCCCTTTTGGGTTTTTGAAAAAAAAAGAAGATTGGGGAAAATCCAGGAGTGGATGTTTGTCTATTAAAGGACTTGGATGTAGCTTGATACCACTCACAAATTTCTGGGCAGGGTCTGGGTTCAGAAATACCCTGTTCTTTCTGAGCGGCTGTCCTTCTACCTGAGCCACTCTTTTACACACAGCTCCAGGTTGTTACTGTACTTGCTGGAGTATAAGACTCACTTTTTCCCCAGAAAAAAACTGTTTGAAACTGGGGTGCATCTTATATGCCAGTGTGTCTTATACATCAGCAAATAGTATTTGCTGGCATATAAATGGGGTACGTCTTATATGCCACTGCATCTTATACATCAGCCAATATGGTAATGTCTAGGCTTCTAGTTAAAATCAAACAAAAAAGAAAAATCTTGCAAGCCTGAAGTCTGCTTATACCTGCTAAACCATTTCGAGCAGCTTTAAGTCTTGGAAGGCACAGCTGTGGTTGCCAGCTTTTGAACTGGCCCCAGCTGGTACAGCTGCCCCTTTAATTAACATTATTATCAGCAGTCTGATCTGGTGCAATTAACAGATGATCAGGTTTAGCTCTTTGCCTGGACAAGCTCCACTAGCTGATTTCCACAAATGAAATCCCTGTTAAAGGAACAGAACCTGGCCTGGTTGTTGTAGCTTGCTTTTTTCAAGCCATCTGGCAATCTAAGGGGAGGTAAATGTTGTGCTTACACACACACACACACACACAAACCCATATGTACTGATCACATAATCGTTGTTGCAGAAACATAGACTACTTACCTTTTAGTGCTCCTCTCCTGCCGGAAACAGTGAAGGAGGTGACTTGGCAGTGGCCTTCTGCTCAAGGCTTGGTGAGCAGGAGCTGGGAGTGGAGAAAGCTGAGCTACACTGTAGACTATATTTCAGAGGAAGGAATGGCAAAACCACCTCTAAGTATTCCTTGCCTAAGAAAACCCTGGGAAATTGATGATTGCCATAAGTTGACAGGTGATTTGAAGATATGACTTGAAGATACATACACATATACCCTATAGACATACAGCCAGCATGCTGCAGTAATTTGAGTGTTTGACTAATACTCTTGGAGACCAGCGTTCAAATCCTTGCTCAGCCATGGAAACCCATTGGATGACCTAGGGCAAGTCACACTGTCTCAGCTTCAGAGGAAGGCAATGGCAGCCCTCCTCTAAACAGGTCTTTTCAGGACACCCTGTGACAGGTTCACTTTAGGGACACTGTAAGTCAGAAATGACTTGAAGACACATAACAACAACAAACTGTAGACATGAAAGATCTTTTTCTCAGGTGTTGCTCCCAGACTCTGGAACTCTCTAGATAAGGAAGTTAGCCTGGTTCTTTCACCAGAGAGCCAGTGTAAGGTAGCAGTTAGATTTCAAGATGCCATAAGTTTTTAGCAAAGCATACATATACATAATGGCTCACTGGAAAAGATAACCGTCAGTAAAGCTGATGGCAATAGACAAAGATGTAGCCTGTATTACAGGTGGATAGACTCAATCAAGGAAGCCACAGTTTCCTGAGTGTGCAAAAACAGGGCTTTTAATAGCAGTGTCTTCTTGAAGTCTTTCATTTATAGAGTTGCCATGAGTCAGAATGACTTAATGACCCATAACAACAAAGCTATTCTGGATTCCACAGTTTTGCAGTTTGATTGCACAAGGAGGACCAAGACCTTGAACTTTCCCATTGTGCAACAGGCAAACATAGAATCATAGAGCTGGAAAAGACCACAAGTGCTATCGAGTACAAGTCCCTACCATGCAGGGATACACAATCAAAGCATTCCTAACAGATGGCCATCCAATTTCTTTTTAAAAACCTCCAAAGACACTCCACCGCACTCTGAGGCAGATATTCCACAAGTGAACTGCTCTTACTGTCAAGTTCTTCCTGATGTTCAGATGAAATCTCTTTTCTCGACGTTTGAAGCCATTGCTCCATGTTTCTAGTCTCTGGAGCAGCTGAAAACAGGCTTGCTCCATCCTCCATATGACATCCCTTCAAACATTTAAACACAGCTATCATGTCATTTCTTAAACTTCTCTTCACCAGGTTAAACACACCCAGCTCCCTAAGCCATTCCACATGGGGCATGGTTTCTAGGCCTTTTACCATTTTGGTCACCCTCCTCTGGAAATGTTCCAGATCCACCAAATCAGATAGGGCTATGTGTGTGGGCTGACTGCCTGCACTAGGGAATCACACTTACCCAACTTTGCCAGACTCTCAGTCTGCCCTGGTAGAAGGCAGTTTCTTGTGTTCTCCTTCACATATTAATAGAAACAAATCAGCCACATGAGCTTGGAGCATTCTGCTCATATCAATTGCTTGTGTGGGCGTGAATGCACAATCCTATGCCTTTTGCCTCACACAACGGAACCTGCTTCTAAACAAACATAGATAGGATCAGGACAAATGGAACAGTTAATAATTAATAAACTAAGTATGGAACTAGATATGGATGTGAAGTCGTTGCTGCTGCTGTTCAATTTCTTTTTATACCTTTGTCTTGTAAAGCTAGATTATAATGTAATGCTGAATGCTGCCCCATGCATGTTCCCTAACCAGAATCATCCAATGCTGCAAATTTGGTATGCAGAAAAAACAGAGAGCAATGGATATCCTCTTGTCTGTTGGACTGTATTGCTGATATAGAAGAGGAAGTGAGAGGACACAGAGTTAGGATGACTCTATGCATGTCTATTTTCACCTCATTATATATGCTACAGAAAAAGGAGTTGCTAGACTGGGACATTTTATGGCTCCTGTATCTTGACTGGGTGTCGGAATCATGTGGCTGAGGCTGCTGGACTGGAACTCCCATCAGCCTTAGCCAACATACCCAGTGTTGGGCACTGATGGGAGCTGCAGTTCAACAACTTAGGCAGCTGTTGGCATCCATCAGCCAATCTTGTCACAAAGGGATTTTGGATGACTTGAGATAATGAATGTTTTACACCCAACAGTTACTGGTGGCTTCTGTATCAGTAGGACAGTAGATGTGCTCCAGGTTTACTTTAAACTTAAAAAGAACTATCCAATTTGGCAGATAAGGTTCAGCACTTTGGACGGCTCCTTTAAAGTTCAGACTAAAATTCAGGGTGGGTTCACCACCTCACTGACATGGAAGCCACCATGCATCATAACTGCACAGTAATCTGACACATTTTCACTGTGATCAGAAGCATAAAATCAGGCAATCCGTACTGCAGAGGCTGGCCAAACTGACCCTTCTTGAATTTACATATCCACGGCTGAATAGGCAACCAAGGCCACTGAGAGTAGATTTAGGCCCCGTGAAAAAAATCTTCAGGCCTCCTAGCAAAAGCGAACTAGCTAAAATGCCACAGGTTTTCATGCCGCTGTTCAAAACTGTGCATGGACTGAACTTGTAAAATATACTTTGTTAGGAATGACATTAAAATATAATCACACTCTGTTCCCAATTCCTTGGTTGATTAGAGTCTATATTGGGCAATAATTAAATCATTATTATTTTCTTTGATTTTACAATAGATGGAGGCAACAATTGACAAATAATGATACTACCAAGAAAGAGGAAACATACATAACAGTCAGGCCCAAAGCCTCCTTCCAGACCAGTGGGCCAATGTAATTTGTACTGGCTCCATCCACACGCTTTTGGGCTGCAGGGCTGACATTTGGGAGCTCAGCACCAGGGCAACCTCAACACATACCACTGTGCTTGAAGGACAAAGTGTACTGGGAGTATGCACCTTGTTTTTAAAGCAAGAATGCACTCCTAGGAGCATAACTCTGCTTTAAAGCAAGGTGCACAGTCTTGTACACCCTTTGTCTTTCTGCACTCTACAGCACTGACTTTGATTTACACTGTACTGGGAATCCAGATTTTGATGGACCCGGTAAGAAAAGTCTTTTGTAGAAGCCTCTCAAGATTGCAAAGGGCAACTGAAGAAAATTATCATTAATTTTATGCCCTGCTTATTTATTTTAAAATGTTTATTTGTTTTACAAAAACTGGGACTCAAGGCAGCTAAAAAAGGAACACAGTTTGAAAAATTAGCATAAGGAACAGAAAGCAAGTAGCAATCAATAGATCTATCCTTGCTGCCTGACTTGAAAGAGCTGGGATAGTTTCATATCTGGAATAGCCCTGTGACAATGAAAAGAATTTATCCAGAAGGACAAATTATGAGGGGTGGAGGGTTGTGGTCAGCTGGCGTGCAGCAGGCAGCTGTTACAGAATTATTTGCCAGGCTGAACAACACCTTTAACTGGATTCCTTCTGCTCATGAGAGTTGGCTGGAAAAACTGGTATCCTGTTACCCTTTGCTAAAGCTTGAAAAGACTACATTGTCATTTTACAGAGTTCTTCTCTTCTCACTCCTTGTATATACCACCTTCAGCTATAACACATGTCTAAAATTGGCACAGCTGCACAATCGGAAGAGTATTTTAATGTGTTTAGTAACACTAAAATAATTGACAGTTGGCATGGTGTAGCAGCTTGTGCTGGACTAGGTATCTGGAAGAAAAGGGTTTGAATTCCCAACCAACTATGGAAACCCATTGGGTGACCCTGGCCAGGTTATACTCTCTCAGTCTAAAAGGAAGGCAATGGCAAACCTCCTCTGAAGAAATCTTGCCACGAAAAGTTTAGGTTCACTGTTGGTCGGAACTGACTCAAAGGCACATGACAAAATAGTGACAGGTATTACACAGGCATATCTCAGTTAACAAGGCCTCTGACAAAGAAGCTCCTTTTTACAAGGTGCTTAATACCTGCTCATCACCCCTTTCCCTCCTTGTCCTCAGTCTAGCTGAAACTTTTTAACAGCATCAGCATTGGGAGGATGGTGAAGGAAGACTGGAAAAACACAGGCTTTGGGTATCAGGTTGCAGCAGCATCTCTGCAGTAGATAATGCAATACAGCTTGAGCTGGGGAAGAATAGGGATTCTGCTCTAGCCAAGCTACTGTACCTTCCTGCAACAGGTAAGCAGCAAGTAACTCCAGACCCACTTACTGAGCATGTCTGAATGACAAAGGAAAGTGAGAGAGGAACAGATAAGACTGCTTCACCAGCTACTTCCATGTTAAAAAAGGATAAACCTGTACGTTTGGCCAACAAAATGGAATTCATAAGAAAAGTGGAGGCTAGTGAAAGGAAAATTCATCCCTGGGTGCTTGTTGGAAAAGGACTTCATGTGATCTCTAGAAAGTTCAAAATGTTTTTGTTTACTTACACAAGGCCTACTTTATCCAGTGATTTCACTTCACATTCCTATTGTCAGTTTTGAATGAAAAGTTTGCTGAAACATGTTGAACTGCTCTTTGTGCAGGAATGTATCCCTATTTTTGCCATATTATTTCTGCCTCTGGTACCAAATTTTCTGCTAAAAAAGTAATGCCCAGAACACATCTCACTTGTTAAGTGAGGTATACCTGGAAATGCAAATCAGTAGTCAAAAACTTCTTTTAAAAATCTGGTTACATCCAGAATGCCATGGAATAAACACACCAAAGGACAGCTGCACGTATGCATACCAGATATTACTGAATATCGTACTTGCCCCTTCCTGGCCTGGCTTACAGTTTTCCCCTGAGAAACAAACTTGGGCAGAATTAATCCTATTTCCATCACAAACAGGCTGCACAGAAGCCTAATTGGTTGGCCACTGTAACAACCACAAAGGCACTCTCTGTCCCAGCTGGATGAACAGAGTGCTGACTGGCTGACCTTCTGTGGCAAGTATTAGAGCCATTCTACTCCCCCTGCACCTAGGCTAATGTTTCAAGTTATATATATTTTAAAGGATGAAAAAAAATATTTAATCAGAAAAACTTGCCAGGATCTTGAAACCATCCAGCAGTATGGATCCAGCAGGAAAAAAGGCAGAGTCATGTGGTTGTTGGTTGTTTGCCTTCGACTCACTTCTAACTTAGGATCACCTTAAGGTCACTCTATCACAGGGTTTTTTGGGGGTTTTTCTGGCAAGATTTGTTCAGAGGGGCCATTGCCTTCCTCTAAGGCTAAAAGAGTGTGACTTACCCAGGGTGACCCAGTGGGTTTCCACAGCAGTTTGGGAACTCAAATCATGGCCAAGTGGGGAACTGAACCCTGGCCTCACTCAAACCACTATCAAAGAATCATAGAATCATAGAAATGTAGAGTGGGAAGAGACCACACGGGCCATCCAGTCCAACCCCCTGCCATGCAGGAACACCCTCAAAGCACTCCCGACAGATGGCCATCCAGCCTCTGCTTAAAAACCTCCAAAGAAGGAGACTCCACTACACTCCGAGGCAGCATATTCCACTGCCGGACAGCCCTGACCGTCAGGAAGTTCTTCCTGAGGTTCAGGTGGAATCTCCTTTCCTGCAGCTTGAATCCATTGCTCCTTGTCCTGGTCTCTGGAGCAGCAGAAAACAAGCCCTCTCCCTCCTCTACATGGCATCCCTTCAAATATTTAAACATAGCTATCATGTCCCCTCTTAACCTTCTCTTCTGCAGACTGAACATACCCAGCTCTCTAAGTCTATCCTCATAGGGCATGGCTTTCAGGCCCTTCACCATTTTGGTCACCCTCCTCTGGACCTGCTCCAGCTTGACCATGTCCTTCTTGAACTGGGGTGCCCAGAACTGGACACAGTATTCAAGATGAGGTCTAACCAAAGCAGAGTAGAGCGGTACCAGTACTTCCCTCGATCTAGACACCATACTCCTATTGATGCAGCCGAGAGTTGCATTGGCTTTCTTGGCTGCCGCATCACAGTGCTGACTCATGTTCAGCTTGTGGTCTATTAAGACTCCTAGATCCCTTTCACACGTACTGCCATCCAGCCACGTGTCCCCCATCCTATATTTCTGCATTCCATTTTTTCTACCTAAGTGTAGGACCTTACACTTCTCTCTGTTGAATTTCATTTTGTTAGCCTTGGCCCAGCTCTCCAATCTGTCCAGGTCATTTTGAATTTTGATCCTGTCCTCTGGCGTATTAGCAACCCCTCCCAATTTGGTGTCATCTGCATATTTGATGAGCATGCCCTCTATTCCTTCATCCAAGTCATTGATGAAAATATTGAACAGCACTGGGCCCAGGACAGAACCCTGTGGCACCCCGCTAGTCACTTCTCTCCAGGATGAAAAGCAGCCATTGGTGAGCACCCTCTGGGAACGGTCAGTCAACCAGTTACAGATCCACCTGACAGTAGCCCTGTCCAGCCCGCATTTTACTAGCTTCTTTGCAAGAATGTCATGGGGAACTTTGTCAAAGGCCTTACTGAAATCGAGATATGCTAATCGAGATATACCACTATACCACACTAAGTTTCCTACTGAGATCATTTCCGCACTAGACCATTAAAGCGCTCTGATTCCACCTTCAACATCCTATGGAATCCTGGAGTTTGCAGTTTTGGGAGGGGCCAGGTGGGCAGGGCTACATAGAAGCCAGATCTGAATCAACTGTCATGTTTCTGGTTAATCTGCAGAAGATTACAAGATTCTGGTTGATTTGCAAATATTTCTGACTTCAAATGGTTGACCAAGAATAAAATGATCCTCCAACTACTCAATCAAAAAACATTTCATTTCAACTGCTGAAATGAAAAACATTTCAGGTGACGGAGTTTTAGTTTGTTTTTAAAGTGGAAGGACTGGTACATGCAACTGCTTCCTGCCTTCAGGGATTCTGGGAGTTGCAGTTTAAAAAAATTCCAAGGTCTGACTCTGAGTGTATGTCTTTTGCTGTGGCAACTCAGTTCTGGGGTTCTGGGAAAAACCCTGCAAGCTTGAAGTCCTGAATCCTACTTGTTATTGGAAATCAGAGGAGAGTCACTGGATCCACTGCTGAATGATGAGTCAATATCTGAGTAAATTCCACTGATTCAATGGGTCTATTCTAGCTGAGACTAATAACAGGATTTAGGCCAAAGTCTGTCTAGCCCTCACTAGAAGGTGGTCTTTATACTCCCTCAGTGCAGGACTAACCTTGGCCTAGAAACTCAGACTGCAATGGTATAATTGATATAACTGGGTATTACAGAATCACAGAGCTGGAAGAGACCAAAAGGGCCATGGAGTCCAGCCCCCTTTCACACAGGAATATACCATCAAAGCATTGTCAACAGATGACCATCTAGCCTCTGTTTAAAAGCTTCCCAAGGAGACTCCACCAGAACTCTGTGGCAGCACATTCCACTGACAAACTGCTCTTAACATCAGAACGTCCTTCCTGATGTTTAGACGGAATCTCTTTTCCTGAAGTTTGAAGCCATTGCTCCGTGTCCTAGTCTCTGGAGCAGCAGAAAACAGGCTTGCTCCATCCTCCATATGACATCCCTTCAAACATTTAAACATAAGCTATCATGTCATTTCTTAGGCTTCTCTTCTCCAGGCTAGACATACCCATCTCCCTAAGTTGTTCCTCACAGGTCAAGGTTTCCAGGGCTTCTATCATCTTGATCTCCCTCCTCTGGACACATTCCAGTTTGTCAATATCCTTCCTGAACTGTAATGCCCAAAAGTGGACACAGTATTCCAGGTAGGGGCTGACCAAAGCAGAATAGAGAGATACCATCACTTCCCTTGACCTAGACACTATACTCCTATTGATGCAGCCCAGAATTGCATTGGCTTTTTTAGTCACTGCATCACGCTGCTGACTCATGTTCAGCTTATGGTCTACTAAGACTCCTAAATACTTTTCATATGTAATGTGGACAAGTCAGATGTCCCCCATCTTTTACCTGTGCATTTCATATTTTCTGCCCAAATGTAGTACTTTACCCTTCTCTCTACTGAAATTCATTTTTTTAGTTTTGGCCCAGCTCTCTAATCTTAGCTATATACTTTTCCCCCAAGGGGATAATTAGAGCTTTCTATGGATGACTTGGCAACCTTGAGACAGTGTAGAGGTTCTATTGTTTAAACCCTCTCAACACTTGGCTTTTAATACAAACGTTGTGACATATTCGGGTGGGAGAAATTATTATTCATTCTTGGTGTTTAAAAAGTATGGTTCAGGCAGGGTATTATAAAGCTGGCAGCCTTGTGCCTTGGTTGCCATTTCAGAGCATGCCTGCAAAGGAGAAAAGAGATGAAAGGAGGACAATCACAACATGCCGACATCTCAGTTAATAATTTATCATCAAAAGACAAGTTCAGTAGCATAACGCAGCTCAGAGTAAAAAAGGAAGAAAAAAAGAGTCCAAAAGAGCATGCACACTTCAAATAGACTTCCTTCGGAGTCGGGAGCATTCCCGACAGCTGGGACTATTAGATGACAGAGTGCTCCTCGGGGAAGACAAGCCAGTGTGGTCCTTACCACCCAGGGAGACCTCCATGATTTTGTAAGAAACTGAATTATAATAAACAAGATTAGTGTGACAGTTGAGAGTTTCTGGATGGGGAGGATCCGGGCTCCTGTTCAGCCGTGGCCTGTAACAAAGACATGTGCAAAAGGAAGGGACTCTTGTGGCAGAGCTCAAAGATTTGCCTCTCTGCCTCTCAGCATCTTCTGGGATCAGTGGAATGAGGTTCATTTGACTGGTCCTGTCCTCTATGGGGAGCAGGATCTCGTTCCTACTCCTGTCATTCTCTTCCTTCGGTTTCAGGTTGATGTAATTCTTGGCTCTCCTCAGCGATGCCCTCTCTTCTTCATCCCGCCTCTCATCTTCCGAGTTCATGATCAAAAACCTAAAGACAACCAAGTTCAGGAAAGCCCCAATCACTGTCAAGCCCACAAGAATGTACATGAAGCTGAACACTACGTAAGGGGGCTCCTTTTGCAAAGCTTCGTGTTTCTGCAGGGCCACAAAGTCTCCAAAGCCAATGGTGGTCAGTGTGATGAAGCAGTAATAGAAGGCGTGGAAGAAAGTCCACCCTTCAAAATGGGAGAAAGCAGCTGCCCCAACACAGAGCGTCCCCATGCAAGAGAGGAAGCCAACCACAACCATGTTTTTCATGGAGACAACTGGTTGCCTCATACCCAGGCACCTCTTGATTTTCTTCAGAAGCATTCGGACTAGAATGTTCATGCGCTCACCAAGACTCTGGAACATGACCAGGGTGAGGGGAATGCCAAGGATTGCATAGAACATGCAGAAGACTTTGCCAGCATCAGTTCCAGGAGCAGCGTGCCCATAACCTACAACACAATGAAAAAGTAATACAGAGCGAGTGAAAATCAGCATTATCTAGACTGTATTTTTAAGTAGGAGGCGGGTGACTATTGCTAGAATCCTAGATCAGCTACTTAGTCAAGAAGACATAACTACACAATGTTTCCTGGCCCAACCTCCCTTATTCCCCCTAAGAGCCAGTCGCCAGATCACGTGAAAGAGGTCTGTTCAGTGTAAGGACATTTCCACCGCCACCTGCCAGGCTACAACAAGTAGTTGTGACAGAGGCCCTGCTTCTGATGATCACAGCCTCACTTGCTCATGGGATTGGGGCGAGGGGAAGAAACATCATCCTCTTTGCACCCTGACTGCCAGCTGAGCAGATTTTCATTGCCTAATCCACTGGTTTGCTTCTAAGGTGGACTAGGGTGACACTGACTTGGTTAACACTAAGACTACATAGTCTTACTGAATACAGATCAATTATGGATCCATAACTCTAAGTTACAACTTTGTAACTGCAATACTAAATACCAGTGTACATCAAGAACATTCAGGGTAATGCATGTCTCTAGCCATTGTATTGCATGGGGATACATGACAACAAGTGATGCACAATATAATTACTGGTCTCAAAGACTGGATGATTTTTCATGTCAGGGGCAGAGGCAGGAATGTTGCCTTTGAAATTAATTTGATAATGTTAAAAATGGATATTAGAAAATTTAACTAGCACAATCACTAATAATTAAAATGATTTAATCAAGTAAGTTATCCTTAACTTACTGGCTAAAATGCTAGTATAGGGGCAGGCACGGAGGTTGTCACTGCTGACCTTGTGGCCTACACACTTTGTTATTAGCTTCTGCAAAAGCTCTCTCAGTTCCCTTTCTTCAACCTTAATTTTTCTCCAAATGGACTACAAAACCTATAATAGGATTGCTGCCTGGGAATGGAGGGAACCCAGAGCATCTAGGAACTGTCAGATTGGAGAAGGCCGTCCCGAAGTATAGGATCCCATCTTACAACCTCTTCAGTTAGTCGGTCTCTCATCCATATCTCTCTTTTGTTTCAGCCCATAAGAACCATCACACCTCACTCACTCTTCAAATGTCCTATTTGTTAGAAACAGTTTACCTATGCAACCATAAGGGAAGGCATGCATACAGGAATAAATGATATGATGGAACAGAATTGCAAAGTAGTTGCTGTAACAAGAACAGACAGAAGATTCATCAAAAGTTACACTTAGGAGATTGCTAATACAGACTCTACCTTCCCCTGTTTGTATCCTACAATTCAGTTGATTTAAAGAGGTCCAAAAACATTTCGGGAAAGCCTGGTTCCTTAGGAGACCTCTGAAGATCATAAAGGGCAACACAGCTTACTGAAAACACAGGGGTTCACCAGATCCTTAGCAGGAAATACTGCTAAACATACCCGAATCTTGTTTAACTATTTGGGTATACTATCCAAATTAATAAACTATATAAACAGGCAAATAAATGATATCTAGCATTACCTTGGAAAACACAGCAAGGGTATATTTTGGTATTGGGTATACATTGGGGTATATTTCGCTGCTCTGTACAGCATTTACTTATATGTATTCCATGCACTCTAGCAAAACAAAGCACTGCAACCTGTATGAATTATGCAAATAAAGGAAATACTTGCATTTGCTTACTAGACTAATTTACTCTGTTGATCACAGTGGTTGGGTGGATGTGTGCGTGTGTGAAAGATCAAGGCCAGGAGTGAGCAAAATGGACCCTTCCAGATGCTGGACTGCAGAGCATGGAATTTCTTATTACTGTTGAGGGCTGATGGAACTCACAGACCAGCAACATCTGGAGGATCATGATTTGCCCACAACCGATCCATGAAGATCAGTGGAGGGTGGTAATTCCCAGATCAGTGAGTTGGTGAATCCACTCTGGGTTTCAGACAGCTCTAAAGAAGATGTATAGTCTTTTGCGCAGATGTGCATCCTTTCAAACTTGTAAAAAAAAAGTCTTCTCTTACCTAATTGGGCTTGGCAGTTATCCACAGATGAAAGCACTTGTGACAGCAAACAAGATGACAATACCATCTTTCATATCCTATTCCTGAGAAAACTCATGTGCTAGGATAGGAACTGAAGAAGCCAACTCGCAAATTATTGCTTTGTAGCATTAAATATAAACCCCAATAATATGAAATAAACATTGCAGAAATACAAACTAAAGTGGTACTTGAACTATATTAAGCGGGAGGACCAGAAAGACATTGTTTTTCCCAATACGCCAGAGACTGACATCTTTTTTGTACCCATTGACTACAACTATTTCTTTCTTTCCTGGAATTTCACTGTGGACTGCAAGACAGCTCACGGGCCAGCACTGGTCCATAGACAACCACTTTGAGGCATGAGCAATTGTCAAAGGACTTGGAAGAGGCACGAAATACATAGTGTTATCCATGATGCACATAGACTTTTGTGGTTTAGTCTTTACCTCTGATAGTTTTGATATAATAGAAAACCTGCAAATCCTGTTGACCAGAGAAGACAGGTTTTCAGCACGTGCAGCAATGCTTTTCCTATATCTTCCTTAGTACTTGAAAATAACTGCAAACTTTTACAGAGTGTAGGTGTTACATTGCATTTAATAAAACTAAGGAGGTGGCAAAGCCCTCTCCATTTTAGACACTATAGATTTTGCTCCAAAGTTATACTCAAGTGTTGGTTTCGCACTCAGTCATCAAAAGGTGACTGCCACAAGATTCTGAGTACCATAGTCATTCATGCTGTCAAGAGTTGAGCAGAAAGGCGAAAAGACAAAATCCCATGTAGTCCAAGAAATAGTTCTGAGAACTCTAACCATGACATTGAAGCTCATTTTGGTGCCGGAAAGGAACGGGGAAGAAATGACAGCCATTTCTGCAATTAATATGGGATCCACTAAGGTTCTTCTATGCAAGGATCTTACTGAAATGAACAAAAAGTGGGCAAGAGAATTGTTGGATTTCTGTACAAGAGAATTCCTAGGATTATACCTAATGGTCAATACCTGTCCATGTTGCCCTTTACAATATGCAAAATCAATCATATGAAGCTTACATGAAGAGCATGAGAAGGGCCTTTGTGGATCCAGCCAAAGGGCAAAGTCTTGTTTCCCACAATGGCCAACCAAATGCCTATAAAAAATCCCACAGACAGATTATAGCCCTGGAGCAGCCCTCTCTTACTGTCATAATCCAGCAACTGGCATTCAGTGACATGCTGTTCCTGCCCCAGAGCTGCCTTTGCCTCACAGCCAGTAGCAAATGATTGCCTTAACCACAATGAGTTTGTTTAATTCCCCCATAAAGCCATTTATGTAGCATTTGTGGCTGTCACTACACCATATGTCAATGAATTTCAGTTTAACTATAAGCTTGCTACAAGACAGAAAATTTCTTCTGAACCTTTCCCTAGCTTCACTGGATGGCACTGGGTTCTAGTTTTACGTCTGGCTACATTTGGTTGTCCAGACAACCCTCTTTATTCACAGGTTCTGCATCCATGGATACAACCAGCCACAGCTTAGAAATAATAATTTTTTAAAAAATCCAAAAACGGAAACCTTGATTTTGCAACATGTTGAGCACTACGCTGAAGTGTAGGCATAACCTGCTGTAGCCTCCCACCATTTCAAAGATCCTTGAGCTCTCTCCAGCACTCATTTGAGTTGTCTGCTGTTTTATATAAGGGACACTATTTTACTACACTAGTGTACATAATAGGACTTGAGCATCAACAGATTTTGGAATCTACAAGGGGTCCTGGAACTAAAACCCAGCAGATACTGAGGGCCCACTGTACAATGTATTATAAAGCTCTCCTTACCTTTTTGTCCCAAATGTTTGGGACTAAAAGTCCCAAATGGTCTAACTTTTCATAGAATCATAGAGTTGGAAGAGACTACAAGGGCCATCAAATCCAACCCCCTGCTATGCACCAAAGTATTCCCAATAGATGGCTATCCAACCTCTATTTAAAAATCTCCAAGGAAGGAGACTCCATCACACTCCAAGGCAAGAGAGTGTCAAAACTGTTCTTACTGTCAGGAAGTTCCTCCTAATGTTTAGATGAAATCATTTTTCCTGAAGTTTGAAGCCACTGCTCCATGTCCTAGTCTCTGGAGCAGCAGAAAACAGGCTTGCATTTCCTCACAGCAACAGTAGCAAATGGCTTCTGTGTCAGTGAAGTGGTGACTCCATTCTGCATTTGGGTCTGAACTGTAAGGAGTCATCTATGATGCTGAACTCTCTCTCACAAAATAGAGTCAGCACCCTGGATATCTCCTTTTAAGATCAGTCTAAAACCTAGACTGAATTTACCATTCCACAGACATGGGAGCTGCCAGCTGCTTTTGGCCCTACTAATCACTGGCATGCAGGCCTGACAGATTATCCAAAGGGAATGCTGCCCTTAACATTACAAAATCACTGCCCCCCACTGCACGCTTGCTCATACTGAACTGCATTAGCCGTTAACATTTGTCTGCTCATCAGGTTTAGAGACAACCTTGCAGAGTTCTTTGTGATTTTTTTTTTTTTTTTTTTTTGGTCTTTACCATCCAGATTGATATGGCTCCTTTTCCAGACCTGGCCCCTTTCCATTCAACCCTCTAGATCACTTATGAACATAATAAAAAGCACCAGCCCCAGGATGGAATCTCTACTTACATCCCTTAATTGTGATATCTGCCTGTATACTCCTGGTCTCAGCTTCTTTTTCTTTAACTGAGTTACCTATTGTTGTTGTTGTTGTTATTGTTATTATTATTATTTATTTTCTTTAACCAAGTTACCTAATTATTAAACTTATTTATATCCCACTTTATCCCCAGACTGGTACTCAAAGTGGCTTCAAAATTAAAATGACTGCAATATAGTTAAGAAACATTCAAAGTCAACATTAAAATAGAATTAAACAATATTAAAACAATTTAAAAATGGTAAAAAGCAGTGTTAAGGAACTGGCTTCCCAAGATGGCCTTGTTCATGCTAATGCATCCTCTGGATGCTAGTTTCTTACACTGAAAAAAAATCAGCAAGAGGACAAATGGCCAAATGCTAACTAAAAGCAAACTCTGTCAAAACACAGTGGATGGGAATGCCTTAGGAACAGATGCTCAAGGATGACAGTTTGACATACGGACTTAACTATGCTAGTGGTCCACCAGTTCTTGCAAATGCAAAGATGCATTCCATTGCCAAAACCACCAGGACTCTTTCCTGTTCCTTCTGGTTCCTCTTTCTCCCTGTGTAAATCGTGCATCATTTTTGCCAAATGTTCTCGTACAAAGAACAGACAGTTAAAGATGCATGACCTGGATGCTGTGAGTTGGCTTTGTACATAGTGAAAATGAGGCAATTCCTTTCCTACTGGACAAGAAGGAGAGATCTTTCTGAACAACTATTATTCTTTGTTACTACAATGTGTTTTTAAATGTCCTTTTTCTATTAAGGTTCAATGAAGTAAAATATTTATGTGGAGAGTTCTTAAAACAACTGCCAACTAAATGTTATAGCTGATCATGAAAACAGCCTCTAGTGTATAATCAACTTGTTCTATGGACTTTGAAAGATGTACTGATCATAAGTTGCCCAGAAATGGTGGAGAAGGGGCAGATATGACACAGAAAACAGCACCTAAAATGATACTTGTTCTTTTCAGTAAGCAAGAATAGGTGCCTATTGTAAACCTTCTTGGTTGTTCCTCTACACCAGATGTGGGGAAAGTGTAGCGTGCAGCCTCCAAGCCTTCTGAGCCCATCAAAGCTCCTGGATGTCCCTTAAAAACATTCTAATGGAGGGATTTGGCCAATATCCCTCTCTGCACACGCCAATGCTCCAACACCTCATGACCAAAAATCACCTAAAAGTATAGGAAGTACAACCCAAGTCAGTCATTTCCAAGCCACATGTTTGGCTGATTTTTGATGAAAATTTGGTGGTGTGACTTATTATGGGAGGGCATGAACTGATCCCTGTCCCAACTGCCCATCCTTGCTGTATGCACCAACATCACACAAAGCGGGGCAAACAGGTAAACATAATGGATGCAGAAAACAGATTGCTGGCCATGGAATGAGAATGGTAGAGCAAATATGCAAGTATGGTGGAGACTTATCATTCACAGGCTAGCAATCTGTTGATTTATCTCAATAAGAGGAAATTCCTTTCCATCAGTTGTTGACTAGTGAGTCAATACATAGCTAAATCCAGCTGACTCAATGATGTTACTCTAATCAGGACTAACCATAGGATTTAAGCCACAATTAGATGCATGGAAATAGCATCAGTGACACCATGTAATGGATGGCTATAAAAGGCCATAGCAAAAGCTAGAAGAGCAGGCCTTGAGCAGGATGATGGGAACTCATGCTCATCTTTCAGGAGGGCACTGAAAAACAAAAATGTACTTTAAAAGAATAAAATAAAGGTAGTAGTGTTAGTCCATGAGGATGGAAAATACAACAGCCAAATTCCTGTATGGTCTTTGCTTATGGGTAAGCACCATGGTACTGCACAATGAATTTCAGCTTGATCCACCCCTAGTTCCCACATACTGGGCAGTAGCTGCTGTGATCAACAGGGGCTTGTTCCCACAGCTTTGAAAGCAGCTGGCTGCCAGTTCCACCCCGTCCCATAAGTGACCCCCATTTTGACAAGATAGAAACAGGGACCCTGTTGCAATTCTCCCTTGTACCAGAGATTGCTTACATGAGGGGAGGCAGGAGTAGCAACTAGTTTTTTCCCAAATGACAGAGGAACAAATCCCTGTTGATTGTAGCTGCTGCTACTTCCTAATATGTGGAAACTGGGGAACTTTCGCAGTCCCTATGTAGACCCTAAATCAGGGGCTATGTTAGGATCATGAATATGTAACAGTCACAAGCACATAACTGCAGGTTATGTATTTGTAACTGCCAAACTGGATTCTAGTCATTATTCCCAGCTGCTCAATATTTTTGTTAGAACCAAAGTGTCATAGAAGTGAGCAAGTTTTCAAACTATCCAGAAAATTTCAGCAGGTGAGGTCAGTGGCCACTAGTGCCTTTTATCTCAGTGCAGCAGGGAATGTTAACTCAAAACTAAACAAGTCAGTTCAGTACCCTGGATAGCACCTCTACCTGGTCCAGGAAAAAACAGAATTCATCAGCAGCCATGTGGCTAAGCAGCACAGAAAAGCTAGTGGATGGGGTAAGAAACAGAGACCGCGTGTCATTGTTGGCATGCTTGAAAGTGTCACAGATATGTGATGCCTGATTTCTAAAATGAGCAAATAAACTCTGCTCCCAGTGTCAAGTACATGGATTCAGACTACGGTTAAGCCACTCTAAAAGTAAGACATAGAGTAGAGATATGCATAAAAGCCTTTCCTTCTACTTACATCACACACCTGAAGGTTGAGAAAATATATAGCCCTGGGTGAAATTTCATTTTACTACTCTGTATTTGGACTTGTTCCAATTGGCCTTTGCATAAATTCTTTATTGGGAGAATTGCATACACTTCTATTCCTTGTTTTTCATATTTATTTATTATTTGAGAACATAGCTATATTTGATTTCTAATTTGTTTTTCACACCATAATATCTATTGACTGCTAATGCTATATTCTGTCCAGCAATATTATGTGTTCCATCTAGTTCACAGATGTCATATTTCAATTATAAATTATATATTATATTATTGTACGTTGCATTTATTTTATTATATATATTCATTCCACTCATTCTTTATATATTAGTAAATTTTCATAGTACATATTCTTCATTTTCAGGACAGCATATTCTGGTAGGAGGCCTTCCTGTGCTTTGATTATTTGGTTGTTAACCTCTTGATCCACCAGGGTCCTCAATTTAACACACAATGGGTAAAAGCACTTGAAAACATTAAATGAATAACTAAAACTAAAAACCAATTAAACCTACTTACTGGCCAGTTTTGAATGGATAATCTCTGGCCCTTTGGATGTGGATTCTCGCAAAGAACCGATGGACCTTAGTATGATCGAACAAGATACTTCTAATTTTCTAAAAAGAATGCCCTACTCAGAAGTCCTTACTCTTAAAACACCTTACCCAAGAGTCAGAAACAATGTAAACACTCAAGCAATGGCAAAACAAGATCAGATCCTCTAGTGCCACTTCTGATTTCTTCAGTTCCTGGGCTCTCTGTGCATAAATCTGTATACCCATAATCCACTTTCACAAAATCTGGAATCCTACAAAAAGCAAGCAGGGAACCCATGCTAGTGGGAACAGTACACATATGTACAAACTCGGCACACACAGAACTCACGAGCAGATGGAGGTCAGATCCATCTCGCCTTCCAAACATTTGGCCTACAGGTTTTCTTTAGGTAAGAAAGCAGGGGGGGGTAGCCCTCACGTCTTAAAATAACACAAGATCACATCCTTGCTCTTGGAGTGTGAGTCAGTGTTGGTGAGTCGGGGGATTCGCCTATGGTGAACTACGGTGGGTAAAAGAAGGACCAAGGCAGTGCACACTTACCTCTACAGTAGGCTGCCAGAGTGGAAACTGGAAATGGCTCCTGTGGTTGTGCAGAAGAGAGAAACCATTTAACAAGCAGCACTTGAAGTCCCCTCGTTAAGGGTAGAGGAGCTCCCTCTAGTTTTCACTCTGGCAACCCTGCCCTGGAGATCCCAGATCACCAGGGGGGCACCCACGGGTGTGTGGTTCTAAAGACTGCAACGGGGGTGGGAGGCGATCTTGTTGCCTTGTGGCCCAAGCGGGGGAACGGAAGGTGGGTCTCTCCTCCCCAGACTCACCGATGGTGGTTATGACCGTGATGGCGAAGTAGAAGGAGCCGGCGAACCTCCACTGCCTGCCGGCTCGATGCGGCTCGTTCCGCAGCACCAGCCGCTCGAACTCCCGGTAGTCCTCGGCGGTGAAGCGGTACTTCTTTCGGAGGTCGCTGCTCTTCTGCTCCAGGAGGCGCTTGTGGCCGATCTCGGCCTCGGACTCCAGCACGTCGAAGACGGCGGCGCCCACCAGCAAGTAGGAGAAGACGCAGACGATCAGCGAGACCGTGCGCAGGTTCTGCCGCTTCATGGCGAGGAAGGGGCGGCCGAGATCAGCCGCCGAGCCGCATGGCAGCGCCGCCCCAGCCACGGGAGCTCCTTCCCGCTACGGGCAGGGGGCCTCCCCGGGCACCGGACGCCCCCCGGGGACCCGGCCCCTCCGATCGGCGGGCATTCGCGGCGCAGCTCGAAGAACCGAGAGCCACGAGTTCCGCCCGGGCCTCGCTCACCTCGGGGGTGGCCGGGAGGCAATCTCCGGAGCAACCGGCCGGCGGCTCCTCTTCCTCCTCCGGGGCGTACGAGGCACGAGTCCCAGGCGGCCGGTCCTGCTCGCTTCTCGCGCCGCCGGTTCAGCTCCCACCTGCTGCTTTTGCCGCCGCACCGGTCACCGCGTCCCCCGACGGGCTCGGCGACGTCCCCCCCGGAGACGAGGCAGGAAGCGAGCAGCCGGGCGGCGCCCCGCACGCCCCGCCGCAGGGTGTTGCGAGCCGCGGCCACGCCTCCGCCTGCCAGCGCCGGGTGCGAGCGGGAGGAGGGGGAGGCGGGGCAGGCGACGCCAGGAGCTCTTGCGGCACCGGGTGCCACGCCCCGGCGGGCCCCGGGAAGGGGACCGGGGGCTCTCGTCTTCTTCCCCTTTCTGCAACGGAAGCCGTCCCCGGGCTCTCCGCCACCACCTCCTCCTCCTCCTCCTCCTGCGCTTTCCTGCCAGGCCGGCTGAGGAGTCTGGGGCCACTTCCGCACTAGACTGTTATAGTGCTGTCATTCCACTTTCAACATCTTATGGAATCCTGGAGTTTGCAGTTTAGGGAGGGGCCTCAAAGGCCCCTCCCTAAACTGCAAACCTCAAGATTCCATAGGATGTTGAAAGTGGAATAATAGCACTATAAACTGTCTAGCACGGAAATGGCCTGGGAACTGTAGTCCAAATGGAGACCTTTCTCAGGCTCTGCACCTTGTAATTAATGTTCCTGCGGCGTATGCACTCACATGGCATGAGATATTCAACACCTGGAAGTGAAAGAGACCCTCAAGCTCACCTAGTCCAACCTCCTGGCAAAGGCAGGATGTAATGCCAGAAAACCCCCTGAGAGGTTCACCTTAGGATCTCCGTAACTCAGAAGTCAGTTGAAGGCAGACAACAACTGCAGTGGCCCTGAGAGATGACTCCAGCTTGTTCTTAAATATGTCCACTAAATTAGTGCTTACCATCTCCTGGAACTGTCAGTTTCGCTCTCAAAAGCACTGACAAATCTCTCTCTATAGCCAAATCTGTTTCCCTTGTTCCCGCTCATCACGCTCCAGAGTAAGAGAGAAGAAGTTTTCTACAAAAGAACCCTTCAGATGTCTGAAAGCTGTATCACATCTGTCCTTAACCTTGTTTTTTCCAGTTCTTTCACTTATTCCTCAGAGGACTTTGCTTACAGGCCTTTTAGCATCTTGGTCTCTTTCTTTGGACATGCCCCAAATTGTCAATGCCCTTCTTCAAATGTGACTATGAAGCTGCAGTTAGCTTTGGACAGTGCCAAAGCTCCAGGGTTGGTCATCAGCCTGTGGGCTCTTAGACTGAGCAACTTATGACAAAATTGCTCAGGGGGAGGGGAACGTCCTACTCAGTATTTGAGCCACCACTGGTCAACAACAGGCTATGAGATCCAGCAAGCAAAAAGGGCTTGGCAGCTAACACTATTCATTCTCACCACGGCGGTTTGCTTTCTTGTTCACTCTCTTTCTTTGGTCTACACTGAGGGTGCAATGCAGAAAAAGAATAGGCTGATGGGCCTCTTCTTACTGGAGGTGTGGGTCTTCAGCGGGTACCCCACCATGTTGACTTTTGGCATTGGCTCAAGCATCCAGAACTTGAGATTGGTCCAGGTGTAGACTGATCAACACATAACAGAGCAGAATTATGATCTCCCATGATTTGCACACAATGTTTTTGTTAATACAGCCCAGGTTTACAGTCACTTTTTTTTCTGACATCTAAATCCCTTTTTATAGATACTTCTGCTGAATCAGTTCTCTTCCATCATGTAAGCTGTGCTTTGGATTGATTGACTGAGTTCTGTGCCCAAGTGCAGGACATTACTGTCTATTGAATTTCATCTTGTTGGTTTCAGCCTGCCAAGATCATGTTGAGTCTTCACTCTGTCTTCTGCGCTGTTAGCTATCCGTCCCAGACTTTTGTCCTTGGCAAGAGTGATAAAGATCCCCCCAAGCCTTATTCTGGTCATTTACAGAAAAATTATGAAATAACACAGTACCTTGGATAGATCCCTATGTCAGCAATTTGACACAGAGTCATTCTTGAGCGCTGCTTGGGTGTAGTTGTTCAGCCAGCTGTGAAGCCTTCTAAAGAAGTAGTATCCAGGTCACAAATTTTTATCTTCTCAACAAGATTGTCATGGAAGAGTTTACCAAAAAGTGCTATGCTTAAAAGCCTCATTGAAATTAGGGTATGCTATATCCACTGCCTTCTCTTTATCCATTAAATTGAGGTGGATAACATGTAGCTTTCTAAGCCTTGTTCCTCAACAGGCACCACTTTCCATGGTGGTAGGATTGCATGCTCCTGTGAGATGAGGCTATGCCGCTGGTTGCACTGCTGCTGGCAGGGTTTTCCATGTCAGACAGGCATGGTCTGGCAAACCAGTCTAAGTGCGCTAGACACTTCAACATGGTGAAATGAAGCTACTGGGCAGTCACAGTAGTGGGCGTGGCACTAGCTGTGGATTTTGAGAGATAACAGCTGCGGCACTTTAGCTAACTCTTGTTAGTACTGTGCAGAAGGAGGTGCCCGGAAATGACTTCTGAATGTCTTTCGCTATGAAAACCCTATGATGAGACAATCCAAAATGAAGCAAGAGATGGTACATGACAATGAGAACCATGGGAAGACATTCAGTCAGCTATTGGGGAAGAGCAGATGACAAGTTCAAGTAGTGCTGTGTCTAATGATACAACTGGGCTAAAATCAATAGAGTATTCAGCTACTAATATTTTCAGATGTGAAAAGAAAGTCAGAAGCTGCACAATGCACAATGCATATAATAAGAATGTGAAATGCGAGAAATGTGAATCAGGGGAAGCTAGAAATGATAAAATAAGAAATGGAACATATTAATATTCTAGTACTTGGGGTGAGCAAACTAAAGTGGAGAGGAATGGAACATTTGCACTCAGACAGTTACACAGTGTATAACTCTAGAAGTAACAGTCAAAGGAGAATTGGAGTGGTAGCAATAGTAATAGCAATAGTAGTTATGGGATATAATGCAGTCTGATAATATCAAAAAGACTTCATGGAAAACCTGCCAGTATTACCATCATGCACATTTTTGTTCCAACTACAAAGAGAGAAGAGGACAAAACTGAAAGAGATTATGTTGGCGTCCATGAGGAAACTGACCACACATCAGATTGGACAGATTGATAGTTATAGGTGATTGGAATTCAAAAGTAGGAAACAGACCAGAACCAAAAATTGTTGGAGAGTGGTAAACACATTCTTCAGGCAACTGAACAGACAACCTTGAATATCACTAGATGGCGAACATAGAAATCAAATACACTACAGAAGTAATAGCTGAAGATGGAGAAGCTCCATTCTCTCTGCTAAAGCTAGGCCAGGAGCAGACTGCAAATATAAAAGAGTAGAGTAAAACTAAAGAAGTACACTACCTCAATCACAATGCCAAAACGTAACCTGAAGAACATGCCCATGAAAATTAAAGACCATGTAAATAATATATTTGCATAAGAACATAAGCCTCATTGACCAAGAAACAGAAAACCTATGGACAGAAAACAGGGAAATTTTCTGAGGGAAGATTGGTTAAGGACAGATGAAAAGCAAAATAAAAAGTGAGAGAAACCTCAAGATTCCATAGGATGTTGAAAGTGGAATAATAGCACTATAAACTGTCTAGCACGGAAATGGCCTGGGAACTGTAGTCCAAATGGAGACCTTTCTCAGGCTCTGCACCTTGTAATTAATGTTCAGCAACTTGTGCATAGGGACAAAGAGAACTATTATAATGTCGAAAGGTAGACAAAAAGGCTGTCTTCCACAAGATCTTAGAAATCAATGGAAAATTTAAATTTAGAGTACAGATACTATACGACCCATAGGGGGACATACTATATAATCAGGACAAAATTAAAAGATGGTGGAAGCAATATATTGAATGACTATATAAAAGAGATGAAAGGATGACAGATTCCTTAAAGGAAGAAGTTTTTTGAACTTTAGAAAGTGAAATGGAAGCTGCTCTCAAAGCAAAGGGGAGAAATAAATCACTAGGAACAGATGGAATACCAGTCTATAGAGTTTGCCTATGGAGTTTCCAGATAAAGAGACAGAATCCACCCACATTCTAACAAAAATCTGCCAAAAAATATGGAAAACCAAGCAATGGTCAATAGACTGGAAATGCTCAATATATATTGAGGATTTTATTTTCTCATAGATAATACTTGTTGGAAAGATTTGAGATCCTCTGTCTCTCATTTCCCAAACTGTCTTGTCCAGTACCTGTAACTTTTCCCCGATGTTCTCCAATCCAATCTGTATTTAGTGTTATTAACATACAGAGGTTGGGTTCCTGAGGGAATACTCTGCCCTCCTCCTTGCTGCTAGGTCTCATATCTTCTCTGGCTGAGAATTCTAAAAGCCCCTCCCTAAACTGCAAACCCCAGGATTCAATAGAATCTTCTTAGACAGCCAATCATATGAGGTCTTTGCTGGACATAGACAAGCAGACAAACTTTGACTTTTATATATTAGACAGCAAAGCTTTTGATTGTATAGATCATGAGAAACTGTGGGTTGCTCTAAAAAAATGGGTGTGTCACAGCCCATTGGAAGGAGGTGTGAAAACTGGCAGGAGGAATTTAAGATATATGGATGACACCATGTTTCTGGAAGTGGGGAGGGGAGAAGGAGGGATGAAAAATGGACTACAAAGGCTCCTGTGTAGTTTAGCCTCCTTAGGAATTCTCACTCAGAAATATATTAAATGTTCACACACAAATATTAAAACAGCTGCTGTCATTGAGTCATCCCAGGAATAACAAAGGCTGCCTGCAATCTATCTATGCACGTTTACTTGGGACCAAGCTACACTGAATACATGGAGGAACTTTAAGTACACCTTGTACTTAAAAGAGACTTAACATTTAAGGATAACTTTTGTAATATTTCATCTATTATTTTGACTTTGTTTTCATGGTAGTCTGATTGTTTTATTTATTTATTTATTTATTTATTCATTTATTTTTGCTTCAGTTGGTTCTTATTGTTGTTTTAAGGCAGGGCATTCTGTATTTTCACTACTTTGGAAAAAAACGTATCTGCAAATAGGCAATTTGCCTGCCAATGCTGAGCTGCCATCTTAAAAACAGTCCCAGAGCCCCTGCACCAAACTGCTAGCAGAAAATAGCAAAACGTCTGGAATAACTACTGATGAAAGTTAAGGAAGACTGTGCCAAAGCAGAGTTACAGCTAAATGTTAGGAAAAACAAAAATGATGGCCACAGATGCTTTGCATGAGAGTCAATTGCTGTAATGGTTTGACTGTTGGACTACAACAAGAAGAGACCAGTATTTCAATGCCTGCTCTGCTATAGAAATCCACTGGGTGACCTGGGCATATTACACTCTCTCAGCCCTAGAGAAAGGCAAAGGCAAACCCTTGCTGAACAAATTCTGCCAAGAAAATCCCATGGTAGGTTCCCCTTAGGGTTTTCATAAATCAGAAAGAGTTGAGGGCATATAACAATAACAATGGAAAAGCACATGACTAACATCTGTGTGCAGATGAAAAGCAGATGACTAAAGTTCTGTGTGAATTCTGCAATAAAATGTCACATCTGCCTGGATGAGGGTTAACTAGCTTCTGATCATTCTGGTCCATTATGGAATTTATCAAAAGCTATACAACGGAATGGAGTAAGTAAGGCTGTTTAACATGTACTGTTGAAAAAGTGCTAATTGGCTTGGATTCAATCAAAGCCACAATGGTGTTGATATAAATTTAGCTTCCAGCAATTTGCGCTGAGAGATGTTACACCACCCTCCGCCTTCCTAGGCTGCTGGTAGATTCAGAGATTGGAAAAACACAACATGACAAAACAAAACAAAACACTCTAACAAAATCAGTAATGTGGGGAAATTACGTGCTTCTTATGTCGACTGATATCTCAGAATATCACCAATGACAACTTCTGGGTCAACATTATTCCTCTAGTAAATTCCTGCTTTTTTAAATTTTACAAACAATAACAGAAAAATGAGAGCCAGCACGTTATACTGGTTTGAGCACTGGACTCTGGAGATCAGGGTTTAAATTCTCACTCAGCCATGGAAACCCACCCAGGCCATTTCTGCACTAGCCTGTTATAGTGCTATTATCCCACTTTCAACATCCTATGGAATCCTGGGGTTTGCAGTTTAGGGAGGGGTCTCAATGCCCCTCCCTAAACTGCAAAGCCCAGGATTCCATAGGATGTTGAAAGTGGGATAATAGCACTATAACAGGCTAGTGTGGAAATGACCTTCGTTACCTTGGACAAGTCATACTCTCTCAACTTTAGAGGAAGGCAAAGAAAAACCCCTCTGAACAAATTCTGCCAAGAAAATCCCATGATAGGTTTGCCTTAGAGTTGCCATAAATCAGAAACAACTTGAGGGCACACCACAATGACAATGGAAAAGCAGATGACTAATGCCAGCCGAGGTAGGGAGAACACCCACCCTCATCTATATGCACATAGTCTCTTCTATTTTTAAACATAGCTGGTTGAAAATAACATTTTTTTCACATAAAGCAGCATTGTAATAGCTTGGTATTTTAGCAGAGGATTCCATAACAGATAAGACTTTGTGAATTCCTGAATTCCACAATTATATATGCAAAGGGTGGTCCCTGCAGTCACGAAGCAGCTGCTGACTTGACGCCAGGGATGCTCCAATGTCAGTGCAGCAGTGAATCTGCTTTTGAATGTTAGTCCAAACTTGAAAAGTAGCTGTCCAAGATCAAGAACCCTCTCCTCTGTAGTGTAATATTTATTTAAGATTGATCTCCTTTCAGTATACCTGGAGACCATTTAATGGGTTGAAGGCCGTGTGTTAGTTAGGCTTCATCCATGTTGCTTGCTGTTTGTTATTGTGCTTGTTAAATCTTAAACCTAGCCTCTGCTGTGTTGGAGCCTTATCAGCAAGTCAATCTGCTTCACCTTAAAAAGAAGACGTTGTAATGTGCCTTCAAGTCAATTCTGACTTATGGAGACCTTAAGGTGAACCTGTCATGGGGTTTTCTGGGGCTTAATATCCCTCCCTAAACACTCATGGAACCATGAGAGTTAACGTGGAATCATAGTGCTATGCTTGATGTGAATGAGACCCCGGTGATATCATTAGGTATGACACATTAAGTATTAACTATGGTTGCACAGAGTATGCTATTCAAATAAAAAAGCACCACTTCTAGCAAATGAGGAAAATACACGCACAGACCATTTCTGCACTACACAGTTATAGTGCTGTTATTCCATCTTCAACATCCCATGGAATCCTGGGGTTTGCAGTTTAGGGAGGGGCATCTTTGGCCTCAGTAAACTACAAACCCCAGAATTCCACAGGATGTTGAAAGTGGAATAATAGCACTATAACTGTGTAGTGCAGAAATGGCCATACACTTTTCAAGCCAGCTCTGAGATTCTTCTTCCTTGACCTGAGAACTAGAGAAGAACACTAGGCCTTGAGACTCATGGGCAGGGCTTGAGATCTAGGAACTCTAATCCTAAAGCAGCTTTCATACAAGAACAAAGGATAATAATGGCAAAACATCCTGTTCTAAAAGAACCTCAACACCGTTAAAACTGTGGTTTAAAACTCTTCCCAGTCCAGGACAATTATACTCATATGGAACCACTTTAAACATTTTAAAACCGGCAATAATACAAGCATTAAATTATTCAAAATTCTGACTTCTCAGCAAAAAGCAGTTCAAAACGTGTGGTTTTTCCAAATCTATTTAAAAAGCTGTACTGATGGAGCATATGACCAAATATATATCCTTTCAGGAGTTCCAGAAATATGGAGGTACCACCAAGAAAGCCCTGTCTTTAATGCACACCAGTTGATTTCTGTGAGTGAAAGGTGGTTCATAGTAAAAATGTATTGTTGTTGTTAGAAAAAATGAACAAAGGAGAGAACTGAGGAGCACATGTGAAAAACAGAATCAAACAGGAGACAGGGCTCCATGTGTTGACCATCAAACAGCATGTGGAATTCTGTTGCCTGTTTAATTCTATTTCTAGAAAACAAAAAAACAAACAAACATAATTAAAAATATATGTATATTGGCCAACAAAATGGTCAATAAAAAGCTTGGTAGAATTTTTAAAAAGGTATTAAGGAGTGCTTTGTAATGCCAGGAGGTGGGTTGGGGAAGCAGAGCTCTCAGCAGAAGGAATTCCATGTGTATGGAGCTACAACCAAAAAAGACTCTTCTACTTGCCTTGGTGGTGCATCAAAGAGCAGGGGTTTCAAGACAAGTCTCATGGCAGGTTCATACAAATGTAAACAGTTCCTTAAATAACCTAGCTGAGGACATGAACAATTAGAACTGGCACTGCACACTGAGCCTTGAAACAAACAAGTAACCAGTGCAAAATTGTTGTATTAAACTGCTTGGCCAACACAAGCATCTATTTCAGACAAGGTCCACTTTCTGCAAGTAGGGTCTCAATTTATGAATTAGCCTGGGTTGTCAAAAGCAGTCCTAGGTGCTGAGATCACCTGTCTCTATAGAGATAAAACTGGTTTGAGTATCCCCAAAATAGCATACATAATTCTTGAGAAGGTATGTAACTCCCTCCGTAATCAGCTGCAAACCATCAAGCAGATTAGTGTTCTTCTCAATTCAACTGTATTTCTACTTGTTGTGGATTAAATTTCCATTTATTTGGCTTCATTCTTATCATTTTTCATTGCCTATCATCAGTTGTAATCATTCACAAGGAGGTGAGATAGGGAATCATGCAGTCCTCCAGATGTTGTTGGACTGCAATGTCAAGCATTCCCTACCAGCTCCCAGAATCCATCATGACCAGGTTCACTGTGGGATTCTGGGATTTGTAGTTTAAAGAGTAATTTCCCCCAAAGTCTGCATCTTCTGGACATGGGAAATTTATACCAAGGGTGGGCAATTGTGGGTCTCCAGATTTTTTTATCCCATAGCACCCTTTAGCCATGAGCAACATAATTAGTGATGAAGCATTATAGGAACTGCAATCCATCCCTCATTTGTGCCTAATTTGAATCATCTGAGGTGCGTCTGAAATTGTTGGACTACATCTTCCATCATCCCCTGCCATTGGTTTAGCTGCCAATGAAAGTCCAATCTGGAGTGGCACATGTTTCTCAGGCCTGATCTGGACACTTCTGCCACCAACATCATGACTCCCAAGATATACTGAAGTCTGTACTGAATCCTAACTACTTATTGATTCTTCTTACTTCCCTGCCATTCAATGATACCCAGAACCTCATGCATGATCAGAGCCATATCACTGGCATATGCACCTCTTTCTCGCTGAGATTTACATCTTCGATCCAGGGCAGACGAGCAACCATATTCCCTTTGTGGTTTGCAGCAGGTCTAAACAACTGGAAGAAGGATTATGGGGTATTTAAAGATTTCATTTTGATTAATTCTGGCATTGCAAAAGCCTTGGAATATAGTATAAACATGGACAGCTGTCTTCATAGCCTTGGTATTGTTTATTTTTCTATTTTCTATTTTAATTTATAATCAGCAAAGAAAAGAATAATCAAGCCATGGAAAAATCTGGCCTGTTCTAGGCAGGGTCCTTTCTTAACATCTCTCTGTGTTCTTCTTGTTTTCACTCCTTTAATGATAGCATCCAGATATATTTAAAAAACACAGGCATATGGCTTTGATGTCATATGAATGAAAGACATATGTCCTGCAAATAAAAAATAAGAAATGTAGTGGTGTAGTTTTAGTTAAAATGAAAACTCAGGATTGGATTGGATAAGAACTTTATTGGCCCACTTTTAGCTGACCATTTCAGTGGTCTAATGAACATAATCCCATTTTTTAATATATGTTGGTTGCTGAGTACCAATGCTGAACCAGTTGGGAGAGAATGACAGTAAGACAGCTAGGTAGACAAAGGTATCTTCCCCCTCCCCATAGTATTTTGAAGTGACTAGTTGTTTACATTTTGTTCTTAGTCTTTAGCTTTGCTTCCTTTCTGCTTCTTCTCCAAGAGGTTAGTTATTGTTCTTTATTTGAAAGACACTGCTGCATTTTTCCACCATAGCTAAAAGCATGAAAGCCAACTGTGGGAACTTTTGTATAATAAATCAGGATTCCACCCTCACTTCTGATCTATTTTTAGAGTGGATTTTGAGAAACAAATTGTGTAAAGTTCCTTCCCCCCCTCCAAATTCCAGAACATTGATTTATTTATTGAAATGTTTATACTCTGCTCTATATCAAAGATCTCAGGGTGGTTTATAAAAAACATTAAAGCAAGTAACACAGCTTAAAGCAATAAAACCATTAAATAAACGAAACCATATTAAATTATAGCAATAGGTTAAAAACAAATTTAAAACATCAAAAAAAATTTAAACTATGCACATCGTATTTGGGATCAGTTAATGAGGCCCAAAGGCACTGATGAACAGCCAAGTTTAACTTGACACCTAAACAACATAAGTGTTCATCCAGTCAAACCTTCAAGGGGAGAGCATCGCACAGCTAGGGTGCCATGGCTGAGAAAGCCCTCTCCCATTGTATTGATCTCGCTGGTGAGACACAGAGAAGTGCCCCCAGGATCTTAATCCTTGGACAGGCACATATGGGGAGAGGTGTCCCCTCAAGTATCAACCTTCCAAGCCATTTAGGGATTTAAATGCCGTCACAAGTATCTTGAATTCAGACTGGAAATGTTTTGGCAGTCAGTGCAATTCTTTTAAGACTGGCATGATATGCTGTCTGCGTGGTACTCCAGTCAACAGTTAAGCTGCTGCATTTTGTCCTAGCTGCAGTTTCTGAATCTTTTTCAAGGGCAGCCCCACATAGTGTAGTCTGAGGCCATTTCCACACAAGCCTGTTATAGCGCAATGATTCCACTTTCAACCTCCTATGGAATCCTGGGGTTTGCAGTTTCGGGAGGGGCCCACCGGAGGTTGAAAGTGGAATCATCGCACTATAACAGGCTCATGCAGAAACGGCCTGAGAGTTACCAGTGCATGGACCACTGTGGATAGGTTATCTCTGTCCACGAAAGGCCACAGCTGGTGCACCACTCAAAGCTGGCACTAAGCACAGAGTCCACTGGGGGATCCAGTAACACTACAAATACTCCTAAACTATGTACCTGCTCCTTCGGGGGAGTGCAACCCTATCCAAAACTATTTAGTTTTTCAATTTACTATATAAAAGTCAACCTTTGTCTGTGACTTTGTCTGTTTGTCTGCATCAGGCAAGTGAAGACCTCACACGATTGGCTGGCTGTGAAGATTCCATGGAATCCTGGGGTTGGCAGTTTAGGGAGGGGCTTTTAGAATTCTCGGCGGAGAGCTCTTGGGCCTCAGGCCGGTTGCTACGACGATGAGGCCTACCATCCATAAGGATGCCAGAAAACATTTGGGAGGCACATGTGAGAAAAATTAAAGTGACATACACAACATCCGCACCTCACCTTGATAGCGCGACGAACCAGAGCCCTCACGATATTGCTAATATCGCAAGAGGCTCAGTAGAGACCCCCTTGCAGTCCGCATACAGCAGGGCATTGGCGAGAGAGCACCAGTCCCCGCCCGGTGGCTTCTCCGCATGTCGGCATCCTGGGCCACGCCTAGGTCCCGCCCTGTCCCCGCCCCACCGCCGCTGATTGGGCCGTGGTCTGTCTGTCTGTCTGTCTTTCTTTCTTTTTTTGCCGGCTATCATGCTAACGTTAGCACGATAGATCCTGCCAACAGGCTGTTTCGTACTACGTTGGTAACGTGCTAACGATAGCACCTGGTTTAAAAAAAAAAACACAGTCGGCCGGACCCCGGGGGCTGCTGTCTTCTCGAGTGTGAGTGGCGACGCAGCCCCGGGGTGGCCTCTCGCGGTGACGTGTTGTGCAGTGTTACCTGCTGTGATGGGGGCCGCGGCTGGCCTGCTGCTGGGCGGAGCGTCCCCTGGGGGTTGCTGCGTGAGGGACAGGCAGCAGGGACTGCCCACACCCCGCCCACTCCCAGGTCCTTCCCGGAAGCACACCGGACGACGGCTCCGCAGGCCCTCTGGTCGCTCAACTGATACGTGAAAGGGAGGTTATTTTCGTCTTTCAGGCGAAAATGAAAAAACGCGACTTCAGCACTACCCATGGTCGTGATAGCACCTGGTCGGCCGGAACGTCATGTGGTCCGGCGGGAGCTGAAGGGGGGAGGGAGTGTGCCTAATACGCTTTAAAAACGCCATGCGAAAAGGGTGATAGTTACAAGGTCTTCTTGCCTCACACAGTAGATTGTATGGGTTCCATATGTGAGGAATCTTGAAATTCAATACAAAAATGCTTCCAGAAAAACTTAAAAGCCATTGCACAAATTCAACAGAAAGCAAAAAAAAAATCAAAAGCCAGTATATCGTCACCAGAGAATACAGATTGGATTGGGGACTATGGGGAAAAGTTACAAGTACTGGAATAGGCAGGTTGCTATGGAGATGATGCCTAACAGCAAGGAGGAGGACAGTGTATTCGCTCAGGAACCCAACCCCTGTATGTTAACAACTCTGACTACAGATTGGATTGGGGAATATGGGGAACAGTTACAGGTATTGAACTAGGCCGGTTGCTATGGAGACGAGGCTAGTGGCAAGGAGGAGGACAGCGTACTCTCTCAGGACCCCAAACTCTATACGTAAATAACTCTGAATACAGATTGTCTTGGGAAATATGGGGAAAAGTTACAGATACTGGGGAAGACAGTTTGCTGAGTTCTTAAGAGGAAAATAAAATTCCAGGCAATGCTGGGTAAATATGCTAGTAGACAATAAACATGAGCTCAGCACCAAAAGCTCTGTATCTGCCAGTCTAAATGTAAAATCCCAATAACAGGGACACTGATTTGGTACAGTAAACACAGCCTGGTATGTTTCATGCTGTGGCCCATTACATACTCTCCAACTGTCTCAGTTTGGAGGAACAATACCAATTAAGTCTCTGCCATCCCACTTTTCCAACTGCTTTGAAAATGTCCCAGATTTAGCTCTCCTCCTCCCCCTTTCCCCCCTCTGTCCTCAGCTTATTTCACACTGCAAACTGAGCTCAAAGGACAAAAATAATTTGTACTCAATTAATTCATTTGGGGAGAAAGAAGAGAGGACAGGGCACAATCTTGCCTTTCCCAGTAGGCTCAGGCAAAAGCAAACTGTTGCATCCTCTCCTAGCCTGAGTATTCTCCCTCTTTAATAATGTTTGCCGCCTTGACCACTCTGATGTTGCTTGACCATAGATTTCCCCAGTTGTCATCAGTGAAATGTTGGGGGGATGCCATTAGTGCTGTTGAGGAAGGCTGTCCTTCATTTGCTGCTTGACGAATGATGGCTTGCTGACAATCACAAGGATGATATTCTCTTCCAATGGAAAAATCATGGTGCTGATACACAACGTGAAGTTTATTTGTTTAACTGCCTATAGATGCAGTGACACCATTTACGAATGAGCTGCACTAGGTTTTATACCAGTTTTGTGTCTAAGTTTTGCTACACCTAACTTTTCCTTTTATAGATGGTGTGCGTGTATGTGTCCTTACAATGGCCAACCATCTACTCTGGGCATGTCACAGAGAGCTGTTAGCAAAGTGGTAAGCAAATAATTTTTTAAAAGGACCTGACTCAGCTTCCCCCTCCTCCCTTCTGCATTCTCTTTCAGAGACTGATGTATTGCACCTATTACTGGAATTAGAAGCAAAAAGATGTTGACATAAACCCTCGTCCCGCCCCTGAGTTAATGGAATGGAACTGGAAACCCAGCAAAGCAGGAAGCCAATGTCATCTTGTTCCTTCTATTTATATGTGGTGAATACCCAGCATCACAATTGCAATTGTGTGAAATGAATGCATAAGAGAATCATTCTGTTTTCTTTTGGCGGGAATAAGCAGCAAGTTCCCATCCAGACTTAAATACTTTGGTGCTTCCAGGCCATTAAAGATTCTTCTTGTTTCTGGCTTTGAAAACAGGGGTGTCATTTAGCAAATGCCTCTCCGTCCACTCCTGTGTTTCAGATGATTACTCAGGAACAGCTGCATTACTTTCTACACACTCAAATGGGTATACATACCTGAAACAAGTGCCAAAGACAGAAATCTTTTTGCATTTCTCTGAGGATAATCAAAGAAATAATCATCTTGAAAGCTCATTAAATGTTCTGCTTTTAAAAATAATGTAACTCTCAATGCCCCCAAAATCAGACCGCTGGACTTTACTGAAGCTTCTTCCCACTGCTAGGATATTTTTCTTCAATGAGTGGCAAAGAAGCTTTGAGGAGAATTATTATGACTGGACAATTGACCCTGAAGAAAATGGGTTAACCATTCTCTTTGCTTCCAGTTCTCCTTTGCTTTCTCCTCCCCAACAGTGGTTTTCATTTTAACACCAGGATACTGTTACACATAGCTGAGATGTGATGTCCACGTTAGGGTCTCTACCTAGACTTTTTGTTTCTTACTGTGTAAAGCACAGAGATGTACATGAAGGATATTTTACAAGGGGTGTAGCTTGGCTTCTACTACATTCTTTCATAGAAGTCTTGTTTGGAACCTGAATACAATATGCAGAACTGTATACCATTGGCAAATTGATGGCAGAAAGTCACCCGGAAGCAATAGTAATTCTTTACCTCTCCAACTACAAGACCTCCCTGACACATATTCCTCTCACTAACAAAACAGTTATACCATTGACATTAATGGAAGCAGTTTAAAAAGTCTAATATTTGTATGATATGGACAATACGAAGAAATAGATTTCCAAAATGGGAAGGGGGCAGTCATACAAGAAACATCACCCTGTCTGTTCATCACCCCCAACTCTTAAACATCACAGAAATGGCCATGTTGCACTGCTTACAAGATGGGTTTAGGAGGGATTTTGGTTGTTGCACAGTCAGAACAGAATGGCTACCATGAACCAGCAAAAATAGAAATCAATATATGTGAGAGCAAATCAAGTGTGGATAGAAGCCAAAATGACTAAATTGAGCCTATCGTACTTTGGACATACCATGAGACAACATGACTCATTGGAAAAGATGGTAATGCTCTGCAAAGCAGAAGGCAGAAGGAAAAGAGGAAGACCATGGCTATTTCTGCACTAGACTGTTATAGTGCTATTATTCCACTTTCAACATCCTAGGGAATACTGGGGTTTGCAGGAGGCCCCCCCCCCAAACTGCAAACCCCAGGATTCTATAGGATGTGGAATAATAGCACTATAACAGTCTAGTGCAGAAATGGCCCACATTATAGATGGATTGATGTAGGCCCTTTCAGCACAACAGGGCACAGTGACATCCTTTTGCTGCAGCCCCGGCAGAAGGGAAAGCACACCAGGAATGCTCCCCTCCACAGCTCATCCGGTCGCTGTGGAGGGGAGCGCTCTGACCCTCCCTCTTCTCTTCCGCAGTGCAGCCAGGCATTTGCCATTGCTGCACTGGGGAGGGAGGTGTCGCCAGTTTTTTTTTTTTTTTTTTTTTGCCCTTCTGCATGGCTGGAAAAGGTGGCAGTGCAATGCAACGGTAAGTATAAAATGGATTCTTTCTGTCTTACAAATACCGTGCTTGCACAACATGTGGAGACAAGATGGCGGCAGAAGCACGACCTGCGGAGCCCTGCGATCGTGTCCCCACAGTGGAAAGAGCATAAATCAAGGAAACCATGGTCCTGAGTTTTCAAGACCTGAGCAGGGCTATTGATCACTGTGGCTCTTGAAGGATTCTCTTTCTTGTGGTTGTTATAAACTGAAACCAACATGAGAGCAAATAACAACAAAAAATAGACCAAAAATAATTTCTGTAATTTTGAAAGAAATATATTTCACTATAGTGGGGAAGACTGTGATGAAATGATCTCAGTCTGTTGCCTAGGTAACAGACCCCTACTGTCCCTTCTTGTCATTATTTATCTTTAAAGGAGATTTGGGCTGGACAGCTTGCAATAAAGGACCCCTTGATGTATAGGACTGTCCTCTGTAAAAGACAAATAGCCATCATTGCGGAAAAAAACTTTTCTTTTTAAGAGATTCATCGCACCCAGAATTGGTAGACAGAAATCTAGGATCAAGCCTAAAAGTCAGTGGTTAAAGAGGACATGTCACCATGCCAGCACATCCCACTGCATAGGTCTGCTGCTTCCTCCATGTCATCCTTCCTTCTAATTAAGGGTGGTCTGATAACCAAGAGCAGCCATATTATCTATTGTAGCAGGTTGAAACAGGAGTGGTTCCCCACTCTTGTCTCTTAGATTGAGGGTCCTTGCCACTTGTCAGCTAATCTAGATTCTTTCTGGGCTTCCACTGTCACCTTCTGGCCACATGAATGTCCAATTCGTGATAGTGGTTAAACCAGGCAAACTGAGTTAACATCAACACTCCACTTAAGCATTCTTCATAGAATCTTGGGGTGTTTATATGAGAAATGAGCAGGCTCTGTGTATATCTATGCATTCACAGATACACAAACAGTCTTCTTTGGTAAAACCACAGACATGTTAATGTTTGGGTGCTTGCTTTCATCTCATTACATTACATTACATGTAAGGCATCATACATTCATTACGTTACATCATATGACCATTAGGATGTTACACTTTCATAAGGACTGAACTTTTATCTCTTTGCACCTTTTTAATAGTTTTGTTTTTGTTTTGTAATAGTTAACACACATAGGAGCAGTACCCTCTTAAACAATATAATGTACCCATTTATCCATCATTGTCATTACCATCATCATCTTCAGGATCTTTCATAGTGTCTGTTAAGGCATTATACAGCCATTTCATAAATGCTTTCACATGTACAGAATTCTGTCCCTTGTATGATATCCATAACCATCAAAGAATACCATTTCATCTATAGTTACTATACATCTGCAAAAACACATCTGTGAATACACAGCCATTCAAGGGTTGATCTCCTTGAGTACTGTTAAATCTTATTAACATCCATTATAACCATAAGCATCCTAATGAGCATCCATTATTCATAATGGGACATATATCTATTTCTAACATAAGCCTAAATATGAGGAAAGATTTTCTTTCTCCCACCAGCATGACCTATCATTTACCCTATCTATCAGCATGTTTCAGCATTTCAGGGCAGTTTATCAGTTGTCAGCAACAGCACATTATAGCCCTATTTTCATATGCTGCAGACTGCTAAAATCAGTCTAATCTATGGGCTCTTTCTTGCTTCTTTTATTCTCTTCCTGGCCTCACCTAGGCTATCAGTTATCTAATCAAAACAAATCAAAACACAGGTGCTGAAGGTTCTCATGTTTATAATATCCAATGAAAACAAAGATCTTTAAGTATAATGCTCTGATGGTGTTACTCACTGCAGTCTACATCCCTCTCATTCCCCTAGTGATGCCACTGGGTGCCATCAGCATACTGGTGGCAAACCACAAACCTCTCCCAGCAGTTTCATGTAGCTTGGGGATGGGCAAAACAAAGCCTGAGGAACTCTGTAGTCAAACAGGAATCTTCTGAATATCACTTTCTGGGCTCACCCCTCCAGGAACAAATTGACCTACTGTAAAACAAGTTCCACCCTAGTGAAGCAGCCCAAAGGTCTAGCTGCTGAACCCCCACCCACCCACAGCTAGTTGTCCAGTTCTTGGAGAAGATCATGCACCAAGGTGACTAAAGCCATCTCTGTAACATAACCAAACCTGAAACCAGATTGAATCCATTTCATCCTGGAACTTCTGGAACTGAGAGGCCACCACACATTCCAACGCCTTATACAAAAATGGCATGCTGGACACTGGCTGATAATGTTTCATTCCAGAGGGATTCTGTGAAGTTTCAATGAGGGCCTTAAGTTGCCTCCTTTAGACATGCTGTAAGCTTCCCTTGCTGTAAGGAGGTATTGAGTACTCCCTTTACCCACTCTGTTCTCAATATTGTGTTCTCAGTACCTCTAAATGGTATTCCACCAATAATCTACAGATGTCTCCCAAGCAATCAGCTGCAAATCTATAAGAAATAATGAAGACTGCTATGTGCAGTTTCTATATATAGCTGCACTGGTGTTGTTTCCTAGTTCCATTAATGCAGATGGTATCTCTGTAATAGTTACTGTTCACTCCATTTCATTCTGGTTGTTATAGTTACTGTAGCATCTGTCCTGTACTCCTACACCAGAAAGATTCTGTTTCTCACAATCTTTGCTGACGAAAAGAAAAGAAAAGAAAAGAAAAGAAAGTGGTTACCAGGTATGCTCTCAAAGCACATGGATGAAGTCATTCATATTCTGAGTGTATACCCTTTAAGGGTCATTTGGACTTTGGAAGTAGTGTATCTTAGACTGAACTCAATAATCCATATCCACACAGAACTATCTAAAGAGGAATTTTATGGAACATATGAGAATCAAGATACGATTACATTGGGAAATAGCTCTTCTGACATTAATCTTCTATGATATATTCTACTTCTAAAATTAATTGAACATTATTTAATCATAATCACCTTAAATCTCTTATGAAACAACACTATAACATTATGATCAAAAACAGTAACAATAAAAAATAATCTAATATTACATAATATCTTACTCATGCTATATAAAACTAAATCGTATTATTATTTTTACATCTGAAAAGCCTATTATCATCAGTTCACCCTCTGTTTCATTTAAATAGTCAATCAAAGGTTTCCATTCAAATACAAAATTCTCATTCATTTGACCCTTTAATCTAGTTGTTGGGAATAGCAAACACTATGGTAGACAGTAAATGTTTAGCACAAATAACTGCCTAATACAGCACAATTTCTTTAGAGAAATATCAACTCAGATAAGCAAAATGATAAGGCAAAGAGGATTTAAGATCAAGGCTGTTATGACAACACCTGGTGTCAATATTGAGGGTTAGAATCAGATTGCAAGAGGTGGCAGAGTTTGAGTTTGGAACTAAGTAGTCTTGGGTTTAGAAAGTGCCAACAGAAGAAGGAAAGAGAGAGAGATTGAAAATTGTGGACAATCTCATAGATGATTCGCTAAGATACAAACACACACAATCGGGAGAGCCCTGTCAGTTTGCAGAGAAAGTAGTTCCTGAAAAAGTATGCAGTCATGCCTCCACATTTGCTAAGATTAGGGGCACAGGACCCCCATGAAAGTGAAAAAAACGTAAATAACTCTAGGCTTTTCCAAACCATATTTAACACACACAAAAAAAAGTATGATCACCATATTCAACCCACCATGGATTCCTTTGAGGCATCAGGGTTCTTTCACAAGGCAGAAGTGGGTAGTGGATAGGGCTTACTACCACCTCCACTGCTGTGCCACTGAATTTTCAATAGGGACTTAGAAACCTTATTCACAGTTTCTCAGTCTCATGAGGCTTGCAGTCCTTGTTAAAATGACATAGGGAGGCTGCAGAGATGACAGCAAATACTCAGTGAATAATTAAATCTGCAAAAGTGAAACCCACAAATGTGGAGAGCTGACTGTATTTCAAGTTGACAAAGATTAGCACCCTCTTTCCAGAGGAGAAGTTGGGGAGCACTGTAGTCCTTAGCAGAAAAAAATAGACTAATGAGATTTTCTGGGTAAAATTCTGAAGAAATCTGAGAGAGTGTTTGAGGTACATGTAGCATTTCAAGCTTAAGTGACTTCACTTAAAGGGAAGCTAAGCAAGACCTAGGGAGATTTCCTTTCAGTGACTGGTTTAACCCTTCTTTTTCCTGGACCAGACAAATTTCCAGTTCAAATAGCAATTCTCAACACAGCACGTGTGCACGTGCAAATCATAGCAAATATGTTGTGCAAATTACTTGGCAAACCCTGGCCTGGGGAAGAAAGGACCACTCTGGCTAGATTTTGTGTGAAACGTTCAAGTCCAGTCCTCAGCACGAAAGCAAAGATTACTGTGGTAGCTATGGTAACTTGGTATAATTCACAGGGGCAGATTTAAAATAAGCTGAAAATAATAGAAATAATTTTATACATTAGACAAATGCTGTAGAAATGAGTAACAATGCAATAACCTGAAAAATCCTTCCTGCCCCTGCATTTCTGTTTGCCTTGTGTTCATATTGTTTTAGAGTTCAGGAACTGAAGCTGAAATAAGGTGACAGTCCTAGGACCACTGAAATAAATGCATGAGCTAGACACGTTTTCTTTATTAATGCAACACTTGTATAACAAGACATTCTTTTCAGACACAATACATCCAAAGTCACATCAGCAGAATGTACCCCAACATTTAAGAAAGAAAGACCATTTTTCCAAGCATCTATCTGAGCAAAATCCCAACAACTGTCTCAGAGTGCCTCATAACTAGATATTTTATTCATCAGCATACAAGACCATATATTTTGTTTTCATTGCTTCGCTGATAATAGCAGTGGACTTTGCCAATATTTAGCCAGTAAAATACGGGCTGCTATTAACATTTAGCATATCACTGTGTGCATATCACATATCATCATTAGGAATCTTTGTTTAATGTACCCAGCAGAATAACTGTGAGGTTTAGATGTAAGTGATAGCATGTCGTAATTTTAATATCGCTAATCACATTTATCTAAACGGTTTCTGGCCAGAGGGCAAACCTGTCATAACTTTAAAAAAAGGTTTTCTTCCATCTTGATTGCTCATCTGAAATGGCAGGGACATTTTTAGATAGTCAGTGTATACTCTTAATAAAGAAAATGCATGGTTACTTTAGCATGAGACTTGTAGTGCTGTTTTAAACTTTAAAATGGGGCTCAAAGTACTAAACATTTGCTTCCCTTAGCTACAAGACAGCTCAGAGGTATGGCTAAGAGAAAGATGAACAATTGGTTCTCACAGTATCAACACCTGGGAGCTTTACTAGTCTTACGTTACAGATTACAGGATGTGTGGCCAGGAATTTTCTGAAAATCTGGATTATCAAAGATGTCAGCCAGTACTATGTTTTGCTATATGCTGAGAAAGTTATAATATAGTATTCTACCCAGTGCTGAGAAAGACACTATTTCACATATGACACCTGCAGCTAATCACTTCTCTAATTCTTCTTTGGTGCCTGCAGATCTGTATACTACAAATGGTACTCCATATCCCATTAATACCATTCAAACAGGATGATTCTCCCATGCAGAACACCTGCCTGCTTGTTCTGCTTTATTGTGGGAAATTCTCAAAGAAAAGATTTTTCTCCTTGTAAGTAAGCTTGGATCTGACTTACCACTTTCTTAGTATCTTCAAATTCCAGAAACCAGCTGTCGGTAAATACAGTCTAATATCACATATGTAAGATTTTATAGAAATTTTCTCTTGACTTCAAATCCAGTGTTCCCCAGCATGAATTCAGACATACATATTGCTACTGCTGATACTGGTATATTAAGTTCTAACCCCAGTTTTAATTTTATAGCCATCATTTCACTTGATCTGTTCATCAATATTTCATACATTGTTTCAGAATAGCCCTACCTACTTAATGACATTACCATTTCAAAATAAAGAAAGATTCCTAATAGTGCCAGTTTCTCTAATCATATTCTGTATGAAATGTCTAATCTGTAGCTATTGATAGAATGGAAGTTGAGAATTAGATTTTTGCTGTAGCAAATGAAGTTATAACACTTTTAGATCCAATATCTCTAAAAGTTGTCATATTTTTTGAATTTTCCAATGAATATTCACCTCAGCCTCTCGCTCTACCAAAACCACTGCAATTGATTTCAGAAGTTAAAGGAGATATACAAGTGACAGGATATTTCTGTGTTCCTTCCAGATCTTAACAACAGAATTTCTTATCAAATTAGATGGCACCTTTCTATTGACCAGCTGATTAGACTGGATCTATTCTGTTAATGGAGGCCCTTTCCACATGTGGAGGGGGAAATGGGGGAAACGCGCTGAAACGGAGCTTACCAGCAGCCGGGTAAGTCCGTCTCCATGAGGAGCAGCGCGAACTCGATGCTCCGCACTCCTCCGGCGTCCAAAATGGCGGCTTCCGGCTGGCGGAGGCTCTCCACCAACCGGAGAAGCTCGCCAGCCAGAAGCCCGCCTGCAAATCTGCACCGGAGCGCGCCGACGGAATTGCACGGGGCTGCGCGATTCGTGCTTCTTAAAAACCTCTGAAAAGAGGTTTTAAAAAAACACGCAGCGCTGCCAGTTCCGGTCGCTTTGGAGTGGATTGAGGTGTGGAATTATGAAAAGTAGTCCGCCCCAATCCACTCCACGGTGTAGACGACCTCCATGGGAGGTCGCTCTGAACCGTTTTAATACCCCGGTGTGGAAAGGGCCGGAGTTTCTCATCAAGCTGCTTCTCCACATGAAGGTTGTCTTGACCTGAAAAACTGAAATGACTGCGTCATAGCAACTAAAATAGCTGCTTGGTGTTCTGCTTTAATGTTATGGAAAAGTAAATCTGCCCCAATTTTAGTCTTTCTGTGATTTGAACATCTGAGCTATTTTATAGCCTCAGAAAACAGAGAAATGATTGAAGAACTGGGTAGTACCGCTTCTATACACATACACTGATTTCAACTGTGATATGCAAGATCAGAACCTGATATGCAAGGAGGGGAATAGTTGGTCAAACATTAGATTAAAAATTAGATTTTAAGTGCTGGCTGGAGTACCACAAGGCGGTTTCCTTTCAGCCACTGGTTCAAGCTTCTTCTTTTCTATCTGTCCTGAAAAGAAAATAAATTAATATTATAGAATGGTAAAGACTTCTAAATTTCACTGTTCAGTTGATTTTGCTTCTCTCATTCTCAACCCCAAATCAATTTCTCTATTTTTTTTTTTAGGGCCTAATGATGGTTGCCAAGGGGATGGCTAGTCACAAAATGGCCGCCACAGGGGTCCTATTAGTCACAAAATGGCAGCATTCCAGATGTGTCTATATTCACAATGAACAAGTAAAGTGCCCAAGAAACTGAATACTGGTTTCATACGAGCCCTTAATATAAAACTACATAGTTGACCACATACAACACAACACAATATCCATTTTACAGAGGAAAAAATGGATCAGGAGGCAATGCATGCATGCATGCTCACTCTCTGGCCGTTTCCAGAGTACACTGTTATAATGCTATTATTCCACTTTCAACATCCTGTGGAATTCTGGGGTTTGTAGTTTACTGAGGCCAAACAGCTCCCTGGCTGTGAATTCTAAATGCCTCTCCCTAAACTGCAAACCCCTGGATTCCACAGGCTTTTGAAAGTAGAATAATAGTACTATAGCAGTATAGTGTGGAAGTGGCGTCTCTCTCACTAAGTCACACATGTACAACTTTTCTTTTTGGTTCACTCACTAAAAACACTTTGAGCTCTTACATACTACACAGTTATAGCACTATGGCTGCATTTTAACTGCTATGGTAGCATCCTATGAAGCCTGGGTGTTTTCATTTGGTGATGCACTGGAGCTCTCTAGCTGAAAATTCTAAATCTTGTCATTCTTAATTGTCATCAAATTGGCTTCCACTTATGGCGACCCTATGAATAAAAGATCTCCAAGACACCCTATTATCAACATCGGTCCTACAAACTCAGGGCTGTGATTTCCTTGATTGCGTCTATCCATCTGTAATGTAATCTTCCTCTTTTCCTACTGTTTTCTACTTTATCAAGCATGATCATCTTTTCTAATGAGTCATGTCATATCATTATGACTTCTAGGGAGAGTTCAGGCTTGATGTGCTCTAGGACCCATTTACTGGTTGTTTTCTGTAGAGCTCTCATCCAGCACCACATTTCAAATGAATTCTCTTCTCACCAGATTCCTTCACTGTCCAGCTTTCACAACTATACATAGAAACTGCAGATACTATGGCAAGAATTCTAAATACCCTTCCTTAAACTGCAAATTCAGGGATTCCATTGCAAGTTAAAATTAAAGTGGGACCATAGTGTCATAATAGTGGAGTGTGAAAGGGCCCTTTATCTCTTTCCCAGTCTCTTAGAATCACCAAACCCGTTATCAATTCTCCCAGTTCTCCCATTGCCTGCTTTCGTTTCCACTTCCTTCCGTCCCTCCCCACCCCTACTCTTTCCTCTTTTCTTTCCCACACACAGACCTATCGCTTCTTCAGTCACAGGCAAAACCCCAAAAGAGTCTGGTCCATTCTTTTCCCCTGCTGTTCTTTCTCTTTCCCCCTCTTGTGGCTCCCCACAGCCCTCCTCAGCTCCCGCATTTGCCTCTTCAATGACATCCACGCACACGATTGGCTTCCTGCTGCTACTCCTTTAGTGCCTACCGTCTCTCACTCCAGGTTATTAGGCAGCCATGACAGGATCCCTCTTCTCCTCACTCCCTTCCTACCCTGCTCTTAGCAGACAGCTGTGTCTCAAAGACAAAAGCAGACCATCAGTCTCAGGTCATCAACATTTTCTAAACGCTATGCCTTGTAATGATCCTGACTGAGCAGAATGACACCTCACAACTTGCTGGATTCCTGGACAGAATCTGAATCGCCAGTGATCCAAAATTTCTGTCAGCAACACATGTGAATCCGAGACATATTATTTTTAAACTTTTTAATTAAAAAAATTAATATAGATAGGGGCATAGAGCTTTGTGGACAACAAGGGAGATACCCAAATGTGTCTTCCTGGTGCTAATGGATACTGCGTTAGGGATGATGGCATTTAGCCGCCATGGCAAAGCTGTTCTCCCAAGCAAGCACTACTGTGGAGTCACTTAAAAGTTTTAGGAAATAAAATAAAAATAAAATTTGCAAAAGTGAAATATGCCTATCCTGTGCTAGAAATCAGGCTGAATGTTTCCCTCTTAGGTATCAATTAATATCCACCATCCTCTTTCTCTCTCTCTCTCTGTCTTGTCTTCCTTCTTTCCTTGCTTCCTTCCTTGGCCTGATCCTCCCTGACTTCATAGGGGTCTCAATCCCCCCCGGCCAATCTGAAGAGAAAGGAAGTCCCTAACCCCCTCTGCGTGACATCAGATCACACTGTAGTGGATCCCATTTTTCAGTGCTCCACCATATTTTTTTTTAATCCCTGTTTTGGGAATCTTGATTTATGTCAAGCTGAAGGCTTTCCTAAAAAGGCACACTTGTTCCCATGCAGCCCGATCCTATGCCTATTTACACAGAGGGACATTACATGAATGAAAATATTTATACAGGAGAAGAAATTAAAGGGAACTTGTTTCTACGTAAGTAAGACTATACTATAAACAACAGCCTTCTGTAGCCTACATGGAATGTGATATATTTATTCCCATATATAGGAAATATGGTTACGTATGACATTCTTGGTAACGATGTTTAATTTGACCATTAGATCTGATATTATATCAGATATGCATAATAATTTTTATCCATTCTTGTTTACAATAAGCCACTAAGCTGTGGAAGTCTCCAGACTGGTGGCATATTTATAAACCCCATCAGGACAATACAGAGACCCCAATAAACCAATTGTATTGAATAAATGAGAACTTAAGAGCTTATTTTGTGGCCAAACTTTCCAAAGTGGATGGGGAGCTTTGTTGGAATTAGATTTCTTCTGGAGGCCATTTGTTTCATGTCTTAGATTGGCTGTATACACTTACACTCCTCTCGCCAACAGCCGTTAAATGAACCTTAGCTGCAGAAAATATGATGAAGTCAAGGAGACTCAGTAATTCATACGGCATTCATTGTTTGTGTTTCCATTCATGGTTTGAATAGTTGACCTTCTATTAAACTACTCCTACTGACTCTGAAGTCAAAATAGCTCAAGCATTGAGGTTGTTTGCCATTTCGAAGTCTCTGTGTAGCAAAAACGAAACACATCTAATTGGTCACAATATGCTGGAAGTAGTCACATTTTCCCAACAACACTAAATTTCACTGCCTTAGGCTTCAGGCTGCTAACGTGGAGCATAGCAATATGTAGTATATGTTAATATCAGCTCTTCCTGGGTGAGGTATCCATTCAAAATCTCTTGTTATTCACAATGCTTTTTGATTATACAACCATCCCTCCACATTCATAGCGGTTAGGGGCACAGGATCTCTGCAACAGGGAAAAACCATGACTGTTTATAGGCTATAGTGGGGAGCATGTCAGCCACCCAGTTTTGCCTTCAAGGTGGCAGAGTTCCCTTGCAAGGCAGAAGTGGGTGACTTGTAAGACTTGCTGCCACCTCCACTTCTGCCCTATGCCACTTTTAATAGGGACTTACAACCCCTGCCTTGCATTTGCAGTTTCTCTCAGTTTCATGAAGCTTGCAGTGAAACTGCAAACACAGGGTGAGACTTATAAGTTCCTATTAAAAATAGCATAGTGCAGCAGTGGAGGCAATGGCAAATCATCCACAAATAATCAAATCCACGAATGTTAAACCTGCAGATATGGAAGGCTGACTGTGTAAGCACTAACGTCAGTATCAAATATATTCATTTATTATTCTGGGAATGGATGCCACCTCTAATGTTCAAGTGGATAAAAATTCAATTTTGTTTAGCTTCTGTTGAAGGAAATGGCAGGAATGTAAAGACACCATTAAACATAAAGAGGCAATGGGTAAATATATGTTCATAGATTAGAACACAGATTGAAAGACTACAAATTAAGCCTCCCCAAATTGGCTTATTCCAGATGTGATGTCCTACAACTTCTATTATCCCCAGTAATCACTGCCTATGAGAAGTAAACTTGTAACATAACACATCTGCAGGGCATCAGATTGGAGAATTGTGCTACATATTATAACTATGCCTAGATTCTAGAAGAGATACTTCTCTGGACTACAGTTTTCTGAACTGGTGACTGGGAGATTCTGGGAGTTTTAACCCAAAAAAAGTAATTTCCCAAGATTTCTGGATCCAGGATGTAGGTTAGGTATAGTTCCACACTACTCTCATCCATCATTTTAGTGACGTCTGGGCTATGAGCGGCCCAAATTAGTGGGAGAGAGGACACTGGCACTGAGTTATATTTTAAAAAATTCCATACAAAGAGATGTAAATGCTGAAGTGTATTTTAATCTAATTTTCTGCTCTCAGTTAGTGCACTGGTATAATAAAATTGTATCCTGCATCTACTGGAAAGTATCCAGGCCACCTCCCCTTAAGGATATTTAGCTAGAATTTGGCTGGCATTATTCCCCTATTCAGTTCCAACTGTTTTTAAAAAAAAGACTACCAAAAATTACTGTTTCATAAAATTTACTAAATACCAAAAAAGGTTTGCACAGCAAAGGCCCTTTCCACATGTGGGGGGGAAACGGGCGAAAACGCCCAAAAACGGAGCTTACCTGAAGCCGGGTAAGTCCGTCGCCACACGGAGCAGTGCGAGCTCGCTGCTCCGCAGTCCTCCAGCGTCCCAAATGGCGGCTTCTGGTTGGTGGAGGCTCTCCACCAACCGGAGAAGCTCGCCAGTTGGAAGCCTGCCCCCGGCGGATCTGCAGGCACGCACTTGCGCGCACCTGCAAATCCGCGTCGGAGCTGGGTGATGGAGCGGCACGGGGCTGTGCGCTCCGTGCTTTTTAAAAACCTCTCGAAAGAGGTTTTTAAAAAACACACCACGTGGCAAGTTCCGGCCACTCCTGAGTGGATTCTGGTGTGGAACTACGAAAAGTAGTCCACGCCAGTCCACTCTACGGTGCAGAAGACCTCCGTCAGAGGTTGCTCTGCACCATTTCAGAAGCCCGGTGTGGAAATGGCCAAAGTATGAGTGACTGTGTATGAGGTTGTGTGTATATTCTTTCTTTAATCTAGGAACAATGACTTCTTTTTCTTCATTTGATTGAAAATATAAAACTTACAAGGCTGTGTCTGTATGACATACAATGAAGGAAAAGCGTAACATTGCTAAGATCCTACCTCACTTCACTGTAGTGTAAATATCTACCAACAGGGATACTTTATGGAACTCCTAGAGTGTATATAAATGTGGCACAACTCAGTGGTCAATGAGCAACGATTCACAATCAATTGTGCAACTTGTCATGAGCCAGGCTGAGCGTGCTGCCGGTTCAGACTTGGACTCTGATTTAGACTTGGACTCCCAGCCGGGGGAGGATCCCTTGGAGGGGCCTTCGGGAGAGGGGGCTCCTTCAGAGTCTAGGGAGGAGTCTGCCAGCGACCCCACAGCTGTCCCGGGCACGGATCCCGTGCCAGTACCTGCAGCAGATGTTTCTGCTCCAGAGGCAGAGGCTAGTGCTTCTGACTCGACAGAGGCTGGTGTTTCTGACTCCAGCCCAGAGTTTGCAGCAGACCCTCCCCCCATGTTCCTCCAGAGGTGGCTGGAAAAGGGGGTGGTTCGGAAGTCTCAGCAGCTGCGGGAGAAGCGTCTGATGAATCGGCCCTGAAGTCTTGAGGGGCTCCAACTGTGAGCTGGGCCAACGGACATTTGATCAGCCCCAGCTGGGCTAAAGACTGTGTGTTTAAGACAGACGCTGTTGGAGTTGGACACGGGGCAACAACGGTCTATCAACCGGGAATCTGCGTCCTGTGGCATGGGCTTTCTGTTCCCGGCTAAACCTTGCTGTTTGAGTTTGCTGCTCCTTGGACTTGGATGTTTGTTTTGGTGATGTAACCTCTTAATTTCTTTATTACTAAAGCCATAAACTCAGCTCCTGCCTCTGTGTCTGCTTAGCCGCCGCCTGACATTGACACAACTGCAATGTGTAATAATGCATAAAGTCAATGCATAGTGGCAATGCACATATACTACTCTGTGGACTTTAATGCGCTAGTATGTGCATAATGATCTCATGTGCATCTACTCACATCACTGTTAAATTGATATGACATTTGCACATTGTCAAAAAAAAGTCACTCTGCATATGTCGTACAACTTAAATATGTACATGTCCCTAACAGGCCAATAACTGGAGCTGAAAATTGTGCCATCTGAGCCAAGAGGACCAAATAAAAGAATAATGGCCCTTTCCACATGTGGGGGGGGGGACAGGCAAAAACGCCCAGAAACGGAGCTTACCGGCAGCCAGGTAAGTCCGTCGTGACGCGGAGCAGCGGGAGCTCGCTGCTCCGCAGTCCTCCGGCGTCCCAAATGGCGGCTTCCGGTTGGTGGAGGCTCTCCACCAACAAGAGAAGCTCACCAGCTGGAAGCCTGCCCCCGGCAGATCTGCAGGCACTCATTTGCGCGCGCCTGCAAATCCGCGTCGGAGCCGGGAGACGGAGCAGCGCAGGGCTGCGCGCTCCGTGCTTTTTAAAAACCTCGAAAAAGAGGTTTTTAAAAAACACGCAGTGCGGCTAGTTCCGGCCACTCCTGAGTGGATTCTGGTGTGGAACTACAAACAGTAGTCCACACCAGTCCACTCTACAGTGTAGAAGACCTCCGTGAGAGGTCGCTCTGCACCGTTACAGAAGCCCAGTGTGGAAATAGCCAATGGATTGGTAGGATTTTTCAAACCATATGCTTGAGGGTAAAGCAACATTTTTCTGCAGTAGTACAGATTTCCAGATGTGTTCAAATTAAATGAAAAGAGGTAAGATTTGATTTGCAGATTGCTTGAATTAGCACAGTATTCAATTAGGATTGCCCATTCCACAGCTGGCAGCTGCAGCAACAGCAGCTTGATCCAAAATGACAAGCCTAGCAGGTGATACAGTATTTGTATGCAAAAAGCTTCACATACTGATTTCTGTAGATTAAGCTGCTGAAGAAGACCCAAGTAGAACTGGTGTGCTTTTTTCCTTCCTGCTTAGCAGTTCTGTAGTTTAACATGTTTGGAATTGGCTTGAGTGATCTTACAATATCATTCAATATGTTACATGCAATCGATGCAAGGAAATCGAGGATCCTACCTGCTCCTCAGCATTAAGATTTCTGTAAGTAGAGTTAGATGTGCTTAGAAACAATAATTGTTGATAGACAGGGTAGCTTCTAGCTGGTAACATTCTGGTGATGGGAGCTTGGGTGATCCTAGAAGGCACAGCTGATGGATGTAGATGACTTTTCTTAACATCTCCTGACAAAGGACCAAGGCAAGTGAAATATCTATGTGTACAACAGGCAGGCTGTGCTGGAACGTAGTTTGAAAGCAGGCAGACAACAGACTTTGCTTTCTGCAGGAAAATCTTAACAGTATTTTGACATCTGATGGAGAACAGGAAGCTGTGTTCAGCCAATATATTGTGTGTGTAAATAAACCTTTCATCACAGAAACATCAAAAGTCTTCAGTAACATCCTTCTAAGGAAATAGGATTCTGGGCAAGTGCTGGAATCTCATTTCTCAGAAACAGAATGTATATGTGTAACAATATAATATTGTAGAAGAAACATATGACAGACGTACAGATAAACTGGCAGCCTACATTTTTTGTTGGCCATATGGAATGATCAGCAATGAAGAATTTCAATTGTGACCAAAAATATCTCCTATATATCAGATACTCAGGCTGTACTTTGTTGTTGTTTGCTGCCCTCAACTTCAACTTTTGGCGACCCTGTGAATGAGAGATCTCCAGGTTACCCATCAATTGCCCTGCTCAGGTCTTGCAGATTCAGGGCCATGGCTTCCTTGACTGAGTCTACCCATATGTGATGTGGTCTTCCTCCTTCCTCTGTCTCCTACCTTAGCTGCATTACTGTCTTCTCTAGTCTGCAATACCTTCTCATGATATGTCCAAAGTACAATTCTTAGTTTAGCTATCTTGGTTTCTTAAGAGACTGCAGGTTTGCTTTGCTCTAGGACCTGTTTATTTGTCATTTTAGCAGTCCATGGTATCCATAAAACTCTTCTCCAGCACCAAATTTCAAAGAAGCCATTTTTCTTCCTTTCTTCTGTCAACTTTCTTCCTTGTGCAGCTTTCACAACCATACATAGAAAGTGGAAATAAAAAAGGCATGGACAATCCTAACTTTGGTATTCAATGAAATATCTTTACACTTGAGAATCCTGTCTAGTTTCTTCATAACAGCTGGATTCCAGCATAGACACTTTTTTATTTCTTCTTCTTCTGCCTCTATAATTGGAGCATAAACTTGAATTATGGTTATACTGATGAGTTTTCCATGAAGTCTTATTGATCTGCTTTGATCAGACTTTGCATTATATCCTCTGACTGCCTTTGCTACATCTCTCCTCACTATTAATGCCACTCCATTTCTTCTGCAATTTTCATTTCCTGAGTAAAACACTGTGTAATTATCTGATTCAAAAGTATTGCAATGTTTATGCATACCATTTCCTGTTTTACTACGTCTAGCTTCCCCGGATTCATGTTTCTCATATTCCATGTTCCCATAATATGTGTTGTGTAACTTTGGACCTTTCTTTCACTTCTGAGCATGTCAACAGCTGAATGTCCTTTCACTTCTGAGCACATCAACCTTTTAGCTTGAGTCCAGTTGTGTCATCAGCCACAGTGCCACTCATAGTTGTCCTCCTCTGCTGTTTCCCAGTACCTTGTTGAATGTCATCTAACCTGGGAGTGTCATCTTCTGGGACTATCTCCTGTTTCAATTTGGATTGTCTCATCATATATTTTCTTTTTTTGGTGGTAAAAGGCATTCAAAAGGGGTTTGCCATGCCTCCTTCTGTACAGTATGAACAAGTGTTAGCTAGGGTGCTATTAACACTGTTTCTGAGAGATCCTCCACCAATATCACCCTCCACTACTGCTGCTGCCTAGCAGCTGTACGGAACATTTAGGGCCTTATCACACTGTACCTTAATCCTGCATTCTTCCATTTGAAATCTCGTATAGCCATTCTCATGATGGTTGCAGATTATTGATGCTCTCTTTTGCACCTTTGCATCTTTTGTGCCTTAATAGCATCTTCTTCATGGTTCTGTCCTCTGCATTACATCATTCTTGCTGATTCCTTGGCTATGTTGCCAAGGCACTAGAACTGAGGCATGTCATTTTAGAGCCCATGTAGCAGGATTGACAGATGTCTCCTACAGATAAAGAGTTGAAATTGGGACCCCAGAATATCATCTGGATGAACTGTCCAACACCCCTGAGTTTAACCCCTAGGAACAGTGGCTCAGCGTTAAGTTTACCTGGAATTTCAATTACACCTCTAGCACTGAATCTGCAGAGGCTCTCTATTCTTCCATATTGCTATTATTTCTATTCTTCTGTTCTATTCTACTGCTTAGTAGAACAGACAGGAGAAGGGCTGCATCCATGTTCTAGGGTGGCTGACTGGAGTAGTGCTATTAGTGGAATGGGACTAACCTTCCCCAATGTTCTTCTCTGTTTTCTCTTCAGGTGCTGCTTTCCTTCCAGCGGTATATGCCACTACAGGGTCTCTCACACAGAGGGTGGCAGCCGTAGAAAATATAGTCACATTATGTCTGGGGCAGATGGAAAATTCACTGGGCATGGCTCTCCAGTGGATGGAGAAGTGCCAAAGGGCACACTAACAGCACTTAATAAAGGTTCAAATTGTATATAGTTGTAAAAAATTAATATATATTTTATTATGTACATCATTGTACGATGGCATTTTGCTCATTTACTGCTGGATTGGTTGCTCTGCAGGTCTGTCTTCAGCAGCCACAGAATACTGAGTGACTGTTAAAAGAAAAGATGAAATGGGAGGAGGGGATGAAATGGATTGAGATGAATCCTTAGAACAGCAATACTCTATGCCTGCAGGTATATTCCACTGCCAATTTGCCTTTTTCAGGTATTATATTCATTCCTCACTCCTCAGCTCAATTGCTTTAATTAGCTGACAGCATTTTCTTCACACTTGTGACTAGAAAATATTACTGCGCTTGAATATATGCAGTTTGGTCATTCTTGCTGTAGGAATGCTTTCTTTAACTATCTAGGCTTTCCCATCCTAGCATTCTCCGTACTTATTGGCTGTGCAGATGCAGGATAGTTGAAGTTATAGTGCCATACATCCAGAGAAAGTTTGGGGATGGCTGTGAGACAGGAGTGGGCAAATGCAGTCCTTTAGATATTTTGGACTTCCAATTGCCAGTAGTCCTGGAGAGCAAAACCAATGGTGAAAGTTTATGGGAACTGTAATCTCAAATCATCCAAAAGTCTGCAGTTGTGCATATCTGCTGGAACACACCCCAGTTTGCCCATCCCTACTGCCTTGTAAAAGTCAGACATTGGAGTATAAAAATTCTCATCAACTGCACCATGGCTGAATGGTTTTATTTCATAATACAAGGCACATTGTTATTATTACATATAAGTGAGCTTGAACAAAAATGTAGGTGTATGGAACAAAGAGGGGGAAACTGGGCTTCCCATCACAGTCTCCCCCCAGGAGCCCTGGAGGATTAGAGAATCCTGCTGAAGGAAGTCAGCTATGTGTTTGTGAGGACGAGGGATGTAAATCAAACCAGTGAGAAACTTAAACTAGGAAGAACACAGAGGTGTCACTGTTCTGATTTGCAACAATGAGTTGAATGAAATTGATGGCTATATATGAACAATTCTCCCATATGCAACAAGAAGTCAGTCAGAATGCATGACCAAAATTTGGCTGGTGGGAATGAAGACAGGCAGGACTTTTTAATAAGGCCAGAAAGTCACCAATATGGGAGGGGAACAAAAGGAGTGAGGGATCGCAGGATGGCAAAACACATGTCCCAAAGAAGCAGTAGGTACAAGTTTAACTGCTGCTTTTTATTGTACAAAAGAAAAGGTGCTGGTGATGGAGCAAGACTGAGGGAATGGTTATGATGACTTCAGATGTTTGCATGTACCATGTGAATGAAAAGCATAAATGCAGGAACACCAGCATACTAGCAGACACAGTTACCATAACTGTCAACCCATTTGGATTCCCTGAGAGTTAGGAAACTGAGAAAGAGAGCAGAATGAGTATGTGTACACAAGTACAACCATTTGTGGAATCAAAGGTACACATACAGACAAAAAAACACCTTCATTGTATCTGACTGTATATCTGACCCAGTGTGTCTTTTTAAATTTGGCTTTCACAGTTTGTGTGACAGACAAACATAGACTATGCTCTATGTGTTTCTTGTGTCTTCTATTTTTACAACTTGAGACAGAAAAGTGGAGAGTTACTGTGCAACAATAATACATTGCAGTGGATAGGGCTCAAAGAGCCCTATGTATTATTTCATCACTGTTTCGTCAGGTTTTCTGTATCCTTATGGGTCCTTTCCGCACTACACTGTTATAGTGCTATTATTCCACTTTCAACATCCTGTGGAATTCTGAGTATGTAGTTTACTGAGGCCCTCTAAATGCCCCTCCCTAAACTGCAAACCCCCGGATTACATAGGATGTTGACAGTGGGATAATAGCACTGTAACAGTGTAGTGCAGAAATGATCATAGTAGCAGCCCCACCACTAAAACTAATGGGGTTAACAGAGTCAGGCCCTATTGAAGTAAAGCTGAAAATAATTGCATATGAGGAAGTGGGTTTGTACTTCAAGGAAGTTTAAGCTAAAATAAATCAACTAGTTTTACAGATGTCTCAAGTCTCTTTCCCCATTCTTTCCCTTCTTTTTATATCAAAAACTATTATTCTTTTCCTCTAACAATTAGCCTTTCTGACTAGTGCCACCTAGTGGTCATAATAGTTTTACAGCTGACACCCCCGGGGAAGCAAAATCAAGCTGTAGTGTTCTTGGTATGGCTGATGGGCTTTGCTAGATTTAGTAAAAGTTGTGCTGAGCCTTTGAAGAATTCATATTTATTTTACAGTATATGCTAGATGTTCGGACAAATTAACAGAGACTATAGCTGAGGCCAACCAATGAGTCATAAATCTTTGCACGTCTTCCTGAGTTGAAGTCTCTTTCACTTCACAGATAACAAGAGCTCCTTTTTGCAGCTAGATTATCTAGCTGTTTAAAAGGACAACAGAAAAGCCACCAGCAGAAAGAAAACCAAGCATAGTTAGATCTCTAAAAAATTGAAGCAGTAAGGGGAAACTGGCTGTACTAATAATAAATGTCATCCCCTAATCTAGGTCATGCCTTCATTTTCTACAATCTGAGGCAGGAAAGTGGGGAGTTAATGCAGAACTATAATGCATTGCAGTGGATCGGCCTCAAAAAGCCCCCCAAATCTTCATCACTGTTTTGTTTTGTTTTCTGCCTCAGATTGTAAAAACAGAAAGCATGAGAGCCAGTGTGGTTTAGTGGTGAGTGTTGGACTATGACCCTGGAGACCAGGGGTTGATTCCCTGCTTGGCCATGGAAAACCACTGGGTGATACATCACACAGTCTCAGCCCCCGTAAAACCCTATGATAAATTCACCTTAGGGATGTCATAAGTTGAAACAACTTGAAGGGACACAAGAACAACAACAACAATCTAGCTCCTTCCATATGTTTGAGCCTTCAGTTCCTGTTGCAGCTGACCATTAGCCTTGCTGCGTAGGGCTGATGGAAATCACAGAATCATAGCTTGGGAAGTGACCACCCCTCTGCCATACAGGAATACAAAACCAAAAGATGCCCATCCAACCTCATTTTAAAGACCTCCAAAGATAGAAAGTCATTTAGAGTTGTAGTCCAAAACATGGGAGGATCATAGGTGGAAGAGGCCTGCCTTAAAAGACAATCCTGCACAGATATGTTTAAGTGTATAGTTCCATGCACACTGATTTGAATGCAGCCCTCATTGAGCTCACTGGAACTTATCTCTGAGGGAAGAGGTAAGTGTTACAAATTACACTGAGCTGCTGCTATTCTCTTCCTACCTACTGTGTTCAGAGGCTTGGGGACTCTTAGGAAGAAGACTCTGGAATTCTGTTAAGCTTTGAAGTTGCACAGTAAGAGTTTCTATTATAGTTCTTTCTTTGCACACAGCCACAGGCAGTTACCTTTTCCGTCTGAAGTGTGTGCCTAGACCAGGAAATTTTGAAAATTTGCCCTGGACCAGGGAATGGATCTATTTCAGACATGACACTGTTCTCTCCTTTCCTGTGTTATCACTGTGTGGTAATAATATTGTGTGCTGATAATACATCCTGATACCAGGAGGCAGAGAGGATCAAACAGTAGCTCAGTTTTTCTCATAAGGATCCAGACCATATCAGGGCACATCCTTTGCATTTAGAACAAGGGAGACCAACTGTAGACTTCCAGATTATTATTTTTTTAATTTTTGGTCTTCAGCTCCCAGCAACCTTAGCCAATAGTGAAGGATTATGGGAGCTGCTGTCCACAGACATCTGGAAGTCCACAGTTGTCCGTACATGATCTAGACCACATACTTTCCAACTGTCCCTATTTGGCAGGAATACAGCTCCAATTAATCCTCTGTCATTCCATTTTTCCTTCTGCTTTAAAATGTCACAGTTTCTCTCTCCTCCTCCCCAATTTCCTCCTTTGTCCTCAGCTTACTTCAATTGTTGCAAACAGAGTTCAAAGTGCAAAAGTGGTTTGCATTCAGTTGAGCAGGAAGGGAAGGAGAGGAAGGTTGAAATTTTGCCCTTCCCAGTAGAGTCAGGCAAAAGCAAACTGCTGCAGCCTCTCCTAGCTTGTGTGTTCGGAATCAACCATTTTTGCCATCATGACCATACTGTGATATTACTTGGCCACACGTGTTCCATTTTTCACCCATGAAATGTTAGAGGGTATAAGAGCAGGGAAGACTTAAATATCCTAAAGGCACCAGCTCCCACCTGGAAGCCAAGGAGCGTCAGCAGTGGTTTGGATGAGAGACCACCAATGAATACCAGGTGTTGTAGGCTATATTTCAGAGGAAGAAAACCACTGGCAAAACCACCTCTGAGTACTCCTTGTCTAAGAAAACCCTACGAAATTCATGGGGTTGCCATAAGTTGATAGGCAACTTGAAGACACATATACACACATACACACGCATGAAATAAGTGCCAGGCAACTGTTGGGGGCTAGGGCAATGTATTCCCCCCCCAGACACCACAAAGGGACACACACTTCTGCCACACCTCCACAAACACACACACACACACCTTTTTTTCACTTCCAAATGCCCTGAAGCACCCTCCCAGAGATATGGGCAGGGCATTTTGTCATGTTTTCAGCTCCCCTGGCCTGGTTTAGGCCATCAGGGAGGAATCTTTTTCTAAAAGAAGTGACCTGGAAATTAACTCCAGTCACTTCCAGCCCCCTCCCCCCAAAAAAACCCTCCTCTCCTGAGCCTAAAACCTGGGGAAATGGCCATCTTCCCAAACATTATTGGGAAGGGTAAATTTTTTTAAAAAATTATTGACCTTAGATGCTTTGGAGTACCACAAAATTGACTCTGGAGTCCACATGTTGCCTATGGGTCTCACTTTCCCCACCACTGATCTAGAGAATCCAGGTAGAGCCAGACCCATCATTGGACCTCCAAGTAGCTGCCTCAGGCAGCGCATATGAATGCCTTTAAATAAAATAAAATAAAATAAAATAAAATAAAAATTTCAGGATTATCATTATATTTTTCCAGGCAGGGATTGGGAGATGTGCTTATAGGATTTTCTGTCAAAATAACTTGACAATGTAAATTGACCAGGTCTGGACACTTTGTATCATGACTTGGTAGATGGTGCCATTTGCTGTTCTGCACAGGGAGCTAAATGTCTTGGTCCAACATAAGTTCCAGCTCTATCCCCCGATATTTCCAATTAAAATGTAAGAAAGGCAGCAAGTGATATGAAAGTCCAATGCCTAAAAGGCTGCAGACTAGCTGCTTATCAAACTGAATGGAAAGTTTGGAGAAGTTAATTTTTTAGATTCATAACCCATAGTCGCTCAGTCAGCATGGCCAGGCTTAGTCCCCAAAAATGACTTTTCTAAGGTCCAATAATGGAGAGACTAGATAGACTAGTAACCCGTCCTCATATAAAGCAGTGTTCAGTTCCACCCTAAGTAAATATACATACTGAAAGCCATCTTTCTTTTTATACGACTTGAATACTTCAAGGGGTGGTATCTCATTGGTGATGAAACTGTCAGCGAAAGAAAGGTCAAAATCCACTGTAGCAACTTAGCTGAGAAAAGTCTTCCAGCAGACAGTGAAGTCAATGATTAACTTCAACATATATCTATATGTAGTTAGAGATATAGATAACTAGTGTTATTGCATAATAAAGGCAAATCTTTGAATATTCAGTCTCCATTGCTGTCTTTCCTTATTTGACTTCATCCATTTTGAATAATGCAAAGAGTTCTCAAGCTACGCAAATGGTTTATTTCAGCAGCTTAGCTTGAAGGTTTGAAGTAGTTGCCATGATAAAAGCTATCTGTACTTGTAGCACTTGCCAAACTTTTTCTGTTTCTGTTTTTTAATCGTTTGGGAATAGGGTACAGATTCCGGGCATCAAACCCAGGCTGTGTACAGCCAACCCTCTCTTGACATTCGCAAAAGAAACCAGCTTTTCTATTCATACCAGATAATGATAGCAACCAAATAAACATTTACAGCTTTTGGTGATGGGTTGTTTTGACTTGTTTTAAGGACACATGAACATGAGCCAGCTGGCTGAGGGCTCACAAGAGCTGCAGGATTCTCACTCACTCAACAGATACAAGGAAAAACTTGACCAAACCGCAAGTGGCAAAGTGAAGGATATCAGAGCCCTAGACAACAGATCAGACCAAATAAGAGCTTGGAAAAAATTACTTTTGGAGGGTAAAACTTTCAGAACCCCCTCTTTCCAACCAGCATAGTGACTATGATGCTGGGAGACTGAAAGCTATAGTCCAAAAAACAACCTTTCTGTTTGATTGCTATCATTATCTGGCAGTAACATTGGCTCTGGACAGAGACCCTTCAAAGCAGTATCCTTTTTCTTACAGTGGGCAAGCAAATGCTTGTAGCAGGGTTGGGCAAAGTTGCTGACCATGGATTGCATGCAGCTGCCCAGGGCTGTTTTTGTGGCCCCTCAAGAGTCCCCAGCAGTTAATTTTTTCCCAGATTTTATTTTTGGTCAAAATGCCCTAGAATGATATCTACTGTCTGTGCAGGGCATTTCCATCTATTTGGAGTCCCTCTGACCCCACCTGCAGGAGTTAAAAAAATGCAAATTTTTTTCAAGGAAATTGTTTGCTTCAAAATACAGTACAGTCGAAATACAAAATACCAGGAGGACCCCAAAACATGTCGTCATGTCCCTTAGAAGTAATTTGGAAGCAAATTTTTTTTTCCAGGAGCAGACACAGTGGGCGGTGCTGTCCTCCAAGGTTTCTTATGTGGCCCCCTGGTTTTCCACAGCTTCCAATAGGAAGCCCATGGAAGAACAAAAGTGAAATAACCCTTTCCTATTGTTTCTCCCCAGCAACTGGTGTACAAAGGTATATTACCTCTGAACATGGAAGTGTTACTTCGGTGGAGAAACCCTATCCTGGGGTCTACAATTTTAATATTAAAATATGATTCTGTGTGCCAGAGAGGTCCCCTGAAGGGGCACGTAGGCAGCAATGGTCAAAAGACTGAAAACCAGGTCAGGCCAGTAAAATCCCCAGTCACGTAGCCCTAAGAGACCTCAAGATGTGTAAACCCACAATAAACAAAGGGTCCACAGCCCTAGGAAGCTGACTTGAGGGGATTAGCGTGTCTGCCCCAAGTTGTGCACATATTCCATCAGGTGAGGACCATTTACATGAAGTCACACCACAAAACACAGCCGAAGATCCTGAGACTTTGGCAACACCTTGCAATCTCATCACACAAAGGAAAGTACCATGGTGGAGCTTCGTTATCGCTCCAACACCCATTGTTCTCCCCGGGAAAGGATTAGTCCTCCACATACTTTTTCCCCTATAAATAGTCCCTATTTTTGAGTGGTTCTTTGGATCACTCCCAGTCATCCCAGCAGACCATTTCTCCATCCGTTGAGTGATCCCCTCAGCCCTCTCCGTGCTGAGCCCCACTTCTCCGGCGTTTTTCCTGGACCAAGGACTTCAGGACAAAGGTGCAGTATCACCCCAGCTACACCCCTTCAATTCACCTATCCAGTTTCCTCTCTTTTGCTTCTTAATAGGTCTTGGGTGAGTGTGTGAGTGATTGCATTGGTGCATGGGGCTTTCATTCAATAAAATCATTTATTGGACATTTTTGTTTGGTTTCTGGCTTGGCCTGAACCCCATAAAAACTGGGTAAAAAGACTCCGCTACGTTACCCTGCCTCTTGCATTGCCATTGCTTGTGCTCTGGCTGGTTTCCATTCCCCATCATGTGGAGCACATGGAGGTGTTCCCCCAAGGGACCCTAGAAATCGGGGTAACAGAAGTTTCATTTAGTTCTCAGGGAGGTTCAAATGATCCTCAAACTCCACGTCTTCAAGTGATGCATGAGACAGCCCACTAGGCCATGTGTTTAGCTCTGCCTTCTGCTGTCAGTTTGTGCAAAGACTACCCCCTTGCCAGCCCAATTTGCAAATGGTGGAGTGTTGTCACACTTTCCTTGCAGGGGGAGAGTCCAGTCCACACAGCCTCTTCATGCCTTAAACATATTAGGGGATACCTGCATGCCTAATATCTATTAATAGCTGTATTCTCCATGTCTATAAGACAAATAGGTTGCAAGCCACCAGTCTCAAGCTGATACATGTAGCAGTATTAAACCCTGCTTCCCAGTCTTATAGTAGTAGTAAAGTGGTGGTTGTGATAACTCCTAAAATTTTAAAGGTACAACATCTTGTCTAAAGCACAAAAGAAGGGTAGCAAGATAGGTTAATAGAATTAATAGTGCAGAGTGGCAGCAAATTCTAGGAAACATGGCAGTTCCTGACTATTCTCCCTGCTGCCTCATTTGTGGTGGAGGATGCTATTCCATTGCCAGTGCTGAGATAAGATTCAGCTACAAGTCCAGCTGGCATGTCAAAATGGAATAGGCAGGGTATGTTGTGGATTAGGGCCAGATCAAGTTCCACGCCCCAAAGCCGCTTTGTGGGGAACCGAAGCCAATGGATGATTAATGGATGCAACAGAGAAGAACATTCAGAGATTTCCATGACAAGGTGTGAGGAGAAGGGTTTTCTGACACCATGCTGTCTCCTGCTCTTGAGTGCTTCAGAACCATCCATTTGGTGGATGGCCACACCCCCTACAGGTAGCCACCTTGTTCTTTGCCCCATGCAGCAAAATGATTTGGGCCAGCCCTGTAGCAGTGGGAAAGGTGATCTTTGTGGGTGCACAATGTGCTGTAGATGTGCAATTCTCCCTCCACATTCAGGGGTTTGACTTTCGTGAATTTGATTATGTGTGAGGCACACGCTTGCCTCCCCCTGCTCCATTTTCCTTCTCTCATTCCCTTGCATTCCTCATCCCAGGTTTATTTTTAAAATGGATATTTTTTTTTCCTTGTGGGTAAGCAAAGCCCCCCTCCCACTGCTGGAAGCGTGTCCTTTCTGCCATGTGGCATTATACATTCTACTGTATAATGGCTGATGATTGGTCAGGTGCTCTCTTTGCTCCTACCCCTCCTTTCTCAAGATGGCAAACAGAAGTAGCTAGAATGCCAGAACTCCACTCCTCTCCCTCTGAGGGGAAGTACCTGTAAGCCTTTTACCTTGTCTTTGTTCTTCCCCAGAAGCAAAGGAATGGGAAGGGGGAGCTCTGGAGGGGAATGGGAGGGGGATCGCAGGAGGGAAGTTATTTGTGTTTTTTTCCCACTTTTGTGAGGATTCTGCACCCCAAACCCTGACAAATGTGGAGGGGCCACTGTACACAGAAATGGGAACCTACAGATCAAATGTAGTATTACAGTCAGCCCTCCTTATCTGTAGATTCTGTATCCATGGATTCAACCAACCATGACTTGAAAATACTGCCCCCCCCAAAAAAAAAAAATTCCAAAAAGCAAACTTTGATTTTGACATTTTATATGAAGGATACCATTTTACTACACCATTGTACATAATGGAACTGGCGCATCCACAAATTTTGGTATCAGTGGGGAGTCTTGGAACCAAACCCTAGCAGATACTGAGGGCCCACTGTATTTTCTGTGGAAAGATGACATAAAGCATGATAATGATGCTAGAAGGAAGGCATGTAACTTGCGTTTTTCTCTCAGTTCTCTGCTGGGAAGCAATTTCATTGAACAAGAAAATGAAACTTTCCTCATATCTATGCACTGGTTTTGCATGCATGGGAGTAAACAAATGAAGTGCATACCGTAACTAATTAGCCATGAATGCTATGCACCATTAACCTTATAAAATTGATATTATTTGTCATTTGTTTTTCTTCAAATGAGTAGTCCAGCTGTTCTTCAGAGTTGTATCTCTGCCCCCTCCAGTTTCCTCCATTGTAACATGTCCTTTAAGCAGTCTTCTCTCTCCTTCATCTTCCCTAAAATTCATTGTTAGCCTAGAAGCACCACTGACTCTTTCTGTAGCTAGGCTGTCTACAAATATACCTTCAAGGAGATGGTCAAGAAAAATAACATTTTCTGAGAACATTTTTTTAAAGAAGGACTTTCTTAAGAGTTTGGAATAAACACAAAGTAAGATTTTGTCCTAATACACTTCTTGGGGTTTCCCCACATGAAGTTCTGTTTCAGAGAAATAGTATATAAAGATCAATATATTACATATATTAATCTGTTAACAATGAACAATGGTCAATGCCAAATGACCATGATTTATTGATTCAGGAAGGATTTGATATTAGATTATTTGCTTATAGACTATTCGCAGAATGTTTTAAGATGCATTAAAAACTATTTGAGTTTGAGGTATCTAAATCTGAATTTGAGAAGGAATTATGCAAGGATGATGAACACTTAATTGCTAAAATGTATAAATTATTGTTAAAAATTGAGACAGAAGATAAACAAGTTAAAGACTGTATGATTAAATAGGCTGTGGGCAAGGAAAGGATGTGGGCAAGAAGACTTAAAATTTAATTCAAGTTATGATATTTGAGAAAATTTTTATAAAATGATGTACAGCTGGTATTTAACACTGGAAACATTGTCTAAAATGTGTAACAGTTCTTCTAATACTTGTTGGAAATATAAGAAAGAAAAAGTGACTTTTTCATACGTGGTGGATGTGTGAAAAAGTCAAGAAATTTGGGATTTTGACATATATATTAGCAGAAGATATTTTAAAAATTAAGATTAAACTTGAACCACAGATCTGTCTGTTGAGACTGATGGACAAACAGATAAGCAAGACTGATAGAAGAAATCCCACATTACATGACTGCGCTGGCCAGATTACTGTTGGCGTAAAGGTGGAAACAGATTGTGGTTCCAACACAAGATGACTGGGGATCCTGAAACTTTTGACTTGATTGAGATGGATAAATTAAGTCTGATGTTGAAAGATGGATTGATGAGTAATTTTAAAAAGGATTAGGATAGAATCATGATATTTTTCACTAAATGTTAGGGAAGCTTTTGGAAATTTAGGGTATAGATCGTGATTATTTTTAACAGAAGTATTTTTATATTAGTTGTATTGGCACAAACTAATTTTAAAAATCAACTATATTAGTTTTACTATAGTTTTGCTTATTATATTGTTATACAGTACCCCCTCCACAATTGCAAGGATTAGGGACACAGAACACTAGCGAAAGTGGAAAAATCACAAACAACTCCCACCCCCACGATTCCCCTTCAGAGCTCCCCCTCCCATTCCTTTGCTTCTGGCCCCAGTGTTGGGGGCAGGGGAGGGAAAAAACACACAGTAAAGGGCTTACCGGTACTTTCCCCTCAAAGGGAGAAAAGCACATTTCTTCCCTTCTGGTTACTTCCAGCGGCTATCTTGAAAAGGGAGGGGTAGGAGCAAAGAGAGCACCTGACCAATCGGCAGCCATTACACACCCTAAAGTGCAGCCACATGGGAGAAAGGACATGCCTCCAGCGGTTGCTCACCCAAAAAGAAAAAAAATGTCCATTTTAAACACAAGCCTAGCAAGGCTGGGGTGAGGAACGCAAGGGAATGGGGGGAGGAAAACGGGCGGAGAGGCAAGCACGTGCCTTGTGAATAATCACATTCATCAAGGTCAAACCTGTGAATGTAAAGGGAAGACTGTATTTGTTAACAATTTAGAAGAAGTTTATCAATATTTTAGCTTATAACCATCAACTGAGAGGTGGGAAGTTAAACTACTCTTAACTCTTCTTTTTTCTTTTTGTGTATTGTTTTGTATAACCTTACTTGTTTTATATATTTAAATTTCTATGTGTTTAATAATTTTTTTTAAAGGAACATTTCAGCAAAGTATAGCTTCAAAGTATGGGAGAATTGAAGATATCCTCAGTAGATCTACTTCTCAGAGCTGGTCTTCATCCTCTTTGCTTCTATTCCTGTTCCCCACCTACTAGCCCCTTTCTCTAGACCTAATCCACAGAGTCAGTCTGAAGAAGAAAGCAGAGGCTCCTTCTCCTTGCTCCTCATTCACTCAGAGGTAGCAGGTAAAGAGAGAAGTAAAGCAAGGAAAAGGAAGCTTGCAAATTCTTTGTTACTCTAGCGTCACTGACTGCCAGTCCATTTCAAGGCACAAATCAAGGTGCTGGTTATGATCCATAAAGCCTTCTATGGCTTAGGTCCAGGATATCTGAAGGATCGTATCTTCCTGGCTGAAATTTGAGATCATCGGAGGTGGCACTTTTCTCAATCCCAGTGCCTTCACAGACATGCTTAGTGGAAATGCCAGTGACGACCTTCTCCATGGATGCTCCTACATTCTGGAATTCCTTTCCTCAGGAGGCTAGGCTGCCTCCCTCCTTGTTGCCCTTCTGTTGTCAAGTGAAGATTTTTCTCTTTCAGCAAGCCTTTGGGAACTGATTATTTTATTTAATGGGCTTTCTCTTTAAGCAATGCAGTGTTTTTTAATCTATGTCTTAGATTATATTTTTAAATTGGTGTTTTATGGTGGTTTTAATTCTCTAGACAGTTTAACATTATTTTAACCATAACTTTGTGTATGTTTTTAGCCATATATGGTTGTATCTAGGGGCTTCTTCATGCTAAAGAATTATAGCGCTATTATTTCACTTTAACTGTCATGGTTCTGTCCTATAGAATCCTGGGATTTGCAGTTTGGCAAGGCACTAGAGGAGCTCTCTGGCACAGAATTCTAAATGGCCCTCCCTAAACTGCCAACCCCAGGATTCCATAAAATGAAGTTGTGTGAATTAAAGTGGAATAATAGTGATATGATCTGTAGTGTGAATGGGCCTCCTTTCTATTCTGTATGCCACTTGGAGTCCCACTTTTGGGGAGAAGGCAGGGTAGAAATAAAATGATTGGTTGATGGATCAATTGATTGATTGAAAAGTAGAGGATGGACAGAGCAGTGCAGGTGGGCCCCCTTCTGAGGCATGTGCCAGCCCAGCAACTCCTGAAAGTATACCTGAGTATAATCAACTAATTTGTTCCTTCCTCCATCGAAACCAAAAAATGCTGTCTCTTAAGCTTGTTTTTCTTCAGACTGTCTGATAATTTACTGCATATGAAAGATAATGTCCCAGTGGCTCCCATTCATACGCCCTTATAAAGAAATCTAGAGACTTGTTCTCTGCAATGAAACATTTCAGAACATATTCATTTCAGACAGAAAGCATTTTGGAGATCAGGCATCTTTTGTTAATTTCTGAGCCTTTGTCACCTAATTTGATTTAAATAGGAATACCTGATACACACAGATGTTGTCATCTGAGCTGGAATACTACCATATTCTGTTTCGGTTTCCAGGCATTAAAAAGGATGTTTGCTTTTGTCTCAGAGAGAGCCTGGGCATTCTGGCCTGAGAATAGAATACCTTTAAAGAAGTAGAAGTACACTGGGAGGAGTGGGAGACTGTAGGAGGGACGAAGAGAGACAATATAATGTATATGATAGGTTGTCGGATTTGGATGCCAGATGTTCATAAATGCTGGATTCCAGTCTTTGGTTAGCCATGAGAGTTGCTGGGTGGCCTTGGGTAAGTTTATATTTTGCAAATTAGATTTATGTTACAAAAAGCTAAGTATCATAGCGACAGAATAAACAAGTAGCTGTCATGTGTAAAATAGACTGAGTACACATATTTAACCTGTATGTAAGTATATGACATGCTATTTTCATTGTTGATATCTTCATAGGAAAAAAAAGTAGTACACAGAAGATTGAATAAAAATAAGCATTCATTGGGCTACAATATTAAGCATATATATGTAAGCCTCTGAGGGAAAGAACAGTCTGAGTAATGGCCACCAATGTGAAAGCCAGTGTGGTATATGTAGTGGTTTGAATACTGGACTAGGTCACTGGGAGACCAGGGTTTGAATCCCTGCTTGGCCATGGAAACCCACTGGGTGACCTTGGGCAAGTCACACTTTCTCAGCCTCAGAAGAAGGCAAGGGCAAACCCCCTCTGAACAAAGACAGAAAACCCCAAGGATAGATTTGCTTTAGGGTTGCGATATGTCGGAAATGAGTTGAAGGCATGCAACAACAACAATGGCCACCAGAAGGAAGAAACAGTAGAGCCTGAATCTTGTTGTTAATCCCCTGTAAAGAAAGCCTATGAAATCCATCAGATTTATTTAGGTGGCAACTTACCATTCAACAATTGATTCAATGGGTCTAATGTAGCTGCAACAAGCAACAGAATTCCAACCAGGTTTGCCAGTTCAGAATCCTTCCAGGCCTTGAAGTTTCCAGGCCAAAATCTGAAAGCTGGGATTGACCCCTGGTGATGTCACTGAGCATTGAGTATCAACCACAGTTACTCACAACCTGTTATTCAAACACACCATACACAAACACAAAACATATCTTTATGTTTGGAAATTAAGACAAAAATCGTAAGGTAAAATAAGAGGATTATTCTTTCTCACCTACTTAGGGAGATGAAATAAGGAGCATTTAATCTAGTCTACTTGTTTCTAGCCAGAAGGTGGATGCAGAGCAGAGCAGATGGTGAGCCCTGATACTGCAGTGACTGGGAGGGACGGAAGAAGCTAGCTAAGTAAATAAACAGATCCGTAGGGAGTCTATTAGCACACAAATCAAATAAACCTTGAAAATGTTGTAAGCTGCTGCTTTACTAGCTAAGAGAGAAATCTGCACACAGTAGTCTAGAGTTTGTCTGGAGTCTTGTTTGGAGCTGAGCCCACCAAACCTGGAGAATCTGTGTCCTTGTCTCCCACCTGGAAATGACTCATGAAACCCGGGAACTCAGGGCCAGATCCTGAATTCTGACATTCCTAATTCTATCCTACAATTGCATATACGCCAACGTAGGACCCAAAGCTTATCGTTAGGCAGAATGAGGCATCTTCCTCTGGCAGCAGTTCTTGGGAAGCGGCAGTGAAGTGTTAGAAGACAGAGTTGTATCTGCCCCATGGCCTGACCTCCCGCTGCCTCAGGCTCTTCTGGAAGCAAAGTAGACAGGTATTCTACCACTGAACTATGGTTGATCAGGGAAGATCTCGTTATAGTCCTGGAAGGATTGCAGAAGACTCACTGGCATTATGTTAATGAGCAATAAACTGACTGTTTAAATGTACAATCCTAATCTGTTATCAGTGGGGCTACTAGTACACTTTTTTTAGGATTTCAGTCTAAGAGTTAGTTGTAACTTTTATGCCAGTAGTTTTCAAATATAAAATACTATTTGGTGGTGTTTGCTGCAGTGTCAGATGCTCTGCTACCCCCATCATTAGACAGTGAGGCAGCCAGCTCAGGCTGAAGCTGCCAAGGTATAATGAGACTTTTGGACATAGCTGTTTGTGATATGCTGCCTGGCCTGTGCAGCTTAAGTGAGCTCGCAGACCTTGGGTGTGGAGGAATCCACTGGCCCATGCTGAACTGAGATTCAGTTCCCAGCCCAGTCCACTTCTGTACATGAAATGAGAAGAGATGCCATTTTGTCCTTTGCCTCAGGAATTAAAACATGTTGGAATGGTCTTTGGAGTTTGAAATGTGGCACAACTTCCTCAAGAAGGATCTGTCTGAGGAAGGCCTGAAATATCTCATCATACATTTGTTAGAAGTTTTGAAGAGGTGAGGAAGAGGTTTTTTCCTCACTACTGACTGAAGCTATTGAGCTACTGTAACAGGCTTCTGCTAGGCTAGAAAACTTGGCTTAGGACCTACCCACACTGATTAAAAATACCAGAAGGTCCCAGGAGGATTGAGGAAGATGATGATTATCTTGAGAACTAACGGCAGAAGCTGGAGGAACTCATGGCAGAGGAGTATAAAGAACCAGGATAATGCAAGTGAAATAATATCTGTTAACAGTAGAACAAGTTGACATTCTGTTCTTGGAGAAGTATGAGTCTCTGGTTATGCCTCCAAGCATGTCCCATATTGAGTGAATGTTCATGAAGGTTAACAGCACATAGACTCCTAAGTATTACAGCAGTTCATTTGTAGGAAATATGACAGTCTCTGTGATTTTGAGACTCAAGGTAAAATTGTTGTTGTGACATCATTGAGTATCAACCACAGTTGTTCACAGCCTGTTATTCAAACACAGCATACAAAATCTCAGTCCAGACGTCAAGAGTGGAAGGGAGCCCTGTACGCTGTCTAGTGAAATCCCACAACCAGTGTAAGAAATCCAGAAGTGAGACATCTCCCCTTTTACTTAACTGATTCCAGTTTCAGACTATGTTTAACCTTACAAGATTTCTCCATGTTTAGAACTTTACAGAACCAACAGCATCTGAAACTGAAGAACCTCTGCTAGGAAATAACATAATCGGATTTAGGCCCAATCTATTTTTCTGGAATAGTCAACTGGTAAAACCTGACTGGCTCTTTTTATATGGAATTTTGATTATTATCATGGAAATTTGATAAATTAGGAAGATGGAAATATCTTTCTAAATTATTTCTGATTAACTTCATGAATCGTGACATTAGAAGTGGATTTCACAACTGATTCAAATAATACTCAATTCCAGAAAGGATACCTATCTAGTCTCCACTGGTCTTAAATTTCTACAGATATGTGAAATATAACCACTGTGCCAGATCTCCTTTGGAAACTATATGTTCTGAAACCCAAGGCTGTACTGAAAGCAGTAAGGAAGTCTGGAGCCATCTGGACTGAAATTTTGCAATTCATTTTGGTTGGTATAGCAATAATCTAAATTTTTGAAATAAATATTGGCATGTTCCGCAGCTACCTTCTGGGCTAGAAGATATTGCAGTGCTCAGTTTTTTCCTTATTTAAACATTTATAATTTTGGGAATTTCCCTTATACCAGACCCTTATACTAACCACAAGACCACAGGACATAAGCTTTCATTCTCATAGATTGTGGAAGGTAGTGGGCATTTTGAACTTGGGGATATATTTCTAGTTTTATCAATGTTACATTTATCTTGTTGAGGAGACAGATAACCATATTAGCCAACTGCAGCAAAACCAAGGTCTGCTGTTGCTGCTACTGAAGCTTCCAAAAAAAAATAAAAAATAAAATGCACAGGTAAAGTTGTGTATTGGGGATGCATGTGTTCAGATATCCAGACATCCAAGTAGGGTCCCAGACTTTCTGCTTTGAGAGCTCAAGCTTCAGCCAACGCAAACAGTTCCTACATGCTGAACCTTACCCTGGCTCCTGGCCCAGGCATTATATAAATAAGACATCATAAAACGAAAAAACAACCCAGATAAATATTTACTTTTGCTTTCACTGCATTTTGTTCTCTTTCTTTTCTCTCTTCTACCTCTATAAATGAAGCCACTGCCAAATTAACTCATTTCCTTTCGTTCACTTATCTTGTGGGGCATAAAACAAAACTTCCACACTTTCCAATTGCATCCAAACTAGGAAGTTCAGCCTTTCACCGACCCTGGACTTGACAAAGAGTCTTCTTCCCTCAGCTGAAGACCAACGGTTTTATCCAAAGCTGAAAAGATGAAGGGAACAGTCTTCTTCCTTTTTTTCTGATCAATCATTCTTTAAACAAAAAACTGACTACAACAAATCAAGCTGAAGAGTCAAGATGTGGTTTTAATTTGACGTTCGTCCTGAACTGTATACATAGGACCATCTCTCCTGTTAACTATTAATGCCTAACAGTGATGTTTACCACTGAGTGATTACACTGTATGTGGGGTTAAACAGAACACACATTCACTCTGCCATTTTTCACTTTCCTTTGGAATAAATAATAAACAGAGAAACCTGCAACTTTTCTCAGAATCCACAGTGGACAAAACAGAAATAATATTTATTTGTTGCTTCCTTTGATCTTTCTTTCTTTCTTTCTTTCTTTCTTTCTTTCTTTCTTTTGGCAGGGGTGACACGGCATAATGTAATCAACTGCTTCCTTGATCTATGCAGTTCCTCCTCTAACAAATGTTGAGTCACTGATTGCAGTAGTTTTAGGACAAATCCAATAAGACTACCCCTGTAGTACTAAGAAACAACAGTGGAAGACACGTGACTCTGCAAGTTAGGATAGGTACATGGGTAATCTTGGGAAGGAAAATAGCAGGCTAACATATATTGGATCCAGTCTGATATGGTGGGAAATCCAGTTGTGGATCTCTCATATAAGGTTTAAATTAATTTAGAGTTATTGTTTTCCATTGTAGTGTAGATCACGAGGACAGCTCCTTTAAAAGAGGGCACAAATGTCATAGTGCAGGAGAAAATCTAAAAATGGTTCTCACAAGAGATGAAAACTAGAAAACTATTTTACACAGAAAGAAGAAATACAGTCCATATCTGTGGTTTCTCAAATCCTATCACTTGTCTGCCATAGTCATCAGGCAATATTATATACATTCTGCATGTCTAAGTCATGTGTATCCTCCACAAAGTGTTGAAGATACAGTGGGCCCTTGGTATGCACTAGAGTTTGGTTCCAGGACCTCCCCCACCCCTGAATACCAAAATTCACGGATGCTCAAGTCCCATTATATGTACAGTGGTGTGGTAAAATAACATCCCTCATATGAAATGACAAAATCACAGTTTGTTTTTTTTGTGGGGTGAGTGGATGGTTTGGTTTGGTTTTTTGAAAATTTTCAAGTCATGGCTGGTTGAATCCGTGGATTCAGAATCCATGGATATGGAAGGCTGACTGTAAATTATTGGCCAAAACCTTACTAGGAAGCATTACTCTGAAACAGGGGTTGGGAAACTTCCAGGGGTCACGGGACTGTCCCAGTCTTCCTCAAGATGTTGGTGGAACACTTCTGTGCTACCACAGCTGATCTTCTGATATTTTTTGGACACACACGGTCCTAAAACAACCCAGAGCAATGGTCAGAAAATAGGCTGAGCTCTTAGAAAGTCTTCTGGGAGCAGGACTGGCTGATCTGAGGGCAGAAAATTTGAGGAGGCACTTTCCATCCTTGCTTTAAAAGTTAATATTTGTCTGCACTACTTTTCCAAAAATGTTGTTGATTGTAGAAACGAATCTGTTATCTGTTAGTTGCATGTTGCTAAACTATTACTTTAATTTTTTTAAAAAAATCATTTTAAAATTAAAAATATGTCACAAAAGTTTCCTCACCAGTAACGTTTTTCGCTGCTGACTTGCAGTCTTGTCTTTTACAGCCTAGCTATTTTGCCACTTTCCTCTGTCCTGCCCCCCAGGTTCTTACTATCAGTCAGAATAGTGCTGTTTTGAAATAATGGGCAAATATTTCTTGTTTCTTTTTGCTTTGTTTGTTTTTTAAAATGCAGCATTAATGTAATGCAATTATAATGTAAAAAAAGTAATGAGTAATGTGATTCCTGTTTATGCATTACTGCCAAGCCCTTGTCCAAGTAGAGAAATGATCTAAATCAGCCTTTCTGTATCTTTTCACCCTGGAAATATCCTTGGAATAATTTTCAGGTCTCAAGGAACCTTGCATAAAAAATATTATATCCACAGTTCAAAGATTTTTTTTTTTAATCGTGGAATCCCCAGTGACCTTTCATGGAATCCCAGGGTTCTGGGGAACCTTGGTTGAGAAATTGTGATCTACATACTGAACGAGAAGCATGCCAAGTACAGGTTGTATGTGCCACAGACCCCAATGATTTTTCTGTCCTTGAAACCGGGCAGTCCTCAAAATGTTGCCTGATCTTGTCCATGAGGGAAGAAATTAGCATGACAATATTTCTCCACAGGACAGCCAGGCTTTCTGAGTGTTAGATGTTTCAACCAGCAATGTGCCAACTCTGCTAAAACCATGTAACTGGAAATGACATGCCCAGTATTTACTGAATAAAATGGGTTGGATTAAAAAAAAAAAACTTTTGAGAATTATACCCATATAAGTAAGGTATAAGGGTCAAGGTATTTATGGTAAGATTTAATATCATTAAGGTATATGAAGGATTAAACTGTTTTGTGATAGGTCCACTGCCTGTCCAAATACTTGTGCATTAGTATGCTATCTCGTTCTCCCAAAATAGCCGAAAAATAGAATGACCTTTCCATTCTGCCTCCTGAAGAGCTGGATGCGATTCAAGGGCTCATGTACCTCCTTCTGGTCACATCAACACTAATGATGGCTTCTTCTATTTTGAAATTATTATTACCAAGAAAGGTATGCTCATGGGGTAGGATCAAAACTCAGTCACAGTTTGAATATGATCCACTGAAATAATTGCTAAAATAAGCCCCACTGATTTCAGTGAGTCTTCCCTAAAAATATAACTGTCTGGATCCAACTCTCTGGTTGTTTTCAAGCCAGTCTCCCTCTCTCTTTCCCACCTTCCATCTCTAATGTACCTTATGAAGCTATTGTCAAGAAAAAAAAAGGAGAGAAGAAAACCCAGATTAATCCTATGTATTCCCCTACCAACCCCCCTGAGGAAAGACTAGGAAACCAATACCCTGTATTATCAAGTGAAAGCCACAAAAACAGAAGAGTTTTTTTAAAAAACTAAAGAAAAGAAAAGTTTTGAAAAATTACACTCTATAGCTCCCCAATCTCCCCACCTAGGAGTTGTAGTCCCCCCCAAAAAAGTAACTTTTCCCAATTCTAAGAGAAACTGATTAGACATGAAACAGCAAGGCAGGGGAGAGGGGAGAGAAAGACTTCTAACCAAAGAAAGCAACCCTGTCCAAACCATTGGGTTCAGCTGTGAGTTTCAGTACATAACATGCAAATAGATTTTACCCTCTCGATCATCAGCTCTTGTTGTGCTGTAGAACACAAAAAAGTGTCTTCTCCTGACACCCTTTCACACTGCACAATTATAGCACTATGACTCCACTTTAACTGCAGTGTAATGTAGAGTACTGAGAATCCTCAGTCACAGAGCACTAGTGCCTCACCAAACTACAAATTTCAGGATGCCATCAGATTCAGTCACATCAAAGGTTAATCATAGTGCTATAGTTGTTTAGTGTGAAAGAGCCCTGGGATGGTTGCTATAATGTTTTCTCTCAGGAGAATACAGGTTAATGGCATGCCAGCCAAGATGGCTGATGTTCAAACTATCAACTTTAGCCCTGGACATTCCTAAATTAATCCTTTTTGTGACAGCTTAACATCAAACATTCATTGGTTATCCTAAATGCAGCCTCTTTAATGTGCCTGTAACCACCACAAAATTTATTTAGGGTGTACTCCTAAGGAGAACGGAGCAGAGAGATGGAGTGTCTCAATGCTGAAGTCTCATATTCATCTATCCTCTTGCTAGCAGGAAAGAAGTTTAAAGGAAGCTGTTCTTCAGCCCTCCGTCCCTACAGGGCTTTGCTTTTCACACCTACAAAAGAAGCCTTTGCATGGTAAGCAACGACTGGAAACACAATTAGACAAACTCTGAGGCATTCTTGTTTGGTGAGCAGGAGTTTGGAGACTGGAAGAAACCATGGACCAAATGAGCAAATTGTCTCTTTACAACCAGTAGCAGAGGCCAAGCACACTTTTTCATTTGCATTGTGAGAAAACTTTTGCTGATCCTATATCCTTGAAAATTCTGCTAGAAGACATAATACAGAGGCTGTTTGGGGTCAGAAGGTGAATGAGAGATTTGTCTCCCTCTCTAAGACATATTCAGCACTACACTGTTATAGCGCTATTATTCCACTTTCAACATGCTGGCCCCTCCCGGAACTGCAAACCGCAGGATTCCATAGGATGTTGAAAGTGGAATAATAGCACTATAACAGTGTAGTGCGGAAAGGCTCCAAGTGAAGGTCCTTCTTGACTACCTCAGCAGAGGAAAGCCAGTCTTATTGCTCCAGGCACTGTCCCAGGATCATAAGACTGCAGCTTTAATTTCTGATTTTAAATCATAAACACCAAAAGAATTTGTATAAATATATTTTTAAAAGGAATACAGCTATTTTTAGAATATTATTATTATTATTATTATTATTATTAACAATTAAACAACATTAACTAATGTAGTCACTCTAAGACATATTTCAGAATTTACTGTGTACACATTTTGATTAAGTGTGACACTGCATCTTTCAAGAACAAACTCACATATTTCTAGTGTTCAAAGATTTTGACACAGCACCTTTGTTTCTAAATGCCTATGTTATTCATAGACTAAAGGGAGGGGAAGCAGAAAATGTCATGGAAAGTATCAAATCCTAAACTAATACTGATTGCCATTTTAAACGGCTTTGCTATCTCCAGGAAGGAGAAATGGAAATTTTCACAGACAAAGGACAGGTCTGTATACTAAAGGCATCTGGCTATACCTCATCCTTTGATTCTCATTACCTCACTCTCTCTCTCACACACACATGCACATGCAAGGAAGTGATATTACACATGTATATATTCATAATGTTTGCAATTGTGTACACTGGGCTGCTGAAAGAGTCCAGTTGACTTTAAATGCACAGGAATCCAGTCACAGTGAACAGGCATACAATGGAACAAACAGGTGTTAGGCTATCAAGTCTGTGTAAAAGACATAACATCAATAAACCCTTGTAGGGCTGTCAAACTGAGTAAATACAGTGTATAAAGATGAAGAATTATCAAACGTATCAGTATTATGTTTTGATACACCCTTCCATTCTGAAAGTAAACTAGCGTCCTGCTCATCCCTCTGCTGTCTGTATTCATGGCTCCTGAACATTTCTGCAGTACTTCAAAGACTTGCTGAAATCCTACTGGTAAACATGACTTTGTCAGTTCTCTTAGAAAAGAGCATTTGCTTCAAACCAAGGAGAAAGCAGAGCTTGGAAAAAGTAATTATTGGTTGGCAACATTGGGAATCCCACAGTAACTGTGCTGGTTTGGGGGAATGCTGACAGCTGTAGTCTCCAAAAGGAACTTATCCAGTTTCTAAGAGAAAGAAAGAAGGGAAGCACACTGGAATGCACTAAATACCCTGAAAGTATGAGTTCCCGTCCAATCTTGGAAGCGAAGTAGGATCAAGCCTGATTAGTACTTGAATGGGGGACCATCAAAGAATACCAGATGCTATAGGCTGTATTTCAGAGGAAGGTAACAGAAAACCACCACTGAGTCTAAGAAAATCCTTTGCAATTCATGGAGTCACCAGATATCAACAAGTGACTTGGAAGACACATACACACACAGAGTTGGAAAAGAAAAAGCAATCAACTCAAACATCATTTGACATCTCCTCACATTCCTCTTCAAGCATAATGCTTAACTTTTTTTGACTCAAGTGTTGCTGGGCTTGGCTTGGCCAAAGAAATCTCAGGGCCCGTCCAATGGTTTGACCAAAAGCCTTTAATCGCACCACAAGGTCCTCATTGGCCATCAGATACAGCAGAGGGTTCAGGGCGCTGTTGAGGCTGGCGAGGCCTCGGGTCACCTGGTAGCAGACATAGATGTTCCTTAGTGTCTGAGAGCAGGACCCCTGGAGTTGCCACATGCGTGACTGCAAGTTTAGGTTCCGAAAGATGTGATAGGGGAGGAAACAGACAGAGAAAAGCACCAGCACCAGCACCACCAAGGTGATGCTTCTACGCTTGAGGACAGGATCCACATTTTGGTTCCTCCAAAGGACCACGACCACATGGCAGTAGCATCCAGTGGTGATGAGGAAAGGGATGACAAAGCCAGTCATGGTGACAGTCAGGCTGTATGGAAGATAAACGTCCAGGTTTTCATGGTGCGTTGTGTCATGGCACCTCACACCTTCCTGGTCCATTTTGCTGAAGCTGAAATCAGGAGACAGTTGGATGATGACCCAAACCCAAACCAAAACACTGAGGGAAACAGATGGACTAAGTGTCTGGCATCTGCCCAGCATCCTCAGTGGGTGAACAATGCCCAGGTAACGATGAACACTGACACAGGTCAGAAAGCCAATGCTGGCATACAGGTTGAGGTGGAAGAGAAGCCGGGTGAGCCTGCACCAGCCCGGGCCAAAGACCCACACTCGGCCCTGGAGATAGTAGGACACCAGGAAGGGCAGGGTGATCACGTAGAGCAAGTCCGCCACTCCTAAGTTGCACACCAGCACACCCAGGGCATTCCAGCCGCTTTTCCGAGAGGTAGCACATAAGTTCCACAAGCCCAGCCCATTCCCCAGAAGCCCCAACAGGATCACCACCAGGTAAAAAGAGGGCAGGAACCACTGAGAGAACTCTGTGTTCACGGGGCACAGGATCTCAATGTTCAAGGTGGTGGCAAGAGTGGAGTTGAGAACCAGGCTGCCCGTGGCTCCTTCCTTCCCGTCCATGACGAGGCAGGCGGCAGGCAGTCGAGAGAAAAGCAGGCACCTGGGGAAGGGGATTTTTCTCAGACGGAACCCAAGGAAAGAGCAGCTGCAGGAAAGGGTAACGTCCAGGCAAGGTGGACCTCTGGGGTCTCCAAATGACGGTGTGGCGACGAAGCCAGCATTTCGTGGGCGCTGTCAGGAGACTCTCGACAGGCACTCCGAAGAGCTTCACAGCTGAGAAGAACGGAGCGAGGACCCCAGAACAGGGTAATGGGAGCGCGGGAACTCTCCTGAGCGAAGGGGAACGGATGTTTTGGAAGGCGAACCAGGTACAGGAGTTTTTCCCTCCACAGCACTTCCGGCGGTAGCTCTTTAAAGGCGGCTGGAGGTCCGCGAGGTGGGCAGAAGCGATACCGGACCGAGCGTGCCCTCGTTTCCTCGAGCCTTCTTGGTTCTCCGAAGCCTTCACTGGCTCCGGAGGCTGGCAGGCGACACCGGCGCCGTCCCCGACGCGACCCTCCGTTGCGGCTGAGGCGTCTGCGTGCCCCCCGGCTCTCAGCCGTCCCGGGGGCCCGCGCGTTGGAGCCGCTCCCGGAGCGCCAGAGGGCTGCCCAGCGCTGGGACTTGGGCGGACTGCAAGATGGGACAGGAGAGGCAGAGAGAAAGGGGCGGCGATCCCGGAGGACTGGGGCGGAGCCCGAAAGGGAAAGTGGAGGCGCGAGGGGGGTCGACGAGCAGGAGGAAAAGGGGTCCGCGGGGGGGGGTACGTTGGGAGCAGGTGGCAGAACTGCCGCTTCCCGGTGCCATGGATTTCATTGCTGGGGCCGCATTCTTGATTTCCTCACCATTTACTCCTACTTGCACCGTTGACCTCTTGCACTGCAGCTCAGCTGTGCTCGAAAACCGTGCACGGATATCACGTCGTCTGTAGCCTTTGGAACTTTCTGCAGACGGGATTCCGGCAGCCAGCATAGCCGCCGTGAGTCACAGCATCCCTCAACCAGCGTTCAAGTTTGGGGGATAGTATTTCCCAGCATCTCCCCACTTTCCTGTTGCCACGGTGCCTGCAGGATTCTGGGAGATGTAGTGCCAGATTGTAATTTTTCCCGTTGCCGGTGGGGTTTGGATTGGAGAAGGAACTGAATCAAGACTAAGCTGCCTCCTCTTGAGTTATTGGACACCCAAGCGGAGGGCATAAGTAGTCATGGATTTTTGCTGGTTTTGTTTTGTATCTTCGGGTCATTTCTGGCTCATGGTGACTGTAAGATGAACTTATCTTGGCAAGATTGGGTCAGAGTGGGGTTGCAGTTGTTTTCCTCTGCAACTGTTGCTTGCCCAAAGTCATCCAGTGGGTTTCCATGGCCAAGGAGGAATTTGAACCCTGGTCTCTCAGATTCCTAGTCTAACATTCAAATCACTAAAACCATGCTTGCTCTCCAGCAGCTGCTAGCCAAGCACAAAAAGAATGTTTTCCATGTTACCAGAGTATGGGAATTGAATTTCTACATTCACAGGCACTGCAACAATGAGGAACCATGATTGGCTTCCATTTCTCCTGTTCTGGCTACGTATAGCTTACATGCGTTCTTACATAGTGTTCTCACAGATTATGGCTTCCATATGTAGATGATGCGTTGATGTTCACAGCGAACTGGCTTCCACTGGTTGCCAGTGACCGCTGCAAATGAACCAAATGAGCTTTGGTGAGGAATGAGGGGTCTCACTCAGCAATTGTGGGAGGGCACAAAAAAGCTATCCCAGCATTTCAGAGAAAGTTGTGTCAAGCATATTTTGAGCCAGACATCTCATACATGTATGCAAACTCATTCAGGACTACCAAAAGAGGGCAAGATGGTCTTCCACATCTCATAGGAGATAATTTTTAAAAAGCAGCTCAGAACTGCAGCCCATTATGTTATCTTTTGATACTTCAGAATTTCAGAACTGGATACTCTGAAAGTCTGAGACTAGATTGTATATAGAAGTTGTAAGAACTGGACTAGGATGGCATTCAAAAGACCATCCATTATGGCATTCGAAAGACCATCTGTTATGCTGCAAATTGTAGGAAATTCAAATATCTAACAATTTTTCACTACCCAGGGAAGCAGTTCAAATGCAGCTCACATGCTGAAAAGAACAAAGAACAAAGGATGTTGCTTGCAAAGTTACAACATGATTCCTGGTTTTCACAATCTGTACTTGTCATGATCAGCTGCTTTGGCATATAGGTGAACTAATGCCTCTTCTGTGAGTGGTGAGAAAATGTCACCATTTTCAATTTTCTACTTGGAACACTGCATCACCGTAACAAAATACAACAGATGACTTTCAGAAAATCTTATTTATCCAGTTCTCACCCTTGTGTGTGACCCAACTCTGGATCACTGAAGTATCAAAAATAAAGAGAAAGGATTTATAACTCTCATGTGTTTTTGGGAAAGGCTACTTATGTGGATTATACAGCATGGTCAAAGCACTAAATATTATGAGTAATTGTTTTTTAATCAGATCTGCTTTTGGAGGCCAGTGCTTGTGGGTCCCTGGCAAGAGATCAAAACTGGAGCCCCCTACCCCAATAGGCCCCACTCCCCTAAAGACATACATGTTAGAATTTGCCAACTGTTGGAATTTGTCAGCTGCTCTTGCAAAGCTGGCATGGCAAGCTTGGCTGAGGCTTATTCCTGTCTTCTTTCCATTAATGGCACTAGTAGTGGCCCAACCCTTGGGTGACAGCAACTGGATGCAACTCTCACAGCCTTATGGTTGGTTCTGTGCACAGGCTGAACAAAGATGGCCACTGTCAATAGTAACCTAGTGTACAGTTAGCAGTGGCCTCCTGCTCTAGCAAGCTCCTGCTCTGGAAGCTCTAGCAGCTGTCAAACTGTGCTAGCCACATAGGATAGATATTCTTCTCTTTCTCGCCCTCTCCCTCTCTCTCATATGCATATGCACACGCACACACACGCGCGCGCGCACCCCAATATTTCACACATGAAAACTGGGGCACATACAGCCAAGCAACATTGGACTGTGGATGAGATGTCAAATATTATAAATGCTAGGAGAGGCTGCAGCAGAATGCCTTTTCTGTGCTGATTGGGAAGGGCAAGATTCTGCCCTTTCTCTATTCTTTACCCTACTGAGTTAATTGAATGCAAACTACTTTTGCACTTTGAACTGACTTTACTTGCAATAGAAGTGAGCTGAGGACAAAGGCAGGAACTGGGAGGAAGAAAGAGAAACTGGACCATTTTAGAAACAGCTGAGAAGGTGGGATGGCAGATGATTAATCGGGACTGTCCCTGACAAATTGGGATAGTTGGAGGGGATGATGCAACCATCTACATCTTGTGCATAGTATACAGTTCATAGCTTTAAAAAGTTTCTGCTTGGAATGATAGCTCCCAGGATTCTCTGGGGCTGGGGGATCCTCTGAGTTGTAGTCCAGAAAGGTACTTTTTCGAAACAATTATGCAGACATGTCAGTTGAATCCCTGTTGGCTAGTGTAACTATAAGGGTATGTCGGTTTGGGGGCATTTTTGCAATTCTCCCTGGTCCGTTCTGGTGGAGGAGAGGGCTTTTTAAAACTTCCTGGTTTTTAAAAAGGCCTCTTCTTGACCTAAAATGGTGGTGCGGAAGGAGGAATGTAGTGAAAATATCCCATGTTCCCTAGAGGACATTTCAGGGCAGAAAGAACCATTTTTGATCCCTGGGATGCTCTGAGGGCCACAAAAATGGCCCTGTGGCTCCATGCAGCTTGGAAGCTGAACTTTGCCCACCTCTGTTATAGACAGTGATGATGGTACTGTGACAGTGGCTCTGGGTGCTGTGATGGTGAAGGTGGGGTGAATGGCAGTGAAAGCCCATTCTGCTAAGAGAGAAGTCTGCCTGTCTGATTCGTAACCAACTTAGGAGCTGGCAGAGTACTTTTCCACTTCTGACAGAGACTGAATTCTCAGCCATCTTTCTCCCACTCCTGTGCACTGCTGCATGGTGTAATGGACTATAACATTAGCATAAGGCACCAACAGGACGCCTGTGTAAGTGTTAAAGTTTTTCATAATGTTATACAAAGGTAGTTCTTCCCTGTAGTATATTTTCTCACCAGAAAGTCCAGATGTGGACAAAAATTCTACTCGTCAGGACCTATTTGTTAATATGTATGCTGGGCTCATTCTTCTCTTCTGAGCCAACATTTGGCATTCATATGGGTTATAGATTTAAGGAAACTATAGGTATTTGATCATTTGAGTGTCTGTTAATGAACTCATCAATTCAACTGCAAATAGGCAGATGAACAGATAAGTTTCAGGACCACAGAAGGTGCTGTTTTCAATTTGTTTGCACCACTTCCAACTGAGACACTGCTGTATGCTCTTGTAGTTTTGACTTTTGTTGTTATTTTACTGCTCATAGTTACCCAAGAAGATGGATTCTTCTTGGGTTACTATGGTGAATTTTGTATTTGACTTTTAACCTATTTTATGACAATTTGATTCAGTATGTCAGTTATATGTCAGCACCAGTTTCTGCCTGTGATATTTTTGATAAGAGCATAGGACATAAATGCCTGGTATGAGTTTATTCTGTGTCAGAATACAGGATTTATCTTGCTGGTTGAGAGACCAAGGAGCCACCCAGTTCAAGATTCTGTTGCAATAGTGACTAGTCAGAATGGCTATGAGATTAAAAACTGTCTGGCAAGACGTTAAGATGAAGGTTCTCCCTGTTCTTTGCTTCCAGCATGTGGCACTCAGATGTACTTTGCCTCTGAAAGCTGATATTCCACTTCTTAGCTTAATGGTACTATCATATTTTGTACTCAAACAAAGTCTGTAAATTTATGATGAGAAGACAGCCTTTGCCTGGCACCCTCCTCTGCCAACCTAAATATAGCCTGAGATAATCTTTGAAGCCCTCCCCCAAGTCTGAGGTGAGATAGATGGTGACTGCCAAGTACGGAACTGGCTTTCCCTGTTGTGGCATTGTGTTTATGGATTTCTTTCCCTCCAGAGGTCTCCACAGTGCCTTTGTTGATGCCATTCCAGCAGAGCTTAGAAAGATTCTTTTTTGGGACTATAAATCCAAGAATCTCCCAGCCAATAATCTCCAGTGGCCATGCTGGCAGGGGGATTCTGTGCTGTATTCCCCAAAAGTAAGATTTTTAAGGTTTCATGCTTTGCAGTGACAAGGAAAGAGTTTTTATTTTCCTAGACCTTTTTATCTAATGAGTTATTTTATGTTATTGTGTTGTTTCTTCTCTTGTATCACTGGTTGTTTTGGTGTATAGGTATACATCCATCTACAAAGTAAATGCTTTCCTGAGGCATTCTTTTAACAGAAAATTTGGTACTGGGGCAGGAAAAAAAACATGGAAAAAATAGGGATAAGTTTCTGCATTGCAAACAAGAAGGACAGTTCAGCATGTTTCAGGAAACCTTTTATCCACAACTAAGGCCATTTCCGCACTACACTGTTACAGTGCTACTATTCTACTTTCAACATTCTATGGAATCCTAGGGTTTGCAGTTTGGGGAGGGATATTTAGAATGCTCAGTCAGAGACCTCTTTGGCCTCAGTAAACTACAAAATCCAGAATTCCACAGGAGTTAAAAGTGGAGTAATAACAGTGTAGTGCAGAAATGGCCTAAGAGTATGCACATATGAAGTTGAACAAACAGGTCAGGTAAGCTTTGAATAAGTGAACAAAAACATTGTGAAAATGTAGAGATCACTTGAAAGCTTATTCCAAAACGTAAACAGAGATGGTTTGCTTCTTTCAGCATCCCCATCTTTCTTATGATTTCCATCTTGATGGCCAAACTTACAAATCTGTTCATCTGGTCTTGGAGACTTGAAGTCACTTACAGTAGCCAGGTTTTCCTGTACTGTCTTTATACCTGTTCTGTGCTCTGTTTTCCCTACTACATCATCTGCTCCATTTTCACCAGTCTGAACACTGTTTTCCTTTGAGGAGAAAACCAAGGCAAGTATTGAGTAGTTCAGCCTTTTCTGTATCCCCTGTTAGCATTTTGCCATCTTCTCCACTAAAATAGCTCATCCCTTTGTTGTGTCTTCTCCTTTTTGGACAATGAAATTGTCTGCAAGGCAAGTGAGGAGATTGTTGAACGTTACATGCTTCACAGAGTCTGACTTTCAACAAATATGAGGATAGTTTAAATCTCATATTACTACTACATCTTTCTGCTCTGAATATTTGGTCAACTGCTCCAGGAAGACATCATCCAAGTCCTCAGTCTGGCTTGAGTCACAGAATATAGAATGTGAAGGGCCAAATGTATAGACAAAGGAGATTCCTGATTGTATGGCCACAATCATGTCACCTAGAGTGTAATTGCTATAATATCACTATCCATACACTTCCATGAGGCCATCTGTTGGTGGGCGTTAGGCATATCCCAACTGCCACTGTATTGAGCCCAGCAAAGCAATTCTATATACAGAATTCCAAGAAAGTGACAGACTTACAGACTTGCCATATTATGTAGTCGACAGATATGTATGTGGTTTAAGCACAGGTAGTAGGGATGTTGCTGAAAGATTTACAGGAAACTTTATTCCCTGTATCAACCTAGTGCATGATTCTCTTTGAAATATTTTCAGGTGGACATCCAGGTAATCCTGTATTGCTCTTCATTATTTCAGGCACAATATTCACCACTTCCCAATTCTGTGAATTGTTTTAATGAGTTTAGGTCCAAAAATATATTGGCCCCAATTTCACTTTTACTGGTGGATGTCAAGGTCAGAGACCCGGGTGGTGAGCCAGCCCAGAGTAGGGAATGAGACAGATAACAGAGTCAAGCCGGAACGTGTCAGAGTAGGGAATTAAGCAAGGAATTAACCAAAGAAAGTCTGTTTACCAAAGCCAGAACGACAAGCAAGCCGAAGTCAGAGTCCAAATCCAGGGGTCAGGAGCTGAGAGTTCGATCCAAGATATCAGGAGCTGGGTGCTGGAAGCAAGGAATGGGCAAGGAGAGGGCTTGTAGAAAGTTTGCCACAAGCAAAGGAAAGCTTCCAAGCAGACAGGTTGTATAGCCCAAGGCACAAGTGTGGCCAGTCACGGCATCTTAAACTTAAGGAAGCTTCCCTTTGCTCAGCTCTCTTAAGTCTCCGCCTTGATTGTGGGCTGATTGGAGCAGGCTCATAAGTATCTTCAGGATCACTGCTGGATCCTTAAAGGAGCCAGCAGAGGAACGTCTGAGCCTGCTTGGTCCATGGCAGAAGGGGGAGCTCTTGAGCTGCAGGACTCATCTCCAGCCTGAGCAACAGGGACCAACAGCTGTTGCTTGTCATCAGCAGCTTCCTCAGCAGCTTTGCCAGGAGCTTCAACTATCACAGTGGATCCAGATCAGTGTGGTTTTTTGGTGGATCCAGAACCACTCTATACTCATGACATTATAAAAGAATGCCCCTTCAGACTTTTGTCTATGTTTGTGTATTGATTATTTAACTACATACTGGGGGACGAAAACCCCAAGCCCACCACTGCCGTAATCCATTTCTCAGAGGTTCCCCAGTGTTTCTCAAACTACTGGCTATGGTACATACACATTACAGACCTACAGTGCTTGGGTTCCACTTTAACTGTCATGGTTTCATCCTATGGAATCCTGGGATTTGTAGAGACTTAGAATTCTCTACATTCTTAAATTACTCTTTTGAATGCTGTGCCACACAAAACAGTGTAGATACACCTGGTGCATGCTGGCTTCAGTCTTCCTTTGTTGCTTTCTTCTATGAGAAAAGTAGATAAACAGTGATATCTCTGTGAGCAAAGCACCAGGCTGGAAAACCTCTGGCTAGTAATTTGCCTAGGAAGCTTGTAGCATCAAGAGAACAGCCAAACCCCTGAGATCAGGTGTGACTGTGGCTCTGAGGTAAGCTGGCCTGGGGCTGGTAATAGTGGTATTTGGCCAACCCGTTACTCCACTGGAAAAACCCTATCCCAGAGTCTACAATTTTGATATTAAAATATGATTCAATGTGCCTGAGAGGTCACCCAGATGTGCACGTAGGCAGCAATGGTCAAAGATCGAAAACCAGGTCAGGCCAGTAAAATCCCCAGTCACATAGACCCAGGAGACCTCAAGATGTGTAAACCCACAATAAACAAAGGGTGTTTAGCCCCGAGAAGCTGACTTGAGGGGATTAGCATGTCTGCCACAAGCTGAGCAAATATTCCATCAGGCAAGGACCATTTACATGAAGTCACACCACAAACTAACACAGCCAAAGATCCTGAGACTTTGGCAACACCTTGCAATCCCATCACACAAAGGAAATTGCCATGGTGGAGCTTCGTTATCGCTCCAACACCCATTGTTCTTCCCGGGAAAGGATTAATCCTCCAGGTACTTTTTCACCTACAAATAGTCCCAGTTTTTGAGTGGTTCTTTGGATCACTCCCAGTTATCCCAGCAGACCGTTTCTCCATCTGTTGAGTGATCCCCTCAGCCCTCTCCGTGCTGAGCCCCACTTCTCCGCTGCCTTCTGGGACCCAGGACTTCAGGAAAAGGTGCAGTATTACCCCAACTACACCCCTTCAATACCCCCCTGTCCAATTTCCTCTCTTTTGCTTCTTAATAGCTCTTGGTGCGTGTGTGAGCGATTGTGTTGCTGTGTGAGATTTTCATTCAATAAAATCATTTGGTTTTTGGCTTGGCCTGACCCCATAAAAACTGGGTAAAAAGACCCCGCTAGGTTACCCTGCTTCTCGCATTGCTATTGCTTGTGCTCTGGCTAGTTTCCATTCCCCATCATGTGGAGCACATTGAGGTGTCCCCGAAGGGACCCCAGAAATAAGGGTAAAAGACCACTGCAAACCAGTTCCCCACCCCTCTTGTCTATAAATTACCTCTTCTTTTTCTCTTTTTAAGTAGCAGTTTTGCTTCTTTCCTTGTTCCCTGGCATGGAAGGATAGTCATCCAGGATAAATAACCAGAGTCTGGAAAAGTTTCTGTTTTGAACTACAACTTGCACAGTCTCCAGGCAGCATAGGCACCATATGGGAGTTGTAGTGCATCAGAGTGACTTTTCTAGGCTTTGTGAACAGCATCACCTTGTCAACTTACAGCTTTCTACCACAGCTACTACTACTGGTGTTTTTATTGATTTTGCTTATAGGGCTTGACAATCTCCCCTCAAACTAACAATGTGCTATTGATTTTATTCAGAACAGATGACCTCAAACAGGAAATGGAAAAACAAACACACTTTAAAGTTGACTGATGGAAGTTTTTTAGAAAACAAACAAACAACACAGTTAGTGCCCAAGAAAAATAAAGATACTCTCTTCCACCCAAATTCTCTGCTGAAAAAATTAAAATAGATTGTCCACATATAAAGCTGTTCCTCTTGGGGCTTTGTATTTTCTTCAGAGCATGGAAAAATTATATTTGGGGACCACAACATCCAGAATGAGGATATTAGCTGTGGATTCTGGGAGTTATAGTCCCCAAATGACTTTTCAAATCTTTCGAAATCCAAAACACACAAAGCAGTGCTGCCTTTATTGGGCCAACTCTAAAGTATAAAATATATTATGCAAGCTTTTGAAGCAGCAGTGGCTTCTTCATCAGACTTCACTGGCTTCCTCATCAGGCAAATATATTAAAAATCATATAGGAGAACAAAAGTGATGATGTTAGGATCACAGGCCTCCATTTTGTCTGAGACGTTACTCTGTCATCAGTTTAAATGACATTGAGTGATCTCTATGCAGGCAGAAAGGCCACTTGCCTTCTTGGCTATGTGAGGACTAGGGACAAAGGACAATAAAAGACAAGTAATAAAATTTCAACTCCTTTAGCAACAGAAAAGTGACTTCCCTTGAGAGCCAGCTGTCCCTGTCCTGTTTGAAGCTAACTATCCCCTTCTTGGGCAGAGAATGTTGATGTTCTCAAGCATTCCCTGTATTGTTACATCTGGAAAAACTTTTAGGTACTATATGAGTAAAGCTTGCCATTTGTAGTCTAATGAAACAGTTTTACCTTTATTGGAGGCAGAAAATCTTCAAGAGTTAAGTCCCAGTCTTTTGATTCCCTCTTGTTCTAACGTTTCTTTGTTGCAGCTAAATTGGGTATCTTCATATATTCAAATCTTTGTTTCTGATAGGCCTGACTGTCAAGGTCTGGGACCCAGGCGGAGAGCCAGCCCAGAGAGGGGAGTGAGAGAGATAACAGAGTCAGCCGGAACGTGTCAAGCAGGGAATTAACCAGAGAAAGTCCATTTACCAACGCCAGTACGACAAGCAAAGCTGAAGTTAGAGTCCAAAATCCAGGGGGTCAGGAGCTGAGAGTTCAATCCAAGATATCAGGAGCCAAGTGCTGGAAGCAAGGAACAGGCAAGAAGAGAGCTTGTAGAAAGTTTGCCACAAACAAAGGAAAGCGTCCAAGCAGGCAGGTAATATAGCCAGGGCACAGGTATGGCTAGTCACCACGTCTTAAACTTAATCAAGGATGCTTCCCTTTGCTCAGCTCTCTTAAGCCTCTGCCTTGATTGTGGGCTGATTGGAGCAGGCTCAAAAGTGTCTTCAGGATCACTCTCAGAACCCTGTTCCTCTAAAGGAACAGGCAGAGGAACGTCCACATCCAAGCCTGCTTGGTCCATGGCAGAAGGGGGAGCTCTTGAGCCGCAGGACTCATCTCCAGCCTGAGCAACAGGGACCAACAGCTGTTGCTCGTCATCAGCAGCTCCAACAGGAGCTTCAATCATCACACTGTCCATCTCTTTTAGGTGAGGGCCTTTCCACATTACACTGTTATAGTGATATCATTCCACTTTCAACATCCTGTGGAATTCTGGAGCTTGTAGTTTACTGAGGCCAAAGAGCTCTCTGGTTGAGAATTCTAAATGTCCCTAAACTGCAAACTCCAGGATTCCATAGGATGCTGAAAATGGAATAATGGCAGTATAACAGTATAGTGCAGAAAGGCCCTAAATCTGTAATCCTATTACCTACAAATAAGCCCCAATTAACACAGTGGGACATTCTTCAAAATCGACATCTGTAAGAGTGTTCTGACCATGTGTGATATTTTGGCATTGAGGCTTTTTTCCCCTTTTTGCTTATAAAACCTTCCAAATATTTTTACATCCCCTGAAATATGTGTTGAAAGCTTTGTTTTTCGGTTTTGGAGGCTATTGGAGTGCCTTTGTGTTTTTAAGCTATAAATCATTTTGGCTTTATCTCCGCAGCTTTTATAGGTTGTTGCCAGTTCCACAATTCTTGGCCCATGTTGGTTTTTCTATTGCTAACAGCTGCCTTTGAATTTTCTCATCAGTCCCTCCACAAACCACAGACAAACCTATCTCATCACATATCTTCCAGCATTTTGCCAAATAAGCAGTGTTTACTGGCATTTTGAACTTGACTGTATAGTCTGATGTAGACTCTCTTTCTCTCCTCACATTACTATGGAATTTGAAACATTCCATGATAGTGTTTGGCTTCAAAATATACTGTTCCATTAAGTTTGCAGATCTGCTAAACATTTGTCTGCTGGCTTCCACAATTGCAACACAGTTCTTAAAAGAAAGTATGTTTTACTGTTGGGACACTGAAAAATATTGCTTCCTCTTTGTCCAAAACAGTGATTCCATTTAATAGGCAACAGTGAGCCCAACTTTTAATATATTGTGTCCACTCTCCTTTTTTTCCCCCAACATTGAACTCCACTTTCCCATAATGGGACACCTTGAGGTCTTCTGGCCACTATGTTTACATGAACTCCTCTTTTGTCAGATCCATTCTTATTCCTGGGACAAAGAACATGCTGCTGAAACATCAGAAAGAACACTCAGGAGCCAAACTAGATTTCATAGCAGGAACCTTGTGTTTTGTTCATGTGAACAGAATAAAGCAGGAGCAGATATGCATGTTTATGAACCAGTGGGATTACACTTTAACTACCATGGTTTCGTCCTATGGAATCGTGGACTTGCAGTTTAGGGAAAGGTATTTAGAATTCTCAGCCAGAGGACTCTAGTGCTCCACCATAATACAAACTGCAGGAGTCAATAGCATGCCGTCATGGCAGTTAAAGTGGAATATAGCACTATAAATGTGGAGTGTGAATGGGACCTTGGATTAGGATTCTGGGAGGTCAGGGTTTGGATCCATGTTCAGCCATGGAAATCCACAGGAGGATCTTGGGCAAATCACACACAAGTAGGAGGCAATGGCAAAACTTCTCTGGATAAATCTTGCCAATAAAACCATATGATAAATTCACTGTGTCAAAGACAGAGGAGGAGGAGAGCGGGGGGGGGGGTATTTGGATCTGAGCAGCATAAATACTTTAAAGGTACCAGATCTTGGAAGAAAAGCAGGGTCAGCGCTGCTTAGTACTTGACTGCCAATGAATCTCAGGTGCTGTAGGTTATGTTTCAGAGAAAGGAACTGACAAAAACCACCTCTGAGTAGTCCCTGTCTAAGAAAACTCTATGAAATTCATGGGCTCGCTATAAGTCAACAGGCGACTTGAAGGCACATACACACAGATGGGTCTATGTAACATTGATAGAACTTGAAAAATATTTACTTTTTCTGGGAGATGAAGCCTGATATTCTGACCAACTCAAAACATTAATAAAAAAAGATGTAGGATGAAGAAATATTAACCTTCTCCTGAGCCTTAGCCTTACTTACCCTGAGCCTGATTCTCCACATTGTGTTGAGTGGAGAGGGCAAAATGTGGCCATCCTGATGTCATTGTACTGCAGCTCCTAGCATTCCTCACCACAGGCTGTGCAGAGTAGAGCTAATAGGTATGGCAGGCTAACAGCATTTGGAGGGCTACACTTTGTTCATGCCTGCTGAAGATGCAGGTACTTTTCTGCTACCCCAGATCAGATGTGAGAACATAGGAAGAGCTCTCTAATGGCTCAGATCAGTGTAGTCTAGAGTGGGAAAGTATTGGCTTAGAACACCTAGAGCAGCTGAGGCCGATGGCATGTCCAGAACACCTGAAATGCAGCAAGTTGTGGTGAAAGGCTGATCTATTCCTGTTTCATCCAGTAGTCTAACCAGTTCTTCATGAATACCTGAAAACCAGACATGAGGATAATGAGCCTTTCTTGCTCATGCTTCTGTACAAGAAAAGTTCCTGAAGTCATAAAGAGAAAGAGAAAATGGAGGTTCTGCTCTGCTCAACCACAACCACCATGGCTTTGAGTGTTAACATTTCCCTCTGCTTTATATGTTGCGGTTGGCAACTGTGTGATGTTAGGTGCCCATATTAGAGCCCCCTGGAGAATTTGGAGGGCCACACCCCCATTAGAAAAAAAGATCAAAAACTTTTTTGTCCCCAAGTGTTCTCTACAAAGTGGGGCCATTTTTGACATGGGAGTGGGGAGGCTGGGCCATTTTAGACCCAGGAGAGGCCTTTTTTAACCTGTATGTGAAGAGCAGAGATAGTGAACCAATTGGGTTGCCTCATCTCATTTAGCCTGGTCCTGAATGGGAACCAGAAACCAGAAAGGGAACCAGAAAGACAAACTCAAGGGTAACATCTGGATCTAGGCCATAACATGAGGAGTTCCTCAATTTAATCTTAACATTTTAGTACTTCAACCACTGACAAGGCAGCTCTGTTTTTGTCTTGCCAGCCCTCTTTCTGGTTATTGCTCATACCAGACTGGGACAAAATCTTGAGAACTGGCATCATTTTTAATAGGAAACAGAGTGAGAGGAAACACATGACTGATTTCAGATGAAGAAATAAAACCAACTGTTTCATTTTAATAACTGGATTTATTGGTGAGTCTTCATTGCATCTCAGATTTGTGGACAATTTTCTGCCTGCACATCTAGAGCGGGGCCATTAGATGGCATTTGAACTTCATTCTTGAGCCCAAATAAAAGTTGCAGTCACTTCTGTAGAACTCCTGAATAACCCCAAGGACATGGCCTGATTGGAGCAATCTCTTGGATGTGGCTTCCCATATGTACTCCTTAGTTTTGTTGTTCTCTTCTCCTATCTTGGCCTCAAGCTATAAAAGATTTTGGTCTGGACAATTTGTGATGGGCCTGTGGAGATGCTGAGAAATTATATATAAATGTTATTGGCTATTTGAAGATAGATGCCTTTGCAAAGAAAGAAACATAAACAGCACTGGGAGAAGAAAAGCCCACTTGTTTTAGCATGTTCTATTTATTTTTGGTATCAGCTGGATATAGCAGGATAATTGTTGTCTTATTCTCTGGAGCCAGCACAAAAGTAATTGACCTTTTCTAAGCAGCAAAGACAATGAAAACTTCAGCTCTTTCCCTGGGCATAAGAGCAAAAATGTTCCTGATAGTTTTTCTTCAATTTCTCAAAAGTAATTCACAAAAGGCAACACTGCTGCCTTGGGTAATAAACGGAGCTGTACCAGGATGCTTGTTTGGGTTTCTGGCCTTTTAAAAAATGAGCCATCCAGTAGCCAAATAGTTAAGAACACAGAGGTAGCTGAAGGAAAAGGGCTCCTGCAAGCAAAGGCAGATTCGTGGGTATAGAAAGAAGGTAGTAGAGGAGTGCAAATCAATGTAGGTGCATAGCCATGGTTTAAATTATGTTTGAATCCTGGGGTTAGCAGTGTAGGGAGGGGCATTTAGAATTCTCAGCCAGAGAGCTATTTGGCCTTAGTAAACTACAAAGCCCAGAATTCCACAGGATGTTGAAAGTGGAATAATAACACTATAACAGTATAGTGCGGAAAGGCGTTAGGTCAACATTTTATTTTCTGTGTAAGCTTGATTAGTTCTCAGCATTCTATTCTCCCATTTATAAAATTGTAATGATAAACACAAAACTTTATTTGTAGATGATTCGTGAATACAACGTATTTAAGATGTCTTAGAATTTTTAAATTACGATTAAAAGTTCAGGCATATAAATTATGCCATGCCTTCATGAAAATATCAGATCTTATCATGTGGACTGATTATTTAACTCTTATGCAGTGCCCTTTAAAGCTGTTGTTACCCGTTACAGTCCTCTCATGTGATGAAGGCTGAAAATTATGTGTGGTGAAGCTTTTGGTGGGCTTAGCAATGTTGGAAAGAGCTCCCATCTTCAGAAACATGTTGGTAGTTGCTGTAAAATGGGACAAAAGAAAATGTGTTCATCTATTCACAGTGAGGAAAAAGTCCATGGATTGCCTTTCCATGATTGGCTGTGTAACAACATGACAACATCCAATTCATATTTGCTCCCTGACTAGCTAGGCTCCCCTCCTGTGACTATACCATGTGATACAGCCCAAATCAGATTGTGTGTGTATCTCATGAGTTGTGTATCCTGTTCTTGATATGATTCATGATTGGATGGGATATCCTCTATGTTTACCTGAGGAAGATGACAGTTATGAAATAATATGGCTCTGACGCTACTGCCAATCCAGTTTAACACCACACTGAAACTGTGAGAGATGAGGCTCAACAAATAATTTGAACTTTATAACAGACTAGTAAAAACTCACTTCATTTGGTCAGGTTAAATTTGACTGACAGATGATGTTATTATGAAGAGACTCTTTTATTCATTAAATTTTTATACTGGTGAGCATTGAACTGCAATTCTAGAGACTAGGCTTTGAATCCCTGTTTGGCCATTGAAACCTACTGGGTGATCTTGGGCAAGTATCATTCTCTCAGCCTCAGAGGCTGGCAAAGGCAAACCCTCTCTGAAAAAAATCCTGCCAAGAAATTCCTGTGATAGGTTTGCCTGAAGGTCACCATAAGTTAGAAATCACTTGAAGGCACACAGCTACATGTAATGTCTGAGTTTCTGTTTGTCACCAGGGCTTGCCTCTGGATATTACATTTTTCCTGTGAGCCCCTTGAGCTAACCTTGGTTAACCCATCTTCAGGCAGTTGGTCACTGCATTTATGAACTTTTTCTAAGAATGACAGCCTACTTGGATCAATGGTGGCTGTCTCACCTGCCCCAGTACCATTCTTCAGCAAAAAGATAGTACAGAGAGAATGAGAAGACATGGTTCTTTGAATTACTGTAGCTCAGCTGCAAAGCATCATTCCCCCAGTGAATGGACTTATAATTGTAGCCACAAGCTGGCAGTAAACACTTCAGTATTTGCAAAATTTTAAAACATATGGTCTGGTTTTTCTCAATGAACTATAACATTTGTCTAGGGTGTTAGCAGGGAGATTACACAGCCATCAGCTTTGACAGGGGGTCACTCTTGTTTTCTGATTCTTCCCATCTGAAGCCAGTCATTTTCTTCTCTCTGTTCTGGGATGGGTCTCTTGTCATCACAGAAATGTCAGCTGCTTGGGTCTGTGATGATCTAGCTGCTGGAACTGGGCCAATATTTCAGCTTCTGAATGGACTGGGCCACTTTATAAGTGGTTTCTTCTCCCTCTCTGTAGAGACAGAACATTGTCACTGGTTTCCGTCAGTCTCTGAAAAAGCCCACAGCTGGATAACAGATATTGGACCAAACAGACACCTCACTATGGGACAATACTCATCATTTCCCAGTAACTTTTTTTTTTTTTAACAAAAGGTGTTTCCAGACAAGGCATTTATTGTCAACCATCCTACTTAAAGATAGGGCTATCCCAGAGGATGGAATTGTGACTTTTGGGGGCTAGAGCCCCACAGACAGCATGGAAAGAGAAATGTCTCCACATTCTGAAATACCCCAGCCATTGTGGAGGGTGAGGCAACCACCTCAAGCTGCCCCAGGAGTCAGCAGGGCAATCCCAACAGCCATTTCCCCTTCTGACTACGTCCCTCTGTTAAGGGATAGAGCTGTGAGTGCCACATGGCCTTGTCCTTCACCCTCTAAAGTAGCCTGATGCCCTTGGATAAAATGAGGGACAACATCCCAGTACCAATATTGATGTGAAATTCAAATGCCAGTCCAGTTAACCTTTCTACATGGAATGAGGGAAGAGACAGCATCTTGTCCTTTTTGTTTTGTTGGGCAGCAAACTGTCTCGGGTCAGCCCTGTGCCTTGTTCATGAAGTTTTACCAGGTGTCCTGACAATGGCATTTTCATCTTGTAAACTTCCTGTGTTCCCCCCCTGCTTTGTCCAGAAATTTCTTTCCACACAGAATGGCTTCAGATGGACAGCTTATAGTACTATCAAGAAAAAAAAACGTACAGTGATTCCATCTTTTCTTTCTTCATTACTTGTATGGGATCAGGGGAGAAAAAAAGAGGAAATAGGTGAGAAAACATTATATTGCTTGGAACTCTCCTCTCTCTGAAATGAATATGAATGAAGCAACACAGTTGTATGATTTGAGTCTCATCTGGAAGTGCCCCAAAGGGGCAATTCCAGATAGAGGACATCTCAGAATAGTTATAAGATAGTATGCCTTTATTATGTGTTTTTCCCCTCAGTGGGTTTTCTACTGTAAGATGAAAGATGGAAGAAGCTGTAACAAAAACAGGGAAGCTTATGAGTGAAGGACAGCAGTGACATCTGAAGCTCTCACAAAATTCAGTGGACAGGGCAAGATGATGGCATGATTAAATAGTCTGTTAAAGAACTAAAAATTGAGCACTTGTGCTTACACATAGTAGATTATTGCTTCTCTGCCTTTTGGCCAAGATCAAGTGTCGTGGATTACAACTCTCTAAATCCCGTAAACAACTAGGCTGCTACAGTTAGCCTTGTTAGCTGGGGGATTTTGGGTGTTGTTTTCAAGCTCTGCTTTTATACTACAGAACATCCTAAAATGGAAATGGAATTCAACACAGAAACAATCAGGGTCCCCCCAAGACATTTGTTGCCTGTGGCAAATGAGAAAAGCGATGCCATGTAGAGGAGGGAGAGGGCTTGTTTTCTGCCGCTCCAGAGACCAGGACAAGGAGCAATGGATTCAAGCTGCAGGAAAGGAGATTCCACCTGAACCTCAGGAAGAACTTCCTGACAGTCAGGGCTGTCCGGCAGTGGAATATGCTGCCTCGGAGTGTAATGGAGTCTCCTTCCTTGGAGGTTTTTAAGCAGAGGCTGGATGGCCATCTGTCAGGAGTGCTTTGAGGGTATTCCTGATGGTAAGGGGTTGGACTGGATGGCCCGTGTGGTCTCTTCCAACTCTACATTTCTATGATTTCTATGATTTCTATGACCTCTCTTCCATATACAGAAGCTGTCTATATTGGAAATGACATTTTAGTCCAATATTGGCGATAGGATAGCATCTTGCTTGGTACCCAAGGGCAGCAGGCCAGTTTAGGATGTGAAAGCTTTACGCTTCAAAAATCATGTATACACTTTCCTTTCCAGAAAAACTAGGTATGCTCACAAGTAACACGATAGGAGTACATTTTCTTGACTGGGATGATCCAAGCACCAGTAGCTGGTAGGTTCTGTATCATTGGGAGAGTGCATCTGTTCTGGGCTAAAATGAGCTATCCAAGGTGCTGAATCTATTTTGGGAGGAGAGTTCAGAACCTTGCATAGCTTCAGGCTAAACTCCAGAGTGGATTCATCACCCTCACTGACATGGAAGACACCCACCATCACCAAATCTAACTGGAATGCATAATGTGAGGTTTCCTTCCTTGTTTCAGGCACAGAAAATATCAAATCCAATAGGCAAGTAAGTAGGACTTCTGAAAATGTTGTGTATTCCATCACTTCCAGTGATGGCTCTCCAGGGGACGGACAATGGTGACTTTTGACCATGTGCTTTCCGTGCCATTACCTCTTGTTCTTCTCTTTCTGTCTAGGTGAATTCAACTCATCTGCTGAACATCAATTTGGAAGTGTCTATTAGGGCTACTTCGCCTCTTACTCCTCTCTATCTCCCATATTTTTTGCCTTGGGCAGGATATTGATGCCTGAACAGCAGAGTGACTCTATATATTATGTTTCACAGCAAGTGCACTATTAGCTGCCACAACCAATTAATCTCAGGTTTTGGCCTTCTTGTTTTCCACTCCTCTTCTACAGGGAAACTGCAAAGTATGTAATATTCCAGGTGAAGCTAATGACTCTCAGTCAGCAAATTGTGCCCCCTTCTTCCCAAGCCCAGGCCAATTTAAATCCAGTCAGGTGGCTCATTTAGTTCAATCTATGTCCATAAATCATGCTGCTATATTTTTGGGGTCAAGGAGGGTCCATTGCTATTCTGGGGATTCAGCCGCTTACAGATCTTTGCAGGTGAATTGCAAATATTGATTTTACTGGAGGAATTTATACTGGAGAACATCTTTCTTGAGATGCTGTGTCCTTTACTGTACTGCTAAGTGGCCCACAGAGAATTTAGGCTGGAAAAAGCCTGAGACAGGCCATGAGGATGGTCAGAGGCATTGAAGAGCCCTGGAGGAAAAGGCTGATATTGCTGCCGTCCTATACTGGGAAACTATGTGACAAAGAGCATGAGGTTGTGTCAGCATGAAGGGCACTGCCTCCTCCCCTCCAACATGTCTAGCCCAGGTATAGTGAACAAATGACTTTCCAGACCTTATTATACTCTACTTCCCATTAGTTTCAACCTAAATGACCATAAGGGATGATGGGAGTTTCACTCAAATACCAACTGGAAGACCCATAGGTCCCTTGCAACCTTATATCCCAATTTCATCATACTTGCCAGATGCATCCATGCTGGCTGTGTGATTCTGGGAGCTGTAGTCCCAAAAGATAACATTTCCAAACTCTGCGATAAGGGATGGGGGAAGGCATGTTCTGCAGGAGAGAGAGGAAAATGCCCCTCCCCAATGAGATTGGTGTCATCCTCAACCTACTGCGGTATCCCTGTTCCTTATGATTATTTTGTCCAAGTTCACCGCTTACCATGTTGGGTATCCCCATGAGACCTTGGCAAGGTCTCAGGGTACATAAGCGTCTCTGAGTTTCAAGCCTGCAGTATGGATTCTGGTTAGTCACGCGTATGGAGATCCCTACACCACAGCTGGTAGAACAGGCAGACCACTCGGTACTCCACTCTTGACATGGACTGGGGAAAGCCATCGATGCTATCCCAGGTAGTCTTTGTGCTGAGCAAGGAGGTGAAATAAGGGAAGGGGAAAGGAATATTTTAAAGCTGATGTCAACTTGAATGTTATGTTAACATTTTGCAGAAGGATAGCCATGTTAGAGAGTTGCAGCAAAGAAACCATAAAGAGCTTTGTGACACTTTAAAGATGAATAAGCATATTACCACAGGAACTTAACTGTGGACTAGATTCTACTTTATCAGACATATATTCATAGAAGATCAAGGATGTTACTTTTGCCAAGCTTAGTGGTCAAAGATTTTTTTAAAAAGCTCTATGAGTATATGTTCATGTGGTTGTGTAACCCTAGGTATAATCTATTTGCCAAGTTCAATAACTAGATATAGACTTAAAGAATAGATCCATTGAAACCAATGGAATTTAGGTTGGACAGTAATAACTGAAGTGCCTTTGATTTCAATGAATTTCTCTAAACATCACAAGGTCTAAATCCAGCAAGATTTGACATTTGTCATACTCAACAATATGACCTTTATCTACAAGATGTAAGACTTTTCTTGTACAAAGAATCTATTACAGTTCAGTTTGAATTCTGAAGTGTTTCCATGCTTTCAGTAGGCTCCTTCCCACACCTGCATATAGCCTAATGAATCTGTGAAGTTCAGGTTTTATCAGATGATCAGCTTGCCATCACAATGCCACGCTCCATCCCAACATGCATTCATTTGGCTCTAGCTTGTACGCCTGAAAAGAGTTCGTTGTCTGGCCAGCTATTTTTGTAAGTCAGTCCACAAAGATTATTGGTCTGCAAAATATTTTACTAGTCTGCTGCATTTTCGGTGTTGGATACAGAGGCAAGCCAGAAAGTTCTGTTGCTCCTTTGCCAGATTGCTCACTCCCCTTCACAGAAATGCATGTACAGCTTGCAGTTCCTTTTTGCCTAAGACTACCAGGTGAATACTAAAATGCAAGGCTAGTTTAAGATGTGGCTGTGGCTCAACCAAGAAAATGATAACTGCAAATGAGGACCAGAACCCATGAATATATTACCTGCCATGGCATCTTGCAAGAGCTGTCTTTCTTGTCTTTCACAAATCCATTCCTGGCAACACTTTCCTGGAATCTCCACACGCCTTGGATGGGGGCAGTCTGGAGTAGGGAGGCGAACGTCCTCACTGCAGAGGGGAACACATGTGAAACCTCCTCCTGAGCAGCGGCACTGGAGCTTACAGTTTGGCTGGAACACTTCCCCATCCCGATAGATTTTCCCATTCACTTCACAGTTGTCATCATCTCCTTCTTCATCTGCAGCCAACATTTGGAATAACCAGTGTCAAGGGGATACCTCAAATGTAGACATCAGCCTGTGATAGATCTAACACCAAACATTCACAAGGTAATATAATGTTCCTATATTCTGAAAATGAATTGTAATTTGCTCTGAATTTTTCAGAAAAGGAATTTATCTGATGCAACAATGCAAAGAGTTGGGTCACAGAACTAGTTCCATTGTGTTACATTTTGTTTCCTGACACCACCAATTCCTCTGTCCTGCTGCAGCGTCCTCTTTTACCAAAGCAGTCAGTACCACTAGCCTCCTCCTGGTTTAAATGAAAACTGGTTCCAAACCTAATGTTTTCCCATCACAAGAATAAGTGATGGGAAAAGAGAAACAATGAGTGAGAGGTTCCCATAAGATGCTGATTTTGCAAAGTAAAACCTTGAGTAATAACAGGAGGCAACCTCTACACCAGGGATAGGGAAACTTCACCCTAGTCTAGGCCTGTGCCTTCTTGGAGGTTATCTGTTGGAGGCCACATTCAGGCAAAAGAGGCTCAACAGAAGGTAGTGGAGTTGGGAACAGAAGGAGATATGAAGAAACACCTGGAGGAAGCTGAAGGTGCTGATCACTGTAGTAAAAAAGGAAAGTGTAGCAGGGAAGTGGAGAAGTTAGTGGTATTCAGAAGAAGGGGGGTGAGGCCTGACAGATTACATGCTAGATGGAAAGGCACTGGAGGCCGGGTTTCATCTTCACGATGTCAGTCCTCCATCCTCTTCTACAGCAGAGCTGGGCAGCTATGGACTTCCATATGTTCTTTGTCTACAACCCCATCCTCCCTAGCAAGTATAGTCAATAGTGAGGGATCATGGAACCAATAGTCCAAAAACATCTGGATAATCACACATTGCACACCCCTGTCCTACATGATCAAAACAGGGATTTCGTTTGGCTTCTGTGTGCTTCTTTCAGCATGGCACACTGCTCTTTCTGATAAGGCTTGTATAGCTTAGTCACCTTGATTCATTCATGGAAATACATGGGGACCCCAGATATCATCCTCTTCCCTTTGTAGCCCTTCTGTATTTCTCCACAGCTTCTTCTATCTTTTTTTAAAGCACAAAAAGGATAATACAGAACAGCTGCACAGTGGATTTTGACTGGCAATGACAGCAGCTGTTCATCTCAAAACACCAACCAACTTTATTGAGGAAACTCAGAAATAAAGAGATCACTAACTAACTTTTTGAGGTGGGAGTAAAAAATGTAATGTAGAAGTCCCCAGAGGTCAGTGAGTGGGAACAAAATCCAACCATGGACTCGATTCTGGGGAAAATGATAACCTTCCAGCATCATTTTCATGTTCTTCAGAAAAGTATTACTCAGTTTTTCACTTCTGTGAAATACTGATGTTAGAAGGGTGCCATAGACTGCATAATTGCAGAGCTTGGGAAATTTACTTTTCTGGACATCTGTACTTGTAATGCAAGTTTGAGGAATTTTGGGAGCTATTGTCCAAAAGAATAATATTTTTCAAATTCTGCATGATAGTTTTGTTCCTTGCTGTGAAGGAACCATAGCTTAGTGGCTGAGCACATCCTTTGTAGCATCAGTAAATTTCAAGTTGAGTCACCGCCTCTTAAGTGAGACATAGTTAGTGAGAGAACGCTACTGCTAAACAAAGGAAACAAAGCTGGGCTAGATACACTCTCATTTGATGTAAGATAGCTTTTGGTTGCTGTTGAATTTGTCTCCCTAGCACAAAGTAATGCCCAAGCAAAGCACAAGACTGTTAAGACTTAACCACGATGCTGCTGTCCTGTCTTAAGAGCTTTCTAAGGATTTTGTGCCTAGTTAGATCTTATTATTTTGTGAGGAAGTGGTATTTGTTTAGGTCACATCCTTGTCAGCTGGTTTGAACTCTCCAAGAAGGACAGGAAATCAGGGCATATTTGCTGAGTTCTGTTTACATTCCTGCCAGCTACCACAGGAACTCCAGAGAGAGCAAGTGGAGAAGACCCAGTTGTGACGTAAAAGCAAGCATGTTTTGCGTACCTACTTTTTGGAATGCAAATCCTGCCATTTGATTTATGTGACTATAACAACATTATCTGTTTCTAGCCAAGTACCCACAAAACAGTAGGAATGTTTGAAATCTGATGTGCCATTCAAAGCTCATGCACAGAAGTATGCAAGCACAAGGCAAGATGAGTCTACTGAGTACAAATTTCACAAAGGCCCTTAACTCTTCAGTGTCTAAAGTTTTTTCACTACTGATAGTCTGAGGCAGATGAAGCATTTATGCACCTCATTGGCTAAGCTCATCAGTCATGGCTTGCTGGCTGGAGAATTCTGAGACTGGTAGACCAAAAAATGTTGGTGGGCACGCTGTCAATATTGATGTCATAAGTTAGACTTACTACCTCATAGCTGTTTGCTATTCACATTTGCAACTGGGGCTCCATTGCCACAGTCATAAATGCCAATGAAACCCACCTTAAAATCCATCAACTGCACCAAGGAATGGAGTTCTGTGGCACTGACAAGTGGGGCATTGAAGGATTATGCATTTGGCCCCCTCCCACCAGTGACTGGCCATGTGCTGAGGAGTTGTGACCGAATCCTGCAGGGATCTCTGCTTCTGCTCAATGTACTGTCAATCACTATTGGGAGAGGTCTGGACGTGTCATCCTTAAGCGCTCCACTTGCCAGCACCACAGAACTCTGTTCCGTGGTGAATATGGCTTGATTTTGAGGTAGGTTTCAAGGGTCAGATCAGGAGGCAGATCATAACCGCAGCATCGTGACTGTGTCTGATGCAGGATCTCAGCCAGTGTTTCCAGACTCTCTCTGGAAAAGCATGGCATTCATAGTAGAACTTGATTATGTATAATTTAATGTGAGCTACTATAGGTCAACAGAACAGTTTCAGCAACCAGGGGTAGGCTTTTCATCAGATAGATTGAAACAACCATCCCAGGCATATAGTTTTAGACGTAATGAAGGGATAGCTAATTTGTTCCTTATTTCATGCATTCTTACTATACTTTTATTCCCAAAGAGAGAGGTAGTTTGGGGATTTTCTGCATGTGATACCAAAATAACATGGCTAGTGTACAGGAGTCAGCGTGGTGTAATGGTTAGTGGACTATGACCCTGGAGATCAGGGTCTGAATCCCTGGTCAGCCATGGAAACCAGCTGGGTGAAGTCACACTCTCTCAGCTTCAGAGGAAAGCAAAGGCAAACCACCTCTGAACAAATCTTGCCCAGAAAACTCTGTGACAGGTTCATCTTAGGGTGTCATAAGTTGGAAACAACTTGAAGGTATACAACAACAACAACAACAACAAAGTATATAGTACTATGGACCTTGACAGCTACATGTGAATACATATAGTGCATAAGGGAGATGTTTACTGTTCCTTCTCAGTTACTTACATTAGCCTAAGCCAGATCTAGATTTTTGTTTCTGCATTGTAATAACTAAAGCATGGCAAGCCGATATCAGGAACTGGCTTTTATATATACAGTCGCCTACACATTGATAGGCAGTCCGTATGTCCTATTTTATAGAGGACAGTCCTCCATCTGAATAGCTATCATAGGACCATTCTGTGTTTGATGATGGCCTCTTTTTGAAGGGCTGTGCTTTCCAAGTCTGGTTCAAGGACAAAGAACAGTAAGAAGAAAGGAGATCAGCGTGCTGATGTTGCCTGCCAACAACACTGGAATAACAGAGTGAACAGAAGCACAAGTTCCAGGTTCCAGTCTTATTTGCTATGGTGAAGACTTTGGTTTTTCTATTTGAATGGTATCAATTATTTCTAAATGTACACTTACAGACATAACTTAACACATGCTTATTTTTAAGTACACCTATGTCCTTTCCAGCTTCCCTCTGGCAGTGTATAAGTAGCCATCCTACTGTCATTTGGATCAGGATTATGATATTAAGGAATTTTCCTGATTAAAACAGTCCCCTTCATCAAAGCTGTTAAACACTTGTACGTTTGGACCTCTTGGACTCTTAGCAATGTCAGGGCAACTATTCCACTGGAAAAGCAGTAAGAGAAAGTCAGCGATGCTCATCTAATCTGAATTGCTTCCAACTCAGAGCCTAGCAAAGGTGTTCTCTCCCTCTGCCCCCACCCCACCCCACCCATATTTCTCTCTGTGTTTCTCCTGTGGGTGGAAGACTGGAGTACAACTGGCTGGGGGATCCTAGGAGTTGTAGTATAAAATGCATCTTTTTCAAAATATGTCCTATCCACATCTCCATCACCTGCTGTCAACATTTTTACAATATGGGAAACTCATAAATGGTGATCATCAAATCTAGTTAGTCCCTGGTCTACAAATCTAATAGAGAATTTGTAGTACAATAAGAATCTGGACTCTTGAGTCTCCACTAAGCCTGTATCAAACTCCTACGACTTCATGTTGTTGAAAGAAGCCAGTTTTTCCTCCACGTGGCTGATAGGTTCATGGAAAGAGTGATATAGGTTTGCTCACAATTGCAGATTCCTCCTCTTCCCATGGGGGCTGCACTGTAGTCACAGATAAGCCCCTGGCTCCGATCACACACATGAAGGTAGTTGCAAGGTTCTCCTAGCCTGCGGGCACATATATTGCAGCAACCACATCCATCAAGGACTAAGGGAGAGCCAGGAGGGCAACGGGGAGGAAGCCAAGGGCAATAGCATGGAGTTTGGCAACGCTGCGTAGACACCTGCAAAGGGAGAGGGAGAAAGAAAGGGAGAATGAATAGTGTTATGGCAAAATGGCCAAGGGATTATGGGAGCCATGGTCCAAAAAAATAATATTTTCAAGTCCTGCTTTTTAGGTACACATTTAGGGCACCATCCAACAGGCCAGTCTCTGGTGTCTACCCACCTCTCCCACAAATGAATGGCTGAAGGTCAGAAGTAGAGTTTATTGTTGTTATGTACCTTTAGGCTGATCCCAGCTTATGGTGACTCTATCCTAGGGTTTTCTTGGCAATATTTATTCAGAGGTTTACCTTCCTTTTTGGCTGAGAGTATGTGATTTGCCAAGGGTCACCCAGTGGGTTCCATAGTCGAGCAGGGATTTGAACCCTGGTCTCTCAGAATCCCAATCCAAGAGTCAAACAACTATACCACACCAGCTTTTAAGAAGCAGAGTAGGCCTTCAGATAAAGGTCAAACAATAGGTTTGTTAATAAACATTCCATGGGAGATTGAATGTAAAATGTCTACAAAGGCCACTTGAATCTAAAGGCATGCAACATTTCACAGGATTAGGACTCTTACAAATAAAAAAAAGCAACTAGCCAAGTTGCATAAGAATAGATCACATCTCTGTCTTTCTGCTGACATGGAATCCAAGGCAGTTTACAGCATAGGTAGTGAAGATAAACCCAATTTCTAGTCAACTTTCAGGGTTCTTGTTATTGACCACTAAGATTAGTATATTACTTTTTAAAAACCTGCCTTAACATGGAACAGACATACATCGAAGTATGCGTACTATTCTATTTTAAGTTTGCTATCAGTATCCAACAGATACCCATATTGGCATAGCTTATATCAAAAGCTAGAAAATTCAGGATCTTCCTATTTATTAATCTAAATGCAGTGCTATGAGGTTAAAAGAAGCTAAACAAATAGTGTCTCCTTCCTGAGATACAATGAAAATGTACACTGCAAATGGCAGAATAAATGGAAAGATAATGATTATATTTTGGCACTTTATTTCATGTCTCTTTCACATAGTACATATCATTAGTAATCTTAGTTGCTGACTAAACCTTGGCTATTGATTGAGGTTTCAGATAGTTGCTGGAAATATAACAGATCCATGAAACAAGGAAATTAACAGCTCCCCAGGTGAACACCAAAACATGGGCCTGCAACAGGGTTTCTTTTAGATCAAGTGAAGAATGTGAAGACAGAACCTGAAGCGTAGGATGTACTTCATGGCTGATTTGTCATAACTAAGTACAACCCCCTGGACTAGTAATTTGCCATGCTCTCTGAGGTTGATGGAATTTACAATCCAAAACATATGGAAGGCTGGTTCAAAAATTCTCACCTGGATCCTATTGGTAGTCCATTGGGTGAATGAGATTTACATAAGTGGTGGAATGATGTGGCCCTCCAGATGTGGACTGTAACTTCTAGCATCCCTCACCATTGGCATGGTGTCTAGGACTGCTGGGCATTGCAGTTCAACATAATGTGGAGGACCATTTGAGTCCAAGATGTGATTTCAGTCTTATAAATGGCTTCTCAGTGTAAAATGAGAACTTACCTATCCAGATGATGGTTATTTCTATTGCTTCTCTCTTTCTGTACGTTTATTTGGGAGGGGGAGGGGGAGACAGAGACAGAATATGTGTGTGTGTGTGTCCTTGTCCTTCTGTTCCAAGTTACTCTATTCTAACACCCACACTTTTGTCAGTTTTGTTCCTTCCATCTTATTCCCTATTCTGTGCTATTCTGTGAGGAGAATGTGCAAGTCTCTAGTGTAAATTATCCTGTATCATTTATGACTGCACACATATAATATACACACAATGGTCCAAAGTTTCCCAGTTACCTTATTTGTAGATACTAGTATGTGAGTTCCACATAATTTTATTGCACAGAAGCACTTCCTGCATAGGAAATGCCACCATAAAATTACTGGGTCAAGGTCAGGAATGTCCAGATTAATCTTGAGTCAGTCACTTTCTCTCAGCTTGATTTATCTCACAAAGCTGTTATTGGGAGGGCCCCCTTTCCCACTGCACAGTTACAGCTCTGTGATTCCACTTTAACCACCAAGGTTCTACCCTATGCAGTTCTGAGATCTGCAGTGTTGTTGTTGTTGCTTGCCTTCAAGTTGTTTCTGACTTATGGCAACCCTGAGGTGAACCTATCACAGGGTTTTCTGAGACTAAAAGTGTGTGATGCGCTCAAGGTCACCCAGTGGGTTTCCATGGATGAACAGGGAATGGGACCCTAGTTTCCAGGATCGTAGTCCAGTGCTCACACAACTATACCACACTACAGTTTAGGAATGGGTATTTAAAATTCTTAGCTAGAGAGCTCTAGGCCAAGCCCTTACCAAACTACAAACCCCAGGATTCCATAGAATTCAGCCAGGGCAATTAAAGTGGAATCAAAATGCTGTAATTGTGTAGTGTGAAAGAGTCTTGAGTGAAAAAATGTGCTAACAGACATGGGCCATTTCCGCACTGGACTGTTATAGTGCTATTATTCCACTTTCAACATCCTATGGAATCCTTTGCAGTTTAGAGAGGGGCCTTTGAGGCCCCTCTCTAAACTGCAAACCCCAGGATACCATAAGATGTTAAAAGTGGAATAATAGCACTATAACAGTCTAGTGTGGAAATGGCCATGGACAAGCAACTCAGGGGAACAACAGAGGAATGAATGAGTGAATGAATGAATGAACAAATGAAAGAATGGTTTAACAGTGGCTAGAACCACCTTGGAGCAAGATCAAGCCCTTTCACAGGCTACAGAAGAGTGGCAGTGAACCCACTAAAATTAGAAAGGGAACTAGAGAATAAAGATTTTGAAAAAAACCAATGAATGTGGATGCCCTCTAGGGTTGCCAGATTTCAGGGCCTGTCTCATGTCTCTAGTTTTCACAGGTCATCTCCACACATAGAGAAGGGTGCCAATTCACCAGTTTTGGTTGAGTCAGTTCAAGGCAAAGGGACTATGTGCAAATCTCCAGCTCAGCCAGTAAAGCTGCAACTTGTTTTGCAAGGCTCAATTGATGTGTTGCTGCAACTTTCTCTAGAGCAGTGGTTCCCAAACTGTGGTCTTCCAGGTGTTTTGGACTTCAACTCCCACAAGTTGGCTGGAGCTTCTGGGAATTGAAGTCCAAAACATCTGTTGGCCAAGTTGGCTGGAGCTTCTGGGAATTGAAGTCCAAAACACCTGTAAGACCCAAGTTTGGAGACCACTGCTCTAGAGGGTCTGTGCATTTACTTAGTTAAACTTCTAACTTCTTCTTCCCTTGTGGCACCATTGTTCACCCTCCCTTCTGCTCTGCACCCACTTTCTATCTAGAAGCAAGTAGGTTAGATTAAATGTTCCTTGTCTTGTCTCCCTAAGTAAGTGAGAAGGATAATCCCCTTGTTTCATCTTGATCTGGGAAGAATCCTTCTAGCTAAGGCTTCTGTTTAAATTTCCAAAAAGGAAAATCTCTTTCTCTTTCTCTCTCTGTGCCTCTCCCTCTCTTTCTGTCTGTCTGTGTGTGACTGTGAGTGTTTGAACAACAAGCCATGAGCATGTATGGTTGATGCTTGTTGCACAGCACAATGACATCATCAGGGGCTGTCCCTAGGTCTCAGGTTTTGGATCAGATAACTCAGTGCTTGAGATATTCCTGAACTGGCAAACGTAATGGCTCCTGACATTTCTTTTTTCTAATTAAGACAAAAGAGGTTTTAGTTTCCAAGTTAATTCCCATTTGGGCTACTCAGTTGATAAGTGCCATGGGTAAAATAGTCTGCCCACTTAAGCATCTGTTGAAGATGAGCTATAATATCAGTGTACCATCTGTGTTGTTACCCATTTACGTTGGGGAGAATAGTCCCACTGTGTTTCAACATGTAGCAAAATTACCATACTTATAGAATGATGACCTTTTATCTCCCTCCTAGAAACTGGAAGCAAAACATCCCCAGTGGTACTCACAAAAGTTCTGTTGGAATAGTGGGATAATTATAAAAAATGTACTGTTTCTGACACCAAGCTTTAATAAAACTGGGCAGTAAGGAATACATTTTTAAAAAAGCTAACTTTATACTGTTCAGGATAAAACAACCAGGGCTAGTAACATTGTTTTGTCAGAGAACAAAGTGCTTCAGCCACTAAAAGAGAACTGTCCTCCATCTACAGGATAGTTATAAAGGCTGAGGGATATTAACTTTCAAGAGGTTTGCTTCTGACCAGTACAGCGTATTTCTGGATATAAATAACATGCTGAAGTGTGGTATGATTGGATTCACTTTATTTCTCTCTGGCTTATTGTAGCCTCCCATGTCCTTAGGTACCATCTAATTTTATATCACAGGATTGAAACAAATTTAAAGAGGAGTGCAGCTGCACTTGTACTATGTCCAAAAATTTGGAAATCAATCAGCAATCTGAAACTAATGGGAAAACTATTTTCAGTCTTTTTTTTCTGGTTTGTGTGTGTGTGTGTGTGTGTGTGTGTTTATGCATGCATGTGTGTTTGTTTTAAATGAACTGTGTTCATCCTGCACAGTCCTGCAGGAGGCAACAGCTGTACATATGCTTCTCTGTGTTTTTCAGAGCAAATGCTGGACAACAGTTGAGCAATCTTGCAAAATAATGCCAGCTGCTTGGCTCTCTGCCTTGGTAGGTTGTAACACTGAGAACGGAGTGTGAAAAAGAAATGAACTGAATGGATTACAATGCAGGATCCTCATCTAACCTAAAGTCCATCCCTGTGATACTGGAGCAATTAATGAATGAGATCCAGATATAGGAGCATGGATGCTAAACAAGTTACAGTGGGTGTATATTTTAGCCAATGGATTTTTAAAAGCTGGCCTTTTAGCAGTTATCACACCACCACATTCTGCTTGGTTTTCATGCATGTGACACTTTAGCAAGCACATTCAAGAACATTCATGCTTTTTCATACATCCTTGAACTATTGCATTTTGCCAAACTGGAGTCTCTTAGCTATAAATTGTTTTGGAAGGGAGGAGGGAGGCAAAAGAACAAATCCTGACTGTCTAAACTAACATTTCCCAGCTTCCTTACCTTGGAAAGGAGACAGAGGAAGGAGATCAAGAGAAGCTGGATTTTCATTCTGACACTTCAGCATATCCCTCCCCGGGCAGTTTGGAGACAGCAGTGTGTCTGCAGTTTTTAAAGTCTGTGAGTAAAGTCCTGCAAGTGTTTATACTCTTCCCTGCTCTGATGTCACTCCTAGGCTCCAGTATAAACACGAGTAGGTTTGGACAAGCGTCAAGTTGTTCTTTTTTTTCTTTTTCCCCCCACATTCCAGTTAACATTTCCATTCACCTTAAGGTGAGAACATGCAGCCCATTGACAAAGCAGAGAAATGAGACTTGGCTGTGTGCTGAGGACCAAAAAACCCAGAACAGAGCAGCAAGCAGGAAATATATCAAAGAGGTAAGGTGCATCCTTTGAATAGACAGTCTTCACATAAATACACAGAGCTCTTAGACAAGTGGAGTTCTGTGTTATCAAGATAGCTTATACACTTTGGGAGGTACTTATATCCAGAAACAGCTCCTCAGCAAGGGTTTTAGTAAGTGGCTACAGTAAACAACTAAAGAGCAAGAACAGTAGTGGGGAAAGCACATACTCTTGGTAGGGGGATTACTTCATGGTAGCCAAGTAACTGAAGCAGTGCACAACCATATATGGCTGTTGAAAAGCCAACAGTACTCACCATGAGCACGGATCCCATTAAACTACCATCTTTGCCATGCTCAGAAGTGGTGGCCATGCTCTGGTGTCTGCATTGATAAAGCCACTGAATAGGTTGGGACTCTCAGACTTGGTTACTGCTTAGTAATTGCTGAAGGGTCAACATGGTGGAGAGGTTTGAACACTGTACTCTGAATCTGAAGACCAGGGCTTGAATCCCTGCTCAGCCATGGAAATCCACTGAGTGACATTGGGCAAGTCACAGTCTCAGCCTCAGAGGAAAGCAAAGGCAAATCTCCTCTGAACAAATCTTGGCAAGAAAACCCCATGATAGGTTTGCCTTGAGCTCACCATAAGTCAGAAACAACTTGAAGGCATACAACAACAAACACAGTGACTGCTTCCTACTGTTTTAGGAACAGCTAGGGTTTGCAGCTCATTTGATTAACTGGATTGCTTGAGTCTCCTTCACCAAGTTGTATGTCATACATAAACATTCGGTGTGATGTGTGAAATGAAAAACTGAGATCATTCAGGGTGTCCAGTTGCATAGAAGCCTACAAGTACACAGTTGTACCTGTGTAAGCTCCTTCTTTTCAGGTATCATGCAGTACACACAGGCAATAGAGCAGAATCAACAGGCATGGTTCCTCTTCTCTCCCTTAGGCTACATGTGAAAGTGACTTTAGCCTTCTTCGTGCATTCTCCTAACGTATGAGTACTTCACCTGGAGACTAGGACCGTTTCCACATTAGCCTGTTATAGTGCTATTATTCTACTTTCAACATCCTATGGATGCCTGGGATTTGCAGTTTTAAGGAGGGACCTCAAAAGCCCCTCCTGAAACTGCAAACCCCAGGATTTCATGGGATGTTGAAAGTGGAATAATAGCACTATAACAGGCTAGTGCAGAAATGACCTATGATGTGCATGCAATCCCCACCCTGACATCTATCTATCTATCAGTCGATCACTTTGGCCATTTCTGCACTAGACTGTTATAGTGCTACTATTCCACTTCCAACAGCCTGTGGAATTCTGGGGTTTGTAGTTTACTGAGGCCAAACAGCTCTCTGGCTAAGAATTCTAAATGCCCCTCCCCAAACTGCAAACCTCAGGATTGCATTGGATTTTGAATGTGGAATAATAGCATTATGACAGTGTTGTGCAGATATGGCCTTTATTTTTTACTGCTTTTCCAAATGTCATATGCTCAGAGTGGTCCATAACAAAGCATTGTATACAGAAAATACCTTCCTAACTATACTTCATATTTTAATACTTTCCTAACAGTATATAATGATTGGAATCATGTGGCCCTGCAGATATTGTTGGACTATCACTACCAGCATTCTGGCCAGGCCTGCTAGGACTCATAGTGCAACAGCTTCTGGAAGAATGTATGATTCTCACCTTGATCAAGATCCACACAATACTTTCATTACTGGCTAAACAAAGTGAAATGTCCTTTGGCTTTGCTAATCAGCAACTGCTGGAGAGTGTGGAATTTTAACAGAGTTTCACAGGAAGTTTATTCAATTACTAATCCCAGGTAATGCTCCAAAGAGAGTGAAAACATCCTCAATCCTGCGCAGGAAAAAGCAAGTAGCTGAGCTTTCTCTTTGGTGACAATGGAAAAAAGTAGCAGGAGAATGAGACCTTTTTGAAGCATTATGGCAGGAAGCAGGTCCAAAGTGCTGAAGAGAATAAGCTAAAATACAAGAAGTAGCATTCTCTCCTCTGGTTCTGGTGTGTGAAACCCGTGCTGCCTTGCTCGATAATCGTGCCACACTGAATGGAAAGGTCTGCAGGGACTCTCTGTTTGCTCAGATAGACCCTATTTTACCAGGAGTCTCAGTCACACCACGAGTTTTTCTTGTCTGCAGACTTTGCTGTACAGCTTTGTCAGGGAAGTGAGGAAGTGAAACTGGAATAAAGAGGGATGCAAGAGTGGAGATGCCAGTTTAGGACCACTGTAAGCCCTGGGCTTTCCAGATCTAAGGATGGCCCTTGGGAATGTTTTTAAGTGTTATGCATTAAGTACCGTCACAGTTGCTCACAATTTGTAGTTGAAACACACATAAAGAAAGAGAGAGAGAACATATTTTCCTGTTTGGAAATTAAAACAGAAACCTTAGATAAAGGGACTGTTCCCAGCTCAAAATGAGATGAGGGTATTAGGGAATTAAGGAGATGGGATAAGGAACATTTAATTGAAGCTACAGCTTCTAGCCAGAAGGTTGATGCAGAGCAGTGTGCAAGGTGAACCCTAGCCCCACCATGACTGCAGGAGAAGGAAGAAATTTAAGTAAGTAAATACCTAGAGACACACATGGGGGTGTGTATGGTTTGCAGCGCAAATCAATTAAACCTTGCAGATTTTAGCAAGTGTTGATCTATTAGCTGAGCTGGAGAGTTGCACTCAGCCCTTTTCTCTTGATTGGAGACCCCCCCCCCCAAAAAAAACCCTGGAAGATATGCACTCTTGTCTCACACCTGAAGATGAACTACAAAAACAGGAGACTCAGGGCCAGGTCCTAAAATCTGACAAGTCCTATGCAAGATGTAGGGCTCACCACCTCTAACTGAATCCCTTGCATGCTCTTAAGAATGCATGAAAAGGGAGTTTCCCAGAGGACTTTGTTGGAACATAGAGCAATGCACTCAAAGATTCTGCTGAAAATCACTACATCTGGAGTGAGATGCACATTCTCTCCATTGTGTTTCACCTGACATGGTTCTGTGCAAGCCACCATTTCCTGCTGAGGCCATCGATTGATGAACATGTACAGGGTCACTCAGCTTTTTCTCTGCTCCACGGTGGTGGAGCTTGGAGTGTGTGGAGGGAGGGCAGGAGTGGGGAGTGGGCATGGCATAGGGGGGCATTGCCATGGCACATGGAGGTGTGGCCAGAGCATGTGGGGGTGTAGCCAGGGCTCACAGGGGCATGCCTATGGACCAGGATGCCCCAAAAACATTGCCTCCCCGGGCAATCCATCTCCATCACCCTCACCCCCCTGGCCCTACGCGACTGCCACTCCATCACCTTACTTTCTTCATTTCTCTTGCATTCTGGTCAACTCACATTACTTGAATAAAAACTCATTAATTTCAACAATTCAATTCAATATTGAATGTATTGAATTCCACTTCAGCAAACGGTAGTGGCATTTTGTTAGACTACAGCTACCACACAGGATGGCCAATGGTTATGCTCATTGGGAGAACTGGGGAGTTGTAGTCCAAAAACACTCTTACCATTTCAAGCTCTGAATTCAATGCATTGTTCTTTAAAAGGTCCAGGTTACCCTCTAATGACATTGGGAGGATTGCAAAGGGTCATTTTTCATTATAAATCTGGGATTGACAAAATGCAGGAAGGGTTTTTTTTTTGTGCATGTGTGAGAGAGCTTATACGGGAGATTTAATGACTGTTTTGAAATCTGACACAGCTGGTTGTCTCTGGTAAGTATCATGAGATCTTGTAATGTCTGGACTCTACATGAGTGAGTGGGTACTGATATTTGTAAGAGCACTGAAGATGGTTTACACTGAGGTCTTCCAGTTTTCACTCTTCCTAAGCTTCTTTCATCATCCACTCAACCATACACTTAAAAAAGGCCCACGTTTACATTAGGACAAAAGCAAACACAACATGAGGCTTATAAAAGATTCATTTTTTAATTCAAGTCCCAGAATCTCTCTCCAAAAAGTAACTCCACTTTAAATAAAGCCATTGAATGCTCCCTTCCCAAAATAGCCACACACACTGGAAAAGGGCAGCATTGTATTCAGCTGCAAGCCCCCCTCTCTTTATAAATTAGAATAATAACATTATAAAGCTGGCAGGAATCCCCAGGGCCATCTCGTCCATCCATGTGTGATTTAGGAACCTACAGCTAAAGTATCCTGAGAGATGGCCAGCAAACCTCTAAAAATCTGCAATCAAAGAGAACTCACTATCTTTAGGGTTAATCTATTTCACTTTCAAGCAGATCTTACAATCAGAAAGTTCCTTCTAAAGTTTAAGTAGAATCACTTTTCTTGTAATCTGAATATACTGGTTTGTGTCCTAGCCTCTGGAGCAGCAGAAAACAAGCCTGCTCCATCTTCTATGTGGCATCCCTTCAGATATTTAAAAATGCCTATCATCTCATCTTTCAGTCTTCTCTCTTCTCCAAACTAAATATACCCAGCTCCTTCTGCCATTCCTCTTAGCGCTTGGTGTCTAGAACTTTCACCATTTCTCCCTCTCTTCTCTGGACATGTCCCAGCTTCTCAGTACCCTTCTTGAAACTTGGTGTCCAGAAATGGACCCAGATTACATGTGGGAGCACAGCAAATGCAGTATATGTATGTGAGTGAGTGAGTGAGTGAGTGAGTGAGTGAGTGTGTGTGTGTGTGTGTATGGTTATTATCTATTAAGATTAGGACACATACAGAGGTGAAGTTAAACCCTTAATATTCTACTTTAATTGCCATAGTTCCATCCTATGGAACCATTTATTGTTTTAGAACAGGTGTTTGGAATTGTCAGTCAGAGAGCTCTGGTGTCCCACCAAACCACAGTACAATTCCATAGGATACAGCTAGAGCAGGTAAAGTGGAATTATAGCATACTTTCCAGCTGTAATTCACTGTCACCCCTGTCATCTCTGTCATTTTCCAGCTGCTTTTAAAATGTCCCTGTTTCAGTCTTCTCCTACCAGTTCCCCTTTGTCCTCAGGTGCAAACTAAGTTCAAAGTGCAATAGGTTGCACTTATTCCACCCAGTTAAATAAGAGGTAAAGAAAAGAGAAGAAAGGAGGGGGTAGAATCTTGCCTTCACAGTAGGCTCAGGCAAAAGCAAACTGTTGCAACTTCTCCCAGCTTATATGTTCTTCTTTACTAATAATGTTTTGTCATCTTGACCACACACTGATGTTGCTCGGCCATATGGGTCCCAGTTTTCACCTATGAAATGTTGGAGTATATTTCACAGTGCTATAACTGTGCGAAAGGGCCCTGGGATGTGCAATTATCACGAAACACATAACATATGCATTTGAAGCCAGCAACTCTGCAGCCCTGTAATATTACAAGAGCCCCATTCCTCATGTCTCCTTCTACTATAGTTATTCCACAAGCAGTGTAATCATCTGCAATGAGTTACCCTGTTTCGGTAATGAAGGCATTAAAAAAGTACATTTCAGATATAATGAAAAGTGGCAACAAAGTTAACTTACAGTGTAATGAGTAAAGCTTTCTATTTACTATTAAAAGCAGCTTTTCAAAGGCATTTTACAGCCTTTGACAGGAATTTTTCAAGTTTCATAAAATTCCCTTATCAGTCCCCCCCCACACACACGCACACACACCAAGGTAACAAAAACAGGAGAAAACTCAAGGTGTTTAAAAGCCAGCTCTGTGTACTGCATTGCTTATTACTTTCTCATTGTTTTTTGTTATCTGCTTTTGGTGTGAGGGAGAGCAATGAATTCAACAACAATTAATTACTTCTTAAATGAATACTATATGACTACTTACTTTTTAAAGATTAACTTTCCAACCTCTGGCTGTGTGTAAAATTATTTGATTTGGTATATAAATATCCATGGGCAGAAGTTGCTGTCTAACTACAGTAGGTCCCCCATATCTGCAAGGGATACATTGCCAGACTTCACGTGGATGGTGAAAAAGGTGGATAATACCAAATAGCGAAGGAAGGAAGAGGCTCCACTGCCCAGCTCCTCCTTCTTGTCTTTCTTCTCAGTGGCACCAGGTGAGCAGCCCCCTCCCTGGGAGCCAAATCCAGTGGAAGGCCTGGCTGCTTGGAGCTATGCGCCTTTCTCAGCCAAGGAAGGAGTGCCTGTCTCTTCCCTGAGCTGAGAGAGTCACGTGGTTTCATAGAGCTGGGCTTCCTGTGTTTCTCTCTCAGCTGAGGAAGGAGTATCCATCTCCTTTCTCAGCTCAGAAAGGTGCAGGGGGAGCCACGCCAGGCTTCATGTGCCCCTCTCAGCCAAAGAAGGGACGTCTGGCCGCTTCCTCAGCTAAGAGAGGCATGGGAAGCCCAACTGTGTCTCATTGTGGCCTCTCTTGGCCTGTCTGTGCAGAGCAAGGACACCAGCTGGCAGCGATAGCCATGGCCCTGGAGCAGATCATGGGTGAGTGAAACATGGATACCAGTCACATAGTTATGGGGGCCTATTGTATTTGTTGGCAGTGAGATGATCTCTTGATACCTGCAGCTCTCTTGTACATCTTCAAAGGAGCAAGGCTACTAGAGTGTGGAGAAAGTAACTCATCTCCATTTGAAAAAAAGGACCATGAGTATGGAAATGAGAGAAAGAAAGAGAGGGAAGGGAGAAAGAGACAGAATCAGAAAGATAAAAGCATAGAAAGCAATAGAAACCTCAGAAGGGACATGGGATTCTCTGGCACCAACTCCCCAAAGCCCCAGCCAGCATAGATAATGGTAAGGAACTGTGGGTGTTGTAATCCAAATCATTTGGAGGGTCAAAATTCCTTACCCTGGCTCTGAATTTTTGTAATTGTCATTAGATGAAAGTGTGGGTGCCTTCTTGGTATGGTCTACCCAGACTTCTTTCTATGGATCTACCTTGTAGGAGTGTTTGTTGGCTCCATTCATGTTCTCCTTGAATATATCAATATGTAATATCTCAGAGACTTCTGCCAGTCTCTAGAGCTTTCTCATCTAAAGGAAACGAATCCCAGTGATCTGGCCCTAGGATGCCCCTTGGTTGTTGCAGAGCTAAGAGTGACAAGGAAGACAAGTGAGAAATTAACATAAATCCTATTACATTTTGTGCCATCACATACCCTGGTGAGCTCTGGAAGTAAAAGGAAGCTGCTGCAATTTTCTGAAAATACCAAGGAAGAGAAGCAGCCAAAACCACAAATGTGAGAACAGCCAAAGGCCCATACTTAAGATTTTATCCAGGGCTGTTCACTGAGTAAGTGTCCCCTGGAGGGTTTGCTCCCACCTCATCAGATTTCATAGCAGCTCCAGGGTGAGCAGTATGGGAACTAGGCAATGTTTCCACCACAGAGAAATTCCAGTGGCCCCTCCTCCTCTCTCCAGGCAGAACCACCGCTTGCTGAATTAATTCATCTGCTTGCAGCACTAGGTGTCATTTCTAATAAGGTGCCAGAGATAAGGATAGGCCAGATCGATTCCATGTGCAAAAGTAAATCAACGAACTGCTAGGTGAGTTTCTTTGAATGATTAGAACCTAATCTGATTAACAGAAACAAAGCTCTATCCTCATGAGTTTTCCCCTGCGTTCCTTGGTGGGTATCAATGCATGTGCCCTTGGGAAATTTAGGCTAAAATACACATCACACTAAGTATGTAGTGTGCAGATAAGACTCATATTCTTCCTTGGTTCAAAGTACATGCAAGAGTATCTGATCTGGACCAGGGCCCTTTTCTGCAGGTTGAGAGCTAAAAGGAGTGTGTGTATACTGACTTGAAGAAATGAAAATCTGATTTCAGGGCAGTTTAAGCCTTCCTTGCTTGCTTTTATAATGCTCATGATCCACACCAGACCCATATATACATGTATGAAAGGAAATTAAGTCTAGTTGTCGCTGTTGTGTGCCTTCAAGTCATTTCTGACTTATGCAAAACTAAGCTGAAGCTATCATGGGGTTATCTTAGTGAGATTTGTTCAGATGAGGGTGGCCTTTGCCTTCCTCTGAGGCTGAGAGACCGTGGTCACCCAATGGGTTTCAATGGATGGCCCAAGGTCACCCAGTGGGTTTCAATGGTTGAGTGAAGGTTTAAACCCTGGTCTCCAAAGCCATAGTCCAAAACTCAAACCACTATACCACACCAGCTCATCAAGTCTAGCTACAGACTACATAATTTACAATGCACTTTCCTCTCTCTGAACATATGTGCCTGGAGAGCAAGGGCAAATTCTCACAGCGCAGGGCATAATCCAGCCAACTGTAAGAACATTTCACCCCCACTGATTTATGCATTTATTCATTTATTTAAGTATTTTTTTATCTTGTCCTGCATCCAAAGAAAATTAACTGAAACAATTTATAAAGGTTTAAAATGTAAATCACTAAAAGATAATTTATAGTCTAAAATTACATTGAACAATCTCATCCACCAAAACAAGCTGAAAACATGTACGTGCACAAGTGTTTTGTACCATTTGTACTCAGTTTAGCACTGAGACATAAGGACTTCTCTTGCACTGAAACCATGGTTATCATGAGTATTTATTTATACCACACCATCAGTGTAGCTGGCACAGGTAGCACAGACAGATCCATCCTCCCTTTAAAGCTTACAAACTAAAACGGTGACAGAACAAAAGAGGTGGAGAAGATCAGGTAGGACTAGGGAGGGAGAAATGTGGGCAGGTGTTGTTACGCCCGTAAAATTTTATAATCAAGTGAAAACCCTGAAGAACTTCTGCTGATCGAATAACTTTTGTCCACAGAACTGAAAAGAGGCAATATCCTCTCTCCTACCTGCATCCCCCTGTGCACCTTCATATTCCATTCCACAGAAAGGATGAAAATCTTGCTTATTTTATTCTCATGCCCTAGAATGAAAAATGTCAATAGTTTTCTCTCTTCTGATAAGGTTATGAGAGTATTTGCACACTTTTTAAATGATTTTTCACATTTGGGGGTATTTCCATGCAAATTTCACCCTTTCTGCATAACCCTCCCCGGACACCAAATAGCCAATGGAGCGCGTGCCTGCGGTTTCAAGCAGACCTACTAATTCAGGCAGCTTTTAGCCAGACAGAACACGGACAGCCAGATATGGGCAGAGCCCTAATGTTTGCACAATGTAATATCTGAATGTTTTCTTTTGCAGAAAGGAGGGGGTTTTGCGCAAAAATGGGTTTTACATAAACTTCTTCCCCTCTTTTGTTACCGCACTGCTGTTTTCACTGGACGTTGGAAATTTTGTTCAACAGGCTTTCTCAGCTTGTTAAGGCATCCTTTCTCACTGAGGATGAGAAGATTTGTGAACATTCTTTACATCTCTGTTCCATAGGGCTAGGGGACCCTTCAGAGCAGATTTTGGTGAAATACAGGTAGGGGATTGCATGGGGAAGAAAAGCAGGAAACTGACCACAGAATTTAGAACTGGATGAGACAATTGCCAAGTCCGCTACCACCCTATTCGGGGCAGGATTCTTAAAGTTTATTTGTCCAAATATTAATGTCTTTAATAACAATGGTTCTTTTTAGCTTTTCCTTCTTTACACCTTATGCTACATATGTGTTCTAATGTTGTATTTAGTTTGATTATTTGCTTAATTAAATCATGATGTTAGTCTCAATTTTTTTCCATGGTGTTCAAAAGTTGGATTGTCTTCCTGAGGCCAGTTGTGTAAGAAAAGAGTTGACACAAGGACAGGAGTAAAATTCTTTTGCATTTGGAACTGGCAGGTTGTCCTGTGTTTGTACAGAAACTGGGAAACTGATGCAACTAATTCAGACATTGTGTAGTTAGACTTGCAATCCTATACTGTTCAGCTGTAATATTAATGACAGCTTCAGTAAGATTTTCATCCATATTTGCTAGATGAAAACAGATATACTTGCTTTACATTAAGCCAGAGAATATTTACTGAATTTATGCAAGCAGTATGAAAAACAGTTCTGTGGTTACTGTGCCCCTTGAAATAATTTGGGAAATCTTGCCTTTATATTTAAATACGCCAAGCATTTGGCAAATGCATCATTCACAGGCACAGTAAACATCCAGAATTTCCAATGCTCTTTAAACTCCAACAAAGCTGTTAGTTCAGACACCATAAGCTAAGTATATAATAAAAGTTTGTCGTGTTGATCCATATGAATAAAACAAAATCCAGGACTGATAGAAAAGCAGACATTTAATATGACCAACTATATTTCCAAAATAGCAGGCAAAATTTCAAGTTCTTGCTAACCCTTATAAAAGTGGTTAGAGTAGTTGCAGAAGGAGCACTAATTTTACAAGTCCAAAAATTTGGCTAGATGTTTCATCTATCTGATCTGCTCTTAGGCTAAAGATGAGAATGTATCATGGGTAGTAGTAGTATTTCTTCTTGTTGTTGTTGTGTGCCTTCAAGTCATTTCCAACTTATGGCAACTCTAAAAGGGCTGAGTGTGTGTGACACGTCCAAGGTCATGCAGTGGGTTTCCATGGCCGAGTGGGGCACCGACCCCTGATCTCAAGAGCCATAGTCCAATGCTCAAACCATAAACCATGTTGAATCCCCTCTGTAGGTGTACCTGTATCAAATTCCATATGGCAGATGTGTCTCCATCTCAGAAAACACAAGGCTGTTTATACTTCAGAGAGCTTCCTCTTGCCCTAAGCAAAACTCATACAATAGCTTTCCTGGGCAGCACTTTGCATACACAAACACCCTACACACTCCCACATCTCAACATGCTTGCCCAGAGTTAACACAGTCAGGGAGTTAAAAGAGGGTCTCCCCACACCAATGCATGAGTATGCTCAATTCCTGCTGCTTTCTTTCAATGAAATGAAGACTGTTCAAATGACACCTTTCCTTTATGGATAGGCCTGTTAAAATAAGTACCACTCTTCTATGTTAGTGGTCTCACTCTCTACATCAACAAAGGTCTTCCTGAATTAGGAAACTGGCTCTGGCTCTGGGCAAAGACCTCACCCTAATCCAGTGTGCAAAGTTCAAGGATAGTTTTACTGTTTGGGTAGAGGGGTCATCATCCAACACTCCTGACCCTCCCGTCCTAACTCCCAACATTCTGCCAAGCCAGTACGACAAGGGATACTTAGATCCTGCAACAGAGGAGGTCAGATACCAAATTAGACATGGCTGGCTTCACTGCTAACACCTCCATTGCTTCACCTGCAGTGACCCTGATACAACCCTCCAGCTCCAGCAGATATCAGCTGCCACTGCCAAAGAGATTTGGGAGAGGTGGACTCTTCCAAAGAGAACACTGGCGAAAATGCCTCTAGGAAAATAAATGTCGCTCTTCAACCTGCAAGTACATAGATGCTTTCAACATGTACTTTGCCTTTAGGAGAGGCTTACTGTGCACAGTTCCTGCCAAATGATTTACTATCATAATATATTCCTTGCTGCCTGCAGTGTAAACAGGCAAGGTCAGAGTTTGGAAAATATATATTGTTGGACTACAATCCCCAGAACTCCTCAACTAGGATAGCCACTGGGAGCTATAATCCAAAGTAGCATAGTAGCTCTGATAAAGAGTAACATTTTGAAGCTCTGAGTGGAAACTGTGTGGTAGGGTATGGACAGGCACTGGATTTCCTGTAGCTGTCTGTTCCCAGACAGCCGGGAGAGAACACAGAATTAAAAAGAGGAGGTTAAATTCAATATTGCCAAGAGGCAAGCCAACAGTAAATAATAAGTCAGCCAAAGACAAGAATGAATTCATAATCCAAGCCCACAGGGATGATTATTTTAATATCAGGGTATCCATCTGCTCATCATTCATTGTGAGACATGCTTTCCAGTGGCTATCTCAAATTATAATTTGTAGTCATGCTTTGCTACATTTTGCAGCGATTGGACATCTAGATAAAGAATAGATTCCCATCAGTTAAACATAATATTTTGAGAGAAGGTCTGTCTGATATCATTAAACATCAAGCGCCGCAATCCTATGGGGGTTCCCATTTCGGCTGGAAAACACTAAAGCGTGTTATTCTTTTTCTATGAATGTTTTATCTTTTTGCATAGTCATAAAAATCCAAGAGACACTTTGATTCCATAAGGCTTTGTGGAGGGCTTGAATCATTAAACATACTTCAATCAGAAGACAGCACAGTTTTATTTGCTCACCTTTCCACTCAGAAATCTTGTTTCTTCTAAATTATTTATAGCAGGGTTACAGAGTGAATGTAGTGTGGTGAATCAACCACCCTACGCAGTATCACAATTATGGATGTTTTCCAGATGCCCTGTTCACAAGAGTTTCTGAATGAATCAGTTAGCAGAGTATCATAAACCAGTTCACACCCAGCTTTAAAGGACTGGATTCTTTATAGAACTCATCTGCTTGCTTGTCTGTGCTTACCATAGCCTCTTAGAAATAAATTCTTCCTACATATTGATGTACATAGGAAGAATGTATTTTTAAGAGGCTATGGTAAGCAAGCAACCAGATGAGTTAAGCTAAAGAAGGAGTTGGAATGTGTAGGCCACAAGATGTTCTCTTTCCCTTTCTTCCTTCCTTTTGATCCCACTTTTCTTCCAATTTAGGACCCAACACAGCTCCAAACACAGATTAAAACAAGCAGCTCAGATACTATCATTATAATAAAAAGAGTTCTGTGATTCTCTGAGAAAGGAGACACTTTGCTCAGTCAGGATGCAGGATTCTGTGGTGTGAAGGGGTGCTCTAATCCAGCATCACTATTCCTACGGCAAGAAGCTGAGCCTCCTTTGTTGATCTTAATTGGCAAGGATATTGGTAACTTCTTCCACTGTTCCTATTCATTCTGCAAGGTACTGAGGAAAAGCCACATGAGTCCCTCCTGCCATTTTATCTTAACCTGGCAAAGTAGAATAGCAGAATAAAGATGACTAGTTCAAGATCACACAATGAGTTTGATGACCAAAGAGAAAACTGAATACTGCATGTAGCCCTCCCACCATCCATGTATGTCCCTTACAGTATTCTGACTCCCGCATTCCTTTAGACCAAGGGCTGGTGACTTGTCACCCTCTGGAATAGGATGCTATCAGACGTCATCTCCTATCATTCCTGGCCACTGGCTTTTACTAGATTGAGCTGATGGGAGCAAGAGTCCAAGAACATCAATAAGTATCACTTTAAAGTGAGCTTGGGAGTGTGGGGGGTCTATGTAAATATGTTCTCTGTGCCCCATTCCTGTTAATAGATAGACTAAAATATTTTGTGTACCTTTTCTATTATGTTTTATTACAACGACTGTCAACACTCATCTAGTGAATTGAAGGAATTATGCTGCTTTTAGTACAATCCCTGGACCAGATTCCTAGATGCTTGGGGTCCAATTCTTAATAAATTCATTCCTCCCACCCAATTCTTTCCATTCAGCTCTCCTCAAGCATGCATGTGCCCATAATTACCATGGTGAAAATACTGTACAAGCCAGTGGTAACACTGATGCAATCAATGATTTCCGCTGAGGCAGCAATACATTTGAGCCACACTGCAGTTGTGAAGAAGCTTGTAAATGTGTGCCTGCATATTTGTGAGTCACAGTGAGAATACTTTCCTCTGGAGAAGGGCCATATCTCAGCAGTAGACAGTATGCTTTCCCAGGTTCTTGTGTGTGTTATGTGCCTTCAAGTCACCTGTTGACTTGTGGCAACCTCATGAATTTTATAGGGTTTCTTTGGGCAAGGAATACTCAGAGGTTATTTTAGTTCGTTTCTCTAAAATATAGCCTACAGCACCTGGTATTCATTGGTGGGCTCTCATCCAAGTACTAACCAGAACTGACCCTGCTTAGATTCCATGATTAGATGGGATCTGGTTCCTTTAGGGTATTTAGACCCAGGTTCTTAGAAGGTATTTAACTGGATCTGCGCGCACGCGCACACACACACACACACGGCTTTTTGATCATAGGACCTTCTCTAAGCAAAGCATATACTCGGCCACTTAGCTACTGTCCTTCTCCATAGCTTTTAAACAATGCAATCCAATCAGAGAATTTCAGGCCTGTCTTCTGCTTACCTAGTAGCTAGCAGAGGCCTACTCTAGTTTCTGGCATTGTTCGCCATCTAGTGGAAACATTGTAAATTTTGTTGACAAAGCCACACAAACTGATATTTATTTTGTATCTTAATAAAAGGGAGGGAGGGGAGTGTGCAAAATGGGCATTTTTTTTTTTATTTTTTAAATTAGATTGAACAAAACAAATCGTTTCTTTTAGTGAGCATCCCTTGCAGCAACAGTGCTGTTCTTGTGGGGCATCATCTGAAAGAAATGGGTTCTTCCAATATCCAAAGCCCTTTTGCATCTAGACTTGCGGAACAACTTTTTGAACAATGGGTGTACAGTACGTCTAGTTTCTTCCTTTGTTTGTGCAGCACATAGAGTTTCAATGTTAAACTAAGAATTTTCAAGCTTGCCCAAAAATCATGTTTTGTTTTTTGTTTTTTCATATAGAAATTCTAATCCCAGAGATGCTGAGTTTAGTTTTAAAAGAAGGAAGGAATCTCATGGCATCTATAGAATGAACTAATTTACTTCAGCATAAGCTTTCATGGACTCCAGTCCAGTTCTTCACATGCGTGGAATAAACCTTCAGTTCATTGTTTTTAATTGTTGTCAAGTCAATTTTGACCTATGACAGCCCTATGAATAAGACATTTCCAAGTCACTCTATCATCAACAGCCCTATTCAAGTCTTGCAGACGCATGGCTGTGGCTCCCTTGGCTGGGTCCATCCATGTGTAATGCAGTGATCTTCTTTTCCTACTGCCTTCTGCCTCACCAAACATTATTGTCTTTTCTGATGAGTCATATCTTTTCATGATATATCCAAATACATCAGTCTCAGTTTAATCATCTTGGCTTCTAGGGAGAGTTCAGGCTTGACTTCCTCTAAGACCCATTTATTTGTTTGTTTGTTTGTTTGTTTTGCAGTTCATGGTATCCATGAAACTCTTTTCCAGCACCACACTTCAGATAAATTAATTCTCTTCCTATCAGTTTTCTTCACTGTCCAGCTTTCACAATCATACATATACATCAGAAATATGATGCCATGGACAGTCCTGAACTTGGTATTCAGTGGTATATCTTTACAGTTGAGAATCTTACCTAGTCCCTTCATACCTGCTTCTCTAACTACTAGTCTTCTGACTACAATGCCCATTTTGATTAATGACTGAGCCAAGGTACAGAAAAACTTTAAATATTTCAATGTCTTCAATGCCTGCTCTGAAGTTATGTAAATCATCGTTTTTGTTTCGCTAATATTCAGCTGTAAACCTGCCTTTGCATTTTCTTCCTTGACTTTCTTCAATAATTGTTGCAAGTCTTTCCTGTTTTCTGCTAATAGTGTGGTGTCATCTGCATATCTTAAACTATAGATATTCCTTCCTCCAATGTTCACACTTTCTTCCACCAAGTCTAACCCAACTTCAGCTACCAGGAGATCAGAAGCGCTCTAAGGAGAAAGAATGAAGAATAATCCAAGATCAAGAGTTAGGTGGTAAGTCAATGAAAAAAGACTCAAGGGGATACAGCAACAGTCATACATGACCTGGAGGTCATAAACAGCCATCAAAGATTCCAAAGAGATAAGCAGAGAGCCAAGAGTGATTTTGTGTACAACATTGGTCAGAGTTACTGCCCTGCTTATACAGTTGAAGACTCCTAGCTCCAATCAGCTTTCTAACCATTATCAGTCAAGGCATTTTTTAGATGTGCCCCTCCACAGCATGCTTTGATTGTTGATGCACACTATATCTGAGGGGAAGTTTAGGCTTTTGCCTTCAGATAGCACCCACCTTTTGATGCCCCATTATCTGATGACTTGCTCTTTTGATGCTTCCAAATTAAGGACAATTTCCATTCATTCAACAGGGGTTCCACTCTTTCTTCAGTTCTTCTTGCCTATGGAAGCTCACTTGGAGCTCTTTGCAGATGTGCGCTGCTTGCAAAGTGCGCTGAGAGAGGGAAAGGCACTAAGCCAGCTGAGAGACTTTGCAAGCAGCATACACATAGTTGGTCCCTAGTGAGCCTCTGAAAGTCCTTCATGCTCCCTACACTACAGTACATGGGTCCTGCTTTTCAACCAGTCCTTAACCTGTCAGATAAGTGGGGGCAGCTTGTGTCCCTCTCTCGGGGGCTGGCTGGCTGTTCCTCATCCTGTTCAGACTGTAAATTGCCTTGCCCAACATAGAGGGGGCTGGTAGTCCTTGGCTCTTTGATTGGTAGGTTGCTGAGCCTCTTCTCTTTCCTGTTGATAAAGTAAGATTTGTTTCCCCCATCTGATGAAGAGTGCACAAGAGGAGGCATGGCACTTCCTTGTTTCCAGTGTATGCTTTCTTGCCATGACAAGCAGTATAGAATTTGCATCAGATTCTGCTCAAATGATCTGTCTCAATTCAGATCCCATACTAGCTTCAGAATCAGTGCATGGGACTCCCAAGGAGCACTAGGCCTGATGCTCTGCACACTGCCAAGTGGTTGCGTCTAGCTGCCATTTAATTCTCCTTTGATGCCTTGGAGTGACTCTACATAGGAAACTTAAATGTTACCTAGACATGGCTGCTCAATGCTGCTTAGAGCATTGCTTGGAACCAATTCTGCAGGAGCCCCATCCAACACTGCCTCAGGTGACTCTCTCTCCCTCAGTACAAGGATATGGCTTATTATCCTTTCTATGTGAACTTTATAACATCCTGACCATTTTCAAATGTAATCCAATAGGACAAGGATCTTCTTTACCAGAGATACTGCCACGGTTCCATTGGAGAAGTTGTCCTTTCACCTTCCATTATGAAACTATCAAGAGGTCTCTTACTCATAGACAATTTATATGAACCAACCAAAAAAAGGTTTCTTTCCTCAGTGTCTTGGCCTAATCAAGTCAATAAAAATGCATCTGCAAGCTATGTGTATCAGTGTGCCTGCATTATGTTTGTATGATTCAGCTGAAAAAAAAAAAGAAGTAGTAGTTTGGTCTAGTCTGGTTATAGAAGCCGCAATGTCGCCTGGAAACTATGTAAGGACGAGAGAACATCCAGTATCAGGGGTGTGGATTGCAGCTCACATTGAATTCTAAATCAGTGGAAATCATCGGGAAACATAATTACTCCGGCTCCAGCCATGATAAATCTGAGCAAACTGAAACGCCTGTAAAGAGTCAGAGAATACAAAGTATGTTGAGTAATTTGTAAAAGGTGTTTGGCTTAAATGCTAGGGTCTGTTTTTGTTGCATCTGTTGTGTAAGGCTGGATGAGCAGATGGGCAGCTTCATTTGAGCTGGAAAGCAGTACTTCACACCTAGAAAAGGAGGTGCCAGGACTGAAGTATGTCTGGAAACAGCTTTCCATCCTCTGCTTTGGAAGCCTAGTCCTATAATATCTGCTGTTCTCTTACTGTATGGGAACTCTCTGTAGTTATTCAATGGCAAACAAAACTGTACTATGCAACTGACTGGGGTGGATTAGGCTTTTTTTATTCAGGCATTCCAGTAACACAGCATTAATTAAGCTTGTGCTGAGGTGATCTTCAAAGCTAATCTGTGCATGTCTAACAATAGGATTACTGTCTTTGTTGTATCTTTACAGGGCCACTTACCAGCCTCTTAATTTTATATCAGGGATTAGCAACATGTGGTCACTGAAACCATTTTTATAGCCTGTAGACATGCCACTAAAATCCAGTGGTTAACCACTACAGGCAAGCTTTTTAAAAACCCAAACATTTAATGCTTGTCGTAATTTTTCCCCCCTCCCAGTTAGCTCCATATATTTGACAGTGCAATTTGCTGCTGAAGTTTCGTGCAGTGGTGATGGGTATGTGGAGTGGGGCAGGTCTTGGGAGGGCAGAAATTGGGCTTACTGATATTGCCCATCCTTACTGTTGTTGTTGTTGATGTGTGTGTATCTGTGTGTGTGTGTCAGTTGCTGTTTTTCACACATTTCATTTGTTATGGCCAGTAGCCAAGATAAATAAATGTGAACTATACAAAATACAGAGCTAGCCATGTTGACTCTATGACAAATTCCAAAATCCAAACAGAAGCCAAGCAAAAGTCTGTGCAAGCTTTCCAGATCTCCGGGTCCCTTTCTCACACTCAGGCCATTTCCACACTAGACTGTTACAATGCTATTATTCCACTTTCAACATCCTATGGAATCCTGGGATTTGCAGTTTAGGGAAGGGCCTCAGTTTAGGGAGGGGTCTCAAAGACCACTCCCTAAACTGCAAACCTCAGGATTCCACAGGATGTTGCAAGTGGAATAATAGCACTAACAATCTAGTGTGGAAATGGCCTCAAAGATGTTAGAAAAACCAGGCATGGAGAAAGGGGGTGAAGATAATAGCTGAGTGAAGAGAATGTAGTCTGCTATAATAGGTGACTTGAAGGCAAACATAAACAAACACACACAAAATCTGCATTTTGCATTGAGAAATAGCAGGGAGGAAGGGAATGCAGATTATTGAATAGGGTTCTACTCTGAATGGCTCCTAGGGTTGCTGGAAATAGAAAAAACAAGAGGAAATGGAAATAGGAAAAAACAAGAGGAAAGACGATAACCATTGATCCTCCATTCTGGAAAACAGAAAAAAAAACCTCCTGAAAACTCAAAACTGAAGACAGGTTGAGATGAGAGTGTTCCTTTGCTAGGCAATAAAAAAAGATTCTTGCACTCCAAAGTGACCCAACCGTACTGGTAGTTGGCTCCCTGTGAGATGTACAAAAATCTTCCCGTTCAGGATGAGTCAAACTACATGTGTCTTCAAGCACATGAATTTAAAAACATGTTTTAGCTGGACACAGCTCTCTGTTTATGAAAAGCAGACCTCTCATTTGTATCAGGCCCAAAGTGTGAGGAAAGGAGGTGATTAACACTTTTCCTCATGCTATTTACTCATTGAAAACCAATTCCCCTCAGCTGCTGTTGTGTTTAATGTGCAACAAATAGAAACTGGGGTGATTGTTTGTGGGGAAATAGTGTAGAGAGGAAGGTTCACCAGCACAATGCAAAGATCTTAACCTGGATGAGGAGACCTTGTGACTGGTTTTTTTAAGTACAGATGTGGCTAATTTCAGCACAGCTTAAATTGTGTGTTTAAGTAGTGGTGGGAAACTTGTGCGAGCCAGTGTGTTGTAGTGGTTTGAGTGTTCATCTAGGCCTTTTGGAAACCAGGGTATGAATCCCCACTTAGCTATGGAAACCCACTGAGTGAACCTGGGCAAGTCACACTCTCTCAGCTTCTGAGGAAGGCAGTGGCAAATGCCCTCTAAACAAATCATGCCAAGAAAATCCCATGATATGTGACGGAGAGTGCATGTCTGCAGTGGAGCATCTATACTAATTAAGGAGCAAAGATGCCAATGGCTCAAGGAAACAAAATAAAAAGGCTTTATCATAGGAACTCCATTCTAAGATAGGAAAGTTACTGGGTGCTATCTAGTTAATCTGCATTCTAGGGAAGGAGAGTGCTGGGAAGAGAGAAGGGTCCTGAGAAGAGGCAGAGAAACAAGAGTATCAGGTAGAGCCAAAGAAGGGAGAACACTTCAGGTCACTCAAGCTAGCTAGCAACTCTATTGCTGCTGACCACTGTGAGGCATTCTGGATTCTTCAGTGCTAAGCGAGGTTGCACTTCCAAGAATACGTTTGCCTTTCAGTCGCATAAGTCGGAAATGACTTGAAGGCACACAACAACAGGAATAAGGGCAACTCCTAGAAGATTAGGAGCCATACCAGCCTAGCCCCTAGTCCTCAACTGCATATCCTCCAACTGTCCCAACTAAGTTAGGGATAGTCCTAATAAGTCTGTCATCCCACTTTTTCAGCTGCTTTTAAAATGTCCTGGTTGCTCTTTCCTTCTCTTACTTTCCTGTTTGTTCCCAGTTTACTTAAGTTGGGGCAAACTAAGTTCAAAGTGCAAAAATAATTTGCACTCAGTTAAGTTAAGCAGGGGGAAGAGAAGAGGAACAGAAGGAATCTTGCCTTTCCCCGTTGCTGCTGCTGTTGTTGTGTGCCTTCAAGTCATTTCTGAATCAAGGTGGCACTAAGGTGATCCTCTCATGGGGTTTTCTCTTTCTCAGAGAAGATTTGTCTTTGCCTTCCTCTGAGGCCAAGAGAATGTGAGTTGTCCAATGTCACCCAGTGACTTTCCATGGCTGAGCAGGGATTTGAATCCTGATCGTGGCTGGATGGCAGTACGTGTGAAAGGGATCTAGGAGTCTTAATAGACCACAAGCTGAACATGAGTCAGCAATGTGATGCGGCAGCCAAGAAAGCCAACGCAATTCTCGGCTGCATCAATAGGAGTATGTTGTCTAGATCGAGGGAGGTACTGGTATCACTCTACTCTGCTTTGGTTAGACCTCATCTTGAATACTGTGTCCAGTTCTGGGCACCCCAGTTCAAGAAGGACATGGTCAAGCTGGAGCAGGTCCAGAGGAGGGCGACCAAAATGGTGAAGGGCCTGGAAGCCAAGCCGTATGAGGACAGACTTAGAGAGCTGGGTATGTTCAGTCTGCAGAAGAGAAGGTTAAGAGGGGACATGATAGCTATGTTTAAATATTTGAAGGGATGCCATGTAGAGGAAGGAGAGGGCTTGTTTTCTGCCGCTCCAGAGACCAGGACAAGGAGCAATGGATTCAAGCTGCAGGAAAGGAGATTCCACCTGAACCTCAGGAAGAACTTCCTGACGGTCAGGGCTGTCCGGCAGTGGAATATGCTGCCTCGGAGTGTGGTGGAGTCTCCTTCTTTGGAGGTTTTTAATCAGAGGCTGGATGGCCATCTGTCGGGAGTGCTTTGAGGGTGTTCCTGCATGGCAGGGGGTTGGACTGGATGGCCCATGTGGTCTCTTCCAACTCTACATTTCTATGATTCTATGCTTCTGTGATCTCCGCAGTTGTAGTTCAGTCCTCAAACCATTATACCACGCTGACTCTTTCTTTCTAGGCTCAAGCAAAAGCAAACTGTCTCTTTCTCTCCTACCTTGTGTGTTCTTCCCCATTAATAATTTTTGCCACTTTGACCATATTCTGATGTTCCTTGGCCACATGTGTCTCTGTTTCCATCTGTAAAATTTTTGAAGGGTATACAGTTGGCCTAAAATTAGCTAATCATCCCTGCAGAGGCCTTCAGGGTGTGGGACAGGCTATTGCAGGACATTTGGGGATGGACAGGACTCTTTTAGATTCAGGAAAACCTTTTTCCAAAACCAGAAGTGACATCTGATCACTTTTGGGTGTGGGAAGGGAGATCATGTGTGCTAAAACAAGACAGTCTCCACGTCTACTCCCAAAACTGCATTGAAGTGATTGGGGGCTTGGAGCAGTTTAATAGATAGGAATTCTTTTGTTGTTGTGTGCAAGCTATGGGAGAACAGTGGGATAAAAATAAATAAATAAATAAAATGGCTAGATAAGGCAATAGACGTATGAACTACAAAAATCTTCTCACCGCCCCCCATAAATATTCTGTGTGCCTGTACGTGAAAAAGACGAGTAAGCTTTGATGTTCAGGCTACTACTGTGGCTACCTATATAACATTTGCAGTAGTTTCTTGCCTTAGAAATGAGCCTTCCTTGGTTTTCTGTTTCTGTTTGTTTTGTTCACTGATTACATTATCAGAGTTTATACTATTTGCAAGAGTTGTTTCTGCAGTCATCAGTGCCAAAGAATTCATTTGTGGGTTGAACACACAGCTTAAGTGCAAAATTCTCCCCACCTCCTTCCAGTATTAAACGCCATATTGGTTTCTTCATTTCATTTTAAAAAGAAGGGAGGGAGGGAGGGAGGGAGGGAGAAAAGAATTGTGGCAAGATCTTTAAGACTAAGTGGTTTTTAATTTAGCATGAGCTTTCATGGATATAAGCCCACTTCTTCAGATGCAGTACAGAGTGATATTAAAGCTCCAGGCTATAAAGCATATTGACATAGTTATAGGAGTGTAATAGGATCCAGAAAAATGCAAATCATGTGTCTTGCTCTGAGGTGAAGCAGGACTTTCAAATCTTTGCAGTGGTCAGTTACTGTTGATATGTTGAAGCAATAAATCTGCTTGCCAGAAGTCAGTTTCCCTGGGTTCAAAACTCTCTCCTTTTGCTGTACGTGCAGTAGCAAAGACTCTTGTGTACATGTATATGTGTGTACACACACACACACACACACATATATATATATAGTGTGCCATGAAGCCATTGTCTTCATTCATACCTTTGCTAATGGATTGGAATTTGTGAATACAATTCAGTTCAGAAGTCTTTCTCTCTAGTCTTCCTTTTTTCAAGGACTGCAACATTTAAAGCCCTTACTGTATGTTCAGGAAAACTGAAATGGTCTGCAACTGGTTTTTGAGATCTGTCCATTTATCCTCTTGCATAGAGACTGTCCTCTTTGTGCAATGGAGAAAGTAGAGAATTGATGGCATAGGGTGGCATATACCACATTGAAGGAAGAGCAAGTAAATTCACCTGTTATGTTATTAGCTTCTGTAATATTGCTGCCACAGGAGATGTGGGAAGATCGATTTCATTTAGATCCTACCTTTTTAACAAATGAACTTAAGAGGGCACACATGGCTCCTCCCACTTGATCTTCACAACCAACCTGTGCCTTGTTTCTCAGTGTTTGCTTTTTGAAAACTATGGCCATTACCACATGGGGCAAGGGAATTGCCCCGTGCCGCTACTTACCGGACTTCTTGGCTCCTTGGTCCGGTCCGTGCTGCTCCAGAGCAGTGCGTGCTCGTCGCTCCACGCTGCTCCAGGGACGAAAATGGCGGCTTCCGGTTGGTCGAGGGTCTCATTAAGTAGGTCCGACCCCATCCGCTCCCAGGTGCAGACGTCCACCCTGGAGGATGCTCTGCACCATTTCTATTAGCCTGTGCGGAAATGGCCTATGTCTCCACTTGACAAGCTGCTGCCATTATCCTTGTATTCAATACTTATTCAAGTCACTTGATCAGATGTAGGGGGAGAGAAAGAGAAAGCCAAGCCAATTTTGGTTCTTGCAGCCAGCGGTTGCTCGCTGCAACAGTTGCTGCCCTGCCCTATCCTATTAATTGTCCTGTGTCACTAGAGCACCCCCCCCACCCGGCACTGGTACATGGATCACTTGTACCCGTTGAACCACTGGCAAGTTGACCCTGCATCCCGCATGAAATGAATTATGTTCTCAAAACCTTTCTGAAGAGATACCTTTCAAATTTTAGATCAAACATTTGATGCTGAAAGGGCATAAGAATGGCTTTGGAAGTCACATGCTACCTACAAGACACACTTTGCCTACCACCTGACTCTGACTTAAAGTCTAGTTTGACTTTTTGCCTGGCCAACAGTAAAAGTACTACTTTCTTGTTTCTTAAGATTTTTGTTTTGTGGCTATTTTCCACCTCTGCCCCCTGCACAGGTGTTTCAAGTGTACAAGGTACCTTCATTCCATAGATTTTGTGCAGGATTATTTTCACTCTCCAGATGTTTTTGGATTATGACTCCCATCATCCCTTACCACCAGCTATGCTGGGTGGAGCATATGCAAGTTGCATTCAAAAGCATTTGAAAGGCATCCTGTTGACTAACATCCCAACTTATTTCTGGTGCCATTGATGCCATCTACCCTTTCCTTCTGTGACTGTATTCTTCAACAGCTACAGCAAAGAAAAGCTACTCAAGGAGTGAAGATGCAGCAAGAATAAATGCATCACTCAAAACAAATGATGCAGATAAGTCCAGCTGACATCACTTCTTCCAGTTAAGAAAAGGACAGAAACACTCTAAATAAAGAGTTAATCCCCTTGGTTAATGTGTAGCTACTCCCAAAGGCAGTGTGAAAAAGTTACCTGTAGGACTACAACTCTCAGAAACCTCCAACCAGCATGATCAGTGGGCATGTCAACTGGGGGAGTTGGGGTTGTACTCCCTGAAAGGTAACTTTTTTGAACACCGAGCAAAGGGTGCTACGTTGTCACTGATGCTTGCTTCAATTTCAGTGTTGTTCATTGGTTAGGTTTCCAGATGGAAAGAGGACAGTGCAAAACCGCCAAAGCAAGACTCTGGGGAGGCTGTGGAATTTGAGGAATTTCCTAGCAGAATGGGGCAGCAACTAAAGTTTCCACTGTCTGGATCTTCAAATATGAGATGGCAAAAGATCTCATTTCAACATGAACTACACACACTGAAAAGAAGTCTATTCACCAGACTTTGAGAAAGAAGGGTATATGTGAAGCTTAGGTAGTACAAATGGGTGTACAGATTATGGGACAGCCTGGTCTGTACCCATGCAGTCACTTCCCTGAGTAGATAACAGTTGTTGCTGTTTTAAATAACAACAGAAACACAAATATTGTGGAGTGGCAGAAGAGATAGGGAGGATAGTGATTTGGATTTGTTCTCTTTCAAACAACACATTATGATATTTCCAAATGCATCTGTATCTCCAGTGCTTTTTGCAATGAATTTTCAAATGCATCTTCCTAATAGAGTTGAACTTCTACAAGGAGCTCTGTTGGGACCATTCAGAAGATGAAGATGTTCAAGTCTTTCTTTTGGAAACACTTGCCTAATAACGTAAATCCTTCCATCCATGGTTACATGACACAATAGTGAAAAAACAAATTGGCACAGCCTTCATCATCCCAACCAAAGAGCAAGCTGATGCTATTTCCAATCTTCTTCCTGGTCTACCCATACAAATTGGGTGTGGGCACCAATGTATTTATCAGGGTGGACTATCTTTGACAGTCCAAAAGCCTGCCCCAGAACCCATTGGTAGTCATAGCTTGCAACTGAATTTATTATCAAAATGGCAAAAATTACATTTTTTCACTAAAAAAAGGGGGAGGCACATAAAGTTCATGCAACTTGTTCCAAGTCAAATATATTCCCGATAGCCTCCTGCCAGTGCTATTAGCCTTGCAAACAAGGTGTGTTGTGCTCCATGTGCTTTTCATCTGGTAAAATAAGCACTTCTGATCATTCTGTTTCCCTCAGAAGCAAAGTATACAAGGCACATGCAACTTGTTTCCAAAAGCAATGGTACTGCCACAAGGCTGCACGGAGCACTGTTAGCTTTGGAAACAAGATGTGCATGGCCTGTGCAACTTGTTTTCATGAGAAAGGTCAACTGTCATCACTGGTATCACAGAAAATTTGGCAACAAGGTTGGTGGTGATTCTTGGGGAGGGGCACAAAAAAAGGGCTGGTGTGCATGTTGTCCATTCCTGAACTAGATAAGAATGGACTATAAATACAACCAAGCGTTAATGACCTGTTATCCAGTTCTAAACAAAATCATTAAAATAACAAAAAACAAAAAGACAAGAAGGCCACCCATTCCTCACTCCTGCTTGAATGCATTTCTGCTGTAACATCTACTTTGTGCCTGTCCTGACCTGTGTGCTGGTATACAAATTTCTGGTAGTTGGGCATGGCTCTTGGGCTAGCATTAAAATTACTTGGCCATCAAATATTTGTCAAGCAATGAGTACACTCATCCTTGAGTACAGGGAGCTGCTGGAACAGGCATTGCACTTTCAGTTGGCTCAAAATAGGATCCAGATCTGGTTGTGTTTGTTTTTATATGCTGAAGTTTATTTCGCATCGCTGCAAGGAGAGTAAAGAGGGGCAAAGAAAAGGGGAAGACAGAAGCAAACAGGAACTAGGCAGGTTCCCTTCATGTCTATTTTTAACTGCTAATTTGAACTGGACCAAATTCAGCAATGAAAATGGAGGGCTTCCTGTCTTTCCTCTCAGCACTTACTTCCTCTATTTTGCGGCATATGTTTTTATGGTCAGATATTTGGCAGAAAAAATAAAAGGGCAAATACATCCAGTGAGCAAAGGAATGTACTTCCTTGACACATTAACAGCCAGCCACATCCTTGTCATCTATCCATCAAGGTGAGTCAAGAAAAGGTTAGGGAAGAGACCCAGCTCTATCACATCTAGAGGCCTTTCTTCTGGTATGGCCCATATCTGACTCGGAGGTGACAGAAATGCAACTGTTTGCAACTATAGAAGAATGTGCTTGCATTGGAGGAATATATAGACAGATAAACTTCTTCAGGTTTCCTAGCCTGCCCAGTGTGTGTTTTGACCTCTCTGATCTTTCTTCCAGCCCTAGAAGGATATTTCTTAAAAATGATGATATTACTCTCCCCTTCTTGTCCACTCCTGACCCCTCTCCCCCTTGGTGAGGCCTCTTAACTTTGTCCCTGGTAGTTAGAGAGCAAGCATGGCTCCCTGTATCTCTATCTTAGTGAGAATTAGGACTTCCATCATCTTTTCTATTTTGATGTATTTCTTATAATAAACATTAGCCTTTTGTTTTCTGAAGTGAACAGCCTGGGTGTGTTCCACAAGGTTAGGAAACCAAACAGATGCACTTGAAATTTGAGAAATGCCAGTTGACATCCATGTTAAAATGCAATTGCCTTGCATTTTTGTCTTGTGAACATTGGTGTTATGCCTTCTACACTATACTTAGACACTTTCATTGAAGTGATGCTACATTCCACATGAAGGTTTATGGAATCTTAGACCCTTTCCACATCTTACTTTCCTCTGTCGTCATCCGGGCATCATCCCTGCAGCACCTCTATCGGGATGGGAGCATGTCCCCAATGCTCCCCTCTGCAAGCGACCAGCTGCCTGCAGAAGGAAGCACGAAGGACATGCCCCTTCCTTCCACACTGCAGCTGGCTTTCTGCAGCAGGAGAGGAAGCGCATGATTGCATGCTTCCGACCCTTCTGCATGCCTGGCTGAGATGGGAGGCTTGCACAATCAGAGGTTATTGATGGAGTTTCTCAGCGAAACAAGAAGGGCAGGACTGTTATGACATCATGCAGAAGCATCATTATGGTCCCATTCCTCTCGCATCCTCATGCCAGGTCACCACCATCCAGCAGAAAGGGCCTTAATAGGACAACTGACCAACTTTTCCATTGGGTCATATCACATCCACTGAGGTAAGAGGAAAAGTACCAGATAAAGGTAGCTAATAATTCTTGCTTGGGTCTCCTTCCTCCACCATGCTGATTCAGCAGAGGAAGAGAGGCAGGGAGAATACAAATTTGTATTCAGACCCTCACCCGTGCTATCCCCATATATCTTATTCCGAGCCACAGTTTGAGGCCATTGCTTTTTTGGACTATAACAATCATGCTCCTGGCGGTTCTGGAAGCTGTTGTTCAAAAAAAAAAAAATCCCTTCCCCAAATTCTGCTATAAACTTTCATAGCAAGAAGGCATTTAAAATATACAGAACTATGAAATGAATAAGAAGGGAATGAATCCAGCAACTTCCAGGTTTCTATGCAAGTTGTTGTTCTTAAAACAGCAGCAGCATGTATGAAACAGAAACTTTGTGGAATGACTGAAGTGGCAGGTGATGATGAGGAAGAAGGTAGCGTGTAATTTCCTCAGGGCCACAGAAAATGTTGCAGTAAAGAGTCCTTTGGACTGTCCAACAGATCCAGGAAATGTCAGGATTTCATATCGTGTAATGTTTGTTTCTGCTCCCATTTCCAGTCCTCACTTAAATACACTGGGTTTTTGGTCCTAGTTTATTGCTGTTTGTACAGACACCCAAGTTCTACACATTTCCATCGAATCCATGAACCCTAAACTACAAACCCCAGAATTCCACAGGATGTTGAAAATGGAATAATAGCACTATAACAGTGTAGTGCAGAAATGCCCTGGGTTTCAGATCCTCATTCACCTCTGGAAACTCACTGGGTGACCTTGGGCAAGTCACTCTCACTCAGGCTCAGAAGAAGGCAATGACGAACCACCTCTGAACAAATCTTGGCAAGAAAACCCCATGATACATTCACGTTAGGGTTGTTGTAACTTGGAAGCAACTTGATGGCACGCAGCAACACACTGCTAAAGTGTTATAAGGCTATATCACTTTAGCATTATAACTCTAAAAAAAAGGGGAGGGAAGAAATGTTCACTTTGGTAACCAGACATGTGATGAAACAACAAAGGTCAACAGAAAATCTGTGTTGGAATGCTCACAACACCATTCAAAATATCATAAGTGGAACAATCCAAGACTACAATGGGAGGAACTGAGAAAACAGATACAGGTATGTGACATCTTTCCTGGGCTATACTGGAAGCTCCTGAAACAGAAATAAACCTACCTAGCAGTGGGAATAAAAAACTGTGTTTAGTACTGGATATTTATGAGGGAATTACCAAGACTGGAAGAACATCATGCAGGAATCAAATGGAAAACTTGGTAAGTACAGCTACAATTCCCACCAAATCCTGAGAATTTTGGCCACTTCACAGAGCCAAGAGATCCATGAATGTCTCTCTGCAGTTAATAGTTTTGGTAAACAGCAGCTGTGACAGAGTGCAATCCCAGTTGGGTCCATGTCACAAGGCATATGAGATTTTCTCAATGTGCCATTTACTCAACAAAAATGAAGTTGCAGTTTGAACCATTAGCAAAAACATTCTCCCTAGCACATTTCCGTTTGGTACAATTTTCAATTCCTGAATGGGTCTCCCTAACGTACAGCATGGGGAGCGGGGCAAACTGGTGTCCTTCAGATGTTTTGGATCAGAACTTCCATAAACAAACACACACACACACAAATCTCTTGGGCAGAGAGGCTGGGATTTATGTGCCAAAACATATGGAAGTATGAGAGGTCCATTCACACTACACATTTATAGTGCTATTATTTCACTTTAACTGCCATTATCCCATCCCACAGAATCCTGAGGCTGGCATTTTCGGGAGAGGCATTTAGAATCCTCAGCCAGAGTGCTCCAATGCTTCATTGAACTACAAACCATAGAATTCCATAGGATGAAAACATGTGACTAGCCCTGGGTTGCCTACCTGTTGTGTAGGAAAATAACTGCAACTTGGTGCTACGGACCAGTTATCAAACTCCATATTTAAACACCCAAAGAATTAAAACAGGATGACCAAAAATTAATAGTTGTGGTAAACTCTTCTACCTGATGCAAATTGTTGGGCTCACCATAATTTACAGTGGCAAACTAAAAGATAGGAAGGAGATGTTTCTCTTTCCATTTAACCCTCTTTCCTCTCACCCCCTCCGCACTCCCAGGATCAACTTTCCTTCCCTTGACTGTTGACCATCTGGCCTCAAGTATGTAAACTAAACACAAAGCAGTGTTGGTTGGTTACACTTGTCTACACCTACTAAGAGTCTGAAATAGTAGTCCTATCTGCTTTTTATTTCCCATCTGGGGTATTTGTAAGGCCTGCTGCTTATTAGTGGTAGTAATAATGTACTTTTACCAGTCTTGTAAACTGCCCTTTATGAAGATACTGGATGATAACACATGGTAACATTTTCTACAGTCTGTGGTTTGCCACTTTGGCTGGTGGTTAGAGGAGCAGAGATCAAACTGCAACTAGGAGAATAGTCTTGTTCTGAATCTTTCCAACCCAGCTCATAGCATTATGCACTGTGAATCCCCAAACCTGTTTCTTACACACACACGCATACATCCATATCCTAAGTGGGGGTTCTGATGGAAGTGGAGGATACAGCAGACTGTAGCAGGCCCTTTCCCACTTTAAGTTCAATGGAGTAAGTAGAACAATCTTATTTAGCTCTGCTTAGAATTAATTCCCGGGAGCCATTTTGTGGTGGTGCCCAACAACAGTTTCTCAAATTCCCCAGTGTGCCCACAGGATCTACAAAGCTGGGAACTCACTTCTAGGTTGTCAGTTTCCTCCAAAACAACCTAAAGCTGACAAGTCAAAAATTGGAGCAAGGTGAGAAACAGATTCTTGCAAATTCTGTCAGATACAGTTGCTTTCAGTCTTCTGGGTGGCCACAGATTCCAGAAGGAGTGGACAGACCATGCCAAACCCAGGCAAGCTGCCACCTAAATGCATGAAGCAGCCCAGGGACAGGAATATTCCAGGCTTTTTGTGTGTGTGAATGCAAAAGAGGAAGTTTCTTGGACCCTAGTAAAATTCTGCTGAGGGCAGCCACATTCTACTTTCAGCCTGAGAAAGAATGGTTCTGTTTCCACAAGCTGAAGTTTACTTAACTCTTAATGTTTTTGTTAGTTAAACTATGTGCCATTCAGGAAGTGCTGCAAACATAATCCCAGTTGATTCATTTCCAGATGTGAAAGAACATTGGCGTTTTTTCTGTGTTATTCTCCAGGCATTTACCTTTTCTCTGAATCCCAAGATTTTCTGTTGCTTCTGGGGAAAAATTTATTTTAGGCTAGACTTGCATCACAGTTGAGGAATGGTCAGAAGGAAGCCAAATTCATGAGAGACAGTTGGACGTCTGCATTGTGAAATGGTTGACTCCCCAAATGATCTGTTTCCAGTTTCTTTATGATTGCAGCTTTGCCAAAATCCACATAAAACAAACACTTTTAGAGTTTCTGTATTGGCTAGCAAATAAGGCAAACAGAGAAGGTCCCATTTAAGTCTCAGCTACAAGAAATGGAGTTTCACTGTCTTTCCAACAGAGTTTGGAAAAGTTACTTGTTTGGATCACAAACACCAGAATCCCTACAGTATCACCCAGAATACACTTGATCTCATCTGATTTTGGAAGTTAAGCATGGTTGGGTCTGGTTAATACCTTCATGAAAGACTCCCAGTGAACACCAGGGACCAGCAAAGAATTCTTCATGAAACCCAGAAAAGCAGCTGACAGAGTTAACAATATTGGGCTAGGTAGGCCAGTGTTCTGACTCATAGTATGGGAAACCCTTTTAACCTCCCACGTTGACAGAGGGATTTGGGGAGTTATGGATCAAAAGAAGTAGTTTTTTCCACTAAGGTCTGCTTCCAAGGCAACACTTTAAAAAACATTTCACCTATTTTGAGGTGATGGAAATGGAGACATTGGGAGGCACCCATTCTTAACTCATCTGAGCTGTAAAATCACAACATAGGCCATTTCCACACTAGACTGTTATAGTGCTATTATTCTGCTTTCAACATCCTACAGAATCCTGGGGTTTGCAATTTAGGAAAGTGCCTTTGAGGCCCCTCCCTAAACTGCAAACTCCAGAATTCCATAGGATGTTGAAAGTGGAATAATAGCATTATAACAGTCTAGTGCCAAAATGGCCATAGTCTTAAGTCATGCCACTCTTCTCCAACTACCTGGTCTTCCATATCCTACTGTTGCTAGTACTACAAGTAGTTTACCTCGTAGGGCTGTTGCAAGGATTTTATTGAAACAACATATATGAAATGTTTAGAAACGTGGCATGTAAATGTTACATATAACAGTGTTGTACCATTTTAAATGACAGCTAGAAAAGCATCTGAATACTGAGATGTCATGACTTAGACTTCTTTCCAGCACACAATACTGCTGCTGAACTGATTTCTCATGGGCAGCTGTTTATGCTGGGCAACATTTGGAAGTATTCTGCCAAACATAGCAATTGCTAAGGCTACTACTATGAACACATCAGATCATTCAACAAGCATTCATGCAGCATGGTCAGTTAAAGAGCAATAAGACTGCATTTTTAACTCAACAATGTTTGTTGTTGTGTGCATTCAAGTCGTTTTTGATTTATGGTGACTCTAAGGAGACCATGTCATGGAGTTTACTCAGTAATATTTGTTCACAGGGACCTTCCTCTTCCTCTAAGACTGAGAGAATGTGACTGACCCAAGGTCACCTAGTGGGTTTCCAAGGCCAAGCCAGGATTTGAACCTTGGTCTCCTAGAGTCCTTGTCCTCTATTCAAACTGCTACACCACTCGGGCTTGTGACATATCTCCTGCAGACAAAATACAAGCTTCTATGACTCCCCCCCCCCCGCCAAAGCTTAAACATTTTTCTAAAGTATTCCTTGCAATTCCTGATCATGAGTGGGGGAGGACCACATTCAGAGCTTATACATACTCCAAATTAAAGAAGGGAACATTGTATTCTGCACCCAGATAAATGTGGCAAATTCTGTTCCAAAGAAAATTAAATTTAGAGTCTGTGATCTATATGAATTATGCAAATTTGCATAATTTCTTATTTTGCTCTAACTAAACCGCAGCTTTTACTCCTTTTTGCATGATTAATATTGGCTTAGCCAGAGACACTGTGGAAGGGAGGAAAATCCTGTGTTAAAACTCATTTAAAGTCACAAAGCAAACAAAGATGGCACCCACTAAGAGCTTATCCAGAAAAAAAAAAGTTCCTTGGAAGTATCAAGACTTTCTAGTATTTGTTGTTTCAATTTTTACCTGCAAATGCATGGTTTCACCTTCAAACTCTTTCTTGAAAACCCTGGGTTTCCTTCACTTCCTGCCCCCTTGTTTTCTTCCTCCTCTCCCTCCCACTGATCAAATGTCACATTTAGGCAGTGTTTCATGAATTGACTTTCACGCGTTTCCCTTGAGCCTTTTTTAATTATTACTCAGGAGTTACAGTCAAATTGTTACAGTGCTTTAGGACGTGAGGATACTTTTCTTTTATTGCCCTCTTTTTTTTTACATTGCTTGATCTCTGTTGAATCTACTATGGGCCTTTCTGCACTAAGTTGTTATAGTGCTATTATTCCACTTTCAACATCCTGTGGAATCCTGGGACTTGAAGTTTAGGGAGGGGCATTTAGAATTCTCAGCCAGAGAGCTGTTTGGCCTCAGTAAACTACAAACTCCAGAAATCCACAGGATGTTGAAAGTGGAATAATAGCACTATAACAGTGTAATGCAGAAATGACCCATGTTTCTTGCTGGTGGCCATCTTAACACAGGCAGACTGCCATGGAGAGGTACATTTCATTTTGGGAAATACTGGGGTAATTTAAATTCCCACCTGGGGATTGGGAATAAAAAGGTAAGTGCTAAGTGTTCCGCAGGAATACTTCAGGATGAGGAAAACATAATGTAGATCTCAAAAAAAAGAAAGAAAGAAAGAAAGAAAAAAGGAAAGGACAGGACAGGACAGGAACAAAACCAGTGACTTTCCACTTTTCTCATTCCATCTGGATGAGCCAGTAAACCACTCCAGAAAGGAAGTTCCAGCATGTTCAATAATTTCTTTCCTTTTGGGGACCCCGACCACATGACTCTGTTTTGCTTTAAAACCAGTTAAAGCAGATTTGTTCTTTTTTCTGATGATAGTGATTAAGCTGCCGCAGCACAGGGAACCCTTTCAAAGCAGTACAGAAGGTGGGAAGTTCAGGGCTTAGTCCCAGATGTTAGTGGGGCCAAATGCCAGGCCAAGATCCCAAGCAACAAAAGCAGAGTATTCTAGCCCCTGGAGATGGAGGCCAAGCATCAAGTTCACTACAAGTTGTATCTGCTTTGTTTCCATATATGTAGCAGAGTTGGAAAGAATGTTCAAAAATATTTGAAAAAAGTTTTGAAAAAATCTGTTTTTTGAATGTTGAAATATTGTGCTGGGAAGAATCCTGGGCTGATGAGAAGCTTTGCAGTTCAGGACTTATTCAACTTAAAATTTGCACATGGTTATTTTGTGCAGGAAACATTCTTTTCTGCATGGAAAATAATATTTCAATGCAGAAATATTATTTCCTGTGCAGAAAATACTGTTTTCTGCACAGGAAATGATGTTTCTGTGTAAATCAACCATTTGTGAATTTTGTGCAGAATAAATCGACAGTTACAGTATTTTCCATGCTGAAAGTAGGCTTTTCTGTGTGGAAAATACTATTTCAGTGCAGAAATATTAATTCCTGCACAGAAGGTTTTGGCATAGAAAATACCAAAGAAAACAGAAAACAACGTTTTCTGAAGAGGAATTAATATTGAAATATTATTTTCCATGCAGAAAAGATTGTTTCCTTCACAGAAAATGCTGGTTTCAGTGCCACCAAGAAGGATCTCTCCCATATCCATACCAGATAACCCTGTGTGGATGACAGAATGGAGAGAAAGCCTTTTCCCAACAATTATAAGCCTTGATCAGGCTTACATGAGGAGATGCAGAATTATGTCATATATAAGAATATCTCACCATAGGTTCACAGACCAGCATAACAGCCCTCCCAGCTATGCTATACATACAGACAGATCTACCAGTAGATCTCTGGGTGATTTATAGGAGATACTCAAAGGTCTCTAATTCACACTACTTTAACAAGACTCTTGCCTTGCTCTAACTGCTTATCTTTCAGGTTCTGTATTCATCATCTGTAAAACAGGAGTGGTATCTGGTTGCTTGTTTCTAGGTCTTTGTTTGCATTCTGCTGGCTAATTTCAAGGTGTTGTACTAGAACCCCTGTTCTCTGGTAACTTACAAGGAGAACTGTAGATAGCGCAATGTGTGGTTCATGGTGGGAGGGCATGCATAAATAAATAAATAAATAAATGGCTCTGCCCCTAAGACACTATTTTGGATTCCAGTAAGAAAAAAAAAACAAAATATATAATGTACTGGACTTCTATGTATTGTTGTTTTTAATGGTTTATGTTTTAAACTGGTTTTAATTTTTTTATAGCTTAATTGCTTTTTAATTTTTGTGTTGCGTGAATGTTTAACTTTGTAAGCTGTTATGAGTCCCATACTGGGAAAAAGGTAGGATAAAGTAGTAGTAGTTGCAATAATAATGATAACGATAACAATGATAATAAAATGATCTTCCACATCTGAAGTCTACCTATGTCTGCTGTACAGCATCCCATTAAAAAAAAAATCACCTAATCTTTTAATCCTTCTCCCAACCAGACACCTTCCAGACATGTTAGACTACAACTGTCATTATCCCCATCCTCTGACAAGCAAGTGGGCTGATGAGGTTGTAATCCAATACATCTGGTGAGCAGCCGGTTGGGGAGGGCTGTTCATGCACAAGAAAATAAGAGAAGAAAGGTCAGGCAGGACAATAATAAAATATAACAGCTCTGTTGTAAAAGTGATGCAGGTCCCCAAAAGCTGGCTTTGCAGCCAGTTCTGCAAACACATAGTGCTCTCTACTGGCTGTTTTGTATAGCTGCAGATAGAGACACTAAGATGTATGGCAACCCCATTAATTTCATAGGGTTTGCTTAGGCAAAGAATACTCGGAGGTGGTTTTGCCAGTTCCTTTCTTTGAAATATAGCCTACAGCACCTGGTATTCACAGGCAATCTCCCATCCAAGTACTAACTGGAACTGACTCTGAACTAGGATGGAAATAATGGCCCTTTCCGCACAAGGCTGGTAAATTGGTTTGTGCCATTTCTTACCGGATTTTCTGGGCTCAAAAAAAGGCAAACTTTCCCTCATTTCCTTCCGCACAGCTACTGCGTATGTTCCATTCTGATTCGGAGGAGTGCAAGTTCATGAATCCTCACTGCCTCTGCCGCGGCCACTCCCGCTACTCCCTTCACCCTGCCCTGTCAGCTGTGATTGGCCCCCCTTTTTTTTTTGCATGGTTTAGTATGTCATTGCGTACATGCATACATGCATATGGGCGAAAGTCCATACTACCCCCTGGCCCCTCCCATGAGCCCTCCTCTGACCACCAATTCTCATTGGTGCGAATGTACGTGTCTGCACCACTGTGAAAGTATGAATCAGATTGATCTGAAAAACTGGAAAACCGATTTCTTCCAGTTTTCAAATAGCTCACTTTACCACCACATGGGGGCGCATTTAGTCAAAATTACGTGCGGAACGAAGGTAAATAAACCGAACCTAGTCCGCTCCAACATGCAGAAGACCTCCATGGCAAGACACATTGACCCACCTTAACAACTGCGTGCGGAAAGGGCCAATATTCACCATTATTTGTTTCCCAGTCAAAAATGAGGTTCAGGAAACCCAACCAGGAAGAACAACAGAGAGAATTTTGCAGTTTTTCATCTGGTATTTGCACATCCAAAACATCTGAAGAAATAATTCTGTGTAGTTTTTTTGTACAATACCCATGTTTCCAGAAACATATGTGGACATTTTTGTACAAGAACTGTGAAGTTTCCACAAAACTGAATTTTTCACAAAAAAAGCATGTTTCTGGAAACAGTGTTTGGGCTTTCCACATCCCTTCCTTCTCATCTATGTTCATGTTCTCTAAAACATTAATCAGACTTCAGGTTTCTAGAATTCATTTTGTTGTTGTTATTGTTTCTTCTAAAACCTAGAAATTAACTCATTAGAGCAAGAGGCAAGAAATGAGTAAGGTGTACAGTAAATTATCCATAGCAACCCAAGAGTAGTACACTGTCTTATACAAATACAGAACTACATTGGAGTTACTAAAGCTATTAAAGATCACAGATTGTAACCCAATACTGTGAAACTACCCAAAAAATAGTACTCATATTTTACTGAGCAGGAACAAGAGATAAGTAAGCTAAGCATATAAGCAATCATGCCAGAGGTATATTTGTGTGTGATTTAAATCAATTTGATTCATTATTTCAGATTGTGGAAACTCTCAGAATCCCTCACTATCCCTGCTGGCAAATTCTCCACTTTTGCGGGGATCAGCTCTGGGCAAGAGAATGGCCCTTTCTGCACTACAATGGTGTCCCAGCATGGGGACACGAGAGGAGCAAGATCATGACAATGATTCCACATGATGTGGTCACAGTCCCATCCTTCTCACATTGCCAGCTGGCGTGATCGCCAGCTGGTTCAGAATTTGGTTCAAAAATCTTAGGGCCTGGGATGATGCTGAACTGGAACAGAATCACTTAAAACAAAGTCGGTCTTTGCATGCTTGTTGGGAAAATATCCACGTTAGTAAGAACTACATGTATTCTACCCCATGCCCTTAGCTCTACCTACTGTTAGAATTAAGCTCCTGAGGCCCTTCTCAAATTGGACAGAACCTGATTCTCATGTCAAAATGATGATGATGATGATGATGATGATGATGTCCCCACTCTGTTTCTAATGGTAGTACTTCTTCATTGAAGAGTTACACTACAGAGTGTGGTACTAGAAAATGTAATGATGACTACCAATTTGGACGGCTTTGAGGGGGATTAGAGGATTAGGCAGATTTCTGAAGAATACAACCATCAATGGCAAGCAAGTTATGTGGGTTACATGCCAGCTCCAGAATCAGAGACAACCCAGCACTCAGAACAATTGAAGGAGGCACTTATTGTACATATATTCAGTTTTTGGGTTTTCTAGAGGCATCTGTTAGGCCACTGAGAAAAACAGGATGCTGGATATGACAGGCCTTGGGTCAAATCCAGCTAAACGTTTTTTATGCTGTTAAGGTGGACGTGAAAATACCCTCGAAGTCAAGCAAATCTGCCTGACAGACTGTGGGTGGTGTTTGTTTATGACGAAGAAGTGGGCTTTATCAGTGTTGGAAGTTTTCATCAGTTTTCAGCTTCCAGCTGCATGTGGCAGGTTGATAAACTATTTAACCTTCTGACCCACAAAAACATCTCAGCTAGCAAGCATTCAAATTTTTGCTTTGTACTCTGTTAGCCATAAGAAATTCATGGTGATGGAAGTCAGATGAGAAAAGAACTTAAAGTACACCAGTATAAGGCAGGCTGCCATTGTAAAATATGGGTCTGTTTCTGTTTCCACCAGTGCCATTAAGACATTTGCAACTCTGCACCAACAGGTTGAGATAGGACGGCCATGTGTCCTGCTTTGCCAAAGACAGTTTTCTATGTAAAGGGTGACACAGGACACTTTGCTGTTTAAAGGTATCCTCTATTTGAACAGCTGCATTTAAAAACAACACAGAGAACAGGTATTCACTGCAGGCGCTGGGAGTACAATTCTCATCTGCACTAGCCAGGATGACCAATGGTGAGGAATAATGAGAACTGTAGACTAAAACATCTGAGGAGCTCCGCACTGGAGAAAGTGGGCCAGAGAAAATAGCTTTCTTTTAAAGAGACAGGGTTTTTATTTCTTCTGCTTTTCTGCATAGTTGTACAGTAATATATCCTGTCACTGAATATACAGCCCCATCCTGAGTCTGCTTACCCATCACTAAGTCCCATTCGTAGTAATTTAATATTTCCAAATAAGTATGTGTAGGACAGGACTACAGTTTAAAAAATGACAGTTCATTCTAATCCACTGATACTTGGTTCGCTACCAAGGACCACACTTAAGAAGGCCTTAGTTTGAATTGTAGTTCTTGTGGCCCCAGGAACTTCTCATTGTTTAAAGGAGTGCATAACAATTGAGGGAGAGATCACTGAACACTTATAGCACTATGTAATACTTGATTTACTTACAAATATACAGGTAGAGGTTAAATGGAGATGAAGACTTGTGTGTCTGCCTTCAAGTTGCCTGTTGACTTATGGTGACCCTATATTTCATAGAGTTTTCTTAGGACAAGGAATGCTCAGAGGTGATTTTGCCAATTTCTTCCTCTGAAACATAGCCTGCAGCACCTGGCATTCTTTGGCAGTATCCCATCCAAGTACTAACCAGAACTGACTCTGCTTAGATTCCAAGATCAGACAGGATCTGGTGCCTTTGGGGTATTTAAGCCCTGAGTAAAGAGTTACATAAAGAGTAAGAGTTTGACTAATAAGTTAGCAGAAACTTGGTTCTCACTGAAATCAGTGGGGCAAATTAATCATGATGAAGGGAGTAGACTTCCAAAATATTCTCTTTACCATTAAGTCTCCCTCTGGAATGGAACCTCTAAGACCTCTTCAAGATTGGAATTTGGTCCCAAGACTGAAAAATGAATCCTTACCTGTGTGTCTTAGAGCCCTTTCATGCTACAGTAACCCATGGTACCTTGGATCTTGTACAAGGAGAAAGGAAGCATTAAAATGACTAAATAAATAAATAACCAATAATGATTCCATGATTCCAGTAACTGCCACGCTTGCCTCTTATTGAATCCTGGGATTTGCAATTTAGGGAGAAGCATTTAGAATTTTCTGCCAGAGAGCTCCAATGCCTCCCTAAACTACAAACTCCAGAATTCCATATGATATAGCCATGGCAGATAAAGTAGAATAATAGTGCTATAATTTGTATAGTCTGAAAGGGCCCTTAGACTGAGCTGCAACCTTAGAGTAGGAGATCCAGTCTCAGAGTTTCCCTCCTGGCTTTCCTGGCCACCTTCCATAGTGGGTCCTATAGTGTAAAAGAAGAAATCCAAAATTATATAGGAGGAGAGATGTGCCATGGTTGTGGTAGTGGAAAAGATAGGAGAGGATTTAACCCACTCAATCCATAGCCTCTTAGCCCCAGGTTTCCAACACAAGGGAACATTTAGACCAGTATCTTTCCCCGTAGGGCTGTTCTTTCAATCAGGATTCAACAAAAAATAATTACGCACTGCTGCAAGTAGCAAATCCCCTGCTCCATTCTGTACTATCACAAGGCCTTACTGCTTGAACCTCCCGTTCTCTCTCCCTTCCTGTCTCAAACTGCTGGGTCCCCCCCCCCCCATTCCTCTAAAGGAGGACAACCTATGGTCCTCAGTCTAGTTTCAAAAGCCCTCTGTAAGCAATCAGCACAGAACACTGGTAAGTGCAATGTAAGCAGCATTCTGTGCAGGGAAGAAGAGCAGAGGAGGAAAAAAGAGATATTTCAGCCACCTTTGACTATCAGTGCACCTGCTGGTGGCTTGTGGCTCTTGATAGGAAAAATGTTCCCATCTCCGTGTTACACTTGCACGCACGCACGCACACATACACACACTTTCTATCAGGCCTCTCCCTTTAACTGTGATATGGGACAAAGACACTGTCTGAAATTCTAAGCCATCATCTAACAATTACATTTCTTAAGGTCACATATTCGTGTCTTTTCAGTTGGCATACGAAAAGTATTCTATTAGACTAATACAGAATTTGGAAATTTCCAGAAAAAAGACACCTCTGTAATATTAGAAAACATTAACCAGTCATTCTGACCTCTATGTACTCTGTTGTCCAGACCCTACTAAACATTTATTGCAAGCAGATAATAATCCCGAATAGTATTTTGAGAACTCTTTGTCAACCTTAAAAGCAAACAATTTAGGCCTTAAAAAATATTCCAAAATCCATCTTAATGCAGGTTAACTGCAATGCTACACAAATGTGTAAATGCTGGAGATCATCAGTTCTCTTCATCAGGCAACTGATGATCTCCAGCATTTACAAGAAGCAATGTTGATGTCATCATGTCTGAGCAGTAACAATCAAGAAAGAATAATGGCCTCAGAAGCTATAGCAACACCTGATTAAGTCCAGATAAAAATAGATATGTTGGATCGAGGTCAGGACTATTAAAAGCACTCTGACCCTAACTTCAAAGCTCTGTACAAGAGGATTTTATGTTCTACACAATAGCACTCATGTTTACATTCCTTTGGACATGTAGCACAGGCTTTGCTGGCTCAGAACAAATACATTTAAATTGCAACTCCCATACCTCTATTTAAGGGAGTGATTCAAATCTGTTTGCAGACAGACACTCAGTTTTTGTCATATGCTCTTAAAATAAAAGCAGGAATATCTTTACGTAGAAATGAGAACCATCAGAGAGGTCAGATGAATACATTGCTTACATGAACATGTCTCCTAATATAACTTTATGCAGGATTATCTACCTTCCATTCCATGATTGCATACTCATGCTTTTTATACAGATTTTGAACTGCATGTGAATGACAACATTTCTATTTTGTATGGACACTGCAAAATACAAAGAGAAATTATCTCAGAACAGTAGTCAATTTCAAGGCAGTCATGCTTGCTTATTAGGAAAAGAAAAGACAAGACAAGACAGAAATGTTGGCAATGTAATGCACACATCTCTAGTCTTCTAAGCAACAAAAAATAATCTCTAGAAAAAGGGCATCAAAAAGATTTTATAAGGTATGATAAAACAAACCCAAGCATGAAAATGTTGGCATCTACAGTAGCTTTTCTTCCAACAAGGTTGCATATAATGCAGGCCGTATCTGCACTAGACTGTTAGAGTGCTATTATTCCACTGTCAACATCCTACGGAATCCTACCGTTTGCAGTTTAGGGAGGGGCCTCAAAAGTCCCTCCCTAAACTGCAAACCCCAGGATTCCATAGGATGTTGAAAGTGGAATAATAGCACTATAAAAGGCTAGTGCGGAAATGGCCACAGACATAGCAAAATATGAAGAAGAATTATCTCAAAACAGCAGATTCACCCCTGTTCCTGACATTGGCATATATGCTGAAAAATTTCAAGTTCTGGTTTATTTTAACCTTAATTTATAAAAATGTTTTGATGTACATACACTGACTATTTTGTTGTTTACAAAAAAACAAGGAATAGAAATGATGTCATTTACATGCATATGCAGCACAGCATGAACAAGCAATGTGTAGATATAATGACAGGAATCTCTGAAGGATCTGCCTGACAATTTGAAAGTGCACCTGTGTCTTCCATTGTTTCTGGGCATGCAAGTGGGTGATGTGGCCAGGAATGTTTCTGCTTAACTTCAGCTACTGCACTAATTGTGTCTCTTTCTGGAAGGTGGATCTGGCCATAGTGATGAAAATCTTGCTTTCGTCCCACCAAGATTACTGCAAAGAAGTGCCCTTGAAAATGCTCAAGAGCAAAAAGTTGGTTTTCTATCATCTAGATTGCTTTCGAGTGTACATTTTTCAAATCTTATTAAACTGATCTATCAATTGCAGTGGGTTTCCGTTCATTTCTCGGCCAAACTAAAAGTGCTAATTTCTTATAAATCTTCAAATGGCTTAGAATCATCAAAATTTTGATGGGAAAACAAGGCATGATTTTTCCCTTGGTACCACCTCAAGTTATGGCATTTCTTCCCAGGGCAGGTTAGACTAACCTAATGCCTTTCAGATAGAGAGTAAAGTCATTTTGATTTTTCCTAGACTTCAATTTTTTTACTCTTTTTGCTTTCAATTTGATTATTGTTTTAATTTGATTTGATTGTTTACACTGCAGCAAATAGATTAGGCAATGGGCTTGAGGTGGGGTTGAGGTCTGCTCAGTAGCCTGTCCCCACCACATAGAGGAGGAGCTTTCAGAAACTTTTCCTAAGAGCACAAGGCAAGACTTGTGCCCAGAGTGCAGCATGCATATCTCAGAGGGGAACAGAAAATGTGTTAGGCAATGAGCTTCAGGAGGAAGGATCCTTCCTTCTAAAACTCTTGAAACTTCAGTAGTGGCGAATAAAAGAATCCTATTCCCTACTTCTGAAAAAGCCTCCAGCTTTACAAATGGGAAGTAAGAAGGAGCCTATTCCCGACTTCCAAAGCTGCAGATTGCAAAATCACGAAAGTGGAAGGCTGACTCTACTTAAATTGTTAAAAGTGACTTTATTTGACTGTGTCCGGAAAATTCTCGAATACAGATTGGGGTATAAAGATTGCTTCCAGACTTCAAACTTGACTTGAAAGTATCTTGCAAGGACTTGAGACTTGACGGTAGAGACTTGAGATTTGACTTGAGACTTGGAGTGAAAGACTTAAATACATCACTGCCTATAGCACATATGACACGTGTTTTCTAACACATGACCATGATGTTGAGATTTGTGGAAGGCATCACAGTGTTGGAAGGTACTTGAAGCATCATTTAATCCAACCCCTGTGAATGTAGAAATCCACACCTAAAGCATCCCTGACAGCCATCCAACTTCCACTTAAAAACCTCCAATGAAGGACAGTTCACCAGTTTCCATGGTAATCCATTCCACTATTGAACAGATCTTACCATCAGAAAGTTCTTCCTAATGTTCAGAATCTGCTTGTTTACCATTTGAATCCCACCATGTGGAGCAGTGGAAAACAAGCTTCTTCCATTTTGTATACAACAACCATTCAGATATTTCAAGATGGCTTGCACATCATCTCTCAAGTCTTTTCTTCTCCAGGCTAAACACACCAGTTCCCTCAATCATTCCTAAGAAAAGTTGGTTTCTAGACTCTTTATCATCATGGGCATATTCCTTGGGACATATTCCAACATGTAGTTTGTGGTCTGCTAAGAGTGAGTGTGGTATAGTGGTGTGAGTGGTGGACCAAGACTCTTGAGAGATCAGGGTTTGAATCCCCACTCAACTAAGGAAACTCATTAGGTGACCTTGGGCAAGTCACGCTCTCTCACCCTCAGGGGAAGGCAACAGCAAACCTCCTCTGAAGAAATATTGCCAAGAAAAAGCTGTGATAAGTAGGATTATAAGTCAGAACATCAACTATGAAAACCCATGGTTCTTTTTGACACATACTGCTGTCAAGCCAAGTACATGTGAAAAGGATCTAGGAATCTTAACTACACATGTACAAATATCTTCATCACCTGGCTTTATAGCCACCTTTTAAACAGAAATCAAAATTTTTCCTCTTTCAGTACTGCTTGCCATGGATCCCAAGAAAGTAAAATAGTTGTCTAAGATGTTAGCCAATCACCTGAGACCTAGCAACCCTAGTCATTAATCTGAGGTCCTAGCCAGGTGACTACCAAATTTACTACAAGACAGAGAGAATACTTTCACAGTCCTGGCACGTTGTCTGTGGAATGTCTTCCCCAGAGAGACCCATTTTGCACCTACGATACAGTATTTTTGGAATCAAGTGAAGATATTTTTTTCCTTTCCAGAATTTTGAAAATTGATTTAGTGCTTTTTGATCTTATTATTTTTATTTACTGGTTTTACTTTGTCCTAATTTGGCCATTACCACTGCCAGCTCACTTTCCTACATGCATTTTCAGAACCTGCACTGAGAATAAAGGGAGTTGAGGAAGAGGTTCTATGTGAGCTGAAATCTAAGTGTACGAAGAAAATGCCTTTTCCTGGATGCACAGATGCAGACATTTGGATTTGAATGTGTAACTCCTGCCAGTACTGAAGTGTCACTTGGCAGAGATTTGGGATAAGATGACCATGTGCTCTGCTTTATAGAAGAAAGTCCTCTAGATGAAGGTACCATTTATGTGAATGGCTAGCCAGTCTGAATCTAATTTAAAGATTAAAAAAAAAAAAGGACAGCAGAGGCCTTGAATTTGCCAATTAACAGTTATAATTTGCATAGCAAGCGCACAACTCACTTGGCCAGAGTATGGTGAGGTGTATTCTCTGTTTCACTGGTTGTTAAATCTATATGCATGAATGAGTATGTACACACTTGATGCAAATCTTTTTTCTTCCTTTTTGGCAATGGGCATTTCCCTCTAACGTGAAAGTAGGTCTTTTCAGCAGTCGTGCCAAGCTTGGAACTGCTTTGCTAGGTTCAACTCACTCCTATATTGATGCTGTTTCACAGCCTTTCCAGGAGGTGTAGGACACGCTGGGTAATTAAGACACTTTTGTTCCATTGTATTTCGATGCTGCTCCATAATGACATTATTTTAGCTCTCCGCTATTACTTGAAAGTTCTTAGTGACTGCTTTATGTCCTTTCTGGAATACTTGTTTATATTTTCAGGTTTATCTTTTTGTTACACAGCTTGGGCACTTTAACAGGAAAGAGAGAAATAAATGCAAGTCCACCTTCTGAATCACACACCCACCACCTTTAAACCTCTGTGATCACCCTTCTTGCTATACTAGGAATGGCCTTTTCAAGGCTATAGCTGCGTGGAGTTTCCCCAGGGATAATCTTCCTTGAATTTTCAGTGCTGATGTTTAGAAACAGTATGTGATCACTCTGATGCCCTTTTCCTACAGATACACTCCTTGCACCTTCCAAATTTTTTTTTTTTTAAAAAATAAAATGACTGACCCTAGGTCCGCAGAGTGCATTGTGGCTACCTGGGAATTTGAAGGCAGGCCTCTCCAGTCTTAATCTGCCACTATCATCCTTACACTATCGTTTCTATCTCCTCGCCTGAGTATAGAGTGCTGGCTACAGGCCCAGCGACTTCCTCTCTCTTCTCAGAAAAGCCACATCCCTTTCCTCTTTCAAAATTTTTCCCAAGGCCTATTTCTTTATCAGAACAGCTTCAGAAGACCAGTGGCTTTATACTTCCCGCATGTTCTTTTTTTATACATTGGTCTTCTTTTCATTCCATCCTCTTCTCTGCTCTTCGATCAGCTTTAATTTACAATTTAACCTGTGTGGGCAAAGACAATGGGCCCAGTTCTCATTGAAGTGGTAAGCCTGCATCTTGGCTGTACCATTTCAGGCTACAAGTGGGGGCTCAGAGAAGTTTTGCCGTCTAAAACAGAACACCTCCCTTCCTTCTTAGATATTAGAAGTCAAAGGCCCAGGCTTTTCCTTTAGTTGTTAGTTCTCCGTGTGGAAAAAATTCTGGGAAGGGAAAATCATTCGGTTGTATGATCCTCCAGGTGCATTCTGAAACCCTAAACCCCACTACAGGTTTATCATCTCTGAGGCAGGCTCAGGTTTTCCACTATACCTAGTCTATCATTAGTAGGAAATAGATAGCAGGTGCAGTATTAGGAATAGCTTTTAGAATATATGGAAGGCATTATCAGATATTTTATTTTTGCCCAGAATATGTACTAAAGAAATAAGGGATGCAAAGAAATATTGCAACAGCTTCTACTAAAAAAATTATAATCTGGACTCTCTGTGCCTTTTCAAACTCTTGAAACACTAATGGTCTATAAGACACAGGGCTGCCTATATGGTGGTACCTCTACTTTATAAGGCTCTCCAATGGGAGATCCACATCACACCAACATTGTATTCTTTGTGTCACCAATACAAAACTGCCATAGAGAGTAATTAAGGCTAAAATCACATTTCTCAGGTTCCACCCAACAAACTATAGTCTTCTGCCCCCCCCACCAACTCTCACCTAAGGTCAAAAGCAAGCCAGAAAGGTATCATGCACCACACCTACTGCATGCTCAGCCTGAGTCAAGGGGAACCTAATCCTATACTGCATGATCTTGAGACTCACATGACACTGTTATACTGCAATTGCACCGTGTTAGTCTCATATTTGACTGGAGCTTATCTCACAACATAGCTGCTGGTGCATACCATGCTGTTACTGCCCTGGCTAGTCCGAGCTTTGGGGATATTAAAAGATATCCCTTGATATCACAATTCGGCTGCACTTCTCTATTCCTCTCCACGTGCTTGCGAGGCCACCGGACAAGCACGTAAACAAGCTCGGCCGTTAATAGCCGTAATATTCAAACTACAATACAGGCAGGCCAGAAATAGCTGACTCGCTGCTTTAGGAGACCTCCAGACAATTACTCTAATTAAGTATGCACGCAACCTACAAAAGAGCCTCTGCCCCGCGATGGCAGCTTGATGGGTAAACTATACAATACCCAAGTACTCTGCGTCTGCATACTGGCTACTCTATTGAGAACTGCTACGATAACTCAGTCATTCAGATTCTGACCTTTCGGAGGCTTTGTCTCCAACTCCAAATCTATTGTTTTCCCCCAAGTACGGCATAGCCTGCAGTCACAATTCTCCTTATAAAAACCCCTGATTCCGAGACCTTCCTCGGATCGCTCCCGAGTTTCATCCCGCCTTGCTGTGGCTTTGCTTGGCGAGTCTCCCCTCAGCTCCACGTGCTGAGCTACATCCCACCCCAGCTTCGCTCTCTATTTTTCCTGTGCTTCAGGACAGGTGAAGTATCACCCAAACCAGCAATCCCTCTAAAAATCCCTCTATACCACTCCAACCTTTATTTTCTTTAGTTATCTTGTATGAGTGTGTCGCATACACTGTTTTGCTTGTATTCAATAAACATCATTTATTATTTCAACTTCTGTGTTCTCCTTGACTCGACCCGACCCTGTAGACATAGGGTTCAAGATCTCACTAAGTTACCCTGCCTCTAGTAACGCTAAGCAGTGCTTTGAGCTAATTTTCCCCAACTTCAGTTGAGCACATTTTGGTGTCCCTCCCAGGACCCCCAGTTCACAGGGTAACAATGCCGTACTGCTGTTGAGTTGTTTGGAAACTGATTCTTTCCCATTTGAAACAATCCATTAATGATCCTCTATTCTGCTATGGTTTAGTAATCACTTTGGGTATGAATGTCTCGTTCTGCTTTCTTGCAATATTGAAAGCACAGTGGGTGTACTGTGACTGTGGTCTCATTGCTTCTCCTTTGGGCACTCCCGGGGGATCTCCAGCAGGGAAATCCCAAACTCCCTCCTATGGCTGGGCTGGGAAGCCACCAGTATTCTCAAGAGCTCCCAAGTGAACTATTGTACATTAGTTCGCTGTCCTCCACCATTTTTAAAAAAATATTATTTATTTATTATTTATTATTTATTTATACAAAGGTAATAATGCAATAGTGCCATTCTTATATAATCAGTTAGGGTTTAATGCCTGGAAAAACCACAGAGTTCAGGAAAAAGAGCAATATACAAAAGCAGAACTAAGCAAGTGTTAGTCTGCAGGAAAAAGCACAGCAAAATGCTTTTGGAAGTGGTGTGGTGTGTTCATTTTCTTGATATGGGCAGAAAGTGGGAGTGGTTCCATCATAGTGTTATTGTGTAATTTTATAATTGCAAAATTAAGGCTTCTTTTATTAAAAAGAAAAAGACACTAGTCATGGAGCAGGAGGTAAAGCAAAGAGAGTAGTGTAAATAGTATTGTATTTTGTGTACAAGAAAGCAAACATGAGAACAAATGCCACTGAAGTGCAAATGCAGTACAAAAAGTACATTGCCATTCTGCTATCTTTCTGAGTATAGAAATGGTTTTCAAACAGAATGACTTGAAAGAACTGACTAATGTGTTAAACACCTAAGAGACACTTAGGCCATTTCCATACCGGGCTTCTGAAATGGTGCAGAGCGACCTCTCACGGAGGTCTTCTACACCCTAGAGTGGACTGGCGTGGACTACTTTTTGTAGTTCCACACCAGAATCCACTGAGGAGCGGCCGGAACTAGCCGCGCTGTGTGTTTTTTAAAAACCTCTTTTTCGAGGTTTTTAAAAAGCAAGGAGCATGCAGCCCCGCGCCGCTCCGTCGCCCGGCTCCGAAGTGGATTTGCAGGCGCCCGCAAGTGCGTGCCTGCAGATCTGCCGGGGGCGGGCTTCCAGCTGGCGAGCTTCTCCGGTTGGTGGAGAGCCTCCACCAACCGGAAGCCGCCATTTGGGACGCCGGAGGACTGCGGAGCGGCAAGCTCGCGCTGCTCCACGTGGCGACAGACTTACCCGGTTTCAGGTAAGCTCCATTTTTGGGCGTTTTCGCCCGTTCCCCCCCACACACACATGTGAAAAGGGCCTTAGAGAAATATATTACTACAGTAGAAGATAACAAGAGCATAGCTACCTACTTGTTCTTGTTGTGTGCCTTCAAGTCATTTCCAGCTTATGGTGACCCTAAGGCAATCCCATCACAAGGTTTTCTGACGGTGCATACCAAAATATCAGCCAGGATCTCAGTTCAGAGAGGTCTGCAGAATGCAAGACTACATACTGAAGGGGGTGCAATGGTCAACACAGAACTACACATCACAAATGCAGGAAATTTGTATTATAAAGAACATGGGCAAAGGGGGCCTTTTATACTTTGTAGCCAGGCAGTAAGAAGCCTAAAATCCTTGAATTATCTAGGGCAGGGGTGGGCACAATGTGGCCTGCAGGCCACATCTGGCCTCCAGGGCTGTTTTGTGACCCTCAAGGCACCCAAGAGAAATTTTAAAAAATTGCTCCAAGATGCCCAAAAATTATCTTTGCGGTTAAGAATGGTATTTCCACCATTTTTGCTCCAAATTGCCCTAAAATGCCCTCTAGAGACCTAGGAATATCTCAAAACAAGCTCCCATGTCCCCAGATGACATTTGGAGGGAAAACATACTATCATTAATTGTTATTTTGTGGGAGCTGGTGTGATGTTGATCTGGCTCTCCAAAATCTTCCACAGTTGCCCACCATTGATCTAAGGCTTGTATATGGATAACATTTCCAAGCTAGAATTGCTTTCACTCAGAACTTTCGCCCTGACCTTGACTAGCAAAAACACTGCCTGATATGTGTCAATAATAATGAAATGAAACTAAGGCTGCAGAGTTGATTATAATAATGATGGAACTGCAGGCTATGGTGTTATGATGAAAATAGAAGGGGCTTTAACTAACGGAAATCTCTTTAACTCATGGAAAACCAAAGCTTTTTTATTTGTGTAGGCATTATAAAAATTTAAATTTTTATGCCGTTATATAAGTCTATATAAGTTATATTTTAAAATTTAAATTTGTAACACTGACAGTTTTCAGCTTTCCAGTGTTATGGATTATGTTTAGCCGCATTTTTAATTTTAGCTACACACATGATATCCTCTTTGAAATGAAAACACTATACTCCCCACACATATACACACACTTAAAAAAGAAGTAGTTTGTTACATGGATTAATAATGCAAAAGACTGAATGAGATAGAACGGACTAGTAGTGGGTTGATTTTGCACAAACTTTTCTATGGATGTTTGTTTCAAAGAGAGGAACCCTTGTTTTTAATGTTTTATGTGTGGTTTAGAGGGGATGGGGATTTTTGGAAATGCTGCAAGACTTATCCTCAGGTTAATCCCTATAGGACTGCAGATTAATGTTATATTGTACTACAGGAAAATGCAAGGCTGCTATGTCTCCAGCTACTGGAATCACTGTTTACCATGTATATTGGTAATTAGATTTATTATTTCTTGTCTGTTAATAAGGGCATCATTTTGTGTGTGTGTGTGTGTGTGTGTGTGTGTGTTTAACATCTCATTTTTTTGTTTTCTTTTTAGGCATAAATATTCACACCAACATTTGACTGCATTAATTTCTCTTTCCCTTTCCCTTTTTGCTGTCCAGAGTCCAGCTGTCACCAAGATGCAGAGTCTAAGGAACAAGTGGCATTGATAAAGAAGACATGAGGTCTGAGCAAAGCCAATGAACCAGAAGTCCAGGAGCTCAAAACACTGGAGATCCCCAAAATTGAGATGCTGGAGTCCCAGTGAAACTGAGGTGCTAGTGACCCTTGAGCTTACATCTAGCAAAGGGCCAGCATGCATCTCTTCAAGGGACTCACAGAACTGCAGAACTGGTAACTGCAAGCAAGCAGCACATCTTACCTACACTTTAAGAGAGATGAATGTGTGCTAGGCTCAAGGCCAAATGCCTGTCCTTTTATATCTTCCATTCTTCAAGGTGGGGACAATGCCTGTCAAGTTCTCTTGGATGTCAAGGCATAAAGGTCTTCACTCTGGACTTTTGGAGCAAGTTGCTCATTCAGCATTCAGTTTGCCCCCTGCCTTTAGGACCAGAAGAGCAAACCTCTCTTTCCTGCCTCCTCATTTGCTGTGTTTATATGCAAGTTGTACACTCCTTGGAATAGGAACCAGTTCTTTCTTTGCTTACATTCCATGCACATAACTCTACACGAATCCATATATGCAACTGGACAACAATTTCCTCATCAACTGGAAGCAAAAACAAAAAGCAAAAAGAGGAAGAGAATCATAGGATTATAGAGTTGGAAAGGACCATAAGGGCCATCTAGTCCAGTCCCCAGCCATGCAGAATTATATAACTAAAGCACTCCTAAAAAAGGCCCACCCAACCTCTGTTTAAAGATCTCAGAAATAGAAGGATCCAATATTATTCCAAGGCAGTCTATTCCTTCCTAGTGTATAGGTGCAATTTCTTTTGTTGTAATTTCAATCCACTAGTTCATGTCTTAGGCCCTTTCTACACCTTACCTTCTTCTGGCGCTGGGGTGTGGGGATCACACGAGCAGCCTCCGGCGAGAGGCTCTCGCGTCCAGGGTCCTTTGGCTCCACACGAGCTGCCTGCTCGTGCAAAAGCCCCACCTCTTCCTTCCTCAGCGCAGCCTGGGACCTTCCCAGGCTGCGCTGGGGCAGGAAGCGTGACCAGCACGGCTCTGGAGGCTCCACACGCCAGGTAAGTGCGCGTGGGGCCCGGGAGCAATGCGCGATCGCGCACCATTTTCAGCTTCTAGCCGAAAAGAAAAAGGTGCACAATCGGCACCTGCCAGCCCCTGGAGCATCGCACAATTGTGAGTGCGTCGTGCAGATCGCTCCTCAGAATCATGTGATGCTCCAGGTGCCCTTTCGCATGGAAAATGCTGTGCAAGAAGGGCCTTAGTCTCTTGAACAGCAGAAAACTAGCTCGCTCCAGAGGCCCCACACACAGTGAAAACACAGCTGTAGTTATAGATATCTAGGCTATTGTGTAAAGTCCTCCCACCTACACCTCCTTTTTTCATCACCAACAATAGCAAGCATCCTGTTTCTTTCTCAGCAGCTAGTGTTTAGCTGTAGCTTTTGTAATCACAGGGCAGAATTATAAAACAGATGCGAGATAATGTGGTGTATGTCAACATCAGCTTTAACACTCAGGTATAGCATGCCAAGAAGAGTGGAGCTTGAGCAGTCTCAGAACATGCATTCTAAGAATATTTTAAAGTAATCATGTCAAGAAAACCAACAAGAATCTATTTAAGAACTTGCTTCTTACTGTTTCTGTACTCGTTTACAGTTTTCCCAAAGGAGGAAACAGAAAAACCCCATCATTCCTGCCTTCTCTCAGTGGCACCACACTCAGTCTTATCTGAACAGGCCCATCGTATGCATCATCTTTAGATTATTTGTGGATCGTAAATAGTTTGCACAACAGTTTGCTTTTAAAACTCTCAGGAATCATGGTCATGGATGCTATGAGCCACTTAGAGACAATATTTCGGGAAGAAGGCAAGGATCTAAAGGAGACACTGCTGTTCTTGTGACCACAGATTCAGAAGGTTTGACTTGCCTTAAACAAGAGAATATTGAACTCTGAGCAGTCTTCCCCAGTCTGGTGCCCTATATATGCCTGGAACTACAACTCACATCATTCCTAACAGTCCTAGTTTGGGGAAGATTGGCTTGCAGCAGGGACGGGGAACAGATGTTAAATCATCTGAAGGGCCTACCAGTTCCCAAGCTGGTCAAGAGTAGGCAACTGATATAATTTCATGTTTGAAATGCAGTAGATTTGAACACTAAAAGGCTAGGAGTACGTCATGTAAATGAGAGTCAATACAGTTTAGTGCTTTGAGTGTTGGACTGCAACTGTTGGAGACCAGGATTTGAATCCCTTCTCCCCTGTGGAAACCCACAGCGTGACCTCGAACAAGTCACACACTCTCAGCCTCACAGGAAGGCAGAGGCAAAACCCCTCTGAAAAAAATCTTGCCAAGAAACCCCCCTGACAAGGTTGCCTTAGGGTCCCCATAAGTCAGAACAACAACAACAACAACGTGTAAATTGCTTCCAGTTCCTGGAGGAAAGGTGGGAATGATGGAGCTATCTCAGAGGCAAAAGATTTTAGTCAAAACTTGGGCAGGTGAGCAATAAGACATAAAGCATGGGTGGGCAACTGTGATGAGGCTGGCGGCTGCAATCAGACATCTGGAACTACTTGAGGGATGCACTTTTTAAATTTTTAAAATTTTTTGAAAAATAAATCCAGTCATTTATAGAGTAATTAATTTTAACTCAGCGTGTGGATGAGGGTGGTGGGAACATTTGTGAGGGATGAAATTTTAAGCTGAGACAGGAGTGAGTGAAGGGTACATTTGCCAAGGTTTGTCTATAGCATGGCAAGCTTTATTCAGTGTTGAAATCATTGTGGATCTTTCCACTTTGAAGTATAATTTCAGGAGGCCGGTGGTGCACTTTTGGGACTGGCAGGCTGCATGCAGTCCACAGGCCACACCTTGCCCACCTGACTTAAGGTAAAAAGGCAGCCAGTAATGAATTTAGAGTGGTGATCAGAATTCTGTTGTGACTATAGCTGTATATCTCTGGACCACTCTCTCCAGAATGACAGCATTTTGCGTCTGATAAAGGATGTGCTAACCCACCAAAGTTTATGCTACGGTCCATTCCTCCAAACCCACAAACGTTTATGCTACAGTCCTTAAAGAACAACATATTACAGCATACTAACATGGCTACCGTTCCAGGAATTTCTTCCAGGAATAAATCTACGACAGCAACAAAAGTTCTCACAGGTTTCAAAGAGGAATGAGATAAAGTTGTGCCAATGATGATGATATACCCTCCAACATTTCACAGGTGATACCTGGAACACATGTGACCAAGCAACTTCAGAGTGTACTCAAGATGGCGGGAGTTATTAATAAAAAAGAATACATAAGCTAGGAGAGGCTGCAACATTTTGCTTTTGCTTGAGCCTGTTGGGAAGGACAAAATTCCACTCCTTTCTCTCCTCTCTCCCTGTTGAGTTAATTGCTGAGCAACTGAAGCAAGACCGGGACAAAGGTGGAAAGTGGAGAAAGAAACTGGGAAATTTTAAAAGCAGCTGAAAAAGTGGGACAGCACAGGATTATTTGGGATTGTCCTGGCCAAATCGTGACAGTTGGAGGGTATGGGTATCTCTCTTTTCCATCCAAAATAAAATCTAGAGCAGCCTACAAAAATACACAAAAGAACACACAGAACATGCAGATACTTTCCAACAGAACACTAATTTAAAATTAATGCTAAAAACAACATTTGTAAAAAAAAAAAAGATAAAGCTAACAGAATAAGGAGCATAACAGATTAACTAACTCTGTCCGACAGATGGGAATCATGCCACTGACCAAAAGCTGTGGTATTGCAAGTCCCACCCGCCTTATCCAGAATAACCAGTAGTGCGGAATGGTTTGAACTGCAATCCAACAGAGATGAATGACTTTTGCTATACCCCAGTCCAAATGCCCTCTGATGCAAAAATACTTTTGGAAGTCATGTTATGTTTGGGCTTAGCAGCCAAAAATTCTTCTAGTCAGCAAAAAAAAAAACAATAAAAAAGCCTCTGAAGACATTGTGTCTTAACATTTTGTACTCAACAACTGGCATCCTGCCCACCCCATAAAATTGAAGTATATGGCTAATAGCACATATGGCATTGTTCCTCATAAGCCTGAGTGTCCTGCTACTCTTCTGAAAAAGCAAGCATTCCCCTGCTTCCCTGGTAAGCTCTTTAGGCCAGCAAGTATCTGCTTTGAAAAATAAGGTTAAAAAGTCTAGTAGGCACAACTGTTCCCCTTCTCTTCCCATCACCCGAAATCACTTCAGATTTTTGTTCCAGCTGCCTTTCATACAACTATGAGTTGGTCTGTCTAACCGTCTGCCCCGTTCTTCTAGCATGCAACATGGGACAAAGAAACCAGCTGCACCAGTGGGAGGAACAGAAACAGGATGCAAGTGGAGGCAAGCAGTGAAGGGAAAAGGCAAGAAATTTGAAAATGCCCTCCATCTTTTTCTACCTATTCTACCAATCATTTTACAAAACAAACTGGTTTTCTTTTTTTTTTCTTTAACCACCACCAATTGGAATAAAGTAAAAGCAGCTTGCTTCTATTTGCAATGATGGAGTTGCATTTGGAATGACTGTTTTCAGGTGGGGGTGGAAGCTGCGGCTCCAAAGATTCTTTAGCATCTCTGGCTGACTTCCAGAAGAAGGACAAGGCTGGTGGCAGGAAGCGAGGAAGATGTGCGGAGGGACAGAAACTAACACAGCACTGAGCCACAGCAGAGGGAGACTGAAAATGGTGTGGCCAGCTTTTCAACCCCATCAGTCTACTAATCACAGTATCAGTGTACCTCAGTTAACAAAGTAGATATGTTCCTACACATTGCTTCTGGAACAGAAAATTAGATACCAGAAGCAGAAATAACATGAAAAGAATTAGGATAGGTTCCTATACCACAAACAAGAGGAACAGTTTAACATTTTCAATGAAGTTTTATTCAAAATGAACAACAGGCACATGCAAAATGAAACAACCAGGGTCAGGTTAGCCGTTCATAAGTGGAAAAAAAAACATATAGAATCTTCTGGAGCTACATGAAGCTGTCTTCCAAAATGCATCCAGAGTTGACTTTGTCTTTCACCAGCATACACTTTTCTCATGAATTCTATTTTTGGTGGCCAAATTTATACCTCTGTGCTTCTTTAACATGCTGAGCATAGCTGGTGAGGCAGGCTTATTTGTTCTCCCCTTTGTTGTTAATGCATACTCAGTAAGAGATTCTAGAGGCAGTTGCCGTTTACTCTGCCTGCTGTAGGCAGGCACACACAACTATAGTACAGTCAGTTAGAGCAGAATCTCATTCCTTCTCAGCTTTGATTTTATTACACTGTGGCAGACTCACTCATGCAATATGGCACTGAAAGTCTTGTATTTCTCCAGCCTTCCTTTATCATTCCTCCAGTGCCAACGCTGCTAAAAAAACCTTCCAGCTAAACAGAGGACAGGAAATAAAAGCAGAATCTGCATGGGCATAAAAAGACTTTGTACAAAGGGAGCTTGTTTGTCACAGGCTTTAAGTGAGGTGTACTTGTATTCAGTGTTTCCAGAAAGAGAAGGGAGGGGAAAGGGGAATAAACTCTTGCCAATGTCATTTAACATTAGATAACAGACAAGCTGGCCCTCTGCGTACATCCTCTCTTGTCCACCATCTGGTTTCAATAATTTTTTTTTAGGGTTTTATTATTCTTGTTCTTGTTGCTATATTTTAGATATTATGGTTCTATTGCTGGCTAAAATGAGATGATTTATTGTTACTGTACTTCTCTACTTTTTTGTTATTGCTCTTAATATTTATCTTGCTTGTTATGTTTACTGATACCAGTGTCACTGTTGCTTTCTTTTCATTTTGTGTTTACTTCCTTGGGAAATTTATTTTTTCGAACATAGTTTATAACTTTTCAAAATAAAAATAAAATAAATGTAACCAGTTAGACTATTCACATACAACCCACCTACAATTTACTAAGTACAGTATAGAGGTTGTAGACAACAGTCCCTAACTATCCATCTGCAATCTAAAAGACACATTATCCCAAGCTTTCCATTAAAAACACACTCAAAGCAAAATACAACAAATGCTAAGGCCAAAATAATGCTGAAAAAAAGATTAAGAAATTATAAACGCTCCTGTGGTTTGTTTTATGGAGGGGGGTCAATGGAGTCCTCCAAACGTTGTTGGACTCCCAGAATTCCTCACCATTGGCTATATTAGCTTGGGTGGCTGAGATTTGCAGTCCAAAACATCTAGAGGGCAGCACAATTCTCACCCCAATACCATCCCATTGTCCCAAAGTATTGAGGAGAAAAGGGTAACTTGGAATGAGTTGCTGTGGCTGCTTTCTTATCAACATTTCTGTTAGCATTGTTTTTTGTGTAAGGATCACAGATGTTGGCTTTCCTTGTTGGCCCTCTACAGCAGCATTATTCCTAATTAGGAAGTCATTTTATGAGCTTTTAGAAGTTAGATTTTCATTGCTGAAAATAAAAAATTACAAGGAACCTTTCCGGTTTTTTTACTTAGGTTTCCCTGCCATGCCACTTTGTCTTTTTATTATATTTTATGACACTTCTTACTACGGCTGCTTTTAGATTTCTTTACTGCTGACAGCCTGTTATCAGCTTCGGCTGATACGCCAGCTGCGCCCCTTGCTGGAGCTGGAACACCTAAAAACAGTGGTACATGCGCTGGTAACTTCACGGCTTGACTTCTGCAACGCGCTCTACATAGGGCTACCTTTGTGCTTAGTCCGGAAGCTTCAATTAGTTCAGAATATGGCAGCCAGGTTGGTCACGGAAGACCTAAAACTGACCACATAACACCAATTCTAAAGTCTCTCCATCGGCTGCCTATTAGTTTCCGGGCACAGTACAAGGTGTTGGTCATTACCTTTAAAGCTGTATTGCTGTTCTTACATTGCTGTTTTTTGCTATTTTGTGAGTGAACTATAAGAGATGGAGAAGTAATATTTTAAATATATTTTTAAAATGTCACAGTCGGTGCTTTTCCTAGTGCCAGCATTAGGATTTATTCCCTAATCCCCACAGGGAAAGATCTCTACCACCCAAATGATTATTGTTTTTAGATGGAGTGGATGGGGGAACATAAGGCAGAGTAAGTCTAGAATAAGGAGCAGAAGAAAATGTCTGCATACATATGGAGAATCTTATACATATCAATTTGCACAAGACATGTGTGATGCAGATGTCAGCACAGCTGTTTGCAGAAAAGCATTTTGCACCAGAGATACTGCAGAAAAATGTAGCTCAAGCTAGGCATACTTCTTCCTGGTGCCCTAGCCCAGTTTCTACAGGAACTGAGAAAGCACCATAACTGTTTTGTTTATTTCAAGAATAGCATCAGGACAAATATGGATGAGATCAGCAATGTGTAACTGTAGTTCTGTCCTTTAAGAAATTTTTCTTTTAAAGAACAGCAAACATGTGGGCCCATGACTCAGACTGAGACTTAATGGTGACCCTATACATAAGAGACCTCCAAGACTGCAGTCATCTACAGCTCTGCAAATTCAGGGCTATGACATCCTGGGTTCAGTCAATTTGTTTATAATGTGGTCTTCTTCTTTTCCTGATGTCTTCTGCTTTACCAAGCTGCACCGTGTTTTCAACTGAGTTGAAATGTCTAAACCACAATATGTCAGCTTAGTCACTTTGGGTTTTAGTGAGAGTTCAGGCTTGATTTACTCTCAGATTCACTGAGTTGTTTTTTTTGGTGGTCCATGACCACATGTCAAATGAGTTGATTAGCTTTTGCAACCACACATAGCAGCTGGAAATGTTATTCTTTTGTATATTTTGATGTTTAATTATATATCTAACATTTGAAGATTTTATCTGGTTCCTTCATAAGGGAATACTAAGGAGCAATCATGTCTGCTGCCCTGACTACTTTTGCATTCCAGAGGATGGGTTATTCCAAAGGAAGATACACAAGATGAAAATTCTCACAAGTAGTATTTTAAACAATAGGGACCACAAACTTGTTAAAGCCTGTATATGTGTTACATGTCTTCAAATCTCCTATTAACTTAGTGACCTTAGGAATTTCGTAGGGTTTTCTTAGGGAACGAATACTCAAAGGTGGTTTTGGCAGTTCCCTCCTCTGAAATATAGCCTACAGCATTTAATATTTGTTGGTGGTCTCCCATACAAGTACTGACCAGGGTTGACCCTGCTTAGCTTCCAGATCAGACAGCATCTGGTGCCTTAGGATGTTTAGGCCATAAACTGTACTGCTCCTAAAACAAACAGGCACATGCAGTGACACAAAACTTTGTCGATGTGAAGCTATCTTGTAGAAATAATGACAGAAACCAAACTAACTAGATGACTGTTAGAATTTAGTGGGGAGAGAGACAAAGGATTTTTGATAATCTGACTCGTTTCAAATATAGTGATTTAATTTACATGCCTTGTACCAAAAGGCAGAGATACTAGTGTGGTTGCAAGTTAAGACTGACAACATTGCACATGTGATTATTATTTAAGGTATAAATAATACTGTTTTTGTGTTGGCTAATGCACAGCATAAGGCATCATTCATATATCTCATTGTGTATTTCTGTACAAAGATTAGCTCAAACTTGTTCAACTAGTATCCTGACAAATTACGCATTCGTAGAATGTTCTCACTGTCATCAATGGCTTACCATCTTCCTCCCTTTAAGATCTTATGACAAGTTGTAGGTGTTTCATAATTATCAAAACAGAAACAACTGCAAACCTAAGTTTAGAAGCTATGACACCACAATAGGAGGATTTGAGAATTCAAAGTTCATCTTTATACCTGGCTGTTGCAGACAGGATTATGATCTTTCTTTTTCAAGCACAGCTTGCAATATCCTTAAAAGAAATTCAGCAGGTGCCAGTAGTCCTGGAAGGGACAGCTTTAACTGTTCAATCTTTTCCTGCTGGGCAGTTCTAAAAGACACAAGCCCTATGAATAAAAAGATGACAACCCTGCTTTGTTCTGGTATTTTCTTTCCCTCTTTTTTAATCTCTAAAGCAAGAACAGGGGACCTACGTTAGTTGTCTTTATGCCTTTGTCGATTCTTTTGGATGTGAGTGTGCCTACATTATCCATTTCCAAAAAAGTGATTCCCATACATCTATTAGAAAAGGAATATTTGCAGGGAGCCTGTTTTTCTTTCCTCTATCAGAAAGAATACCTATGAGAACTTTATAGCTAAGGAACAGATGCATTTGATTTATTTTACGTTTGTACTCCTTCCTCCCAAACCTATTTCTTCTTGTGTGGTATAGGCCGGTTACCAGGAAAAAAGACAGTGTGCTTTCCCAAAAACAAATAATGCCAAACTAATCTTACTTTTTTTTCTTTTTAGTTAGAATTACAAGCTTGATCTATCAGGGAGTGCTGTGGATGCACATGTATCAAATTTGCAGATAAAACCAAATGGGGGTGGGGTTGCAAATACCAGGGAGGACAGGATCAGAAATCAAAACAAGTTTGACAGATTGGAGAATTAGACCAAAACTAACAAAACAAATTTCAACATGAATAAATGTAAGGTATGACACATGATGAAATGCACAAATATAGGATGGGCAACATCTAGCTTGAAAACAATACATCTGAAAAAGATCTAGGGCCTTAGTGGACCACAAAGTAAACATGAGTCAACAGTGTGATGCAGCAGCCAAAAAAGCCAATGCAATTCCTGGTCACATCAACAGGACTATAGCGTCTAGATTTTATTTTAACCAGACCTCATCTGGAATACTGGCCCCAGTTTGAGGCACCGCATTTCAAGAAGGATATTGACAAACTGGAATGTATCCAGATCAAACTCTGGAAACCAAGCCTTAAGAAGAACAATGTATGGAGCCGCATATGTTTAGCTGGGGGAAGAGAAGACCAAAAGGTGACATAACTATCTTTAAATATCTAAAGAGACGTCATGCAAAAGATGGAGCAAACTTGTTTGCCACTGTTCCAGAGACTAGAACATGAACCAATAGATTCCAATTAAAAGAAAGGAGATTCCACCTAAACGTTACTGTAAGAGCAGTTTGTCAGTGGTCTCTACTGCCAAAGAAGGTGGTGGTCTTTCCATATTTGGAGTTCTTTACACAAGGGTTGGATGGGCATCTTGCAGGAATGCTTTAGCTCCGTATTCCTGCATGGCAGGGGGTTGGCCTAGATGGCCCTTGTGATACCATTTATGACTCTAAGACAGGCCTTCTCCATCCTGAGCAATTGTGTAAAACAGAGGACTCAAGCAGCCTAAATTCCTTTTACTGTCTTCCTTCCCACAGCTTGTTGTGGTAGTGTGCATTAACAGTTATGGGTACCCAAAGGCAAACCTATGACGGGTTTCCAGGCAAGCTTTGTTCAGAGTGCGCTTGCCTTTGTGTTTGCCCGAGACTACGGGCCTTTCTGCCCTACGATGTTACGGTGCTGTTATTCCACTTTCAACATCCTATGGAATTCTGGGGCTTGCGGTTTACTGAGACCAAAGAGCTCACTGCTGAGAATTCCACAAACTGCAAACTGCAAACCCCAGGATTCTACAGGATGTTGACAGCGGAATAGTAGCGCAGTAACAGTGTAGTGCGGAAAGGCCCTAAGAGAACATGAATTGCCCAGGGTCGCCCAGCGGTTTTCCATGGCTGAGTGGGGATTTGAATCTAGTCTCCTAGAGCACCTCTGCCCTATTTTGCATCTGGCTCCAAGAGAGGTCTTTCAGACCGAGGGCAGAAATACAGTCCTCTTTGCAAACTCCTCCGGGAGTCTTTGGGGCTGACAAGTGGTTCGGGCTGACAACTAGGGCTTGCTCAGTGGGACTTTCCTGATTCCTCGTTGCACCCAGAGAAGCAGAACGGGGAAGCCGTTTGTGCGAACTCTGCACGTGCTCAGGGGGCCACGCCTGACCGACTCGACCACGATTTTGCGTCCGTGTCATTCTGACAGACCGGGGTGAACCGAGCTCTAGAGGGTCGGCGCTCCTCTGCCTCCCCCGCACGGACCCAACCCAAGCGGTGAGGGAAAAAGCGCTGCAAGTGAGACGAAGAATCCTCGCCACCTTGGGCGCACTCGGCCGCGGCCGCTGGCGGGAAAATTTCTCGCCTCGGTGACCCATCGACATACAGCTACACTCTCCGGGCGGGCCGGTCCCAGAAGCGTCCGTTGGGCGGAGCCTGCCCCGCAGCCGCGGCAGGAGCAGCGAGGCCAGGGCGGGTCGGCGGCTACAAAAGTCCTGACTGGCAGAGCGGCGAGCACCGCAGGAGGCAGCATGGAGAACAGCCCGCCGCCAGTGTTCAACAAGCCGAAGGTGAGTGAGGGAGGCAGCCGGCGGGCGAGCGACGGAGCCTCTCCCGGCCGTTGAGAGGCGTCCGTGGCCCCGGCGCGGGGGTTTCGGGAGCTGACACCCGCCGCCTCTGCTCTCCCGAGACTACCCGCAACCCTCCCATTAACCTGAGGCGCCTCCCCTCCTGCCCTTCTACGGCTCCTTGGCGCACCGGGCAGTCGCCGCCCTCCCCGCGCCTTCACGGCGGGTAGGTCCCGCAGCGGGTCGGGGCTTCCGAAGGTGTCTGTGCGAGACGCCCTCGCTGGGATTTCCCCTCCTCGTGGGGACAACTTCCTCGTGCCCTTCCCCAGGCAGCTCCTCCCCTCCAGGTCCGACGCATCTTCCATCTGTTTTCGCCCCGAGAGACTGCCCTTGACTCTCTCCCCCTCGTTACTTTGGCCGTTTCTGCACTAGACGGTTACAGCGCTACGATTCCACTTTCACCAACCTGTGGAATCCTGGGGTTTGCAGTTCAGGGAGGGGCCTTAGGCTCTCGTCCGTCGTCTTCTGTACCTCTGAGCTCCTGGCCAGAAAAAAAGATGTTTTTTTCAAGATGTTCCGGTACGTGAGACACTCAAATGGTGCCCGTTCCTTACCGAGTTTTCTGGTAAAGAGGCAATATGCTATTGGCTGCCTTTTTAATGGTATTTAAGAAAACCCTGTGAAATTCATGGGGTCACGGACAGGACACTTGAAAGCACATAGACACAGACATGGTTTTGGTTATCTCACCTGCCTGATCTGCCCTTTTTTTCTGTATATGTTTCATCTTTCCCTTCAAGAGAAGGAGGAAGAGCCTCATGTCTTCTTGCAGTTGATTTTTTCTTGCCTCAGTGACTTTTCATTTTGGCCGCTTCAGACATGCCTGCTGTTTTCAGTGAGTTTGCATTTTCAAACTTCTTATCTACCTATGTATTAATTCCCCTTTGTAGCTCACTATTCAGGGCATAAATGTCTCCCCTCCCTTTCCGTCATCTTATATCAGTGCTTCTGTGCAAGAGTGTTTTTTTCCCCCCACCCCATGTCTTTTGTGGGTATCCAACTTGAACATCCAACTCCCACTAGGGTCCCTCCCCCTTAAAGGTTTCCTTTGTCAACTTATTCCCCCAGGCACGTAGTTCTTCTCTCTTGTGCATGGATGGTGCAGTTTTGGCTACATAAGGATAATAATAACTTGCTGTTATTGTACAAATTGACAAGCAGTATGTTTTATCAGATTCTGTTTGCTAATTTTACTTTTGGTTTTGCCGTTAATTTAACAAACTGAAAGTGACTGCAAGTTAGAAAAGCTTGGGAAATGCCATTTTAAAGACTAGCAAACTGCTTTTGACCAGGAATGCACCTGAATGTATGTCTCTAGTTCAGGATATCAAGATATTGTTGGCCTTCAGCTCCCAGAAATTCTAGCCAAGCATAGTTAAGACAATTCTGCAGAGTCCAACATCTGGGGCCTCACTGGTTGAGAACTCCTGCCCTAGACAAACCTTCTCCAATCTGGTACTCTGTTAGATGTTTTTGACTAAAACTCCAGAACTCTGACTGCAGTCTGTGCTGGTTGGAATTCATGAGAGTGTCAGCAGTGGTTGGACGTTTGGAACATCTGGCGGACACCAGGCTGAAATAAGATTGGTTTAGGCATTCACAAAATCTGTATCCATGTTATGAACATGCACATTCTACACTGCAGTGTGAGTGGGTGAGAATTATGCTAAAATTAGATAGTCCTTTTTGTATATTTTAGCAGCTCCTATTGTACCACACACAAATCAACTTTGTATATATAGTTCAATGAAATAATGTGGAATGTGTACTTCATGTCATATAGTGTATACTCATCTGTTTAGCACCGGCGTTCCTGGGTCCACTGCTGACAGTCATGCAACTTTTTATTGAAACTAGGTGACTTATCCTGAACAAGAAAACGATGGGAGTTATTAACCTCCGCCCCCTAAGGAAAGAGTTAAACCACCTCAGTCTAATTCACAGATGGCAAATTTACAGACGTTCATATCCACCCTGTCAGTTCTAGCCATCCATGATCATGGATTGTGGGAGCTGTTCTCCAACAATATGTGGAGAGCCATAAGTATATTTTACATGGTCTAATCAATAATTGTGAGAGCCAGCGTGGTGTGGTAGCTTGGCTGTGGGACTTCAACCCTGGAGACAGGCTTTGATTCCCTGCCCAGCCATGAAAACCTACTGTGTGACTTTGAGCATGTCACACACTCTCAACCTCTGAAAACCCTGTGATAATTTTGCCTTATCATCATCATAAGTTGGAAATGACTTGAAGGCACACAACAACACAATAATTGTGTGGGTTTAGATGTTTGACTCTCTCCTTGTGTAACATTCAGTTACAACACCTCTTACCAGTCTAAATACCCTAATGGTGACATGAGGAAGTTAAATACATAATACTGACTTACAAGAATAAGGATTGTAGGAAGTATAAAAATGAATACTTTTTTGTTTATGATTCATTCCCTATTGAAGCATAGGATCTTCAAGTTGCTGTACAAATTCTGGATTGGGTTTTTGCTGGTTTTGGGGACAGAGTTGCTTATTTCTTATAAAAACAGTGCTGTCATCCTAATAAGTAGCACAGGTGATATTATACTTAGTGCAGACAATTAAACTTAGATCTGGATAGTTTGGTTTAAAATGAGCTGAAGTGGCACTGTGTTGAGGTAGTTTATTTTGTTGCTTTGGTGGATTGTTTCTTTGTCAAATTCAGAAATCTATATATTGCATTAAAATCATATAGTCTATTAAAAAATGAAATTTATTCCACATGAATAAAGTGCAGCATCAATGATTAAGCAGCTATGTTACTAAATCTCTAGAGGCAGCCAACATCAAAACCTTTCGACCACAGCAGTGAGCTATGCAAATAACAGAAAAATAAAAACTAGATGAGAATGGATGAAAGAACAGAAGTAAAGAATTGTTGTAAAAACTTATTATAAATATCAAACTCCATGTTATGCAAAATACATAGGCTTTCTTTTACCTCAGAATAAATGCTACTTGTATATACATACATAGTACGTAGTTCCCAGTCTGAATTTGGACCATGGGAAGCAGATGGATTTGAGCCTTCTCATCCTATCCATGGTGTCCCACAGAATTCCTCCTAACTCATATATTGATGAGAGACTTTTTTTTTAAAAAAAGAGATTCCTACAGTTTGTGGGAGGTGGGTGGAAGGGAGCTCCTACTGTCTAAAAATGCCAAATGTTAACTGTCTGATTCTGTATATGCTTACTTGGAAGTGTTAGCAAATTCAACGGAAGTTTGGATTCACTGGATCTCAGGCAGGCACACAAACTATCAGTAGAATTACCTGCTGGCCACTAGAGAGTGTCAAGGCCCTGCCTTGGGACCACCAAGTACACATGGCACCCAGACAATGTTCTGTTGTTAGATTCCTTTTCAAAAGAGTCGAGTGCCTGTGCATTCTGTAGTAGACTGCAGTTGTTCTACTTAAATCTTGCAACTGTTTTTCTGAAACTCTGGATTGTTAGCTGCTTGTGCTCTGTATAACCTAGAAAGGTAATATAGGGAGGAAAAATGGTGAAAACAACATTGAAATATTGTGGAGTACAAAATCTGAAATAGCAGACTCTTACCATAATGAGCTGCCTTTAAGAATGCAATTAGTAACTTCTTGTAGTGCTTCTGAGATCTGCTAATGCATTGGCAAGCCTCCCAGAAACGTGACTTTTACCTTTAGTAGAACAGATCCTAGGACTATATCTTTCTCTGATGTTTTTTAAAAAATACAAATGGTATATAGTAGTTGCAGGAGGGTACATCCTTCACTGATTTTCAGAAATGATAGCAGAATATGCAGTGGGGAAAGCATCTTCAGTATTTCTGTCCTAGGTTACTAGATCATAAGTTGAACCTTATGCATGTTCTTGGAAATGTGCAGCTAGAGCATGAGGGAAACGACTCCAGCTGGTTAGGGCAGTAGTCTAGCCTCCGTGGGAAGGGATTTCTAGAGCCTGGGAGCAGCTACCATGAACACCCTCTTCCAGGTTATTCAGGTGGGTGCCTGTGAGTTGATAGGACAAAGAGAAATGTATCATCAAAAGATCTCAAATTCTGGTCAGAATCGTATGGGAGAATATGGTTCTTCAGATAGCCTAGCCTGAAGCTTTGCAGTCATAACCAACACATGGACTTATGCTTGGAAATATTATAATGATGATGATGATGATGATGATGATGATGATGAAAACAACAACAACAATGTTATCTGCCTCTGCCCAAAACTTGAGGAGGGGTACATCATAGACTAAAAGCACATCGTAGATTAAAATACACTAAAAGCATATAAAACCATTTAAATACATCAATTTAAAATTAATAGTTAAAAATTGACTGGGTAGGGCTGCCAGAAGAGACAGGACTTTAGTACTTTTTAAAACTAGTAAGCCATAGAGCTGTCGTAACAAGGGAGTTTTATGTACCACTTAACCAACCTCAATAAGATTGGGTATGCAGTTCCATTCACGGGAGTTCTGGTTGGCCACTTCCCTGTTCTCTTTCCATCGATGATTGAAGATATTTTTATTTAGGCAGGCTTTTGAATTTTGATTTTTAGTTATGGAGCTGTAATATGTGTGTGTAAAGTGGTGTACTGTACTTGTTAATCTGAATTCTTTTTTTTTTTTTGAGATTATGTTTTAAATATGTTTAAAGTTTTTTTTACTGTTTTAAGCATGTTTTAATAATTGGTGATATTTAATTTCTTTTTAGCATTTGTAAATAAATGTTTTAGCAGGATCTTGTTAGATTATTGTAAGCAGGCTTAGATCCCATTTAGGAGAAAGGCGAGATATAAATTCAAGAAATAAAGAAACAAAGAAACAATTAAATAATAAAATAAAATAACAGTCCAATTAGAACTCTTTGGGCTATCTGAAGTCTCTGAGTACTTACCAAAGGCATGCTCACATACTGTGCATTACATTAATCAGTAAGGAGTGTAGCAAAAGCATGTCTTAATTATGGACAAATCAGACATCCCTAGCAATGGATGCAGCTGGTACAACTAGCTTTAACTATCTAAAGGCACTTCTGAGCACTGCAGAAGCCTGAATAACCAGATTCAAGACTGAATCCTGAGCTGCACCCAATCTCTAAATCTGTGTCTTCAGGGGGACTGTTTTTCGCCACTAGAAATATGGGACACAAAATGTTTCCATATACATGTTTTTTCCCTCTGTTACAATAGTACCCACCATAAACTATTGGCTGTCTTCAGTGACAAAGAAACACTTTGCATGTATACTTGATAATATTACCAGTCTTTAAAGATATTGGGAAAGAAGATAGATTTTCAAGTGGTATCCTTCTTAAGGGCTAATGAAGTTTATCGTTATACATGCAGTAGACTTGCATAAAAATCCTCTGCCTCTAGACTAAGAGAGCACTTATGCCTTGTGTTATTTGTGTAAATAATCTCATCATTAATGTCACAAAACTGAGGTGGAATCATCTGCTTTCTCCTGATACTGTTTCACACAAACTGAGCAGTGTTGTCTGAAACACTCATGGCCAACGATGTGCCTATGCCAGAATTTTCAGGATCAAATCGCAGTTATTCCCCATTGCATTTATATATAACATGTCAGTTATTTGTCAATAGCTCTGAATTTGTTTGTAAGATTTGCCCAGTATCAGCACTAGTGTCATGACAATCACATGTGATGTCGCTTGTATGGAAAACAGGCACTTTTTCAGTCACAGCCAGGAGAATTTAAACAGGAATGTTCTTGCTCATCTTTAAAGTAAGTATGTTGTATGGAATAGTTTGTGAAACTTCCTTTGCAGGGTTCTTTTCAGAACAAGATTTTAGTTTGAATTATGAGAGAAAATGTGTCGCATGTACATCTGAACAAGGAATAAAATAATGTCCCCCTGTGGTTGCACTGTGTGTATCTTTTTACAGTTATTATTTCACTCACACATTTACTTGATTCATAATACTTGGCATATGGTTTAACATGGTTATGAATGTGTGTGTATTTTTTTGCCCTTGATGTACACTTCAGTGTATAGAATAAAATGGAAGGCTGATTGCACTTTCTCTAAGTGTCTTCAGAGCCTGAAATTGCAGCTTTCGTACAATTACTCCTGTGTGTTAAAGGGTTTTCCGTCCATGTTTAATCTGTATAATATTATTCAGGCAGACCTTTGAATTTTAATTATGGAACAGTGGTGTGTATATAAAGTCATGAGCTGTATTTTTAACCTTTTACTGGAAATTCTGGAACAGCTTTTAAGGAAGTTTGGGGTACCAAGGGAAAAGGATAGAATCATAGGATCACAGAATTAGAAGACACCACAGAGGCCGTCGAGTCCAATCCCCTGCTATGCAGGAACACACATCAAAGTACTGGTGAATATTCCCCCCGCCCATTTCCTCCAACAAGAGTGTCCCATTAGTGGTAGTCTGTCCTTAAGAATTATAATCCAAGCATATAATTGTTTTACAGAGAGATTCCCTGGGTAAGAACTGAAATATGGGCATGGCAAGAAATGATATTGTACTTACTGTACAATACTTACTGTATTCTTTGTAGGCAAATACAAAACACCCTTTAAACTTGAAAGTAACTTGGTCTCTAGAAGAATGAAAGGTAGCCAAATTTCAAATGCATGGAGACTGGTTGCAAGTATATTTTCTGTGTGAATTGTGTACTAAAAACCAACACAGGAATAATGAAATCAGGGCACTCAAATATCCCTCATACTTATTTAGTAGGTAAATAAAATGACTGAAAGTGTTTACCTTCTTAACAAACTTCTCTCCAGTGCAGTGTGTACATACTTGAGATTTAGCTGTCTATATGCCTGATAATGAAGTCAGAGATAGAGATAAGTTCAAGCTACTGTCTTTCTACCCTATGAAAAGTCTTTAATGTGAGGACTGCAACACATTTTTGTTCACTAATGTTAGCTTCTTACTTGCTAGAAGCCTCTAATGTATAGAGCAAGTTTACAGAAGCTAGCATTCTTGGACAGGTGTGATAAGGATATGATGATCTCAGATTGCCTGTTTTGTGATGAGATCATAATGAATGCAAATAAAGCTGCAGTCTTCTTCAGCCATCAAGTTTCAGGGCAATCTCTCAAGTGTTCCGGTCCTGCATGCTTACTCAGAAGTCATACTGCATTCGTCAGGGATTACTCTTGAGTTAATGTGACTAAAACGTCTAGGCGAAATATGGTGTACCCTTCCTCCAGTAGAAAAACAGGATTCAGTTGCGTGGTTAGTACTTGGATGGGAGACCACCAGTGAATACCAGCTGCTGTAAGCTGTATTTCAGAGGAAGGAACTGGCCATCCCTGGGTATTTCTTGCCTAAGGTAATCCTATGAATTTCATGGGGGGTCATCATAGGTGGATAGGTGACTTGAATGTGTGCATGCACACAGGCACACATGCTGCATTGATTAGACAAGGAACCATGATGTTAGATAATCACAGTAAAGGGCAGTCCACATTTTCCTACTGGGAGGAGGCAGTGGTATATGCTGTACATAAGCTTAAAACTGTACCGTGTTGAAAGTCATGTCCAAACAGGCCTAAGGCAGTGTGGTGGCGGAGGAGATGGACAACATTTTTCCAGACTTGGCAGAGCTCCTTTAGAGCCTGTGTGTACATGTCAGGCATAATTAATGGAACTGGTTGAGTGAAAGAGCATTCTAGGTTACTGATAGCATTAAAATTACTGTAATTATTTTGTATGCCAGAAACTTGCAAACCAAGTAGTAATCTGTCTGCATTACAATTATTATGATGCAGGTTTGTGAAGATGTCCTGTGCCTCTTCAACCATTACCATGTAGTGCATTTTTAGTGCAGATGATGTCACTCTGCATGCTGTGTTAGTGCAATAAAAGAATGACAATGAGACTGTCTCGCAAGATGCAGGTTTGTTTTTGTATGCCTTCAAGTCATTTCTAACTTCTGGTGACCCTATCATGGGGTTTTCTTTCAAGATTTGTTTCTAGGGGGTATGCCTTTGCCTTTGTCTGAGTCTGAGAGATTGTGACTTACCCAAGATCACCCAGTGGGTTTCCATGGCCAGGCAGGGATTCAAACCCTGGTCTCCAGTGTTGTAGCCCAACACTCAAACCACCACACTGTGCTGGCTCAGGAGATATAGTTTATGCTCTGCATAATCCCAATATAGGTTTCTATCTCTGTAGCACAGTTTAGGACAATAGGCCCCTTGATCATAGAATCATAGAATCATAGAAATGTAGAGTTGGAAGAGACCACAGGGGCCATCCAGTCCAACCCCCCGCCATGCAGGAATACCCTCAAAGCACTCCCGACAGATGGCCATCCAGCCTCTGCTTAAAAACCTCCAAGGAAGGAGACTCCACTACACTCCGAGGCAGCATATTCCACTGCTGGACAGCCCTGACTGTCAGGAAGTTCTTCCTGAGGTTCAGGTGGAATCTCCTTTCCTGATATTAGGTTAGTCTCTAGAAGGTTAGCAATGCAAGCACGGTCAGGACATAGCTTAACCTAGATTGACCTGTTTTCTTGGTTTTATGAGGCCTTATGTACACATGACTGTTGTCTTCAATGACTGTGCAACATCTCTGTCTACTTTTTCATGAAACAGCTTGTTCAGCAACTTTGTACTGTTGCAGGGAAATATGACAGACAATTTTTCTTTTAACGCTGCGTAGAATGTATACTTAATACTGTGTTGAATATATATAGTTCAAAGAGCTGTGTGACTGATTAAGATTCCTGCCCACAAATGAACTTCATAAGAACTTAAGAAGCTGCCTTCTACTGAATCAGAGAAACGGTCCATCTAGCCTAGTACTGTTAGCTCTGCCTGGCAGTGGCTCTCCAGGGTGACAGTAGATTCTTTCCTAGCCATATCTGAAGATCCTTGGTGTTCCCTGGCTCTTTCAAGCCCTAACCAGGTTGACCCTACTTACCTTCTAAAATCAGACAAGATTAAGGGTGCTCAGAGTGATATGACAGTACGCTAGACATACCACAAATGACATAGCCCAATGCCAAATGGCAGACTACTTTTGAAACTGGATGTTTCTAAAATCCTTTGTGAAATGGAGAGCATGTCTTTTGTTCAATGAGCTAGAGTTCCCACACTTGCTTAATTTGTACTGTAGAAGCAAATTGTTAGGTTATTTTCCATTTATAGCTTTGCATTGTGAAGTTATCAGGCCCAGATCAGGACAAACAGGCAAATAATATACGATATATATATATCTTCCATCTCTAGTTGTTTTGGTATCTCATAGTCAGGAGGTAAGAGAGCCTTGTGTATATTTTAATGTGGGTTATCTGTCTATAGACTTTTGGACTTAAAGATAATGTTACAGTTGTCTGTATTAATAAGAAACAAAATCTAATGCTGATTGCCAACTCACACCATTGTTCTTAAGCTAGATGAATCTGTACTACCACTGACCAAAAAGCCTTGAGAAAAATATATTTTGCCTCTATCAGAATTAAACCCATCATGATGAACAGTCTTATGCTAACTTCACTTTTCCAGATAGCCGAAGACTCTAGAGGTGCAGTGCCGACCTGAGTTTCCATTGGGGTACAATTAGTCAAGGCTTATGTTAATTGAGCAAGTTGGAGCTGCAAAAAATATTCAGAAAGAACATAAATGATGGCACTTAAAGCTTCAACTCTCATGAGAGACAGTCATAGTCTGCTGCTACCACATCAGTTATCCTGAGATGAGATAAGTAATAACCCAAATTCTGTTAATTTACAGAGATTAAACTCAGCTGTTTGTCTCTTAATTTCATTCAAACTGCAGTCTATGCCCTCTATTTCTTACACCTAAATTGGCTTGAGGAACAAGATCTGCCCTTTTATGTGTTCATCTTTTTTTCAATATAGAACATTCCAGAATAATATCAAAAGGCTGTTGTTTATTAGATTCCCATGGAAACACATCAACTGTATTTCTCCTGACAAAAGGATGTATCTGGAAGCTTTCCCACTGGACTGTTACATTAGTTTCTCTTCTGGCTTCATAGCCCCCATTTATTCTACTTACAATAGGTTGGACTGGAGGATTTTGCCCCAGCTGTTTACTACAACAGGAGTTGCTAGCGCATCAACAATGAGTTGTGCAGCTTTGCTGTGCAAAATCTAATGACTGTAATGACAGATACTTTCAGTGCGGTCAAAAAGGTCAATCTGTCCAGAAGAGTAGCAGGAATTGAATGCATTTGGGGTCTACATCTTTTTTTTTTTGTTTTGAGACTTCTGCTCATTCCCCAATTGAGTTGCTTTCTTCAAATTCTTTTTGTTTACTTTTTGTTGTGCAAACACCTAATACAGAGATATCAGAGAGCACCTGCTTTGAAGTAGTGAGTTAGAAATTGATAATAGTCATTGAATATTTGGTCAGTTTTGCAAAGAATTACATAGGCAGTTTTAGTAAGTTAGGTGCAAATAAATGCTTTGTGAGGATTTATTTGGCTTCAAACAAAGTAAATGATTTAATCACATGCTGTATTGGATCTAAACCCATCTGATTAGAACCTATGTCACTGCAGTTCAGTGGGTTTCCAGACACTGGTGCTGAGTCTCATGGCTGAAAGGGGAGGGGAGAAATCTCAGAGTGAGATTTCAGAGTATCTTGATTTCAGATTTCAGAGTATCTTAAAAAGGAACAAAATAATACAGTCTTTTTTCTTTTAAAAAAATGTGCTGCTGCTTCTGCAGGCTACTATAGAGGTTTCAGGGGCTCTCTGTGGCCACCTCGTTCTTCTTCTCAAATTATCTAGTGAATTACTGCCTGCTGGCAGGAGGGCTCAGTAGGAAGGAACCATCATTGCTGCATTGAACTAGTTTGCTCAGAGTCCCCATGGAGAGAGAAGGGATCAAGGCACATGTGCACCCACTGTGTGTATGTCTTTGTAGTTGCAACTGAGAGACTACAACTTCCCAAAAGCAGGTAGGCTAGATTAAATACAGGGTCAGCTCTGGTTAGTCTTTGGATGGGAGACTGCCAACAAATCCAAGGTGTAGTAGGCTATATTTCAGAGGAAGGAACTATCAAAACCACCTCTGAGTATTCCTTACCTAAGAACACCCTGTGAAATTCATGGAGTTGCTGTAAGTTGACAAGTGACTTGAAGGCACATAAACACAAAACCAGGCCTGCTGAGGAGCTGAGAAGGAATGATTCACTTCATTTGGAAGTGAGTCAACTGGGAACACCTCTTGTTAGCTAAAGTCCCTGTCTTAATTTCCAACCAGAATATTTTCTTGTTTGTTACAGTTCATTGTTGTTTTAATTTGAATCATATGCTCTGAGCTACTGTGGTTGGTGCTTAATGACATTACCATGAGTTGCCCCTTGATCTCAGGTTTCGGCTCTTAAAAATTGTGCCTGGGATACTCCTGACCTAACAACCCTAATCTGTTCTAGAGTTTATTGTAAAGGGAGCTTGCTTGCCAAGTTTTCATGGATAGTGTCTTCTCTGTCCCAGCTACCTCCTTCTCTTTCTCCAGCTGTTAGGTCTTCTTCTGGATGTGACAACTCTGTTCCAACACATCTGCCAAATGTAACTCAGAGTTCAGTAGAAGTTTCAAATAGCAACTGAGCAATAAGCCTGGTAATTTTCAAAAATAAATATGATATATTCTCAATACCCCCTTAAAAATTCAGTTAACTCTCTACATTGCTAGACCCCTGCAAAAGAGGAGAAACTGCAAATAGTGTGTGTCTATGGGAAGGGGGCCAAAGCATAGTGGGGAGAGCAGGTACCCACCATCCAAACCAGGTTAGAGAAAGGGGGGAGGTCAGCATGGGAGCCCTTTATTTCCTCTCTCTTGCTGATTGGGGGCATTGAAAGGATTTGTGGTGCTGAGAAATCAGGCTATGAGCCATCCTTAGCTGGCTGTGCAGTGGCTGGTGGAGTATGACCAGAGGTGGGTTTTTAAAGGGCTCTGTTTCCTGACTGGAGCCACCAAGATGGAAGGTTCCCCAGAAAAGAAGCACTTGAGGTGGTGGGAGGAGGTGGGTGGGTGGAGAAACTCATAGATAATAAAATCTGTGAAAGTCAAACCCACAAATGTGGAGGTCCGACTGTACTGTCATCTGTGGAGAGTCTACTTGATACTAACGTAGGACATTTTTCTTGTGCTGCTTCTGGATTGAGGAATGCATTCCCATTAGAGCTGTGGTCAGCTCCCACTTGTAAAGAAACTGTTCTTCAAATTGGACCTTTCGAACTGTTTTGACATTTATATTAAATATTGTGGTGATTTTAATGATTTTTTGTTTAACTTGTTTTTAGTTATATACCCTATTTGCTGCCGTATAAGACTCGCTTTTTTCCCCCAAGAAATACTGTTTGAAAATAGGGTGCATCTTATACACCAGTGCATCTTATACATTGGCAAATAGTATTTGCCAGCATATAAATGGAGTGCGTCTTATATGCTAGTGCGTCTTATATACCAGCAAATATAGTATGTTAGCTGCCCTGAACACTCCTTCTTTTCACAGAAATTTGGGATAATAAATAAAAATATGATGGTCTTTAGCACTTCTTTGTCTTTGACATAAGCTTCAAGAAATGAGTACTTGGCCACCTATTCATGGGGGGCTAAAACATCTAGGGCAAGTCTGGGTTCACTGATCTGTAACTATGGTCCTGAGTTTATATATAATATACTATATTTGCAGCTATCTCTAATTTGTTACAAGGAATTTGGTTGAGTTTTCCTCAAATTACTGTGTGACTTGTAGGCTTACTGCCTTTTCCAAACTCATGTATAGAAACTGACCCCTGAAAAAAGACGGTGTCCTTTCTAGGCGAGTTCTGGTTGTTGGGGACTCCTTGCTCAGAGGAACTGAACCGGCAATTTGCAAACTTGACAAGTTCAATCGAGAAGTCTGCTGTCTTCCTGGGGCCAAGATCAACCACATAACAGAGAGGCTAACCAGGCTGGTCAAGCCCACTGACCATAAATCCCTCATTGTGGTTCATGTCGGAACCAATGACACTGCGAGGTGCAGCTTTTACCACATCGCAAAGGACTATGAGCTTATGGGGACAAAGCTTAAGGACCTTGGTGCGCAGGTGGTCATTTCATCTCTCCTCCCTGTTCAAGGATATGGCGCACGTAGGGAAAGGGCAATAGCAGAGGTCAACAACTGGCTCCGCACATGGTGCCGCCGGCAACGGTTTGGGTTTTTGGAACACGGGCTGAATTTCCATGAAGGTGGGCTTCTGGCAAGGGATGGGCTGCACCTCACGAAACTTAGCAGGAATGTTTTTGCAAACAGTCTCGCAAGGAGGATTAAGAGGTCTTTAAACTAAGTTCCGCTGGGGAGGGAGACAATATTATTCAGGGCAAAGACTCGGCGAGTGCAGGGGGAAAAGGCCCAAATGATATTGACCAAGTAGTACAAGCGTCCAATGGTGGGAGGAGTAGAAACTATAGTACAGAACTTGCAGGAAGGGCCCAGGGATTTAAGTGTCTCTACACTAATGCGCAGAGTATGGGAAACAAGCAAGATGAACTTGAACTCCTAGTACAACAAAATAAATACGATTTCATAGGCATCACTGAGACCTGGTAGGATGAGTCTCATGATTGGAATGTAGGAATAGAGGGGTATAGCCTATTTTGTAGAAATAGACCAAACAAGAAAGGAGGAGGAGTAGCCTTGTATGTCAAGGATGTTTGCACCTGTGAAGAGATCCATGACTTAAACCCAGAAAGCCAGGTCGAGAGCATCTGGGTAAGAATTAAGGGAGCGAGAAACAATAGGGATATTCTGGTGGGGGTTTACTACAGACCTCCAACCCAGACTGAGGACCTTGATGACGTCTTCCTCAACCAAATGACCGCACATTCAAAAAGGAGAGATACAGTAATAATAGGAGATTTCAATTACCCAGATATATGTTGGCAGTCAAACTCTACCAAGACAGCAAGGTCCAGCAAGTTTCTTGCTTGTCTTGCAGACAGTTTCATGGTCCAGAAGGTGGAAGAGGCCACAAGGGGATCAAATATTCTAGATCTGATTCTGACCAATAGGGATGACCTTGTCAATGAGGTAGAAGTGGTTGGATCTTTAGGGGGGAGTGACCATGCCCTGTTGGAATTTGGCATTCAGTGGGAAGGAGAAGATAAGTGTAGTCAGACACTCGTCTTAGATTTTAAAAAAGCAGACTTCTGTAAACTTAAGGAGCTGCTGGCTGAAATTCCGTGGTCAAGAATAGTGAAAGAGAAAGGAGTTCAGGAGGCATGGGAGTTCCTTAAAAGGGAGATACTGAAGGCACAGTCTAAAACTGTGCCAATAAGGAGGAAAAATGGAAGGCATCTGAAGAAACCAGAATGGTTGAGTAAAGAACTCTCAGCTGAGCTAAACGTTAAGAGAAACGTGTACAGGAAATGGAAGAGGGGGGAAACCACCAAAGAAGAATTTAAGCAAGTAGCCAGGAGATGTAGGGAGAAGGTCAGAAAGGCTAAAGCACAGAATGAACTTAGGCTGGCCAGAGACTTTAAAAACAATAAAAAGGGCTTTTTTAAATATGTCCGCAGCAAAAGGAAAAAGAAAGAGGCGATAGGGTCGCTGCGCAGAGAAGATGGCGAATTACTAACAGGGGGAAGAGAAAAGGCAGAACTACTTAACACCTTCTTTGCCTCAGTTTTTTCCCAGAAGGATACAAGCGCTCAACCTGGCGGTTGGGGAGCAGGTGAGGAAGCAGGGGAAATGCGGCACATAATAGGTAGAGAGGTGGTACAGGAATGCCTGGCCACACTGGATGAATTCAAGTCTCCAGGGCCAGATGAATTGCATCCTAGGATATTAAAAGAACTGGCAGAGGTCATTTCGGAACCGCTTGCTATAATCTTTGAGAAATCTTGGAGGACAGGAGAAGTTCCAGCAGACTGGAAGAGGGCAAATGTTGTCCCCATCTTCAAGAAGGGAAAAAAAGAGGACCCAAATAATTATCGCCCAGTCAGCCTGACGTCAGTACCCGGAAAGATCCTGGAGCAGATCATTAAGCAGTCAGTTTCTAATCACTTAGAAAGCAACGCGGTACTCACGAGAAGTCAACATGGATTTCTCAAAAATAAGTCATGCCAGACTAATCTTATCTCTTTCTATGATAGAGTTACTAGCTTGATAGATGAAGGGAATGCTGTGGATGTAGCATATCTCGATTTCAGTAAGGCCTTTGACAAAGTTCCCCATGACATTCTTGCAAAGAAGCTAGTAAAATGTGGGCTGGACAGGGCTACTGTCAGGTGGATCTGTAACTGGTTGACTGACCGTTCCCAAAGGGTGCTCACCCATGGCTGCTTTTCATCCTGGAGAGAAGTGACTAGCGGGGTGCCACAGGGTTCTGTCCTGGGCCCAGTGCTGTTCAATATTTTCATCAATAACTTGGATGAAGGAATAGAGGGCATGCTCATCAAATTTGCAGATGACACCAAATTGGGAGGGGTTGCTAATACGCCAGAAGACAGAATCAAAATTCAAAATGACCTGGTCAAATTGGAGAGCTGGGCCAAGGCTAACAAAATGAAATTCAACAGAGAGAAGTGTAAGGTCCTACACTTAGGTAGAAAAAAATGGAATGCAGAAATATAGGATGGGGGACACGTGGCTGGATGGCAGTACGTGTGAAAGGGATCTAGGAGTCCTAATAGACCACAAGCTGAACATGAGTCAGCAGTGTGATGCGGCAGCCAAGAAAGCCAATGCAATTCTCGGCTGCATCAATAGGAGTATGGTGTCTAGATCGAGGGAGGTACTGGTACCACTCTATTCTGCTTTGGTTAGACCTCATCTTGAATACTGTGTCCAGTTCTGGGCACCCCGGTTCAAGAAGGACATGGTCAAGCTGGAGCAGGTCCAGAGGAGGGCGACCAAAATGGTGAAGGGCCTGGAAGCCATGCCCTATGAGGATAGACTTAGAGAGCTGGGTATGTTCAGTCTGCAGAAGAGAAGGTTAAGAGGGGACATGATAGCCATGTTTAAATATTTGAAGGGATGCCATCTAGAGGAGGGAGAGGGCTTGTTTTCTGCCGCTCCGGAGACCAGGACAAGGAGCAATGGATTGAAGCTGCAGGAAAGGAGATTCCACCTGAACCTCAGGAAGAACTTCCTGACGGTCAGGGCTGTCCGGCAGTGGAATATGCTGCCTCGGAGTGTAGTGGAGTCTCCTTCCTTGAAGGTTTTTAATCAGAGGCTGGATGGCCATCTGTCGGGAGTGCTTTGAGGGTGTTCCTGCATGACGGGGTTGGACTGGATGGCCCGTGTGGTCTCTTCCCACTCTACATTTCTATGATTCTATGATTCTAGGTTGCACTTCAGTCGCACCTTTGAAATCTGTGTAGAATGTATGAGGACTGAATGATAACCACTTCACTCTTCCTCTTATACCTGCCAATCTGAATGTTTCATCTTTATTTTAATTCCTTTAAAGCCTGTTGCAGTGAAAATTATTGGCCTCAGTTTTAAGAACCATCAGTGCTTCATCTTGTTTGACTGTTAATTTTTACAGGCTAAATGCTGCTTATTAGGTAAGTGGTAGCGTATAACAGCCAAAGTATTGGATCTAGCTTGCATAGTCCAAGGTTTATTATCTCTGTAGCCACAAAAGTAACAAGGCATTCTCAGCATTGTTATGAATGTAAAATTGGGAAAACCATGTATACTTTCTTGAATTCCTTCAAGAAGGGTGAGATAATACTGTGATAAATAAAAATCATAAAACATATATAGTGGGTACAAGTGTCGGGTCCAAAATGTTCCATCAGATCGGTCCATTCTTGAGAGCCTGAGTGCATATTACAGTAGTCTTCACATTAAAAGAAGCCATGCAAAACCACATAAGTGAATTTATGGATATATATGAACTGATTTCCTTTTTCTTCTCTTCTCTTCTTTTTTGGGCTAGGAAGTTCTTAGTGCTGCTCCCCAAGCTGATGTTAAACACCTAATTTCAGATATTACCTTTACTTTGCAAGATGGGGAAAGGGCTGCTGTGCCAAGAGCAAACCTATATGCAAAAAAAGTTTTTCTTACCTTGATGGCTGTAGTTTATATATTATATACATATTTCACATATTTCTAACTCTTTTGCAGGTAGAACTCCATGTCCACTTGGATGGAGCCATTAAACCAGAAACTATTTTATACTTTGGCAGGTGAGTAAACAGTGTTGGGTTTGTATTTTCTTCTCTCTTCTCTTAATAATCAAGTATAAAAGTCTTTATTTACAAAACATTCCTTATTGATTCTGATTCTGTTTTCAATTAAACATGACATTTGATTCTTCCTAATTGTAGTGGAAATGTGCTTTGGTTAGCAGCACAATCCTGTATGTGTTCACTCAGAAGTATACCTCATTATGTTCAATGAGTCTTGTTTCCAGTTAAGCTTGTTTAATATTGCAATCTGAAAATTGCTAAGTCACGATACTGACATGGTTCTTGCTGTCTAAACCCAGGCTGAACTTGCTGTACAGTGACTATGCCAAGATTTCTCACTGTTGCCTGAGCTAGCTAGAGCTTGCAACATCTGGCAACAAGAATTGTTCCTATTCCTGATCTAAGCCAGCCCTCCAGTTACTGCTTCTCATCAGTCAAGCAGGTGGGGAAATGTGGAAGGAAAGGAAGCCAGCTTGACGGAATCTTGTTCTATCACAGTTGGATAATATTCTGTTCTGTGTCACTGATAATAGCTGAGTTCATACAGCAAGCCAGGGAAGGAATGGTTTACATAAGCTATTGCAGTTTGTTTGCTCCCACTTGCAGCTTTGTTCCATGGTTTGTTTATTGAATCACTCAAACGTGGGCAGTTTTTCCTGCCTCACTTGCTCCTGTCCCAAAAAAAAACAAGAGAAGGAAACCCTAGAGGAAGTTTCCGACATTCAGAAGATAAACAGTGGAGCCACTAAATAAACTGTACACAGAAGCAGTTTAGCAAGGTGTACCAGCATGCTCCTTGTAACCAACAAGTCAGAGTTTTTGCAGTTCCCCTGGTCTACTATGTCTATCAGCCATTCCCATAATGATATATGATTGTTCTAAAACTTTTTCCAGAGATGAGGATTCATTTGCAAATGCTAGCAGGATATATTATGGATTGCACTGTACTATTATAGCAAAATTCAAGTGTCATCCAGCTGAGGCAAGGTAATGAGAACAAAGGTCATGTCCCAGTTAATTGCATTGCAGAACAATGGAATTCAATCAGCATAGGTGGAGTAATCTTTTCCAGTGGGAAAGGATGCTGTCATAAGTCCGTGAATAAGGAACACCTGTTCACAAAAGAGGATTTCTCAAGCCAATAGACATATTTGCTTGTTAAAACATAGTTTCTACAACCCAAACAAATTGGCTGGTGAAACTGGAATGAAGGGTTAGGAAACATCAGGCATGAAGGAGTATGAAGGAGTATAGTTTATCAACAAAGTTACTTCCAGAAAGGAAATTGCTATCTTACTTCATAGAGATGATTGTTAAGGATTATTAAGAAAGTTAACTGAGGATATATATTCTGTGATAAAATTTCCCAGTTTCTCTGAACAAAAAATCAAAATCTTACATGTACATTCTTTATGTGCTTTCATTTAATGTTTCCACAGTATTGGTTTTTTGTTTTTCTATACCAGCTGAAGAGGAATTCTTATCACTTATGTAGGGAGGAGCAATTTGACCAGGGCATGGGGAGCAGATGTGGTAAAGCGCTAGGTATGATAAACCTGTCTTTAGGTTGTCAAAATTAAGTCCTTTAACATAAGGCCAAACAATTTTATTTTTTAGTACAAAAGTTAAGATATATAGGGATTTTGTACAATGATTGGAATTAAGTGCTCCAAACCATACTTATAGTCTTGTTTGTTCACGAGACAGAGACTGTGAGAAAGTTTACAGATCCAGCAAGTTCCATAAGCTGATTTAGTGACTATGTGGCAATCTAGGGTTCTGTTACCTTTGTTTCTCTTTGTCAGCATGCCAACTTAAGCTTTAGCAACTGAAATGTATGTTTTTAAAAACTTCTAGGAAAAGAGGAATACAGCTCCCTGCAGATACTGTAGAAGGCCTGATACAATGCATTAGTTGCAAAGAGCCTCTCAGTCTCACAGAGTTCCTAGCAAAGTTTTCTATCTACATGCCAGCAATTGCGTAAGTAAAGTAACTTGCTCAATTTTCACACTCACTTCTTCTCAAGACAGCTGCTTATTTGTGATGAGCCTCATCCTGGGGATTGGTAATATTATATCTGACCTGTTTTCTTGCCTGTTAAGTTGTCGTATAAAAAAATGGAGAGTTTCATTTCAAAGATTAACTAGAGATCCTAGCCCATTATTCCTGCTGAGAAAATAAAGAGTCCCATAAATGTGACTCACTGTTACATGGTGCTCCTGTAGCCTTACAAGCAATTAAGTGAGCAGAAAGCTTCTAGTGATATGTGCAAAATGTCCTTTTGAAGCACTGTACAGGCAGTTCTGGAACTGTTGTCAAAAGGGATGGGATTCACTAGGATCAGTCCAGTGTGCATTCAGCGTCCATTTGATGACAGTCCAATACTGCTGCAGGCTGCGTAGCCAGTACTTACAGAGTACTGATGTAGTAGATAATGCCATAATTTGGACTCATTGAAGAAATTTCATCCAGTAAATAGGACTCTGCATTCAGATTCTTGAAATTGTGGAATTTTAGTACATATTCCAGCCTTTCTCAGGCCTGGATCTCTAAATGTTTGGGGGGTGCAACTTCTATCATCCCTGATCATTAGCCATGCTGCCTGTGACTGAAGGGGGCCTGCATCATCTGGTTATCTGTGGTTGGGAAATCTGTGGATAGGGAATACTGCTCACTCACGTCCAAATTAACACTTCCTGAAGTATTTAAGTTCTGAAGACACACACACACACACCTACACCTACATTAAGAATCATAGAACAATGTGAATTTGGAGTGGAAAAATTCATGCTATCATGTCACTATCCCTAATTTCCCATCAACGTTTTCTGTGCAATATTGGGAAGAAGTTCAGACCTTCTTCATGCCCTGTATCAGGATAATTCAGACGCCCTAAATCTGGCTGCATGCAACTGTAGAGGAAAATCCCTTTGTGTTAATACTGTAAGGAATGGCTTTACGTTAAGTTAACTTCAAGTGTTTTTAAGAAAAATATCTAATATTGAAACATTAGCATAGGCTGTAATTTGCAGGCTAGCGTCTTGGCATTCTTGATGAAATATAAGCTGGCACATTCTACCATCTCCAATCTGACCCCCTCCAGATTAGGTTAGACTAGAGCTTCCATCATCCTCATTGTTGTGCTGAATGAAAGTTAAAGTCCAAATTAAGTCTTGTTGATTTCAATAGATCTACTCTAAGTAGAATTGTTACCCTGTGTAGAATTGTTACCCTGTGTCCCTGGGAGGGACACCAAAATGTGCTCAACTAAAGGTGGGGAAAATTAGCTCAGAGCACTGCTTAGCATTATGAGAGGCAGGGTAACTTAGCGAGATCTTGAACCCTATGTCTATGGGGTCAGGTCGAGTCAAGTAGCACACAGAAGTTGAAATAATAAATGATGTTTTATTAAATACAAGCAACACAGTGTATGCGACACGCTCACACAAGATAACTAAAGGAAATAAAGGTTGGAGTGGTATAGAGGGATTTTTAGAGGAATTGCTGGTTTGGGTGATACTTCACCTGTCCTGAAGCCCGGAAGAATAGAGAGCGAGGCTGGGGTGCGATGTAGCTCAGCACGTGGAGCTGAGGGGAGGCTCGCCAAGCAAAGCGGCAGCAAGGCGGGATGAAACTCGGGAGCATTCCAAGGAAGGTCTCGGAATCAAGGGTTTTTATAAGGAGAATTGTGACTGCAGGCTATGCTGTACTTGGGGAAAAACAATAGATTTGGAGTTGCAGACAAAGCCTCCGAAAGGTCAGAATCTGAATGATTGAGTTATCGTAGCGGTTCCCAATAGAGTAGCCAGTATGCAAACGCAGAGTACTTGGGTATTGTATAGTTTACCCATCAAGCTGCCATCGCGGGGCAGAGACTCTTTTGTAGGTTGCGTGCATACTTGATTAGAGTACTTGCCTGGAGGTCTCCTAAAGCAGTGAGTCAGCTATTTCTGGCCTGCCTGTATTGTAGTTTGACTATTACGGCTGTTAACGGCCGAGCTTGTTTACGTGCTTGTCCGGTGGCCTCGCAAGCACGTGGAGGGGAGTAGAGAAGTGAAGCTGAATTACGATATCAAGAGGATATCTTTAATATCCCCAAAGTTCGGACTAGCCAGGGCAGTAACAGAATTGTCACTGGTTTTTGCCCACTATTTGATTTCTATAGGGAACATTCCAAGCATTTAAAATGCTCCCCATATATGCACATAAATAAGTACATTCAACTTAATGGAGATGTTTCTGCAGCTGTAAATTTTAGGTACACCTTTACAAAAAAGCCTTCTGTTCTTTTGGACTGAGAAATGCAGGGGGTAAGTGCGGTGTGGTTGACATGCTGAGGAAAAAGGTGACTAACCACATCAAAAGGAGGGATGATAATGGTGTGATTGTTATTGTTAACTGCTATCAAGTTGATTTTGACTTAGGGTGACCCTACAGTGACCCAATTCACCCTGTCATCAACAGCCCTGCTCAAGTCTTGCAGACTCAGGGCCTTGGCTTCTTTGATTGAGTATATCCGTCTGTAATGCAGCCTTCTCTATATTTTTGAGTGCAGATAGTATATTTCTGCATACTGTAATACAAGGACCTAATCTGTCTCCATGTGAATTGATTTAGGAGTAACAGCAGACAATGGATTCTCTTAAGTGTATATGCTTCTCTGCTTATGCACCACAGCTTCTTAACTGACTTCTGAACTCTTGGCAAACTATTGTCTACTGTTTCATCTGATGCAGACAAATCATGGTTCATTCAAACCATAGCTTGACCATGGACTTGATTTGATCCTGTCTTGTGATTCTGTTTTGGAGACAAATCATGATTGCACAAGTGATAATTTGCTCATTTTGGAATAAAAGTAGAGTTAAGAAAACACTGGAGAGAAATGAGAGTTAAGGGAAATATGTAGGTGGGAGTCTCAGGCAAGCAGTGCTAAACCATGGGCTGCATTATATCTGAATTAATATAGTTTGAAAGTTCTAATAAGTTGCTACTGTGAAGTTGGGAACAGAGACTGTCATATTCTTTCTGAGATTCACAGAATCGCTTTGCACCACATCGGATGCCTGCTTAGGCATGACAGTGTTAGTTTTAATTTGGGACCTCAGAAAAATAATATTATGAGCTAACATATAACTTAGGGACAGAGTTTCTATAATTTTGAACAACAAAAATGACGTATTTTGATTAATAGTAGGGGAGCTTTGGCAAGTAGAAGTAGTCCTGGTTTCAGATCAAAATTAATGCAAGGCACATGTCAATTAGTTCTTGTATACTTGGCTATCTGTCTCCCATTTGTGCAGCTAGAGCTAACTGCTACTTTTTCCCCCCAATCCCTACAAGCAAACCTGTGTGGGACTTGGATTAAAATTTATTGCCCTGATACACAGAATGCCAATGGATTGGCAGGATTCCCTGCTCCAGCTAATTGCAATTTCCACATTACACAAGAGCACACACAGTTCAAATTCAAACAGAGAAAGTGTTTTCCTGCCATGACATGCATGGCTTAGTCATTGAATCATATTTTGAGACTGGAAGTGAATGAGATCATGGTTTGTTTCTATATCATTTTAATTATTGTAGGCCATCTGAGACATATATGGAGAGCCAAAATATCAGTGTACTTAAATACCCTTTCCTGAGCTTGCAGTCAGGATTGTAAATTCCCCCAGGCTTTGATTAGTGTCTTGGTGAACTTAGAACTTGAGTTGCAGCAAAATACTCAGTTTGGCTTTTACAGGGTCTTAACTGTGGATTGACTGCAGCTGTTGTAACTCACGCTGTGTTGCATTTGCAGGGGGGACCATGAGGCTATAGAAAGAATTGCTTATGAATTTGTGGAAATGAAAGCGAAGGAGGGTATAATCTATGTGGAGGCCAGATACAGCCCTCATTTCCTTGCCAACTGTGAAGTGCATCCTATCCCCTGGGAACAAAAAAAGTGAGTAACCCTTGAAATATGTAGGAGAAAACACATCAATTTAATATTCACAAGAGGAACAAATATGTGCTTAAGTACAATGGCTGGCAGCAGGCAAATAAAAATATTTTATTGTTAATAGTGAAGTTCTGTAACATTATATCTGCATTTGAGTGCATCACCAGTCCTGATGTTAGAGTCATGTAATTCTTCTCCATGCGACTGAGATCTAAGTTACATGTCACATTAAGTGTGTAGCATGTAGTTGGATTTCCTGTTTTTGTAGAAGTAAACATGTAACTTTCTGATATGGACTGAGATTGGGACCATCACCTTTGGACAAAGGAGGCTAAAACCTTTCCCCTCAGCTGCTTTATTTCCAACCCTACCCCCCAATATAGATGTAGGACTTTTAAAAAGAGGAGAAAACTCCATGGGTGCTATTTTAGTTTTTCACTCTTTTGAAGTACACAGCTGTATGAAAACAGCATCTGAGAAGTAAGGTTTAAACTTTCCTTACCTACACTGAGTGATCCCCTCCTTGTGCTTGCTTGCAAGTAAAGCAAGAAAGGGATGCTCAGCTGCATGCTGTATTTTCAACAGACGTTGTTGTTTTAGCCTTTAACACTCCACACCACACAAGAGATCAGAGCACTTGCATGATCACCTTTCTCCTGGCTAAATAGGAAACCAGTGCCAGTATCTTTAAAGGATTCTTCTTGCATATTTCTGATTCTTTTTATATTATTCTCGGAATATGAAAGAAAAGAATTTCATGTAGTCTTTCCTTAGAGCAAAAACACAATGGGATAAGTAAATATATACTGGATTCCATTGTTCTTTTTGTGTCAGTGGGCGAGGATTAGGAATTGTGTAGTTCTTCAGTTGTGGATAATAGCACTCAATAGACTGGATGACTGGATCATGCCATGCTGTAGCTGAAAATAATCCTATAGGGCATGCCACTCAAAGTGGTGATCTGTGGACCACTGTCAGTCTGTGAGCCATTGATTATTAGTCTGAAACAAGTTTCTAGGAAATCTTGTAAATACAATAACAACATGAAACAAACATGGAACTAGTCCCTAGCATACTGCAAAACAGAACTGCTGATGCACTACATCAGCTAACTTGAGAAGGACTGCATAGTGTTGTCTGACACATGTGTGCAAGTACATCCCACTGAGCCCATTCTCAGTTAAGCTCTATAACACTGCAGCCTTCATGTCAATTTTAGTATATAAATTCAAACGTGTTGTGTCTACAGAGGACATGGTGCTCTCTGCATTTATTTTTCCTTTCTGAAAAGGCTAGCAGTTTAAGTAGTCTTTCTTCTACCATCTTTTTCATAGTCACTTCTCTGAGAATGGTTCCATGTTAATGGGACCCCTTGCCCCAAGTACTTCATCCATCTTGCCTGTGTAAAGCAGCTGTAAGGGCTGTTGGCAGAAGTGACTCAGCTCAAGAAAGAAACCAGAGTTAAAACAGAAGCATTTTCTTCCCCAGCAACTTTTAAAAACAACCCAGAAGTTTTGGCTCTTACAGCAGCTGGGTCAAGACCCTGCAGGTGATCTTTATGGCTCTTAATTTCTTCAGAAGAAATCAGAGCCTTGTTTGACAATACTTTGCTAATTTATATTTTGAACCAGCTTTGTAGGGGAGGGAGGGAGAGAGGTTTGCTGCTGCTGCTGCTGGCTATAATTCCTCCCAGGATAGCACAGAGCTTGCTAATTAGATGCTTGGTGTGGGGGGAGTGCAATCTTTGGTTGGCAAAATAATTAAAGTATGTGTTAATGTAGCAAGGACATTATACATATACAGCTGGGTACATTTGAACTATACAGCCAGGTAGGTCTGTATCTGCTCTCCAAAAGAAGATACTTCTTGTTGCTATTTGCTTTCTGTAGAAATAGCCAAATGCTGAGAGTTTTATCTCTATGAGTTTAATTTTGATATGAAGATATACTTTTTTTTTCTGCTATGCTAATAGTAGTTAAATAACGTTTTGGAATCTACTGAATCTGAACATTGGAATCATCTTGAACTGAGCAGGACCATTTATCCATTTATTACAGTACTGTCCACCCTGACAATTAGAGGCCTTCCAGGGTCTCCAGCAGAGGTCTTCCCCAGCTCTTCAGACAGAAATTTGTGAGCTGGAGATCCTGGGATTAGACTTGGGACCCTTTACACACAATGCAATTGCTCTATCACTAAGCTGTGTTCTTTATTGGGCAGGCTTGTTTACTACCTGTATCCAGATGTTCTCTTCTCTTCACATATTTGAGCAGAATTAACTGAATATTTCATGTAGGTTCTATAACAAAAACCCAAGTGTTTTACAGCAGGAGTAAGCAGACTTCTTTCAAGATTGTTATTGTTGTTGTTGTTGTTATATTAATTAAATCTCATGATCTGATAAGCAGGTGGTGCAGAAGACATGAAGTTAGATTTAAACAATTCTAATCCCAGGAATTTGTTTTTGAGGGCCAGACTTGAACTGAAGAGACAGACTTTTCACACAAAAAGTCTGTTCTTTGTTACACATACTTGTATATCTTATTTCCTTTTTTTTTTATCTTACATCATTACAATTTAGGGTAGGTTCTTTTGTTTTTCTATTGTTATACTGCAAACAAATTGGAAGTCTGAAATTGTTGCTAATCTACTGTACGTGATCCTGTATCTGTTTTCTGTCCAACTTTATTTCAGAAGAGAACAACTTAAGAATCTGGAGTTGAGAACTGGAAGACAAAAAGGGGGTTTTAACCTTTTCCTGCATACATTTCCCCCTACAACTTGATCAAGAGCCATTTTTTCAGGCTTGCATGTACTGTAACCAGGCATTTGTAACTTAATGCTGCATGTAATTTGCAGTTCTACCCTTTACTGATTATTGAGAGAGGCTCCGAGCATTGGTGCTATTTTGAAGTGTGAAATGGTTTGTTCAGTTTTTGTAACCCATTTTTCCTTCAGAGTGAAGCCCAGAATAGCAGAAGGAGAAAAGACTGTAGAAAAGCAAGGCAACACCTGCAAAAGAATATGAAAAATTATCCAACAATATGAATGTTCCAGTAAATTTATTTTCTTATTTATTATAGATAAATGTTCAGTTCAGTAATTATGGAAACACTAATTCACTGAATATCAAATTAAAGAACAGTATATGCTAACTGATTTCTGTATTTGTTTTATTCAGGGGAGATGTCACTCCGGATGATGTGGTTAGCCTTGTTAATCGGGGTTTAAAAGCTGGAGAGAAGGCTTTCAACATCAAAGCCAGGTCTATTCTATGCTGCATGCGCCACATGCCAAGTAATGTATTACAAGTCAGCCATGGCTCTGTGCCCTACTTTACCAACTATATCTTATTTCTCACCCCTCTGCCCAAACACTTTGATTCTGAAGATTTAAGTCATTTTAAAGACGTAGTTTTTTGTGTTTTAGAGGTACAGTTGTCACATGACATTACTAAATGGTTCTCCTGAAAAGTAGACACATGGAATAGGTATAAACATATAAACAGATCATGACAAATGGAAGATTTTGCCATATAACATCTTAACTTCAATAGACTAGTAATCATTTTAGCATGACAAATTTACTTGTTTTTTTCTCAGCTACAAAATTGGTTGAGGGCTATTGACGAGCATGAACCAGCTCTGCATTTGTATGTGGCCTGCCTAATCAAAAATTGTTTCCACACGACTGTGGCTCTCTAGAATCACCATCCATGGACATTTATTTTTTAGCAAGAAACAAAATGTCATCATTGTCTTCTGTGTCAGCTTCCCGTTTCTTTCAAATCTGATTTCTTGCAATTTTTTCAGTGAAATGCACTTAATAATGCCAGTATGCGTGGTGTGAACAATGCACTGTTTAGACCTTTAAGGTTTATTAGGCCTTGTGTCTAGTGCTTTCTGAACATATATTCTCCACATAGAGTGTGCTGACTTGGTGATGATTTTCCCAGTGATGGTTCCTGTACTATTTTTCCTATTTTTTACTTTTCTTTCTTTCCTTGCAGATAGTGGTATTTGACTAGGAGACAAATAACAAAAGAAAAAAGAAATTATAGAAGTGCAGTCATGCCCACTCACCAGGCTGGAAGCAGAAGTTGACCAATTAGGGAAAATTCATAAGCAAGCTGGTATACCCACTTAACAGCAAGAAACAAAACAAGATGAACCTAGAAGGAGGAAATGTTTGTTTAACATTACAGGGAACCTTTATTGTATAAGTAGATATTGACCCAGGGGAATAATTGCTGGATTGCACAACATATATCAAGTTCTATATAGAACTACTTTTTGAATTCTTACCTGGAATTCATCTTCTAAGAGCAGAAAAGCAATGCCTCACCAGTTCTGTTGCGCTTTAGTGTGGAAGTAAAAACTGAAACAATACACCTAGCATAGAGTATGTTATTTAGCATAACATAGTTTAGCATAGAAAGATATTGTAGTATAAATGACTATAAAAATATAAGCCATTCCTTTTAAAAAGGATCTTTTAGTTCTCATTTCCTCATTTATCTTTAAAAATCTATAAGTTGGGGTTGTAGAAAACAATCTGTATAGAGAGACTAATTATATCTACAATTCATACCCAGTTCTAAAAACATTTCAGTTATCAGTCTCCTAAAAACATATACAGAATAATGATCCTGGAGCTGTTTCAGACGGGAAAAGAATGCTTACAGTGACGTATCTTATAATTAGTCTGAACACCGTAATTTATAACTCTTCTTAATATTTTTGTTTACAGTGTTTGAAATACAATATTTATGCCAAGATCTACAAATTCATCTCATTTTTGACTGTACAGCAGCTAAAAGACCCAGCTCTTATTCTAACTTTATATTCATAGCTATTCAATCATGCAGATAAAGTACTGGCGTACTTAATATGCATTTTGCATTTATTGTAACTGTTAAAAACTTTGCTCTGCAATATTGAATAGGCTTACGCACTATGTGCACTTGATTCTATGCTGTTTTATGCAAATATAATTCTTCAGATTGAAATTTTTGATTTAAGACTGGCAGAATTTATTATGCATTCAGTCCTTTGCTTTATGAGTTCTTTGACTGCGTCATGAAATTGGATGGTTTTGATGGCAAACCAGTGATAGCAAACCTAAAACTCATGAAATAATGCACTACTTTCTACAGTAAAATTGTTTGGGGTTCAATTGATGCTTATTGCCTTTTCAGGATAGGCAAAAAATGGCATCTTAGAGTATGTAGAAGTAGGTTCGTTGAGTGTGCAATATTTTTGCAGACTTTTAATGACAAATCAGGCACTGTCTTTTATTTAGGGGAACATGTAAAGTAAGTGCGTGTTAATTGTTAATTTCCTATCTAATCTCTCTATCTTGCTTTCTGCAAAGACTAAGTATGCCATTGGTCTAAGACTAATTATGTCCTAACCTACAATCAGCGTTCCATCTCAATCATAGATTTTTCCAGGCTCATGAGAATTTTCTGTCTCTGAGTTCAGTGGATATGGCAGTAAATTACAGATAGTGTTAATGAAACTTTGCCCACGCATTGAAACCTTGGCAGATATAGATCTTGTGGGGTTTGAAAATGCTACCCAACACTAGAATGGGCTCTCTGCACTCCAGTATTTTGCATGTAGGTGTACACCTGTCTGTGTGAAAGTAGTTGTCAAAAGGGGAGCTCAAGATAAGGGTCAAGAATAGCAACATAAAGAGGCCCTAGATAAGATACTGTTCATGTCTCTCAACTGGCCTCAGGCTTACTAGGCACTGGTGGGTGAGGACAGAGGGAAAATGACACCTGTGCTATTCTGGATCCAACTACAACACCTTTCAGGGTGTTCTCCTTTCCCAGCACTCCAGTGATTGCGAGGAAAGGTTCCCTACCACCACGATAAGGTCAGCAAATCGTGGTGAAACACAGGCAACTGCTAGCTGGTGACTTCTTAAAGCCTCCTCCTAAACTCCTTTGAGCAGGCAGGAACTGTAAGAATGTTGATGATCAGAAGTGGACACAGCCAATGGCATTCCTTTGGACTCTGTCTTGTTTCTGATGTCATCTTCCCTGATTTACACAGATGGAGATACTTCCTCCTCAGTCTCTGCTGGTTCTTGAGGAGGCCCAATAACCTACCAACACAGTTTTATTCATCTCCTTAATGTCTCTGAGGCCTGATGTACATGTTGTGGTCTGAGCTTAGAAGCATTTGAGAGAAAAATGAAGCCTATGTAAGTGCCTGTTCCTGCCTTGCTCAGTACTTTTCAGAAACATTGTGTGGTTTGATTTTTTTAAAGAGTCCAGTGTCAATGCCAAATGGGCCCTCAAGGACCTTTGGGCTATAGAAATTACCCAGCCATGCCAATATCACTTCATTTTTCCAGAACGTGTGTGCCTTAGAAGCTGAGTATGCCCGGGAGGAGGGCAGGTATGGCAGGGTGGGATCAAGTTGAGAATCAGGTTTACATCTTGAGCATGGTTTTGAATTCAGCATTACTAGAATCCCAGTGTCACCTGCTGCTTTCCCTGTTGGAAGTGATTGCTTTACTGACTTCCAGATAGAAACTGTATTGTGCTAGATGATATTGTTCTTGACATTATGGAACTATAAAGTGGTTCGCAATAAAGCTGAGTAGCCTGGATGTTGAGGATCTGAAGAAGCATTGTCTTCTCTATGAAACCCATTCTAGGCATTAAGATGTGCTGTGATTAATGCTTTGAGTTACATTCTGTAGGACTATACAAAGCAGAAGGCTATTCTTTTCTACCACACGCTGCAATTTATATTTATAAAGGCCTTTGAGACTATTTTGAGGTTTGTGAGGACTTAAGAGAGAATTAATCCCATTTCTGAATTTGGAGAAGAGGCAGATCTTCCTGATAGATTTCCTGGGAAGAAGTGTCTGTTACTGTGATTGCCTTGGTTGAAAAAAATCAAATCTGTGAACCAATTCCGTTCCTGAAAACAAAGCATTCTACAGTGTGGATTCAGAAAATTTTACACTGGCCCCTTTACTGTTTTTTGTATTGCCACCAGAGCAGATACTTTACTTAACTCAAAGCTTTGATTGAGTAGGGAATATTAATACAGGGTTCAACCCAGCAGTAGAATTTTGTGGTGAAAAACATGTGTAGTAACTAATTATCTCTGAAAAATGTCATCTTAAGGGTAAGTTCTTCAATAAAATATCATCCAAATAAGTGAAATCTGTAGTTGTGGTATGTTTCTGTAATGTGGCTTTCTGTCAGCACTCTAATTGATGCCTATCAGCTTATGATGACAGGAGCCCTAAATAGTTCAGCTAGGCCAGTCTCATAAGTTGTTGTGATTAATTTTATGTAGTGGAAGATTTTTACAAGGTATTTATTGGTTTAAAAACAGTGAAGCACGATGTCCCATGATAAGCTGGTTGCTGCCTGAAAAGAATTGATCTCTGAAGATTGTCACTGTTTTATTATTTTCCTTTCTGCTGACCTAGGTATAGGTGAAAAGAACCTTTGCAACTAGAGATTAGATACTGAAATAAGCACTCCCTTGTTCTGAAAGTCCTAATATATATATGACCTTTATACTTTACTAGCCTGCCAACGTAAGAAAGTGTGCAAGCGTCACACAGTTGGAAAGCCACAAAAGTTTTGTTAGATGAGTATATTGCTAGTTTTTCTTTAAAATGGAAGAATCGGTAGTTGACTGTATATCCTGTATGAAATTCAAATATATCAAAAGACATGTTTTCACTGGCTATGCCCAGGGTCTGTCAAAACCTGGACGTTGTAAGATCTACCAGTTTCAACTATCAGTTTAATAATTTCTGTTGCACAAATAGAATAGCTACAATTTCTATATAATTTTTGATTTTCTGACATAGTTATTACTTGGACAATCTTAGCAGTAGAAAAAGTTGATAATAGTATTGTATGTGGAAAGTTTTATTCATTTCTTCATGGTAAAGAATATGCTGATGCACCAAACTCCTCAAAGCAGGGTACACCAAACTCTGCACCAAAGGCTGCACCAAACTCCTCAAAGCGGAGTGAGTGAGGAGAATGTGGCTCTCCAGACATGGTTGGCCTGCAGTTCCCATCAGCCCTATTCAATATAGCCAATTATGAGAGTTGATAGGAGTTGCAATCTGGTAACACCCAGAGGTTACGTATTTCCCATCCCTGTCTTAGACTGTAGTTTTAAAATATGTGTCTGAGAAATGTCTATAACAAGGAGTCAAACACCAAGAAGTGACAGCTTCTCTTGGCTGTGTCATAGCCTTGCTTAAACGTTAAATTAGTATGTTTTTATGAGGAATGCTTTCTTTCCATCTATCCTTTCCAGTGACTCAATTTTTTTAAAAAAAATTACATTTTAAGAGCTCTTTGTCCAGACGGCCAAAAAAACTGATTGAATTGTGCCAGCCCACTGGAAAGTACAAGTTAGAACCAGCAAGAGGCTGAATTGGTTGAATTCCACTATGAAAATAACTCTCTTCATAGAAGTTAAGACCAGATAATCAAGACCTGTCTATATAATTCTGACAGCTGCAGGTTTTGTTGATCAGATCTTATGAAAAAGGTTGTTTCCATGTATTCAGAAGGATTTTTTTGAGTAAAGTTGGTGACCATCGTAATATGCATTCTGCTGAAGGCAGTGGAGTGGAAGAAACAAACAGGCTCTTCATTTCCAACAGACCAGCTGCAAACACTCAAGTGAAATTTTTCTTCTAAAGAAGTTATTGGCCTGAACAAAGTTAATTCTTAGAAATTCGGAGTTTCCATATAGCTTTTGATAGAATGCTCAAGTTAAGCAAATTGAGAAGTTTCACAGCTTACCCTAAGGAGTCAAGAGCTTGCCAAATGATAGGTCTGATTGTCTCTGATCTAGCCTGTTAAGTGACTTGGTTAGCCTCAAAGGCAGAATGCAAAATGCAGCTCTCGGACAGAGAAAAGCAAACTGTGCAGCCCCTAGGTTTGTTGTGTCCCCACATGCACCCACGTCTTCTAGCCCAATTATGGGGGCATGTTTTATTTCAGGGACTTTTTGGCTGATTTCTGGCCAGTGACATATGGATAGGGGCATGGGAATTGGCCACACACTCTTCATACTGGCTTGCGTATCCTATAAGCCCTCTAGGGCTCTTCTTATGAGGACTTCAAAACAGTCTGTATGTTATTGTACAATCATACTCCTACTGCTTCTGTTTGCATGCCCTAAGCTGAAGGCAAGATTGCCGAAAGCCAAGTGAATCACTTGTCATAAAGTTTAGTAGGCTAGTGCAATAATTTTATTGCCTTTTCAGTGATTATGGCAACATTTAAGAACCTCTTAAGTAGGCACTGCCTGCTGTCAAACAGACTGGTAGAAACTGAACATGCAAGTCAATCATAGCATTATCACCTATCCTTTCCCCTAAAAGAAAACCCATCCTCTCTGGTAGATCATACTCCTTATACAAATAAATGATCATTGAACTGATTCAGTAAGGAGCGTCATAATGCAGAATAGCTAAAGGTGGGAGGTTCAGCTTGACTGCTTAGTTTGCTTAGAATAACAGCACGTGAAAATTGGACAGCAGTCAATGGCACTTGCCAGAAAGCTGCCTCTATTGTCCTAGTGCCAACTTTTAATAAAAACTGTGTGTCTAACATACAACTGCCTAATGTTCATTTAAGTGATTAGGCAGTTAGACTAATGAGATAAGAGCAACAGTTTTCCATTTTGCTTTCACTGTTAAATGTATATAAACTACAAAAACCCATAGGGAAACAGTACAGCAATGTAGAAATGAAGAAGGTCCTGTAAAATATTATGCTGAAGTCTGCTTTAGTTTGTTTGCAAGCAAAAGTTGTTGCGTTGGATTCGTGATCTGCCTTCCATGAACAAAAAGGCTCTGCTCAAATGAAGAAGGTGCCTCTTCTTCATTTGCAGGGATACCTTTCCCCCTCCTCTGCAACACAACTTACCCCATTCAGTGGGGTCCACTGCCCCTGGGTGTAGCATTTTCAGAGGGCTGCTTTGTGGAAGAGGAATCAGAGGGACCTCCTTCTGCCAGCTTAGCTGCATATGCCTGAAATGGATCCAATGAAAATGTAGTTTATATATCTAAAAGCCAAGCAGGTTTTCTATCAGTGTTTTTAAGTATGCAGCATTGCATCCTAACTCCACTAAGACTGGCGACAGTATTTTAGGATAAATACTTGTACTTTCCCTCCCATGTATTCCCTGTTTGATCTGTCAGCCTGTTCTATTAAATAACTCTTAACAAGATGCCTGGAGTTCACTGAACTCTTTACCTCTAAACATTTCAACTTTTTCCTCTTGTAAAAATTGGTTCTCTAAAGGAGCATGCTTAATACCACGTGTTTCTATTTTTTAAACATTTTCTTATGCCATAGAAAGCTCTTTTCAGATTTGTTTTTCTTTCTTTGTTTCTGAATAATTTAATGGTGTATTAACATAGACTATTTTTTATTGATTCTTATAAAATAAAACTAAGAGAGGAGTATTCTTCAGCTAGTCAGTTTACGTGCTGTTGCTCAGTGCAGTGGAATAGATGGCAGTTGTTACATTCTTAGGAGTCGAGGAAGTGCACAAAATAATTAAAAAGAAATTGATTTGTAGCCTGCAGATTAGATCAGACAGTGTTACTGTTCAAAAAGGATCCCCTCACCCTTTATAACAGATACTCTGAGTAGGGTGGGTGATCCTAAAAATGTACTGAAATATGTGCTGAGTTCAGACACATAACTGAAAAACAATACGTTTACTTCAAGTATGCATTCAAATCTCTGATTTGGCAATTTGCATGGTCATTTTACATTCTGCCAAGAGCTGGTCAGCAGTGATAAGGACAAGGTATCTGTATATTGTACAGTATTTAACTGTGGTGGAATTCAGTGTGATAAAGCAAATTCATGACAATGTTACCACAGACATATACTTGGTACACTTCCAGGGTCATATAATGGGCTTAGTCACATAATCTCCAGGTTTATGATTATCCGTTTGTGTGTTTATGTATTTGACTGAATCCAGTGGACAGGAATGGTGTTCTGTCAGAGATAGGGCCAAACTTTGGTTTGGTTGACTCCATTTCAAATACTTAAGGTTTTGTTGTTGTTGTTTTTTATATGTAGTTGGTAGTAATTTGTTTTTGTGGTTGGAGTGCGTTGCCTTGGCTGTCCAGAAATCTGGCACAGCTAGATGCGACAAAGCAATGTATGAGTCAGTATTGAATCAATCCTGAAACAGAAAGAGGGAGGAGAGGGTGGGATACTGCCAATTGCAGATACCTCATACAGCAACTCTTGCATGTGTGTATTTCATTATCAGGCACCAAGTTCAAAGTTCAGTCCCTGGCATCTTGAGGTAGTGCTAAGAAAACTCTTGTCTGAGAGCCTAGAGGTATCTTTCTGGTCAGTGTTTACTGCTGTCTTTACATAGGTAACTACCCCAGACCATACCACTTTATGGATGATTGATCTCACTGTGTATGCATATGTAACTGTCACAGCAGTGAAGATACAGACATATATGTGGTCACTGAGGATAACACTTCAAGTTTCAAATGAAGTTGTCTCTTTGCCATTTAATAAGCCCCTGAAAATAGACTTTTCCAGTTGTAAAAGTGGATGTTTGAGTCCATGAAGGTTCATGCTGTAAATCTATCAGTATCTGACATTCTTTAAAGAGGACAGGTAATTTACAACTAGGGTAATGTACTGCAGTGTGTGGGTTGTGAAGATTCTTCAGATTAAAATATACAGCTTATAATTCACTTCTGGGAGTTTCAGTAACCACAGCTGCAGTGTTCCATGCCCACAAGTAAACGCACTTGTGGCTCTTGGACTGTATTCAGCATCTGCCAGATCTTTTTGGAAAGCCTTGTCAAGAGGAAAATCTGGGGAAACTAAGTGCTGTTTTTGTATGATAGATATTTTCCTGTGAGTGACACATCTCATTCAAGTGAGGCTTTGGGTGTTTCACAGGAGAAAAAAATCTTTATTGTCCCCCTCCCCCTTTTCTTTCCAGGCTGGTCACCAGAAGTAGTAGAGCTGTGTAAGAAGTATCGGAATGACTCAGTGGTTGGTATAGACTTAGCAGGAGATGAGTCAATAAATTCTGAGACCTGCTCGGGACATCGGAAAGCTTATGAGGTTTGTTCAGTTCTATATAGAACATCAATCAAATGACTGCTTTTGTATGGATGGAGGGTATTTGTTTTATTGATATGCTGCCTCTCTCCTAATACAAAAAGGCAAAAAACATAATAGGTAATCTGTTTCTGTTTTAATGCAATAGTAATGTTAAAATATATTAGGAAATTGTGGCCTGTGGGTTACATACAGTCTCATTAGGTTGTTTTTGAGAGCCCTGGGCTCCCCAGTGCCCCCTCCCCAATATTTCCAGTTGACTGTCTTTTTAAAAAGGCGTTTTCTGGGCTTAAATTAGCCCAAGGGTGTGGCAAAACATGGCACGAATTCTTCCCCCTTTGGCATAATTTTTTAAGTTACACTTTTTCAGGGGACAGAAGTACATCAAGGCATGTGGCTCTCCAAATTCCCATGGAGGGGAAATGTGGCTCCCAACCCCTGGTATTTGCTTACCCATACATTAAACTGAGCAGTGAATCAATACAATTTTCAAAGGTCATTTATATGCATGGTGGGGGAGAGCACAACAGTCTGCCCCCCTCCCCATTAAAGCCTCTTCCTTAACAGCCAGTCTGTTGCCAAAAGCCCATCTGAACAAAAATATCTTTACTTGCTGGCAGAAGGCTGGCCAGTCTAGCTTCCCTTGGAAAGTGGGTTCATAATCTAGGAACAGCTGCTAAGGCTCTCTCTTGCATCTTTATAAAACAAGCCTGTAAGGCTGGTGCAACTGGGAGAAAGTCTGTCCCCAATGATCCCCAAACCCAGATAGGTTCACAGAAGGAGATGGCAGTCTTTCTGATAGCCTGGACCCAATTTGTGTAGGGCTTCATGGGTCATGGCCAGCACTTTGAATTATACCCATAGCCAGTGAAGCTGTTGTAACAAGGTACTTGGTTTTTCCCATTCAGTAGATCTGGTCAACAATTTGACTTCAGCAATTCAGACATACTTGGAAACTCCAAGCAGTTTCCAAAAGCAACTCCATGTGAAGGACGTCACAGTAATCCAAACAGGATGTAACTATAGTGTGCATCACCATCAGACATCTCCATGAATGGGCCTAGCTTCAAACAGAAAACATGTTCGTGTCCACTGTCAAACCTAGCCATTCAGGAATACACCTATAAACCTGAGCTCTCATGAAGCATAACTCTATCCAATTCAGATCAAATCCCTGTTCCCTGATGTGTCTTTTACCTGACCAGGAACACCTCTGTGTTGACCAGATTAAGCTTCAGTTTTTCACTTGCATCCAATCTGTTGCTAAGAATTTAGACAGAAAGGAGGAAACATTGGGTGTCATCAGCATATTGGTAGGATTGGTTTGAAATCACACTGCTATATATTGTAATTTGAAAACAGCATAATGCAATGCCTTCCTGTAAATCCTTATATTGGCATGTATTGAAACCAGCATTGCTGCATCTGTTGAGTAGCACAGGAGTAAAAGAACAAAATTCCACCCAAGAAAGCTGCTGTCATGGATTAAGACGTAACAGAAATCAGAAAACCCCCGTCAGAAGTGTGTAGCTACAAGATTAATGTAGATTTCACTCAAGCATGATTGGGTATGTTTAGTTGTTCATATCTTTATCAGTAGAACTGTTACAGAGGAGCCATCATTGTGCGGTGGTTTGAGCATTGGACTGTGACCCTAGAGACCAGGGCCTGATTCCCTACTCAGCCATGGAAACCCACTGGGTGACCTTGGGCACATCACACACTCTCAGCCCCAGAAAACCCTGTGATAAGTTCACCTTCAGGTTGCCATAAGTCAGAAATGAATTGAAAGCATGCAGCAACAACAAGATTTATTATATGTGGAGCTGGGAGGGATAGAGTTTTATATTAAAAGTTTCATTCATGCCCTGTTCTGTGCACCCGCTACCCATCAGTTAAACTCTTCAAGAAAAGACTGAAGACTGTTAGTGTGTGAGAGAGATGATTCTCCATTCTAAAAGTGCTTTCTTGGCATTTTGTCATATTAAATTCTTTGGCCTTTATGCTATGTAGTATTTCCCCAACACATACACCCAAGAATTTCCTCTAGAGTGTAAATGTTCAAAAACTTTGTTTATAACATGCTGTTTCCAACATTTGTTGTCTTTCCAAGAAGAATTTAATGATAGCATATTGCTTAACTCATAATTTCTTATCCATTCTAATATGCTAACATTTCTTGCCATGAATTATGCAAGTACAGTGTTATAAAAGCTGGTTGTCGCAGAAGCATATCAGTTGTAATATAAGCCAGCTTGGATCACTGTTATGAAAGCAAGGGATATCCAGCTTCCTCGTCTTAAGTATCAGTGGTCAAAGCAATTTACCCCAGCTGATAAAGTTCGTAACTTACTTGGGTCCAGTATGTACCTGGGTGGCATTGTAGTGGAATGTTCTAAATAATATTTTGCTCTGCTTAAATTGTTCACCTGGGAGGAAGAATAGTAGCATATCTCTTGAATCCCAGATCCAAACTAAAATAATATTATTCACACAATTAGTAACCGTGTAATTTCAAATAAAAGCAGATGCAAACCCTTGATCCCTGCCATGGTGCTAGTTTGAACGGGGTCCTTCCATGGCTATACTTGCAGCAGAAGGGTAGTTCCCAGGTTCCCAGTGGTAACTGCCATGGTCAGAAACATGATAACTGGAGCACAACAGGGGCAAAGTGGTTGGATCCCCTCTTCTTTCACACTGTGGTCTCAGCACTCCCCTACTTCCCATCCATTTACATTTTTTTAAAAAATCACAATTATCGACTGTATAAACAAAATCCTATTTGGTTAGACATCCAGAGGAGGTAATTTGTGAAACAGGCTTTTTAGAAATCAGAAGCCAGGCAATTAAGGGCCAGAGAATGATCGTAGGAGGTGTGTTGCTAAAGTAATTGAAGAAAAGCTGGACAGTGCTACTCTGCTTGCCAGTTACAGATTGCTATTGATCTTGATTTTGCAGAATGCCTTTGTGATTTTATTTATTTGTCACACTGCCTATTGCTAATGTGTTCTAGATTGTTGTTCACATCAGTGTGCTCATATGAAGAATATGACGAGGTTTTCGTTCAGGATTAGGCAACCTGATACTCTCCAGATATTTTGAGTTGCAGTTCCCACCATTTCTGATCATGGGCCATGCTAATGGGTACTGAGAGATATTGTAGTTTAAAGCATCTGGAGAACACCAACTTTTTTGGTTATAGGTATGAAATAATAATAGGCTCTGTAGGCATTGTGTGTATGTATGCACACGCGTATATGTTCCTTCAAGTCACCTGTTTGACTGACTTATGGTAAACCCATGAATTTCATAGGCTTTTTTTTAAGGCAAAGAATACTCAAAGGTGGTTTCACCAGTTCCTTCCTCTGAAATAGAGCTGGCGGTCTCCCATCCAAATACTAGCCAAAGCTGACCCTGCTTAACTTCTAAGATCAGACAAAGTCTAATGCCTTTAGGGTATTTAGGCCCGTAGTGACCTGTTACTCATTTCCATAGCTCATAATCCAAAGAATTAAAACAGTATAACTAAATATTAATAGTTCTAGTAAATTCTGGCTGACAATGATGAGGATGAGGATGATTTCTATCCCATCTTTTTACCGGTTGGGACTCAAAGCAGCTTAACAAATTCAAAAGACATATCATTAGAAATTCAGAGGGTACAAAAGTTAAAATCTTGCCATATGGAGCCACTACTAGTCAGTGCTAACAATCCTAAAGCTGGGTAGACAACAATGTGACATGGCATAAGGCATCTTTCTAAATTCAGTGGGGCTTATTCTTGGTAAAGCTGCATAACATTGCAGCTGTAATAGGGAATAGTTAAGATTATCATATGATGATTTGTTTTCATACAAAATACAAGAAATTGGTATCTTTAGCTTTGAATATATTTTAATAACCTTTTCTCTGAGAAAAATAGCAATCCTAGGCATTTTTTTAATCTAAACAAGTCAGTACTTCTAAGTTTACAGCCGTGAAAAAAAAAGTTAGCAAATGCAACCCTAACTGTATTGTACCTCTCAGACATCTGCCGATCTCTTTGCCTCATATTCTGTTTTGTTTAGGAAGCTGAAAGATGCGGCATTCATCGAACCGTTCATGCTGGTGAGGTTGGGAAAGCCCAGGTCATCAAGGAGGTAAAAAATTGTACCACAGCACAATAAAATTGGATCTTTTCAGGAAAGCTGTTACTTGACAATGATACAGCAGATCATAGAAGGTTCTTTTTGGGATGGAAATAGCATGCACTAAAACACTGAGCTCTCTAGTTCAGTTTAGAAACAGCCCCAGCAACAGTAATTAAAATTCCTCTAGATTAAGCTTTTAGTAGCTGGTTGGTGAGACTTCTTTCGATATTTTTTTTCTCCATGGAATTCAGTCCCTGGACCTGTATGTGCTTCAGAGTTCTAACCAAGGCCTGCTTCTATAAAGCAAAAAAGAAAGTAATTATGTTTTGATTTCACTGAATCAGATCCAAATTGCTATGAGAACTCTCCTGCAGTGGTGGAGCTTGAAGTCCATGCAGGGGAAGTGTGTGGAGGGGTGAGGCTACGGTGTGGAGGGGCGGGGCTATGACAGATGGGGCAGATCAAGCAAGGACCCGCTGTGCCCCCCAAAAATTGCCGCCAGGGGTGCATTGCCCTCATTGCCCCCCCCCAGTCCCTAGGTGACTGCCTGCATACACACAGAGTATTTCCCTGTGCTTATTCCAAAGCTCATCTTGAATGTCAGGGATTCCTTTGGAGAAACATTGTATTGATTTGGAAGACCTGTTACTAGAATGAATGTGCGTGTTTAATTTACTTTCCATCTTTCTCCCTGTAGAGAATCTATGTGGCTTACAGTACCAGTTAAAAACAAAGTACAACTGAAAAAGATCTAGTTTAAAAAATTAACTAGACAATACTATTAAAAAACAATTTATGAATTGATTTAAAAACATTTGAAACATGTTTAAAACATAAAGTATGGTACACCCTATTTAAAAAGCCCTTCTGCACAAACAAGTCAAAGTCCTGTCAGTGTAAGAGGATACGTACTTCTATGACCATACAGAAGTGCCTTGTGCCTCTCTGGATCCTAGTTTTGTCCTGCAAAATTTATTTGATCTAAATAGCTGGGAGTACTTGGTTGCAGAATTTAGAGACTTAAATGTATAGGTGTAGGCACTGTGGAGGTGATCCTTATCTTTACGTGGTGTATTGTTATTATAACAAAACATCAAACAGCAGTTTCAGACTGTGAGCCAGATATGCTTGGATTCTTGGACTTGATTTTCCTTATGACTGTGGAGGTTAGGGATTTGATGTTGACTGTACTGTCCTTCCAAGATCAGTAGAGGCTTGATTCAGAAGTAACGAGAAATCATAATTTGATATTACATGAACAAGGCCTATGCACTCTGCCATGTGCCCCCCCCACCTCATGATTTGAGGTTCTTGTTTGGAATGCAAACAATATAGTCTGCCACCCCAGAAGTAAGGAAACTGAGGTTTGTAGCCGGAAAAAGAGGTGCAGGAGACCATAAAGGGGAAAAATAATATGGAAGTCTAGTACTTGTTCGTGGAATACCAAATCGTATTTTGTTCTGTTATCCTGGAAACAATCCTAGGATATGTCCAAGATGTTTGTGCCAAATATAGTAGTACTGTATTTCAAGCTATTAGAGCTTGAAAAAGTCCCGTTTTAGATAGCAGTTCCTAGAATCCTGAGAGTTGTAGCCCCAAAAATTAAGTTTTCCAAACTCTGTATCATAACACCTATATTCAATTTCTATTAAAAATCACATTATTAATTTTGAATCTATTAATGAAGCTCCTCTAACTTAGATTGTTGAATTTGTTGTAGTTGCTGTGCTAACTGCATAACCAAAGGAACCTCATTACATATTTGCTAATATCCATATTTTACTTTCATCCTATACCTTTACAGGCAGTCAACATCCTGAAGGCAGAGCGAATTGGCCATGGCTACCATGTCTTAGAAGATGAATGTCTATACAAACAGCTTTTGAAAGAAAATATGCATTTTGAGGTAATGAAACATCTTATAAACCTAGACTCTTTCTATCTTGTATATCTTTCTATTTTGTACAAGTAAGAGTGCCTAGGATGCTGCCTTGCAACAGACAAAATATTGATCCTTATATTTCCTTATTGCTTATGCCAGAGATTGAACCTGAAATCTTTTACATGTAAATCACATCCCCTTGCTGCTAAAATGCAACAATGGGAGTTAAGTTGCAGCAGAACTTTTGCGTGGACATGTCATCATGGGTCTTCCTTAGGGTTGAAAATTTTACTTTATAATATTGAGATCCTCATTTTCGCTAAATTGCAAAATTGGATATGTATAGTTTGACTTGATTTGAAAACATGGCTTTCTGTTCTATAAGACTCATCAGCAGATACATACATACATAATGCAGTCTGTTTCTTAAATGTTAACAATACAGGAGATATGTTGCCCTGCATATACAGGATTTGCAGCTTAGTCAACTTTTGAAGAAAGATATGCCTGTACCACTGAGACATCTACTATTTTTATTTTTTGCTTTAGGCATCACTCAGACCCTAATCTCCCCCCCCACACACACACACAGACAAATCCCAGTATTAGTATAAGACTATACTTTCAAAGATCTCTTGGTTCTTCTCCCTCTACCCCCCACGTACGCACAACAAAATAAACTCTGTAAAGGAACATGTTTGGTTCCTTGATCTATATTAAAATGAGCGTGCAACCTTTGCAACAGCTATAGAAGGACGTATTCTAATGTGCGATGTTATAACATAATCTTCTTCATGTGGCACATACATTCACCTGTAGTGCCTGTGTTGTCACAGGCTCACCAGTTCATTTTTGGTTAAAGGGCTTCAGTTTATCTCATTGCTTTTCTGTGATAAGTGTGCAGGAACTAGCTACAAAGGCACAGATTAATAGTTACTTTGCAGAAATGTTTTCATTATGTTTGTACTTTATACAAAGCATCTTCACAAGCACGGTGGGGATAAGAGATGGAGTATTTGTGCTGGAAAAGTAAAAATGAAATTGTCATGTGATATGATATTCTGTGTAAGAACAGTTCCTTGTTCCTGATGAAGCATCATCAGTGTTTGTTCATAATAGATTTCAGTGTGGAAGTATTTTTAAGAGAATCAGTAGTGATTTAATTTTTTTGTTCTTGTTTTTTAATGATAAACCTACAGCTCTGCCCTTGGTCTAGCTATCTCACTGGTGCATGTAAAACACCCTTCAGTAATCATCCAGTGGTGAGGTATGGTTGATTATCCTTTTATGTGCTGTTATTTCAAAGTAATCATCCCACAATTCTTTTAATTTCATTTTCATTATTCCTCAGTACTTGAAGCAACAGTTAATCAAATATCTTCTTTTTGTTCTCTTTACCACTGGAATGGGTTGTTAGCAATGCAGGAAATATGCTTCAACATGCCTGTTTGGTTTGCAAAAAGATACGTTTTTGTTCCATCTCAAATCTGACTGCCAAAATAGCCTTCAGTCCCAATTTATGCCTCTCTGTTTGCGTTACCCTTCATTTCTGCTCAGAGCATTTTTTGGAAGCATCACCTAATTGTCTTTTCAACTTTAACAAATTCTCTTTTCAACTTTAACAAAGAAATGCAGCATGTGACTGAGACAATAGCCTTGGTGGATATGAAGTTGAATAGAAGTAGAGTAGAAACCTTAGGGTAAATGGCTGCACTTAGGATAAATGGCTGCACTAGATTTCTACCCATAAGAAAATGCAGGATGGAAGCCTTTTAAAATTATTTAAAATTATTTCATATCTGATTTTCCAGGTTTAAGGAGGATGGTGCAAATTATTCCTTGAACACAGACGATCCGCTCATTTTCTGCTCCACAATTGATACTGATTACAGAATAGCTCAGGACTCAATGGACTTCACTGAGGAGGAATTCAAGAGAATTGTAAGCTGATCTGGATGTTTTGGCTGTGCTTTTTCTTTTACAATAACTGATGACTTGACCCCAAGTCTGTTTGTTTGGAGGTGAGAGTTTACTTCCAGGAAAGTTAGGTTTCAGGTTTTCAATCAGAACCACCTTTTCGGTTAGCCTTCTTAAAGCTCACCAGAATAACAGTACTCATTAGGGGAATTTATCATGGTGGGCCTACAAGGAACTTCTGTGAATAAAAATATAGCTAAGAAAATTATGTACAGGGTTTATTAGCTTGTTCAAAAAAATTGTACCTGGTTATTCACATCTGTTGCTTGATTTCATTCAGGCACCCCACATATCAGGAAGTCCACTTGCTTGACAGGGGAAGCCTCTCTTGTCAGGCACAGTGTTTCAGGGGGTACGCAATCTAGCAGAGCTAGCTAAATCACGTTCACCATTAAAACAACCCGAAACTGGAACCCAATGAGTTGCTACTTTAAGAACGGTTTTGATGCTCTAAACTTAACAGAGAGGAGAAGGCCAGAGATATACCCAGTCTGGTCACCCCAAATGGTGTGTGGCAGTTGGTCCAATGGAGTCAGATCTAAATGAGTAGTACCAAGTCAGTAGAGTTTAATGGGATTTAGTTTGAGGTACTTATCTATAAAGTAGATAAAGCCTGTTTTAAAAAGCCTCTTCTTTTTTTCTTGTTTAAATAAAAAAGGCTAAAAATACAGGCTTAGAAAAAGCATTACCAGCTGTTCGTTACTTCTACCTAAATTTGGTTAGCCATACATGCAAAGTCAGTAACATAATCTCTCTCTTTTTTTCTTTTTCTTTTTTGCTGTAATGTAATCAGTTTTACTTCTGTGTTTATTTTTCCTGTTTGCAGAACATAAATGCAGCCAAGTCCAGCTTCCTTCCAGAGAAGGAGAAGCAGGAACTTCTTTACAAGCTGTATGAAGCATACGATATGGTAAAAAGCACAGAGTTCTAGTTCTTCTGTGCAAACCATCCATGTGCTCTTGTCTTGACAGGATTCTTGCACTTTTCAGACCTCTGTTTCGCTTCTTGGAAGACAGCACAGAAACTTAGTGTTATTATTGTGTTTACTATTACTGTCCACCGAGTGGGGGCTTGAACTAAATAAACAGAACAGTATTTCTACATGTAGCACAATTCTATAAATAGATTGTGAAATTTAAGTTGATCCTATTCATTTTTTAGACTGAAAACAGTCATTTTTCGGAGACATGAAGTCTTGAAAGCTGGATTGCTGCTCATAGTGGCTACATTCATCTCACTTTCCACTCTGGTACATGGGTTTTGCAGGTGCTAATTACAAAAACAACTATTTTAGTGGATGCAATTATGGGACAAAAAAAAAAGCATACAGAGAAGCAAAAACTTTCTGAAATAATTTTCTTCTCTCTTAAAAATAAATTTTTTTACCTGACCTTAAAAATTCATCTGTGACCTTACAGAGTGTTTTCTGTAATTGGTTTGCATTTTGTGTGCACCCATATGTGGAAGAGAGAGAAATAAAATCACACACTGAACATTCTTAGAAAGTTGTGATCTTTTGGTGGAAAATCTCTGAGAAAAAATGTCTTTTTATTCTCATATATTTGATCTGTTGACAAAACTGTAGGCAAGAATTGTCGTGTACATGATTCGACTTAGCCTTAATGCTAGCTTAACATTTTTTTCAATATCAAAATCAATAGAATTCATGTCTAAAGATAATGGCTTTAGTCCAAAGACTTTTGTATGCATGTAGAAGACAGAATTAAACTCTATGCTTTAAGAACTCTGGGAAAGTGTATTATTGTTCACACAGTATAGTGTGAATAGCAATTCTTCAGGTACACATTTGCGTCTGATTTGTGGACATAGTTCCCAACATGCAAGGGATCCCCGCATATATGCTGTTCTCCCTGCTGAATTGGCATTCGTGGCTGTATTCAGTCCCTGATTCAGCATCTGCCTTTCAAAATCGAACTTGTTTAAGATGTTTTAAACTGACTACATGCAGAGAACCAGCATTTTAAAACTATACATATAGACTGATTTTGCAGAAGAATTGAACTCTTCAACATACTTAGTCCAGTATGTTTGCTGACACAATTGCCTCGTCTCCTACCTGTAATATAAAAACAGCCCTGTTGGACTGGCAATTTTGATTAAGTTAGACAAGAAAAAAGATTAACAGCAAACTAAGATCTAATGGTGCTAGGTCAGTGCGTGTTAACTGTGAGTAAATGCTTTATAATCTCATATACAAACTAGTAATGCTGCACTGCTAGAACTGAACTAGATGATCCGTTGTTCTTCGTGGTCTCTGTGCCTCACACAGTGGGAATCTTCACGCATGCGCAGTAGCTTTTCAGAAAGTTCCAGAGCTGAGCAGCTTGGCGGGAACCCCTCCCCCATCCGGTACTGAACATGCTCAGTCCTGCCAAGCTAACGGTCTCTCCTCAGTTTTCTTTTTGTCCGCCGACCTGTTAGCAGCTCAGAAGGCTTCCTCGCTGAGCAGTTCCTCGATTCTTGGCTTTTTTCTCCGTCTTTCGTTCGTTTTTTCTCGTCTTTTATAACAAAAACTGTAAGAACTCTTCCCCCTTCTTATGTCATTTTTGTTTAAGTTGTGCGTGTCTTGCAGCTGTAAGGTCTCCCTTTCAGACGCTCACCCCGAGTATTTGTTCTGCCTCGGGGAGGGCCATAATGTTAGAGCCTGCTCTATTTGTAAGGACTTCACCTCACAGACTCTTAAGAATAGAGCTTTTCGGTTGAAATCGTATTGTTGGGAACAGGCCCTTCGCATTAAGGAGCAGGCTTCTTCGAGTACCGCTCTGCCCACCGTGTCGGTATCGGCGCCTTCCATGATGTCCTCTACTTCGGCCCCGAAGTTATCATTAACGTCCGCTCCTTCGGTATCAACAGCCTCGGTACCGGTACCAACAACAGCCTCGTCGACCTTGCCGCTGATTTCGTCTCTGCCTAAGATTCCAAAGCTCTCCGAGATGCCTACTGTCCAAGCCCCTGGAGATGCCACTTCGACCTCGCAGCAAGCTTGCAAGGTCCCTACCTTGGCAGAGCATAAATGCACCTTGTTGCACCATTCTTCTGTTTCCTCCAACAAGGAAGAGGAGAAAGGAGAAGCACCGCTCTCCTTCGCCCACTACCTGTCCGTCGGCTACTTGACCTGCCTCTCTCGGTCCCTTATCGACTCCTCCACCAATGCAGCCTGCAACATCCACCGTCAAGGAGGAGGATGCTCCCACCCTTTCGCCAGTACGGGACACTACTCAGCTCCTGGTACTGTCGGTCCGAGCTACTGTGGCTCTGGTTTTCGACTTGGATCGTCGATCCTCGCTGATGGCTTCCTTGCCTGTGACCTCTGGTCAATCCGGAGATGGCTGCCTGCAAACTCCAATGGCTCCGACTCTTCCCCCTGGCTGTCCTGAGTTCGACCATCCACCTGTTTTGGACGCTTCTTGGGCTGTTTCCTGAGACCGACCACAACTTAGTGTGGCTTGCTCTCCGGGACGTAATGAACTGGGTAGATCCCCACGTCATCAGGACTACATCACACCGCTTATGAGCCTTTGCTGGCGAGGGTGGATTCACCCTTTTTCTCGGCCTCCTGTGTCGCCAGGTATGGCCACGAACATCTTTGGAGAGAGCAGCCCGGCTCCTACCACTCTTACTCACCAGCCTACAGCGATCGGTACCATCCTGATGTTTGTCGTTGGTCTCCTTACCCCCCTCAACGTTCACGCTCTTCATCGCGGTTCCTTCAGGATCTCATTACCGGCATTCCCCTCGGTATCGCCACTCCAGATCCTGTTCTCAGTCCTGATTGGCCTACTACTGCCGCTTTCAGTCTCGCCACTGGTCACGAGACCCATCACCTCATCATTGGGCCATTTCACCTCCTCCTCGGGTGACAGCCCTGGAGTCACAGCCTCTGCCGGACACTCAACCTGTGTCCACTCTGCCAACATCTCTGTCAGCTTCATTGTCGACCCAGTCTGTCGTTGCACCGATCCCGACTGTACTACCCATTTCATCGACATTGACTTCGGTACCGATTTGCACCTCGGTCTTGGTACTGGTGCAAATTCCAGTCTGACTACTGACCCTGACTGTTCTACCAGCTTCTGCTCCATCTGCTGTTCTTTCTGCGATGGGACCAGCCCGACACCGTCATTCTCAATGCCTTCGCTCATTGTCTCCTTCTTCTGGTTCTTATGATTCTGACAGTGATTCCACGGATTCCACACCACAATCTCACACCTCACCGGCTCTAGCGTTTGGAGACCCGTCTCCTGATTCTGCTGCTTAGGACGTCAAGCAGTTCTCAGACATCTTAGTCCATATGGCCACTGCCTTGGGTCTCGACATCTCTGGACCTGCTCCTACTGTACAGGACCTGGTCTTCCACTATGTTGATACTCACCCCCCGTCAACGGCTCCAATTCCGTTTCTGTCCATCCTGCAGGAGGTTTTGAAGCACCCTTGGGCCCAGCTGGCTTCATTTCAACCAATCCCTCACTGCCTGGAGCATCTCTACTGCACCCAGGAGGAAGACGTTGATTTCCTCTTCAATCATCCGACTCCAAATTCGGTTGTTGTTGAGTCGTCCCAAGCAAAAGGGGACAAAAGGGCTCATACAACCCCGCCTGATCGTGAGGGCCGCCGTTTAGATGTCTTCGGCCGTTGCTTCTATTCTGCTTCTTTGTTGATCGCCAGGATCTCCAATACTCAAGCTTGCCTGGTGGCCTATGAATGCAATATCTGGGATAGATTCTTTCTCCTCCTCTCCCACCTGCCGGATGATCACAGGGCCACTGCTGTTCAATATTTTAATGAGTCTGTGGCCCTTTCAAATCAACAGATTTTGTCCTCTTGACATGCTGTTGAGGGTGCAGAGCGCGTGATGGTCAGTGCAGTTGCTCTCCGCTGTTTTGCTTGGCTCCAGTCCTCCGGTTTAACCAAGGATAGCGGAAAGCATATTGAGGACCTGCCCTTTGATGGCCAAGGGAGGTTCCATGCCGCTACAGACAAGGCAATGGACTAACTTGTGAAAGCTCATCTGACAGCTAAAAAGATGGACCTTCACCCCTTCGTCCACCCTAGAATCATAGAATCATAGAAATGTAGAGTTGGAAGAGACCACACGGGCCATCCAGTCCAACCCCCTGCCATGCAGGAACACCCTCAAAGCACTCCCAACAGATGGCCATCCAGCCTCTGCTTAAAAACCTCCAAAGAAGGAGACTTCACCACACTCCGAGGCAGCATATTCCACTGCCGGACAGCCCTGACTGTCAGGAAGTTCTTCCTGAGGTTCAGGTGGAATCTCCTTTCCTGCAGCTTGAATCCATTGCTCCTTGTCCTGGTCTCTGGAGCAGCAGAAAACAAGCCTTCTCCCTCCTCTACATGGCATCCCTTCAAATATTTAAACATAGCTATCATGTCCCCTCTTAACCTTCTCTTCTGCAGACTGAACATACCCAGCTCTCTAAGTCTGTCCTCATAGGGCTTGGCTTCCAGGCCCTTCACCATTTTGGTCGCCCTCCTCTGGACCTGCTCCAGCTTGACCACGTCCTTCTTGAATTGAGGTGCCCAGAACTGGACACAGTATTCAAGATGAGGTCTAACCAAAGCAGAGTAGAGTGGTACCAGTACCTCCCTCGATCTAGACACCATACTCCTATTGATGCAGCCGAGAATTGCATTGGCTTTCTTGGCTGCCGCATCACATTGCTGACTCATGTTCAGCTTGTGGTCTATTAAGATTCCTAGATCCCTTTCACACGTACTGCCATCCAGCCACGTGTCCCCCATCCTATATTTCTGCATTCCATTTTTTCTACCTAAGTGTAGGACCTTACACTTCCCTCTGTTGAATTTCATTTTGTTAGCCTTGGCCCAGCTCTCCAATCTGTCCAGGTCATTTTGAATTTTGATCCTGTCCTCTGGTGTATTAGCAACCCCTCCCAATTTGGTGTCATCTGCAAATTTGATGAGCATGCCCTCTATTCCTTCATCCAAGTCGTTGATGAAAATATTGAACAGCACTGGGCCCAGGACAGAACCCTGTGGCACCCCGCTAGTCACTCTCTCCAGGATGAAAAGCAGCCATTGGTGAGCACCCTTTGGGAACGGTCAGTCAACCAGTTACAGATCCGCCTGACAGTAGCCCTGTCCAGCCCACATTTTACTAGCTTCTTTGCAAGAATGTCATGGGGAACTTTGTCAAAGGCCTTACTGAAATCGAGATATGCTACATCCACAGCATTCCCTTCATCTATCAAGCTAGTAACTCTATCATAAAAAGAAATAAGATTAGTCTGGCATGACTTATTTTTGAGAAATCCATGTTGACTTCTTGTGATTACCGCATTGCTTTCTAAGTGATTAGAAACTGACTGCTTAATGATCTGCTCCAGGATCTTTCCGGGTACTGATGTCAGGCTGACTGGGCGGTAATTATTTGGATCCTCTTTTTTTCCCTTCTTGAAGATGGGGACAACATTTGCCCTCTTCCAGTCTGCTGGAACTTCTCCTGTCCTCCAAGATTTCTCAAAGATTATAGCAAGCGGTTCCGAAATGACCTCTGCCAGTTCTTTTAATATCCTAGGATGCAATTCATCTGGCCCTGGAGACTTGAATTCATCCAGTGTGGCCAGGTATTCTTGTACCACCTCTACCTATTATGTGCCGCATTTCCCCTGCTTCCTGACCTGCTCCCCAACCACCAGGTTGAGTGCTTGTTTCCTTCTGGGAAAAAACTGAGGCAAAGAAGGTGTTAAGTAGTTCTGCCTTTTCTCTTCCCCCTGTTAGTAATTCTCCATCTTCTCTGCGCAGCGACCCTATCGCCTCTTTCTTTTTCCTTTTGCTGCGGACATATTTAAAAAAGCCCTTTTTATTGTGTTTAATGTCTCTAAGTTCGTTCTGTGCTTTAGCCTTTCTGACCTTCTCCCTACATTTCCTGGCTACTTGCTTAAATTCTTCTTTGGTGGTTTCCCCCCTCTTCCATTTCCTGTACACGTTTCTCTTAACGCTTAGCTCAGCTGAGAGTTCTTTAGTCAACCATTCTGGTTTCTTCAGATGCCTTCCATTTTTCCTCCTTATTGGCACATTTTTAGACTGTGCCTTCAGTATCTCTCTTTTAAGGAACTCCCATGCCTCCTGAACTCCTTTCTCTTTCACTATTCCTGACCATGGAATTTCAGCCAGCAGCTCCTTAAGTTTACAGAAGTCCGCTTTTTTAAAATCTAAGATGAGTGTCTGGCTACACTTATCTTCTCCTTCCCACTGAATGCCAAATTCCAGTAGGGCATGGTCACTCCCCCTTAAAGATCCAATCACTTCTACCTCATTAACAAGGTCATCCCTATTGGTCAGGATAAGATCTAGAATATTTGATCTCCTTGTCGCCTCTTCCACCTTCTGGACCATGAAATTGTCTGCAAGACAAGCAAGAAACTTGCTGGACCTTGCTGTCTTGGCAGAGTTTGACTTCGAACATATATCCGGGTAATTGAAATCTCCTATTATTACTGTCTCTCTCCTTTTTGAATGCGCGGTCATTTGGTTGAGGAAGGCGTCATCAAGGTCCTCAGTCTGGGCTGGAGGTCTGTAGTAAACCCCCACCAGAATATCCCTATTGTTTGTCGCTCCTTTAATTTTTACCCAGATGCTCTCGACCTGGCTTTCTGGGTTTAAGTCATGGATCTCTTCACAGGTGAAAACATCCTTGACATACAAGGCTACTCCTCCTCCTTTCTTGTTTGGTCTATTTCTACAAAATAGCCACCTTCATCATGTTCTTCTTGGAGGCGCCCTTCCTACTCTTACAGGTCATACTGTCCTCACCGCTCATCTCTGCAGTCTTCCTTACCGGCCTCTTCCTGCCATTCCTTTAGACGTTGCCAACCATCTTCTAAGAAATCCACCTCGACTGCCAAATCTCATTTTTCACTCCCGTTGCAGGTCGCTGCCTCTGCCCCTCTTCCACTTGCCCAACCACCTCGCCAGAACCACAGGACTAGCCTGCCACCTCAACATTAGGCGCAACATCAGTTTGTACTCATGCGTTTTGACCATAGTTCGTCTTGGTTACGCCATCGAGTTTCAAAGCACTCCTTCTCTCGGCATTTCCTATTCTACACCTGCCAGCCCGGCCCTCCTCGAAGAGATAGAGACCCTCCTTCTCAAAGGGGCCATAGAGCGACTTCCGCCCACAGCAAAATCCACGGGCTTCTTCTCCTGGTACTTCACAGTACCCAAATCGGATGGCATGCTCCGACCCATTCTGGACCTCAGGGGGGTGAATTCCTTCATTGCCTCCCCGGAAGTTCAAGGTCGTCACACTGTCCTCGATTCTACTTTTTCTGAGGCGCTGGGACTGGTTCGCGTCCATCGATCTACTGGACGCCTACTTCCACATTTCCGTTCGCCCCCAGCACAGGAGGTACCTCTGCTTTGTGATCAACGGCATCTGCTACCAATACAAGGTTCTTCCCTTCGGCCTGTCCACTTCACAAAGTGCCTAGCCTCTGTGGTGTCTTACCTCCGCATGAAGAATGTTCTGGTCTACCCCAATTTGGACGACTGGCTCCTGGTGGCGTCCTGCAAACAAGAGCTATACAAGGACATCCATATTGCCCTCTCCCTCCTTTTCGATCTCGGACTCAGGGTGAACCCCAAGAAATCCCACCTCAAGCCCTCGCTTGTCCTAGATTTCATCGGGGCCACTCTCGACTCCACTCAAGCCAGGGCCTTCTCACCTCTGAGGCGCGCACGGACTCTGCAACAGGCTGTGGCTGCCATCCTGTGCAATCTGTCTGTTTCCGCCCGCAACATTCAACAGCTCCTAGGCTACATGGCTTCGACGACAGCGGTCACCTATTCCTCCCGCCTTCGCGCTCACCCTCTCCAGCACTGGTTTCTCCGATGTTTCGACCCTCTCATCGACAATCAACGTCATGTTCTTTGGGTGCCTCATCCAGTGCAGAACTCACTTCGTTGGTGGCTGTCCCCAAGCCATCTCTTATCAGGGATGCCATTCCAGGAGCCCCGTCCAACTCTCGCTATCATGACCAACGCATCTCTCCTGGGCTGGGGAGCTCACTGTCATGGTTGCGCAGTCCAAGGCCACTGGGCTGCCTTGGAGTTGCATCTTCATATCAACACATTGGAGCTACTGGCAATTTTCAAAGCGCTTCGGGCTTTTTGAAACCTCATTGTCAGACAGACTGTCCAGATCCTATCAGACAATACGACAGCTGTCTGTTACGTGAATCGGGAAAGAGGCACTCACTCTTCCACTCTGCTCCATCTCGCTCTATGCATCTGGGACTGGTGCATTCCACTACGGATACACCCCGTGGCAGTCAACCTTGCAGGGTGGGACAATGTGACAGCGGACGCACTGAGCAGGGACACAGCGTGTCATCACGAATGGTCCCTGTCCGATGCTGCCTTCCAGCAGAAAGTGTCCTAATGGGGCACTCCAACCGTCGATCTCTTCGCGACCAATCGCAATAGGAAGTGTCCCCATTATTGCTCAAGAGCCAGCCTGGGCCCCGGCTCTATTGCTGATGCGTTCCAGTTTCCTTGGAACAGAGAGTTCCTTTACATCTTTCCACCGTTTCCTCTCCTAGGTCGAGTGGTGCCAAAGATCGCGACAGACAAGGCAGATGCCATCCTCATCACTCCTTTCTGGACGAGGCAGCACTGGTTCAGCCCCCTCCTCGCCGTGGTGCGGGGCCACATCATGAGATTCCGGAACGCGCTGGACCTCCTCTCTCATTCAGGGGGTCGGGTACTGCACCCGGACCTCCCTCTTCTCCGCCTGCACACTTGGAGGATAACGTTCTAGACTCTCCCGCTATCCAAGCTGTTCTCACAAATGGAAGAAGTTTGTGGCCTTTACCGTCTCCCATGATGAGCCTGCTTCTCCTACCTCCCTGGCCACAGTGCTTCACTTCCTCCTGGTGCTATGGGATCAGGGCCTCACCTTCTCCTTCCTGAAAGTTTATCTCTCCACAGTCATGGCCTATCAGCCACAGGGTTCTCCTTCTTCTGCCCTTTTCGAGAACGCTAAAGTGAAGCAATTCCTCAAGGGCCTGCAACACCTATATCCTCCTGTCACTCCACTGCTTCCTTCATGGTCACTGTTGCTTGTCCTTTCCCAACTCTTGTGCTATCCCTTTGAACCGATGGGTGCATCTGATGACTGCCTCCTCACTAAGAAGACGGTGTTCCTGGTCTCCATCGCTTCAGCCGGGTGGGTAGGAGAACTAACTGCGTTGCATTGTGATGAGCCGTTCCTGGTGTTCCACCGGGACAAAGTGGTCCTCCATCCCGATCTTTGTTTTCTTCCTAAAGTAGTCTCCAATTTCCATATAAATCAAGACTTCATTCTACCTACTTTCTATCCAGACCCAGCATCGCCCCTCGAGCGCTCTCTTCACTCACTCGACGTGTGCCATGCACTTGCCTTTTACCTTCAACGGACCTCCACCTTCCATCAGACTCCCCACCTTTTTGTGTGCTACGGTGGGCGTCGGAAAAGTCATAAAGTCTCCTTTCAACAGTTTTCCAAATGGGTTGCCCAGACAAGTGTGATAACTGAAGCCCCTGTCAGAGCTGTTGATGACAAGCAGCAGCTGTTGGTCCCTGTTGCTCAGGGTGGAGATGATGAGCAGCAGCTGTTGGTCCCTGTTGCTCTGACTGAAGATGAGTCCTGCAGCTCAAGAGCTCCCCCTGCTGCCATGGACCAAGCAGGCTCGGACGTTCCTCTGCCTGCTCCTTTAGGGCAACGGATCCAGCTGTGATCCCGAGGATGCCCTGGAGCCTGCGTCAATCAGCCCACAAACAAGGCGGAGACTCAAGAGAGCTGAGCAAGGGGAGGCTTCCTTGATTAAGTTCAAGAAGCGGTGACCGGCCACACCTGTGTCTGGGCTATATAACTGCCTGCCTGGAAGCTTTCCTTTGCTTGTGGCAAACTTTCTATAAGCCCTCTCCTTGCCTGTTCCTTGCTTCCAGCACCCGGCTCTTGATACCTTGGATTGATCTCCTGGTCCCTGGATTTTGGACTCTGACTATGGCTTTTGCTTGTTGCTCAGGCTTAGGTAAATGGACTGCCTATGAGTAAATGCTTGCTTTGACTCCTCCTGGCGGGACTCTGCTATCTCTCCCTCTCCCTTCTCCGGGCTGGCTCACCGCCCGGGTCTCTGACATTCTACCAGGGTGATGACCTCCTCAGCAGCCCTTCTCAGGGGAGTTGACCTACAGGAGCTTTGTCGTGTAGCTACATGGTTGCGGCCTTCGACCTCCGTCCGCCACTACTGCCTTGACTGTAGAGCCTGGCGTGATGCTTGCTTTGGCTGTGCGGTGCTGTCTTCTATCCTCTAGGACCTGGTAAGCTGGTAATGGTAAGCTAATCAGTCTCCTGTTGTGTGAGGCACAGAGACCACAAAGAAGAAGAACAGGTTGCTTACCTGTAAGTGTGATTCTTTGAGTGGTCATCTGTACCCTCATACACACATGCCCAGCCTCCCGTCTTTCAGGTCTTGCTTCGGCGGACTTCGAAACTGAGGAGAGACCATTAGCCTGACAGGACTGAGCATGCTCAGTACTGGATGGGGCAGGGGTTCCTGCCAAGCTGCTCAGCTGTGGAACTTTCAGAAAACCTACTGTGCATGCATGAAGATTCCCATTGTGTGAAGGCACAGATGACTACTCGAAGAACCACAGTTACAGGTAAGCAACCTGTTCATTTCTTTTTCAGTGGAGCAAGCTTGGTTGAAATGCAAGTACTTTAAATATACTTTATATTATACAAATGTTTTAAATAACACAGTAATTCAAATAATAGGGTGGTGGAATTATTCTGTTCTATGCAGAACATTAAATAACCATATTGAAAAGCAAAATGATACTGCGAAAATTAAAAGTCAAGGTGCCTCTTTCTAACATAAATATGGGATGTTTCTTTTAGTGATTGTGAATTTATTTTGCACATTTAAAATACTAATTTTATGGAGAGTTGCCTATTCATAAAGTTCTCATGCATTTGGGGTCTTTGCATTTTATATTATGACATTCTGCAAGGATCATGGCTAATACACTATGGAATTTGCCTCAGTAAATTCATAGAATTCTTCCATTCTAGAATTTATGAAATATAGAAGCTCAAATCCAAATTTTCCATCCACAAACAGAACAAGTTTGCAGAGTAGTGCTTTCCCTTCTCTTCCTACCCCCACATTTTTCTGCAGCCTCTTATGCTTTTGAAAGTTTGCTCCTAGGGCTTCAGGGAGTCTCAGAAAGAGTATGGCATATGATATGAAAGGCTGCAGGTATTAAGAAGGAATTGAAGGTAATCCACCTACTCTGTTTGCGAACAGAGAAGCAAGACATGGTGTTTAAACTGGTTTGGGCTTTTTAATTATAATTTTTCTAGTTTCTAGAAGTAGGATTCACATTTTTAAACCACTGAAGAAGCCTCATATTATGCCTACACCCCCCCCCCCATTTTTTAATTACTATTAAATAGCCAGGTTGTTCCTTTTCCTTTTTTCATGCTTTGATCTCAGAAACAGTTGACGAGGTCCAAAGGAAGCATTACAGTAAGCACACAGCTGCTGCAAATCACACAATTACTCCCCTTTCATAACACCTGGGCGGAAAAAAACTGACTGAGGTTATGATGTTCTGTGTTTCTCTACTCCATATACATGGCAGCCAACAACATAGAAGTGAAGGATGGGAAGTAGGTTATTGTAGTAAAAAGATACAAGATAAATTCTTCTAGACTTTGTGAAAGTTAAAGGTGATGGCTGCAACTCTCAGTTGCCGTTTATAGCAGCAGCTGTACATTTTGCATAACTTCTACTTTGAGTGAGAAATTCTCATCCAAGAAAATGGACTTAACACAATCCCCCCCCCCCCCCGTCAACAAGAGCCGATTATCTTGGTTCAACATCTTTGGATTTGGCAACCTGATTAACCCACACTTAATGTATTAAACTATATACCAAGTGAATAGCTAACATAGGTTTTTTTTTAAATAGTTAATTCAAGTTGTTGAAGACTTGAAAAAATGAATGTGACTCTAGCAGCACTGTAAATTCTTGAAACACTTAATTTGGAATATTCCAAATTCAACAAGATCAGAATGTGGAAATGTTACTCAGATTCCTAGGTTGTTGTTGTTTTCTTTTCATGTGTGGCCATGTGAACCTTATCACTTGGTTGTTGTCTTAATGTAAAGCAGGGATGGAAGAAATGTGGCTCACCAGTATTGTCAGACTGCAGCTCGCAGCATTCCTCACCAGTGGTTATGTTGGCTAGGGCTGATGGAAGCTACAGTCTAACAAGATCTGAGGGAGGCATGTTCTCCACTCATGTTCTAAAAAGGTAGTTTAGATCATAAATTGTTATTTGCATTTAGAGAAACTGCAGTATCCAGCTAACACTGTAATGCTGGAAGTTCAGTTTATTATATACCTTCATGGAAGCTGAAAATGGGTCTGAAGCCCTATAGAATAAGCAGATGCTTAGGTTTTTTTATTTCAGACTCTATAACCACGTAAACAACAAATAAGTTTTCAAACTTGGTCTGTTATAGTCTCCACTGGCTCTGAATCCTGCTTCAGAGTAATAGCAATGAACGATTCACCGTTCGGTGCCTTTGTGGGCTGGGGCGCGGCGTCCTCCATTTCGGTGTTCCTCCCGGGGTGCCCAGAGATGGCGGCAGCCATGTTCGTGCATGCACAATTGCATATGCACGAACATTCAGTCCAACGGCCAATGAGTTCAAAGTGGCCTGCTTCGAGCTCATTGGCCGGGAGAGCGGGCCTGTGTGAGGGCATCCTGGTTTCACTCAGGTCCGCTCATTGGCTACTTACCTGGCGGGTCTCTGGGCTTTCGGCAGTCGGTGTTTAGCAGTGGCAGTGGTGTCAGCAGCAGCGGAAACTACGCAGAACTGGTGGCGACGACGTCGACAGAGGAGGGAGTAGGCAGCAGTAGTGTTGGCAGTGGAGGGGCGGCAGTGGGAGCCGGGAGTCGGAGGGCGAGGCACCCCACATGGTCAGCTGTGCCGGATCTGTTTTTGCTGAAATCACACAGCAGCCATTCCTGGGCTACCTTTCTGGATCTGGGCTGCAGGCCCTTGGCCTCGCTGGTCTGGCCAGGTGCCGCGCCCTCGGCCTCTCACCTCTGGTCTCCCCTCGTATTGTCCTCAGTCTGTCCTCTGTCTTGCCCAGCTGTGGCCCTCATTCTTCTGTGGTCCAGGCTGCCTTTTTTCCCGCTGGCACCACACACCCCAAAAAAGCTGCTACGCCAAACACCACTTCCCTTCCCAGAACCTGGGGCCAGGCGAGCCATGCCTGGGAATCCTGGGTTGAATTGGGGCTTTTGGGCAGCTGCAAGGCAACCCCCACTGCTGGGGGGTTCCTTCGCTCCAGCCGGCCTCGTCTCCTGGCAATTCAGTCCTGGAAGGCATCGCTCAGTCTCCGGAGAAACTGGCTGAAAAAATGGAGCGACTGGAGTCTAGACCAGTGGTAGCTCTTGCAGAGCAGGCATCTGGGCCTCCCCAGCAGCAGCAGCAGCAGCAGGAGAGTGGCCCCAGGGTTAGGAGGAGGCAGTCTTCTTCCAGCAGCAGCACAGACTGCTCTACCGGTTTGGAGGTCAGCCCGGCGAGCCACAGAAGGCATAGAAGCCATAAGGGTAAGAGCAAAAGACACAGGAGGCGTAGCAGGAGTGACACTGACAGCGTGACATCTGGGGGTGAGTCAGGAAGGGGAGCAGCACATCCCAAGGATTACTGGAAGGCCGTGGCCTCGGTGCCTGGGCTTCCTTGGTGCCTGGGCTTCCTGGATTCGTAGGTGTCAAAGGGATGGGGCGGGCCCCCTCGGCTCCAGTTCTGCATGGACGGGATCAGGGCAGCAGGAGGGGTTGCCGGCTCAGGCCATTTTTGGGGACCACGAGGATCCCCCACGGATCCATTTGAGCAAAAAGACCAAGGAGCGCATCTTTGATGGTTGTTTCAGGGATGTTTTCTCGCTCCTCAAGCCGGAGTGCGAGGAAGGGTGCACTCTCAAGTCTCACAGACATCGCAGTAGGGAGGACAACTCGGCCTTGGCCGAGTGGTCTTTTGATAACTGGCTGGTGGGCTACACGGTTTTCACAGTGGGGGGCAGGCAGCATATCCTGTCCGGGGTTGGCACCTCACCAATCACCTGGGAAGTGTTGTGAAAGCGCGCACTCTCGCGGGCAACTCAGCAGCTATCGAATACGATGCTGCCTTCAGAAAGAGGGCCTCCCAGAGTGATCATGCTGGATGGGACCTCATCAATGACAAACTCTGGTTGGTCATTATAGGACCTCACATCAAAGGCAGAGCTAAGGGCCCCAAGCTTTTTTGTTGGTCCAGGAAAAAGGATGCCAGAAAGCTGGTCTGTTGGGAATTCAGTCAAGGGAAGTGTATCAGGGTTCGCTGCAGGTACGACCACCTCTGCGAATCCTGCCTTGGACCACACCCCAGATCGTCTTGCCCCCAGCCAGGGGGAGGCCAGCCGGGTCCCTGGCCTGGCCATACTTCCTTGCCTTCCGGGGGTAAGCGGGATGGGGGCAATACCGGTGGCTCTGGACCCCCTAAGCAGTAGGGGGTCTATGGGTCACATCCCCATGCGTATTGCGGTGCTCCTTCCCCTTTTGGATGCGTACCCCAACCAGCAGGCTGCCAAGTTCATACAAAGAGGGCTTCTTCCATGGCTTCAGGATCCCGGCATCCAGTCCGCGCTTAGCGTTTGATGCCAGCAACCTTAAGTTGGCTCAGGAGCTTCCCCATGTGGTCGCAGCCAAAATTGAGAAGGAGTGCTGGGCGGAGAGGGTAGCCGGTCCCTTTCCTGTACCCCCTTTTCCCAACCTCAGGGTCTCCCCCCTAGGAGTGGTCCCCAAGAAAGCGCCCTGCGAGTTTCAACTCATCCACCACTTGTCCTACCCTAAAGGGGCTTCAGTCAATGACACCATTCTGCCAGAGTTCTCTTTGGTGCGGAATGCTTCCTTTGATCAAGTGGTTAGGCTAATCAGGGCATGCAGTCCCAGGGCTCTTCTGGCAAAGTGTGACATCCAATCGGCCTTCTGGCTCTTCCCAGTTCATCCGGAGGACCAGAGCTTACTGGGATTCAAGTTTGCGGGTGCATGGTATTACAACAAAGCCATGCCAATGGGATGCTCCATCAGCTGTGCAGCCTTTGAGGCTTTTAGCACATTCATTGAGTGGGTAGTCCGTTCCAGGTCCAGGTCCCGGTCCCCCTTCATCACTCACTACCTTGATGACTTCCTCATGATAGGTAGGGCTTGTGGGGATGATTGCACCAGGCTGTTGGGTACATTTCAGGCAGTAGGGGTGGAACTGGGCATCCCATTGGCACAGGAAAAGACTGAGGGGCCTACCACTTTGCTGGTTTACCTCGGTATTCTGCTCGACAGCATTAAGGGAGTATCCTGTTTGCCCCAGGACAAGCTCCAGGCCCTGCGGCAGCAGTTAGGCAGGATGGTAGGTTGCAAGAAGGCCACCCTCAAGGAGGTGCTATCTTTGTTGGGATACCTCAATTTCGCATGCAAGGTGGTGGCACTGGGTAGGGCCTTTTGCACGCCTAGCCAGGATTATGGCTCTGCATCACTGCATTCGCATCACACGGGGCATCAAGGAAGACATAAAGGTTTGGCTCAGTTTTTTAGACAACTTTAATGACGTATCAGTGTGGCAGGAGGCTATGGAGCTGGGTGCTGGGCTTCAGGTCCAGTCTGATGCAGCAGGGAGCTTGGGTTTTGCAGTCTATTTTCAGGGCCATTGGTGCTTGGCAAAGTGGCCGTTCCGCTGGGGCAGGAAGGGATACTTAGGAATCTCACCTTCTTGGGATTTTTCCCTATCCTGGTTGCTGTCTGCATTTGGACAGACCGTTTTCACAACAAGAGAGTTTGTTTCTGGTCTGACGACAAGGCAGTGGTGGCAGTCATCAACAGGCAGTCTTATAAGTCCATCCGGGTCATGGGGCTGGTCAGGCGCTTTGTACTAGAGTGTTTAGCTGCTAACATATCCTTCTCAGTTCGTTATGTTCCAGGCTTAGATAATGGGATTGCAGACTCTCTGTCTCGCTTCCAGGAGGACAGGTTTCGATTGCTGGTGCCAGCAGCAGATCCCATGCCAGAGCTGTTCCCGGAGGACCTGTGGCAGCTTGGGAACACTCCATAATCCAGGGAATTATGCATTCCATATCTCCAGCAATGTACAGGGCCTACCTCGGGGCATTCCACAGGTTTTGGAGCTTCTGGGCCTTGGCAGGCTATGCTGATGAATGGCCCATTCCAGAGATGCAAGTGCTGCACTTCCCGGCTCATCTGAAGGATAGAGGCATGGCCCCATGCTCCATGACTGTCCAGTTGGCGGGGATCTCCTTCTTCAGCAAGGCCAACAGACGTCCTGACCCGTGTGCTGTCTTCATTGTTAGGAAGACAGTTGAGGGTTGGAGGTGGATGCAGCCACGGGTGAAGGACAGCAGGAGGCCTTTGTCCTTCCATCTGCTGAAGAGGATAACCCAACAACTTCCAGCCATCTGTCATTCGTGATTCAAGGCCAGACTATTCAAAATGGCCTTTGTGGTGGCCTTCTTCGGGGCCTTGCATGTTGGGGAGCTGGCGGCCGGATCCAGAAGGGGCACGTCCGACAGGGCGTTGTGGGTGGAAGACATCTCCTTCTCAGGAGATGAGGTGATATTATGGGTCAGGCGGTCCAAGTCTGACCAGCAAGCCAAGGGCACCGTCATCCACCTGCACCCTCTACACAGGGAGGCCCTTTGCCTTGTCCAGGTGATACGGAAGTTTCTCAAGAAGCGGCCCGCTGGCACCAGCCCCCTGCTCATTCACCGGAATCGCTCCTTGCTGTCCAGGTTTCAGTTCGTTGCAGTTCTGTGCGCAGCTCTACGTCGTGCTGGGCTCCCGTCCTCAGAGTTTGGGAGCCACTCCTTCCACATTAGAGCAGCCACAGAGGTGGCTGTCTGCTGCCTCCCTGCCATGGTCATAAAGAGGATCGGGAGGTGGAAATCTCGAGCGTATGTGGGCTACGTCCGACCTGAGCTGGGGCTCGTCGGGCCCACGTGCTGCAGTCAGGAGACAGCTGGGCAGTGAATGTGGCCAGGCACTCCCATCCCCATTGCGGCAGGGGAGGACGTTGGTATCCTGGCTTTATTGGTGGCAGGGATAGGGTTAGCGGAAGGCAGGCAGGGTGGCCTGCCTGCCTCTTTGGCAGTCACATGGTCAGTGGATCTGGGATAGCGGGTACCTTTGCCACATGCTAGGGGACGGTCAGGTCCCCGTTGGGATCACAGGATGCGGTGAGCTGCCCAGCTCGGGTGGGCACACAGTGGGCACGCCCTTGTGGCAGTAGGACTGCAGTTGACTACGTGCCATCCAGTTACGGGCCGCACAGTTGGGTTCATTGGTTAACAGGCGGGTTGATCGATGCCCGGATCCATGCCCACGCTTACACCAACCTTGTCCATGCTTGTAGCCAATAAAGTTGTGGCCTTTCTTTCTCCAGTTGAAGGTTGTTGTATTTTCTTTGCTAGGAGGCTGTCGCCCCTGGCCACGCAATGTCCTTTCTTCTGCCCAAATCTAGTTGTAAAGCCTTAGCTTTTTTGAACACACACAATTTGGGCAGTTTTAATTGCTGCAAACATGAATTGAAACACTTCTGGTTTCATTGCAGTGCAAGCAGGGCTTATTCCAAATAAGGGGTGTATCCCCAGGCTGCTTTCTAGGAAATCAGTGACACAAATAAATCTTCTGAGTCAGCTTTACTGAGGCCCTGTCTGTCAAAATGCACTCTGACAATGTGTTGCTATATTTTGTATATTGAAATGGTTGTGGTTATTTTTTTTATCATTTATCAGTGTTCTATAAAAATGTAAGCAATGTTGAGAAGCCATATAAGCTGGGGCTGCCACACTTCAGGTGGTTATAAAGGCTAGTCTTACAAAACCTCAGACACCGAAATCTGTGTCTAATGACGGGCTTTGACATCAGTGTCTTATGTGGTGGTAAAAGGGTGAGTCTTGCATAGCACTTATCTCAGAAAACAGTGAACCAATGAATGAATAGCTTATAGTAGTGAAAAGGAAATAAGCTCTTAATGTAAATGCAAGCGTCTATCCACCCACATACAGAGACCCATATGGGGCTATATAGAGAGGAATTATTCTACTATTTTTGTAACGCTTATGAAAATTATCTTGTTTGTAAATGGTTCTTAAGTTGTCATCTATTTCTTGCTTTGTAATGGCTTTTCATAATTTCATTTTGAGCAGATAGTTCACTTGAACTGTCAATACCTGAAGAAAAAAGCAGACTGTGTCTCTTCATTTAATAAAATAAGTCAATTTTAACTACATTAGTATTTCATTTTTTTTCCTTGCCTATGTAAAAAAAAAATCCAAATTGATATGCAAGCTGGTCCAAAGAGATCACAATGAATTTGTTAATGTTATAATTCAAGGTATAGAGAGCAGACTGCTATGCTTTATCTGGGCTGTAGTGGTTATAAAGCACAGTAGGGCACCAGAATGGGCAAAATAGATCAATACAATGTAGGGAGTGGGGGTGGGCAAAGTGAATAGAGGAGTTTGCTGCTGAGAATATCTTAATACTGCAGGAATTGGGACCTGTTTCCTTTGCTTCTGAGGGCCAAACTAGATATGAGGTACAATAGCATATCACTTTTGCAGAGCAGTTTGCATTTCTTTTAGATGAAATGCTGCCTTGAGTGGCTGTACACTTGAACAGTGACACTGCGTCTGCCTAATGCTTTCTTTTCCTGTGCTTTGTGCAAAATCACTTCTCCCTGGCAGTTGCTTTCTCCATATCTTTTCCCCAGTGAGCCACAGTGAATTGACCAATGACAGAGAAGGGAAAGGATTAAACCCCACCCCGCATCATTCTTTCACATTTGCAACCACTCAGGACCTTTTTCACCTAAAAACAAACAGTGATGGTGGGAAATAACCCTGGTGTCTTCAGTTTAAGCAGTAAGCAATGGGAAAGACCCTTTTCTGTCTGAGAGTCAGTGCCAGTCTGTGTTCACAGGAAGCTAAGGGAATGATTCATCTGACTCAGTGTTTAAGTGCTATTGGGCCAATCTGCCAAAAGTAGAGTGCAGTGAAAAAACTCCTAAAGATGTTGTCTTGTGGTTACACTTTAGCAAAGACCTCAGCACTACTAAAGGAGCTCGATACAATTTTCAGATTCTTTAATGGAAGACCTGGTTTCTCAGGAAAAGAGGACATTATATGTGAAGAGTGTGATCTTCAGTACTATTGATAATTGCATTTAATATGTTCACCAGTGAAACTGCATAGTGACCTTTGTAGCTTGCAACAAGCTCACAAGGGGATTTGGCTAAATATAATACTTAGTCCAGGCATACTTAACAGCCTAGAAGCACTAAGTTTAGCATGTCTCCTATGGTACTACATTTAGAAGGGACCATACTACTGTCTTGACCTTTTTGTATACATGTAGGAAATGGAAACAAAAACACTTCCTAGAAAATAGAGCAGTTACTGGTAATTATGTTTTTAAAAACTTATCCATCATTAAATGGGTCCTCAAACTTACTCCAGGTTTAAGAAGCTAGATTATACTTGGAGTAGGAGGCAAAGACAGTGCTTCAATAATGGCAGAGAAATATAGAGCTTTATTAGAAAAGACAATCAGAAGGAAACTTATGTTCTTTGAAGAAGGAAACTGCTTTCTTTCCAAGACAGATGCAATCAAACTGAGTGGCTTTCCAGAGGAGAGGGATAAGAGCATGACTGGCTTCTTGCTATATCAGCCTTGTCAAAACAAATTAATGTCAGTGTCTAGAGAGCACTCAACATTAGGGAGCCTAGGCTTGGGTGGTCTAGGTTACTGATTCTCAGGAGCAGCTGGTTTTCACAGTAGGACTTTTCTTGTTGCCATTGGCCTATCTATTTCATTTACTTGATGAAGGTTAATTATTTTATTTGCTAGTGTGTTGCTTCTGACTGTGGATTACTTCTGTATGTGGATGCATTGTAGACCAGATGATGATGTATGGAATAATGGAATGAGCATGAGACCTTGGATTTATCTGTAACTAAGATCATAAGAACCATGCTCAATAAGATAAAAAGTCTACCAAGTGCAAGATTCTGTTCACATACCAGCCAACCAGTTGCTCATGAGAAGCCCGCAAACAGGTAATGCATGGAATAGGAACTTCCTGTTAACACCTAACAACAACTGAGGCATACAGTCTCTGGTTAAACTTGCTGAATAGCAGAAAGTAGGATTTGGTGGCCAGCTCTCATAATGTGAATATTCCAAGCTACTGAATTGGGACCAATACTTTTGCTATGGATGATCTGGAGCTGGGGTGAGCAGTGAAGTGACTATATATGCTGTCAGTACCAAATAAGCCAGAGTGGTAAAAACAAAAAGGGATTATGAACTCTCAAAGGACATGATGGCTGGGCAAAGAAATAGCACATATGGTTCAATGTGTGTGTAAATTGAATTAGCCTGGGAGAGATAAATATATCTGTGTAGTGTAGCGATTAGAGTGTTGAATTACAATCCTGGAGACCAGAGTTTGATTCCCCACTCAGCCATGGAAACCCACTGGGCTACCTTGGGCATGTCACACGCTCTCAGCCCCAGAAAACCCATAGGGTTGTCATAAGTTGAGAACAACCTGAAGACACACAATAACAACCACAAACTTCACATATACATAGATGGAAATGGGAATAAGCAGTGAGTACTCAACAGAGATTTTGGGGTGTTGTGAATAGCTCATTGAAAATATTGATCTATTGTGTGGCAGCTCTGAAAAAGTGAATTCTGTGTTGGGGATCATTAAAGGTTACAATTGCAGCCATCTTCTTACAAATATATAGTGGGACCACAACAAGAATTCTCTTGGACACTGTACCTCTAAAACAATATTACATGTTAAACTCAGATGCAACTGGGAAAATGGATGTCTGGAAGCAGAGAGGGGGGGTTTATTGTTTTTCATTTAAAATTTTAATAAAAATTATTTAAAAAAAATAATATTACAGAGTTAGAGACATTCAGTCCAAATGATAGGAAGCTGGAAATTTTACCCTACAGGGAAAGCTATAATGTTTGGAGATTTTTCCTTATTTTATTTATGAATGATTGTATATAATCCTACTGGCAATGCCCTTGGAAATGTTTACAAATACTTTTAGTTAAAAGGCAAGTTGGTTGGGATATAAGAGACTTTAATAAAATTATGCAAGGTGTAAAGAATGTGGATAGCAAGAATTATTTCTCACTTATAAAAGAAAGCTTGGTCATCCAGTTGAACTAAATGATTGGAGGATTCTGGACAGACAATAGGAAATTTAGATAGCACACCAGTGCATGGTTTAACTGTGGAATTCACTACCATGTAAGACTGCAGTCAGCTAAAGCTTCCACTCCAAATACACATCATCTGGTATTTTCATGTCTCCCACAATTAAGGTTGAGAATTTCCTGTATTTCATGTATAGATGAGACAGACAGATCCTAAATATTTGCTTCCATGTCAGTAATTAAGATCTTTTCATAAGACAAGCAGTGAAACTTGCAAGCCTGGGAATAAAGTGGCAGGGAAAAGTGAAATGTATCAACAGCAACCAAACAACTTCATTTAGTTTTTAATTGCTGAAAAACAGGTTTACAGATTTACATACAAATTTCAACACAAGAGATGCCTGTTAACAGTGGATGAAAAAACCTTACTGGACAACTAGAACACTATAGAACTTAATGAGTCAGCTTGAAGATGTGTTGCTCTCCATTTTTCTAAAGCACTATTAAACCAAATTTCAAAATGTACCTGTTCAGCAATGCTGAACCAGCTAGTGTGGATGGTGGATATCTCTAAACTTCAGCCCCTTCTTTTCTGCCAGAAAAGAGAAGTACTAAGTTGGTGAAGTAGAAATAGGTATGTTTCACTTGTGTCTCTCTTCAAGAACATGGGTGCATCCATGGGAACATTTCCTGTGCAATTCCCAGTGCACTGTACTGGAGTTGTCTGTGAGCATGGCTGCTCTTGTGCATCTTTCAGTGGCTTCAGTATTTTCATGCTGGAGAAGTGCTGGTGAATTATACCCTATGAGCCCCATGTTCACAGCCTCAAAGCATTAACCATGTCATGTGCATGGAGAAGGATACAATAAAGTAATAATCTATAGGGATGTAGGAATAAATATTTTGTATTTACTATGTGAGCAAAATGTACCTTTTACAGTAAAATCTGAAAGTTTCTATATTATTACTGATGTGTTTTCCTGTACAGGAAAATAACTGCTAAGGTTTTCTGAGGTTTTCTGGCTCAGGTCACTACAACAGATCTCCTTTTGCGCTTACAGAAAGAGAGTTCTTTGGAGGTACCAGCTACTTGCCACAGAAAGTCATTGTGAGCTCCAGATGGTCATGGTAGACACCTTTAAGCGAGGACCTCCTTGTTGCAGGTTGATTTCTTTGCGGATGGAAGAGTTCCAGCCTTTTGCAGTCCAGGTCAGAAATCTTACAAAGTTGGGCTGCTGTCTTGACTCTTAGGGGTCATTCCAGGTTCCTTCTTAGTATCATCATCCTCTACTTGATTTTCTGTGGGCGAAATAGTTAAATGGGTGATTGTGGAAGAAAGAACTACATTGAATCCAATGAAAATTTATTTCATTGGCAAGTAAATGTAATCAGGTTAGTAACAATACAGGCAGAACTGTGTTTCACTCCTTGGTGGTTGGCCCAGTTTGTTCTGTGTGTGGACAGGGAGGAGGACAGAAGAAAAATCACATCACTAAAAATATTGTTTCTCCTTTTATATCATGTCTGTTAAAAACAATGCCTAGTTTTTAATCTTAATCCATTTTTTACTCTTATGAAATGAAAAATAAAGCAGTAAAAGAGCCTGCACATTTAATTTTGCCTTATTTTGAACCATACGCCTAGCTCTTTTGTTTGAGCCACCTGAAGGAAACTGCTTTACAGCGACATTAATGTTTGTTGTTGCTGCTGTGTGCCTTGAAGTTCTCTCCTACAACTGAAGACCCTAAGGTGAACCTATCATAGGGTCTTCTGGGGCTGAGAATGTGTGACACACACCCGAAGTCACCCAGTGGGTTTCCATGGCCAAGCAGGGAACTGAACCTTGATCTCCGGGGTCGAAGTCCAACACTCAAACCACTATACTGTGTACAGCAGCTTATTTACTCCTGTTCTCATTGGCTAAAGTATCCTGTGGTAGGGGGTCTGTGAAATAATCTTTGAAGAAGCTGAGGTGTAAAGAATGATACTTTATAACTGAAATTTAGTGTGCATGATTTTCAGTTCTCCAAGCCCTAAGATTTTAGCAAAAGAAGATAACAGCAGCTGAAAAAAAAAGGTCTTTAATTTTCACTCATGCAAACTGATTAAGGCATTTTAAGGCATTGATCTTAAAATTTCCATAGGAATCCTGTTAGATAATATTGCCAATCTGAAAACATGTTGTCCAATGGCCCTATTTAAATAGGGCAAGTCCTATAGTATAACTGGCCCTGGGAAATCACCAGCTTTGTTTTTGCTTCTAGGGGAAGCCAGGATAACATCTTATTTGTACAAGTTGCCAGGGTCGTTGTTACTTCAGCTTTAGCTTCCTTTCTGGGATTGCCACTAGAAGTGTCTGAGTAGGTTTTGTGTGCATCTTGTTTCTAATACACATCCAGGTGAATTCACATTCACCTCGATGTACATTAAAAATACATTTCTAATGCACATCCAGTTTAACTTCTGAGACATAGTTTGAACTGTTGATAACACAGTTATGAAATCAAAAATTAGGAAGAGGGGAGATGGGCATCAATCCAGCGAGTGAGAAATGGCTGGTAAGAAGTATGTCCCTCTGCTATCTGTGAAATGCTGACGGATATGGCATCACTCAGCAGATATACCACTGAGGCACAATTTCCTGATCATTCAGATCAACCCCATGTAAATTATGCAAAAAATTTCCATGTGAGCTTCCTGAATTACCACCACTGCCTGCCAGGTTTCAGTTTGTTTCAGTCACAGAGTAACTCACCTTCTTCTGCAAGGGCAATATCATCCATGGTGCTTGCCAGTTTCTCTAGTTTAAGGGCAGCTGCATCTCCTTGAAGATCAGCGATTGCATTTCGTCGGCCGCTCCGGTCACAACTAATGAACTCAGAGTAAGCAGGCTCAGTCTCCATCATCTCACTTACATTCTTTGTGACAGCAGTCCTGTGTAACAGAGACATGAACGATTAGGAGAGTATCAAGGACCACAGAATGCCTTCTCATTAAAAATCCATGTTAATTATATAAAACCACCGTAGCCGGCCAACATGAATAGGGAGTCATTGTTATGTTATGTCTTTGAAGGTTATTGCTGTAGTTCAGGTTAACAGAAGACATAAAAGCAGACAGATTGGTACTGTCCGACAAAATGTCCCTCTAGCTTGGTATAAAGTGACACCTTATGAAAAAGAAGGAGCCTCAGTTAGGTGTTGATAAAGTAAATCCAGTTTTATACATCGGACCATAGAACAGGCACTTCTCAGATTCTGCTTCTTATCTTCTCTCTCCTAATGAAAAGCACCCAAAGAAGCTGAAATCAAAGAAGCTGCCAGCAATCCCCAATCTCCAGTTTGATGGTTTGTGTCTCATCAGTTATGAAAGAGTTCCTTTAAAAAAATTTGTTATTTACTTCACCACTTCACTCCATGACACAAGCTCCCACGTTGCAATATATGCCCTGTGAAGAGAGAAGGTAACAAAGTGCTATGTCTCACCACAACATTGCTGTAAAACCCAGGTCTTTTGTCTTCACATCTTCATTATTTACAAAGTGTAGAGTGAGTGTAGTGTTCAGATCACTGGCACTCTATTTTGCTTTGGTCAGACTTCACTTGGAACACTGAGTCCAGTTATGGGCATGACAGTTCAAGAAGAATATGGAAAAATGAGCATGTGCAGAGGGGAGCAACCTAGATAGTAAAAGGTCTGGAAATCAAGCGCTATGAAGCTGGGTATGCTTAGCATGCAGAAAAGAACACTGAGGTGACATGACAGCTATCTTTAAATATCTGAAGGGATATCACATAGAAGATAGAGCCAGCTTGTTCTCTACTGCTCCAGAGATGGGCAGTTTCCACACTACAATGTTATAGTGCTATTATTGCATTTTCAACATCATATGGAATCCTGGAGTTTGCAGTTTAGGGAGGGGCATTTAGAATTCTCAGCCAGAGAGTTTGTTTGCCCTCAGTAAACTACAAACCCCAGAATTCCACAAGATATTGAAAGTGGAATAATAGCACCATAACAGTGTAGTGCAGAAATGGCCTAGGACACAAACCAATGGGTTCAAGTTCCAAGCAAAGAGATTTCACCTAAACATTGGGAAGAACATTTTTACTCTCAGAGCTGTTTGACAGTGGAATAGACTCCTTTGAAGGGCTGTAAACTACTTCTCTGGAGGTCTTTAAACAGAGGATGGATCAGCATCTTTAAGGAGTGCTTTAGTTGTATATTCCTGCATGGCAGGGTGTTGGACTAAATGGCTCTTGCAGCCCCTTCCACCTCTAAGATGCTATAATTTTATAGGTGCTCAGGTTGGCAATTGTCACAGGCCACATGATGCAGCAAAGCACAGGGTTAAAACTGTGCGCTTCTCCTGCTGCAAAAGACAAAACGATCAGGAAGAAGAGACATCACAAGAAACATATTCATGAGGCTGTGTATGATTCTAAAATTCAGGAAATAGTAATGTGAACTTCAGTTCATGTCATCATATGCTTAATCCCTTTCTTCTTTCCCTCATAATCTGGAGTCCTGCCTTTCAGAAGAAATCTGAACAAAGGACAAAGGCTGAATCCCTCCTGCACAGATATGCAGAGTACCAACTTCCAGACATGGTCTTTTTTTGCCTTCCTCAGTTTAGTACGTTGGCTGCAATACTACTCCCTTTTCTTGGGCACAACAGCCTTTCTCTCCTACTCTCTTCTACAAAATTCCATGACTGATGAGGTGCTAAAGAAATGCAGTGCTAAAAACTGATCACCCTTGAGAAACATTTTCACCTTCAGCATTGTAAGGATACCCTTTCCTCCACCTGGGCCATTCAGTCTTCTAGAGAACTGCCCTCTGCTGACAATTTAGATTGGAAAGACTCGCCTGACCATATCAGAGACCAGCATGTTGTAGCGAAAACAGTGGCAAAGAAACTGATTATCTTTCTTGTAAAACAGAGGTGTTTTCAGACTTGGGGTTCTACCTAACCAGACTTTGCACTAACCAGAGACAAATGCCAAATGGGACAGAGGCAGATGCAAAATGGCAGCTTGGGATGGAAAAAATTACTTCCTTTATGTACACGCCAGGAGTGTCAGAGATAAGTATAAATTCAATGGATCAGGGATTTTTAAACACTTAACTCTAAAAAACTAACAAATAGGGCTATGCAAAGACACACTCAAAACTGCAATCAACTCCTATATTTTACAGATGAGGAACACTCACAGCTGATTAGTACAAGGTTACTTACAGTAGAGAGGGGTGTATGTGTTTGTGTGTATAGTGGCAATTTTCCTTACAGTTTTTAAACCTGTAGGAATCAGAAATCCTTGAAGATCTACAAATAGATCTATATCTACTTTCTTTCTGCCTCTCTAATATATACTGTGGAGAAATGCTTTTTTCCTTTTTGGCCAGGTTCACAGTGAGAGGACTCTGGTGTTTTGAGGAGTGTATCCTTAACTATGAGGCATGGTGGGGGCAGGACAGGAGAGCCTCTAATCTGGAATCTTGGCTATGATTTTAAAGCTGTGCAAGGGAAGAGTGTGTCAGTGTCAGATTCACTACTTTGTCCACCAGCAGATGGAGCCCTTGGGTTACACAACTTTCCCATCACGGTATGGGATTTTAAAGCCCCAAGCAGTGTCCCACAGCAGAGACAGTATTGTTGTTGGCAAAAGCAGCATAGCTGACCTGGCTGAACTGCATGGGAAGCAAGCTCATACACACGGATTCCCACATTAAGCGGTGCCCATATGTTTTTGGTTTTGAAAAATGTAATGTATTAATCAGGAACGGTGATGTCAAGATGCAAGGGAAGCAGCAGTGTGTGTTGTTCTTATTCTTCTGTGGTATCAGCAGACCTTGGAAAGTTTTGCAGGAAAAACTATGGTTTATACTCATGTCAACCTCACGTATAAGTGAGGTTTGGGAGTCAAAATTATTGATTTTGATATGATCCATGGATAAATCGAGGATCATTTCACAGAGAGGGGAAAACACAAATGCCACCTCAGGGGCCAGCTGGCCTTGGCCACCAGTACCACCACCATTTTCCTGCCCAGACATTTAGAAAGGCGTTTTGTCACTCTATTCAGAGAATGGAATGCTTATTTTTTAAAAAATAAATAAATAAAAGTTAAGGTATAGTATTAACTCTTATATAAAAAAAGGGAACCTTCCTCTTCTCTGAGTAGAATGGCAAAAAGTAAGCACTGATCCTCTCTGTTTTCTCAGTATTCCTTTTTAGTGGTTTCATTTTATTTCTGATTCTGGTAATAAATTTTCTGTTAAAAAAGTAATGTCCAGAGAATACATATACTTCATTAAGTGAGGCAAACCTCTGTGATTTAATATGAAGATTCTGATACAAGCCCACAAAAAGGGTATGCAGATTACTAGTGATGTGATTAATATCTGATTATAAATAAGAAAGCAGTGTCAAAATAAAATATGGTTGCTGTGTTCACTTCAGTTATAGAGTCTAGATGTGAAGTTGTGATTTCATTTTCTACTGAGAAATAACCTTTTCCACCAGAATACCAGAGAAATAACCGTTACCAGCAGAATAGTGATCAGAAGTTAAACATATCAAGGATCCTTTGCCTATATAACCAAGGAAAGTATGAATTCTTGTCAGAACACACTTTCAGCTAGTATATGACACTTATGAAGTGTCAGAACATAAAATGCCATGATTTGAGTCACACATTTTAAAGATCTTTGTCTTTTCCTGCTCTTCCCTTACTGGCTAGAGTCTTTCTATCATGCCATTTATACTTCCCCATCAATGAAATAAAATTCTATTTTTTTTATGATTTAGCATAAAATTCTATGATTTGGCATCAAAGTCATAAACAGGCAATCTCCACTCTGGATGTGGTTTGTACACTCAAACGCAAGAAAACTAATTCTCCTTTTCACACTAAAACAAGAGTTGCAAGAAGTAATGACTATACTACAATCAATTAATTGGCTAATTACCTCCTTTTAAAAGCTTTTTAAATAAGTGAAAATAGAAAGAGTATTTAATACAAGATTGCAAGCTTTATAAGTATTTCCCCTTTCTTTTGAAAGAGGACTGAATATCTCGTCTTAAGGCAACGTATGCTATGACACATAACACACACCATCAAAAAGTTACCCATACTATACTCTTTGCTTTTGTGCTCATATGCAAATATAACAATAACACTGATTAAAAACCACAAATGGAATAATATTTCTTAACCATTTAATACCAAAATTCTCAAAATATGACCAAATGAAAAATGAAATACTCCACTCAGTTACCTAGAGTTCGGCATGTCTTCTCCTGATTAATTTGGTAGTTGAATGAGTTCCAAGAGTGCTAGAGATTGACAGGTTCAATCCCAAAGTTCCTTCTCCTAAAGTCCTATATAAAGGCCAATCAAGGCAAGTGGTTTTGTGATATGCAAGTCAGTATGCATGCTATAACATTTCTCCCATTTGCAAGGAAAGGGACTCTATTGTTGTAAGACCTCAATTTACAGCATCTTGAAAAATCTATAGAAAATCATTTTCAGCATGCCATTTTCCCCAAAGAAGATGCTTTCATGGCACCAATTTATCAAGTGCAAACTGGATGTGTGTGTAGGGGGGTGTCATCTTCTGACAACAGGTATACAGCAGGTCCACTCCAGAGTAATTAGTTCTTCTAGTCAGGCATGATTCTTACTCTTGCAGACGGCGCATCACTGAATGAGTCAATGTTCCATTCAGTTTCTTGCATGCATTTGTCCCCTTCTCTAATATCCTAACTCTAAGAACATAAGATAGGGATGTAATTCTTTACTAATTTTCTTCTCAAAGAAGAAATAAGTAATTTAGCTAGATCAGACTAAAGATCCACCCAGCTCAGCATTCTATTTTCAGCACTGGTGAGAGCCAGGTTCCTCCAACAGATTTACAAGCAGGGCATGAAGACAACATCCCTCTCTCCTTTTTTGTCTTATGCCCCCACTACACCTCCAGTATCTACAGCAGGCACCAGGAAGGTGCAGCTTGTGGGCTGCATGTGGCTTTCATCCCCAAAGCCTCCAAATCAGCACCATTAAAATGCATGGTGGTTTAACAACCCATGCCTCCCACTGCTCACCCAAATGTGGAGAATCAGACATATTTTGGCGAATTGCCAACATTGGAAATGATGCTGAGTTATGTCAGAATTAGCCAAGTGACTCATGGGGTGGGGTGAATGATGCCCCTTGCAGTTGCCCATCCCTGATTTCCATGTATATGGTCTCTGAACATGGGGGCTTTATCCAGTTAACTTGGCAAATAGCTATTGAAAGACCTATTTTCTGTGGATTTGTCTAGTGATTTTTCTCCCTCAAATTTATTCAGCCAGTAGGCATCATCAATGCTTGTGGCAGTGAATTTCTTCTCTTAATTGAAATCTTGCTCTTCTACCCTGCCTTACCTCTTGCCTTTCTGCTTCCTTTGCTGCTCCTCTCCTGCTTCAGCTTTGCAGTGAAGGCACACACCTTGTGCATCTAACATGTCTCCATTCATGTCGACAAGGCATTTCTTACATTGCTTGAGACAGGTTCCCTTTCTACTCTCAGACATTCCTAAATGTCAAACTGGCCAGCTCAGCACTGCTGGACTTAACTGTAGTGAAGGAGATTTTGAAAAAACAGTAAGAGCTTAACCTTAGGGCTTGCAGCAGTGCTGTATTTCAGTCAAACCACCTACTTTTCTTTTTTATAGTTAGGAGCAGAAAAACCATCATGGTTCAGCAATCTCTCCCAAGGGATATCCTACTGGTAGGCCTCAGACACAAGTGTGCCATAGTGCCAGAGATGAAGCTTTGGCTTTGAAACCAGTGGCATTTTATTCCTCAGACCATCTCTTCTGAAGGGACTCCTTCAGCATAAAAAACATCAACAAATAATCCTACAAGGTAGATCAGTATTACAAACTTCATGTTTCAGTAGGTGGCCAGCTATGCAGGGTATAGCTATTAAGTCTCCTTTTATTGTGAGTTTGGAAATAAGAGAGGACAAATGAAAATTTTAAAAATCAGCAATTACATTTAGACACAATTGTTCCTTTCCTCCTTTGGTCTGCTGAGGGAGGTGATGCTTGTGCAAAAAAGACACATACCCTTGTGCATTTCATATATTAAAACACAGATGCCCTTGTAACAACTGTTTTTTTTAAAAAAAAATAAGGATTACTGCCTAAACAGCCTTCTCTCTTCCCCACCCTCGCAATTGTTTCATATTGCTGAAAGCTATATTCTGCTTGCTGTTGTTCTCTATAAATCCTGCAACAGTACCTTTTCTTTACTGAAAAGAACACTAAAAAAAACCATAATTCTTGTCAAATATATTAAAAGTTCAAAACAGACCTCAGCAGCTGAAGTCAGACTCTTTGGTGAGTGACTTTGAGATGTTACAGGCACTAGGCATCCATTTACCTATGTATGCATTAGAACATAATATAGCCCTGCTCCATCACCCACGCACAGCCATACTTAACCACGGAAGAAGACTAGGAGAAGAGACTGAACAAGGGCTGGAGTAATTGGGTAATAGGGAGACAGGATAAAGGAACCTCTGTTGTGTTCTGGTCTCCAGCTACTCAGCCTAGTAACATACAGCCCTTTCTTTCAACTCCTAGTCTTGAGACAGACTGGGCCACCTGCCCTATCCAGTTCTTGCTTGCCTTCTGCTCTCACCTCCAGTTCTAGCCAGGGTTGTGTACGCAAGTGGAAAGAGGACCAATTATTTGCAGATGCCCTACTACAAAAGAAAGGCTATGTCATGGCAATTGGCCTCATTTTCAGAGAAGCATAGGCCTACAAGGCTGAAAAATAGGCCTGCTTCTTGGCGACTGAATATCCCAAACCCCATTGATTCCTTATCCACCCCTTACCTCATTTTGGCTAGAGAACAAGAACCCCCCTCCCATTTCCCTATGTCACATGAGCCCCTTTTAAATGACCTGGCAGTTAGGATCCAACAGCCTCAACTGTGACATTGTCTGAGATACACGTTCCTCTCACTTTGGAAGTTCTGAATGGAATCTTTCACCATCTCTTCTTTACACTGACAACAAGTGACTCTCATATTAGTGAAGTAGTGAATCTGCTCTCAGTTTTAGTCAGATTCATAAAGGAACTCTCCAAGGTGGTGAACCCTACTCCCCCCAAAACAAGTACATTACCTTGGACTGCTCATTGTAAGTTCAGACTTAAATCTGGAGCAGATTCACAACCTCACTAATGTGAGAAGCACCAGCACTTTTATCAAAAGAGCGGCCATGGGGAAGTGGGATTATGTGAGCTCCAAAGCAAGACAAGTGTTATATGGGAGAAGTAATAACAGAATACTCCTATACCCAGTTGTGAGCTCTCTTCTCTTCTGGGGTTTGTAGTTTACTGAGGCCAAAGAGCTCCCTGGCTGAGAATTCTAAATGCCCCTCCCTAAACTGCAAGTCCCAGGATTCCATAGGATGTTGAAAGTAGAATAATAGCACTGTAACAATGTAGTGCAGAAATGGCCTGAGACATGTTATGATAGCCATCTTTAACTTTTTGAAGAGCTATCATGAAGAAGATGAAATGAGCTTGTCTTCCAGAGGCTGGAACCCAAACCAATGATAGAAAGGAGATTCTAACTAAACATTAGAAAGAACTTCTTGCAGGTAAGGACTGTTTGACAGCGGGGCAGACTCCTTTGGAAGGTGGAGTCCTTTCCTTTATTTAAGATCTATAAATCCTCTAGTAGGTCCAGTTGCCTGCTCAGTCAGGGATCTCCAACTAGAGCATCCCCAGCAGGTACCTGGCCAGCCTCTTTCTGAATCCACCCAGAGAAGGAGACCCCACAACCTTTCTAGGAAATTGGTTCCATTGCCAAACCACTCTCACTGTCAAGAAATCCCTTCTAATGTTCAATTGAAATCTACCCTCCTGTAATTTAAAACCATTAGACCAAGTTCTATCCTCTGAACTAGTTTTCCCCAGCAAAAGGTGTTTCAGAGGCATATTGCCTGTGATAGTGGAAGTAATGTATAGCCTTGGTGACTGATAAGGTGGGTAAAGATGTGACTATTGAATTTTCCACTTAATTGGAGAATGTAAAGCAGCCAGTAAGTCTCCAGGCTGTATCCTGGTATCTCTCCCAGTACAAGAGCCTTCATAGAGAAAAAGAAAGCAAGACTAATGAAAAATGCTACTCAAAGATGCTCTAGGTTTGAGGGCCTTTTCACACTACAGAATTACAGCACTAGGATTTCACTTTAGTTCCTATGACTCCATTCTATGCAATTCTGATATCTGCAGGTTAGGGAGCAGCAATTAGAGCTCTCAGTCAACAAGCATCATAATTATTATTGTTATTGCTATTGTCATTATTTCATGCATTTCTGTCCTGCCTATCTCCCAATGATGGGATTCAAAGCCGCATCAAGTACATTAAAAACAGTAGTTTAAAAATGATACAAAAACATCAGTAAAAAGTACAAATATAAAAGTTATTTTAAAGACAATTAAACAATTTATAAATTTAAAACTATTACAAATCATTAAAAAATGATATACCACCCTTTCTCAACCTTTTTATCCTGGGCCATTTCATCATCATCATCATCATCATTATTATTATTATTATTATTAATAATAATAATAATAATCTTTATTTATACCCCGATTTTCTCCTCAAGAGGGCTCAAAGCGGCTTACAAAACTTAAAAGAGAACATAGTTTATAGTATACAAAAGAAAAAACGCACATTGAACAACAACAGTAATTAAAACAATATTAAAACAATATTAAAAACATACAAATGACAATTAAAATAATAATAAATAATAAAATGACAAACAAAATAAAAGACTGTTATAGTACTATTATTCCACTTTCAGCATCCTATGGAATCTTGCCTCAAAGGCCCCTCCCAAAACTGCAAACCCTAGGATTCCATAGGATTTTGAAAGTGGAATAACAACACTATAACAGCCTAGTGCAGAAATGGCCCTAGAAATAATTTTCAGGTCTCAGGGAATCCCTGCATTAAAAGTATTCTATCTACAGCTTTTTTTAAAAAGGGGGGAGGGTTTCAATCATAATCTCTCATGAAATCCTAGGGAACCCAGGTTGAGAAGCTCTGCTATATGCAAACCACAAGCTACAAACCACTCATAGCTTCGTACCATGGCAACTGAAATAGAATCATAGTGCTATATTTCTGTGTTGTGAAAGAGTCCTGAGACTCCAGAAGGAAGTTCCACAGTTTGGAACAACTATTAAATGACTACTTCCCTGCATGCCTTTGTTCTTTATATGGCTAAAGTAAGTTTCTTTTGGGCTTTGGTACATGATTCTCCAGTTACAGAAAGAACTGCTGCAGATCCATCCAATAGGGAATGCTCAGGTTCTGTATAGAAAGATGAATATCATTGACACTAAAATTAAGTAAGAATGGTTTCACACTGTACATGTATAGCACTATGATTCTATTTTAACCACTATGGCTGTGAAATCCTGGAGTCTGCAGTCTGATGAGGCACAGGAGCTCTCTTGCTGACAATTATAAGGCCCCTCCTTAATCTGATAATCCCAGGATGCAGCTATAGCCATTAAAGTGGAATCATACCTCTATAACTGTAGTATGAAAGAGCCCTAGATGACAAAGCATTTATGTACAGTCTGTAGCCTTTATACCACAAACATGAGCTCTCCAGATAATTGATGGTATAGTCTCAATAACCTGCTATAGTCTCAATAAACGTGTTTCTGTTAAGGTATTGCAATTTTTAAGGAAATTTGTTCTAAAGTGTAAAACTGTACCAGGAGATTGGGGAAGAGGTGTCTTGGTAATTTTGGCACAGGGACACCCAGTGAGCACCATTTCAAATTTGCAAAATTGTTGCCCCTTCCAGGATTTGACCTGGGAGAGGAATAATACATTTGGAATGAGCAAGGAATGGGTCCCTTCCTGAACAGCTCGATTGTGCTAAAGCATGATGTCTTTGTCTACCACTGCTTCAGAGCACACCTGATAACTCTTAGGCCATTTCCACACTACACTGTTATAGTGCCATTATTCCTCTTTTGACATCTTATGGAATCCTGGGGTTTGTACTTTAGGGAGGGGCATTTAGAATTCTTAGCCAGGGATCTCTTTGGCCTCAGTAAACTACAAACCCCAGAATTCCACAGGATGTTGAAAGTGGAATAATATCACTATAAAAGTGTAATGCGGAAATGGCCTTAGTCTAAGGCAGGCAAACAGATTTGCTTTTGTGATCACTGCATATTGAATTTGGCTAGCATACTAGATCTCTCATATTTTTGTAGGAGATCCTTGCAGCTTTCCAACAGTATATTTATTTTTGTAAGAAAAGTGAGTTTGACAGTATTCCTTGAAAATGAATGTCGAATTGTCTGTAGCACAGCAGGAAACTCCCTTCACTCTCTACAGTTCTCTGTAAACAAAAATATTACAGGACCCCAGAGGGTATCGCTAAGGAACAGGTTTTTGCTGACTTAGCAACAGGGACGTTTCTTTTTCCCCAAAGCAATATTGTTTATATTCTTCCATTTTATTTATTTCCTTTTTAAACACTAGCAAACACCAGTTTGTCTTTGGAGTAGCTGGACGCTTCCTGATTCTTGGAACATGCAATTAGAAAGTCCCAGAAAGGCAGTACTATTGATATTCACAACAAGAATGCAAATTAGATCCCAGTCTGAGAAAGACTAGGTCAAATTACTCCAATCTTGCCATATCACACAGCAGACTATTCATGGAGCAAAGAATTCAGTGCTATATTTAGATCCTAGCTTCCTTTCAGTTAATAGGGCAGATACACATCAACAAGAACTGTCTGATGCCTTACAAAAGAAAGGATACACTATTTAATTTGTATTCTTTGTAGCATCTTTTAACATACCTTGGTGTCAGATCACACTCAGGACACATGTCACAGCTTCCTAACAACAGAGAAGTTGGTGGATATGGATTCCTTTGTAACTATACTGCAGGGAACCCTTGTCTTGCTTCAGCTGTGATGCAGAAGCAGGTCTATGACTCACAGCAAGATAGGGTAGGAAGGTGAAGAGCTGGTCAAAGAGAAGTGTGCCTCTGTTAAAATGGCAACCGTGCTGGGGAGGCAGCAGTATTGCCTTGTAAAACATTAATTACTATTCCATAGTTATTTCTCAGTGGCATAGCTGGGGGGTGAGGCAGGGGTGTGCACCCCAGGTGGCATTTTTTGGGGGTGCTGTTGCTCAGGTGGCCCTCTCAAAAACTCCCTCTTTTTGTGCTGCCTGGGCATCATCCCATCTAAGCCCACCTGGGACCAGAAACCGAACCCACCCGCCTGTCTGCCCAGCTGCCTGCGGCTCAGCGGACCAGTTCCACCCACCAGGCCACACAGAAGGGAAGAAGTGTAGCTTGGAGGAGGTGGGAGGGCAGGGGCGAAGGGGCAAGGAGGCATCCACTGCCAGGCGGCACCTGGTGAAGCAGTTCTCCCACAGACAGAGAGGCAGAGGACAAGGGACAGGAGGTGCAGCAGCGGCAGCAATGAGACAACCTTGTTGGCCCCCATGGAGTGCAAGGTGGGTGGCCAATGAGAGGCCAGGATGGCCAGCAGGGGGGCCAGCCAGCACTGGCACACAGACTGGTGGCACTGGCAGCTTCTTCAACTGTGGTGGTAGTGGGAGGGCATTGGCATTTCCGTCCCAGAATCTTAAGAGACAGCAGGAAATCACAGGGATAAAGAGAAGAATGGCACACAAGCTGAACTTCTGGATGCCATTGGCCCACAAACTATTAAAAAAGAAAAAGATTCTTTCTCACATGCATATGCACACATAGGCTTCTATTTCAGTTGCTGCAACCCTAGCCCTGCCCACACTAGTTGGCTTCCTGAGCCTTGCACACACATGCTCTTCACTCCTTCTTCCTTGTGTCCTTCTCTACAAGGAGAGGGTACATCCAGTGGAGAAATCCAGTTCTTCCCAAATCTGTCTGAGAGAGGAATGCGCAGCACTAGTTAAACTTCCCTGTGCCTCTGGCCACAAGTAAACTGGATCTTGAGATTGCAGAGGGCATCCAGGTGGGTAATAGGGCATGATGGGATGGAGAGGTCCAGCCAGGGTGGTTGGCCTGACACACTGCCTTTGTTTCTGTGGGTTCAGGGATGCCTCCTCAAAGATCACAGAAGCTTTCTGAAGGGTTTTTTTCCCCCTCAAAGATAGGATATGGTGATACAATTTTTGGAAAAGAGGTATGCAAGGGGGGAAAAGTTGGGAAATGCTGCTCTAAATAAATAGGCAAATAATAAGCATTTGGGGGCAAAAAAACCCCTTCTTTTTTTGGCAGGGATGTGGGGCAAGATGCAGTCCTCTAAAGTCTCCGAGGGTGTGTGTTAATGTGTCCCCTTATCTCCACTACTGCTGAAAAATCATACCCATGAGCTTTCAACAGTTGGCATATCAATTGTCTCCTTCCCTTCTTGCCTTAGTTATAGCAAAGAGAGCGTGGTCAGTACTATACACTGTTTTCCTTCAGAAGAATTCAGCATTAGGCCTATCAGCAGGGATTTAAATATTTTTAAACATTACAGAACCCACATGGAAGAACCATTGACTGTTATGGAAAGAATCGTGAGATTTGTCCCAAGGGCTTGTTCTTATAACTACAATATCTACAATGATGCAGACATTACATAGTATGGTTAAATGCAGCCCCTTGACTGCGGAAGATGTTGTCCTTTTTGAAAAATACAATTTAGGTAACACACATAAAGAAAACATTTAGCTGTTGTGAAGTGTTCATTGATATGGTTTGCATTTGTATAGAGGGGAAAAGCTAATTCAGCCATGTATGTATGGGAGCTCCCTTATCTCATTTTGCCTACAACTCACTTACTATTAGTGAATAATGAGTCATATTTGCATATAATGTCAGAATATGGTGTGCAACAGCAAGACAGAGGTGTTATATAGTTTTATATGCATAGAGATTGAAATATCCTAATCTATGTCATGCGGGAGTTCCCACGTAACTCTTGTGCTATTCACTTGCAATTCAGTTGTCTGACTATTCAGTTCCTCTGCATCTAGTACCAATCTCCATGCATATTTCCTTACCATGCTGTGTGAGTCACTACATCTTTTTAGCACAATTCTTCCACACATGCAAAAACCTTACTGGTATCCTGATGGTGATCACTGGATCAGACCAAGGCAGTCACAGACCCAATTTGACTAACCCCGGCTATATCGCACTCTAGCTATAACTATCACTGTAGTCTGTTGTGTATTTGGTATGTTATTACTTCATTCCAAAAGAAACAACTAACTGCTGTATGTGGTCACCATAGAAACAGACAAAACCTGAGATGCCCTAGATTTTGTTAGTGAGCAATCAGATTCAGCAATGATTTAACTCATACCTGACTTAATTCATTTCCTTTTGAATAAGACAGTTCACAGGCAGCCACATATGAAAAGGCACCAAGTAGTTCTGGTTAATGAGGAAGGTAAGGAAGACTAACCTCACAAGCTGAACATGTGTCAACAGCATGATGTGGCAGCTAAAAAAGCCAATGTGATTCTAGGCTGCATCATTAGGAGTATAGTGTCTAGGTCAAATGTCTGCTTTGGTCAGACCCCATGTGGAATACTGTGTCCAGTTCTGACACCACAATTCATGAAGGATATTGACAAGCTGGAACGCATCCAGTGGAGGGTGACCAAAATGGTAAAAGGTCTGGAAACCATGCCTTATGAGGACCAGCTTAGGGGGTTGCTTAGCCTGGAGAAGCAAAGGTTAAGAGGGGACATAATAGCCATGATTAAATATTTGAAGGAATGTCATATGAAGGATGGTATAAGCTTGTTTTCTGCTGCTCCAGACACTAGGACATGAAGCAATTGCTTAGATTCCGCCTAAATATTAGGAAGAACTTCCTGACAGTAATAGCAGTTCAACAGTGGAATACAGTGACTCGGAGTGTGATGGAGTCTTCTTCTTGGGAGGTTTTTAAACAAAGGATAGAGGGCCATCTGATTGTGCATTCCTACAAAATAGGGGGTTGGACTCAATGGCCCCTGTGCTCTCTTCCAATTCTATCATTCTATGAAGAAATAAGCATGATTTTTAGAAAGTGACTGGTCCCCTAACATTTAGAAAATTCTTCTTCTGGATTCTTTAGAGTCACTATGATGCTAAATGGCAAGACAAAACTTGAGCAAGGTTTTGTTTTGGATTTTATGGATTCAAAGGAAGGTTTAAAACAACGGGGGCAAAATATAGCCTGCTGAGCCCAAGTGTGCAGCCCCTGGAAGCCTCCAAAAGCTCTGAGTCCCATTTTAAAAAAAAAAATCAGGAGATTTTTTTTTTTTTTTTTTTTTTTTTTTTTTTTTTTTTACTGCTCCAGTCATCAAAATGTGTCAAAGCCATTGCAAAGCAATATCCCAAGCTTCTCCCAATCTATTCCCTAATAGGGAGAAAACAAAGCTGAAAATGGCCTAAAAATGAAACTGGAAGTGATTGGATGTCATTTACTGTCATGTCAGGCATTCTGGTGTAGCCAACGGGAAGGGACATAAAGGTACAAAATTGCCCCTGCATCTTTTGCAGTTGCCCACCCCTTGTATAAAAGAAACATTGTTAAATTGACCAGAACCCTAGCAATTAGAACACCAGTTCTGCCAACTGGTAGCTACTGTATATAGAAATTATATTTATTTGTTGCACTCCTTGGCCCACATGAAGCTGAGATCATTGGTCTGTCTGTCCCAGTACTATCTATGATGATTGACAGCAGCTACCCAAGGTCTTGGGTTGAAATGCTTTTTAAATTGGAGGTGTTAGCAAAGAGCCAGTGTGGTGTAGTGGTTTGAGCACTGAAGTTCGATTCCTTGTTCAGCCATGGAAACCCACTCGGTGACCTTGGGTGCATTACACACTCTCAGCCCCAGAAAGCCCTTATGGCCTTAGGGTTGCCATAAGTTGGAAATGGCTTGAAGGCACACAACAAAAACAACAAGAACAATAGCAAGGGATTGAAACTGGAACTTTCTTCATACAAAGCCTGTGAATCAAGCACTGAGCCATAGCCCATCCTCATGAAATGCATGCACTGCATATCAGATGTGATAAGTGCACACATTAATCCTCATCCCTGTATTTTTTAACATATGTAGTAGTAGCTACTCCTTCTTGTTCCCTTAAATATTTTAAAGGAATATGTAACACAAAAGGCATACATGTTTTCTTCACCTCTGATTCTTATAGAGCACGTACTTGAATTTTATACTGCCAGAGAGAGAGAGAGAATGAGACAGAGAGAGAGAGAGATTTTCTCTTTAACACTGTGCTTTCCAAGCCAAGGAATATCAGAGCGTGTTTTACTTAGTCTAGATAACACAGCCTAGATAACACACAACAAAGTCTTCCTCACTGCTGGTGGTGTGTATTTCTCTTTTTTCCTTTCCTTTGTTCTGCAGCATTTTCGGGCTCATGTGTTGCTACTTTATTGCTTTTCATCAGCCTCTGATTTTATTTACAACTGAAATGTATTTGTGTTCAAGAGAGTGAAGTGGAGAAACTAAGATGAGCTAAAATTGAATCTGCAGTTCTAGGCAAGAGCATAAGCTTTTTGCTCAGACTGCACAGAGTCTATAATTCCACATGGAAACTCTGGAGAGTAAAGGACCTCTGATCGTCTACAAGACAGGAAAACATTCTGACATTCCTGCTGATGTAGATAGCAGCTGTTATTTCAAGATCATAAGCCTGGGTTCACAACCCCTGGAAAACTTGTGAATCTCTATTACATACATAAGCCCTAAAATTATGCTCATACAAGTCTCTTGCTCCAGCATTGACTTCTGTAGGGCAGCTCTCAAATGAAAAGCAGGAGTGGGGGTTACATACTCTCTATTTGTGTCCAATTACTACTTCTAGCTCTCCACACAAAATAAACGTGTACTTGCTTTGTGTCTTTGTAGTGAGTGCAGTCATCTCTTCATGTGAGACCACACATTCTGGGAATACCACATTTTCTGTACATCCAACTTGTGAAGTTTTTTATACCCAAGAAAAATACAGTCCTAACCTGTAGCATGGTCCCTGCTCTCCTAAGTCCCTCTGAAGAGTGTGATAAAGCCAGTGTGGTGTAGTGGTTTGAGCATTGAAGTATGACCCTGGACACTAGGATTCAGTTCCCCACTCAGCCATGGAAAACCACTGAGTGACCTTGGGCATATCACACACTCTCAGCCCCAGACAACCCCCTGATAGGCTTGCCTTAGGGTCAACATAAATCAGAAATTACTTGAAGGCACACAAAAGCAACAGTAAATTACATAAATATTGTGAGTATTGTTCAGAACATCAGGCTTTAGCTTTCCCCAGGCACCTTTCATATTTATTTCACTACAACCTCCATCACCCCAAACAACATATATATTTGGATTGGTGATGGTAAGAATTGTACCGCAACATATTGGGAGGTCATTGGGTTGGGGAAGGCTAGTCCCTGGTGATATCATTAGTGTAAAGACACCAGGGAATGAAAGGAGTATTCATAATTATTTGTTCCAAGTCAAAAAAAAAAAGGGGGTCAAGAAAACCCACCAGAAAAGACAATAGGTCACTGAGATTTTTGCACTATTTTCTCCTGGCTTTCAACGTCCTGAAGTATTGTAGAGGAATTAGGCCATTTCCGCACTAGACTGTTAATAGCGCTATGATTCCACTTTCAACGTCCTATGGAATCCTGGGGTTTGCAATCTCCCCACACCTGTTTTCTGCGCAGAAAATACTGTGGAAGAATATTCCTTTTCTCCTCCAAAGAGAAGAAAACTACTCCAATTGTTAGTTTGTTGCATCCCTAAAAGGCATTACCTATGCACAAGGCTAGATTATCAGTAGTAGAACTGGAGCAAATATTGTGGGATTGTTATTAACTCAGGGCACCAGGCACACATGCGTGCACACTTGTATGTAGGCACACCCATTTCTTGCACCATTATGCCATTAAGGAAAGAAAAACTCTTGTACATGTAAAGAGGAGAGCTGTGGGTCTTTTTCAAGATTAGTAGCATTTATTGAACATCCTGACTCTATATTCCCACTGTGAAACAAATGAAGAGGAAGTGGTACATTGGGGTTGCTGCCTCTAAGACTCTGACCTTATTCATGTTAACTGAAACAAGAGCAAAGGCCATGTCCAGAAATGGCCCCTCTTCAGATCTGAAAGTCACTGGTTTTGGCTCAAGAAGGGGCTTCTCTTCATCCAGTTGTGCAACTTAGCTTAATCTGCCACAGCCCAAAGCTGATCTTCCAAAGGTAAAGTTTGCACATAAGCAGAAATGGGGCCCTGTTTTTGGAACTACTCCAGGGTCAAAACCATTTTAATCTAGGATTGGCCCTGCACCAAGCCTTCACCATTTGATGATTTTGGAAAAAAAAAAATTAGGAAAAGCTTATTCCCTCTTTGTATTATTCAAGTATATCACTATTGTATTTGCCCTAATCAGTAGCAAGGGATAATTCTTTTTATTTTACAACGGCTTTTGTTAAGTCTTTGACAGCTGTGCCCTCCCCCCTCTCCAGTACAGAATAGCTACATCTAGTTGTTACCCAATCTTCCACCACTATACCTATTTCTTTTCCTGATTTTAAACCAATGACCTCAATGCAGATGTTCCATTCAGAAAATGCAGTATAGACATTTTGTTCTATAGAGGATATCCTTTTGTCTTGTATGCCAAGGCAATGGCAGTAGTTGAAGGTCAACCTCATATCTCTTGTTTTTATTGAGTAAACCATGGGAGTCAGTGTGGTGTAGTGGACTAGAAATCCAGGGACCCAGGCATCAAATGCCCACTCAGCCATGGAACCACCTCGGTGACAGGCAAATCAAACTGTCTCAACCTTAGAGATTGGCAATGGCAAACCTCTATGATATGGTCACTATTATCTAGAGTTAACTTGAAAGCGCATGACAAAAACGGACATGAATTTCTGCCCTCTCCCTTAGAACCTTGGGAATAATAGTTCTGGGAAGCTGTAACAGAAAATCCTCATGCCTTCTTTAATGAACCAATTTTATTTATATATTCATTTGCCTTATCCCCTGACTTTCTCCCAGGACTACAACCCCAAAGCAGCTCAAAACAAGATTGAAAATTACAGATCCCAGGATCCTTTTAGGAGAGCCAGAGATGGAACCAGTACAACTTTATAGTGTGGATAAGCACAAAGACAACAGAGAAAACCTGTAGAGAAGTGGTTCTCAGTCAGGTAGTATTTGTATAACCAGGAGGGCACAGAAGCAGTCTATGTTGGATGCAGGGTGTTCATAACAATTATTGTAAATTCATCCTCCCTCAGTATCCATGTTCTCTTCCAAATCTGATATGCTGGTTCTTAACAACCCTATCTTCCACAGATTATCTATCCATGGCTTTTTGGCATATTAGTAGTAACATTGGACATTCAGATTTTCTTTTAATCCCCACCTTCTCCTGCTCACCAATTTGCCATTAATGAAAAAAAAAATAACATAAAGCCTGCAAAGATACCAATATTCTTCTCAAAAGAAGTGGGTTTTTTTTCCTTCATGTCATGATGGAACTCTGACAGAATGATTGATAGGGCATAAGATACATAAGGTTGAGAACACCTGCAGTTAGAGCACATTATGGAAATACTCTGCCATACAGTGATATTTCTTCTCACCCAAACTCTTACCAAAGAATGAGGCCTTTCAATGTTGTGTTCCACAGATCAGTTAGACAAGCAAAGCTCCCAAGAGATCAATGACACAACAAAAGAACCTAGATAAACATATCCTTAATCTACAAGAGTGATGGATATTGTGGCCATTCATTTTATTTATTTATTTTTTGCTACAGCTCATAGCAATTCTAATCAGTAGAGCCAATAAAGGAAGATTATGGGAGCTGCAGTCCAAAAATATCTGGACAATCATAGGTGCCCACTCCAAATCTAGAAGTATAATGAATGCTCCTGCACCTTTTGGATCATAGCATTTAGCAGTTATTTTAAGATACATGCAGCAAAGTGCACAGAAAACTGCTGAAGTATTAGACCTGAGTCTAGTACTCACAGTCCAGAGTTGCTTAAAAGGTGGGATGGTCCCTTATGTATCACCAAAAGAGAGGGGGAAAAAAACCAATTCGCATAAAATTTACCTGTATGCTTAGATACAAATTTAGAAACAAGTATTACCATTTAAAATTTAAATAGAAATACAGTACATCTCAACATCATGAAGGCTATGAACTGGTGACCTACGTCTGCTCTCCGGGTGCTACTAATCGCTAATGGGCAACTTTAAGGGACATGCTCTCCCTGCTTCTTGATTCTGTCTTTAAATCAGCCTTGGTCTGGATGTTTTTTTGAATGGAAGACATCTGGAGACTACCCTCTGACGGCCCTTCAAACAAAGGAATGCCTCCTGTAGCTTAGAACATATGGCCATCTTACTGCAGAGAAGGGCCACAGTTACATGGAAGACTACATGCTTTGTGTAATAAAAGTTTCAGATTCAGTTCCAGAAAACTGAGTTGAGAACATCTCAGGTTGTAAGGCTGGGAAGGGCCTCTATATGAGATTATGAATGATGTTGCCACAAAGAGTTGACAGCACTGGACAAGATGAATCAGTGGCATGAGTATGAGACAGTCTATGTCCATACATGAAAGTTTTGTCAATTGAGGCTGAGATTGTGCATTGAGGAGATGTAATAGAAGGTTCTGCTACATGAAACTAATGCGGTGTCTTCATGCTGTACCCTCTCCCTAGCATGGCCATGTACTGGCTAATGGAGAGGAGAGGACAGATAAGAAGCATCTGCCTATGTGCCTATAATCCAGTGCACAACGATGAAAGTATCTTCCAGGACTTCCTGGAGTTCCTCCAGAGGTCCTGGATGATGATATCGACACCATGCATCCAGCTACAGGCAGGTAGCCAGCCTCTTCTCAACTGTCCCCTGCTCTCCACCAACCAGTACATGGCAGTATCTGGCAGTACATGGCAGCATGAAAAAGGTAGGTTTTTAGGGAGTTGTTCATTGCATGAAAGAGAAAGAAAATTCCAACCTCTGCAGCAACAGCAACAACAACAACAACAAGTTATATGCAGACATAAATGGGACTTACATCTGTGTATGTCACTAACAGAATACCAACCTGAGCATTTCAGATTTGACAAATCATACCAACCACCCTTGGAAGCTAAGCAGGCTCAGCCCTGGTTAGCACTTGAATGAGAAGCCACCAATGAACACCTGGTGCTATAGGCAATATTTCAGAGAAAGGAACTGGCAAAACCACCTCTGAGTATTTTTTGCCTAGGAAAACCCTATGAGATTCATGATATTGCCATAAGTCAACAGATGACCTGAAGGCACATATACAAACTAACCAATCCTGCCTGTCTTTCTTTAATCTATTTCTTTACCACCTTTCAAATTGGCTTACCCCATAGACACAACGCAAATGCACTAATAAAATCATATCAAATAGTAACAGTTTAAATAAAACCATCTTCAACCAAATACAAATACACACACATATGCATGCATGTGTCTGCCAATGGCAGATAGAAACCAGAGAGAACAGATCAGTTTTAAAAACTGCTTTTAAAAGCAGCACAGATATAGCCAGCCGTTTATCTCTTAGAAGGGAATTCCATAGCATAGGGGCCACCAAAGAGAAGGCTTGTTATCTCCAGTGCCTGACAATCGTACATATCTTGGTGGCAGGACAGCAAGCAGGCTCTCCAAGAATGATAGGCAGGTATATACCATATGGCTGGTCCTTCAGATAACCTGGACCCAAGCTGTTTGTGGCTTTAAAAGCTAAAATAGCAGCAGCAGCAGCACATTGAATTGGGCACAGAAATACACTGGCAACCCGTGCAGTTGGACAGGATTGCTATAGTATGATCAACCATGCAGCCCCATGAAGAATTGAACAACTGCATGCTGCACCAACTGAAACTTTCAAGTCATCCCACCAAACTCTGACCTGGTCAGATGAACAGTATTTTGAAATCAAACCTTGGCAAATGTACCCCACTTGACCTCAAACTATCAAAATGTTATTTAGTACTATACTGAACCTCAACGCCAATCCAGTGTAAACATCATAGTGCCCTGTCTCGATGCAATCAATTGTTAATTAGAAAATAAATTAAACAGTGCATTTAGAATATTTGTAAGATGTGAATCAGTTTAACAGTCAACAGTGTTAATATTCATAAAGTTGATTAGTTCTTTTTTCTCCAAGTATTTCAACTACTAAAAATATGAAGCAGTGTTTTGTTAAATGCAAGAGCCAACTATTAATGAAATAGCTGTAATAATGAAATAGGTCTCCAGGAATTATAATAGTAGCTGAATTCAAGTTTTGTAAAAAGTTTAATCCATTTTATTTGTCCTCAGCAGCCTCCAGTGAATTTTTCATTGTTTATTGCTAAATTATCCTCCTAATTTAATTTATCAGCAGTGGCTAAGAAGTTGCCATTCTTTACAGTAGTAATATGCATTGAATTATTCATGGGTGGAAGTAAAAGCCCACCCTATCTATCTATCCATCCATCTATCTGTTTAAACAAATATCTTTTCACATTCCCATGCAACCAATCTAGTTTGCGTTTATTTGTAGCAGGTTGGCTCTTCACTATAACTGTGTACATATTATGGCAAAAAGACCGCTGTTTCTACAGCTGTTGCTTAGCACTGTTCACCATGCAAAACTGTACTTACAGAAGATGGCTCCAAGAGATCTCAGCGTAACAAGTTAATAGGCTTGGGCTGTTAAAACTCAAGGCTTAACTCCTGCTCGATCTCCCATCTACCAAAAGGTGTGTGTCTGGAATGGCAAACAGCCAAAGTGGCCAGCTGAGTCACACTTTCGGACTTGCAGTTTCCTTGCATGAAAGGCAGCTAAATGAAGTTGCACTCCAAGGGCTCAGGAGGCGGTTCCCCCATGCCCTTGCCAAGTAAGTCCCCGTTTGTTGTAATTCAATGCTCAGCCTTAGTGATGTCAACCAGCTACTTGCTTGGCTTCCATCTCGCTGTACGCTGCACACAGGAGAGATCTGTTTCCTTTTGTTTAGCTTCACGTTGTAACCTCATCTTCCAGCAGCTGTGTGCATTGAATACATCCTTCCTCTTATTTTTCTGTTAGTCCAAAGAGGCTTCCTACTTTAACAACAGTTCACCTGTTATTTAGGTGCAGCAGATGAACAATAAGTTTCCTGCAAAGTAGCCTGCTGGGGGTGGAGGGGGTCAGGAGGTACATGAGTCACACAACATAGTACAGCAAGAATTCAGCTCAGACATTGGGTGATGTGATTATTGCTCGGAGTCCTTCCAAGGGAAATTCCAGCCTGGCTCTTCTCACTCCCTCTCTGGGCAAAAAACTTCCTTGAAGTGTTGCTGCAACAAATGTGGTGAGCCCAATGGCCCATGGAAAAAGTGTTCAGGCTAGTCACGCGCCACATGACCACAAAGCACACTGCTCCCCAGAGTCGCATGTGATTTCTTTGCTTATCCCCAAAGTGCAGGTTTGATTTGGTTGCAGCCTCTTCATGAAATGAATCTTTAAATGTAAAATGCTTTACATGCCTAGCAAACAGACTGAGTTAAGCCTTGGCTGCACTCCAGCTGTATAATTGGTTTCCAAAAACAGATAGAATCTAAAAGTAGTACGTTAGCAGAGATCATTTTACAGTTAATTGTTCTAAGCTTTCTGTGTAAGAACTGGTATAGCAAAAAGATTACAATCGAAAACTGTGAATGAGGAGGTTGCTGGTTCAAGTCTCCCCTGAATAGTGAGCTAAGGAAGACCTCAAGCAAGCTGTCTGCTTTTCATCTGTGCTGTGACACATATAATTCTGGGCTACCTTACAGGGTTACTGTTAATATATGGCTAAGTGTATCTGAAATGCTGTATAACAATTTGAAGACTAGCAAACAGAGAAATTGCACTATAAAGTGCAATATATTTTACCCCCTTTTCACAAGTGTATATAACTTAAAGAGTTCTACAAAGTTCAGAAATGGATAGACTTTGTGAATTGTTGTTTATATTTTGTATCTTCACGTCCACTCTGACTTATGGTGACCCTATCATGTCACCTCCTAGCCTACCAGTGTGATGGAGTAAAAAGGGAAGTCTCACACATAACTAAAACAACTTTAGGAAGAAAGCTTGTAGCATAGCCCATGCTTCAGAAGCTGTGATATGCTGTTGCTTTTTGTTGTGGTAGTAGTACTGTGCCTTCACATCAACTCCAACTTATAGAGACTTTATTATAGGTGTTTTTGTTTTGTTTTTTTTTTTGGCAAGATTTACTCTGAAGAGGTTTGCCATTTTCTTCACCTCCAGCTGAAATAGTGTGACTTGCCTAAGGTCACCCATTGAGTTTCCAGGGCTGAGTAGGGACTCAAATCCTGGTCTCCCAGAGTCTTAGCCTTAATCTCAAACCACTACATCACACTGGCTCTCTAGCAGTATAAATGTTAGCAAAATTTTAGTAGTTTACAATACAATCATACAATACAATAATTATGTATCTACTAGGAAGTTAGCCTCATTTAATTTGGTGTGACTTAACTTCCAGGTAAGCATTTATAGGACTGAAGCCTTGAATGATTATTAACTAGGTGATGGTGCCATATAGCCTTCCACCTTGTAGGTATTAATCCTATCAGATTACCCTGACAAAAAGTAGAAGGAATCCACTGAGACAGCCCCCCGATTTAATGGCAGGCATCATGTATTGGTTTCTCTTGAGTTGAAGGATTGTAATTACAGAGTCCTGGTACAAGCACTTATACCAGCATTGCAAGTGCTGGCTTATCGCATCCCAAACTGCAACTGCCCCAGGGTACCGATGGTGAGAGGCAGTTTTAGCATTTCCCTGGCTAATCCCTGAATATTCCCTAGGCATTTCCCTCACCATCTGGACAAACCTGTAAGTATCAAATTGCCTGTTCTTTTGATACTAGATTCCTACCCTTAGGCATGCGGAAGGATTCTATCTCATCACCAGTGTTGAAGTAAAATTGACTGGGACTTCAGTCAATTTCTGTATGCAGAATAGGAGAGAGGTCACCATCTTGTCCTTTACCAGGAAATATCTTGGGTTGGTCCTGCAATGTGTAATAATAATAATAATGATAGTGATAATAACAACAACAACAACAACAAAAATTCACCCATGCTGCATATATTCCCTGATTCAGGCTTACTGAATGATGGAAAATTTATCATCCTAATATCACAATCCTATCCATTTCCACTCAATGAGGCTGATTCTCAGCTAAGTGATTGCAGACTCTATATCTCAACTTTTATTTGTTAAAAGCAAATTTTTATTCAGAGGAATTAAAATGTGTGGACAACCACAGATGAAAAATCAAGAAGTGGAAGGCGCACAGAACTTGATTTCCAGGGGTCATGGCATAACTTTTGGATAATCAGCTTCATTACTTGATGCTCTTCATGAATGGCAAAAACATAATACATTTAAGCAATAAATATAAGTGTTCATGTTTAATTTGCATAGTGTCTACAAGGTGCAGTATTCTTGCTGTTCTTGGTGCAGGATTTATGAAACCTTGGTTTAGATGCTCAGCTTTTATTCTTTGCTGCCATACAATACACACAGCCCTGGTCTTAAAAACACAATTATCTATCTCAGGTTTTGAGCAGACCAGTAGGAGTAGGAATGGTAAATACAGACAGACACTTCTACCTCAAAAATAGGGGTTAGCAACTGAAAACCTTTAGAGTTAAACTCTTGGTCCATAGAGATGCTCATTCATCTCTCAACCGCCAACCTAGAAGTCAAAAACAAGAGACGGCATCTTGGCACTGGAAACCACAGTAGGCTATGAAATGGGTGAATAGGTTGAGACTATCTGTCAGTCTCTGCTTCAGTGGTCTATGAGGAAAAAATACTTGCTGAACAGGTTGCTATGTAATTTGAGACTGGATGTCATGGACTGCTATAATACACAAGGGCAAATTTATTTTCCGAACATCCAGGATAGATGCCAGCAGCTGGCAAACTGCACCAACAACTGGTTTCCCCTTCTGATACTGGTGCCTAAGTACATAGAGATGGCCTCCAGGCAGAATGTGTACAATTGCTTGGCTTTTCTGCTTTAACTGTAACAAGTTTTTTGTGTGGCAAATTGCTATTGCAGCAGTGTATCACTAGATCTGTGGAAAGAGACATAGGCTAAAGGAAGAAAAAACACAAAATGCATTCTCCATGCATTGCATAAATTCTCTTTACACAAGACAATTCCAACAAGGTTTAAAATGGTATACCTCCCTATGTGGTTTATGCTTTCAGTAATAACTGCAGTCTGCCCAAGATATTTTGATGATTGAATCAGAAAATTCAACAATTACCCATCAATGTCAGTAAGAATGGAGTGAATTGATGGGTGCAGGAGGAGGGAGGGAGAGAGATTGATTTTGAATTGCAGGTGTCTTGGGCCAGGAACCTGTCCTCTTTTATCTTTGATTCCTGGAGTAAAAAGCCATGCACATTGAAAGAGGAGGAGGAGGAGGAGGAGGAGGAGGAGGAGGAGGAGGAGGAGGACAACTGAAATACTAATGAGAAGTTTTTGGTGTCAATTTATAATTCAAAGTAAATTAATATTTTACTGCTTTTGTTATAGTTCTTCAAGCAACCTGATGGAAACTGTGATCTGTAGAAGGGTGGCATACTTGTGTAGACAGACAGACAGACAGACAGACAGACAGATAGATAGATAGATGTGTGGTGTTTGTTTTGTTTTGTTTGCCTTTTCATCGTATGTCAGTGTCACTTCTGGGAGAGGCCACCTCACTTCACTAACAACAGGGCATATCCTCTGAACAGCCAATGTTTCCTCTGGTTTGAAAGACCATAATGCGCAACAGCACTACTTCCTACACCTGCCACAGCAATAATAATGGCAATTAGTGCATGAAAATAACAACAGCATTGTTATCCTCATTCGAACTTCCTCCAAAACATAGAGATGTTCTAAAGGTGCTGCATTAACACAGATTTTCTCCCCTTTGGATGAGAGTCAATGGATCCTTAAGGTGTTCTGTGGCAAATAGCTTAAACCCTCTAGCAGGCAGTCAGATCCATTGCTGCACATCAGACCTCAAGACAGAGGCTTCCCTCTACCTCAGGATGCTGATAGTTTAACAGACTATCTCCCTGAAGATTCAGCTCTTCCAGTCTCTCTTCCAAACTTCAGCCTGTCTTCTGCTGCTTCTTTTGGTTTTGGTTCACACAACTGGTTGGCTCCCTTTCTTCAGCTGGTAACGAAGAGTCACCTGTTCTATGCATCTCCTAGCCTTCTTTGGTCATTAACATCATTTCTTTAATTATATTCATTCAGTTTAAACACCATCTTTCTCCCAATATATGGCCCAAAGGGGTTTATAATATAATCTAAATCAGAACAGCTAAAGCAACGTGGACTACAAAATGTTTTTTAAAAGCATTAAGCAACCAATCTTATTACTACTTCCCTCTCTGAAGCATTCTTGACACTTCAGTATAAGCATTGTTGGATTTTGTATTTATTTATCAGAACTCTGAAATCCAGCAAGCAGTGCATGGTACAAAATACCTACACTTTTAATTAAACAATTTTAATCAAATAATTTTAAATTAAATAAATAATTTTCAACCTAGGCATACGTCCAGAGCAACACAGCTGAACTGAGCTAATAATCCTTGTACACAAAAATTCATCCCTGATCTCTTTCTCTCCTACTCCTTTCCCTCTTTAAAAAATATACCAGTAGTATAATTGTGTGTGAGAAGGGAGGTAATCCTGTTTTTGCTGTTGTTAAACAACTGAGAATCAGAAATTTTTGCTGATCTACTTCAAATTATCCCAAGATCTACCATCCACCCATCCTTTTATTTTGTTCTTGTTGTGTGCTTTCACATTGTTTCCTATTTATGGCACACTGGCATTGTTTCCTACTTGTTCCCCTACTAAGGGGAAAATATCAAAGGGTTTTCTGAGGCTGAGAGTGTGCGACTCACCCAAGGTCACCCAGTGGGTTTCCATGGGCGAGTGGGGAACTGAACCCTGGTTTCCAGGGTCATAGTACAACACTCAAACTACTATATCACCCTGGCCCTTCCCTTTATTGTTCCTGTTGTTTGCTTTCAAGTTGTTTCTGACTCTAAGGCGAACCTATCACAAGGTTTTCTGGGGCTGAGAGTGTGTGATACACCCAAGGTCACCCAATGGGTTTCCATGACCTAGTAGGCAATCAAACCAAGTTCTCCAGGGTCATAGTTCAGTGCTCAAACTGCCACACCATGCTGGTTCTCTCTCCCTTTTCTTTATACCTCATCTTTTCCTGAAACTGGGCTTACAAAATAGAGAGAATTACAGATAAAACACATCTGGTTAAAACACATAAAAAGTTGTGATTAGAATAGTCAATCCTGATCTATTTTCTGCCCACCCTTGTCCTACGGAGAATCGTCCAGAATGATAACAGAAATGCCTTTATGACGCACATTATCTTAGTCACTGGGTTTGCAGCTTTTAATGAGGATGTGTGGACGTGCAAAGAGAAAAGACGGCCACTTTGGAAGCTGCACCGAGGAACAAGGCAAAGAGCACTCCCCCAAATGTTTACTCTCAAAGAACTATTTATAGCTCTAGTAATCTGTGCTGAGATGATAAAGCAGGGTGTGAGAGTGGGAGGAATGGCTTTTCTTTCCACTTCTGGAGTTTCATTCCATAAGTGCATCCAGGCTACTTTCAGAGAATATCTGTCTCCCATACTGCTTAATTGTTTTAAAGTGTGGGCCTTTCTCTTCTCAGAGAGCATGATCCTGAATTCTTTAAAAAGAGAATAAACCTTTCAGTAATTTCTCTTTCTCTTTCTCTCTCTCTCTCTCTCTGTTGAAACACCAACGTGCTTCACGAATTTCAGTGTTTACAATTTATCTTGGAAGAGGAGAACGTGTGGCAGTTTATGCAAAACTGTTCTACGTGCTTTCAGAAATTTTATGTATTAATTTATTTGATTCATAGCCAGCCTTTCCCCTTATATGGGATCCAAAACAGCTTATGAGTTAAAACAAAATAGTTAGGAAGATACACAGTAAGAAGTTTAAAAAGCATTAAACAACTAATCCAATTAAATATTAACAAAACAAAAAAATAGAAACTCTTTTTGCGTATTCTACGTATTTAAAATATAGTAGATGCATTCAACGGCATTTTGCCCCAACTAGTTAAAGGCTCAAGGTCTGTTTATGAGAAGATCTTTGCCTGCTGGCAAATGAGAGCAGAGAGGAGGACAACTGATTTGGGGGGAGAGATGGTGCTTTGCAGTTTAGAGAGGGGTATTTAGTATTCTTAAGCTGATGTGGTGTAGCTATCCACACACAACAACAACAATTTAATATTTTCAGCCAGAGAGTTCTAGCATGTCCCCAAGCTACAAAAAACTTAGGATACCATACGATATTTATTTATTGATCATTGATTTACTTCATTTGTACGCTGCCTTTCTCCCAGAATGGGACCCAAGGCAGTTCCCAAAGAAAGTAAATTAAAGATGTTGCCATGCACCTAAAGTGGAATCATAGTCTATAAGTATATAGTGTGGAAAGGCCCTCAATGATAAATTTCATAGTTTCTTTTGTATATTTTCACCCAAATAAAGAAATAAAAAACAACGTAGTAAAATAATCCAACCCTTTCAATGAAGAAATGTTTAATATATGGTTTTACCAACACCTCTCTGTCCATTTCAGAGCATCTGCTATTTAAACAAACAAACAAAAAATGGCTGGAATTCACTAAGGCAGTTACAAGTGCGTAACATAGAATTACACATCTGTAGCTGATTTGTATTTATGACCCCTATGTATTTACTAGTTTAGGGAATACATAGGGACTGTGAAAATTCCCCAATCCTCATTTAGTGGGCAGCAGCCACTGCAACAGAAATCTGATAATCAATATAAGTGGTGGAGAGCTAAAGAAATATATGGGTTAAAGGATTTGTTTGTAAATGATAAACCTATACAATTAGATTCACTGAAAAGTAAACTTGGACCAATAGACGCTTTGTTCGGTGCCTTCAAGTTGTTTCTGACGTATGGCAACCCTAAGCTGAAGCTAGCACAGGGTCTTCGTGACGAAAGTTGTTCAGAGGGGGGTTGCCTTTGCCTTTCTCTGAGGCTGAGAGAGTGTGACTTGCCCAAGGTCACCAAGTGGGTTTCCATGGCTGAGTGGGGATTTGGACCATATTCTCCAGAGGCGTTGTCCAGTGCTCACGCCACTACACCACACTGGCTGTCACACAGAGAACACTACAGGTTTACGCTGGAAGACAGAATGTAGTCTTGTCAGGAGTCTGCTCTAGCTAAGACCTGACAGCCAGACCATTTAGGTATCTGAATTCCTCTCAAACAAAGCACAAGCTGTGCAAAGTTGAATATAAGTTGAAAAATATATGACTCAATATTTGCCTTGTGGATCTAGTGAAGAGAATGACTTCCCATGCTGTGGGACCCACTTCTCCACAAAGCCTCGTGCCAAAATAAATCACTTTCAGGCTGCCAACAATCATGCTGATCTCTTTAGAACCTCCTGCTTTAGGGATAGGCAAAAATACAGTCCATAGGCTGTATGCTTCTGCCAGTGGCCCAAATGTGGCACCCCACTGTTGTTTTTAAAGTTTTTTTTTTCCTAAGAAAGATCCTTCCCAGCTTGTAGGGGCTGGGCAGGGAAGAATTTTGGCACATTCCAATCTAGATGTGAGTTGCAATCACTTTTGAAAAAAGCTCCTTCTCATACTTAAACTACTTTCAGGCCCACCTGAAAACCAGACAAAATTGCTTCCCACAACCCTCAAAGGGCACAAAGAACCTTTTTTCTAGTTAAAAAGTGGGATTTCTGGGACAGCATGAGGAAGAAGAAATCATCCCAGGTCTGCCAGGGACTTATGTAGACCTAGTCATCAGCATGTTCAAGTTGCTCGCCCCTTATATATAGTCTGCTGCAGAATCTAGCCATGCTGCCTAGGGGATTCTGGGAGATGTAGTCTAAAAGATAACATTTCCAGGTAATTGTCTCATCCTTATCCTACTCAGATGCAATCCTAGCAGACATGTTTGATAACTAGGGTTTTCAGGTCTCCCTTTTCTCCAGTCCTTAGGGCAAGGGAGAAGAATCTCAGGATGAGAGCACTCCTAATTAGTTAGACTTGCTTTTTGTTTGAATAGCACACTCTGTGGAACTGTGATTGATGCTTATTGTGTCCTTCTTAATAACATCACCATGACCTGCCCCTTTTAATGTAACCCACCAGGATTTCCCTCTATGATATCACGAGAAGTAATCTCTGGATCTCAGGTTTTGAGATTTCAGGTTGTGGGATAGTCCTGACCTGGTAACCCTATTGTTGACAGCCTGACATTACTCTGCTGTTTTATTTGTATATCCACCATTTCCTTTACTATATCCCTTCTCTAGTTTCTAATGAAACTGACAAAAGCCTCATCAATTTTGCTTTTCTAATAGTCTCCAGTGAAACTGACAACATAAGCCAAAGCCTTGTTACCTCTGATTTCCTTCAGCCTCTCTTGCCTGCCCTCACTGCCGAGACTGACAAATGCTGAAAAAGATAGCTCTGATCTGACAAAGCAATTTTTACGTACTTAATGACAAGGCCTCATAAGTGCATAATTATCCAGAAGCCTTATTGGTGAGCTCACTCCCATCCCCATATTAGGAATTAGGAATGATTTTTCTTGTTAAGTCCAAAGAATGGAAGTTCTAAAATAGAGATAAGAGCTTTGCTTTCTCCGGTTAATGTGGGACAATTTTAAACCACCTGTGTCAGTCTTCGAAAATGCCCCCAAATACCTTATTCTACTGCAGTTTGGATTTGTTTGTTTGCTTGCTTGTTCTTCTGCCTTTTTCTTAGCAAAGGACTCAAGGCGGCTTAAATCAAATTAAAACAAAGCTTGATAAAACACACATTTTCCATTGTGAGCAAAATATACCGGTACATGCTATTTGCGTTGAGGTTTATGGTTTCAGCATTATCATTTCCCCATAAATTAGATGAGTAACATGAGTATTTTCATGGATCATCTCTCCTTCAGTCCAGAAAACCAGATTAGATGGTTTTTTGACAAATAAATTCCATCAGTTTACTTTTCACATGCTGAACATGGAGATCATCAGGGAATTGTTTGAAAGAGTGGCATGCATATTGAGGACAATCAGAATACTACAGTGAGTGTTCTCAAGATATGATGTAGGCTTCTTTAAAAGGTATACAGTTCCTATGGAATGGAATGACTTTCAATTGTCTCTTTTACTCTTCTCCCTACATCCTCTTCTACACACATTTTGACAATTTGTCATGAGGGGGACAGGGACATTGAAGAATTACTGGCAGCAATCTCTTGGGGTGTTTCCAAGTAAATCTTTATTGTGTCCTGCCTTGGTCCATTAATTGGGAGCCAATTTCAGACAGTGTTGTCTCCTGCTTGTAACCTAACCGTTTTGCCCCAATGACAACTAGAGTTGCTAGATCTCAGGGCCTGACTCCAAGTTTTTCATTTTTGTGGGTCATCTCCAGCCGGCAGATGAGGATGCAAATTTCCTAGTTTTGGTGAACTTCACTTCAGGCAAGAGGAAAGGGCTCTGTGCAAATCTTGAGCTTTCAGCTAACAGAATAATAGACTGGTACAATTTGCAAGGCTTAACTCATTTGTTGCTGTAACTTATCTCTGGGGTCCTATGGATTTACTTGGCTAGCTTCCTCATTCCTTCCCAGTCCTTGTGGCACCAGGGCTCACCCTCTGCTGTGCTCCTGGCTGGATTAAATGTTTACTAACCTGTCTCCATAAATCAGTGAGAAGGAATAATTCTGTTATTTTACCTTGATCTGGGAACACCACCTTCAGCTAATATTCCTGTCTCAGAGCCCCTCCAGACAAGACAAATGTCTCTGAAATTCCTAGGTTTTTGTACAAACCAATTTTATTTTGGAGATCCACATAACATTTTCTTCCTTGTGAAATATTTTCTGGAAACTCCCTGGCATCATCAAGGACTTCTCATTCCGACATCCCAGATCAGTTTAAATTAACCCAGTATGTTCTAAAATGAAACATATGCCTTCTTGGCAATCTATTTGTCTTGTTCCAAAACTAGCTAAGATGGCCATCACTGGTAAACACGCACCTATTGTTTCAGGGACACAGATTGAACAGAGACCAAGTAAGGGAAGAGGATTGTTTGCCGCAAAACAAATTGATCCCAATGTTCAACTAGTCCAATATTTCTAAAACACTGTAACACTCCTGAATAATAATAAAGAAGGCTCAGTGGAAATGAGCAAAAATGAGGAAGAACACAAGGGAAGGAGGAGGGAAGGAAACCCAAGATATTTCAAGACTGTGGATGCAGACTTGGGGATATTCAGGTGAAATCAAAACAAAAAGAATTGAAAATCCCAATATTTCCAGACACTTTTTCCTTTCTGGAAGAGCCTTTAATTTCTAAACAGGAAAATATGCTCTTCCTTTCTTCTTGTATGTGTTAATGATAAGCTGTGAGCAACTGTGCTTGGTACTTGATGCATAACATTTACTGATATCACCAGGGGCTGTCACTAGGTCTCACGTTTGGGCCTGGAAATCTCAGGGTCTAGGGGACAATCCGGAACTGACAATGCTAATAACATGACTCTTGTTTTTCTTTTCACACATGCACATACCTATTAATGAGATCATTACAGAATAGCTGTACAATGCTGTTAACTAGTAGTGCTAGGGGGCTGTTTGCCAGCACCCTCGCTTATACTTAACGTTGTAAATGTTCATATCTGCAGATGCTTTTATCCCCAAAATGTGAGAAATTTTGAGGATTGCACCTGAACAGGAAGAGAGAACCTTTTAAAGTGCATGGGTGGGGACAGCACTGGCAGCTGATGGCATTTTTGTAATATCTGCACACTTAGAAATGTCTGTATTGAACATGCATGAACAGATAAGTAAGCAGTCTAAAATGCAGCAGCTTTCAAATGAATCCAGAGCATCACAGTGGTGGTACAAGCAAGCTGCAAAAATGTCTTGATCCTGTCTCCTTTGGTGGTTACCTTACAATCTCCAAACTGTTTTTCCCCAGGTCCTACACAAGCAGGTAATGCAAATATAGTAGCTAGCAGGCAGCGGTCATTAGTTATTATTAATATAGATTAGAAATTACACCACAGTGGGTAAAGCCGAACTAGGGGCCACAGTCTCAGGAATGTTGTTGAAATGCTTGAATGATTTATTGATACACAATGATAAATAAAGAGGGAATAGTGTGTGAACTTAAATGCTTATATAAGAACACAAAGGGAAGTGCATCAAGGCAATGTAATATAAGCAGTGCAGCATGACTACAAGAACAACAACCAAGACAGTACAACAATGTGAATAAAAGCCCAGGAAAACTGATAAAGCAGCCACTGTAGTGAGAATAAAAAGAGCAGGATGAAAAGTAGTTTACATAGCAATCAATCAAGTAATACAAACAGGAAAAAAAGTGTTCTGTATTGATAAGCCCTCCACTGCATCTTGCTAATGAAATCCCTGTCCAGTTCATTTTTGTTCAGAGTATCCCAAATCAGCCTAAATGTTTCAGGTATGCTAGAGGGCAGTGCAGAGCATCTTAGCATCAGGCTCATACAACTATCACCTTAGGCAGTAGTTCAGCAGACAATACTGTTAATTAGAATAGTTCCCTCTCTAACTAATTAGACTAATTGCATTTGCTGCCAGTTAGAAAAGTTCCCTGTTTGGATAGAAACAGAGAGTGGGGCAAGGGGGAAGAAATAAGTTAAAAAAAATTAATGGGAAGGGAAATGATGTTTAGTGGCTTTCCTGCTTAACATCCCTTTTTATACCGATCAGATACAAAAGAAGACTTTTTTGTTGTTGTTATTTTGGAGTTGGATCGCGGAACAGATATTTTGTCCCCCAATGTGTGTCCATATTTTTAATACAAGAGTAAGATACAGCAGTACTTGTGTCTGTATTCTCTCTCCACATCCACTTTGTCTTTCAGTTGCTTAGTAAGTATAGGCCATTTCTGTACTAGACTGTTATAGTGCTATTATTCCAGTTTCAACATCCTATGGAATCCTGGGGTTTGCAGTTTAGGGAGGGGCCTCAAAGGGTGATCTAGATTAGGATCTAGCTGGAGATGGAAGGCTTTAAACCCTGCCAGGATGTTGGAAACTGAGGGTATTTCCCTCCCCTGCATAAGAATTCGACCCCTTCCGATGAAATTTTCCTTTAGTTCCTAACTTTCTAGCACTGCAGTTAACTTAAAACGTACACTCATAAGAATGTAGGCTTCCAAAGGCAAAGCTACCAAAGGAATGCAAATATGGTCAATAGGCGTTCCAAGTGGGAATGAGTGTCAGTGTCACTATTTGTAATGCTAGAAATGTGGGGACTAAAGGAATATTTATTGTGGGGAGGCAGAATTCTTATGGGGTGGCAATGCCTTCATTTTGCTCCCTTTAGTTACTCCCCCCTCCCCATTGCAGTCCTGATTGAGATCGGGAGTCAGGGCTTCCTGTGCCTATATCATTTTTTCTAGAAGGAAAGCTCTTATTTCCACAGATGGTAACTTTTTTTTTACCATAGGGCAGTAGCTTTGCAATAGGACACATGGCTTGCAAATGCCTTAAGTTTGGTCCCCAGAATTTCCCCCTAAAAAAGGCCAGTATCTAAGGCTCTGAAGAACTGCTACCAATCTCTGCAGAACCAAGGCTTGTGGCCTTCCAGTTGCTGTTGGGTTGTAACTCTCATCAGCCCTAGCCAGCATGGTCAACAGCAAAGAATTATGGGAATTAGACTACAACTCCCATAATCCTTCACTGTTGACTATGCACTGTTGATAACATTTAGAGGCCCACAATTGTCTATCCCTAGAGTAGAAAACGTTGACCAGTGGCAATTTCCTATATTCCTTTGGGTATTTTGGATTAAACAAAGTTAGCAGCAGCTGTCATGTTGAAGAGAATTGGCATCGGGATAGTAGCTGGGGAGTGGGAGGAAAATGCATCTTCTACCCAGGTTTTTGCCATTAAAAGACCAACTCTCTAGTTGCCCTTAGCCCTGCAGGAGGAAAAAAACACTTGCAGATAACTGAATGGGAACATCAAAGTTACTGTGCCATTTATTTTGGACCAGACAGATTTTCTAGACAACCCCTTTTAAAAAGAGTGTCATCATTTTTGCCCAATTGAGCATTGGGGTTAAGTAGGAGGTTTACCTAAGAAAAGATATTACCAAGATCCTGTATTTATATTTCCCCTTTCCCCCAAGAAGCATAAAATGCTGTATATTTTATCCTCAAAACAGCCCCAACCAGGTAGGTGAGGCTAAATCACAGGCCAAGATCAGCCATTGAGCTTTATGGCTGAGAAGGGATTCAAAGTTGGGTCTTTCCATTTTTTAGCCTAAGCCACTGACCATGACATCCCATTGGAAAATAGCTATAATGGATCACATACAATTCATAAATTGAAATGTAGCCATGAGCCACTCTTTTGCAGGTTTCTGCGGCTCACTTTTGCTATCTTAAAAGCATTTCTGGAATTTATGCCTTTGGACCAAATCAGCTTTAGATAAATAAGCAAACTGTGAGAAAAGTAATTCATGTTGATTATAGTTCAAAAAGTTTGGCTGCTAGATAGTTTCAAAGACCCTTAAAGGTATATTTTAATTTTTGGAAGTTTCTAAATAAATAGACTAAGAAAAAAAGTCCACGTATAAAGTTAGTATACGGGCTCTATTCTCTGACAAATACTGTTAAATCCAGCAGATTAAAAGACGAGAAGAGTCTTTTTTTTTTTCTTGGAAGAGATCATGTGAAACTATTTTTGAAAGCGAAAAAAGCATCTTAGCCTGAGGACTCATTTGAAAAACTGTGTACAACACAAAGAATTGCAACATTCCTATAAAAATCTGGAATCCATCTAAAACATCCGCTGTGATGCCAAAACGGATGTACATGGTTACATTAAATAAATCAATAAATCAATTACTAGAGGGGTGGAAGCAGAAGGAAAAGACAGCTGAATAGCAAACAAAAGGGCTTTACTGTCAAAGAGAAATGGCAAGTAATGAGCTGGATCCAGAGTTATTTTAATCTCACTTTAGTTCCTTTGGAGTCAGTGGGACCTAAGTCAGACATGACTAATTTGTCTCAAAGGTTTCAGAATAACAAAAGCATGATTGGCTAAGACTAGATCCAACTCAGAGTCATTTGAACATCCAGGCTAGATCTCTGACAGATCTCAGTCAATTCTTCAGACCAACATAGTTTGTCTGCAGTGTGACCAATGGTAAAGGACTATGGAAGTTGTAGTTTGAAACGTCTGGAAGGCCCGAGGCTTCCTATCTGTGGTGAACTTTGCAACAAGCATCATCTGTATGTAAAAATATAACATGTTAGAGGAAAATTTTATAGCCCAATCATATCTTTGATATCTAGATTTTTATGCAGGGATTTTTTAAAAAATACATAGTGTTCCAGTATCCAAGCCTCTCTTACTACCACTCCATACAAAGTGGCATACCCTAGACATAGCTTTACAAGTGCTGGGAAAAACAGACCAAAGTTTTGTTATGTTGATTCACATTGTGAACTGGATTGTATATGGTTATTTTTAGCTAGTTTAGTAAGAAGACTGCCCGTAGTGGGATTAGTATACGTTTATGTTTTACCATGGATATTTATTTATTTACAAAAATGGGGGTGGAATTCCATTGGACAGGAGAGGGCTTGGGGACAATGTTTCTCAGGACCGCCTCACTCCTATTGACTGTTTAGCTCCTGCCACTGCAATATTAATCTACTGACCACTACCATGCCATGGCCAAACAATGAAAGGCAATCATTATCCTTTTTCCACACAAATGTTTTTCAGGAACTGACTCATAAATAAATATAGGGCTAAATCAAAGATTAGTCCTACATAGAACAGACCTAGGGAAATGAATGGGGTTTATTAGTCCTGGATTTAGTCCATGGCATGTACTTTTCTGTTACTAACATCTTGCTGTTTGCACTTTGCAAAGTGCTCTCTGAATAATAATTATAATAATGCAAAATTCTTACACTGAGCAACATTATTCTATGCTTGTATTTCAGAAAAGCTGGTTTCTGTTAAGAAGAGTCTCTCCGCTAAACTGGAATGGCACACAACAGCAGCTGATTGTACCTGGCACAGACTGATCCAGTTTCCGCAAAACTCATCCAAGTAGCTGCAAACCATGATAACCACAAGAAGGGACAGGATGTAGTATGAATCATGGAATGAGGCTTGGCATGGGACTTCTCCACTCCCCAACTTCCTAGACAGACAGGTTGGCCAAAAAAGTGCTGTGAGGTTATCATGTGGCTTATGATAAAGTTTTTGCCAGGCAATTAAATGTCTGCTTTCCTATCCAAATTTAAGCTGCACTGGGACTCCTCAATAACCTATTTTTTAATATACTTTGATGAAAAAAATGAGAAACATTTATACATATTCCATTCTTTTTCTGAGACACTAGCAACATCTAATATAGATTTCAAGGCAACAGCAGAATAGGAGTAGACATTTCAAATGCTTATTTTCTTTTTCTTCTTTAAGGATTCTACAGATAACTATGGATTGTTGTTAATTTCATTTTGTCAAGAGGGATTTGTCTCTGACAAGCTATTTATTGCAGACTGGGATAACCTTCTGGCATATTCTGTTTCTTTTCCCAGGACAGTCAGAAAGCTGATTTCATCCTTATCACTTTTTAAACCCATGTGGTTTAAGATGATGCTGAACAGAATCAAGATGCTTCATGTTGGGAAAAAGCCATCAAATGTCTCTTGTCACACATCCAGACAAATAAATCATGTTATCTGTGCAAGTAATTTCCTTATGCCATTCCAACCAGGCATTTTACAGAAGTATTTTGGCTTTTCAAACACACTGAGAGACATGATTAACAGAGCAATCTTGTACATCTTTGTTCAGAATGGCATTCCTGACTTTGTGGGAGTGTGGTTGGGGGGACCACAGTGACAATGGAATATGGTTGGCACTACAGGGCATTGCTGACTTCCTCCTTCCCTTCCCAGGGTTCTGCACAGTTTCTGGGGACTTTGGAAAGGGCAGGGTGGCTGGCCAGTCAAAAGCCACCAATGGCTGGGAGGCAGGACCAGACAGTGGCAGAGCTTGGAGTGTGTGGAGGGGGGCGGAGCTACGGCACGGGGGCGTGGCCACTCTGTGTGGCTGCGGTGCATTGGGGTGTGGCCAGGGTGCGCAGGGGCATGGTCAAGGCACACAGGGGCACACGGGGGCGTGGCCAGGGCTGGAATGCCCCCAAAACTTTGCTGCCTGGGGCAAACCACCTCCTTCATCCCCCCCATCCCTACTGGGACCAGAAAAGTCTAAATGCAGGCTTCACTTTGGTGTGCTCCCTGCTTGTAAAAGCCAGTCCACAGTGCTCGCAGCCACAGTTATCCACAGTTCTCCATCTACCTCCTTTTTTGTGTCTCTCCCTTCCATTTTTCCTCCTTGCACTCTCTTTTATGATTCTGACTTTTCCACCCCTTTTTTCCTGTATTGTGGGACAACTGTTAAAAGTTTTTTTTTGGGGGGGGGGGTTACCATGTATTTGACTGAAAATTAAATGTTCTGAACAAAACAAACAAATGGACTAAAAATCACTCAGTGGTTAAATTTATGATATGTTCCACAGATTGATGAACCCAGAGGCTTGGGTGAAATTTAGCCCTTTTAAACTTCAGTGCCTACTTCAAAAATGTCAAAAACAGAAAATCCAGAAGCTGATCCTAACTGGGACTTTACCCATGGATCAACAAAACATAAAGCAATGATCAAATGTTACTGTTTTATACTAACCAAAATCTTACAGCGTATTCTGAACAATTACATATCAAACATTACGTCCATATACATGTACAGAAAGAACCACAATATTATACAAAGAAATATTATTGGTAATAGGCAATCAATGGACAATGTAGTACAAAAAAACTTTTTAGATGCAATGATAGAGATAATATTTAGAAATAATGATAGTGAGAGTTGATGCTACATCCATTTCCGGGATTGGTCTTAGCCTGTGTTTTTCCGTGAATGTGTATGGTATGGATCCTCCTTTCTAGGGATGGGCCAATTGAATCCTCAAATCCTTGGCAAGGATTTGAGATTCGTGAATCCAAATCCGTGTGCCAAAATAGGCAAACCAAATCTTTCAAATCCACAAACCAAAAAGTTTGTTGGAGACTGGGATGCCTGAAAACCTGGGAGACCAGACACACAAGGGAAGATGGCAAGTAGGTGAGTTTTTCCCTTGGAGTAATAATGGCTTTTGCTAACAATTTCAGAAATTACATCTGGGGTTATGTTCTAATATATTTAAATTGAACGTTTACTATTTAAGTTCAGCACTGTTTTCTGTGCTGAAAATCAATGGCATGTATAAATGCTGGGGTCAGTAGGTCTGACACCTATTAGAAGTAGTGGGGCAGAGGGCAAGGTCACACAATCTCATCCAGTGATTGCCACATGTAGGCCAGTGTACCTCCTTCCACAAGACCTGTGCCTGGTTGTAAACCTATAGCTAGAATGGGATGAGAAATTAAATGTCTGTCATGGTTTCTCATGAGCCACATGACAAACCACATGTAGCAGAAAGAAAAAATTGTTTATAAAAATTGGTGCCTCCGGGGCTCTCCAAAGGCCTGATTGGCTGGAAGGTACAGTCTTCTTGAGATTTCAAGGACAGCTGAAAGATTCCTTTGCATAGCTCCCTTGCAAAGCATTTTCAGACACAATTCTGCGGTTTGTAGTTTTACAAGGTGTCACAGCTTTCTCTGCTAAAGTGTGCTGGTGCATCATCCAACTACAAACCCCAGGATGCCATAAGGACCTATGCAAAGAAAATCCAGTTTTGACCTGGATTATTTCTGTACTGTAGTATGTAGCCCTGTTTACACAGGCAGGAAAATGGGATTGATCCACATTTTCCTTCCTGTGTAGAAAGGGTCTTCATGTCATTTTCAATCTGGGGAGATCCTGGGGCAAAACTATGACAATTGTCCTGGCCAGATTTCTTCAGAGGGAGGTTTGCCTTTGCCTAGGCTTTTGCTAAGTCTGAGAGAGTGCGTCTTGCCGAAGATTATCCTTCTTTCCCTTGCTTTTTAAACCCCTTTAAAAAAAACGATTCAAAAGATTTGAGATTCATGAGATTCGTGGATTCCCAGAACCTTCCAAGGATTCGGATCTGGATTTGGAAAATTCTGGATTTGTCCCATCCCTACTCCTTTCTTATTTGGTCCCAAAGACTGCTTGTAGTGGCAGCTGGTATCTATACTACTGGACATAAGCCATATAATGAATGTATGTTTCACAATAAAAACTTTTCGATTATCATTCAGTTTGATTACTTACAGTTTCAACACTCTTCTTGAGCAGAGCACAATTCATTGCATTTCTAAGCTCCAGTGAATGGTACTATAATTATACAGATGAAATAATCAATAGGTTTGTGGGCTTGTTTTTGTGACTGTCATGATTCTATTACTCCTACAGTAGAATAAAAAGTTCTACAGGAAATACCCTTTAAAATCCACATTCGGTATAGTTACTGAAAAATTCAATACTCCTTATGAGTAAAATGCAAAATTTATCCCAACAACTTATTTTTTTAATTATTAAATGCCTAGTTTGCTGAGTATTCACTTTCAAATTAATTTAGGAAAGTTTTTCTTCAGTTTTAATCAAACATATTTTTTACTTGATCAGTCTAAGTAGCCTGATGATTCACACGGTGATAATGAAATGTCTTGTGTTAACATTTTACTACAGTAATTTGTTAAAGCACATTTGCCATTTATGAAGGAGTCTGAATTGGACAGTAGAAAAATAGAGGGACCAGAGTCAAATGTTTGGCATATCGACTGCACAGTTCTGGATTTATTATGGTACTCTAAATCAGTACTATTAAAGCAATAGTTCCTGGACTAGTGCCAGTACTCAAGCCATTATCTGCCAGTCCCTAGAGTTTTTGTGAAAGAAAGGAACAGGTCTTGTTAATAGGCACAAATATGGTACCAGTCCCAGGGATATTGGGAAAAAGGCCCCATGAGTCCCTCCTATCAGATAGCTTAAGAAGCGTTGCTCTAGATTAAGAAGTTTGTCAGTTCAGGTAGTTAAAGGGCTTTTAAACTGGCATGGCTCTATATAAATGGTATTTCTACACCTTAACAACAATTAGCCCAACATTTATATTATTATATGAATACCACTAAAGGGAAAATGCTGCTGTGTTCTAAATTTCCTTTTGAGCTAATGATTTTTCAGTCAACCCTCCACATTTATGAGTTTCACTTATATGGATTTGATTATTTGTGAGTTTCTCCAACCCCTGCCCCCCTGGCACTTCTTTTCCAGGGGAAATTTCCCTCTTGGGAAGCCCTTTAAAAACCCGACTCTGGTCATCTTCCTTCACCAGCTGCTGCCTAGTCATCTAAGGACGGCTCACAGTCTGATTTCTCAGCACCACAAGCCCTCTCTCCATGCCACCCACACACCCGAGGAAGGAGATGGGCAAGAGAGATGAAGTATAGGGCCATCATGCCAACCCGCCCCCTTTCCCTCTGCTTCCCATGACCTGGATCCTAGATAACTGCCCTCCCCACCATGCCTTGACCCTCTTCCAAAGGAAACAAACACATTTCGATATTTGTGTTTTTTCCACTTTCATGGGGGTCCTGTGCCCTCAGCCCTAGTGAACGCGGAGGGCCAACTGTAATTTATCTCAGCTATATTGTTGTATGCCTCAGGCCTTTTTGTATGAAAGCACACAAATAAATAAACTGATTTGGACAATGAACTAATATTAATGTTATAGTTAAACTACCATAAAGGAATGGGTGAGAGTGTGAAGAATACAAAATCTTGCTTCCCTATGTGCTCATTAGGGTTCTATTATCTTGTGTGTAGGCCCAGAGGAAGTGAGTCAGAGACTTGTTTGAGGGAGGAAATAGCTCACTAGCTCACTACATAACTGCCAGCCCCAGTCCCTGAAGCTCAGAGAACAGGCAGTGCGGTTAACAGGAATTTTGCACGGGCATTTAGCAGGAGAGTTTTGCCGGGGGCAGGCAGAGTTCCGTTGCAGTAGAACTTAGTATCATGGGCTATGAATGCTGAAGGAGCTATTACAGTCATCTGCAACAACTGTGGTATGTTTGCGTTCTTCCCAGAGGATATGAGTAGCTACACTTGCAGCAAGTACAAGTTAGTCCAGCAAGTTGGTCCAGAAGGTCCAGCAACTTGAAGCTCGTGTATCCACTCTTTAGCAAATTAGAGAGCATGACGTTTTCTTGGACAGAGCAGAACAGACTGTACTGGAGGAGGAACACACAAAGGATGTCTCTGAGAAGGAGGTCAGTTCCCAAACACAGGAGGTAGACATTTGGAGGAATGTGACACATAGATGTAGGAGGACCAGGGATCTTTCTGTAAGGAGTTACAGAATCGACTTGAAACTGTCTCCTTTATCAGTGAGGATGAGGGACTGGGGCTAGAACAACACTGTCAATCAGGTCACCTTGGAGAATTCAGTGCATGGATTGGCCCCTGGCAGTCCCCAAAGGAGGCATGTGGTGGTGAAAGGCGACTTTCCACTGAGGGGAACAGAAGCAGTGCTTTGTGTTTCTGACAGGATGTCTCATGAAGTCTGTTGTCTCCCTGTCGCAAAGATCCATGATGTAACACAGCAGCTGACAAAACCAGTCAAGCCACTGACCATTAGCCCTTCCTTTTGGTCCACGTGGGAACCAAGGACACTGCAAGTTACAGTCTTCAGGAGATCGTAAGAGATTATGAGCCTCTGGGTATGAAGCTGAAGGACCTTGATGCACGGGTTGTCATTTTTTCCTCTTTTCCCAAATGAAGGACACGGCCCTGGAAGGGAGAAAAAAAAATAGTGGAAGAGAACAACTGGCTCCGCAGATGGTGGCACCAGGAATAGTTTGGTTTCTTGGACCATGGTCTGTTGTTTCATAAAGGTAAACTTTTGGCAAGTGATGGGTTGTACCTCACAGCAGTTGGCAGAAACGTTTTTGGTAAGCGTCTCACAAACCTGATCTGAGGGACTCTAAACTGAATTATGGGAGGTGGGAGGGAGACAGTATTCTTGAGGGCAGGAATTCATCAAGTGCTGGAGATTATAGCCTGAATGTTATGGGGAGAATCAGGCAAATAGTACAAGAGCTCAACAGTGGAGGGAAAATAAATAAGCAGCTAGGGGGAATGATCCATGGCCTTAGATGTCTTTACACTAACGCACTGAGTATAGGAAATAAACAGGATGAACTTGATCTTGTAGCAAAACAAATATGATATAATAGATATTACTGACTCATGAAAGATGAGTCTCATGACTGGAATGTAGCAATAGAGGGTAGAACCTATTTCAGAGAAATAGACCAAACAGTAAAGAAGGAAGAGTAGCACTATATATTAATGATGTTTATACCTGTGAAGAGATCTATGAGTTAAATCTTGGAAGCCAGGTTGAAAGCATCTGGGTGAAAACTGTAGAAACTGTAGTCCTTAAAAAACTAGTCCTATCCTTATCTCTCCTAATACTAGAATCCAGGACCATACATTGAATGTAGACAGTGAGAGATTCAGGACACATAAAAAAGAAGCAACTCTTCACATAATGCAGAAGTTAAACTATGGAATTCAATACTACAAGATATACTAGTAGTAGACAACTTGAAGCGTTTTAAAAGGGGACTAGACAAAAGCACGTAGGATCAGACTAGCAGTGGTTACTAGTTATGACAGACAAATGTTCTATCCAATATCAGAGAGATCATGCCTCTGCATTTCAATTGTCCGGGAAAGTGAACATGACTATGCTCCTTATAGGTTTCCCAAAGGCAACTGGCAAGTCACTATAGAGACCAATACTGGACTGGACAGGCCTTGACCTGACCTACTCTAGTTCTTCTGCTGTTATGGAAATGTGCAAGAGAAGGAAAAATCGCTTGCATAAACATAAGATGGATGACATCTAGCTTGACAGCAGTTCATTTGAAAAGGATCTAGGCCTCTTGGTATTCTGTTTTGGCCAGACTTCCCCTGAAATGCTGTGCCTCGTTGTGAGCACCACAGTTTAAGAAGGGTATCAGCGGGCTGAAACGTGTCAAGAGCAAGGGATTTATGATGGCAAAAGGTCTGAAATCCAAACCATATGAGGAATGATTGAGACACTTGGCTATGTTTAATCTGGAGAAGACTGAGAGGCAGTACAACAGCCACCTTCCAATATCTTATGTCCCGTTGTGTGGAAAACAGAATGAACTTGTTTTCTGCTGTTCCAGAAGGTAGGACCCAAACAATGTATTCAAACCAATGTAGCCACACCTTCTGAGGATGTCTCCTCCACTGTTAAATGGCTCTTACCATCAGAAAGTTCTCCCCTGATATTTAGTCAAAATCTCCTCCATAAGAAAGGAGATTTTGACTAAGCATCAGGGGAGACCTTTCTGATGGTAAGAGCCATGTAACAATGGAAGAGATATCCTCAGAAGGTGTGGATTATCCTTTGGTTGACATTAGATGCCCACCTCTCAGCATAGATGCTCACTTTAGTGGTAGGTAAAGACTGGACTGGCATGGGGTTGGATTAGATGGCCCTTGCCATCTCTTACATCTCTGATTTTATGGATCATTGTAATTGTTCACAGTACCATTCCTGCACATCAGTGTCAGCCTTGTGCAGGGTCCATGTTAATCTTGTCTATATCATTCTGCATTTAATATTCATACTGCTGAAGTATACAGACTTCTAGTATCATTTTTAACTGTTACCCAGACTTCTGGGGGTCCCTTTGGGGACACCTTGGTTCACTCTGAAAATGCAAAGATTGGGGAAATTAGCAGAGCACTGGCTATAGCAAAAACAAGGGGCAGGTTAACCCAGCAGGATCTTGTACCCAATTTTTACGGGGTCAGGCTGTTGCAGAAGTCAAAGATGAGACCCACGGAAAGGAAAGACAACTTTTATTGTAGCTGGCACAGAGTCCCGGTGGTGGAATAGTTTCCAAAAGTCCGAGCTCCCTTTTGATTCAGTTCTCCGTCATTTATACATTTTAGTACAGTGTTATCTCCTATTCAGGAGGAAGAACAGATGTGCTACACAAAGATCATCAGTTTCATTTCTTACTACAATAGACTTTTCTCTAATGTTGCAAGTTTGATGTATCGAAGCTAAGTCAGCATAAGCGAGCCAGCAAACATTTCATTCCCACAAGATAATTGTATTAACTGCGTACACAGAGAGAAATTACTACAAGCTACAGAGAGAATTAACTATTTGTAGAGAGAATTGACTGTTTATCCCTTACAAGGCCAAGCAAAAAGCCAAACAATCGTACCAATAAATGGATTTTATTAATAAATGTGTTCTCACGCACCAATGCACTCACTCGCTCACTCACACAAGACCTATCGAGAAGGGAAAGAGGTGAAAATTGATAGGAGATATCGCGGAGAGGGTGTAAAGGCGGTGAAACTGCAGCTATCCAGAAGTCTTCAGTCCAGGAAGTGGAGAGAAGGATGGAGCTCAGCAAAGAGAGACAGCTGAGGGGATCACTCGACTAACAGAATGCTGGTCTGCTAGCATGGCAGGGAGTTCTCTGAAGAGACCCTCAAAAACAGGGACTACTTAGAAGGCAGAACGTACCTCGAGGGCAGGCCCTCTCCCGGGAAGAACAATGGCCAAAATAAAAGGAAAAATGCTGCACAATACTAACTTAATGGTTTGCATGATTGGTTCATGTAAATGGACCTCACCCTCGTAGGATTCTCCAAAGTCGGAGTGGCTCAACCTGGGAAAAACCCAGTAATCCCTTCAAGTTGGCTATTTGTGGCTGTGGACCCTTTGTTCATGCGGATGTGTCTAGCCTAAGGTCTCTTCGGGAAACATGACTCGGGATTTTCCTGGCCTTGACCTAGTTTTGGTCGTTTGACCTCTTTGTCTACGCACCCACCTGGGCAACCTCTCTGGCATAGAGGGCACATTTGATATCAATTTTATATCCCCCCCAGGATGGGGTCTGCCACTGGGGTAACAACTGAATCTCAAACTGCAACATGGAACCTACTGAAACTATGATATGTCATCTTAGGGAACTCATATTGTTTAAGCAATGCAGTCATATAATAATGACCTTCCCAGATAAGAGCAGCTTAGCAATGGGATATCATCATGAGCAATCCTAATTTGAGTAGACACTAAGTCCAACTGATCTCGGTTGTGCCACATTAATTGTTTATTTATATCCACTACCATGACTATCCATGTCACACAAAATATTAAAACAGACAAAAAAATCTGTCAGCTTCCTGTCCTACAGAGTTATGGTATAAAATCTATGAAGAAGCAGCAGAGAAGGGACAAGTCACAATCTAAGAATGAAAGACAGCAAATGAAGGTACATGCACTTTACCTTGAGATAATTTCAGAGTAAACACAAGACCAGGCTGCAAGGAGGCAAATAAGTAGCTGTTCACATTGCTGAAATTCCATATCTATTTATAATTTTATGATTCATAGTAGATGGGAAAAAGTTCTGTCTCCCAGTAACTTGATAAAGGCAGACACAAAAAAAGTATTCTTTTTTTTTCTTTCGGAACAAGATGCTGAAACTAATTACACAGCAGGGGAAAGCAGGAATTGATCTGTATTTTTTACCCTGAGCAACTTCCACCCTGAAAAAAACTTCCCAGGCTCCAACAGATATTCCCACTGGTTCACTCTATGAGTTGCTCTTCTGCATATGATAAGAGAGAGTGGCACTCATGATTTTTAGGAAACAAGTAGGTCCCAGAAGTCAGCATTCTATCCACTCATTCTGCCTGATAGTCCCAATAAACAACAGAACTGAAAGAAGAGAATCGTATCGAGGAATTAGAACAAAATACATTCAAAGAAGAGATGGATATTTAAGAATATTTTATACTGGATTGATGACTGGATTCACTACAAAAATCCATAGCAATTATACATTTGCTTTATGTGGAGAAAAATTACGTAGGAAGGCTGGTAGCTGGATGCAAATATCCAGAATTCAGACCTATAGTTTATGCTGTCCTCATCCTCCTTCCCAGCCTTTTACTTGATAGAAATCCTACTGAAATCAGTTAAGGAACAGGAGGTTGGCACGAACATAAATATAAGGCTCCAGTAAACAACTGTGATTCACATCTTTTCTGCAAATTACAAATCCAGGTTGGTTATTTTAAGGGTAACAGCTCCTATTTACATCAGCAGAAATATTAGCATATTTGAATCTCTCACAGCCTATCACTATCCTTTATAGTTCACAGTTTCTTGGTGGAAGTATGCACTCTACTCAGTTTGAACCAAGAGCTTTTGATCTTGTTTAGAGATTTACTTTCAGCTCATGTCTTGAATATAAGTAAATTTCACTTGTAAAAGAAATCACAGGTTGAAGTGAAATGATCAAGAAGCAATACAAAACATTGGAGGACTGTGATCAAACTAGAAAAAAATGGTGCACACTGTATATTCTAAGGAAAATCAAACTGCTATACTTTTGCCTTGGTAAGCAGATATATAGACCAATCACTTCAATTCATTATCTCTCTCTCTGTCACACATACATATACACACACACTGTATGTACAGTTGTGAAAGCTGGGCAGTGAAGAAATCTGACAGGAAGTGAATTGATTCATTTGAAATGTGGTTCTGGAGGAAAGATAGATACCATGGACTGCTAAAACGACCAATAAACGGGTTTGAGAATAAATTAAGCCCGAACTCTTCCTAGAAGCCAAAATGATCCATCTGAGGCTTTTGTACTTTGGAGATATTATGAAATGACATGACTCATTAGAAAAGAGGACAATGCTCAGTGAAGTGGAAGGCAAAAGGTGACGACTGTATTACTGGTGGATAGACTCACAACCACAAGACACAACCCTGAGTTTGCAGAATCTGAACAGGGCTGTTGATAACATGGTGTCTTAAAGATCCCTCATTCATAGGCTTGTCATAGGTCAGGTGTGTCAAACTCAATTTCATCTTGGGCCACATCAGCATTATAGTTGACCTCAAAGGGCCGGTTGTATCTGTAAGACTAATAAATGTATCTACTCTTTTATCATATTAAATAACTGCCTCTGCATTCAATTATTACTGGTTTTAGTAATAATCTGTGCCACTTTCTGCCCCCCCGGCCCTCTCTGTGCCTCTTTCTGCCCCCCCTCCCCTGTGGCTCTTTCAACCCCCCTGTCCCTCTTTGTACCTGATGAGCCTGATCCCCACATTGCACTGCCGGTATTCTGAAGAGAGGCCCAGCAGTCAGCATCTGTGATCTACTTCTACTTCTGACTGCTCCTCTGTCCAAGTCTTGTGAGCCATGCAGAGCACTGCCACAGTAACTTGCAGCAATGCTCTGATGGCAAGACTTGGATAGAGGAGCAGTCAGAAGTAGAAGTAGATTGCGAGTGCTGCCTGCTGGGCTCCCCTTCAGAATACCGGCAGCCGGATGGCCTACAGTGTGAGGATCAGGCTCACCTGGTGGAGGGAGTGCCGCAGCTGCAGGAGAGGTGCAAGGGCCACATGAAATGGCCTGGCAGGCCAAATTTGGCCCACAGGCCTTGTGTTTGACACATGTGTCATAAGTCAAAGCCAACTTCATGACAATCAACAGTATATTAGCAGAGCAGTACAAATTCCAAGAACAGTTGGCCCTCCACATTTGCGGCTTTGACTTTCACAGATTTGACTATTTGTTTCTCCAGCCCCTGTCCCCACCTCTCCCACTTCTTTTCTGGGGGAACCTTCCCTCTCAGTGGCTCTGATCAAGTCATATAGCCATTTAAAAACCCACCTCTGGTCTGAGTCCTCCTCTTCCTCCTCCTCCACCAGTAGCTGCTACCTGACCAGCTAAGGATGAGTTGCAGCCCAGTTTCTCAGCACCACGAACCCTCTCCTGATGCCCCCAACCCCGAAGGAAGGAAGATGGCCGTGAGAGAGGAAGTATAGGGTCACCATGCCAACCCCCCTTCCTTCTCCTCTGACCTGGTTTGGACCCTGGGTGCCCATTCTCCCCACCATGCTTTGCCCTCCCCTTCCCACAGGCACACACACATATTTTGATATTTGTGATTTTTTCACTTTTGTGAGGGTCCTGCCCCCTAATCCTAGCAAATGTGGAAGGCCAACTGTATACACTATATGAGCACCAAGGGTGAAGAACACAAGAATGCATTTTCTCTTATTATTTCAAAATATATATGAATAGATTAAGAAGTGGAAGTAAGTAGAAATAAGCTACTACTAAGTATTTTAAAAGGTATAGGGAGAGGAATGTATCTATGTGTACACATCAGTTTTGAAGTGCAATACACACATTTTGTGAAGGGCTACAGCCTAGCAGCTCAGCACACCCTTTGCATGAAAGAAGTTCCAATTTCAGTCCCCAGCATCTATATCCCTAACATTTAAGAAAGACTTATACGCTACCACACTATATATAAGCAGAACGAAGAATCTATCAACCCAGGGGGAAAAAAGTGTTTTGCTTAAGACAAAACACATTCTCATCTTCTATATAAATCCCATCCTTGCTAGTACAGTCTTCAAACCTGGTTGTTGTTGTTGTGTGTCTCCAAGTCAAGAGAAATGGAGACCTTATCATGGGGCATTCTTGCCAAGATTTGTTCAGAAGTCTTTGCCTTCCTCTTATTCTGAGAGAATGTGACTTGGCCAAGGTCACCCAGTCGGTTCTCACGGCAGAGCCGGGATTCCAACCCTGGTCCCCAGATTCATAGTCCAACATTCAGATTACTACACCATCCTGCCTCTCTATAGACTGGCCATTTCCACACTGGCATGTTATAGCGCTATTGTTCCACTTTCAACATCCCAGGGAATCCTGGGTTGGCAGTTTAGGGAGGGGCCTTTAGAATCCTCAGCCAGAGAGCTCTTTGGCCTCAGTAAACTACAAACCCCAGAATTCCACAGGATGTTGAAAGTGGAACAATAGCATTACAACAGTGTAGGGCAGAAATGGCCATACTTAAGTCTATGGATGCCCTTCTGAGCCACTTTAAAGTAGGTTTAGTAGTTGGAGGAGGAAATAAGCAAACGACGCTAAAGCTACAGCGAAGGAGCAGACACGGCCAGGTGCTACCCAACGGCATCATCACACTGAGGGAACTTCTCACTAGCCGCTCTCCTGGGTGGCTTCAGCAGGCTGTTGCCACAGCAACTGTTTATATCTGAGGGGGCTCGCTGCCGCATTCGATGGCACTATATTGAAATATGGGCGGAACACCCGCTTACTTCTCTTCTTCCGTCCCGCCTCCCCAGGCTCTCCGACTGGTCAACCTCAAAAAATAGCACGGGGCTCTGCAAAAGAGCCCATCCAATCAGCGCCTCGAGAGGATTTTTACGTCACACACCCTCAGCCCAGAGAGCAATCGCCGTTTCTCTTTCCGCCTTCACGGCGGAGCAGAGCGAACTCGTTCAATTGGTCGGCTGTTTAGGTTCCGCCCCTCCCCGATGACCGGGCGCGCTAGGGCGGGGACGGGAACCACAACAACTCAAGCGAGAGGTCCTGCGGCGGCGCCAGGCGGCCCGGGCCGGAGGGGAAGCGAGGCGGCGGCGGCTGCGGCTGCGTGGGGGAATCGGGGAGCGGGGGCCGCGCTGTATCGTCATGGGGGCCGTGCTGGGCGTTTGTTCCCTGGCCAGCTGGGTGAGTAGTGGCGAGGGGCCGCGAAGCCGTCGTTGTGCCTCCCGAGATGAGGCGTGGGAGTGCGTCGTTCCCCCTTGCCCTGTGAAGAGCTCTCTTTCTCTGGCCGTTTCCGCACTAGACTGTCACAGCGCTGTCATAGCGTGGGGTTTGCGGTTTAAGGAGGGGCCCCAGGCCCCTCCCTAAACTGCAAACCCCAGGATTCCATAGGATGTTGGTAGTAGAATAATAGCGCTATACCAGGCTAGTGCGGAAATGGCTTCTGGAGCCATTGTGTTTTTTCTGGAGAAGAAAGAGGGGAAGTTCCGGAGCCCCTTGCGAAGATTGTGTGGCCCACTTCGAGTGCGTGCCGCGCTGTCGTTTCTCCCTACGAGGCAGGGCCGGTCGTCGTCGTCGTCATTTCCCCTCATCCGGGGGTAGTCTTATCTCTCAACCAGAATTTAGCCGAGGTGCATTTTGGATTACAGCTCCGAGAACTCCCTAACCAGCGGTGGCCGCGCTGCCTGGGAGATTCTGGGAGTTGCAGTCCAAAAGTAACCTTTCAAAGCTCGGCTGTAAATACCAGAAACGGCAAAAGTGGGTGTATATTGTTCTTATGTCTTGCTTGTAAGTTTTGTAGACTCATCTGCCTAGTGGTTAAACCTTGGATCAGAAGGATCTAATGCATGAAATACTGTATCCACTTGTCAGGCTTTAGCCCCACTAAGACTCAATAAGTCTTACTTGTAGCTAGATATTCACTGGATTAGGTTGTTAGTCTGATCCTGTGCGGTAGGTTTATTGCCACAATTCATGGTTTATATTATTTTTCTTAGCATTATTTTTCATTTGACTCCTCCTCCCATTATTGTAAAGCGAAACAATTCGGTAACATGAGGTAGGATTCAATTTACATGAAGTGATGACAGATCAACGCTAAAACAGAAATATCTATTGTAATTTTTTGTGTGTGGGTATGTGTACACACACACACACACACACACACATATCTATATATCTGTATATCTATATCTATATATGTGCCTTCAAGTAATTTATGGTGACCCCATGAATTTCGTAGGGTTTTCCAAAGCAAGGAATGTTCAGAGGTGGTTTTGCCAGTTCTTTCCTCTGAATTTAGGCTAAAGCACTTGGTATGCTTTGATGGTCTCCCATGCAAGTACTAATCTACAGCATATCGTATTCTTATCCACAAAGATTTTTTAGTCAAACTAATTTGCATAGTTCTTATCTTCGTCTGTTATTTATATTTTTTACTGGATGTAGTTGTGCTTGCAATCCTAAGCATAAGATTGCGTTGACTGTTAACGTTTTGTCTGCTTTTTTATGAGAGAAGAGTCTAAAATTAAGAATGTGGTTCTCTTTCCTTCATGCTTGCTAGGGCTTGTGGTTTTATCTCTAAGAATGTTGTTTTCCTTCAGCTAGGAATCAACTGCTGAGTCACAGGTATCCTGCTTAGCATTCTAGCTATTCTGTTCAAGTTTATCTGTGGTTACTTAATATAAGCAAGTATTACAAACCAAATCCTAAATGGCAGCCCATTTGTCTTGCCCCTTTTATTCTAACAGAGCAGTAACCGTTGTGATGCTCCAAATAAGTTTAGGAAGCCATCCCAACTTCATGGAAAAACAACAACAGACTGTTTAGACGCGGAATGATTGCAAGTGTTGTAGAGCAGTGGAATGTTCTGAAATACACTACTTGTATTGATCTTTTATGAGACATTTAGGACAAGAAAGCTTAGTTCAGATTAGAAGGCAACAAAAGAGGCAATCTCTCTTTAAATGAAGGAGGAGTGGCGTAGCTAATGGAACAAAGAGTGCTTTCATATTTCTGCTCTTTAGAGTGGGTGTAGCGGTTTAGATAACACTTATGGTGTCGCGGGCTTGTTGATATAGTGATACTTGAATTTCTGCAGATTGCTTATGCCATGTTTTTCAGCCAAACTGGAGATCCATCCATTAGTATGACTTTTCATTAGGAGGACTTCTTTTATAATAAAGACTATTTCTGTTGTCAGGTACAGATCTTTCATAATCAGCTGAAATTACTGTAAAGCAGTTTTCATCCCCATCTTCACATTCACACCTGTTTGTAAATTATAGTCCACTCAAAGGGGTTCAAAGTGAGTGATACTTTCTTTAAAAAAAATTGGTTGCACCTTTTTAATTCTTTGAAGTTAATCACTAACCAGAGTTTGCGTGGCAAAGTATTTTGTTCCCTGGTATTCCTGCATGGGTCCATGGAATGTATGTATTGTTGCATCTGTCATGTGTAAATACTTCTGTGTGTGCGTGCTTGAAGACCTGAAGCATAAGAACAACTCACACAAAAATGTATACTTGGCAGTAGTGTAGCTGTGCCCAATATATTGGTTTCCAAACACACTCCTAACAATCCCAAGGCTGCTAGAAGTAAGTTTAGGTAAAGATCTTGTATGTGACTTTTCCTTTACATTGTTGTGAGCCATCCCGGAACACTTTTGTTGTGACATACTTAGTTTCGCTGAATATATGCTTTTATTTTATACTCTACAGAGATAAGTAAAGATTTCAGTTCAAATGTAATGGGAGATTTTGGATTCCATGCATGAATTGCAACAAATCCTCAAGGTTGTGTGCTCCCTGTCCTCTTCTCTCTCATGAGCAAGATGTGGAAATCAAATATTTTTGTGTTTAAACAAGCTACACTTTTGTCCTCTCTGTCCATCCTATGTCACTTAGTTCAAAGCAAGATTGATGATTTGTTCACTGTTGAGAATCTAAGCAGACCGCAGTTCCCTAAGTAAGGAGATATGCTTAGTGGAAGTGGTTATTTCTGATCTCTCATGACGCAAAGGGAAAGCAAGACAAGTGTGTTAGTTGCAGGCACACCATATGGCAAGCATGTTATAGGAAACAATGGTTTCATGTTATTGGGAAACCAACCCTTAATCTGCTTGCCTGACCCCTGTTTAGCTGCGTCCACTGGGGTTTCCCGTAACTCTTATTTCTAAATTACTGATTGATGGTAAGATGTCAGATTCCCAGCTCAGGTCTTTCTGCATCACTGAGCTAGGAACTGGTTACATTAGTGGAGAAATTTTTGGGAGGGGGAATCACCCCAATCTCATTCAGCCTTGAGAGTGAAGGAATCTGCCCCCCTCATGCTCAAATAGTGCTACAGTTTTCTTTGATCCAGTTGAACTGTATGCAGTGGTTCATGTACTAACAAACAAAAAATAGGCCACAGTAAATTGATGTTGGCTGTAGTGAAATTGGTAGTTGAACATATAATGGGTTATAAAAACATGTTAAAAAGATATGGAAAATATGAACAGTAAATTTCTTTTCCTTCGTTTAGACACTTTCCTGGGTAATGTGTGAAAATGCTGTTGGAAAAGTAAAATCTAAAATGAGAAGTATAAAATTGCTTCTTATACTTCAGAGAAGCAGGGGAACCAACTGTGGCCATCCAGATATTTCTGGACTATAGTGTTATGTACCATCAAGTTGGCCACAACTTACACTGAACCTATGAATAAAAAACCTCCAGGAGACCCTGTTATTTACAGCCCTGCTCAAATCAGAGAACTCCCAGAATTCTTTACCATTGGCCATGCCGACTGAGTCTGATGGAAATTATAGGCTTAAAAAAAAACCCCAAAACCTGCAGAGTCAAAAATGCCCACCGTTGCTGTAGAGCTCTCTGAAGTAATATAACTTTTTCATTTGACAATGCTACAATCTCTAAAGGCAGTTTTTGTATGCTACAATCTCTAAAGGCAGTTTTTGTAATCTAAAATGGAGCATTTTAACAGTTTAAAGTTTGAGAATGATTCATTGTGCTATCTGTTTGCCAATCTGTTTTGAAAATCTGTGAGCCATGGAGGAACACATGGTGTGTTTATGATAATTTTATGTTCCTGTTATTGCTTGCTGCATGCTTTTAAATCTTACTATTGTTTTTTAACGAGAAACTAAACATGTTTTGAGCAGGTGACAATGGAGTTTTGTATATACAAGTTAACACTTAAGATAAAATCTAATCACTTAAAACCTCTGTTTTGCAGATTCCCTGCTTGTGCAGTGGTGCATCATGTTTGCTGTGTCGCTGTTGTCCTAACAGCAAGAATTCTACGGTGACTCGGCTTATTTATGCCTTCCTTCTTCTCCTCAGCACTCTTGTTGCTTGTATCATGCTGGCACCAGGAATGGAGAAGCAGCTGAAAAGGGTACTGAGAGATTTAATAATTCTGTTTGCAACTGGGTATTGATTCACTGGCTTAACATATGGCATTCAAAAAAGGCTGGAAGCAGCATTATGCTATTTCTGTTTTCCTTAAAACTAGTGAGAGGGAAGAGAGAAACTCTGTTTTATTGGGCTCATTTTTCTGTGTGCAGTCTCAATATCACAGTATCTACAGAACTTTCCTCTAGAACCATATTTAAAATGAGTAGATACTCTTCCTATCAGTTTTCTTCACTGTCCTGCTTCACAACTATACTATAGAAACTGGAGATACGATGGCAGGGACAACCCTGAATTTAGTATTCAGTGATATGTCTTTACACTTGAGGATCTTGTTTAGTTCCTTTGTAGCTGCCCTTTCAGGTTCTAGTCTTCTCCTGATTTCTTGACTTCAGTCTCCATTCTGATTAATAACTGAGCCAAGGTATGAAGAATCACAGCTGCTGGCAAGACCTGAGCATCCAATATCAGTGTTGGTCCAGAAAAATCTACAGACTGTGAGCCCTTCAAGAAAAGTATCACTCCACAAACAGATTAAGCCCCAGGTCATCTGGACATACTAAAAGCATTTCTTTCTAGTGTTTTGGATTTGCTTGCCCACATCCAGTCTATTACTGGGTTCAAGGAATAGTTCAGAACTTCTGCAGCGCTCTTAAAGTGAGATCAAACGGAGATAGAGCTGGATGTCATTTTCATGTCCACTGAACTGTCACATCCAAATATTTTCCTTAACTGTTTCTTAGATATGCTGAATGGCAGAGGGCAGTCACATAGGAATGGGGGGGGCTGTGGGGGCGCTTCGCCCTGCGTGGCAATGTTTTTGGGGCATCCCGGCTCATAGCTACACCTCCGCGTGACCTGGCCACGCCCCCACATACTGTGGCCACACCCCATGCACCATGGCTACGCAACCACGCATGGTAGTCCTGCCTCCCCTCCACACACTCCAACCTCTGCCACTGGCAGAGACGACAAGATAGATACCTGAGAGACCCCACTGGCTAATACCTAAGGAAATGAACTGGCATTGCTACCATCATCTCAAACTGTTCTGGGATGGATTGAAACTGCTGTAACACCATGGCTCCAAATCTTAGGCCTGAAAGGCAAGCTAATCCTGAAGGCTATGCTGGTCTGTGATATTAAACTGCTGAGAGGTCCAGCAGAACCATGAGGGATGTACTCCCCCATCCAGTTTCCAGCATAGATCCTTCATTAAGCCTCTGTTGGTCAGAAGAAAGGATCTAAAAGTAAATCAGAATAAATCTAAAAGTAAATAAAAATAAATAAATAAGTAGTCAGTTTCTAATCACTTAGAAAGCAATGCGGTAATCACGAGAAGTCAACATGGATTTCTCAAAAATAAGTCATGCCAGACTAATCTTATCTCTTTTTATGATAGAGTTACTAGCTTGATAGATGAAGGGAATGCAGTTCCCCATGACATTCTTGCAAAGAAGCTAGTAAAATGTGGGCTGGACAGGGCTACTGTCAGGTGGATCTGACCGTTCCCAAAGGGTGCTCACCAATGGCTGCTTTTCATTCCGGAGAGAAGTGACTAGCGGGGTGCCACAGGGTTCTGTCCTGGGCCCAGGTGCTGTTCAATATCTTCATCAACGACTTGGATGAAGGAATAGAGGGCATGCTCATCAAATTTGCAGATGACACCAAATTGGGAGGGGTTGCTAATACGCCTGAGGACAGGATCAAAATTCAAAATGACCTGGACAGATTGGAGAGCTGGGCCAAGGCTAACAAAATGAAATTCAACAGAGAGAAGTGTAAGGTCCTACACTTAGGTAGAAAAAATGGAATGCAGAAATATAGGATGGGGGACACGTGGCTGGATAGCAGTATGTGTGAAAGGGATCTAGGAGTTTTAATAGACCACAAGCTGAACATGAGTCAGCAGTGTGATGCGGCAGCCAAGAAAGCCAATGCAATTCTCGGCTGCATCAATAGGAGTATGGTGTCTAGATCGAGGGAGGTACTGGTACCACTTTACCCTGCTTTGGTTAGACCTCATCTTGAATACTGTGTCCAGTTCTGGGCACCCCAATTCAAGAAGGACATGGTCAAGCTGGAGCAGGTCCAGAGGAGGATGACCAAAATGGTGAAGGGCCTGGAAGCCATACCCTATGAGGATAGACTTAGCTGGGTATGTTTAGTCTGCAGAAGAGAAGGTTAAGAGGGGACGTGATAGCCGTGTTTAAATATTTGAAGGGATGCCATGTAGAGGAGGGAGAGGACTTGTTTTCTACTGCTCCAGAGACCAGGACAAGGAGCAATGGATTCAAGCTGCAGGAAAGGAGATTCCACCTGAACCTCAGGAAGAACTTCCTGACGGTCAGGGCTGTCTGGTAGTGGAATATGCTGCCTTGGAGTGTAGTGGAGTCTCCTTCTTTGGAGGTTTGTAAGCAGAGGCTGGATGACCATCTGTTGGGAGTGCTTTGAGGGTGTTCCTGCATGGCAGGGGGTTGGACTGGATGGCCCGTGTGGTCTCCTCCAACTCTACATTTCTATGATTCTGTGAAATCTAACCTTTCCTACAATGAAGCAGTTACCATTCCTGTCACCTACTTGACCTGTCTGCCTCTGGCTCTTTTTATTAGTCAGGATAGGTATGGGTCTAGTATGCACTTGTTAGCCTTATCTCTCCAAAAATTCTGTCCACTTCCATAGACAGCACAAACTGAAACAGATCCAGATTAACTGGACAGGCAGTTGACAAAAGTACACCTACTGGTACTGCATTAATGGCAGCACCTGTGTTGTAATAGAGTGAGTTTATCTGTAAAATATCTTTTAGAAGCATTGTAGTGGGCTACCAGTCAATCCTTTCAGTGTACTCATCCTCCAGAGGGGGAAGCTGGACAAGAAGGCTGGTTTGGTCCTGAGGCCTGTACTTGCAAATCCTACTATTCACGTATCCACGTACACTCCAGTGTTTTATGTACTTTGTTACTGCCTCATAAAACCTGCAGTCTGCCGGCCTTACTGTGGGTGAATCATTCAGTGTGTGGGCGTCAGCCCGCAAAGACTGAAGTTGCCTAGCTACTTATCAGTGCAAAAATCTTCAGCTTTCAGTTTTCGTTTTAATTTCTAAGCTGTTGAATCTGAATCTTTTGAAAGATATGTCAAAAAGCAATGAAAGCAAATTTTGACAGTTCAGTTAAAAAGCAACATTAATTTTCAGGTATTGTTATTTCCATGCTTAAAGTTTAGTTAAGGTGCCTTAAAGTTTTGTGCCACACAAAAAGTTGTACAATTTTTATATTGGTATACAAGAATAAAAAACACAGAATACCTGTTGTGTTCATGAACTTGCTCTGATTAATGTGAGTTTAATTTTTTGGTAGAGGGGAGGGAGAGCTAGAGCCCTATACCTGCAGTGTCACAATTGTTCTGAGCTGGACTTTGGTATTATAAACTGATTCATCATTGTTGTAACATAAATGTTACTGATAGTAAATGATGCATCAGGTGCTCTACCCAGAGGAGAGCATTGCAGACATTTAACCGAAGGGTTCCAGCATCTCTTTGCAGCAAGTGGTAAAATCGAGCCCCTGAAAAAGAAATTATAGCCAGGCTATTTCAATTTTTTTAATTGCTTCTGTATGCCTTTTTTGCTTATATGTGATTTTTTGTGTGGCAACCATATTATATTGAAGACTTCAGAATCTGCAGTCAGAAAACTTCTTTCATACTAGGTCTACCTATTTGTCTTGTTTCGAGTACATATTAAGACTTAGTGTAGGTATGTGGCTGCCTGTTTCATCATTTATTCATATGATTGCCTTGTAACATCTGTACAAAGAGAGATGGAAATTGTCTTAATGACCTAGAGATGTGTTATTGAGGACAAACTGAATGCTCTCTTGCTTTCTTTCTGTATTTTAATGTTAGACTTCCCTATCAGGGTTCTGATATAAGAACTGAGTTTGAGAAACTTCATTTCATCTTTGCTGCACATTTCTCTTGATAAAAACAAAAGCATATCTGGCAAGATACACTATTGATTAAAGCAGGGACATCCCTGATTTATTTAGCAGAAGTCCGAGGCCCTGAAGCAGCCAGGATCTTTTCAGAATGTTCCCCTATATGGAATGAGCTTGTATGGAAGGAAGGTGTTTGGGGTATTTCTAGGTTTAGGAGGGAGTGTTTTCTGACTTTCACCAGTAATTTCTCCTGTGCTGTTGGTTGTGTTCTAGAGTGGTTTCTATTGTGTATTGCAGTATTACAAACAGTTATTATTTAGTATTTCTTGGCTCTTTCATAAAAATGTTTTAGGCCTAAAAGGCAGGCGCCTCACCCCACATGGGCCTGTATGGAAGGAAAGTGGGGTTTCTTTGGGGGTAGGAGACCATTATGACTCTCTTTAGTAAATTCTCCCCATCTGTTGATTTTATTCAAGACTGATAGCTGTTTCATATTATTGTATAATATACAATTATTAAATATTATTTGGGGTGGCCTGCAATGAACCCCTCTACCAATCTTTAGTGCAGTACACAACACTAGACTCCTGAACAATTAAATGAATAGATTTCCTCAAACCCATTTCCCATTTCTTTCTCTCTCGGCTTCTGTCTCCCACCTTTCCTGTCCTGCTTTTTACCTACCCACTCCATCATTGTTATCCTCATCTTCGTCACCCATCCCATTTCAGTTAACACAGTTAAAGTAAGACTGGTTCGAAGAAGATTTGGCCTATTAAATACCTGATCACTAAAAGTTCAGATGCCACAGATTGCATTCGGAACCCCTGACTTGTGGTGTGCCTTCAAGTCATTTCTGACTTATGGAGACCCTATCATGGGGCTTTACTGGAAAGATTTGTTCAGAAGGGGTTTGCCCTTGCCTTCCTCTGAGACTGAGAGAGTGTGACTTGCTCAGTGTCACCCAGTGGGTTTCCATAGCTGAGCAGGGATTTGAACCCTGGTCTTTAGAGTCATAGTCCAGTGTTCAGCTGCTGCACCGTGCTGGCTATCCTGGCACTTGCATGCAAAACCGTGAGCTCCACCACTGATCTTTGTAGACCATACTTCTTGCTCGGTAGTAAGGAGGCAGAAAGGATCCAGTGAGTCAGTTGGCCAGAAAAGTGTTCTGCATGTACTCAGAGACTCTCAGATTAAGAATTCCGCACTCTTGATTCACTAACCAATCTTTGTAGGTATCCACTTATTGCTGCAATTGTGTGGTAGATCAGTGACCTAATTGAAATAAATCATTCTTTATCAGCCTTTAACAAACAAGGTATTTGAACTGCTGAGGATACAGATGAGCAACAAACTGAAGAGTTTGTTAGATGAAAACTTGCGCTTTTGGGCACTCTTCTCCACCTTGAAAGTTCCCAGACAAGTTGGACTCCCACTATCCCCAGACAATAATCTTGCTATTGGCTTTGTAGTCCATGTGGGAAAATTCTAGGCTGGAGGAGGACAACTAAGAGATTTTTTGAAGGGGCTAGTAACAAAACACACTACCCTAAGGTCATGCCATAGTTGGTATATGCCATGGTCTTTCCCCACATTAATGCTTTAATCTCAGATTAATTAATGATAATTTACTGAATTAAATGAGTTCAGTGATTGTGCCAGTAAATTAATTTTCCAATTTCTAACCTCATCAAATTAATTTTCAAAACTAACTATCCAAGATCTGGATCAGATATAAGAATCAATGGTATGGGTACCTCTTCTTTTGCCTTCTTTGACCTTGTTAGTACTTTTTGAATTTGGTTGTCTACTGATTATTTTAGGAATCTGCTAAAGCTATATGGTGATACTTAGGGTAGTTAAACTACTTAACCTGGAACACTACTGTTGATTTTGATGGAACTAGGATAAAAGAAGCTCACTGTCCTCTAGTACTCTAACCTTGCCCAGTGGAGCGTGGAGAAGATATGGAATCAATAGAGTTGGAAGAGACCACAGGGGCCATCCAATCCAGCCCCCTGCTATGCAGGAACACACATCAAAGCACTCTCAACAGATGGCCATCCGGCCTCTGTTTGAAATCCTCCAAACGAAGAGACTCCACCACACTCTGAGGCAGCATATTCCACTGGATATTGTATAATCCATATGTCTATTTATTTGTTTCTTCTTTCAGGTGCCTGGGTTTTGTGATGGTTTTGTTGACTGTGAAGTTTTGGTTGGATATAGAGCCGTTTACCGAATCAGTTTTGCCATGGCTGTGTTCTTCTGTCTCTTTGCTCTTCTTATGATACAAGTGAAAACAAGTAAAGATCCAAGGGCTGCTGTGCATAATGGGTATGCTACAAATGGTTTCTTCTTTATTCTACCTAGGGTTTATAGTCCAGATGTATGGGCGGAAAATGAACTTAAGTCGGGTATAGAAATGTTTTAACTGTTCCAGACCTAATGGTTGTGTAAATATGCCCCCATGAGGTGAAATAAAACTATAACCACTAATTTCAGCTTAAATTATGTTCAGGATGCATTTTTGCATTAGCCATAGAAGAATTTCATTAATTTGCCAGCCCACTGTGTAAGAACTGTGTGGAAAATGAATAGCTTGCTCTAACTGTTGAGATAGTGAATGGCATTCCCTTTTGAAGTTGAGTCCAGACTACATAATGAGTATAATAAAAATAGTAATAATAATAATAAAAATATTTTTGAGAACTAAATGTTATGCTACAACCTTTAAAAACCCACTTGCTTATAAATACCAACTTTGCTTGGAGTCAAATCTTTGAATGCTTATCCTATCGGTATAATAATCCAATCCTGAACCCAAAGTAAAGGGGTTTACATTCACACAGTGTGAGAACTAGACCTGTGCCCAATGTATCTGACTGCCAGGTTTTGAGTTTTCTTTATTTCAAAGAACTACAGTATAGTGCAGAATCTTTCATACATTAATTTGTCCATTTGTTTTGTTGAACAGTGTTATAGGTGTTATAGATCCTCACCTAAAACATGCTAACCTTTTTCTTTTGATTGCTGCTTAGTTTGATGGCAAATGCATGTAATTATTAAGGGCCAGTAATAAGTATATTCAAATGTAAAAGTAAACCATGGCCTGCCAATATAAGCAGAAGCAGTTATATAATAACCTTGAGATATGTGAGAACAGGACTACAAGCTAAGGAAGTATGCGTATATGGATACCATTTTTCACCTATATATGTGTTAGACAATCTTATGAGTACTTACCTTTGTTAGATTAAGAGGATTTACTACACACAAATACTTGTTGGTCTTCTGTTTTATTTCTAAAACAGATTTTGGTTCTTCAAGATAGCTGCAATTGTTGGCATCATGGTTGGAGCTTTTTACATTCCAGAAGGGCCTTTCACAACTGGTAAGGTCACATGGATAAGGAAGTAAAATCTTTTTTTTGTAATTATTATTGTAATCATGTTCAGTTGTGTGTGAATATGTGGTTTTCTTTTGTTTTTTGGTTTGTTTTTGTTTTTTTCATAGAAGGCATCCAGATGATGCCATGCTGTTGCCCTGGGGAAAGATGTTGACATTAAATCTTTACTAGAGTCAGATGATCATGTGCCACATTGTGGTGGCTTATCAACTCCTCCTGAAGTAGTCACAATTTGGGCAGCTCACATCATGATTGTATCTTAACTCCAAGGCAAGGCCAATTTAACCATGGGTTTGTTGAACTGCATGTTTAATGAGATGGAAGGAAGGATGTGGTGGCATAGGAACAAAAAGGCCTCGTCACCTGCCTATATATTCACACCTGACATCTTCTCTCTCCACAAAACAGTTTAAAAGCTCTTTGCTGCGTATTGACGATCATTAACTTTAAGGCTAATATGATGAAGCTGGAATGTCAATCTAGGATGACAGGTGGAAATCACATGGGCCTCCAGATGTGGGATTAAATCCCTTGGCAATTCCTCACAAATGGCTGTGCTGGCAAGGGTTTCTGGGACTTGCAGTCTAACAACAACAAGAGGACCACATGATACGTATCATCCTTCATCTTGGACCTGAGAAGCTTGTATTTTTTCTTAATAGCAAAAACAGAACCTTAGCTGTGAAACATAATGAGTGACCTAGCATTAGTCACCATTTGTCAACCTAACCTAGCTCACAGGATTGTGAGAGGAAGGAGGATAAAGTAAAAGTACTGCAGTGCCCCTTGATTTTTGTGAGGCTTTGGGGTGTAGAAGGCCCCCCAAAAGTCAAAGAGTGACTACCCAAGTGAGTGCTACCCCTCCTATTACCTTGCTTTTTGCCTGAGCGGGTGTGCCTTCCTTCTCCACGCTCAGGCAAAAGGGAAGCAAATGAGAGGGAGCAGCCCTATGATGGAGAAGAAATGTATGCACTTGCCCTCTCCATTCTCTTGCCTGCTGTTCAGCGCCCTACCTTCTTTCTGCTTGCCCAGGCAAAAAGCAAGTGAATGGAGGAGGAAACATTCCCCCGATTCTCCTGCCTGTCAGCCGTGTGCCCTGCCTTCTTTCTGTGCACCCTGGTGAAAGGCAAGCAAATGGAGGGGAAAATATTTCCCTCCTCCATTCTTCTGCCTGTTGCCTGTGTGTCCTGTTTTCTTTCTACACACCCTGGTGAAATGCAAGCAAGAGGTGGAGGAAAGACTTCCCCGCTCTGTTCTCCTGTGTGACGTCTGTCTGCCCTGTCTTCTTTCTGCATGCCCTGGTGAAATGCAAGTAAATGGAGGGGAAACACCTTCCCCCAATCATTCTTTTGTCTGTCGCCTTGGTGCCCTGCCTTCTTTCTTTATGCCTGAGCAAAAGGCAAGTGAATGGAGAGGGAAAGGCTTGTGCTTGTGTGTGCACCTTTCCCTTTCCTATTCACTTGCCTTTTGCTGGAGCACAGAGGAGAAAGGTAGCAGTGTACCTGGGAAAAAGGTCAGGGAATGGGAGGGGGAAAATGGGGAGAGGGAAGTGAGCGTCTTGCAAATAATCAAATTTGCAATGGTAAAACCTCTGAATGTGGAGGGAGGACTGTATATGCCAATTGTGCCTGCTTGAAAGAAGGGTGAGACAACTATGTAATAAGTAAATAATTTGGTGAGACATAATCAAAGTAGGAAGTTATTACTAAGGCATCTGCTGCAAAAGGATGCTGTGTTTCAGTGTGGACTTTATGCAAAGGGAAAATGAAATCTATACATTCTGTATAGACTGTTTGAACTCTTTGGTTTTAACTATTATAGTGCACTGTGCGATCAAGTATAACCTTTTGTTGTCTAAAGCCCAACATAGCTACCCCTCTGGAATACACAGAAATTTATTTATTTATTTATTTATTTATTTATTTATTTATTTATTTATTTATTTATGAATTAATATTTAAATTGTGAGGGGGGGATAGAGGGGGAGGAAGTTACTGGAGAGAAAATGTGTAGAGGCACATACATATTTTGTTTGCAGATTGTTTGGTGACTTTCCTCCTTGATTTAAATATATGCAGCCAGAGGCTGTCAGATTCTAGAGGCTTCTGCTTTAACTCTCTGTCCTTCTTTCTAGCATTATTTGTAATTGGTACCATGGGCGCCTTCGTCTTCATTCTCATCCAGCTGGTGTTGCTTGTTGACTTTGCTCATTCCTGGAATGAATCATGGGTTGAACGAATGGAAGAAGGAAATCCTAGGTGCTGGTACGCTGGTAAGTGGCGTTTATTTGGCAAGCAGCAAAAATGGACAAGAGGCAGGAAGCAAATTGTGTGCTGTTCGATAGAAAACTCTGGCTGAGATCTCACGTCAAGAGACGTAGCTGTATCACTGTCTTCCAGTGCTACCCTCCAGAATTCTGTCTTTGAGTACCAAAGCCATTTCGACACTATGCTGTTATAGTGCTGTTGTTCCACTTTCAACATCCTGTGGAATTCTGGGATATGTAGTTTACTGAGGCCAAAGAGCTCTCTGGCTGAAAATTCTGAATGCCCCTCCTTAAACTGCAGACCCCAGGAGTCCATGGAATGTTGAAAGTGGAATAATTGCATTGCAACAATGTAGTGCAGAAATGGCGTCACTCTCCCCTGCCGAAGCACAGCCATTTCTAAGACACTGAAGAAATGGGCAGTGAACGATGACATGTCTCTCCCTTTTTCAGTCACAGAGCATGCTGAGGTAGATGGCAGCAGAGATTGGTGCACGGTCCTTTCACAAATCTGTCTCAGTGCAGCCCACAAGTGGGAGAGGGTTGGACGTACCATTATTAACTGCCCCATTTTTGAACACTTCATAAATGACTGGGTTGTGGGGTGGGGCTGTTAGGCTTCAGAGGTATGTTTTGAGGGGCACATTTGGTCATCATGGTAGTGCAAAAACCATAAACATGAACTGGAACAATTACCGTGTCATGAGCCACGCTTTGCTGCTGCTGTGTGCCTTCAAGACATTTCCAACTTATGACAACCCTGAGGTGAATCTATCATGGGGTTTTCTTGGCAGGACTTGTTCAGAGGGGGGTTACCAGTGCCTTCCTCTGAGGCTGAGAAGGTGTGACTTGCACAAGGTCACCCACTGGATTTCCATGACCAAACAGGGGCTTGAACCCTGTTCTCTTAGAGCCATAGTCCAGTGCTCAGATCAGTACAACACACTGGCTCTCAAGCCAGGCTTATCACATTGTAATTACTGAACAGGATGCCAGCCTCTGTGTGTGATCACCTCATCAACAATAGTCACAGGCAGTTTATATACTGTAATAGAAATTGGATTGCACAGCATCTGCAGATATCATTGTTGAAACGTCACAGGAAGAAATGTTCTAGGAATTGTGTAGGATGTTGTGACAATCAGAATGAAATACTTCTTTTCATTTGAATCCTGGCTTTTAATATGGAGAAGTTGGAAAGGCAACCGTATAACCTGAATACAGTGGGCCCTCAGTATCAGCCCCCCATGGATACCAAAATTTGTGAATGCTTAAGTCCCATTGTATACAGTGGTGTAGTAGTATGGTGTCCCTTATATAAAATGGCAAAATCAAACTTTAATTTTTGTATTTTTGGGGGGGGGGGAGTATTTTCAAGCCATGGTTGGTTGAATCCGTGGATACAGAAATCCAATTCACTTACAGCTTATGCAGACGTTGTAAAGTAGAGTCCAGGATCCTCCCTACTTGAAATTAATCAATCTTACTAGAAGTGCTAAAAATCTGAGAAAAAAAGATACTTGTATAATTTAAGAGTTTCCTTTTATAATGGCGATGTCCCTTTTCTTCAGCTCTGTTGTCGTGTACTTGCTTGAACTATGCCCTGTCGTTCGTTGCCATTGTGCTCTTCTATATCTTCTACACAAAACCTGATGGTTGTATTGAAAACAAGTTTTTCATCAGCTTTAACATGATTTTGTGCATTGCTGTATCAATCACATCAATCCTTCCCAAAGTCCAGGTATGAAGATTTCTCCATGGGGTTCTTGTGTGGGGAGAGAACTGACTGACTCACTTGGGCTTATGCATTGCTAGATGACTAGTTTGTTCGGATAGGTGTAGTAATACTTTATTCAGTAAGGCTGTATAACGTACAAGACATTTCTGAATGATTTAGTGGTCACGTAATCTGCTATTTCACTGCCATTGAAATATGAATATTGGAAATCCAGTACAGTTTTTAACAGAATATGTATTCTAAAATTGTTAGCGTTCAGATGTAGCATGGCAGCAGGCATCGGATTCAGTTGTGAAGGGAAGGCAGGGAACAAAGGAAAGCAATGACTAGATAGTAGCAATTTAAGTGATTGTGGCTGGGCTAGGAATTACTAAGTAAAAGGGAAGGAGATCTGAGAATCCTGAAAAAGCCATTTTCTGCCTGTATTAAAATATATAGGATTAATATGTGTGATGTGGTAAGAGGCATGAATGAACTTGATGATACTGCTCATAAGTTCCTTAAGCTCTACTTGTTCCTTTGTTCACAGATTTGAAATTGCACTTTTTTTTACTCAGCACTAAAGATGTAGTGGAACTGAAATATTTCCACTCAAGTTTTTTTTATGTTAAACAATCGAGCAACCTGCATAGTTCGGATTAAATCACTTATTATGATACTTAAAAATGATTGTCTCAACAGGAACATCAGCCTCATTCTGGCCTTCTCCAGTCTTCTGTCATTACTCTCTACACCATGTACCTGACTTGGTCAGCCATGTCCAATGAGCCTGGTAAGCTTCCTGTATTTGACAACTGATGTGTATTCAAAATGGTAGTTGTAATGGAGATCATTGCTGAAGAATTAAAAATGGGCGTTTAGACTATTTTAAGAACTGGAGCAGGGTATGCTTCATAAAGGTTCACAATTGATAGCAAAGTATGATGTTAGTGGGTGTTCCTTAGAGAATTGCAACCTCTTTGTGCATTAATGGTGGAGAAACTAGTTTTCTTGGAAAGACATATTTGTAGATCAGAGATGGAGAAACTGTGGCTGTGCCCATGGGGTTTTTCATGTTGCTCTGACCTTTGCTTTTATCTGTGTTCACTTTTTATATTCACAGTGTAAGAGAGTATTTTAAAAGTATTTCATTTTTAACATTCTGCATAAAACTGAACTGTGCTTTGCAGGCCAGCAAGCTGTTGCATTTATCCTTCTTCTTCAGCATGCAGGCACAACATTGAACTGTGCTTTGTATGTTGTTGTGTGCTTTCAGGTCATTTCTGGCTTATGGTGACTCTAGGGCAAACCTATCAGGGTTTTCTTGGCAAGATTTGTTCAGAAGGGGATTGCCTGAGGCTGAGAGAATGTGACTTGCCCTAGATCACCCAGTAGGTTTCCAAGGTTGAAACAGGGTTCAAACCCTGTTCTCCAGAGTCATAGTCCCAGCTCTTAAACCACAGTACCACACTGAGTCTCTAACACAAATTCTAATGTGTTGTATATTTGGTGGGAAAAGGTTCAGAGTGGTAAGAATTACAGTCAGGTCTCATCCACTTTGCTTTGGCCTGATTTGCTCTGTCTTTGTCCCTTAGTGCTGCAATATAACCTTCTGAGTTCCTTCTCAAATGAGACTTTGCTCTTTAGCTTGAAAAGAGTTCCTCACCCCTATTGTTAGAGGGCAATCCTTAATATATTCCCAGGCAGCCTCATGACAATTGTTTAAAGACAGTTTTTGTTATATATGTGATCTCTGGAATTTATTTTCCAGAGCGCCATTGTAACCCAAGTCTTCTGAACATCATCAGCCAAATTGCAGCACCTACTTCCGTCCCAGTGAATGCCACCACCATACCTGTCGTTCCTACTTCTGCACCACTAAAAAGCCCACAGTGGTGGGATGCACAGAGCATTGTTGGGCTTCTTATATTTGTGCTTTGTCTCTTGTATTCCAGGTAAGACCTGAGATTGATATTAGTAAAGAACCAACTCTTATGGTTTGGAAAATGGAATCTTAAATATAAGTGTATTGAATAGATTGAAGGTCGATCTCTGTTGAAGTTATGGGAAGCTTTTTAAAGTCAGGGGTGAACAACCATATCAGGATCAGGAGCCATTTGTGTGTTCCTGGGGCTCTCCAGGATCCACATGGATTGCCGGAAGTGCTAAAAAATGCACAGAACACCCAAGAAAGTGGCCAGGAGTCCGCTTCTTATTTTGAAAAACAAGTAAACAGTGCAGAGAGGCCCTGCAGCGTATTTAAAAGGCAGATTGCCCTCTCCTTGGGTCACAAAAGGGCGGTTCTGGAAGAGTGTGTGGGGGGGAGTGAAGGCTGCAGAAATAACCTTGGCAGCCTTCACTCCCCCCCACTCTCTGCCCATGGTCACACTTGGTCCATCCTTGCTTTAAGTGAACATAAATTTCTGTAATGCATGATTGCAGAATTTCTGGAGAACAAGATTTTAAGGATAATGCAGATAAGCAAAGCTTCAAATGGTAACTGAATTCATACATTTTTCACTTTTAACAAGTGTGTCAGTGCACTGTGTGTGTGAGTGCTACTTTCGCAGACCCAAATAATTTTGGCTGGTAGAGTGAACCACCTTTGGCCTTGTTAGTCTCCACTGTTTGTAAAAATTGATGTGAAGGTTTCTTAAAAATATACTTGTTATGTTTGTAATCTGTTCTTCCTCTAAAGAACTCAAAGCAGCTTATACATGATTTCTAGCGCTCTTCTTGCCAAGCAGCTTATATGGCTAAGGCCAGTTTAGCATGGGGTGGTACACTTCCATTGTGGTAATTAAAAATGCAAGCTTAGTGTGTTGAATCCTAATAAGGCTAAACTGTCTGGTTAATTACAACTTTGCTATTCATTAAGTTGAAATTTTGAAATCTCTTTCAACTGTTTTGCAGCATCCGATCTTCTAGCTATAGCCAAGTAAACAAGCTGACCCTGTCTACAAGTGACAGTGTCATTCTGGATGAGACTCCAGGTACTGCTGGAGGTGATGCAGAAGATGGAGAACCTCGGAGGGTCTTGGACAATGAGAAGGAAGGTGTCCAGTACAGCTATACCTTCTTCCACTTCATGCTGTTTCTGGCTTCCCTGTATATCATGATGACTCTTACTAATTGGTACAGGTAAGAATGCTGCAATGGGGATTCTGATTGGAGGTTGTTATTTTGTTACTAGTACATTGTTATGTGACATCATTAGCTTGTGTGGAAGTGTGTGTCATACTAAGTAAATTCACCCTATTAAAAAATTAATAATACTTTATAAGGCCCACCTAACTGAACAGTTCACATCAGGGATGAGCACCTGTGGTTGTCTGGCTGGTTTTGGACTGCAGCTCCTATCAATGCTGGCATAGCCAATGATGAAGGATGATGGAATTTTCGGTGCAGCATATCCAGTGTCTCACTTGTCCTTCCTAGTCTAAACTGACAACCAGTGGCTCTGTACGGCTCCAGATGGCATCCTAACCCTATCCAGGGAAACAAAGGAAGTGGTTCCTGGTCCTTATGTATTACTGAAGTTTATTAATATTATTGATTGCCTTTTCTCAGTGTGCAGTGCTTCTCATGTATATTAAGAAGGGTCAGTGTTTTTTTTCCTTCTGACTGGTATGCTGAGTTTTGAAGTTGAATTGAAAGCTAGCTGCTCATAATTCATGCTTTAATATGCTGCTTCTATTTATATATCAGAACTATAATCCTTTTCTCAGCTAGGAAATCTACTGTAGCAGAGGTAATTATCAGGTTGTCATGAAAGCCCATATATATCCAGTGTTTCATGTTCATGTGATCCATGTGGTTTGAATGAAAAGGGAGGGCCTCATGCATAACCAGATCAACTTTTGGAAGAGGGCTGGTAGCATAGGCCCTGCTTCAGCAGGTGTGGTGTATTTCTTCATTATCTGTTTGCCAGGTTTTAACACAACTCACAAGGCCCCATTTGGTCCCTGCAGTTGGCCGACTTACTGCTGAAAATCTTTTCCTGGAGTGTTTTCCCTGCAAACCACTTTTGATAACCAATTCAAAGTTACAGAGGTCCCTTAAGTTCATTAGTTCTGTGTTGTTTGATAGTCTGTGTGACATTTTCCATTTCCCCATGACTTGAATAGAGGAAGAGTCTTGCTTGATCCTTGCTTACAGTTCCTTCTGTGGCTCGCTCGCCTGACTTTGTTACTATTTTCTGCCCCACCTGCCAGGGGATTTGGTCCCCTTCCCTTCTGTGAATTGTAGATCCATGACAATATTTTGCCATATTTTGTTTAGTTAAATAGATATTGGATTTTCAAAGTAATCCTGTAGACTTAGGGTGGGAATCATGCAGCCCTCCAGAAGTTGTTGGACTGCAGCTGCTAGCATTTCCAGGGCTACATGCTTCCTACTCCCACTCTAGAAAATGAAAAGAAAAGGATTTATGTATGTATATGTGTATGTATGTATGTATTTGGTTTGGGTGTTTTCTGCCAAGCATAGCAAGCTGCAGACAGAAGCTCTTTTGAGGTTCGACATAGGGCTATGTGCTTGCTATAACCAAACCACAAACTGAGGGCAGAATTTTCCCACTGGAGATACTTGAATGACATTGGAATCTGGGGCAAAGTGGCTTCACTCCAAAACTCCAGAACTTCTGATCTGCCTCGAAGTTTGTTTTTTTTTTAAATGGTTGTTTGATACACTTTGGGATTTTGCTACAAGTCTGTTTAAAATGCGTGCTGTAGGGTGGTTTCATTCTGTGACTGAGAGAGAATGATTTTACTAGAACTCCACTTTTATGCAACACACCATTTTTGTGAGGCATGTAGCAGAGTGTTGGGTGTCACAACCTGTAGGAGTCCCAAGAACCCCTAATAATGGGCATCATTCCGTATGCTTAGTATGAGCACTGGCATTCTTATTTCTGCCCAGTTCAGCCTACTACTGCTTTTTTTTAAAAAAAGAAAACAACTCAGGAGTGGTGCTTGGTTAGCCAGTTTGAGCACCACTGTTGTTGGTTTTTTTCAGCCATAGTGGACTGAACTGGGAAGAGATAAAAATGCACAAGCTAAAATTCTTGAGTTGGCTGAAAGCTGCAGCTCCTATTTGGTGATGTCTTGCAGGCCAGCCTAAAAGGAGGCTGGCTCCACCTTTTTTTCCTCCTTTGTGGGTGAACTGATCTTGTTTTTTAAGAAAGTTCCCAAGTGCAGCACAAACCTCCAGCAATTATTTATATTAAATGTGGCAGATATCATGTTGCCAGAGAGAGTTCTTATACTTATAAACTTCACCCAGTTCAGTAAAAATGGTATTAGACTAGATAATGAGAAAAGGGGGAGACACCTGAGCTTTCAAAAACGAAGCAAGCCTTTGCCTCAGATCAGAAGTCAAGTCCCAGGTCTTTCCAAATTAAAAGCATAGGCTGAGATCCTGCAGCAGACATTTAGCCATGATGTTGTGGCTGTGTTTCGTCTCAGTCTGACCTGGAAACCCAGCTGCACTGAGGGATGGAGTTTGGCAGCACTGGTGAGTAGGACACTGAAGGGTGACCCTTTCCATCAGCAAGCAGCAGTGTACTGACCCAAGGTAGAGACCTCTTTTGGCTCCTGTTACCAGTCTTTGGTACTTTTGCAGGAGGTTAGACTCATCATCCTTTAGCGCCCCGCTTACCTGTGCCACAGCACTCCATCCCTTGGTGCCGCTGGCTGGCTTTTAAGATGGGTTGGGGGCATTTTCGATGGTGACAATTAACCACAATTGTTAATATGAACAGGAAACAATTACGAGGACTTAAGTCTAACTAATAACATCATAACTAATACAATACCATCCATAGTTTCCAAAGAGATTTTTTTTCTATGTAGAGCCCTAATGCCTGATAAATAGCCACAAAATAAACAATTTGTAAGTAAAAAATAAATTATGTAATTTTATCTTTTCTTGAATTGTGCAAAAAGCGAAACAAAACTGACAGTTTTTCTTTTCTGCAGTCTTAATGAGGTTTCCAGCTGTAGCTTCATGCATTTACTACTTTTATTCGTTTTGCAGTCCTGATGCTGAAAACAAAACTCTGACAAGTAAGTGGCCGGCTGTCTGGGTGAAGATTTCCTCAAGCTGGGTCTGTCTCCTCCTTTACCTCTGGACCTTAGTGGCTCCTCTTGTCCTAACCAGTCGGGACTTCAGTTAAATGATAACTTCCCCGAAAGCATGGAAACATGAAGTTCCGCTCTGCTGAAAGCCAAATGTTCTGTATTGCTTCTTGGAGCTATGGCTCCAGCTGTCTCTCCTGCAATATACAGATGAGTAGAAAGCTGCTATAACTGATATCATGCTTGATGCAAGATTTAAAATGTGTACATCTTGATATGTTTAATTCAAAGTTGGCTTTACTATTAATCTATTACAGCCTTGCTGTTCAAAGTTTTGTAAATGCCTATAGTGTAAACACTACACACACATTACTATTATTGGAAAAAAGCTTAACTGAGCTAAAAGTAATATATTTTAAAGTTCTAATGCTTCAGTATATGGAAGTGAAAGACATACCACAAGTGGTATACATTCCGCTCCAGGAAGCGTGTCCAGTAGTGCTCTTTTTAATGGATAGAATTTGCTTTTCTCAATAGAAAACAGTGTGTTCATTGTTGTAAGTTAGAATTAGCAATTTTAGATCACTGTAGGAGACAAACTGTCCTGTTTGCCAGTTAATTTCATCATATTCAGTATGCTTTAAACAAATTATTGAAGAGTTTATTGAAGTGCTGTTTTCTAATATGACCAATGCTTGTAAAATCTAGTGCAATGGTTTGTCCATCTTGACATTTAATATTTGCACTATAAACATGTTTGTTTAAAATTATGTGTTCAGTCTTTTTTTTTAAAGTACTATATTGAGCAGCTTTGCATTTGATTCTCAACTCTCCTTTTGCCCTCCACCCTGTACTACTTAACAAAGTCTATGTTCTGTCAAGCTCCAGCAGGTGAACGTGTTAATCAGTATGCTCCTTTATGCAGTTATGTGCCTGCTTTAGTTGATATTCTTCTTAGATATCCAAGTTTTAGGGCTGAACTGCATGATTGCTTTTTATTACATAAATTAATTTTGGTAGTTGTCAGGTATTCTTTCCTGCCTTGTGGTCTCAACTTAATTACTCCCTTCCCAGCCCTCCTATTTTCTTGGAAAGGACTTGTGTCTAGTCCTTAATGTACTGTGTCTACCACTTCTTAAAGACACAATGGATGGAGTTACCAGTTTTGGATAATGTCTTAAATCACACTTATTGGTACGTTTTAACCTGAATCATACTGGTGATTTTTGCTTATCTAGCTGGGGTTATGTGAGCGTGTTTCCTTTTTCACATGTTGAGGAAGGGGGTATTTAATACCCTCTCTCACAACCTCCTGTTCCCCCAGTTGGAAGGCAGCTTCCAAGGCCTGGTATGCACTCCCCTCACCATTTAGTGGCTGGGGGAGAATAGGAGGTACCCAGGCAGTATCTGGATACAATTTTACAGCTGGCAGATGACAAGCGATATTGCTCCCTGAATCTCCAGCAACTACAAAAATACTGCAGCCTTCTGAAGCTGCCTACTGGTATGGGGAGAAAAGGGCCAAATGCAACTGCGCACATGAACCATTGCCTTTGTCCATCTAATGTAGGATCACATCCTCTGAATGTAAACTTAATGAAACGAGGGAGTGTTTTAAGGTAGAATTGTTTAATATCCACACATGCATAAAGTTACACTTAGACTAATCATTTTGTAAAGTGCAATATAAAAATAAATTCTCCAAAGGTGTATGCTTCAACCAAACACTTGAATTCTAAATACTGCAAACGGAATAACAAATTCATATGGAACAATTACGAAGCAACAAGTGAAAGCTGACTGAACAGTAGAAACAAAGCACCCCAACCACCTCTGGAAAAACTTTAAGCTTTCAAATACTGGTCTAGCCCACAGTACAAATTCAAGTATTTTATTTATAGTAGTCATGTTTATATTTCCTATGTAGGTACTATTAAAAGGCAATTTGACAATTATGGTTAGTTACCAATGTCTCTTGCTTTAAGGCCTGGTATTCCTTAAATACCTTTGCTCTGCTTGGAATGTTTTTAAAAAGATGTTTCAATACTATGAAAGAATCTTTAAACCAAAGACCCAGAGGTTGGATATGATATGTTTTCCTGTACACTTTTAAAACAACTATGTGCCTTAATTGTAAAATACCTAAGTATTTTTTTTTTGTAATCTTATCCTAACATGTGTAAGCTAATGAACATTCCCAAGAGCAGCTTCTAAAGCAGATAATACTTGAAGCGAGTTAAGACTTCTGACTTAAGCCAGAAGAGCACTGCATTTTACTGCTGAAAAGACCCTATATGACACTGGGTCTACAACCTTACAAACTGTTATGCCAGCCATGTTTGGGGAAGGTACAGGGCAGAAAAATGTAAATCTGAAACTGGTAACAGCAGAGGTTTGTTCTTGGGAATACAACTCTGAAATTCCAGCATATTTCCACCTGAGAGTATCTGCAGGAGGCTATCCACTGAAGAAAAGATAGCACAGATGTAAATTTCTATCACAGAGAGCAAATAAAATGTAACAAGCTTATCCTTTTTTCTGGCATACTAAACTTTTGCCATTCTGTACTATATGGAGGTTTCTCATTCCCAAGAGGAATAGCTTAACAGAAAAAAAAGTGAGAAGTGTGTCTACAACAGCTTTCACAGAATTTAAGAAGCAGCTGAGAAAGGCTTGTTGCTACCATTAAGGCAGCCTCAAGAGCCCAGCCTGATTTCTGCAGCTTCTGACTAGTAGAACCTCATTATAGAATGTGAGTTAATTCATAAACATCTGATTGAGAAGAGCTTTTCTTAAGCAGTACATTTCAAATACAGCCATGAAAGATTCTTCTACACAGATTATTTCTATTTATAAAAAAAGATCTATGGCAGATTAGACAAGTTGTTGCCCTTCAAATTACTGACCACAACTGCCGTTGGCCATGCACAGAGATTGAGATCTGCATCTACAACATCTCTTTATCGACAGAAAATAATACCTAGATAGAAAAGAAAGCAATGTAGTACCCCCCAGCTGTGTTAGGCCAAGATTCAATAAACACACTGGCAAAGATTAAGCCTTCATCACTGTACTTTTGTTGGGGGGTGAAGAGTATTCCTTTATCCCTGCTTCCTTCCCAGCTGCATAACATTGGGTGGAGGCTCCCGAATGCAGTTCTCTCACCCCAGCAACTGACTAGTTGTGGGGGGTGCTCCTGCATTCCTGCTGCAGCCATGTGAACCAAGCTGGTCGAGGAAGATGGAGCTAAACCAGCAGCCCTTAGTTGTTGTTGCACAGCTGGGGCAAGGAGTGTTGGGCAAGGAAGTACTAGATATCTTTGTAAGCAATACCCCTAAAGGACATACAATGGCCTAATCAAGGGTTATGCTAACATACCTCACTTGCATGGTTCTAGCCTTGGACTGCAACCATTATTCCTGACTGGGCCATGGTGACTGAGAATTCTTCAAAACATCTGTTGAGTACTAGCCATACCATCTCACATTTTCCACTTTATGCACCCTTAAAAAGCCGCCTTCTATATGTTCAGATGGCCACAGCCATGCGCCTCTCTTACAAAGCGTGAATCACATTTTCCTAAGTGTATCCATGTAGTACAATTCCATGGAGCTGTGTAAAAGATGAACAACACCTACTGTTCCTATTCAACCAATACAGTGGAGGCGTGCCGTAGGAATTAGAAACAGGTTTCATGGCCTTCTGGATAGTTACTACACCACACAACACACCTACTCAAAGAGAAACTGTACTTCAGTATAGTCCTCAAAATTGCTACAGGTTTTGGCAATATAGAGGCAGGTGGTTGTGTGATTAAAAAAAAATAAAAAATATAAGTTTGGCACTGATAATACAATGGTATGTCTTCTGAAGACCTTAGTTCATATTTACAATAAGCACCAGGTTCTGGTCTTAGTTGGCACCAAGTTAAAAACCTCCATAAATAGTTCCATCTATTTAAAAAGTGCTATAAAATCACACCATGTGAAGTGCTGACCAGCTACCATAGTAGTATGGAATAGCAGACTACATGTGCAGGGTATTCCAGCCCCCTTAAGATTTCATCCTGTAGCACTGGAGGTATGTAAAGAAAGGGGTAAAATGTTTTATCTATAACTTGAGAGTATGAAGTGGAGATGAACATTCAACTGTGAAGACAGACCATACCATAAAGATAAACCAGCAATAAAGGAAGATCTGAAACAATGATACATGGGACATTAGAGAAAAGACTTAGAGTGCCCTAGGTTACAGATGCCAAGGCCAAAACAATATTGACAAAATACTGCACAGTGTATGGAAAATGTTGCCATTTACATATCACATATTGTGCTTGTAAAACACCCTGTCTACATTTGGTTTGTACAGAGACTATTTCAAAATGCTATTTCCCAAAAATAAAAATATCTAAACAACCATCTTTCCCCTTACTAGACAGACACCTAGAACTATCTACAACAACTTCTGCCCCCTGCCCCCAAAATGTAATTTAACAAATTGGGCTACACACTGGCAGCCAAACAATTATGCAAAATTATCTCTTCCTTTCAGTTGCCCTTATCTATTTTACAAGTTCAAGTATGGGTATCAAACAGATTCACAGACTGTTTGATGCTTTCTATTATGTGGAATGCACATGTGCTTTCACTGAGCTATAGCAATAACCATGGCATCTGCCAACTATAAGATTCAAGTAAAAGCTTCCACTTTACTGGTGATACTCTCTACTGTCAACAAAATACGTTAAGTTTGTGTACGGAGGGAATGTTAGGTACAGTAATAACCAGGAAACCCTTATTACAACCAATAAAAAAAGAATGATGGTCCAAAAGGTATTTCTCAGATTTGAAGCTTATCTGACATAAAGTAAGCAGCTATCCATTTTTGTGCCCTTCTCCACAGAAAGCAGCAGTATGGCATTATGACAGGAGAGGGCAACTTCAATCCCCCCGTTTTTCATCTGCAACTCCCATAATCCCTTGTCATTGGCTATTCTACTGTTGACGGGAATAAAAAACCAAAACATCCCAGACAGTTGTCCAGCTTGGTCCAGCCCTATGATATTCCCACACTATCAGATGGTTAGCCGCTTCTGCCCCTTTCACCTTGACAGCATCCAGCTCTTTAATCCTAACCTTGTTTATTTGGAAACACATTCCATTAATTTCAAGTAATTGTGCTTAGAACCTTGATATTAGCATTATTACCTAATTAGTCAATCATTTGGGGCAATTCCTCTCAGAAAGAGGGTCTTTCGCAAAGGGCCAACAAGCTCCAAATGCACCCTTTCGCCAGACTGCCACAGAGCCCATGGCTTCTCTTTTCTAAATAAGCTTTGGTTCCAATGTAAAGTGCCTCAGCTGTCTCTACATCTGGCTACAGCTTAAGGAACAAGGCAGAATTCATAATCCCTTTAGCAGACAACAGAGTGACCTTTTGGAAGCTTTTACTGCTCTGTTAATAGCAGGAATAGAGCTGTGTTTTCAAGCTTCGCAAAGAGTCATCACATTGCTTCTCATCAATCTCCCCACTCATGAATGGGTCATGAGGTGAATAGTTATTGGGAAGAGCCAGGTGTGACACGTCATACAGGAAATCATCTTCTGAGGCAAGCAGCAGCTCATTCCAGGCAGAGATATCCAGCTTCCCTGCAGTGCCTCCGTATTCTTCCGGAAGGATCCTTGGTGAAAGGTTGCGATGGAGCGAGCTCAAATCTGACCCATGAAGAAAAAACTGAGGAAAAAAAGGGAGATGTTTTAACTCTGAAATGCAATCTACTGGCTGAGATGGTGAGGTCAGAGTGTAAGCCCTCCATGCAGGCAGCTCTATGCCTACCTTCCTCCCACACAGCAGCCAAGTCCATAGATGCACTGCAATGGCCATTAAATGACTGTGAGCAAGAAAGGGGGAAGGAGGCAACTGGGCACTGGAGACTGCCTCTCACCCCCTGGCAGTTCACTAGAGAGAAGCAGAGGAACAATGATGTTCTTCCTCTGCCTCTTTCATACGCAAACTGCCAGGAGAGGAGAAGCAGTCCCTGCTGCCTTTCCTTCCCCTCCATTATGGCAGCAGTCCCATGCTGCTTGCCACCTGCTGAGGGAGGGGTGGATGGGGCACAAAAGCCCAGAGAATAGCCTTTTGTGCCTCATTTGAAACAGAGCATACTCACACATGTCATTAATCATGATATTCATCAGATAAATATATGAATATTGGTTTCAGAAAGTCAGATAATGCTTTATCCAAATGAGCTACGTGTCTCCAAGGACTGATCCTAAAGAGTTACAAGGGCTCTCAAGCCTGTAATTCCCCACTCCCACCCACCATATCTAAAGGAATGCTTCCTTTAAACAGTTTGGTGAACTTTAAAGTAGTTATATATCCTATTTCTGAACAAAGTTGTGATCTGTAGCAGTAAACAGAAGGATTATCTATTGGGTGAAATGAGGGCTGGTTCAAGACTTGACAAATCCAGAACCTCTAAAGAAATGGTAGGATCAGGACTTCCAAAATCTTCAGATTTGCTAGCATGAGGGTCCAGAATTAGGACAGAAAGACAAAAAAGGGTTGCTGGACAGAGGCCAAAAGGCAGAGGTTGTATAACTACCTTACTCCAGCCTAACTATAGCACATCGTTCTTGGAAAAGAAAAACTGAGCCCTCCACTGAAGGTGAGAACAAGTGCAGAGAAGCAAGGAGGTCTGAAATTCATGTGTATCATCTAATTCTTACAGTACCTGTAGCCCCCATCCCCAGTGGTTAGTTTCCGAGGGTGAGGTGGACTCAGAACCATTTAGGCAATGTTGTTCAGCTTAGGAAGCAGCTCTATATATTTTTGTACATCCAGTGGATGGAGTGGGGTGGTGAAACTTAGCAGGAAATAAATTCAGAGCAGGGGTCAGAACAAGTACCCTCTCCCTTTCTTCAATGTCATAATGCTAAGCATTAGCAGTTAAAATGGCCAAGGAAATTGTCTGAAAGAAACATTGCCCACAAACAGATTTATAGACATGAGCCCCACCTTGCTGTAACCCCTAGCATGTCACTGGTACCGTTCCACACACCATCAAGATCACTCACCCGATTTGCTATTTTCTCCTTCAGGAAAGGTTTGATGATGGCAAAAATGCCCTTGAATATGCGAGGTTCATTTATGATATTGACAGCTTTTATTCGAATAGGAAAACCATCCTAAAAAGAAAAGAAGAAAGAATGCCAGTAAAGTTCATAAAGACAGGACACTTTATGAATTACTGTCAATTCTCAAAACAAGCCCATCTAATTGTAAGAAATCTCACTACTGCTACTGTCATATGAACTCATGATAGGACAGAAGCAGTTTGCTACAAACAGAAACAAAATGTGTATTCCTAAAAAATACCACAAAATTTTAGCGCAAGCCATGTTGTCCAAAAAAAGACATTCTTCTTTTAACGGGAGGAGGACACCAGAAGACAAACATGTAAAATTTAAAGTACACACTTTTACAATACAAGATGAACCTGACTGATCATAAACTGGCAGGGAGACTACTGTGAATACCTCTTGAGGGGAAGAGAGCATTGTTAGTATTTTAAGACAAAACACTGATTACAGTTGGCCCTGGGGGGGGGGGCGAATTAGGGGCACAGGACCCCTGTGAAAGTGCAAAAGAAGTGAATATCTCTAGATAGCTCAGGTGGGTGGATTTTACTCCAGAATAAACCCACCAGCTCAGATTGAGAGCCTATTCTCCCCCTCCTTCTTACTCTGGAAGAATCCAGCAAGCAGGGCATACACTCTCAAGGCTCTGCACTCACACCTCCTCAGGAATAAGTACCCTGCCATGACAGGACCACGCCACAGTCAAGAAGATTGGCTTGCCCAGAGATTGGGGTTGTACCAGTGGGGACACAGTGAATCTGGCAGCAAGGAAGGGGTACACAAGGCCAGGTTTTCCTGTGAGTCAAGCATCCCTGCACTGACCAAGCAAAACAACAGGGGCTAAGAAGGGCCAGCTTGGCTTCCCTTGAGGACACCCTGGCATGTGCTGTTGGGTTTCACTCCCAAGGACACCAAGCACTGATGGTCTATGGGAGGTGAAGGTAGTGTGCTCTGACTCCTTTACTTTTGTGAAGCAGGGCCATTTGTTTGAGTGGAGAGTTCTCTATTTTTTTCTCCCTGCTAAGGACCCATCACTCTGGCACTTGGATATTGGAAATTGGAATGCCAGGCATCCTTAGCTAGCCAGGCAGCTGTTGGTGGAAGAAGAGGTGGAAGAGGACCAGAGGTAGATTTTTAATAGGCTATGTGGCCTGATCAGAGCTGCTGAGAGGGAAGGCCCCCTGGGAAAGCCCTGAGGTGGGGCAGGGTGTGACAAACTTGTAAATAGTTAAATCCATGAAAGTTAAACCCATAAATGAGGAGGGCCAACTGCATATGGAACTTCACATGTATCAATTACAATTATGGTCAACTTTAAAAAAAATTAAGCAAATCAGAAGGAATATTTTAATGAACTGCTCCTCCTTTGTTTCCAGATGGGAAGTCATGCTGGTCTGCTGCAGCAAGAAGGGAGGAGCTGCCACTCAGTGGCAGAGAACATGCTTTGCATGCACAAGGTCCCAAGTTCAATTACTGACAGTTTCAGTCAGGCAAGAAAAGAATTGTGACTGAAATCCTGGACAGCCATTGCTGCCAGTCAGAGTTGACAGTAAGACTAATTTGATCAATGGTCTAACTCACTATGAGGCAGCCTCCTAAAAACAAAGAGTCATGATGCCTTACAGATACATTAGCATTCATGGACTAGCATCCGCTTCATCAAAGAAGAAGCCTACAAGAAGCCTCCATGAAGGCTATGGGATTTACTATTTTAATGTAATTTCTTCCTGTTCAGAATAAACTGAAGTTATATTGATTTTTTTTAGTGCTTTCTTGAATTATAAAGCCACTCTACTGAATTATTTCCATAGGATATGTAAATATGCCTAGTTAGATTTGTAAACATGAATTCTGCTCCAAGCAAAAGCCTCTCCCTAAACTTTAATTTGCAGTTAATTCACAGCTAATTGTTCACCCTGCAGCTGCCCACTCCCTCCCTGATTTAGAGTCTTGTCTGTGCCTCACTCACATCACAAGCCATTGGCAGTTGAGGTCGTAAACCTGAGAAACATACAACCTTACCAAACAATGGAGGCATAGTTCACAGTTACTAACAGCAAAGCCATACCTATACAATAGAAAGGAAAATGAAAATTTCATGTCCTGTGCATTTCAAGAGTGTATTCCTCCTGAGAGAGACACTCTGGTGAGACAACCATACAGACTTACTAGAGAGCTACCCTCTTTATTACAGAATTTTGTGTAAAAGAAAACTTCCAAGACTGCATTCAGTCCCCAAGTTTCTACCAGCAATGACACCAACCCAGCACAAATACTTGATTTCCAAATATGTAATTATCTGCTTTTGTTTTTCTTTCATGGGGCATCCCTTTCACCAGAAAATCACTCACTTTTCAACTGCAGCCTCTGCCTAGAGGAAGGTAGTTCACCATAGGCCTGGACTCTGTGAAAGTCAGCAGGGTTCTAAAAAAGGAGAATAACCTGCCCACATCCATCAATGAATGAAGTACTGGATTTGTATCAGGATGAGGAGAATGTCAGCTTCAGTAACCTTGTCTATACATTTATTGGATCTTTTGTTTCCAGTACCAAAGCCAACACCACCATGCTGCTTTCATTTAATTTTGGCTCTTAAGTTACTTTTGTTAAGCAGCCAATGGCCTCAATTCAATATCCTTTTAGTATAAAGATCTACACATGGACCTCATGCTATCCTGACCCATATATCACCCCTCCAACTAACTTTAAAGCACTGAAGCCACATCCTACAGGTATTCTGCATGAAAATGTTAGCAGGTAGGATCAGACAAGATCTGGTAGCCAGCCCCCCGCCCGTCCATAACCAGATCCACACCAATGAAATCAGTGCTGAAATCTGTGGGGGTTCACTGGAGGTTTCAGTGCTTCTGTAATCATTGTGTATCTAGCTTGCTAGGCGAGGAATTTCCTGACATTTTTCTGATCCTGTCTGTTCACGCCGAATGCCTGTATGAGACAGCCTCAGGGCTATAAAGTAAGTTGGGGGGGGGAGTCTTTGGGCTCTTTGCAGAGAAGATGGAAATGCCAAACCCCACAGTGCCAGAAAAATCAAATCTGCACATGTAAAAGTCATGTATGTGTGTGGAGGTTCCAACCTGAATTCCAGTCTATATGAGTATTAGCTTATTTCTAAACCTGCTAAAAGTTCATTAATGTGGAGGTGTGTAATCTTGGTAAAAACTGAAGGTACATCCCAGAATTTACCCTTCTTTACATACTTTCAATCTAGCACTATTATATTTTCCGATCACAGCCTTCCCATTTTTGACTTTCTGTGCGATACTGAAACCTAGAAACTTGAAAAATTTGTTTAAATGAGAAAAAGACTAGGTCAATTCACAAGTGACACATTTTCCTATTGCTGCCATCCTCTAAACTGATTTCTCAAGAGAAGCCCTGCATATTCCTCAAATGCTTTATGCTATAAAAGGAGAAAAAATTAACTGTGTATACAGAATATTTTTTTATACCAAATAGGTGTATTTGACAGTGTTCATGTCAAAATGATAATATTAGACAACTAACTGCACATTGACTTACCTGGAGTTCACTCACAGGGAGAATATAAATCAAAATTTACACAATCCAGATGAAAATAAAGGACCGGTGAAAGAAAGAAAAAAAGGAGGAGGAGAGAGCATTTCCCAGAGGAGAGAGCAGAAGGTGAGCTGGGTCTGTGACCAGGTGTTGTTTACAGGCTTGGGGGGCTGTGCTTGTTTGTTTGCTTGTTTTTGTTAAGTCTCCTTGTGCTGGCCGTGTGCTCTCCCTGAGCACACGGTCTAACTGACTAACGAGGGGGAGGAGTCAGCTAGGGGGAGGAGTCTTATTAGAAGCTCCCAACGGCGCGTGCCAGTTGAAGTCCTCTACTTCAATCCTTCAAGTTCAACCCTTGGCAATCAGCAGAGCAGACGTAGCTTATACTGCTGAATTTGAGAAAGAAAGCCCAGTTATTCTTTCTAGACCTACTCCCTGTACTACTCTCTGTAGTATCAAGGATGGAAGGTGAGGGAGCTGCCGCGGTCACCTGTAGCACTTGTGGTATGTTCCTTTTCTTGCCACAAGACGTTGTCGGGTACACTTGCAGCAATTGCAAGCTGGTGATCTTTTTGGAGGAGAAGGTTCGGCAGCTGGAGGCACGAGTTTCTAATCTTCGTCTTATTAGGAAAGGTGAGGAGTTTTGGGATAGGGAAGCGAAGACCTTCCTGAAGACCGAATGTGCGGGGGAGCTGCCAGATCAGGAAGTCAGCACGCTGGGCCAGGAAATGGATGCTTGGAGGAATGTCACACGGAAGAGTAGAAGGACCAGGAAGGAAACAGAGACTCTCAGCCTACACAATCGCTTCAAAGTTCTTGGCCTTATGAACGATGAGGAGCACCAGGAGGAGGGAACAGAATGTCAACAAGAAGGAATCCAACTTCGGCAAGAGGAACTAGATCAACACTCCCAGCCTCAACAGAATGCCCAGGCAGTCCCAGAAGAATGTGCTCATCGAGGAGCCCCGGACAAGCCTCAGAGGAGGCGAGTTCTGGTTGTTGGGGACTCCTTGCTCAGAGGAACCGAGCAGGCAATTTGCAAACCGGACAAGCTCAATCGAGAGGTCTGCTGTCTTCCTGGGGCCAAGATCAACCACAAACGGAGAGGCTAACCAGGCTGGTCAAGCCCACTGACCATAAGCCCCTCATTTTGGTTCATGTCGGAACCAATGACACTGCGAGGTGCAGCTTTTACCACATCGCAAAGGACTACGAGCTTATGGGGACAAAGCTTAAGGACCTTGGTGCGCAGGTGGTCATTTCATCTCTCCTCCCTGTTCAAGGATATGGGACACGAAGGGAAAGGGCAATAGCAGAGGTCAACAACTGGCTCCGCACATGGTGCCGCCGGAAACGGTTTGGGTTTTTGGAACACGGGCTGAATTTCCATGAACGTGGGCTTCTGGCAAGGGATGGGCTGCACCTCACGAAACTTGGCAGGAATGTTTTTGCAAACAGTCTCGCAAGGAGGATTAAGAGGTCTTTAAACTAAGTTCCGCTGCGGAGGGAGACAATATTATTCAGGGTAGGACTTGGCGAGTGCAGGGGGAAAAGGCCCAAATGATATTGGCCAAGTAGTACAAGCGTCCAATGGTGGGAGGAGTAGAAACTATAGTACAGGACTTGCAGGAAGGGCCCAGGGACTTAAGTGTCTCTACACTAACGCGCAGAGTATGGGAAACAAGCAAGATGAACTTGAACTCCTAGTACAACAAAATAAATACGATTTCATAGGCATCACTGAGACCTGGTGGGATGAGTCTCAGGATTGGAATGTAGGAATAGAGGGGTATAGCCTATTTTGTAGAAATAGACCAAACAAGAAGGAGGAGGAGCAGCCTTGTATGTCAAGGATGTTTTCACCTGTGAAGAGATCCATGACTTAAACCCAGAAAGCCAGGTCGAGAGCATCTGGGTAAGAATTAAGGGAGCGAGAAGCAATAGGGATATTCTGGTGGGGGTTTACTACAGACCTCCAACCCAGACGGAGGACCGTGATGACGCCTTCCTCAACCAAATGACTGCACATTCAAAAAGGAGAGATACAGTAATAATAGGAGATTTCAATTACCCGAATATATGTTGGCAGTCAAACTCTGCCAAGACAGCAAGGTCCAGCAAGTTTCTTGCTTGTCTTGCAGACAATTTCATGGTCCAGAATGTGGAAGAGGCGACAAGGGGATCAAATATTCTAGATCTGATCCTGACCAATAGGGATGACCTTGTTAATGAGGTAGGGGGGAGCGACCATGCCCTATTGGAATTTGGCATTCAATGGGAAGGAGAAGATAAGTGTAGCCAGACACTCTTAGATTTTAAAAAAGCAGACTTCTATAAACTTAGGGAGCTGCTGGCTGAAATTCCGTGGTCAAGAATAGTGAAAGGGAAAGTTGTTCAGGAGGCATGGGAGTTCCTTAAAAGGGAGATACTGAAGGCACAGTCTAAAACTGTGCCAATAAGGAGGAAAAATGGAAGGCATCTGAAGAAACCAGAATGGTTGACTAAAGAACTCTCAGCCGAGCTAAGTGTTAAGAGAAACATGTACAGGAAATGGAAGAAGGGGGAAACCACCGAAGAAGAATTTAAGCAAGTAGCCAGGAGATGCAGGGAGAAGGTCAGAAAGGCTAAAGCACAGAAAGAACTTAGGCTGGCCAGAGACATTAAAAACAATAAAAAAGGAAAAAGAAGGAGACGATAGGGTCACTGCGCAGAGAAGATGGTAAATTACTAACAGGGGGAAGAGAAAAGGCAGAACTACTTAACACCTTCTTTGCCTCAGTTTTATCTCAGAAGGATACAAGCACTCCACCTGGCGGTTGGGGAGCAGGGGAGGAAGCAGGGGAAATGCGGCACATAATAGGTAGAGAGGTGATATAAGAATACCTGGCCACACTGGATGAATTCAAGTCTCCAGGGTCAGATGAATTCCATCCTAGGATATTAAAAGAACTGGCAGAGGTCATTTCGGAATCGCTTGCTATAATCTTTGAGAAATCTTGGAGGACAGGAGAAGTTCCAGCAGACTGGAAGAGGGCAAATGTTGTCCCCATCTTCAAGAAGGGAAAAAAAGAGGACCCAAATAATTATCGCCCTGTCAGCCTGGCGTCAGTACCTGGAAAGATCCTGGAGCAGATCATTAAGAAGTCAGTTTCTAATCACTTAGAAAGCAATGTGGTAATCACGAGAAGTCAACATGGATTTCTCAAAAATAAGTCATGCCAGACTAATCTTCTCTCTTTTTATGATAGAGTTACTAGCTTAATAGATGAAGGGAATGCTGTGGATGTAGCATATCTCGATTTCAGTAAGGCCTTTGACAAAGTTCCCCATGACATTCTTGCAAAGAAGCTAGTAAAATGTGGGCTGGACAGGGCTACTGTCAGGTGGATCTGTAACTGGTTGACTGACCGTTCCCAAAGGGTGCTCACCAATGGCTGCTTTTCATCCTGGAGAGAAGTGACTAGCGGGGTGCCACAGGGTTCTGTCCTGGGCCCAGTGCTGTTCAATATCTTCATCAACGACTTCGATGAAGGAATAGAGGGCGTGCTCATCAAACTTGCAAATGACACCAAATTGAGAGGGGTTGCTAATACACCAGAGGACAGGATCAAAATTCAAAATGACCTGGACAGATTGGAGAGCTGGGCCATAACAAAATGAAATTCAACAAAGAGAAGTGTAAGGTCCTACACTTAGGTAGAAAAAATGGAATACAGAAATATGGAATGGGGGACACGTGGCTGGATAGCAGTACGTGTGAAAGGGATCTAGGAATCTTAATAGACCACAAGCTGAACATGAGTCAGCAGTGTGATGCGGCAGCCAAGAAAGCCAATGCAATTCTCGGTTGCATCAATAGGAATATGGTGTCTAGATCGAGGGAGGTACTGATGCCACTCTACTCTGCTTTGGTTAGACCTCATCTTGAATACTGTGTCCAGTTCTGGGCACCCCAATTCAAGAAGGACATGGTCAAGCTGGAGCAGGTCCAGAGGAGGATGACCAAAATGGTGAGGGGCCTGGAAGCCTGGAATGCCCTATGAGGATAGAGCTGGGTATGTTTAGTCTGCAGAAGAAAAGGTTAAGAGGGGACATGATAGCTATGTTTAAATATTTGAAGGGATGCCATGCAGAGGAGGGAGAGGGCTTGTTTTCTGCTGCCCCAGAGACCAGGACAAGGAGCAATGGATTCAAACTGCAGGAAAGGAGATTCCACCTGAACCTCAGGGAGAACTTCCTGACGGTCAGGGCTGTCCAGCAGTGGAATACGCTGCCTCGGAGTGTAGTGAAGTCTCCTTCTTTGGAGGTTTGTAAGCAGAGGCTGGATGGCCATCTATCGGGAGTGCTTTGAGGGTGTTCCTGCATGGCAGGGAGTTGGACTGGATGGCCCCTGTGGTCTCTTCCAACTCTACATTTCTATGATTCTATATGTCTCAATTTTTTCCAGTGATGTCCAGAAATTTCAAATGCTAAAGTTAACATTACCAACTCTTTCACTAGTACAACTGTCAAATCCCTTTCAATGAAATGTCAAGTATATCCTTTCTGTCTCTGTTCTTGAGTCCTGTTCCAGGAAACCTTCAGCGCACTTACAATTGTCTACTATTTATGCAACTTCTCTCTAACAGAACGCCATCTCCTTCACTCAACTTTTACTGAGGTGGCAAGAATCTGTTTTCCCCATAAGCAGGCTGCAACTTTACCGAATTCTGTGTGAGGAAGCTTTGTTGAATTCAATGGGAATTAATTTTGAATAGTTATGTTTAAGACTGACAGGAGCTGGCACTTATTAAATGAAGTAAGGAGCACAAATATTATCTTATTAACCTTTTTCTTGCAAAAGTAGTCTAGTTTTTGGAAGAGTCTTCCTTCAGAGATCCTGTCTTCTAGAGAAAGTATCCAGCATCTGTACCACTGAGAGACAACAAGTAGGAAGATGCAGTTGTTAACACTACACATACATTTCCCCCTCTATCAATTCAGATCTTACCTGAAGAATTCCAATCACTTTTTTGGCTATAAAGGGACCAAAATGAGACGCCTTAGATAAGCTGACTCCTTTGTAGTCTGCAAGGATTACAATTCCATTCACCTGGGTCTCCTCAGACTGTATGAGCTTTTCTAATGTTAAGTATATGGCACGAATGTTTTCAGTAATCGGGTAGTTACTTGGTGTCCACCTGTCTATGGTTGTAAGACAGAGATGGTAAATTACAAAGCTGAACAGCAAACCTACAGTACATTCCCAGACTCAATGTTCTATTTGCCTTACAGATACTAGCCATCCTTTAATCATCTCTATCATTGTTCAAACTAGTTCTTATTTACAAAAAAAGCCCCTTGCTTCAGAAAGAATAAGCCATCATATCGATATTTTCATATACTATGTTCTTGGACTTCTGAAGCCAAACGGAGGACATATCTTTGAGGAGATGAAGGCTGAGGCTCACAGCTATTTATTGCATTTGTCATGTCTCAGCCTGTCAGGCAGCCCAAGACAATATACAACAGATAAAATAATTATTGAAAACATTAAACAGAAACAGATAAAAATATTATCTAAAAATAGCCTAAAATAATTTCTTAAAAATATAAATACATGCTGGTTAATTATACAGTGGCAGGACAAGGAGGGAGTGGGGAAGAGATTAAATCTTAAGCGTGGAGGAAACCTCCAGCGTAATTTGATTAGAGAGCACATTACAGAACACAGAGCTTGTAATAGTGACCGAGACAAAAGATTGTATCAGCATCATACGAGTGATTTGTAACTGTAAGGGGGAAAAGCAGACACTTGCAAGACACAAAAGGATAAACAATTCCATCATACCTGGACGAATGCAGACAACATGCCGTCCTTCATCATCTAAGTGAGAAAGCACAGTGACAAAACCAGATTCTAAGACTGGCTTTATAGCAGATGGTTTCAAGTTTGTAAAGACCTCAGGCCAACTCCTTCGACAGCAGTGGTAGTTCACAAGAAGCTGAAGTGCTCGATCATAATCAAACTTTCTGGCTCTAAGGAACCTGAGCAAGAAAGCGTCATCTAGACAGGTTCCCAAGTTAGGATAGTCTTTGCACACCATATCTCTGAGGGCCTGAACATCTCGAAGCCGCCATTCAGGTTTTTCCTGCAGTTCTTCCCGTGCCTTGGCAATAAGTTCTGCAGACAGTGTGCACACATACTTTGGCTGATCTGGCAAGACTTCAATTCCTGATAAAGATCCCTCAGAGGGACTTCTAGTGGCACCATCACTATCTCCTGACATTGATTAATGGAAAAATCTGTAAGGAAAGACAAATAATAAAATGCTACAAACAACTATAATAGGTAAGATAGCAAGGGAGCTGGCAGCCAATCTTACAGATATGTCTTTAGAGAGCTGAAATAGAAAACATTGTTGTGCTAGGCTAAATATATCATACACATTACTTTACTTCCCAGACTCATCATAGCTGACAACAGCATTCACCATGACCACACCTGTTGATATCTACTGCCTTTTTCACTAAACTGTCTACAAATCTTTCTAGTGACAAATTGCAGAGGGAAAACGTCTATTCAGTTCTCACCTTTCCTTCTTGTGACAGGAAATGATAAACTTTAATCAGTTATCACCTAACTGTGCAAGATGTACACAGAACATTCTCTACCAGCTCCTGACTGGAGGAACATTAGTGTCTCTTCCTCATACAAAGAAGTAAAAGTAAGGAGATTTCACTTATATTTTATCTTCAACTGGACATTCACGTTGAGAAACTAGCTTTATCATGGTCTGTGGTAGGCTGTGTAGAAGCCACTGTTCTTACTGTTTCTCTGCTTGCTTTTTTCTCAGATTCCTTCTCCCTTTCATTTCAACAATCTCTCACCAGAAATTGCCTGACCAACTGGGAACAAAGGAAAACAGCCTGAACTCTTTCTCATCAGCATCTGGGTATGTTATCTGGCAGTTTATCATCTGTGTGTTTCTATGGATCCCTTCACTCCACTAAAACAGAGGGTTACTAAACAGCGGCGCAGCTCTGAAAGGAGCAGAACACACAACCTGCTTTAAACCCACTACTACTGATTCAATCTGGCCATAACAATTAGTTTGAAAGATTCTTTAGCCAGCTTTGAGTCAGGACAATGTCCTATGCTTTGAACAACATAATTATAGCTCGGGTTATGACAGCATACTGTTTACCTGAAGTTATTTACAATTTATACTGTGTAAACAAAATTCCATTCTGACTATAGCAGGCAACTTCCTTTTCCATTTAAAGCCACACGTACTCACATGTATCTCATATTGCTGTGTGCCTTCAGGTTGTTTCCAACTTAGGGTGATCCTAAGGTAAACATATTACGGGGTTTTCTGGGGCTGAGAATGTGGATGCACCCAAGGTCATCCAATGAGTTTCCACGGCTGAGCAGGAATTCAACCCTGGTCTCCAAAATTGTAGCCTGATGCCCAAACGACTACACTATGCTGACTGTCATCTCATATATTTATATGTATAATTTCATTTTAGATTATCTCATCAAAGGGTTTTCAAGATAGAAAGCTTCAAAAGTGGTTTATCTTCACCTTCTTCTGCATAGTACTAACAAGTGTTAGCTATGGTACCCTCACAGCTTTTGCCTCCATGAGATCCTTCACCAGTGTCACGCCCAGTACTATTGTTACCCAACAGCTATTTTTTTTAAAAAAAAGAAATCACCCTATCTACTCAACCTGTATGCTGAACTTATCATATACAAAGTTGGAGTAGATTCTGTGGAAGGAGGTGTGAAAACTGAAGGAAGGAACTCAACAATTTAAGATATGCAGATGACACCACATTACTAGCAGAAAATATAGCAAAGACTTGGAATGATTACTGGACAAACTGAAGGAAGACAGTGCAAAGCCAGGCTTACAGTTGAACATTAAGAAAACAAGTATAACGATCATAAAAGATTTATGTACCTTTAAAGCAGACAACAAAAACAGTGAGAAAGTGAAAGATTTCCTATACCTTGGCTCAGTCACTAAACAAAATGGGAACTGCAAAATCTGACGGAGGCTAAGACTTGGAAGGGCAGCTATGAAGGGACTAGACAAGATCCTGAAGCGTAAAGACATATCCTTGAATACCAAAGTCAGGATAGCTCATGCCACTGTTTTTCAGTGTCTTTGTATGATTGTGAAAGCTGGACAGTGAAGAAAGCTGATAGGAACAGAATCAACTCATCTGAAATGTGGTGCTGGAGAAGAGTTCTGTGGATATCCTGGGCTGCCAAAAAGACAAATAAATGGGTCCTAGAGCAAATCAAATCCAAACTCTCCTTAAAGCCAAGATGACTAAACTGAGACTTTGTACATATCATGAGAAGACGCGACCCATTAGAAAAAACAATAATGTCTGCAAAGGTAGAAAGCAATAGGAAAAGAGGAAGATTGCATTACAGGTAGGTAAACTCAAGAAAGGAAGCCACGGCCCTGAGTTTGCAAGACCTGAGCAGGGCTGTTGATGACAGAGAGATCTGGAGGTCTCTTATTCACAAGGTCACCATAAGTCGAAGTCAATGTGACACCAGTTAACAATAATATATTTCATATTTTATATGTGCATATATTTAACCCTTCAGGTTCGACCATGCTGATGATGCTGATCTATGTTTTACAATAGCTTTTAGTCCCATGCAATAAACTGGTACTATTACTACCGCTTCAAAAATATTTCAGTTTTTCTTATCCTAGAATGCTGTGCCATAGTTAGGCTTAAGTCCCTTGAAATAAGTAGACTATTATCAGTGAAAAACTGAGTTTTCTCATGGGTCTTTAAACACCCTCTCTGGGTTAATTTTTTTTTTAAAAAAAAACAAACTCCCTGCTTTCTACACCATGCACAATCTTACCAACCTTCAACTTTGCAGAGGACTATCAGACATGAGGGAGTACACCAGTTTAAATCAGGTCTGGGGATCCCGTGGCCTTTCTGATGCTGTGGGATTTAAATTCTCCTCAGAGGGAGGCTCTAGGGTTGCCAGACTGAAAACCGGACAAAGCTCCTATATTTTTAATAGTAGTGTAGAAGAGGACATTTCAGCAAGCGTCGCTTACCACGCCACCAGGTACCAAACCACGCTTGCTGAAATCCCTTCTCCGACACAACCGTTAGAAGTACAGGAGCCCTCCCCAGTTTTCGACCTGGCAACCCGAGGCACAGCCGTCGAGGGACGATGGGAGGTGCAGTCTGCTAATAGCCAAAAGGGCCACGCGTTCCTCATCGCTGATGGGGATCTCTTTGCCCGACGCTGCCCTGAAGTCACGTCCAGGAGCGACGGGGAGAACCAAGTCCTCGACACAGGAGCCCGACCTCAAACAGCTCGTCCGCGACACGGCAGCTGGCAACCCAAACCGGCCCTCAAACGAGGCGGCGGGAACGACTCCCTCTCCCACACTCACCCCAACTCCGGCGACACGGACAGCGAAGGAAAAATCTCCAGAGGAACCCGCCGAGACCCGGAAGCACTCCTCTGACGTTGCTGAGCTCCTGCCCCCACGGAGAGGAAAAGGGAACGGGTCCGATTGAGCATGCGTGGAACTCCCGAAGCCGCGCCTAGAAGGGGTGCCGTCTCTCTAGCGTGGGACCTGCAAGTCCGGTTCCAAATGTTTAGGTTTGAAATGTGCTGTGTTCCTGTGAAAGGCAAGGGTAGCCGAGGAGGAAAGGTTAAGAGATGGGAGGTCAATACAAGCCCGGGCAGAATTAAAGGCGCCTTTGAGGGGGGCGTGCCAGGGAGCAAGAACGGTAGGGAAATTGACTCTTGGCGAACAGATCTGTCGCTTTCCCCAACGCTAAGTGACCGCTGTAAAGATCTGAAAGACCCGCATCACCTTAAGCAACCCTTTGAACATTTCCCATGTGTTCCGTTTGGAAATGCATGCATAGCGACTGGCAACTTGTCAGGGACTTCTGCACTAGCCTGTTATAGTGCTATTATCCCACTTTCAACATCCTATGGAATCCTGGGGTTAGGCCCCTCCCTAAACTGCAAACTCCAGGATTCCGTAGGTTGTTGAACGTGGGATAATAGCACTATAAAAGGCTAGTGTGGAAATGCCTTACACAGGTTTAAGTCCAGCTTATGATTGTACGTGTCTTTTTCTTTTTGCTTCGTTGCAGAGGTCGGAATTCTTTACCTCCCCTGTACAGTGACCCAAACCTCCTTAAATTCTACATTTTCTGTGTTGCCTCCCTACGCCATGACCATTTTGTGCAGCCGTTTTCAACCTTCGCTCCTCCAGATGTTCCCAGAAGGCTCCATCAGCCTGGCCAAAGATGATGGATCCTGGGAGCTAAAGTCCCAACCAGCTAGTAGATTAATGTTTGAAAATGACTAATTTAATGGACACTGGAGATTGGGGGACAGCTGAGAAGTGGCTGGCTATGTGATTAAAGCTGGACTTACAATGATGAGGGCATCCTTTTGGACCTTCTGTGGTCCTCCAGAGGTCTTGGGTGATAGCATTGTCATTTAGATCCAGCTATAATCAAAGAGTCAGATGCTTCTCAGCCATCAACAATTCCTCACCAGGCACTAAATAAGGTTGCCAGGTGAAAGAAGGGACAGGGTTCCTGTGCGTTCAATGGTTGTGTGGAAGACGGGATTTCAGTGGGTTTTATTTGTCACGGAACCAAAGGCTGCAGATGTTCTTTCTTCTAAACCACCATTAAAGGGACAAGAGTCCTATCCCTTATTTTACTTGGCAAGCCTATCGCTAAATGACACATAGGTGACACTATGTACTTTGTGATGGAGAACTGATGAGTCAGAGGAGGAGAGAAGAAAAAAAAGAGTCAGAAATCTGTTTATAATATCATATAGAGATCCAAGTAAAGGTTTTCCGGCTCTATGGAGATAGAGCATCCCTGAAAATAAAGCAACAATATTTACTTTTCTGGTATACAGAGAACCTACTCAAGAATATTTTTCTCTCTCATAGAGAAAATTAGAGATAATTTTAGAGATAATTTTACTTATTCCCAAAATCAAAATTATAGGTTGTATCCAATTAACTTCTTTTTATTGAATGGTTTTTCTTTTCTCCTTATTTATTTGATTGATATCACACCTTTCTCCCAATATGGGACCCAAAATTGGCTTACAAGATAAATTAAAATAAAATGGTTAAAACATAATGTGGTACAACAGTTTAAAAAGCATTATACCATCAGTATAATTTAAGTATTAATATAAAACAAATAAACATTAAACATATTACATATTACATCCAAAAAAGCAGCATACTTGCTGCACATCCTTCCACCCCAACCAGCTAAAGGCTGAAAGCCTATGTAAGTAAGAATATCTTTGCCTTGTTCTGTACCTTCAAGTAATTTCTGACTTACAGTGACCTTATCATGGGATTTTCTGGAGCTGAGAGTGTGTGATGTCCCAAGGTCACTCAGTGGATTTCCATGGCCAAGCAGGGAATTGAACCCTGGTCTCCAGAGTTGTAGTCCAATGCTCTAGCCACTATATCACCCACCCACCCACCCCACAGAAAAGCAGAGAGGGGGGCAATCAAGCCCTTTCTTGGGAGGGAGTTTCCATAGCCTGGGAACAGCTGCTGAGAAGACTATCTCCCCTATCTTTACAAATAAGCCTGGAAGGGTGGTAGGATGGAGATAAAGCTGTCCTCTGAAGGTCATAAGATACACATAGGCTCATATGGGAAGATACAGGTTTTCAAATAGTTTAGATCTTAGTTCTATAGGGCTTTATAGATCATAACCAGCACTTTGAATTAACCAATGCAATTCTGGGCTGCATCAATAGGAGTGTAGTGTTTAGGTCAAGGGAAATGATAGTACCACTCTATTCTGCTTTGGCCAGACCTCACCTGAAATATTGTGTCCAGTTCTGGGCACCATAGTTCGGGAAGGATGTTGACAAGCCGAAACATGTTCAGAGGAGGGCCACCAAAATGGGAGAAAAGGCCTGGAAACCATGCCTTATGAATAGTGGCTTAGAGAACTGGGTATGTTTAGGCTTTAGAAGAGAGGGTTAAGAGGCAACATGATAACTATGTTTAAATAGTTGAAGGGATGTCATATGGAGGATGGAGCAAGCCCATTTTCTCCTGCTCCAGAGACAAGGACATAGAGCAATGGCTTCAAACTTCAGGAAAAGAGATTCCGTCTAAACATTAGGAAGAGCAGTTCAATAATTGAATATACTGCTTCAGAGTGTGGTCGAGTTTCCTTCTTTGGGGGTTTTTAAACAGAGGCTGGATACCCATCTATCAGGAATGCTTTGGTGCTATATTCTTGCATGTCAGGGGGTTGAACTCGATGGTCCTTGTGGTCTGTTCCAGCTCTATGTTTCTATGATTCTATGAATTGTTCCCAGCAACTTTTCTTGCCATTGGAACAGTTTTGAAAAAGGAGGAGGAGGAGGAAGAGGAGGAGGAGTGGGAGAAGTGATTACCTGCACCGCACCTACAGCCCCAAATCTTTTTTAGACGGTGGAAAAATTTTCTGAGCAGATGTAGGAGGAAGTATCTTCCTTGGAACAACAGAATTCAAGTTGAGCAAGTAACAGCTCACAGAATACAGAATTTTTGCCCTTTAGTTCTGTCAGAAATGTTATGCCTGTAATTGCCACTCTTTCCAATTTTATGCTTGTTGAACTTTGTAAGTATCAGAACAGTTACAACATACTTGTACATGTAGATGTGAAATTTTAATAGCTGTGCAGCTGACCTTTGCAAACAATCGAAAATGTGAGAATTTCCATCAAAATCAGAAAGGTTATAAAAAGTATAGAAACTTGTTAAGCTGGCAGCTGATCAAATGGTTCCAATGAAAATCAAACCATTATATGAATTTGGGGATCTGATCCCATTCAATATGATGAATCACCTGTCTTTAAGTGAGAAAAACATATCTGAGTGGTTGGATTGATTAAATAATTTGCGATTTCGTATAATTATGCAGTATTCTTGAATTAAAAGGTGTTTTGTATGAGGACACTTCCCTTTAAAAAAACTTGAACCGTTCTTCTGACAACTTTGTTGTAGCTAAAATTATTAAAACTATTTTTATTGTTTATTTTTTCAGTAGGGATGAGTGGTTGAAGATGAGTGATTCTTTTCGTTGCTCATCAATGCATTCTGGTCCAGCCATGCACTTCAAGCACTTCATCAGCAGAGGGAGCCAAAGACATTTTTCAAATTGAAGCAAAGTCCCCCTGCCCCATGTCTTAAATAATCCTAAACACAACTCTCTAGTAGACACATTGGATAGATTTCAGCTCATTTTCAGGCTCCTAGGTTTTGTCAGTTCATCCAAAAATTCTGAATGCGTAGAATCATAATTTCATGTTGGAAAGAAACCAAAGGCTCAAGACTATTTGTTGCTGTTGTATACCTTCAAGTCATTTCTGATTTAGGGCAATCCTAAAGCAATTTTTAAATAAAGGTTTCCCTCTTTCCATTGTTCTGTTCATTTCTGCAACCCACTGCTGTTTTTCTCTGGCCATTTCCGCACTAAACTGTTATGGTGCTATTATTCCACTTTCAACATCCTAAGGAATCCTGGGGTTTGCAGTTTAGGAGAGGCATTTAGAATTCTCAGCCAGAGAGCTCTTTGCCCTTAGTAAACTACAAACCCCAGAATTCCACAAGGTGTTGACATTGGAATAATAGCATTATAATGATGTAGTGCGGAAATGGCCTTAAAGTAACCCCTAAAATGTAATCTCAAAATGTAACTAAAAACAGCACTATTTACAATGATAGTAAGTTTGTTCCCACTTGTTATGCTATTTTTCAATTGTAATTTTAATATGTCCTTATTACTGGAAGGGGAAAAGAATCATAGTTCATTATAGGTACTACATGTTTCTTAGTGTCTGTTACTTCCAAGCTCTGTTCAACCTTACAATTTGGGGGTAACAGGTCAAAAGGATTGATGGAATGAGGGAAAATATTTTTGGAAACTTTTCCTCATGCTCCGAAAAGGAACATAGCAAAAGATGATCTTTCGCTAGTCACATATTGACTTGTTAACATTCTGAGTCAGCAGCAGCCCAGGTTCCTTAGGGTGGTACACGCTGTCCTTGTGGCCCTGTGACACTGCCCTGGAAACCAGACGGAATTCCAAACTTTTCCAAAACAGGACAGCAGCAACCAGCAGTTTCAGACTCATTTATTGACCACAAAAAGGTTTTGTGAATGCCACACGGGAACCAAGACCTGACTTGGTTGCAGCCGTGCCGCCTCCTTTTAAATAAACAGGATCTTTTACTGGGGTTTTGCTGAGTCGGCTCAGACAAACTCACAGATGTTTCGGGTTTTTCTTACAGGGTCCTATTTTATCACCGTACTGTGCTTAGAAAATAACACATAATTTCTTCAAATATCTTTGTAAATACATTTGTGTACTCATCTGTGATTTACACAGCTACCACATTTTTATCCCACCAATAAAAACATCCTATAAAAATACCTGAAGTAATTTAGCTGTTCTCTTTTCTTTCTCTTTTTTCCCATCATCAAGAGTGATTCTAAAGTCTGGAGACAGCTAAGAAACATTTCATTAAGTAATTAAAACAGTTCAAAGGTGGCATTTAATGTCCGTTAGAGTACAAAAAATTAATAATACAATTTCACAAAATTGTTGGAAGCGGTGTAAGGGTGAAAGTCACCTTGGAACATACATGGGCCTTTTATCCTAAGATTATAGATTTTTGGAACAGTGTTCTAAATAGATTAAATCAAACGACAAGGCAAATTATTTTTTTAAAAAAGAATCTTTATTAATACCGTCAATTTTTGAGAGAAAATGCAGAACTACCACATAAAGATTTGGCCTGGCATCCTATTTAAAATTTACAAGATCATAAACCATATTTACAGTCTTGTAACTTTTTGGGATTCATGTTTATGGGCATTAAAGACTAAATGTGACCCCAAAAACCTGTCTCTTAAGCTAGGTATCACATAACCAAAGGGCTTTCACAGCACTGCAGATCAGGACATAGGGAAATTATGACTAGCGCCCTCTCCGGGTTGAATAGTGTGTTGAGCAAAGCAGTCGCGGCAGGACTCCAAGCTGTCTGTCTCGATGCACCACCCTAAAACCAGGAGAGCACCGCAGTTATCATTTCCCAGCACCTCAATCTGCAGCATCTTGAAACCCCTTCAGCTGGTTATTTATGTATTTTGAAATAAACTGGAGGGGGGAAAAAAGAGATTCAATAGCCTGAGTACAGCCAAGAAACAGTTTATTAAGTTGATAGACCACTGAAATCAGTAGGCATTGAAAAACTATGTGCTTACTTTTGAGGGGCAGATGGCCTGTTAGTGTCCAGCATGGTGATTAGTGTATCTGATGATACCCACAAATCATGTATGGAGTGTGTCAATGATCCCCTTTTCAATTACCACAAGCACATACCACTAGAAGGATCAAGGGAGGTTCCACAATTGAAATCTGTGGCTGTAACAATAATCGACACCTCTTCTTGTGGATCAAAGTATCTGTGTACGGTCAGACTTATAGACCACTATCAAATCACCTCCAAGAACCAGCTCTTTACATTTCTGTACATCTGAAAGCTAGCATGGTATAGTGGTTTGAGCACTGGACTACGACTCTGGCGATCAGGGTTTGATTTCTTACTTGGCCACGGAAACCCACTGGGTGACCTCGGACGCATCACGCACGCTCAGCCTCAGAAAATCCCTTGACAGGTTTGCCTTGGGATCACCGAGGAACATTCCTTCTTGGTGGCTCTGATCAGGCAGTACAGCCCTTTAAAAACCTGCCTCTGGTCCTCCTCCTCCTCCTCCAGATGCTACCTGAACAGCTAAGGATGATTCACAGCCCAATTTCCTAGCCTCACAAACCTTCTCCCTATGCCCTCCCCCGCCCCCGAAGGAAGGAGATGGGTGATAGAGAGGAAGCATAGGGCCACCTTGCCAACTCACCTTCTTTCCCTGACATGGGCCCTTTTCACATGGCGTTTTTTAAGCGAAAGGGCCTCTTGAGCATTGCGTAAATGTGAGGAGCAGTCCACACGACGCACTCACATTTAAGCGACGCTCAAGAGCCTAACGCGGACCGCGCACACGTTTTTTTATTTTCGGCGTAAAGCCGAAAATGCTGCGCGGTCGCGCGTCGCTCCAAGGCTCCGCACGCACTTACCTGCCCTGCGGAGCCTCTGGAGCCGGGCCAGTCGCGCTTCCTGCCCCAGTGCAACCTACAGCTCCCAGGCTGCACTGCGGAAGGAAGGGGCGGGGCGTTCGCGCGACCGGCAAGCCAGCTGCGGCGATGAAGGAGCAGGGAAGTGAGCACCTTGCGCAAGAGGCTGCTCGTGCGAGCGCCGCCCCCCACCTCCGTGAACAGGTGAGGTGCGGAAAGGGCCATGGTTTGGAACCTGTGTACCCGTTCTCCCCACCATACCTTGCCTCCCCTCCCACATACACATACACACATTTTGATATTTGTGTTTTTTCCGCTTTTGCAGAAGTCCTGTGAACCTAACCATAGCAAACATGGAGGGTCAACTGTACAAGGGAAACTTTAGATCAACTATTTCTTGCTTAACCTCAAGCATATCTAGCAGACCATGGAAAATTTACTTTGGCGGAACTAAAGATCCCAGAATCTCCCAGCCAACAAGGCCAGTGGTCCGGCTGACCTGGGGATTCTGGTAGCTGTAGTACAATGCATAACTTTCCCAAGCTCTGATACCTAGGACAGTTCTGCTCTTGCTCTGCTTACCTTGCAATCTTAGCCAGGTCTCTGAGCATTCAGCAATACATGTCAATTATCTTTATTACCTGACTCTTACGTTCAGTTTAGTATGCTTTTTCTACACCCAGAACTAGTTGAAGTTGTCCCCAGGTTTGCAGCATTATTTCAAACGAGCCACGTCCCTGGGACAGTAAAAGTTTATTGCTAATGATGGAGAGAAGAAGACGAGGAGAAAAGAAAAACCCACAATAATTTTCCCAGGCTTAGAATTTGACTTACAGAGTGAAGATCATGAAATGGAAACCATGAAATATAAACCAACTTCAGCTGCCATTCATTTAAAGCACAATTTTCCCATATGTCCCAGAAAGATGTATAGCCCAGAATGGTGAACTATTCTTTATAAAGGCCTGACAAGCGAACAGAAGGAGCAAGGCAGATTTAGAAGGTTCCCCTTTTGAATTTATATCCATCATCATCACTGGTCATAAAAACTCCTTCACCCTAGCAAACTGATTTTGGTGCAACTGAAAAGAGGGGTGGCTGGAATTTCCCACCCCAGTAATCTTTCTGTAAATAGCATGCCCTCTAACCACCCAGTCTGGCAGGGATTATTGTGAGTAATCCTTTGTTCTTCTACTTTTTCAGTTGCTTTTAAAGTGTCCCAGTTGCTCTCTCCTTCTCTCTCTTGCTCCTTTGTTCTCAGTTTACCTTGAAAGTTGCAAACTGAATTCAAAGTGCAAAAATATAGTTTGCACTCAGTAAACTCAGCAGAAGGGAGAGGAGTGGAGGGGGCAGAATCTTGTCATTCCCAGTTGGTTCAGGCAGAAGAAACCTGCTTCAGCCTCTCCTGGCTTATATGTTCTTCCTCATTAATGACATCTGATGCCTTGACCACATTCTTCTCAGTTGTCATCTGTGGAATTTTAGAAGGTATGAACTAGCAGACTGTAGCAATAATGGTTTACCTATTGGTTTGCATGGCAAATGGTCATGTAGGCCTGGTGGAAGGTGGTGGGAAAGTAGTTTCAGGCCCTAACACTTCAAATGTTGGGTAATGACATTTTGGTTAAGTAATCAGAAACTGAAAAATAATCAACATTAGACACTTTCTCCCTGAGTAGGATTGCCAGGTTAAGAGCATGCCCAGGCCCTGAGATTCCAAGGCAGAACATGAAACCTATGGGAGATGTCACAGGGAGCAGGAACTGGTGATGTCAGTAAGCCTGGTACTTTAAGCATCAACCATGGCTGCTGAGAGTGTGTCATCCAAATGAAAAACACAATGGCCAGAGTGATCTTGGTTAAAAAAAAAAAAGGTGCAAGTGTAACTAGGCAATTATATTGGCATCATTCTCATTATCACTGGCACTGTACAAGGATATTGTCATTGCTCTGTGCCTTCCAGTTGTTTCTGACTTATGGCAACCCTAGGGCCAATTATCACAGGGTTGTCTGGGGCTGAGAGTGTGTGATGTGCCCAAGGTCAACCAGTGAGTTTCCATGGCAAAGTGGAAAATTGACCCCTGGTTTCCAAGATTGTACCCAGAGTCTGTATTGAACTGGAGGTGGGTTTGGAATCAGCTTTCCTCAGCTTTCCTAGTTTTCTTAACGCCTTTGCAGGCATTGCTTTTAACAACACATAGGAAATGTAGACCAGCAAAAAAACCTCTGCTCTGAACAGAAAACAGCAACTCTCCCAGCTGTCTTTCAGTACATTTGCAACTGTTGCTTTTAAGAAGAAGAACAACAACAACATGCAACATTACTACTAATGATCATCAAATATTTGGGGGCATGAGATGATGATGATGATGATGATGATGATGATGATGATGATGATGATGATAGACCAACAAAGCATCAGAGAACTTAACTAATGCATGTCTATTCTATTCCAACGGATATGATGCAGTAAGATGTGTGTAATAAACTGAAGGTGGATTCAGGGATGTAGTGCTGGCCCATGCCTTACAGAATGATAGTTTTGGCCAGCCATCTTAAACAAATCCAAAAAACAAACTGTTTGGCAGGAAGAGTCCGTTTTATTTACCTTGATATTTTATGGCCTACAGCTGTAGCATCAGAAACCAAAATGCAAGGTGTACAAAAATGCCTTGTAAAATGTGCCAAGATCACAGACAGCACTGACAGTTCTAGGGCCCAAAAGTTTCGAAAGACAAACCTACGCTTTTGAAAATTTCGCTAACCCCTATTTTTTACAGTGTGGTCATGCTATGCATTCACTGTCTGGATTCTTTTTCCAAAGGCAGCACACTCCTTGGCAATTTGCAAAGGTTGGACCCATTAAAAAAAAACTGACAAGACAACTCTATGAAGATAATTAATTTTTTGTAGTAATTTGCAGTAGTAAAGTGTTCATTATATATATATGTGTGTGTGGTGTATGTTGTTTCTCAGAAATAATTGGGCAAAATTTAGACAGTGCGCTTTGGCAAACAGCTTCTTTCCTCAAAAGTTTCATGTCACATAAATAATGGAGCTGACGATGCAGAAATTTTCGTTCGCAAAGTACATTATCTTGAAAATAGATATCACAGATAGAATCTCAGTAAAAGAAATTAGCATAACAGTGAACGTCATCAAAATATTTTTACCTAAGACACAACACAACTCTTGGCTGTGAGATAAATTAACATGACAGAACTTGCAGTTGTTGTGTGTCTTGAAGTTGTTTCTGACTTATGGCAACTCCTAAAGCTATCACAGGGTTCTCTTGGCAAGATTTGTTCAGAGGGGGTTTCCTTTGCCTTCATCTGAGGCTAGAGAGTATGACTTGCCTACAGTCACCCAACAGGTTTCTATGACTAAGTGGAGGCTCAAACCCTGATCTCCAGAGTTGTAGTCCAGTGCTCAAATACTGCACCATGCTGGCTCTTGACTGATCATTATTTAGTCATTTCGGAATCAGTTCCTCCCATTTTTTTAAAAAAAGACTAATCTAGAAAGATGTATGTTTTGTTTTTGAAATGAATTTCAAAATACGATTTCTAGCAATAGCCCAAGATTTTTAGCCACCTGAAGTCAGAGAAGTGCTACCGTTGCTGCCTCATTACCATCCTTGCCTGCCCTCTTTGCTTGCCTCACCCACTGAGCCATCCATTCCCCTCTCTTCCTCTCTCTGTTCCCGACCACCACCGTTCCTTTGCTCACCTTCCCTACTCTGCTTTCCTACTTTCACGATATATTGGCAACGATGGATTTGCACTGTTCTCCAAAACTCAGAGAAGACTTAGTTGCTGCTGCTGCTACTGCTGCCGCATGGCCGGTTTTGTTGTTGCAGTAAAACTCATGTCCGTATCTCTTAAAAACAAGAATGTAGAGATCACATGTCTTGTTTTTAAGCGAATTCATGCATCTAGGAGATGCACAGAACCAAGATTTGCCTTGAACACAGGGCATACTTTTCCTGTGCATCTTGTTGGTCACGTAGGGGATGGGGAGGGGGGATGATGGGGATAGTTCACCCCTGGCAGCAATGTTTTTGGGGCGTCCCGGCTTGTGGCCGTGCCGCTATGTGCCACGGCCATGCACTGTGGCCATGCCCCTGTGCCATAGCCCCGCCCCTTTACTGCCCCCCCTCCACGCACTCCAAGCTCTACCGCTACATCTTGTAACCATGTTAGTTCCCCCCTGCCCTGTGGAAAATTCAGCAGTTGTAGCAAAAGGAACAGATCTGGAGGTGAAGGCTCAAAGATGAACAGTGGGACACATCCTGCCCATCTCAGAGGGTCCTCTGACAGCTTTTAAGAAAGTCATCTGCATGGTAGGACACGAGGTCACCTTATTAAACCCAGTAAGACAGAGAGTTTGTCTCAGACCAGCAGAGGGCGCAATGTGGTTTCTATAAAAGGATGTAAACCTATTTGTGGGTCAGTGTGGTGTAGTAATTTGAACGGTGAACTATAATCCTGGAGAGCAAGGTTCAGTTCCCCTCTTTGCCATGGAGACCCATTGGGTGACCTTGTTTTCATCACATACTCTCAGCCCCAGAAAACCCTGTGGTAGGTTTGCCTTAGGGTTGCCATATGTCAGAAATGACTTGAAAGTACAGAACAATAAAGCTATCTGTCTGCAAGGCTGTTTTAAAAAAGGTCATCTCGTAAGCTCAAGGATCTTGAAATAAGGTATGTGATATCATGAGGACAGCAACTTGATCAAACCATAGCTTTAAGTGAAGTGGATTGCACGGGAGGATTCTAAGACATAGGTGTGTTTGTCTGGATCAGTATGCAAAGGGATGTTGTAAGTACCTTTGAGATTAACTGAAAGGAAGAAGTTTGTAGCATAAGCTTTCACAGACTTAAATCTACAAAAGCTTGTGCTACCAGCTTCTTCCTCTTGGTTACACTCTTACCCCCCTACAACCCAACAGTGCTTCATCCTGGCGGGATCCCGTCATTGCCATTGCCAGAATAGGATCAGGACATGAATGCTCCCCACTGCACCCCATTGGCCGGTGGATGGGTAGCATCAGGGACACTCTTCTTCCTTCCTCAGTATAGCATGAATGGCGAGTCCCTTTCCTCGCCTCTTCCTGCACTATACTGTGGAAGGAAGCGCTATCAAGTACTTCCGCACTTACAGCTTGCCCGCAGCCAACAGAATCATGACAGGAAGGAGCGCCATTACCAGATTTTTCTGTTAGTGGTATACAACAGGTTTACAACACGACAGGACCTGGTCAGCAATGATGTCATGTGATAGCACGCATCCCAGGCCAGGATCAACATGTTGCTGTGCCAGGATTGCAACATCATTCGGTAAGGCCTTAGTCTCAGAAGTGTTACAAGATCCCTTTGGACTATGTGGAAGACATTCTGTGCAAAGTCACGCTTAAGACAGAGCTTAGACTAACTGGTTATTTGCCATTCATTCCTTTTTCTAGTATTTAAGGTATAACTACATGACAATACTGTTGTAATGAGGGACAGCATCACTTCCTTTGAAGTAACTGTAACTTTAAAAGATATTTTCTAGAGTAGCTTTAGCATTACAAGGTAGTGGAGGAGGAATATCACACGGTTCAAAGGCTGGCGTCTGTTCTGCCTTGTGCTCTATTGTGGAGAGTAAGGTGGACTGGAAGAGAGTTTGTTTTCTGTGGAGGTCAGAGGCTTGTATCATTCAGATTTTTATAACGCAACTCTTCTAGTTCCCTATCATAAATACGATTTTTTAAAACACATCCTATGTCTATGACTGCATCTATTTACTATATTGAGCTTTAGAATACAAACTGCTGCAGCCTTCCCTATCTTGGGCCCTTTTCACATGTGGGGGGGGGGGGAACGGTGTAAAGCGACCTCTCACGGAGGTCGTCTACACCGTAGAGTGGACTGACGTGGACTACTTTTCGTAGTTTCACACCAGAATCCACTCAGGAGCGGCCGGAACTAGCCGGGCTGCGTGTTTTTTAAAAACCTCTTTTTAGAGGTTTTTAAAAAGCACGGAGCGCGCAACCCCGTGCCGCTCCGTCGCCCGGCTCTAAAGTGGATCTGCAGGCGTGCGCAAGTGCGTGCCTGCAGATCTGCCGGGGGCGGGCTTCCGGCTGGCGAGCTTCTCCGGTTGGTGGAGAGCCTCCGCCAACCGGAAGCTGCCATCTGCGACGCCGGAGGAGTGTGGAGCAGCGAGCTCGCGCTGCTCCACGCGGCGACGGACTTACCCGGCTGGAGGTAAGCTCCGTTTTTGGGCGTTTTCTCCTGTTTCCCCCCCGACATGTGAAAAGGACCTTGCATGTTCTTCCAAATTAATAATCTCCCCTATCTTTATCACACTCTATTGTCACTTGCCCTCATGTGTCCTGGTTTTCATCTGTGGAATGTTGGAGTGTTACTAAGCACTTTTTAGAAAACAGTTTTCCAAGCTTTGTTCTTAGATCAGGACTTTCAAACAAATCAGCACTGCATACACTTTTAACTGCCGTAGTATCTCCCAAAGAATCCTGGGAATTATAATATGTTAAGGCAACTGTTAGACATCTCTAGTCCTACCCTGAATAAACTGCACTTTGCAGATTACCCTGGGAAGAGGAAATGACAATTCAGCCACTAACTACAGTAGCTACGTGTAGCTATTCTCTAAAGGAATGGATGTGCTTTTTAACAGTAGTAAACCTAAATGTGACAGTACTGTGCAGTTTATAGGGCACACACCTTTGACAAAACAGAGCATTTTTTTTACACTGTGGGATTTATTGGTCTGACCTGCAATCTGCTTTTTCAACAACAACATTTATCTTTCTATGAAACATGAATTTAGACACACACTTAACATTCTTCCTGGAGATGGTTCCTTAGGAAGGAAGGAAAGTTCCCTTCTTCTACATAAGGCAGCCAAGTGCCACAAAATGGAGTGTACAACAGTGAACTCCACTCACCCTTGAAGGAATGGAACAGCCTGGCACACGGAAATGCCTGTCTCAGCATTGCCACATCTCCAGGTTGTCCCCAAAGCCTCTTCGTTTTATGACTATCAGGCCTTGGAAGAGGTGAGGGTTTTTATAGCAGTAATAGCTGTCCCCCCCCCCCCAAGGACGATATATGAGGCTATAAAATTAGCTCTCCAATACCGCTTTCTACAAAGAAGATATGTACATTCATGGGGAATGGGGGGGGATGGATATGGAAAACTCTGGAGCATTTTTAGCTAACTCGGGCAGACAAATAAAATAAAATAAAATAAAATAAAATAAAAAGGGCTGTTTGTCACACTGTGGAATGTGCTCCCAAATACCACGAGCCCAATTTAGTCGAAAGTATGCCCTTCCAGGACTCATTCAGGTGAGCTGGGAAGAAATAGTTTAGCACGTCCTTTACTTTTTCACTCAAGTGGATGTTACTTTCAAGGATTTAACTTTGTGTGGATTGTTCCTCATTTTCTGTGCAAAAAGACATATCCTTTCCGCACTAGACTGTTATAATGCTATTTTTCCACCTGTGTATAAGATATACCCCATTTATACACTGGCATATACTATGTGCTGGCGTATAAGACACACCGACATATAAGATGCACTCCATTTTCAAACAGTATTTTTTGGCAAAAAAAGTCTTACACACCAGAAAATACAGTATTCTGCTGAAATTGGATGATCATAAATAATCGATACTATCATTTGTTGTTCTTGACTTATGCAGACCCTAAAGCTAATTTATCATTGGATTTTCTTAGCAAGATTTGTTGAGTGGTGGGTTGCCTTTGCCTTTTTCTGAGACCGAGCAAGTGTGACTCACCCAAGGTCACCCATTGTTTCTCATGGCTGAGTGGGGATATACTGACCCTGGTCTCTGGAATCATAGTGCAATGCTCAAACCACTACAGCATATTTATTATGTCATTATTTTATAAACACAGTCGTGTAGGAACGGAGGGGGCACTTTGCCCCGGGCGGCAAAATTTTGGGGGCATCCTGGCTCATAGCCACGCCCCCGCATGCCCTGGCCACACTCCCACGTACTGCAGCTATGCCCCCCACACTGCGGCCATGACCCCATGCACTGTAGCCCCCCCACCCCCCACACACTCCGAGCTCCGCCACTTTATAAACAATACCACACACTATTAAAATCTCTTTCTCTATTGTTACTGTGTGCCTTCAAATCATTTCAGACTTATAGTAACCCTAAGGTTTTCTGGGGCTGAGAGTATGTGACGCACCCAAGGTCATCCAGTGGGTTTCCATGGCTAACTGGAGAATCGAACCTTGTTCTCTTGATTCATAGTCCAATGCTTGAAACACTACACCACACTGGCTGTCTCCTTTCCCTGTACACAGGGCTTTTAATGGTGTGCTGTGCTGTTTTGTTGATTTTTAATATTGTCTTTTAATGAATTTTAAATAGTCTGACTCTACAGATTGTTTAATTGTTCAAAACATGCACCCCCCCACACACAAAACTGACGTTTTTATGTGATATTTAATCTGCACTGGTTGTAATGATTTGTAATGACAGACAGACAATAGACAGACAGACAGACAGACAGGTAGGTAGCAGACCATTCTCAAATGCCTGTCAAAATAACTACAACCCCTGTCTATGCTGGCCAGGGGAGTTGAACTCCAAAAAAAATAACTTTTCCAAATTCTGGATAAATGGAAAATCCAAACCCCTCTGCAGTAACAGAGCACCAACTTTTCCTTATCAGGTACTATTGTTGTAATGTGCCTCCAGGTTGACTCAAACTCATGGTGATCCTATCCTAGGGTTTTCCTGGCAAAATTTCTTCAGAGGAAGATCATCATTGCCTTCCTCTTAGGCTGACAGAAGGCGACTTGCCCGATGTCACCCAGAGGGTTTCCCATGGCTGAACAGGGATTATGAGCTATTGTCTCCTGGAGCCTAGTCTGAAACTCAGACCACTACACCATGCTAGCTCCTCATCACAGATATGTAGCCCTAACTTATAGGATCAGGCTGAACAATAAGTCAGGGATACTTAGTCCATTACTCATTTCTCTCCCTCACTATGCTCCATCCACTGCATCTCTACCACTCCTTTCCAGTCACTGCACATGTTTCGGCATGTCTGGCTGACACACAAAGGTCTCGTGATCAGAGAAGGGGAAAAGCTATTGACAGTCTTTCCTAATCTTCAGGGTATTTCTTCACTTTTACAACCAGTAACAAATTAACTTTCACTTTATCTTTCTTTTGTGCTTCGGTGGCTCTACCCTGCCTTTGGCGTCACCCATTTAACCTGAGAGTTCTGCAGAGGATTAGGAAAGACAGAAAACTTACTTGGCTTGGATCAGCATTTCCAAAGGATAGATTCTGATTCCTGCTCTGTAAGCACAAAAGTCCTTGTAAAAGCATATCATTTATTACATTTATATTCACTTTTCTTCCAGGGAGTTGAAAAAGATTTCTAAGAGATCTTCTCATACAGGAACAGATGAAATCTGCCTAGCCCCATTAGTGCATTTAAGGCCTTTCCCTGGGTCCAGAGCTGGGAAAAGTTTCTTTTTTGGATTGGTCCCAGCTTCCCAGCATGGAAGATTTGACACCTCTGATCCAAAAAAGTATTGTTTCTAAGCTCTGATTTTATGCATACAGTCTCGATCCAGCTTTGGTGAAACAGTTCATTACAGCTGACTTTTTGACCTTTTAGCAGCACTGTGACCTTGGGTGCCTCACACACATTTAGCCCCAGAAAACACTGTAATAGATTCACCTTGGGGTCACCCAAAGTCAGAAACAACTTGAAGGCACATAGCAAGAACAACAACAATCCAATAATGTTTCACAGCTCACTCTGGGATCCAAAAAGTAGAATCAGCGAGAGCTGGGATCCCAACAATGATGAGGTATAATTAAGGGATGTGCATTCATGTATGTATCTTGAAGTCTCCTGTCAGCTTATGGTGACCCCCTTGAATTTCATAGGGTTTTCTTAGGTAAGGGATACTCAAGAGTTGTTTTTGTCACTTCCTTCCTCTGAAATATAGCTTACAGCACCTAGTATGCATTGGCAGTCTCCCATCCAAGTATTAACCAGGGTTGACCCTGCTTGGTTTCCAAGATCAGATAGTATCTGGTTCCTTTAGGGTATTTAGGCTGTAACTGACAGCTATGGTATACTGGTTTGAGCATTGGACTACGACTCTGGAGACCAGAGTTTGCTATCTTGCTGGATCATGGAAATCCACTGGGGGACCTTGTGTGTGTCACACATGCCATTTCCGCACTAGGCTGTTATAGTGCTATTATTCCGCTTTCAATATCCCATGGAATCCTGGGGTTTGCAGTTTAGGGAGGGGCCGAGCCTTCCGCCTAGTGCGGACATGGCCACAGTACGGTCACCATAAGTCGGAGATGACTTGAAGCCATACAACAACAACAAGGTTGTATAATTAAGGTGTACCAGGTCTCATGTAGCTTAGTGACTAACCTTATTTCCACACTAGACTGTTATAGCGCTATTATTCCACTTTCAAAGTCCTATGGAATCCTGGGGTTTGCAGTTTAGGGAGGGCCCTTTGAGGCTCCTCCCTAAACTGCAAACCCCAGGATTCCATAGGATGTTGAAAGTGAAATAATAGTGCTATAACTGTCTAGTGTGGAAATGGCCTAAGAATCTCCCTGATTCCAGTCTCTCTTGAACTCATCAGGTAGTCTTTGACAAGCTACTTAGACAAGCTACTCTCTTGCCTTGGTAAACGTTGATATCTACTCTAAGACATTTGTATTTACTGTAGTTCTGCTTTAACACCAATAGGGCAAATCATAACTGTGTCTTGGATCTCAGTGTGAGCTAGGTATGCTTACCTTCCAACATTTCACAGATGAAAACTGGGACACATGTGGCCAAGCAATATCAGAATGTGGTCAAGATGAGAAAAGTTATTAATGTTAAAGCTATTAAAGCTAGGAGAGGCTGAGGCAGCTTGCTTTTGCCCAAGCCTATTGGATAGAACAAGCTTCCATCCTCTCCTCTCCTGTTCCATTGCTGAGTTAACTGAGTGCAAACTATTTTCCACTTTCAACCAAGTTTGTAACTGAACTGAAGCAAGCTGAAGACAAAGAGGAAAAGTGGGAGCAGAAGATAGAAACTGGAACATTTAAAAACCTGGGTCTGTCCCTGTCAAATAAGAACAGATATAGGGTATGAGTAGGCAACTATCTTAATCTGGAATCAACTTTGTATATGCGCAAGCAGTATGAATAGTTCAAAGCTGCACAATAAATGCTCAGATGCCAATAAAGGTGTTGGAGATGATGGCTGTCACCCAACTACAACACTCTTTGCTCTGTGGAGTGGCTTGATGGGGACAACGGCATCTCCTTCATCAAGGTGAGAAGCAGAGTTCTGACCTCAGAGGAGAAGAACCAGACTCAGCCCCACACATCTCAACACTATCCTTGCAGAAGCCCTGCAGCCTTCTCCATTGGGAGAAGAAGAGAAGAGGGGAGATCAGAGGTCTGGGGTGGGCAGATTTGCAAAGGCCTTGGATCTGTAAGATCATGCCCCAACACAATATTTACACTAGCCCTGGAGCTGGAAATGGTAAAATAGCAAAACAAATTCTGAAAGAACAGAGGCTCCAGCAAGGCTTTGCAGGCGTCCAATGCACTTGTACTTTCCATAGGACTGTACCACTAGTTAGTTCATATATGCATTTTAATTGGCTGATTAAACTGTGTAAAGAAGAACACTAGTTCTCAAGACAGAAAAATTTTGATTTCTTTCCTTTTAGATGATGTACGCATAGGTTACAGCATGCCACTCTTTGTTCTGAGTTCTCTAACCAGCAGACAGTTATATTAAAAATACTTTTATGAATATTTAAAATCTGCACTTTGACTAATTGGGTGCACCCTTCTAATGAACCAGGGTCTCTACCTAAATTTTTGTGTACTCACTTTTGAAGTCACAGACTCTTGAATTTTATGACCTTGTAGTCCCAGTCATATATGTATGCAGGGGAGACTGCAAGACTGAGATGTCAGTGGGACAATGAATGTTCTGAGTTGTTAGTCTGAACTTTAAAGAAGATATTCAAGGTGCTGACTCTATTTGGATCCAACACTTAGGCCATTTCCGCACAGGGCGAGGGAATCGGCCCGTTCTGCTACTTACCGGGTCTTATGGCTCCCCGGTCCAGTCCAGGCTGCTCCGGAGCAGTGCGTGCTCGTCGCTCCGCACTGCTCTGGCCTCAAAAATGGCGGCTTCTGGTTGGTCGAGGGTCTCGACCAACCGCTGAAGCTCGCCAGCCTAAAGCCTGCCCCCGGCAGATCACAGGCTCGCATTGGTGCGAGCCTGCAAATCTGCACAAGGGAGCAGGTTTGCACTGGTGCATTCCGTGCTTTTGAAAGACTGAAAGAAACAGGTTTTTCAAAAGCACACTGGACGACCACTTGGGGTCATTCTGGAGTGGGCTGAGGTGCGGATCTACGTTAAATAGTCCATACCCAGTCCGCTCCCAGGTGCAGACGTCCTCCCTGGAGGACGGACTGCACCATTTCAAATACCCCGTGCGGAAATGGCCTTAGACAAGTTGTTAAAAATTTAAACAAAAACCTGGAACAGATTCACTGCTCCATTGACACTGTAGCAACCAGCCTCCATTTCGTGTGTGTGTATCTGTGTGTGTAGACATTACCTCAGGGCATTTTCACACTATACTGTATAGTGCTATTATTTCACTTTCACTATCCTGTGGAATCCTAGGGTTTCTAGTTTGTGGGGAGGCATTCTCAGCCAGAGAGCTTTTTGGCTTCAGTAAACTACAACCCCAAAATTCCACAGGATGCTGAAAGTGGAATAGTAGCACTATAACAGTGTAGCTAGAAATAGCCTATGTCTTCCCAATCTAAATCTAACATGCACCTTCTCACTACAGTGGCTCACAATCTGAGCTGGAGATGGTAAATGTGTGCAACATACAAAATTACAGATCCCTAATTTTAACATGGACTGATCTGAGTTGGTTTACTGCTTTTACATTCGAAATAACATCCATTTGTAAAAGGTTAGAAAATATTTTTGTATTTATTTTTTTTTTGTTTGAAACACTAATAAAGCAATATAGCTCTGTTTCCACTGGAAGGCAGTTTTCAACAAAAATTAATTTACCATACTGGGAGATTTTGGGTGTGTAGTTAAGTCTACATACCAAAATACCTTCCTTCAAACTATCCCTAGACACAGAAAATGTTGGCACAGTTGGAGAAGCCCTCCTGCAGTTTGTATTATTCACATTCAATTTTGTGATTATATATAATCAATATGACTTACAGAATAATTTAGGGAAAAATGATTCAACCCATTATTGTAATAAATTACATAGTATAACACAGTCATGTTTGGCAAACATTACAATACTTTGACACTCATAGTTTACTGGCAGGTGTTTATTTTTTGCATCTGATATAAAACGTAAAAAGGACTACACCTACACAGCTGCAGTGAAATGAGCTTGACCAGTATCAACAGGTTGGTTGCTCTTAGTTAAGAATCTGGCATGAGGTCTTTTTGGCAGTGATAATGCCAGTGTCCTTGATGTTCCTACGAGGGGGCAACTTCGTGGCATTTATTTTTGGGATCATTATACATAAATATTTCCATGAGTTCTAATTCTAGTTCTTAAATGGAGGAAGATGTCACTAGCTTATTACGATGCCCTTGAAAGCAATTAGTGTCTTTCCAGATGGTCCAAGGAACAGTATGGTTCCTCAGCAGAAATATCTGAGTAGTGAACACATTCCTGTGCAATTGAGACAAAGGAAAGGCAGATATTTTTGGTCATAGCTTGGTAGCTGACAGCGTGCTTTGCATGTCAAAAGTCCCAGCTTCAGTCTCTGGCACCTCCAGTTAAAAGACCTCAGCATGAGTCCTGGGAAATAACATCTTCCTCAGACCCAATACCAATGTTCCTACTTATTAGTTTGAAAATAACATTGCATGTTCTCTGTAAGGTCACTGGTACTAATTTTCCTCCATCTAGGGAGCACAGGGTATGTTTTATTATTTATCTGCTGTGCTCTTTCTTTTGTAGAGCTTTGATAATTTGTAGTATTTATGGCACCCAAATGTTTAAAAGTAACAACATAATGAGTCCCCTCTCCTCAATCCCAATCTCTAAATTTTACTTCATAAATGAAGAAAATATGAGGTACGCAAAAATAACTTTTTGTTTAGAACTGTGAGCTCCTTTCACTTCTGGTACTTGAGGCAAAGTGCTATATTCAGGGGAGCGCACTAGAAGCGTCTATCAGAGAATTCTAAATTCCTCACCAAATTACAGATCCCAGGATTCTATAGGATGAATCCATGACAATTAAGGTGGGTATCAAGCCACTATAACTGTGTAGTGTAGATACAGGCACATTCTTAAGCTCAGCATTCTTTTAGTCTAAATAGTTATTTCTTTAAAGTAATATTTATTGTATGTTCGTTCACAGGAGATGACTGGCACAGTATGTTCTGATCAGTAACCCAGCTTGATCTTCATACATAATCTAGAACAAGGTGGGCAGAAGGCAGATTGGGATCAACTGGTAGATTTGAAGTATTTCAGTACAGTGTGACCTAGTAAGTGCTGAAGGGAAAAGTCATCTCATGGTAAATGCTGGGTCTCAAAATCATCTGGTGAATTCAGCTTTTGTTGCTCCAAAAAACCTTACTCATCAGACAGAACAATTTGACTATTGTTGTGTGATTTCTTATCCTGGGACAAAAGAAAAGCAAATCAAGAGCCCCTGATCTTCGGAACAACAAAGAGTTGGAAGGTATCCTGATCTTTTGGGTGGTTTCAACTGTCTTGCAATTTCACTATCTGATTTATCCCTTTCATGTGTCAAATAAACCAGAGCCTGATGTGAAATCTGGTGATGTTAAGTGAGGATAAAAGGTTTGTAATGTGCCGCAAACACATAGGGAGGAGCATGAGGACAAGCATGCTAATTCCATTTCTCAGATATCATCCTGGATGCCCTCCATGTTGAGGGCAAATGTTTTCATTTGGAAGCCCTCTCTATTCATGGAGGCTATCCATCTGATTCACAGACTATGGACAGAGAAAGAAGCACGTGGCAAAAAGTTGCCCTCAGCACTGGAGGTTGATGAGAATGCATGCCCTCCAACATATCACAGATGAACAATGGACGCAGAACCCTAAGCAACATCAGAGTGTGGTCAAGATGCCAAAAATTATGAGGAAGAACACACAAGCTAGGAGAGACTGCAGCAGTTTGCTTTTGCCTGAGTGAACTGGGAAGATCAAGATTCCAATCCTTCTTCTCCCCCTTTCCATTAATTTTATTGAGTGGAAACTATTTTTGCACTTTAAACTCAGTTTGCAACAATTGAAGTAAGCTGAGGACAAAAGGAGAAAGTGGAGAAGGACAGAGATACCAGGACATTTCAAAATCAGCTGAAAAATGAGATCACAGAGGTTTAACTGGGACTGTCCCTGTTAAATCAGGACAGTTGGACGATATGACAATGGCAGTAGGGATATGAACCTAGCATACTTGTCCTCACTCTTTCTACCCTCATCTGTTTTCAGAAAACCTCTTCTGAACACCTGAGTCAGCATGAATTCTGGTGAAGAGTACAACTGGCCCACAACCAAGGGTTTCTTTGGGTCCCCTTTTGGCAGCGGTGAGGCCTGAGCTGGATTTGCTGACATCAGACTGCAACCTTCTCCACACCAGTACCTTCTCCTCATTTGGTCTCTGTTAACACTCAGTATAGTAGCACCTGGAATAATTAGGAATAAAGACAAGAAACAGATGGAACTGGCACTTGGTCACTTCATTAGGATATTCACTGAAGCATATTGTTCCACCACCATCAAATTTGACTGAGCCAAGCCATTCTATCTTGGATGGAGGAGGAGGAAGAAGAAAGAACCTAAATCAGCTTAAGCAGAACACGACACCAGGAGGCATGCCTGCCAAAGAGACAGATTTAGTTCTGTTCCAGTAAAGCACATCTTACGGTCTCAAAACCATTTAACAAATTAATGAAAGACAAATGAAAGAACAAGTGTAATTCATTATGGCACCTCTACGGGCAAAGGAAACATAACTGAGTGCCAGATAATGAAGTTAACCAAGTGAAGATGAACGTTTCCATGTCCTACTTGTAGACTTCCCAGAGACTGGTCACTGTTGGAAGGAGAGAATGCTGGGCTGGATGGAATTCTATCTGATCCAGCAAGACAACGCTTTGTTCAAATATACTTTTACTTCCTCACAGACATCATTAAAGAGAATATAGGTAGAGCATCATCACATGAGAACTGTATTTGAAGAAAACACATGTTTTCCACATGTTTGCCACTGATTTTTTTTTCTTTCCTCTGTTGCTGAAGATCTGTGGAAGCATCTAAGCCTGCCTTCACTTCTGGTAGTGTTCTAAGGCAGTGGAGGAGGCAGTAAAGAGGCTGTGCTTCAACAGCAGCTGGTCCAAATTCTCTGCATTTTCTTTTGTAGGGAACATTTCCATCTAGGGACATGTAATTCAATTATGTCAAACAAGGTTTTGGGGATATTTAGAGCTGTTCCAACCAAGATGTGTCCCTTCCATTCAGAGACCTTTCAGGTTTTTCTTTAAAAGTCAGATTGGCAGAGAAATAAAAACAACATCAAAACAACATGAACAGGTAACTCAGTGGCAGTGAAGAAACAGGTGAGTCAGTGCAATTTTTGACAAAGTCATTGGCAGATCAAAAGTCTGGGATCTGGATCTAAACAGGAAAGATAAGGCTTCCAGTGAGGCTAATCTGTATGTTCCATAGCGCTCAAGTGCAGATGTTCTCCACTGCTATACCTGGAGATGTCTTCACCTTCATGCATATCTCCACAAATACTTCACCTCCAGCATGATCAAGATGAGGAGGGGGTTCTTCTCCCCCGCTCCCTGAAAGCATGGTCTTTGCAAGACTAAGTATATTCCTTCCAGTGGATGCTAGATGACCTCTTGCTTTGTGATGGTGGGTTGAGGAATTGAAGTGGGCTGTTTGGCTACAGTCGCAATGGCCCCAGGAAGCAGTTTGTATTGCTCAGCTCCTGAGCCAGCTGGTGGGGAAGGTTGTGGAGTTTCAGGAGTGGCTGTGGGGAAAAAGACTATGTTACTAAGTAAGTTATCGTACAATAGCAATCAAAGCACAGAAGCTCAAAACAAGAGAATTCCAAACACAAGGAGCTTTCAGACAACACGATGCCTGGCAACCTGTTAATGACATACAAAAGTGGAACATACACCTGTGGATGTCTCCAGTTTGGTTGTTGCACAGGTTGGTTTTCTCTTTAATGACCAATCTGCCCCCTCCCACCAACAAGATTCACAGTTTTGCTTCAACAGCTCCCTGTCCATGGCCATTCAGTAGTTGGTGGAGTGTAAGGAGAACTGGGGATGCATCTGGCTATGCTCCCTTAGCAGACACTTGGAAGATCACACCATCCATCCATCTGGATCTCCAGATGATGTTATTTTTCCACAACTGCCTATAGAGACATAGCCAGACACTCCTCTGAATCCTATTCCTCACCCCTTGCTTTCCAACAAGTATTGAAGACCCATGGAGATGCTATTGCAATGAAACTGTGAGTCCAGGGTTGGTGGTGGGAAGTGTAACATAGTTTCATCTCCTAAAATTTTATACTACACTTGGTTTTGTAGGATCTGGGTGCACCTACTTTTACTAATCAGGAAGTTCCACGGTATCGAGTGGCATTTACTCCCTAGTAAATGGGTTTAGAACTGCAACCTATGTGTTTCTGCTCTCAGCTGGGTTTGCTATGGAAATGTAAGACTTATTGTGTGGAATGAACACAAAGGGGCAGCAAACTGTTCTCAACTGTTTAAAACCTAATTGTGTTTTAATACTCCAAGCAGCCTAATTGTCTTCTAAGATTATAATTTATTGAGTTTTCATTTATTTGTTTTGAATTAAGTTCTAAGTGGCCTTGTGTCCCATTACTGAGAGTAAGGTAAGATACAAATCCAATCCAGTCCCAGTCCCTAATAAAATGTGCATGGCTGCTGCTGGCAAAACTTGCTCCTCACCCATAAATCAATGTTAAAAACAATCTTGCAAGCAGAGGTGGAGAACTTGGTGCCTTTCAGATGCCAGCAATATTTCCAGCCCAACAATATATGGGGACAGTCCTGTCCTGTAAGAATTTCCCTGGCCTACCAGTTTGTTTCTGGGCAAAATTCCATGTGTTTATGAAAACCTTTAAAGTCCTCAGAGGCTTAGACCAAAGTGGGTAAAGTGCAACACCTTGCCCAGGGCCATTTTTGTGGTTCTCCAGGCTGTTGCCATTGCCACTGTGTGCCTTCAAGTCATTTCCAACTTACAGCAACCCTAAGGCAAACCTATCACAGGATTTTCTGGGACTGAGAGTCTGTGACGAGCCCAAGATCACCCAGTCGGCTTCCATGGCTGAACAGGGAATCGAATCCTGGTCTCCAGTGTCATAGTCCAATGCACACGCCACTACTCCATGGTGGCACCCAAGGGTTAAATTTTTTTGCCCTCAAATACCCTCCAGTGCTCCTCAGGGAGCAATTAAGCTACATTTTGCCTTATGCCAATTTAGGACCATAAAAACAAAAACAAAAACAGAAAGTGAACAGGAAGCAACTTCTGCACACTCATTGGGCTAAAATGGCCCTGGGGGACCCCAAAACATGACAAAATGGCGCTCACACCCTCCTAGAGGGCATTTGTGGCTTTTTGGTAGAATTTAAAAAAGATGTTTCTGTGAAGAGGGATGAGGCCTTCCAAGTCTCCTGGAGAACTAATGCGGCCCCCAAGTCTTCTGCAATTGCTTGCTCCATCTTAGATAAAGGCAGCTGGTTCCCATGTCAGTGGGGTAATGATTCTGTTCCTGCTCTTTGTCAAAATGTAAAGAAGATGCCCAAAGTGCTGATCCTTTCGATAAATGGAGAGTTCCTTCAAAGTTCAGTCTAAAACCTGGGGCAGATTCACTGTCCCACTGACCGGGAATTGCCAGTTGGCATGAACTTTGGTCCAGGATACCTGAGGGTCTGTCTTCTCCTATAATGGCTTGTCCATGCCCTGAGATCTGATAGGAAGTCCCTTCTTTGTGTCCTGACTGTAGGGTTGGTGGAGATAAGAGAAATTTATTTTATTCATTTTAATATTTCTGTCTTACCCTCTGTTACAAGATCTCAGGGCAATGCAGACATTTCAATCAATTTAAAACAATTTAAACCTTAAAAAATAAATTAAACAGTAAGGAATAATTTCAACAGTCTAAATGAATATTTGAGAGCCAGTGTGGTGTAGTGATTTGAGCACTGGAGACTAAAGTTTGATTGCCCACTCAGCTATGGAAACCCACTGGGTGACCTTGGGCTCATGACATACTCTCAGCCTCAGAAAACCCTGCGACAGGTTCCCCTTAGGGTCACCATAAGTCAGAAACGACTTGAAGGCACACAACAACAACAAGAACAACAACAAAATAAATATTTAATAATTTAGTTAAGATACTTTTAAAGCATGTTACGTGTACAGATTTGGGCAAAGTTGTTAGACTCCAAACGCCTTTTATAAAAAGTTGTACTTTAAAACTTGGTGCCAGAATGAAGCCAGCATCAGTGCCAGCCAGGTCTCAAATGGCAGGGTGCTCCACAAACAGGGCACCACAGCAAAGATGACGCTTTGCCTTGTCCTCCCACCATCTGTTGCTCCCTCTGTTGTCTCCTTTCCTCAATTCACACTGTTGCTAGGAAGAGCCAAGCAACAAGGAAGCCAGTGTTCCCACTGCTCCAACAGAAGGGTAATGGGCACACAGCTATACGTGCTCTGTCGCCCACAGATTCAGGACACACATTCCATTCCTAGAGAACTGGATTTCATGGCAGGAATACTCACACAGCTGCCCATTGTGGATCTGAGCAGGCATTGTGTTGGCCACGATGACATTTGTCCCCAGATTCTCCTGGATCAGGTGAGGGTGCAAAGCATGGTGATGAGCATGCGGTGTGTCACTTGATGATCCTAAAATGATACAAATAGATAGATAGATATTATTCTAAGTACTGTTCAATGTTCAGTATATAAAGTGATGTACAGTTTGAAATGATCTCAGTGTCAGAAGTTACCTTGGAGGAGAGGAAAGAAGAGCTTAGATAAATCACTTTTCTCGACTACATTGGTCATGCTGGTTGGGGATTCTGGGAGATGTAGTCCAGAAAAGTAACATATCCAACCTCTGGAGGAAGATAATAAAGAGATAACAGTGGGTTACACTTCATCCCTGCCCAGGCCCAGAAAATGTTCTGCAAATCAATACTGGATATTGGAGTGTTTGACAAAATCAAGACTAAGATCATCTAATTGAGACAATGTTTAAGATTGCCTTTGATTTCAACCAGTCCATGTATCCAGGTTGAGAATCATATTCTCCCCCCATGTTTCTGTAGTGCAGTTCCCAGAATTCTTCACAATTGGTTATGTTGGTTAAGGCTGCTAGGACCTGCAGTCCAATAACATTTGGAAGGCCACTTGATTCCCACCCCAATATACATCTTGACTGGAGAAAGATATGCAAACATTTGTCTTAACTGGAGACAGAGATGCAGCAGGGCACTCAAACTGAATCTGACTGAGAGTCAAACTTAGGTGTGATGTGCTGGGTCTGAGAACTCTGGTGTCTATCAAACAGAGCGAGGAGTAAGGGATGAGTCATCTGAAGCAGAGAAGTAGCAGACAAGGCATGCTTTCTCTTCTTTTCCCACTGCTGTCTCCCTGCAGTGTCTCCTGCACTGTTTCGCAGCTTCAGATCATGTCCTCTTCCTCAGCTGATTTACAGGTGTTTGGCAGAGACACCTAATTACCTATTGCACCTGATGTCTCTGCTGAACATTTAGCATATAAATAATTCAGTTAGAACCATAGGATGCCTATCAAGAATGGAATGGGCCAATCTGAATCCTCACTCTACTGAAGAGAAAGTAATTAAATTAGATATAACAAGTTCTCTTGGGTCTCTTTCACACCACTCAGTTACAGCACTTTAACTGCTATGGCTGCATCCTATAGAATTATGGAAGGAGGCAGTTTGATGAAACACTACAATGCTCTGGCAGAGAATTCTAAATGCCTCACAAAACTACAAAACTCAGAATTCCAAAGGATGGAGCAAAGGCACTTAAAATGGTACCAAAGTGCTATAAATGTGTAGTGTGAAAGGGACCTTCATCCCATTTTTCAGTGTGAATCACTAGTGGAACCATGGAGACAGCATTACTACTTAGTACTTTTTGTTACACATTGATTGCAAATGTTGGTCTCTAAACAAAATATGGAAGTCTAACTTAAACCTTCTATAGGAGGGACAGCCAAAGTCCAAAGCCAAAAACCTGACTCAGATGTTCATTTCTTCTTGGTAGGAAGTGGAGCTGATCCTGTGCCTTGCATGTGTCCCTCAGTATACAGTCAAGGATCCTAATCCCCACTAGTAAGGAAATTCTCTGAAGAGCCCCATGGGCAATGCTCACCTCCCAACAACATCTCTTGCAGCAAGTTGTCAATCTTGGCCATGCCAAAGAGCTTGACAAACTGGATCTGTTCAATCATCTGCCAGGTAATGCTCTGGAGAGTGGGAAGAAGGAGAAGCAGCTCTCCAAAACGCCCCCGTGAATCATATTGGCGGTCATTGATGTAGTCCTCCAGGCTGACCTGAACTTGATACCTCATTCGTTTTATCTTGATGGGGTCACTCAGGCCCTTGGCATCTGGAATAAATCATAAGGAATTACATGCTGTGCCATTTCTCAAGAACAAGCCCTCAAAACAGGGTCTGCACCACTGGTGCAGAGCAATGTGGGTAGAGTCTGGTTGCACAATGTTCAGAATTCCATGATACTGAAAAGAATGGCTAAGATCCATTAGCTGGTGCTGGCAGCACAACTGCCAAAATATAACTGTACCAGTGGTCCAGGAGGTGGGGACAATGGCTTCTTCTTCTCCCTTAGGCATGCAAGGCCATCCAGAGACTTTCAAGCACAACCTAGGCCCTCAACTATTGATCGGCTGTGATGTGTGCCCAGAAACTCTCACCTGGGGCCCTTTCACACTACCCAATTATTCCACTATGATTCCACTTTAACTGACACAGAAAGACCCTATGGAATTCTGGTTTTGCAGTTTGGTGAGGCACTCAGGCACTCTGGCTGAGATTTCACTGGACAGAACCATTACATGTAAAGTACAATCACAGCACTATAACTGCATGGTGCAAAAGGGTCCCTGAAGCAAAAGTGGAAGCTGCTTCACCAGTTCCAGATGTGTAAGGGCATCCTAACAACTCATGAGTGTACTTGTGTGGTCAATCAGAAGCTGGAGAAGGGGAGAAAGCTGTAGCTCGGAGCCCCCAGCTGCTCTTGCACACCCAGAAGCAAAGGTGTTGCTCAAGGGGGAACAGCGTACCTCCTTCTGGAATGGCAACTTACACTGGTATAACCAAAGTTACCCTAGCATAAGCCACCAACTCATTTTACTTATCCTGCATTACTGAAACTTTAGTATGAATACATACTATAGAATGTGTATCACATAACCTTTGCTTTAACTCCTCTTCCAGTTGATTGCAGAAAAAACACACCCCAGCACTGCTAAAAAAAACACAGAGTAGAAAGCAATCTTGGACAACTTTCCTAGTTACTGAAAAGAAGAACTGTGCCTACCTGGATCAAAGAAGATGATGGCTTTTAAACAAGCATATTCATTGTCATCAATTTGAAGCTCCTGGAACGTCAACACCAGTTCGTCCAAGATCCGCACAGCTACGCGGCTGATCTCCAGCAACTCTGGACAGTTACGGGGGATTATGTGGTCATTTCCTGCAGGGAAATTAAGTTTTATTTAACATTTTCACTGTTTTCTAGATGCCTTATGGTTTATAATCTAGTACCTGTTATTATAATAACTGGTCCCCTCCCCACTTTCACTCACAAAACTAGTGGCAAGATACTTTTGTGGAACTGTATATTTTCTATTCAGTATGTTCACTCTTCTTCCCAGTAATAATTTTACTGCAGCAATTTTTTTTTTATTTTTATTTTTTAAATTTTATTTTATTCTGCTTGCTAGCACTGGGAGCATTGGAGGCCCACTTATACAGAACTGCTTTATTGAGGTCTTTCAGGGCTATATTTGTGGCTTGCAAACTAGAGAGACTAAACATGCCCAGGGAATGTCTTTTATTTGCCAATCAAATGTTAATCTGTCAGCTTTTCTGCTCTCAACATGGTTCAGAGGGGATGGGTGGGGGAATGAGTTTTCAACTAGCAAAAGTCCCCTCCCCACAAAAACTTCCCAGATGGGAGGGTGAAGAGCCCAGTTTTCATTGATCTGAATGTAGGCCTGTCAGTTCTGCCATTGTAATTGTCCCACTGCTAGAGCTCTGCATGTGGCTTTGCAGAAAAATGTACTTCAAGCTGAAGAACGATTATAGGTCGATACTGTTTCAGGGAGCTGAAGGCAGAAGAAAGGAACCGCCACTCATAATACCTACACTCAGGGAACTTTGGGCTCTCTAGATGTATTAGACTATGGCCTTTTCCGCACCGGGCTCTTTAAACGGTGCAGAGCGACCTCCAACGGAGGTCTTCTGCACCGTAGAGTGGACTGGGGCAGACTACTTTTTGTAGTTCCATACCTCAGTCCACTCCGGAGCGACTGGAACTGGTCGCTTGGCATGTTTTTTAAAAACCTCTTTTTAGAGGTTTTTAAAAAGCACAGAGCGCGCAACCCCGTGCCGCTCCGTCGCCCGGCTCCGGAGCAGATTTGCAGGCGTGCAAGTGCGTGCCTGCAGATCTGCCAGGGCCGGCTTCTGGCTGGAGAGCTTCTCCAGTTGGTGGAGAGCCTCCGCCAACCGGAAGCCGCCATTTAGGATGGTGGAGGAGTGCGGAGCGACAAGCTCGCACTGCTCCTCGTGACGACAGACTCGGCTGGCCGGAAAACAAAGCCGGTAAGCTCTGTTTTCGGCTGTTCCCCCTACACACACACATGCGGAAAGGGCCTATAACTCCCAGAAGCTCCAGCCATTATGGACAACAGGAATTGTATAAATTGTGCTCTAAAACATCTGAAGGGCCAATGGTTCCCCAACCCACCTTCATCTTTAGTAAAAAGGTTTTGTAAGGTTCTTGCTTCAAAAACCTGGAAAACCTATTCAACTAGGGATGATTCGAGAGGAAGAAAACAATGTCTTTCTCAACATTCATTCAGCTTTCTTACAACCACCATTTATCTCAAGCCCTATTTTCCTGTTGTCTGCTCATAGAATGTTAGGGACAATTCAAGGCCAAAAAGCTACTAAGGGTGCAATCCTGCACACAATTACTGGGGGAATAAAGCGCATGAGCAAAGTGGGACTTATTTCCAAATGAACATGTATAGCAGTCGTCTCCAACTTGGTGCCTTCAAATGAGGGGGGCCATGATTCCTACTATCCCCATACACTGGCCATGCTGATCGGGTATAATGGGAGCTATAGGCAACACACAAGGAGAGTGGCAGGTTAGGACAGGCTGATATATAGGATTGCCCTTTAAGAAATATGACCAACTATAATGTTCTTTCCTTCCAAATACCTACATGAGTTATAGCATTCCTAATGAGAAAAGACAGAAGCATCCTTGTAAATGAAGCTATTTACCTAGGAGTAAGATGTCTTTGAACACCATTGACCGTTTGGCAGCTCCTAGTAAAAGGTGTTCCCCTGCATGGGCCCGTAGCAAAGCCACCTGGAGGAATAAAGGGCAGTTATTACTGGGATGATGATGGAAAAGGCTGTAGCAAACAGGCCAAAGAGCCACCACATACCAACATAAGAGGAGCTCAACCTACCTCCTGGAAAGACTAAGCTAGTTGAGGGATTGCAATATAAGCTGTGGAATTGCCATCATTATTCACACAATATGATATTGACATGATATGATATTGACACTTCCTAAGAAAAAACAGCAAGGCCATGTGACTTTTTTGTGCACTACAGTTCCCAGAATCCCACAGACAACATGAGTGTTCCTGGTCTACCCACTCACCCCACATTACTGTCTGGGGGATTCTGCAAATTGTAATATAAAAAGTAACTTTCCCAATCTCTGAGCCTGTGTATCTTGCTTATATATTTGGGTAGCAACCCACCCCATGCACATGGAGTTATATCCACAGGACAGAATCACACAGGGTTGAATAAAGATGGCTCCATAGACATGCCATTCATTATTTGTTGGCAAGTACCACTTGTAAACTGACAGTCATGTTGTTAGTCATAGAGTGTTAGAATCATAAAGTTGGAAGGGGCTTTATGGGCCATCTAGTCCAACCTTCTGCTCAGTGCAGGATCTCAGCTAAAACTTCTCCAGCAGGTAGCTGTCCAGCCTCTTTTAGATGTCCAGAAAAGGAGACCCCACCACCTCTCTAGACAATTGATTCCATTGTCAACCCACTTTGAGTCCCAAGAACTTCCCTCAAATGTTCGATCAAATCTTTTCTCCTGTAACTTCAAATCATTAGACCTGGTTCTGCCCTCTTGGGCGACAGAGAACAGACCTGCCTCCTCCTCTCTGTGACAGCACTTAAGGTATTTAAAGAGTGCAGGCTGAACATGCCAAGCTCCTTCAACCTTTCTGCATATGTTTTGTTCTCTATACCTCTTATCAACCTCATTAAGCTTCTCTGAACCTGCTCCAACCTGTCTATATCCTTCTTTAAATGAGTTGCCCACAAATGAATTCAGTACTCCAGATGAGGCCTGAGTAGTGCAGAATACAGGGGAACTACTACTTCCCTTGACTTGCAGCTTATGCTTTTGGTAATGTAGTTTAGTATAGCACTTTCCTTTTTTGCTGCAGCATCACGCTGCTGACTCATGTCAAACTTATGATCAACAATAATCACCAGGTCCTTCTCGTATGTAGCACTCCTGAGCCATTTATCCCCTATCCTATACTTGTGCAGTTGGTTTTTGTGGCCTGAATGTAGAAATTTGCACTTGTCTCTATTGAATTTCATTTTATTAATTTCTGCCCAATTTTCTAATTTATCTAGGTCCATTTGAATTCTGTTCCTATCTTCTAATGTGTTAGCTACCCCTCCCAGTTTTGTGTCAACTGCAAACTTGATGAGCATAGATGAGCACCTTGTCATCTCAGTCATTGTTAAAAATGTTGAAGAGTGATGGCCCTAGGACAGAAACCTGAGGCACTCCACTTGAGACCTCCTTCCAGTCTGAAATGTAGCCAATTATGACAACTGTTTGAGCATGGTTTGCAACCAGTTATGGATCCCTCTGACAGTGTTCCCATCTATTGCATATTTAATCAGCTTGCTAATCAAAACATTATACGGGGCTTTATCAAATGCTTTGCTGAAATCCAGATAAATGACATCCAAAGCATTCCCACCATCTACTAAACTAGCGATGTGATTGAAAAAAAAAGATATAAGATTAATTTGGAAGGGTTTGTTCCTGACAAACTCATGCTCGCTCCTACTGATCACTGCTTTGTCACCAAGACACTTGCAGGCAAACTCCTCTATAATGTGTTCTATTATTTGTTTTGCTATTGAGGTGAGGCTGACTGCTCTGTAGTTTCCTGGATCATCATCATCATCATCTTCTTCTTCTTCTTCTTCTTCTTCTTCTTCTTCTTCTTCTTCTTCTTCTTCTTCTTCTTCTTCTTCTTGTCTTTTTTAAAGACAGGGACAACGTTTGTCCTTCTCTGGTCCTTTGGCACCTCACTTATTCTCCATGATTTCTCAAAAAATGATGGCAAGTAGTTCAGAGAGTACATCAGCAAATTCCTTCAGTACTGTGGGATGCACTTCATTTGGCCATGCAGATTTGAACTAGTTTAGGTTAGATAGGTGATTCCTTACTAACTCCTTATCAATCTTCATCTGTAATCCAGATCCCTTGTCAAGGTCTTGGCTGCTGCATGGAACTACACAGTTCTCTTTTTTGGGGAAAAAATGGAAGCAAAATAGGTGTTGAGTAGTTCTGCCTTTTCATTCTGATCTGTTTGCATTTTTCCCATCATTACTGAACAGTGGCCCCACTGTCTCCTTGGTCATTCTCTTGCCCTGAATGTCTCTGGAAAACTGCTTTTTGTTGCTCTTTGCTTGCTTAGCCAGTCTCATCTCATTTTGAGCATTAGCTTTCCTTATACTATTTCTGGAAGTTTAGATTACACAACTGTATTCTTCCTTGGTGATTTGTCCTTCCTTCCACTTTACATACATATTCCATTTTTTCCCCCACTTGAGTTTGCTGTGCAACCACATTGTTTTTTCCCGATGTTTTCTATTCTTCTTCTTCCATGCGATTGTTTGTGATTGTGCTTTTTCAGGTCCATCTTTAAGTACTCCTAGCCTTGCTGGATGTCTTTTGCCTTTAGCATATTCAGCCATGAGATTCCACCCAATAATTCCCTGCACTTGTTAAAATAAGCTTTCCTGAAGTCCGAGGTCTGTGTTTGTCTATATTCTTCATTGCCCTGTCCCACAGTTGCAAATTGTAGAATTACACAGTCACTGCCTCCTAAAGTACCAACTACTTTGATTCCACTGACAAACTCCTTCCTATTAGTTAGGATCAAACCAGGACTCCTGATTCTCCTGTTTCTTCCACAACCTTTTGAAATAAGAAATCATCTACAGGACACACCAGGAATTTGCTGGAGAGTTTATGCTTAATCTCCTAGCAGATGTCATGGTAATTGAATTCCACCATAACTACTAATTCTTACATTTTTGAGATTTCTGATATTTGTTTTAGAAAAGCTTCCTCTACTACCTCTTTTTGGTTTGGTGGTCTGTAGTAAAATCTTACTGTACTGTTGCATTTATTTATTTCTCTATTTATTTTTACCTAAATGCCCTCAACTGGTCTACTCTGATCACTCTTATAGATTTCTTTACAACTGAATTTGTCTTTGGCATATAATGCTACCCCCCTCCCTTTCTGTCATATCTGTTCTTTTGAATAGATCATACCCTTCAATTGTAATATTCCAGTCACAGGATTCATCCCACCAAGGCCATTTCCTCACGACAGTCTTATAGCGCGATGATTCCACTTTCAACCTCCTATGGAATCCTGGGGTTTGCAGTTTTGGGAGGGGCCAGTCGGCCCCTCCCGGAACTGCAAACCCCAGGATTCCATAGGAGGTTGAAAGTGGAATCATCGCACTGTAAGTGTCGTGAGGAAATGTTCCTAGTCTTTATGATGCCTATAAAGTCATATTTACCTTCCTACACTAGGACTTCAAGCTCAGCTTGTTTGTTTCCCAAACTCTGTGCATTGGTGTATAGACATTTGAAGCTCTGTTTGTTCTCACCTATTAATTTTTGTTTAGTTACATTTACATTGTGCCTTTTCTCTAATGAGAACAAGGTGGGAACACAGCTTTTTCTCCTCCCCACTTTATCTTAACAACAACTCTATATGGTAGATCAGGGTGAGGGAAATTGACTATCCCAAGTCTACCTAATGAGTTTAATAGCTAATTGGAGCTCTAGATCCTGGACTTTGAAGTTCCAGCCCAACCCTCCAGACATTTCATCATGTTGGCTGTCGTAGGATGTACTCACTCTTCTGTATTCCAATAAATACCACAGTAGGTCACATGTTTAAAAGGACAAAGGAAAAGAAATCGCAGAGGGACTAATACAGTGATGCCGGGGGTATTTTCCTAACTTGATTCCAGGATGTCTTCATCTGGAATCAAGTTAGGAAACTTCAACAGAGGGAACAGCTTCCAGACTCAAGGTCTGAGAACCAGAAAGAAGACTTAATGGAAATTCAAGAGGCATCCAACAGCCTCCTGTTGCCAGTATTTGTCAGTGCACATAACAGGGCTGAAATATTTTGCTGCCTAGGCAAGGGACCTGTTCACACTACAGAATTATAGCTCTATGATCTCATATTTAACTATCATGGCTGCATTCTATGGAATCTTGGGGTTTGTAGTTTGGTAAGGCACTAGAAGTTTCTCATTGAAGATTCTAAATCTTTTCCCTAAACTGCATATCCCAGGATTCCATAGGATGGAACCATGGCAGGTAAAAAGGAACCATAGCACTGTAATTCTGTAGAGTGAAAGGGCCTATGATGACTCCCTTCTTCCATTCCATACAGAGATGCTGTCCCAGACTGGCAGCTGCATCTTGTTTCAAGACTGATAAGGGAACAATGTCTCCCATCACACTTGAGAGCTACTACTGCTGGGGGGGGGGGGGACAGGATGTGCCATGTGACATACACATACATCTGCCCTCCAATAGCTTGCCATTGCCGCACACTCCCCGCCATGTGCCACCCGCAGCTTCCTCACTCTGCCTAATGGTAGAACTTGTTTTCCATGATGGGCCAAGGAAGAAAGATGATTCAATAGAGGATTGCACTGTGCCTCTCCTGAGGGCACAGCAGCACATGTACAGGGGCAAAATTGGCTTAAGTTGATAAAGTCACAGCAGCCTCCTTATTCAGCAATATTTGGACACTCTGTGAGAGCTGTAATTTCACACCTCGTGGGCTACTCTTCATAGGTTTAGCATCACTGCCCTGATGTAAAAAATAATTTCTCTGGTCAATGTGACCATCCTACTGTGCTGAAGAACCTGAGGATTTTTAAAATGTTATCTGCTTGTTCTTTTGTTAATGATTGCATTGTGTCACTTTATACCCTTCAGTGATCCCAAAGAATGTTCTGACAGATTCTCCTGTCCCACTTTTATTTTATTTTTTTTGAAAAAAATCTGTCGACACAAAGGTTAACGCTTAAGACACAGTGTGACATGGATGCTTCTTAATGTCCGCCTGGGACTACAGCTATGTGGCAAACAACCACTAAACATTAACCGAAGGATTTGGGAAAGGGTGTCTTTTACAAGGATGGGCCAATCTGTATGCACTGAACAAACATGGAGAAATAGCTTGCAATGAAATTGCTGAAGGGAAGGGAGAGAGAAGTGTTTCCCACAGGTTTTAATCTCAGCTGAGCAAGGCAAAGCAGAGGGAACCCTGTGTCTGAACTAAATTCTAATTTGAAAGTATCCTAATGCTATGTATGTATGTATGTATGTATGTATGTATGTATGTAGTCAGTCTCTCTCTCTCTCTCTCTCTCTCTCTCTCTCTCTCTTTGTAACTGATTATCAAATTTTAGCTGGTTCAAGGGTTTTTCCTTAGGGTTATCAATTCAGGATCATTCCAGACTCTGAGGTGTCCAGGCCAAAACCAGAGACCTAGGGACAACCCCCAGTGATGTCGTGAAGTATTAAGCCACAGTTGCTCAAACCTTGTCATTCAAACACACATGGAGAGAACATACTTTCTTGTTTGGAAAAGAAGAGAGAAATTTATGCTCAAGGGGCTGTTCTCAGATCACAATGAAATGAGGGGGTTATTCCTTTTCACTTAGGGAGCAGGATAAACAACCTTTAATCTTGCATACAAGAAACTCCGATCTTTTGACACCCTGTTATCTGACCACTCGGTCCTTTGATGCTTCCAAATTAAGGATGAGTTCCATTAATTTGATGGGGTTTTTCCTCTTTCATCAGTTCTTCTGGCCTATGGAAGCTCACTTGGAACCACTCCTAAATGTGCACTGCTTGTAAAGTGAGCTGAGAGGGGGAGGGGGAAAGGAGCTAAGTTGGCTGAGAGATTTTGCAAGCAGTGCATGTGTGGTCAGTCCCAAGTGAGCATCCGTAAGCCTCCATAAGTCCTTCATGCTCCTTACAATACAGTACATGGGTGCTGCTTTTCAACCAATTCTGTTTTAACCGGTCAGATATGTGGGGGGAGCCTGTACTCACATCTGTCTAGAAGGTAGATGCAGAGCAGAGGGTGAGCCCTGGCGCTGCAACAGCTGGGAGGGAAGGAGAAAGCTAACTAAGTAAATACAGAGACCCTCCCGAGTCTTTGCAAGTTGAAGCAAGAAATGAATGAAGCTTTGGAAACGTGTATCAATGCACTAGTCTCCTAGCTGAGCTGGAGAGCTGTGCAGAGTCCTTTCCTCTCTCCTGGTACTGTGTGCCCTCTGCCCCCGCCCCCCCCAAAAAAACTTGAAAAAAGTTGAATCTTCATCTCCAGCCTGGAGATGACACATGAAACATGGACACTTAGGGCGAAGCCCTTTGATTCAACAACCCTATTTTTCATTGTTTTTGTTGTTTATAATGTTCAGTTCTGCCACTGTCATTTTAATGTTCCAGTATTCACCCAGGTTTTATGTACATTGGCTTGAAAGCTATCTTTTTGCATGAAGGTGTGGAACAGAAATAATAAAAAATAAAGTTAGAAGTTTGACTGGCAGTTATATATACAATGGCCTTCTCTCCAGCTCCTATCACACCAAAGTGCTGCTAACATGGATTACTTTATAAAATCCAATCCTGCCTCATTCTTCTTTACCATAGTTTCCAGAGTTCTAAGTGTGCTCTGGCTGTGCAAATGTCCTGGGCCCAAATTATGCTACAAATGCCTTTTTTTAAAAAAACATATGCTTTGATACCAGCTAAACTTTTGGCTGTTAAATTTATACATTTATTTACTAATGGATTTATTTATGATTTTTTTCCTGTTGACTTCCAGAGTGAGCAATTTTGTAGTTTATTGCAGAAGTGCTTTGCAGCTCCTTCAAAACAATAAAATATGTGCAAAGGATCTATTTTTCTTTCCACTGCTTTGAGATGTACAGGAAGACTTCCTGGACAATATGAGAGGGCACCGCATGCTCCTCTGCCCATATGCCCCATGGTGACTTTGTGTGAATGCACAACATCTGTTTCTGATCTCTATACATTGTGGGCAGGAGTGGATTCCAATCAACAGTAGATTCAAATCTGGTTAACCACTATCAAACCATTTTTGACTTATGGCTACTCAGTGAATGAGAGATCTCCAAGTCACCCCATCATCAACAGCCCTGCTCAGGTCTTGTAGATTCAGGGCTAGGGGTTTCTTGCTTGTATCTATCCACCTGCAATGTGGTCTTCCTCTTTTTCCATCACCTTGCACCTTGCCAAGCCTTATAGTTTTTTCTAATGAGTCATGTCCTCTCATGATATGTCCAAAGTACAACAATCTCAGTTTAGTCATTTTGGCTTCTTGGGAGAGAGTGTTCAGGCTTGATTTGTCCATTTACTTATCTTTTTAGTAGTCCATAGAACACTTCTCCAGCACCTCATTTCAAATTGGTTTTCTTCTTTTCAGCTTTCTTCATTATCCAGCTTTCACAAGCATATGTAGAAATTGGAAATATGGCGGCATAGAAAATCCTGATTTTAGTATTCAGTGATATATCTTGACACTTCAGGATCTTGTCCAGTTCCTCCACAGCTGCTCTTCCAAGTTCTAGCCTTTTGATTTCTTGACTCTAGTCTCCATTCTGATTAATGACTGAGCCAAAGTATGGAAAATCTTTAACTATTTCAACTTCTTCTCTGTCTACTTCAAAGCTATGTAAATCACCTGTGGAAGCTAATACGATTTTCTACCTATTTCTGTACATATTCTCTTGATTGAAAGAGCTTTGGAAAAGTCACTTTTTTGGACTACAAATAAAAACTACTTTTAGACTAGTTATTCACACTAGCTTTCACAGATTCCCACTGGTCACACTGGCTGGGGGACTCTGAGTGATGTAGTCCAAAAGGTATATTTCCTTAGCTTTCGATTAGAAATAAATCATACTGAATTCAGTGAGGCTTACTCTTCAGTAAGTGAGCACAGGACTGAAACCTAGTCATTTAACTGTGAGTCTCAGTTCCACTAATGTCAAAGATACTACTCATGTTTAGCAACCTTGGAACTATGCCCCTTGCACAGAACAGACTAATATGCATGCGTATCAATGAACCGCAAGGAAAATCACACCTATTTACAAAGTCAATTTCACATCAGGTTTACCAGTTTTTTGGAAATGAAATAAGGAAACCATAGTTGATCTTACACATGATCTGTTTTAAGAAGATCTCATACAAGTGGCTCACCTGATCATCCAGAGGAAGCTCACAGAAGGCTGGGATGTACTTGGCCCACTCCACAAGCACTAACAACTGCTGCTTCATGGACTCACACACGTCTGCAATATTTGCAATCTTTTTCCCTCTGATATCACCACTGATCACTGAAATTGGTGATGATATCTGCAACAACAATAAAGAGAGAGATATCTCCTATCATTGCTTACCAGAAGAAAAGAGGTAAAGCAGCTGTACAAGTGCAAGAGATCATAATCAGAGTCATAGCATGTGAGAAGCATAAATTCTTTATGCTTAAACCTCAAGGAGTCTCAATCTCTAACCAAGCACAAATCAATTTTCCATCAAATACTGCTCTCTAAAAATGGGTTAGATTTTAGGACCCCTCCTTTCTCTCCTCCATTATAATTTGGCCATGAAATAATTGCATTTCCATAAGTATGTTTACCATTTGTTTGGCTTGTTTCTCTGGGCTCTCTGTGGCTAAAACGATTCAACTCCAAATAGTGAAGTATAAACTAATGAACAAGTTGTTTGTGATTAGTAGGGTAGCCAAGTCAAGGATATCCCAGGCAAAGCCAAAACCTGAGACTTATCCATGATTCCTTGCAATGTCATAGGGTGACAGCCCCTGGTGAAGTTGTTAAGCATAACACTATATCACCCACAGTTGCCCAAAGAATGGAATTCAAATTTTGTAGGCCAAAATACCTGGAAGGCCAAAGGTTACTCACTATAGTGCAAAGATTATATGGTGTAAACATAACATTACACTGGCTGACATCCTAGAGCGCTACCAGACAAGGCTTTTATTTTTCAAGCAAAGAATTTTACAGAGGGCTCAAATGATGTTATCTTTTGTTTGTAACTTGCCCACATTTTCCAAAACTCATCTTCCATCTTTTTGTCTTACCATGAAATATGTCTGCTGAGGATGGGAAAGACTGAATGATTGCACACAGTGCCTTTTTATTGACAGCTCCTAAGATTGCCAGGCTGAATACAGGACAGAGCTCCTGTATCTTTAATAGTTGACAAAAGAGGTAGTATAAAATTCTACCAGGTGGAACTATGCAATGTCTCCTCTTTTATGCCCAAATACCTCTTTTAGTTGCTGCATCACACACACACACCCCAGCACAACCATTTACTGGCCAGTCGAGAAGCATCCAGCTATTTTCTCAACCATGACACACAGCACTGAAGGATGATGTCAGTGCAAAAGAGATCATTGTTCCTTATACCTGGCTTACATAGAGACTTGCTGGGGAACTTGAGCTGGTTTCTGTTTCTCAGCCTAACTCTAACAAACTTGTAAGAATAAAAATGACTATATGCATTAGATTTAAATGGTAAACAGGCTCCCTGTCGTAGGATGTGCTCACTCTTCTGTATTCCAATAAATACCACAGTAGGTCACATGTTTAAAAGGACAAAGGAAAAGAAATCGCAGAGGGACTAATACAGTGATGACGGGGGTATTTTCCCAGCCATTTTTCCAAGTGTGAATAAAGAAGATGTACATAGCCACTGTTGGGCCATGGCTTCCAGCCTGCTATAAAATGAGAAGGATGGGATGGCGGGGAGATCGGGAAGAGAAGGTCAGAGAACTGAACAAGGTCAGAAAACTGAACAACAAACTGAGCATTTTGGCTGCTTGCAAACCTGCTCATCTGGCCAAGGTGATCATATTTTTTACGAGAAAAATCTCCAAATGCCGAGTATCCACCTCCACAAAATAAAATGCTATACTTGAAATGGAAAATGCTATATGTGAAATTAGCTGCTGGGGTTTTCTCCCTGACACAGATCTGTCTGTAACACAACAGTCTACTTCTAAGCATGCTTTGCAACCACAACTACATACCAAACATATCTGAAATCCAAGCCTTCTTTTCCAGTCACACTTTATCCTTCTGTGAGCTATGGGCTTGCTCATTCCATTGCTGTCTCCTCTTTCTCTGCTCCTTCTATCAAAAACTTCTCGTTTCTCCCCCAAGTATGTTTACCCAAAGATCCCAATTCCTTTGGTTTACTAAGTAGAGAAATTTTGCCCCAAAGCCATCTGCAAAGTTCTCCCTCTCTTTTCTGCCCCAGGCAGTTTATCTCATGGAACCTGGTCGACTCTAAAAGTGTCCTTGAGTAAGGAATAGCAGAAGAAAGCTTGCTCTAAAGAGTCTTTGTTTGTTATGCCTTTCTTATGCATCCAGGCTTGCAGGCTATTAGACAGGAATTCTCCCCCTCGATCTGACACAAGACTGGCCACTTTATAAGGGAATTCCTTCTCAACAGCATTCACCCACTCTTTGAACTTATCTGCTGCTTGACTTTTCTCTTTCAGCAGATAGACATAGGAGTACCTGGTGCGTCTGTCTACGACTACCAGGAAAAACCTATTTTGCCCTTCAGTTGGCTTGAATGGCCCAGCCAAATCTGCATGTACAACCTCAAAAGGTCATTGGGTGACACACTTGCTTTTCTTGGCAATGGGGTAAGCCTTTACCTTAACCTTTTTACACACAGAACACTCTAGGAACTTAGGACAATTTCGGACCTGTAACCCAAGGCATACCTTTGCCAACTCTTGCAAACCTTTGTAGCTGGCATGACCCATCACTCTGTGGAGGTAATGTACACATTTTTCATGTAGAGGTTTGTTACACAAAGGGTTAACGTTTGCCACTTTTCCTTTGGGCAACATGTGGTACAACCCCTGCTTTTTCACCCCTTTTGCACAAAAAACACCATTTGCAGTAATTATACATTTCTCCCCTTCAAACACCACTTTGTAACCCTCACTGGCCAGTTGGGAGACACTCAAAATACAGTTCTGCACATTTGTCACGCACAATACATTATTAAACGATTTCCCAAAACATGGCACAGATGCAGTACCCATCTTCTGCACCTTGCTTGGTGCCTCATCTGCAAGGGAAATTGCTGTTATATTTGCATTTGTAACATCATTCAACAGCTTTAAATTGTTCACCATGTGGTGAGTTGCACCACTGTCTAGCAACCACACACCACTCTCAGACTATTCTTTTGCCACAAACACATGGCCTTCAGCCTGTGACAACACGCCCCTCCGCTTCTGGGCTGTCTTCTTCCCTCTGCTCGGCGCTGGCATTCTGCAGTCCTTCTGGAGATGACCGACTCTCTTACATCTGTAGCAGCGTCTGGCAAAGCTGCACACTGCTCCTTCTTCCAGGTCAGATGCCTCCTTGGGAGCTGCCTCTCCCTCCTGGCGACTGGCTGTTCTCCTCTCCAACTGCAGTCTGGAATCGAACTGCTTACGTTGGACTTCCTCCAAAATCCTCCCGGCTACCAAGTCTACAGTCAGCTCTTCCTCACGCACACCCTGGAGGCTGTACATCAAAAAGTCCCACTCCTTAGTGAGGCTTCCCAGCAGAATAAAACTTCTCTGCATTTCTGGTATATTTACCCCTCTGTTGGCTGCCTCTTAAAATAACTGTTTCATCAGCATGAGGTGCTCTCTTGCACAGCTTCCGGGACATAACTTTGTCTTATACAGTCTTTTCGTCCATAGCATTTTGGACAAACACGAGGCAGATTGATGCACACACTTCAGAGCCTCCCAGAGCTGATATGTTGTGTCCGCAGCAGCAGCGTGAATAAACTGGGAAGGACTTAAAGTAAGCAAAATAACTGCTTTGGCTTTTTCGTCAGCAACCCTGAATGCTGCTATTTCAGCAGCAGTTGCTCCTTCTGGGGGCTGTCCCTCATTTTCCAAAACGTGCCACAAGTTTTCCTTCGTCAAAGCGGCTCTCACATAAATTTGCCAGCTTTGATAATTAGCGTCGGTTAACTGTTCAAAACGCAGATAACCTCCCTCAGCGATGCTGCTGCCTTTGTAAGGAAAATTCAGCAAACAAAGCAGCTGGCCGCAGTGACCTTGATGAGCTCTGGACTGAAGATTAACTGTCTCTCTACCAAAACACAGACTCCCAAAGCACCAGAGAGCCAGGCAAACAGTCAAAAACAGTCCCAGTATCCAGGGGAAAAACAACTACAGGTGCGCTGTGGATGCTGTGCACTCTGGGCCTGGGCCCATAACCACTGTTGGGGATGATAGGAATTTCAGCCCCACGGAAATGCAGCGGAAAAGCCAGAGTTCAGCGAGCCAACAGCAGCAGCCTTGTTCCCCAGTAAGGATACTCACACACGGAGGAGTTTCTTCCAAAACAGGAGGCACTTTATCTTGCAGCAAAGTTCCGTTATATACAAAACATAGGACAGGCGGACAAAAGCTTGAGCCAGGCACCAAGTTTGGTCAACAGACAAATACATACTGGTGTTGCTTTGTTATATACATATCTACAACCAATCAGGTAGAGGTTTGCACACCTCCCTCTACCATCTGCACACAGCCCCAGTTTCTTATGCAACCTTGCAATTACCCACAGCTGGGGCATGATGCAACATCTTTGCAGTGGGCTGATCATTTTCCCAGGGTTCCCTGCCTGGAATCCCTGACAGTCTTAACCAAGGAATCCAGAAGATAGCAAGGCTGCAATCCTATATGGCTTAGTGTAGTGTAATAGTTCTGCATATGGATTTATGCTAGCCTGGGGTATATACCAGCCCCTGGTAGAGCTGCTGAAGCCTCCCACTTATAGCCAATCCTGGAGAATGGACAGACTGGCAAAGCATCTGGCTATGTCTCCACAGCCAGACACAAAATGATTACCTCTGCACTGAAATTTGTTGTGGTCTCTAGAGGTCTCAGAGCTACTGTAATCATTTCATATGGGGACATAGCCAGGTGCTTTTCTGAGCTTGGTTGATCTTCACAAAGCATGGAATGGCCATGGGTGGGGTCTTCAGCAGCTCTATGGTAAGTTTGGAAGGAAGGCTTTGGGTACAGCAGAGGAAAGAAGAGAATATCAACCTCCACAGTGCCCCTCAAAGAAGACATATGCAGGTATACGGGATATTTATGTGTGGGCAAGCCACTAAGGCCCTTTTCGCACCTTACCTTTTTCCAGCATTGGCCCAAGGGGATCACACGAGAAGCCTCTTGCGAGAGGCACTAGCATCCCCTCTGCTTCTCCTCCACAGCAGCTCCGCACTGGCCAGAAGGAAACGTGAGCCCCTTCCTTCCGCAACGCCTCCAGAGCCTCTGCATGCAAGGTAAGTGCGTGTGGAGAGGGACGTGCGATCGTGCATCATTTTCGGCAACAAGCTGAAAATGATATAATGCGTGATCGCTGCCTACTGGCCTTGGGAGCGTCATGCGATTGCAAGGACGTCATGTGAAATGGTCCTCACAATTGCACAACGCTCCCAAGGCCATTTCGCAACACGACTGGCGTGCGAAAAGGGCCTAATACTATGGCACCCTAAATGTCAGTCCACACAATGAGTGGTCCTGGCTTGCTAAGGCACCATCAGGATTTGTTCTTGTTACATAGCTATGTAAAGCTGGTTTTTGGTCCAGTAGGTACAGTTATTTCAGAAAATTGATATGCTCTCCTTTGAAGCTGTGTCATTGTTGTAATTTTTCAGCACTCAAAAGGGTAGATTTTTGTACTTGAGGAATTACTGCTCATTCATTCATTATCGTAATATCTGTGATAAATGTATAGTTACATTAGTAAAACGTCATGATAATAGATCAATGGTTCCTCAAGTTTCAGAAGAAAATTTCAGAAGATTTCAGAAAAAAATCAGCCTGAATTCTATAGATTATAACTAAATCTTTGATTGTGCAGATCATGAAAATCTATGGATCATTCTTAGAGACATGGGTGTGCTACAACATTTGACTGTACTAAGCAGGAACCTGTTTTCAGAACAAGAAGCCACTGTTACGACAGAATATGAGAATGGTTTCCATTGGGCAAGTGTGTCAGGCAAGGCTGCATTATATTACTCTGTTTAACTTGTACTTAGAACTTATAGTACATAAAGCTGAATTAGACTCTGAGGAAGAAGGCATGAAAACTGGAGGAAGGAACATCAAAAATTTAAAATATGTAGATGACATTTTACTTCTAGCAGAAAATAGCAAAGAGTTGGAATGACTATTGGGGAAAGTCAAGGAACAAAGTGCAAGGGCAGATTTACAGCTGAACATTAAGGAAACAAAAATAATGACCATAGATGATTTGTATAACTTTATAGCAGACAATGAAGATACTGAGATAATCAAACATTTCCTATACCCTGACTCAGTCACTAATCAAAACGGAGACTACAATCAAGAAATCAGAAGAAGACTAAGACTTGGAAGGGCAGCTATGAAGGAACTCAAGCATAAAGATATATTGTTGAATACCAAAGTCAGAATTGTCTGTGCTATCTTATTTCTGGTTTCTGTGTATGATTGTGAAAACTGTATGGCGAAGAAAGCTGACAGGAAGAAAGCCAACTCAGTTGAAATGTTGTGCTGGAGAAAAGTTCTATGAATACTGTGGGCTACTAAAAAGACAAATGAGTCCTAGAGCGAATCAAGCCTGAACTTGGCCTGGAAGCCAAGATGACTAAGCTGAGACTATTATACTATGCATATATCATGGGAAGACAAGATTTACCAGATAATAATGCTTAGTAAAGTGGAAGGCAGCAGGAAAAGAGGAAGACCGCATTACAGGTGGATAGGCTCAATTAAGGAAGTCTAGAAGATCTGAGCAGGATTGTTGATAACAGGATGATGGGGAGGTGTCTCTTCATAGGGTTGCCCTAGGTTTAAGTTGAGTTGATGGCAGTTAATAACAACAACTACAGCTCTTGCCAGCCTGGTTCTCCTCCAGATGTGATGGACTGCATTGCAACAGGATTACAATATGAGACCTTTTTTTTTTTACATAGAAAACCAAATTCATTTTATCTGAAGCACTTGCACAAGTCCATGAAAAGATAAATGGGCTGCTGGTGCAATAGTTCACACACAGGAAATGTATTGATACAAGGGAAAGAGTATGTCATCCACACATACTACTCCCTAGTCTGTATACCAGCTACTAGTATGACTTCAAGTAACTGGGCATGTCACCTGTGGTCTGTCATTCAGTTGAAAAACAAACACCGCTTACAACTCGGTGGTCCCCCAAATTGAAACACAAAAACAATTCACAGAAATGAAAGGTAATAAGATAACACAGTTCAAGAAACACACAAATGTACAGGTACAGGCACCTGCATTTTCCACACCTCAATCAAACAATATGAGACATTTATGATTTATGAAAATGGTTTCCCGTTTACAGATGTTTATTGAAAAGACAATGAGACAGAAAGAAAACAAAAATCACACAGAGGCCCCTATCAAACCATTTCAGTAAATTACAAAATAACAGGAAGTACCTGCTGGGAAAGTACTTCCGCTTGCAGTAAAACATTAATAGAAGGCAAGCTGCTGTCTTCATAGCTGGATCTCCGGGTACTGATTCGATCGCGTTCATTTTGCACAGCTTCCAGGAGGAGGAGGAGAGAAAGAGAGACAGAGAGAGCAAATATTGAAAATATAAACCCCTCTTACATTGCTCTTGGAAAGAAATACAAAACAAAGCAAAACACTTTCATTGTCTCATTTATATATGTGTGTGTGTGTGTTTGTGCACACGCGCGCGTGTGTGTGTATAGTGAGACAATATATATATGTGTGTGTGTGTGTATATACACACACATATACTCTCTCTCTATATATATATTGTGTATGTGTGCGTGTATATAAATATATATAGTGTATATGTGTGTGTATGTGTATATATATATATATACACACATATATATATAGTGTATATGTGTATATATATATATACATATATATATATAGTGTAGATGTGTGTGTATCTGTATACACACACACACACACACATATATATATTGTCTCATATATATATATATATGATATAATATATATATATTATATTCTGTATGTGTGTGTATGTGTGTATATATATATACACACACACACACACGCACAACATGTGTGTGTGTGTGTGTGTCATTGATTTTTTACACATATTCTAAACTTTGTAGTTATGGCATTGTATCCAATTAGGCATTTCCACCAGTCAAACAGCTTCCATTGAGAAGTGAGTACATTCTCTCCATGAAGACAGTGTGCACACACACCCCCACTATCTATCGTGGATAGCTGAAACATCCTGTAAAGTAGATTTAGGTGGTTTGGGATTCTGTAGGTAGGAGGAAAGAAATCACTCTGTGTAAGAAGAAGACTGAATGTCCAGTGGTATAAAAGAGCAAAGAAAGAAACAGCAAAGCTATTTCACAGGCATGTTTCATGTCGCCATTTACCTGCTTCAGATCTTTGGAACAGGACAAAGAACATGAGCAATGGCAGTAGTAGCAGTAGTACTACTACTGTTCCAAAGATCTGAAGCAGGTAAATGGTGACATGAAACATGCCTGTGAAATAGCCAAATAAAATGAGAAGTATATACCTCGCCTAAATCCCCTTTCATGGAAGGATGACCAATGGAAATTAATGGGAATTATCCCAAATAAATAGGACCAGCTAGCCAGGAAATGTCCATCATAGCTAAATCTCTTGAAAGCAATGAGATGGATCAGAGTTGGGAATCATGTGGCCCTCCAGAGGCTGGGCTACAAGTGCCAGCAATACTAGCCACCATAATCAATGGTAAGGAATGGTAAGGAATGCTGGACCTTACAGTCCAACAACATCTGGTGGGCCACATGATTCCCACCCCTGGATAAATTTTAGTCATGACAATCTTAAACTCCATTCATAACAATGGAACTTATAGCAAAGTTCCACCCATGATGTATATATGTGTTTAATTCTAAATTAATTCTAAATTGTTCAATTTTTGATGGACTTGCTCCCAAGATGCTTTTCAATGGAAATATGTAACATATTCAATAAAAGAGAGCTGAGAGATCAAGTGATACACAGGCATGTCTGATCAGCTTCAAGCTCAGGCATGGAAAAGTATCTTTTCTACTTGCATTTTCAGTGTGGGTGTCTAATCAGACTTCAAATATGTTGCTTCAAAGTGCTTTCGAACCTCTCTTCTACTGTGTCATGAAGAAGATTGAAATGTATGAATAAAAGACAAATGTAGTTTCAGATGAGACGGTCATACTGGCTAGGGAATTCTGGTAACCCTTCCAAGCTCCAGTTGTATCATTTAAAAAAAAACAACTGGTTGGCCCACATGGCCTTTTCTGAGCCCTCCTAAACTAGCCCCATGTCTCAAGTATGGTGGAGGATGGAATCCCAACGATTGCCAGTCCAGTCAGCTCCTGTACATGAAAGGGATGACACCATTTTGCCCTTTGTTTAGGCATCAAAATGTCTTGCGTGAGCTCTGGTAGTATGGAGTATCTTCATTCCAAAGGGCATATAGGTACACCATAAGCACTGCTGTGCACTTCAGTACTTTATTTAAAAAAAAATAAACTGTGCCAGCTCAGTCTCCATAAAGCAAAGTTTGGAAAAGTTACCTTATAAAGATTCTACTTCCAAGTATCCCCTAGCCAAATACAGTCAGTAACTGTGATAGTTGAGAGATGCTTGAAATAGTAGTCCAAAAAGGTAACTTTTCCAAACTCCACATCATGCATAATATTACAAACTTCTAACGACATCCCTCTGAGTCCTCTTTTTGTGTTTGCTATTAAACAGAAAAGCACCTTTGCTTGCAAGAGCAGTTTTCCAACCACTTGATTCCTAAAGATGAACCTTTCTGTCCCAAACCCTTGCACTCCATTCTGATAAGAAACGTAATCTATATTTAGATTCTAACTTCCTGGGAGGTTGACTTGGTTGCCAAATCATAGAAGCACCAGAACTACCAATTATAACTGGGCAGCTATCAATCCTATCAATGGCTAATTGCAAGAATATCTGCCTCAAGCAATATCTGAGTGCTATTATTACACCTGTGCCTCTTCAGATTTATTTTCTAATCACATCATGTCACTTGATAATAAGGCAATAATGAAGCTGGACTGAAATGAAAATCTTGCAGTCAGTGGCTGTTAATAGGAGCGCTCAAGGTTACCTCGCGTGTTATCACGATCCCAAGAGCTCAGTCACGGCATGATGTATTCTAAGTGTTTACTCAGTATTTAGCTGGTCATGGACCTAATGTAACTTCTATTGAATATTAACAGACAAATACAAGATGAGTGAGTGCTTGAGAGAGGGAAGAGGATTCCTTTATCCTTTGGGCACAACCTGAGCCACGTTCTCAGAAATGCCTGGATTGAAGGATGTGACTGAGGGGGAAAGGGACATATAGGTTCAAGATCTTGCGGTTAGTTCCATTAGTCTGTTGTAATAAAAGCAACAAAGAGTCTTGTGTCACTTTAAAAAAGAAAAGGTTTATTGATGCATAAGTATTTAAAGACAAGAGCCCACTCTAATCTGCAAAACCTGTGCTAAATTAAAGAGCGTCATGACATATCAAAAGCCAACACATCCAAAATGGCACAAGATCTCATCTCTCCCTCCCTCCCTTCCAATTACATTTATATTCCACCTTTCCTCCAAGGAGCTCAGGATGTTATTGTGGCTCTTCTCTTCCCCAGTTTATCCTTATAACAACCCTATGTAACTTGACCAGGCTATCTGAAGGGTAGCATCTGTACATATGAGCCTGCCTAGGCTTTGAGATCTTTGGAGAACACCTTTCCTTCTCTAGGCTCTGCTACCTTCATATGAACATCTGGTGGGAAACACAGAAGACAGCCTTTTGGATGGGTACTCCCTGGTTTGGGGACCCCCTTCGTGGGAAGGACAGACCAGCTTGGGGAAGGATAGACCAGCTGTCCTTGTGTCAGCAGGTGTAAACATTGTTATTTGAATGAGATTTGGGATTTTAAATGGGATTTTTCTGTTGATAAGGAAAGGGCTTTTAATAGGATGTTGTACTATTTTTATTTCTGGCCTTTTTAAATGACAGCTTTTAAATTGTTCTTAATTCCATAGTTTAAACGTGGTTTAATAATTTTGTTTTTTTTTACTCAGTGTCTGTTTTAATTTTTGTATGTTGTCTTGACTCCCAGTTTTGGTGAAAAGGTGGGATGAATAATGATATTAATAGTGATAAGTATAAGTATATATATATGTATATGTATAGTAATAAGTCAGTTGAGAAAGAGATTGCTGTGTGGCTATATGAAAACAGTGAAGTTTCAGTCAGCAGTCTGTAAAGGGCACTTACCTTCTTTCTTCATTCCTGCTCGAAAGCATTTCTTTAGCCTGCAGTATCTACATTGGTTTCTTTTGTCCTTGTCTACAACACACTGCCTGTTAAACCTGGGAAAAGAAGGAAGGTAGGAGTTAAGAAAGGAAAAGACTGAAAGACATAACAGAGGATGAACTCAGTTTGGTGTAACAATAACCTAGAGCAGGAGTGCACAAATGTGTTGGGGAAAGATCCAGTTTTTGCTCCTGCACCTTATGTGGGTTGCAGTTTAGGATTTTGAAATTCTTTTCAGAAGAACATCTGGTTTCCATTTCTTGCATTTTTAGATTTTTTTTTTTAGATGAAGGGTTAAAGACCATTGTATTGGGGGGGGGGGGGTGCTGTGGTTTGTGTGACTTGAGGTGATTTTTTTTTTGCCTACTTTTTTGTAAATTGGGAACTGAGGGGTGGTTCCTGGAGGACGTGGAAGTCACAATAAAGCAGGGGTGATGTCACGCACAACCTATAAGCCACATTTTCACCACCCTGTCTTAGAACATGTTGTTCCATAAGTCCCTAGTGCTGGTCATCACTGTGAGAAATTAGGCCAGCTTCCAGCAACCTGGTGCCCTATAATGAGATAGATGACAGTAGATAAATTGAAGCTCAACCTTGATAAGATGGAGGCTCTGTGGACTGGTGGTTCTTGAGTCTGTGAACTAGATAAGCTGCCTGGGGCAGATGGATAGCTTAGGCATACTTTTAGATTCATCTTTGCCACTAAAGACCCAGGTGGACTCCATGACTCAGAGTGCCTAAGGCCAGCTTCGACTGGTCTGCCAGCTACAGCCTTTCTTGGACAAAGATAACCTAGCCATAGTAGTTCATGCACCAATAACTTCCTGATTAGACTACTGTAATGAGTAGACTGCTATAATTAGACTACATGTGGCTATCCTTGAAGTACAAAATACATGAGCTAGACCAGGGCTTTCCAAACGATGTGCCGCAACACGTTAGTGTGTCACCTGAAGTGTGTAGGTGTGTTGCCTACAATCTTGGAAATGTATGTTATTATTTATAAATCATATATTTTTAAAAATATATGAAAGGTTTTCATGAGATGTTGTGTCCCCATACATTTCGTTATTACAATTTATGTGTGTGTCTGTAACTCTTAGAAGGGGTTAGTTTAACCTCTGGTTTGCTAGTAAAACTGAATTACTGTGTCATGAAATGATGCATGTCTAAAAAAGTGTGTCACCAATATGAAAAGTTTGGAAAGCTCTGAGCTAGACTGTTGATCAGAACACCATATAGAAACTATATAACATCATTTTAAAAGATATCACATTGGCTGTCACTATTCAAGCTGCTCATTCGAAGCTATACGTGGCTTGAGACATCAATACTTAAAAGAGCACCTCTCTCTATACATGCTTGACCTAGATTTAAGGTCTGTTGGAGGGGGCATCTTCTGTGTCCCATTAGTCAGGAAAATACACTGTGGGAGGATGTGGAAGTGGGCCTTCTCAGCTGTGTCACCCCAGTTTTGGAAAACTTCCCTTGTAGGTCTGATTGGCACCAATACTGCTCATAGTCCACTGCCAAATAAAAGCATGGGCATGAGATCCTGGATCACAGAAGTAGTTACAAATACTTAGCGATGTACCCCCTCCTTACTTAATTCCCCAAAGCCACCTTAACAGCCAGTAGCTGCACTGAGCGGCAGAGATCTGTTCTGCTGATGACTGAGTGAGGCAGGGGGATACTCCCAGCTCCTTCCCGCCAGCAAGCTGTAGTGTCAGAATCATGTTTCCAGCCCTTTTCTGTCAGTGAGCTGCAGTGTGACAATTGAAGCAAGACCACTGCTACAACTCCTTGTTGCACCACAGCTCACTGGCAGGAGGGGGCTGGAAACATCATCTTGCAGTGTCCCAGTCACCAGTAGAACAGACCTCTATTGCTTGATGCAATTGCTGACTATCAAGACAGGTTGGGAGCGGACATTTGCAATCATGGCAATCATAATTACAATCATAAACTTGAATACTAGACATGTGTACCTTGTGTAAGTCTAGTTTGCACATTTGTAACTGCTCAACAGAATGCCAATCATGGTTGTTTAGTAAGGCCTTTGGGAACTAACTAGTTTTATATAAATCCATGTGCATGCATGGCTTTAAATAATTCTTAACCATTTAACCAATTTTAAACTTCTTTTACCTTGTTAAGTTAAAACATTTTTAGACTTTTGAAATCATTTTTATTGTTTAGATTGTTTTAAGTTGGCCAAGTCTGTATTGCATGCTTCTCTGAGATCTTTACATACACGATGGGATATACTTTATCATATTTTTTAAATCTATTAAGCTAAGTCCTGACTGGACATATTAATGGAGGTCTGTGGGCTGGATCTTTGTGGCAGTGCCTATTTATTGAGTGTAGAGTCTCCCAGGTGCCTTCTATCACACCTTTGGTTAACGGCTTTCCAGTATCCAGAAAAAGAATAATCTCTTCTCAAGAACTACTGCCGATCAGATTAGATGGAACTGTGCTAGACAGACCGCCCCCCGCCCCACGACCAACAGTACAAGACAGAACTGCTAACCAGAGCTCTGCCCTCTAGATATGTTGCGTTACAGCTGCTATCAACTACAATCGCCAATCTGGCCCAGTTGAAAAAGGCAGCCTTATAGTATAAAGGATTTCCACTCTGCTTAACAATAGGTTCCTTTCTTATTCATACCCCCACCACCACCACCAAACAATACAAAGAGCTGAGGAATATTGTAGAAGCCTGAATCCACAGCCTGCTCATTCCAGAGCTGTCTTGTTGACTCAGATGACATTGCTCTGAGGTTAAATGGCCGTGAACAATGTTTACAGTAGGAACTTGTAACGTACATTTCTTCTTTTCTTTGCCGTTTTCCAGGGGGATCCTACTTACCCCATCTAAAAATACTTTTCTCAAAAGGGTTTCTCAGCTAGTTAGGTTAAAAAGGCAGTCCAAAAATAAATTAAAGATTTTAAAGGCGAGAGAGGGGTATATGTTCTGTGAGAGAAGCAACTCACATAATACACAATAAAGAGTTTTCTGACATCTCAATGACGAACAGATTTATGATGGCAAAAGGTTTGAGGATACCTTAATAAATTCATTATTCTTTGCAGTGCAGCCAGAAGACTCTTTGAGTGAAATTATGCTACACAGTTCTAGCAGTTTAATACTTCATGTTTTCATCTTGTGAAATACTGGGGTTTTTAGTTTGGTGAGATGGTCATTATTCTGTGTTACAGACCTCTAGTCCACTCCTAAATGAGAACTCTTTGGTAGAAAAGTCAAAGCCCCTCACTAAACTACAAGTCCCAGCATTCTACAAAATGTGGCCATTGCAGTTGAAGTGGTATCAAACATCTATAAAAGCACATTGTACCTTGTTATTTTTGCTGTAATGGACTAACACAGCTGCCCTTCTGAAAATAGCTTCCATAAAACCATAGAATCAAAGCTGGGTGGAGATGTGTTGATCCTGTAGTCCAGTCTCGGCACAATGCGTGAAATCTAGAGCTAGATCACCAAGTGACAGAGCCAGACAGTACTGCAGTAACTTCAGTGAGGGGGTAAAAAACTCTCCATCTCTACCTTTTTGTTACAGAGTTATACTGTTGAACTACTCCTAACATCAAGAAGTTTCTCTTAATGTTCAACCAAAATCTACAATCTATTAAACTTATGCTCATTAGGTCTAGTCCTGTTCTCTAAACAATGCTGGTTCATGGACCAAGTAGAAAGAATGGCTCATCCTAAAATGGTGGAGAAGGAAGGAATGCCCTACTTGGTCCTTGAGTCAAATTTGTTTCTGGGACAGCAGAGAACAAAGACCCTTTCACACTGCAGAATTACAGTGCTATAATTACATTTTAACTGCCATGGCAGCATCCCATGGAATCCTGGGATTTGCAGTCTAGAGATTTTTAGAACTCTCAGTCAGAGAGTTCAGACACTTGCTAAACTACAAACTCTGGGACTCTATACAAAGTAGCCGTGGCAGTTAAAATGGAATAGTAGTGCTGTAATTCTGTAGTGTGAAAGGACCCCTTGTCTTCCTCTTATTTTGTGTGACAGTCCTTCAGATGTTTGACAAGTGCTGTTGTGTGTCATCTCATTCCCCTCTCCCCTACGCACCATTCTCTTCTTCTTCAAGCTAAATATATCCAGCTCCTTCATCCTTTTTCTCATTTCTCTGGGCTTATCCTCAATATAGTCCTTGTTTCAAAAACAACATCTCCAACACACTCTTATGAGGTAATTGCTCCATATCATTTTGCCAGTAACCCTCTTATTTTACCACAGGAGGGTTACCCCAAGGGTGAGAGAAGAGGAGGGACGAAGGAAGGGAAGGAGGGAAAGAAACCAACAATACTTCAAGAAATAGAGTTGGCATAAGCCCATAAATGAGCAAGTACAAAAAGAAGTAGAAAGCCTCAATACTTCCTGAGATTTTTTTAAACCCATCTGGAGGTACCCTAAGAAGGAATGGATGGAATAGCTGTCTGTGTCTTTCAGTTGTCTTTGTCGGGTAGTCTTAGGAGCATCTTAACACATGTATCTCTCAACTTTAAAGGCCTAACCTTTGCAGGTACCCTTTGCCTGCTTTACCTGCAGGAATACATGTGGTTCTTTCTGACGCTTCTCCTGAAAAACCCTTTGCAGCCATCACAGCTGGAGGCTCCATAGTGTTTCCCTGTCGCCCGATCTCCGCAGATGGCACACAGCACACTGGCCCCAATGCTGTTGGAGGCATTGAGATTGGCTGCTTCAGATGGAGAGGTATCTGTCGGGAAGGGAGACAGGAAGGACAACAGTGAAACATTCAACACAGAGACTGAAACAAAGCAAGGAAGAAGAAAACAAACCAGCCGCCTGGGGATGCTTCCAGTTGGAGTAAATATGTCAGGAGCTTGTGGTATTTGTGGCTGTTGTTCTCATTTTTGCTTGTTTTAAAAATCCAAATATATGTCTTTTTCACTCTAATGGAAAAATAAGAGTTCTTACAGCAAAGATGATGCTTGGTGGTGCCTGACATTTACACACAGTCTATAAAAGGCAATGGGGGTGTGGAGCAAGAAGTTGTATAGTGTGGCCAATCACAAATTCAGATCTCAAAGCTATTGTCTAAAACAATAATAAAACAATCTCATAACAATTGAAGACCACTGGCCAACCTTCAGATCTCTTGTCACTAACGGTACTGAAGCTGTGTGTGACCAATCATCATTCAGTTTTCATAACACTGGAAACACTGGTCATTCATCAGATCTCTTCTTTGCCTTTGCTCACTATTGGCTCTGGAACCCTGAAAAGGCATTCCTTCTTGCCGTACTGGTATAAGGAAGCATATGCTGCCTCTTCCACCCAGTGGGGAGAAGAAGAAATGTACAAGGAATCCAGCGGAATTGCAAGTACAGAACCACAGGAATCCTTTGATTTTTTTGGTTTTGGCTCTGATGTATCCCAGCATTTTTTTAAACCCTCTTAGTGGGCTTAAAATGTTACTGCTTATGCTGGGAATTGCCATTGAATGCTCTAAAAAATATCAGTGTCATTTGGTCATTAACCCTGCCCTGAACTACAGCAACAAATGCAGCAGCCAACAACAACATATACTGTGCATGGAGCCTTCCAATGTTGCTGTTGTCCTGGAATTGTTTCTGCCATTAACCAACACCAGCTGCAACATTTTATCCCCATACTTGCACGGGTTTCTTTTTTTTTAATTCCAAAACATAATGGAACAACAACAAAAAAAAATCCCTTTTGCTTCTCTTCCTTTCTTTCTTTTAATTTTTTTTCTTAAAGTGCTATAGTGCACCAGTGAAATAGCACTTTTGCGCTACAGCATTATAAAACTAACAACATTTTGAAAAATTCAGAGAAGAGAAGGTTTGCACTTCAAACCACAGGGCCACCTCAGAAAACCAGGCCACAGTTTAAATGTTTTTGAAGAGCCCTGGAGCAGAACCAAGAAATTGCTACAAACAGACCCCAAAAAGAATGGAGTGAGTGGATGCAGAGGCATAAACAATCAGCAGAACCCAGCAAAAAAACCCGAACAAACCCAAGGAGCTTATGTCATGAGAATTCATGCGTCTTTAGACTATTCTGGAATAACCCTGGCTTATGCAAAATCAGAGTAGCAACAACAACAGTATTTAACATTTCTACAGTTTAAGACCTAGGCCTTTTCTGTACCCTACCTTTGTCCCGACAGCGTGTGGTGACGATGGCCGCAGTGGTTCTCCCAGGAGGGGAGTGCGATGGAGCACTCCTCTCCACACCAGCTGCCTCTGGGATCCAGGAAGTGTAATGGCCATGCTTCTTCCTGCTGCAGCGCAGCTAGGTTCTGTCCCAGGCTGCACGGGGGTAGGAATTGCAGCCATTGTGCTTCCAGGACCTCTGCAAGCAAGGTAAGTGCGGGTGTGTGGTGGGAGGGCACCACAATCACTGGTCATTGACAAAGAAAGCTCGTCAATGATTTGCGGCGTGAGCGCACTGCCCAACGATGGGAGAAGGATGGGGACCAGGACGACATCGCGCATCAGCATTGTCCGGATCTCATCCTTCTCCCATCTCCCGGGTTGGGCGTGTTGAGCAGAAAGGGCCCTAGATCCCAGAAGAAGTGCTTCTCTCTATGTATACCCCCAAGACTTGGAAGGTCCCTCAACTGTTTCCCACTAGTTGGAGAAATACATTTTGGGAGGAAATGGAAGAGCGCCTTCCCTCCTGCGGTATCCCATTTGTGGGAGGCTCTTCTCTTGGTGCTGATGTTGGTTTCTTACCAGCACCTACTCAAACACGTTTTTTTTTAAATTAAAACCTTGTGCACCCAATTTGCTTCTAAAATGTACACATACATGGTTTAACTATTTTAACCTTTTTGAACTCTTTTAAACTGGTCAGTTGTTTAATATATTTTTATCTAGTTGAAATCATTTTAAATTGTTCCTATTGTTTTAATTGTACACTGCCCTGAGATCCTGTGATATACAGCACAACAGTATTATCTAAATACATAAATATAGTGCAGCCTTCCCCGATGTGATACCATCCAGCTGTACTGAATTACAAACCCCCATCACACTCAGGCAGTACATGGCGCTTTCAGCTATTCAAGATGTTCCGTTTGTAAGTATCCAACTATATGTCTTGCCACAACCCGGTAAAATAAGTCAGTACTGTTATCCCTCCAACTGCAGATGGGGGGGATGATGCTGAAAATGAGGGGTTTGAATGACAGAGGTGAGGCTCAAATTGTTCAAAGTCCAAATGCTTCTCCCCACTAAAGTAGACCCATTAAGCCAATTGCTGAGTGATGAGTCAACACTTGTATAAATTCAATAAAAGTAACAGCATACCCTCCAACATTTCACAGATAAAAACTGGGACACTTGTGGCCAAGCAATATCAGAGTGTTATCAATATGGCAAAAGTTATAGATGAGGGAGAACACACAGGATAGGAGATGCCACAGCAGTTTTCTTTTGCCTGTACTTATTGGGAAGGACAAGATTTCACCTCCTCATCTCCTCTCTCCACTCCAGAGTTGTTGTTGCATTGTGCCTTCAGGTTGTTTCTGACTTATGGCAACCTTAGGTTGAACCTATTATGGGGTTTGGCAAGATTTGTTTAGAGGAGTTTGCCATTATCTTTCTCTGAGACTGAAGCTGTGACCTGCCAAGGTCATCAGTGGGTTTCCATGGCCAAACAGGGATTTAAACCCTCATCTCCAGAGTCATAGTCCAATGCTCAAACCATAGTTAAATATGCTGGCTCTCCAGAGTTAACTTTTGTACTCTGAACCCAGTTTGCCGCAACTGAAGTAAGTTGAGAACAAAGGGGGAAAGTGGGAGGAGGAGAGAGAAACTGGGACATTTTAAAAGTAGCTGAAAAAGTGGGATGACAGAGGATTAATTGGGACTATCATTGCAAACTGGGATAGTTAGAGAATGTGCAACAGATCTTGTCTAGGTAGGATTAGCAAAAGTTTGCCTTGGACTAATGGGCAAATTCATGACAGATACGAGATAAAGCATTAAAACAAGAGCAGGGCACTGTCTGGATATCTTGGCTTACAACTCCCTTCAGAACTACCCCACATGGCCAACAATAAAAGTTTGTGGGAACTGTAGTTCCACACATCTGAGGGTGGAATAAACTGTTCTCCCATCTGGATGAGATTATAAACCAGAATAAGATATCCTAAGCTAACTCAGCCATCCATGCATAATGCATCTCATCAAAGAATCAAAAACAGGAAACATATACCATACCATACTGAGATTCCAATCCAGCTGAAGGCCAACTAAAGCAACACAGTTTAAGACACCCATAACTAACTACTTCCATAAGGCTTGCAGGACAAATTATTTGATGGTTTTATGCATCAATTATTTGATGCATAAAAACCAGAACCTGTAACTGTTATTTTTGGGGAACCACAGTTCCCCAGCTAACATGGCCATACAGTGGTTCAAAGAAGTAATCCTTGAAAGCTCATGCTACAATAAATTAGTTATTCCTAAAAAATTCTGTTAGATTAATTCCCGCTGTTTTTTAATACTGAAACAAACATGACTATCTCTTTGAAAACTATTACATCACAAGTCTGTAATCACGTAACTAAACAATTAATTGCCATCAGGTATTTAAATAATTTTTATCCTTCATCTCTCTTTCCTAGTAGTAGAGGTAGGAAAGAGAGATGAACATATAAGGATTTGTTGTATTAAAAATGACAGATATTATCCCTTTCCAGTAAAAACTACCAGACTGCCTGCAATTGATGCCTCACTATGCTGTGAATTCATCCAGATTGACTGAAAAGACCAGAAATTCCCAGATTTTGTTTCTGTTCTGTCCAATTTTATTTTTGGAGATCCATACATGGTTCGTTTATCCCAGCATGTTTTCTATTGGCTCCCTGTCGAGTTAGAGACTTTGGCCATTTCCGCACGGGGTATTTGAAACGGTGCAGTCCGTCCTCCAGGGAGGACGTCTGCACGTGGGAGCGGACTGGGTATGGACTATTTAACATAGATCCACACCTCAGCCCGCTCTGGAACGACCCTAAGTGGTCATCCAGCATGCTTTTGAAAAACCTGTTTCTTTCGGTTTTTCAAAAGCACGGAGCGCACCACTGCAAGCCTGCTCCCTTGTGCAGATTCGCAGGCTCTCACCAATGCGAGCCTGTGATCTGCGGGGGGTGGGCTTTAGGCTGGCGAGCTTCAGCGGTTGGTTGAGACCCTCGACCAACCGGAAGCTGCCATTTTCGACGCCGGAGCAGTGCGGAGCGACGAGCACGCACTGCTCTGGAGCAGCCTGGACCGGACCGGGGAACCATAAGACCGGGTAAGTAGCGACACGGGACTATTCCCTCGCCCCATGCGGAAATGGCCTTTCTATTCCAACCTCCCAAGTTTGGTTTCTTTTAACCCAGTATAAAAATCAGAAAGAATAAGAACAAAATCTGGGACTTTTCAATCAGTTTAGATGCATCTTAGGTGAATTTATTCTCTGCTTGTATATATTTAAAAAGCACACTGTGACATGTTTTCTACCTACACATATGCATAACAACTGCTAATGTGCAAATTTGTTCATATAAAACATAACAGTAGATTATAAACTGTAGTCCTCTACAATTATTTGTGAAGCCAACTTATAACATTTCTTACATGGTGCCATTATAGTTTTGCTAGGCTAGAGTGAATTTTGAATTTATGAGGATTTGTATGACCCACTAAGAAATATAAAAATGTAAACTCTCTCAGTGTTAAATACAGCCAGATCACTTGTTTGCCAAGGTTACTGGGGAAAATATTCTCATGTACTATAAAACAAGGCAACATATATTCTGGCCTAATGTGAAGCACAATATGAAATGCTTTCAGGAATCGGTACTGTGGGAATTCAGTCACACTCACTTCCTCCAAATAATTTACAATCTGATTTGTCTTCTAGGTTTAAAGACATAAGCATTTCCACTGTTTGCTGAAAAGACCTTGTCAGACTTATCAGGGATAATTAGACTATTCCCAAACAACATTTTCTGAACTGGATCAAGCCTTCCCAAGCCACAAATCTTGATTCAGCGTGAAGAGCTTGAAACTACATCAGTATTTACATTTCTCAGAACCTCCCACCACATTAGGAGAGCCTCCCAACACATCTGCTGCCACTATCTTCTGTCTTATCCTGGTAACATCTAGTTGCACAGGACTAGTGACAGGAGTCATCATGTTGTGACAGTGCATGGAGTGAGACCTTGTCAGAAGACCCAGGAATTCAAGGACTTACATATAAGAGGAAATAGTCCCGTAAGTAATGGGGCAGGGACAGTGTGTGTGTATGTCATCAGAAGTGGGGAGAACCTATTACATTTATAATTGCAATTGCTGCAGTTAGTGCTTCTAGCAGTTGCTGCTCTGATTGATCTGTATGCTAACCTTGTCTACACTTTAAGCTTTATGTTGATTTGTCACACACCATGGCCAAGGCTGAATAGGAATCCTTTTTACAATGACAAAAGTACGATTTCATTTTAAACACCATGGCTGCACCCTGTGGAATCCTGAGTTTTGTAGTTTGGTGACATGCTGGAGCTCTCTGGCTGAGAATTCTAAATATCCCTCCCTAAACTGCAAATCCTAGGATTCCACAGGATGGAACTGTGGCAATTAAAGTGGAATCATAGTGCTATAACTGTACAGTATGAAAGGGCCCAGAGTTGTTTGGCTGACAGAACTGTTTTTGTTACTAAAAGGAGAAGGGAGCAATTCTCTCCCCTCTGCACCCCTTCCACAGATCCTCAAAACCCCCTCTAGTGTCTGAGAAGCCCTCTGGAGCAGGTTCATAGGTAGCCTAGAAGACAGCTAAGGGTTAGAGAAAAAGGTCATGTTGCACAAACAGGTTTGCCAGAGTGAAAACTGGAAAGGACTCCTGTGCCTTTATTAGTTGTGGAGAAGAGGGAGTTTTTTGTGTTGCTTGTTACCTGGTTGTGTGACAAGCAGCACCTGGAGAAATTCCCTTTTCTACATAATAATTAAAAATATGGGACTCCCTCTCTAGTTTTCAATCTGGCTACCCTAGAGCTGGTCCTATCACGGCATGGGATTTAGTCCCAGGTCATTTTCATTTTTTGATCATTTGCCCCCATTATTTAATCATTCTTTCTCTGACATGCATACACACAAATGCACACATACCCATGCAAGAATAATATTGTGCTTTCACACTTCTGATCAAGTGGCCTATAGACCATGCAAGTTTTTCTCATGATAAATCTACTCACTATTTCAAATAGCCACAAAACTCTGTTGTTTTTAACAATGGCTGGTTCTCCAAATCCCACCTGAGTAGAATTGGAGTAGAGGAAAAGAGAAAATGGCTGGAAGCAAACTCATTTCTACAGGAAACTTCAAAAGCAAACAAGAAAGCTAGTACCTAAAGTACCTGTAGGGCAATGCAGAAAGGGACAGAAATTTTTTTCACATTTTCCCCTTTATTTTTGAACAGAGATTGAGAGGAACATTTCATATTCCTCCTTTCACATTCCCCCTCCTTTTTTTTCTTATTTAGGTCTTAGTACTACCAGTCCAAAGACACTATGCAGTGCTTCTCCCTTTGATTCTTTAGCATATTTTGCTTTTGCTCCTTTGTTTTGAAAGAAAAAAAAAGATAAGAGGGGAACAATTCCAACTTCTCTCCCCCAATGCTGTGAATGAGCCAGAGACAAAGTTTGGATAAGCTGCTTTTTGAACAATAACTCAACCCACCCAAATTACTGGGGGATCCTGGGATTTGTAGTCTGAAAGTAATGTTTCTACACTGTGGCTAGCAGAATTTTACAATATAAGACTTGCTGGGAAACACAGTGAGTATTCCCACTTTCTCGCTGTTGTGTGCCTCCAGCTCGTTTCTGACCTATGACATCCCTAAGACAAACCTATCATGGGGTTTTCTGGTGCTGAGAGTGTGTGATGCACCCAAGGTTACCCAGTAGGTTTCCATGGCTAAGCATGGAATCGAACCCTGGTCTCTAGGGTTTAGTCCAGTGCTCAAACCAGTATACCACGCTGGTTCCCTCACTTTCTGTTAGGAACCTATAATAGCCACAGTCAAATTGTAACATATGCTTTATACAGAGTCAGAACTTTTGTTAGACAGAGTGAGGCAGTTGCCTCAGTCAGCAGGCGGCAACACAATATTGAAGGGACAGCTGTGTGCTCTGCAGCTTTCCCTGTGCACTCTAAGCTGGCCTGCTGTTTTCCAGTGTGGTAAAAAGTTCTCTCACATCACCAGTGTTGAAAAACATTTATCTGCTAGTCCAGTTGGCTTTTTGTACATGGAATGGGAGGGGGCACCATCCTCTCCTTTTACTGAGGCAGCAAATTTGTTTTGTGGCAGCCCTAGTACTTCAGTGGCACTAGTTACCAAATCCAGGTTTCTGTTCAGCAACCCCCCAACTTGGACAATGGCACGGAAGGAAGGAAGGAAGGACGGAAGGACGGAAGGACGGAAAGAAGGGGAAGAGACGTTCAGTTGGCAGCAATACTGGCTTCATTCCAGTGCCAAGTAAAGCCAAAGTATTAAAGCCTTTAGGACCTGGTTGATATATCCCAAAAAATATGTGTACATGGTTTTAAACTGTTTTAAACTTTTAAACCTGTTTTAACTCTTTAGTTGTTTAATACGATTATAGTCTATTTGGATTATTTTTATTGCATTAAATCTTAAATTATTCTAAATTGCTTAAAGTTGAGATCCTATGATATAAGATCCTATGATATTGAGATCCTATGATATAGGGTAGAAGAGAAATATTTTAATAAAATAAATTTAAAAACAACAAAGAACAAAGGGATATATACAGAATAACACATACATATATAATATATACTATTCAGACTCATTAAGTTACTTCCTTCAATTGCCCAGAAAGCTATAGGGTTTAAAACATCACTTTCACTTTACTCAGTAGCCTACTGGCTTATAATACAATTTTTTTTAATGGGAAAGAAAAATAAGGCAGATTTATTCAAACACATATTGCTGAATACCAGAGACCATATAATACAAAATTAAGGGAATGATTAGTAATATAAGATTATAGAAAATTTTTGAGAACAGAAGCTAAGGAGTAATAGCTACAACAAAAGAGCGTAGGCAAGGTATGGCCCTCTGAATGTTGTTGGACTGCAAATCCAAGCAGCTTTAGTCAGCATAGCTAATCGTGAGGAATGCTGAGAGCTGTAGTCCACTGGTATCTGGGAGGGCGGCACTGATTCTCATTCTTGCACTATGGGAATGAACTGGAGAGTGATTGTGATTTGCAGTAGCAACTGTTTGGGAAATTGAGCCTGGTATCCATTTAACATATTTCACCAACAGCTATACAAACACAGGACATGGAGCACACATTTAGTGTTCAGTTGAGAATGGTGGGATAAGTTCTTTTAATTTTTTTTTCAAAACAGATGGAATAAAAAGATAGATGGAATGTAATTGCCTGAGCCGGAGTTTTGTCAGGACTGATCGATTTTCACAAGGAGTCTGGCTCAGCTCCCCAAAACAAGGAGACTCTCTTGATTAGATGTTGGCAATCAAATTTCTCACACTAATTGAGGGAAATGTGCTTTCCTGTAACAGGCAGATATTGTGCTATTGCAGAACTTGGTGTGTCTGAGGCTACTCTAGATGCCCAAGAGGCAGGTTGGGAGTGAGTGAAATATAACAAATGAATACAATAGGCTTGGATGATATTGTAAAGCTATTATTTATAATTAATTATTTATTTGTAAGATTCGCCTCCCACCTTTCAAATTTATAAATATCTCAAGGACAGCATGGTTGCTTAGCTCCTACTTGCCTGGTTTCCATTGCTCAGCTTCTATCAACCTTATTGCTTGCTTGTCTCTGTGTATTTTTAATGACTGGTTCTTGACTGCCCACAGTTATTTTTGAAAACAAAGGAAATTAGCATTTCATAAGCTCAAAACTCTAGTATGTTAATTGGCTCACAGACTGGCTGTAGGAAAAAAAATTCTTCTTCAGTGCTAGCCCTTGAATTCTACCGGGAAGAAAAGAGACAGAGGAGATGACGACGACGACGACGATGACGATGAAGAAGAAGAAGAAGACGACGACGATGAAGATAACGACAGCAACAATGATGATGACAGCTGGGGGTTGGCTCCAGTCTTAGGCTATTTCCACACTAGATCGTTATAGTCCTATTATTCACTTTCAACATCCTATGGAATCCTGGGGTTTGCAGTTTAGGGAGGGGCCTAATGCATGCATAGTGGCTGGCAACTTGTCAGAGATTTAGGTCATTTCCACACAAGCCTGTTATAGTGCTATTATTCCACTTTCAACATCCTATGGGATCCTGGGGTTTGTAGTTTAGGGAGGGGCCTCAAAGGCCCCTCCCTAAACTAACCCCAGGATTCCATAGGATGTTGAAAGTGGAATAATGGCACTATAACAGGCTAGTGCGGAAATGGTCTTAGTCAGAACACATCAGTTTAAATCAATGGGACTTTAATCACAACACACTTGTTCCTTTGAAAACAAGGTGGCTACCTCAAGCATACAACTCATGATATGCTGCTTTGTTTGTTTTTACCTCTAAATAAAATACTAGGCGCTTTGGAATCTGACATATATTTGGCATAAGAAAATAGATTTATGAGAACAGTAGTTCAACAAGCCATATCTACAAGCTTGGAACTGCCTTTCAGATAAACACTGGGAACTGCAGTTTAGAGACCCTGCTGGGAATTACCTTGCCTTGCCAAAATTTACAACTCTTGAAGTTCTGTGTTTCACAGCATTGACAGGTTATTATGTTTGTACTGTAAGCAACATGATAATAGTGAGCAGGCAAGATATCATTTCCAGAAGACTGGGTGGCAAGTTCTGCCAAAAGATGTTCTGAAACAAAAAAGTTCCCTACAAACCTAGAATGCGCTTTTCAAAAAATATTCATAATTTTTTTTCTTGCATCCTCATATGCTATTCACCAAACCCTGAAATATTTTGAATTTCAGTATGTACTAGCAAATGTGCTAGATTCAATCCCAAAGTAAGGAAGATGGTAATCCAAAATAAAGACAGTCGTAATCAAACACAATAATCTGGTAATATTCAATGAACATACTATACAAGAGACCTACGTTTGTGATTTAACAACCTAGGTATTGTGCTTATTAAAGAGCTACAACTAGAAAGTATGAAGTACAAATGACAAGCTTTGTACTCGCAGAAACATTAAAAGGTTTCCAAAAATTTGGTTAAAGTAGCCATCCTTTCCCAATCTGATGTTTTGGAGTACACCTCCTAGAATTGCTTGTTACTGGCTGTAGTAGCTAGGACTCACGGCAACTGAAGCTCAAAACAACCAGAAACAAAACAATTGGATAAGTCCAGATTATAAAATATACATTTCTGAGTTAGAGAATTAATATACAACATACTTCTGAATTACACTAAAATTAGTCATTTGCCTGCTCTTCAATGACCCAAGGTAAAACTAATGTTCTTTGATCTTATTAACACAAACGATTCTCAAAATGTTTCATTGGTGGAATAAGGCAACAACTCCTAAGGGCAAAAGAAAGCCAGGGAGCCAAGAAGGCCACCCAATGGTACTTGCCCATATCACATTCCTACAAAACAGCCTTCCGCAGTAGTGGTTATGCTGACCAGAGAAGATGGTGAGTTTTAGACAAATCTAGAGGACACAAGGTTCTGGAAGTCTACTAAGTAAACGCTGAAACTATAGACTGTCTGGAAAAAAATAGCTTTCCGTTTCACAAAATTCTCTGCACATATTAGAAATCATGCTGGCCAAAGGCAAGATACAATATTCCACTGAAAATGTGACAACTTTAAAATACCTCACTAGGTCACCCCCAACATGAGCAAAGGATTCTGAAAATTACTGTGGGAGGAAGATTTTTGAACAGCCTCAAAATTGCTAGTGGGACTTCAGCAGGGCAGTATCTGTTGATTCAACCCCTCGCCCCAGTTAATTCTAAAACATGAGGGTAATAATCTGGGTCTACAGTACAGGGCTATTAAATGAACAAACGTTTTACCGTGTTACTCCTCAGACCATAGCATCTTAAGAAACCAAGTAACCAAACTTATATAAATATGCAATTATTACTATTCAAAATTAATAAATAAAATAATATAGGCACAAATAATAATTGGCTCTTCCTTCCTTCCTTCCTTCCTTCCTTCCTTCCTTCCTTCCTTCCTTCCTTCCTTCTTAAAATAGATAGGTATTGCTTGTACGGCATGTAACATTACTAGTGGGAAGGAGTGGAAATATGGAGGTTTTGTAGTTTTACAGACCTGACATCTATAGTGTTCTTTGCAAAACATAACGGTCATATAAATGATAGGTGGTCTTGTGTGAAATGAACCACCGTACTGTAGTGGTTTGAGTGTTGGGCTACCAGCCTGGAGATCAGTGTTCAGTTCCCTTCTCAGCCATGGAAACCAACCTTAGACACATCACACACTCTCAACCCCAGAACTTCCATGTTATAAGCTTCCCTTAGAGTTGCCATAAGTCGGAAATGACTTGAAGGCAAACAACAACAACAACAACAACAACAACAACATTGTGTGAAATCACTACAGCGTGGCACATTTCATAATACCCAGCTTAATCATAAATGTTTCACTTGGAATTAAGTCCCACTATATTCAGGGGATCTTACTCCCAGGTCAGCATGCATAAGAACACACTCACATATCTTTCCCAACCCTTCCTTAGTCCTGAAGCAACCACCACTCTGAGTGCAGTGTCTCATGAAATAATGCAGTGAAAACATGTAGGAAATTTCTTTGGCATAGAGGAAATGTGTATTTACAACAGGCCCCTTTAGTGCAGAAGTCTCTACACTAAAAAGACAATATTGCTACATTTCTTAGCTCACTTGAGTGCCAGTCTTTGGAACAAAGGAGGGATATAAATATGAATTATTATCCACCGTCATGATCATGATTGTCATGATCACCACCACCACCTTCCCAAACCTTCTCAATGGATACAATCACCCATCTCTAAACAATGTTCCTTTCCCCCACATGCTCACCATTCATGCTACCTTCTGTGCCTTCCTCAGCCCTGTATGTAGTGTGGGGGAAAAAAAAAAACAACTCTTGAACTTTCTATACCGCACCCATCCCTTGAAGGGTCATCCAGTCATTGCTAAATGAAGCACTGGTCAAACAAAAACTTGCCATATAAAGAGGTAATTGGTTTGAGTGCAGAGAAGGAGAACCTCCACCATCAGGAAAGGTTTTCCTTGAGTCAAGGAATGAAGAAAACAAATCAGCCTTCCCACCATCTGATTGCTGCCATCGCTCCCTGTACGCTGATGGGTTTCTAAATCCTGACTGCCTCACTGCATTGCACTGCACCCCAAACTTTAATAGAGAAGAGCAAAGCCTTGAATCAACTTACCATTGCTGATCGCCAGGACTTGCATGTTCTCAAACTCTAGAGTTGTGTATGCTGGATCTAAAGCTGCGCTGTAATCTGCCATCTCCATGTCTATCAGAGCTTTGGAAAGACGCATTATCATCAGCAAACACTGCCTAGATTGCAGCGATTCTGCAGCCAGAGGTTATTGGCCCCGCCACTTCTCCAACTGATTTTGCCGACGTCCCCTATCTGTTGGCCTTTATTTCAAATAATTCTCTGCAAGGATCTGCTGAGCTTCAAGGCCTATACTATCCAGAGGGGTGGAGGCAGGAGGCAAGGGGGGTTAATCTTTAATCATCTCACCCACTAGTGCATACTGCTTTGCTGCGTCCTTTTTTTTCCTCTTCCTGTCTTTTTCCCTCCCCCCCTTCCATTTTGTTGACTGTTTATTTTCGGGCTAGTCAGCAGCACATTTCAGCTGTAGGACAGGTGCAAAAGGTGCGCAACGGAGCAAGCAATCTGGACGAAACTTTTCCAGGACGTGCTGTACCTGATACACAGTTGTGAGGATAGACCAGTTTCTAGTTAAAGTTGTAAAGAATCAGGCAAACTGACTGCAAAGTAGAAAAATCCCACCCGACATTTTCATCTTGTTGCCGTTTCACTGATCTTACTCCATCTATTTCTTTTTCATTCTCTTTCTTCTCCCACACCCTGTTGTCTCTCTGTTTGGTGAAGGTCAGTAGAATTGTAATTTACACACTGTCATACATGGGAACAATGTGAGACTTTCATTTTACTTCCCCATAAACCCATGGTTTTACAGGCTCTGACTTCACCATAAACAACTCTCACTCTACAGCATTTACCTAAAACAGATCTTTGAAGGCTAGGCACGCAAATGCAAAATGGGTTAATTGTATATTTGGTGGATTCCTTCCTGCACTGACACCTTGCATGAGCCAAATAACCTTTTCCTTGTGATTCTCCCCTACTGTGGTACTACATAAGATTTGGGCCAAATGATACGTAAAGCAAGCAAACTACAGTCAGGTTACCCGATCTCTTTTTTGAAGTTTAAAAGCAAAGGTGAGAGGCCCAAATTGGCTCAGGGCAGTAGAAATTGGCAGGAGAGAGGGTCAGTAACCTGCTCTGTAAACCACTTCCCCGCCTGCAACTACCTGTGCTCAGCTGCTAAGAGCCTTGGCATTTTGTTGTTGTTTAGTGCCTTCAAGTCATTTTCAACTTATGGCAACCCTAAAGCGAGACTATCATGGGGTTTTCTGGGGCTGAGTGCGTGAGATACACCCAGACTCACCCAATGGATTTCCATGGCCAAGTCAGGAACTGAATCCTGCTCTCCAGACTTGTAGTCCAGCGTTCAAACCACGATACCATGCTGGCTCTTACAATTTTCTGCCCTTTCATGACACACCAAATCTGCTGCCTGAGACAGTCACCTCATTCTGTCTCATCACTGTAGGGTCAGCCCTGTAGCTTCTTTAAGACACAAGTTGAATCTGGGAAATGGTGTGTGTATAGGGGGAAGGGTTAAAGCACTCTACCAGAGATGTATGAAAAGGGGAGTATGAGGGCATTGCCCTCACAATAAGAAGTCTGCCCTCCCCTTGAAATTTTCTTTCAGCCCCTAAATTTCTTGCCCTGTAGTAACTTATAACTTCAGTGTAGAATTTAAAAATACATCCAAAGGCATCCAAAGAAAATGATGCAGTAGAATCCTGAAAAACCCCAACACTAATACTTCATGGACTTACTACAAAATTGTACATGTACAAAGCTACAGCTGTCTTCAAAAAGTCTTTTTCAACTTTGATGCATGTGCTGACACCATACAGTCATCGTTCCACATTCACTAGGGTTAGGGGCACAGGACCCCTGTGAAAGTGGAAAAACCGTGAATAACTCTAGGCCCTCTCAAACCATATTTAACACACAAAAAAGTATGATCACCATATTCAATCCACCACGGATTCCTTTGAGGCATCAGAGTTCCTTTACAAGGCAGAAGTGGGTGGCTGGTGTGGCTTACTGCCACCTCCACTGCTGCCCCCACACTATTTTTAATAGGGACTTGCCTCGTTCACAGCTTCTCAGTCTCAGGAGGCTTGCAGTCCCTATTAACAATGGCATGGGGGGGCAGCAGAGGTGACAGCAAATGATCTGTGAATAATCAAATCTGCAAAAGTGAAACCTGCAAATGTGGAGGGCTGAGGGTATAGGTATTCAATGCTCCATCAGAGAAAAGCATGAGAGATATGAAGCAGGGGGTGTTGCATCATTCACTCAGGTACAAACTTTTCTCTAATCCACAATTGTCTGTATTGCTGGATATGTCTTCATTGGCCTACAGTCCAATGTGTCAATTTTCCAAAGGAACAAGCATAAACGCTCTGTGTCATACCATCAGCTTCTTAGGACAGTCCAGTTGGGACCTGTCTTGTGCTCTGTCTTGATAGCCTTTCCATTTTGAACCTAATCTGACTATTTACATGGTTCTGCTAACTTTGCCTACTGAATCCCATCCATTCACAATAACTATACTTCTGCCCTACCTTATACCGTGGCCTTCTTGGTTCTGGATGTGCTAACCAGATTTGTTTACTGTAAAAAATTCTTTGCAGCTAGACAGCTCCAATAATTTTATTTTCTCCCACAAATCTTTGAGGCTAGATGGTTCTTGTAGCTCATAGCAGATACCAACACATTCTTTATAGCTGCAATATCTATTTTATTACTTTGTGGAGCATGAACGGCTGTTTATTATTACTGGATTTTCAGCTGATGCTGTTAAATGATCACTTACGCTTAACTTGCATTTAATACAGTTAACTACTTGGCTGGCAAAATACAACTTGCTTTGGAAATGTTTTTTTACAGCTTCACTGGAATGAAGTAAATCCTAAATATGTTAATGTCTAGAAGGTGACATCCATAAATCTGTGCAAACCTGAGACTTCCACTTACAAATGTGGGTTTTCTGGGATTCAGGAAAAAGCATCCTTTGAAGATAACATTGTGTGTGTTGGGGAAAACGATAGGATAGACCAAAAGAAATGAAAGAGCCCAGGTAGTAGTTAGAATGTTGGGTGAGGGAGAGCTGGCTGTGGATCTCTGTTTGGCCATGAAACTCATGTCTTTGAGCTACTCACTCTATTCCAGCCTTCCTTAACCTGTTGTCCTCTAGATATTTTGGACTACAACTCCCAGCAGTCTAGCTAGTACAGCCAGTAGTCTGAGGACTGCAGTCCCAAACACCTGTCACTTTTGCCAGGTGACAATCTAATAATGTCTAATAATGACAGTATAACCTACTTCATGGATGTGGCAGGGGGAGTCTTCCCTTATATGAAGACTGGGATACAAAATGCCACCAGGTCCGCATTAGTCTGATGCAGAAAACATAATACATAAAAACATAAAACCTATGTGGTGGCTAAAAAAAAAAGTACAGTGGCATTACAGATCCATTGTTGTATAGTGATGTGAGTACTGGACTAGGAGTTTTGGAAACCAGGGTTTGAATCCCTACTCAATCATAGAAGCCTTCTGGGTATGCTTTGGCAAGTCACAGTCTCTCAGCCTTATAGAAAAGCAATGGAAAAACCATGCTGAACAAATCTTGCCAAAAAAAACCCATGATAGATTCTCCTTTTTTGTTGTTTTTGTGTACCTCCAAGTTGTTTCTGACTTATGGTAACCCTAAGGTGATCCTATCATGAGGGTCTTCTCGGGCTGAGTGTGTGTGACATGCTCAAGGTCATCCAGTGGGTTTCCAATAGCTGAGTGGGGAATTGAACCTTGGTCTCCAGGGTCGTATTCCAACACTCAAACTACTACACTATGATGGTTCTCTTTAGTGTACTCATAAATCAGAAACCATTTGAAACCACAGAGTAACAACTGTAGCATAAGCTTTCTTAACAAAATCTAGTTCTGATGCAAGACCATGCTTCTTTGAATGTAACAAAATAAAGAAGCAAAATCTTCACCCATTTGGCTTGACTGTTATAGTACCGTTAGGCCTTTAACATAAAACAGAAGTAGCCTCTTTTCCATTACAAGTTGGTAGGTTTGATTTTGTAAATGATCTTTTTTATGCCGCACCTCTCAAACCATACTAGTTTACAGAGCTCTTCTGAATCCCACTGAAGTAAATGGGAGATTTTTCTTTAGCTGACTGGTCTTTGGTGTAAATCCCTGAATCTCAACTACACACAAGACCTCTAATGCTGCTGTTTCTCTGAGGCTCCCTTCATCTCTAGCTCTGTAATGCAACATTTTCTGTAGCAAGATGGACACAGTGACTTGGACTAAGGTGGGGTTTTATGGCTCTCCTGTAAATTCTGTTGTGTAACTACCAAAGATTAATAGCTGTTAATCAATTTATCATCTAGGAACATCAGCTGAATTGCACTGAGAAGCCAGTAATAATTAATGATTATGACCTGTACTTTTCATAAAGAAAATATCACTGTTTCATTGTTTTCAGCCTGTATGGTCTAAGTCTGTAGATGGTAAATCCAAGCCTTTGCTATAGTTTTTATGAATTTTTTCATTAGAAATTAGCCATTGAATTGACCCCCCAAATCCAGCCTCCCAAGAGGTACTCATTGTTTCCCCGCAACTCCCGACTGCTGTCTAGAAGCAAAGAAGTATGTGAAGGGTGAGCAGCTCTAACCATGGGACATGCAAGCAACCTGCTCTCTGGATATAGTGGTATTGTACCTTTGAGGTGACGTGCTGAATGAAAGTCAGCCAAGACACTAAACTTTGCTGCTCAGGAAGTAATTGCACAGAACTGAGTTCTGCTTTGGAGCCCAGGAAGCTGTAATGTGGAACTGAGCTGTGGTTGCTAGTGGATCTTACAAGTTCATTCAAGACAAGCCACCCCCAAATATTTTGCAGACGAATAGCGATAGCTCACAACAGTATATGGCAGAGCTTTCCAAACTTTTCATGTTGGTGACATACTTTTTAGATATGCATTATTTCACAATACTGAGAAGATCCAGCCCCATGCAGCTCTTGTGAGGACTGTAGCTAAACTCAAGAAAGAACTGGGAAGTCTAAAGAGATAATAGATAATGCCAATCTCTCTGATAATTATAAAAAAAAAAGTCCCAGTTGTCTGACCCTATTTGCCCTGGATCCAACCATACTACTAGATTGAGGAGTGAGTTATTAGACTCAAAGATGTCATTTGCCCCCATTTCTGTAACAGCTGTGGTCACTCTCTAAATGCAGAGTGTTTGCAGAGCAGGAAGATCCAGGCTGAAATCTTTAATCAGGCATTAAGCTGAGGCCTTGGTTTTGTGCCAGAACTGATGTTTCAGACTAACCTTCCTCACAGGGTTGTTGTGACAATCAAAAAGGGAGATGCTCTTTTGTACCACACCAGTTTCTTGGAGGAAGGTAAGGATTAGAATAATCATCAATTATAATTAATACTGTATTTTTTTCTGCATGCTCTAAAGTCTAGAACAGGCTCCTCCAGCCTGGTGCCCTCTGTCTGTCCTGGACCACAATTCCCATCATCTTCCGGCCAGTATATTTTAGGCTGAGTGCCATGTTAGGGTAGGCTGGGCTAGTGGACCAGACTGAGGAAGGTTGACCTGGTGGTCACTGTAATTTATGCAATGATAGAGATGCACAGACAAAAGACTCCCACACTTTACACAAGCCATGGTTTGCACCTCTGAATTGTAGTGCTGAATAGAAGGAAAAGGCTTCTGCACGTGAACACTCAGGATAGCAAGAGTTGCTCCTTGAAAGAACATGGCCCAGTATTTCCTCCTTTGGTCAGGAGCCTGCTGAGCCAGTAATTCATTTGTCAGACAGAAAGAAACAATAGTGTATGAGAGGGTCGGGAAGGAGGAGAAAGAGCTTTAACAGCCCATTGAAAGATCCTCCATCCCAATCCTAGCTTGGATAGAGTGATCCCTATGATTAGATAAATGGGTACAGACATCAAGTTAAATATGTGCAGGATTTGCCACAGTGTCTAGTACAATATCATAAACCACCAGCCTGTTTTGTTCAGTTCAGCAAAACAAGCCTTTGCTCAAATAAAACTCCTAACTAAGCAAGGCAAAAATTAGCTTCTTTTCCCCTGACAAGGTCTAAAGGGACTAACTCCGGAAGGATTAAAGGCTGCTAGAAACAGCAAATGAAAGAAGTGTGTGCACAAAGATAGCAGTGTTGGGGAGTTTCTTCAGGGGAACAGAAGGATTACATGCCTGGAAATTGGCAGTTGATCATCCGGCCTTTCACCTCCAGTGGTGATGAAATGACCGAGATGAACCAGTGCTAGCTTTTGCTGTCCACCTCCCAGGTAATTTCCAGGTGACTTTCTTAGTACAGTATGGCAATTCATGATGCCTGCAGTGGCAGGAGTGTGATTGCCTTATACTGGCATTATGGAAGGAAGTCTCATTCTCTTGCCATAGGGAAATACAGCTATACTTTTGTTCTCGGTTTCAAAACAAAGAGTTTGGGAGATGGACATGCCTGAACTGGAGGAGTACACAGTCTTCAAAGCCCTAGATAAAAATGTTGAAAAACAAAGTGTCCATGAAATAGGAGGACAGTTCTAGAGGGTGGGCATGGGGTGGGAAGAGATAAGCTTGCATTTGTTTGTTCAGGCACCCCCACACCTTTCCTATTCTGATTATATCCTCTGAAACTAGGTGGACACAAGAAACGCAGGGAAACTGTTCAGAAAAAGCTGCCAGTTCAGTAGTGGGACCAGAGTTTGGAAAAGTTACTTTTTGGATGACAATGTCCAGAATCCACTATAGCTATGCTGGCTGGGGACTCTAATAGTGAAAAGTTAATTCGTCCATGTTCAAAATATTCAATCTCTAGACACTTTAAAAAAAAAATAGCAAGACAATTAAACTAAAAGAACAACAACAGCCTTTGCAGATGAAATAATGTTTCCTTTTACTTTTCTCACTGCATCTTTAAACCCATCTGAGGCCATTTCCATACCGGGCTTCTGAAACGGTGCAGAGCGACCTCTCACGGAGGTCTTCTACACCGTAGAGTGGACTGGCATGGACTACTTTTTGTAGTTCCACACCAGAATCCACTCAGGAGCGGCTGGAACTAGCCGGGCTGCATGTTTTTTTAAAAACCTCTTTTTCGAGGTTTTTAAAAAACACGGAGCACGCAGCCCCGTGCCACTCCGTCGCCCGGCTCCAAAGTGGATTTGCCGGCGCGCGCAAGTGCGTGCCTGCAGATCTGCCAGGGGCGGGCTTCCGGCTGGCGAGCTTCTTCGGTTGGTGGAGAGCCTCCACCAACCGGAAGCTGCCATCTGGGACGCCGGAGGACTGTGGAGCAGCGAGCTTGCGCTGCTCCGCGTGGTGACGGACTTACCCGGCTGTGGGTAAGCTCCGTTTTAGCGTGTTTTCACTCGTTTCCCCCCCCACATGTGAAAAGGGCCTGAGTTTGTGGTGCTCACGAAATCTTTTTTGTCACACAATATGGCTATTACTTTAAAGGGGGATAAAGCTAATTCAGGGATGGCTATGCATAACGTGCATGCATTGAATGTAGCTATTTGAAACAGATCTAACAGTTTGATTCCAGTTTAACTACTATGGCTGCGTCCTATGGAATTCTGGGATTTATAGTTTCATAAGCTGCTTAGACTTCTCTGCTAGAGGGCTCTGGTGCTGTAGTTCAGGGAAGCTCACTAGAAAGCTCTGCCTCAGAAAACTGCAAATTCCAGAATTCCAGAGGATGGAGTAAGGACCAATAAAGTGGTATGCAACTGCTATAACCATGTAGCATAGATATATTTGCTGCCCCTGCATATAGGTTGTTGGCATGCAAGAGCAGAAGACAGTCACTGTTTGGTAGCATTTGGGGGGCATCCTGGAGAGGCCTTGTTACCCTTAATCATTGACCGGGAAACTGAAGACAGCGTAGCTGACGGGGCTGGTTCAAGACATTTTGCTGTCAGAACAGAAGGCCTTGACAGGTGATTCAAATTCTGAGTTATCTCTGGACTATTTGCATTTGTTCTCTTGTTTGTAAAGTAAAATCAAAGCTCTTCACATTATGTATCACATATTAATGTAATAGGTACATAACAGCCAGAATCCTATTTCAATATATATACTGGTATAGCTCTCACACCAGCATATGTACCCTTGGGAGCACTGTGGAAGGAGGTGTATAGTATCTCATTGCTCATTGCCCTATCTCTGCATATACAACAATGGGGGTTGCTAGGTCAACCTCTGCCACCCCCAGCCACTGATCAACTGCAGGGTGTGTCCAATATGTTCTAATTGCCCTTCAGCAATGGGGAGAAGGACAAGCCTTATGCTTGGGTTGCTCAAGGGCAGCCTCCCAAATATCCTTCCACACCTGGGTGATGGAGCTGCACCCAGGAGGATCCCATCCCAGCTGCTGTTGCTTGCCAAAAGAAGAAATATGGGAGAAGCGGAGAGAATAAATGCACATTTATGCTCTATCAGTGGTCTTAATGGATCTCAGCCAACAGTCTGTCTTTCACTTCCCAGGCCAAGAGGCAGGTAAGTCCACTTGGGCACAGCCCTGAGTTAGAAGATTAAGAACTAAAGTCCTAGACGAATCACGCCAGGACAATCATCTCTCAAACTGTCTCTTCTGCTTTCCCCCCCTTTGAAATTTCAAATTCCAGTTTGTGGACAAAGTCCTGCCTATCTGAGAATATAGATCTCCGACCACTGACCAAACTCCATTCCAAGTGACTAACTAGTTCTGCCTTTCTCTCAGGCTTCAACATTCAGTGCTGGGAACTGTTAGGAAGACAGCAAACCAGCTTTCCTGGCCTGAAGAGCTTACCACCTTGAAAGAATGGATTTTTAAAAACCAAATTTTGGGGACTTCAAAGTCAGAAACTGAGGAAGAGGATCCTTTCTGATCGACAATAACAAACCAGGTAAGAAGATAACTGCCACCTGCAGTTCCTGCAAGCCTCCATTTCAAAGGAGAGCAGTGAAAATTTCTATTGTGCTTGGAGTACTCATTTTGGGCCATTGCTTAAGATAAAAAAGGGGGAAAAAATAAGGAAAACAATGCAAAGTGGGCAGGGAACTGCAAGTCAAAACGCTAGGATGAACAAGAGGAACAAACTCTTCTCCTTGGAGAGACTTCATGTGGTTAACAGATAACTCTCAGCTAGCCATCTCACTCTCATCCATGGTGATTCTGTCCAGATTAGTTTGGACTTACTTTTGTGCTAATCATTCGTTGACCTGTTTGTCTTGCATTAAAAAATTAACAGAGAATAGTTTACTGCATGACTTGCTCACCACTGCAAGAAATGAGACAAGAAGCTGTCAGGCAGACTTTCTAACTCTTCTGCAAGACCCTGCAATGGATCTTGGCACCCAAGTTTGAAATGCCCTTTTTAAAAAAACGATTATTCTGACGCACCTATCCTTCTAAAGTCAATATTTTGTCCCTGCCCCTTTTCCATGACCTGAGTGTATATTTGCTCTCTCCCTGTTTCCAAATGGGGATGATAAAGCCCCCAAAGGCTTGTATTTTGTCAGACGTTAGTAAACAGGGATCTTCTTTCCACACCATCAAATCCCATTTGCCTTTTGCCTGAATTCATGTCTGAAATGATTACAGAGCAAGTTCCCCCTTCCCCCAAGTGTTAATAAGCACCCAAGGGGAATTCAGCTGAATCAGAAGGGCGCAGAACATTTATGGATTACTAGCCACCTGAAAAATAAAAGAAAGAAAAAAGTGGCAGAAATAAGCATTAGTGGGTACATCTCTACTCGATGCTTGGGGGAACATACTTTTTTGGGACTGCAGTTTTCTGAATCTTCAGCTACCATGGCAGGTTGTTATGCTGGCTGAGGGACTCTTGCAGTTGTAATCCAATCAGTAACATCCAAACAATCTCTAGTCAAATAGGCAAGGGGTACACAAATTCAGCACTCCAAATACACAGAGAGTGCAACCGTCACTGGTTCCTGGCCCTTCACTGGGGCCACAGTGAAGCCAGCATGGGTCATGCAGTCTCCATCTCTTGCTTCCAGATGGGGGATGGATCAAGGAAAGAGTTAATAGACCCCCACTTTCCTTGCTAGGGTGTTTTCTACACATCTCGTTGAAGCACTAAAAAGGTGAGGAACTGAAGAGTATATTGTAAAGCTATGCCAAAAATAGAAGATGGCCAAAAGATTATGCATTCCCCATGGGCAAACAATTTCAAACATTTTTCATAATATTCAAACAAGATGGCTAATTATTTTTATTTAACAGGGCTCCGGGATCTTTAACAGCTGTACGACAGGCAGGAAGTTAGCAGGCAACAGTGGCATAGCGTAGTACCTCAAGGCTCCAGAGCAAGTGGTGGCAGCAGCAAGCCCTCTTTGCTCCTTAGGCCCTCCCTTGCTTCATGGTCTACATGCAAGCTGGGCTGGGCATGGATGGTTTGCGTGGTGCACGCCCTTTTCCACTATGGTAGGATGCTGGGTGAAGGTGTGAGAGGGGAGGGAGAGAGACGGGGCCTCCCTAAGGAAGAGGAGGAATGTGGCAAACAACAGTGTCCTGAAGGTTCCTTGTACTGTTCTTGGCATTTTGCTGGTGGCATAGGATTCACGTCTAGCTCAGCAGGGTTTCCCACACTGTGGCTCCAACACTTGTGGGGCAGGGCAAAGACTCCACAAGACCTAGAGCTTCCAACCTTGCAGATTCAGTGTAGTACCCAAAGGCAAAGTTTTTCCTTTCTCTGCTTTTGTAGATTGTTAAAGGAGAGCCAGCATGATGTAGTGGTTTGAGCACTGGACTATGACCCTGGAGACAAAGGTTTGATTCCCCTCTCGGCCATGAAAACTCACTTGGTGACCTTGGGCACGTTACACACTCTCAACCTCAGAAAACCTTGTAATCGGTTCACCTTAAGTAGAAAACAATTTGAAGGCACACAACAACAACAAGAACAACAACAACAGCTTCACCATGTAAATAGCAGATTTGTCAAAGCAACTGATTAAAAAGTAAACAGACAGCTGTACTCAAGATTCTTTTGAGAATAAAAGTACTTCCACTGATTGGGACAGTTGTAGGTTTTTGAAGACCTTTTGGAAGACCTCAGCCAGTTAGCATTACTACCAATATGACATTGAATTACATTCACAATTCCAGTCCATTAGCAGAGGTATAAACAGACAATGGCTTCATGATACACTACATAAGTTAATGCAAGGCTCCTTGTTACTGCACAGATAACAAAAGGCATCTTCACAGATTCCTTGAACCTAGGAAACTGACTTCTTTCTGTTGTAAATGGTTACTTGTGTTCATAAAGCAAGGTGTTTTGATTGTATACATACTTGCATAGTCTTTGTTACTTTTTTAATTGAAGAAGCTATACTGATCTACTTCCATAAAAAGGAGGAAGAGGGAGGAAGAGAGGGAAAAAAAGTGGCAGTAACTAGTGGTATCAATGTCTTAGGTATAAAGCATATTTGTACAGTTGTAAGTGGGATAGAATGCAAGAGGATCCAGAAAGATGCAAATCATGGCCCTTGCTTAAATTTTCAAAGGGCTGTGTAAGGTGATACAGGTCTTTCCAGTCTTTACAATGGTTAGTTAGTATTAATGTGTGAAAGCAATGAATCTATTTACCAAAAAGAGATCACCATTCAGATCAGGCTACAAATGATAGAGAAATAACAACACCTAGGGTTGCCAGATCTCAGGGCCTGGCCCTTCAGAGCAAGAGAACTACATTGAAAAGTATGTATGCATTTGCCTCATTTGTTATGCGTGATGTTTTTGATCTGAATGGCATACTCTGAGCAACTCTATCTATCTGTCTGTCTGTCTGTCTGTCTATCCATCCATTTATCTATCTTCTATCTTTTTCCCAGTCCAAGACTCAAGGCACTTACTTTACAAAAGTTTAAACTGATGCAGCTAAAATGCTTAATGTATTGTTCTTAATGGCATTACCAACAGCTGCTTTTTGTAACATCAGCCTTTAACATCACCAAGGCCCTCCCCACTGTGACATCCCAAAGTCTCATGGCCTGGAAAAGTCCTGCCCTGACAACTCTACAGCAGGATAATATGCATGGAGCCCTCTTCTATCCACCTCCCTCCAGGTTCTGTCAGTTGATCTCAGCAATACCGCCCACTGAAACCAAACTGCCAATTAAGTTATTGGCTGAGTTGGTGGCATAGTCATCCGTATATGAGGAAGACTGGATTTCCAGAAGATATATTCCAGTGGTTTTGGCTTTCATAAGGACATTTTAGGACTTAAATAGTATGCTACAGATCTCAAGAAAATTGTTAATGGGTCCTTAACATTCTCTTCAGGCTTTAGAATGTGACACGCATCAATATTTGAGAAATTGGGGACAGACCAATCTAGACACAAGAATAGTTTTACTTTTGACACAGAGACAGACAAAGCTGAGCATTTTTTGTGGCAGTGAACAGGAATGCAACACTGAAAACTATGGGGATCCAAACCATTGTCATCTGAGTATTAGCATTTTCACTATTTTGCAGTCTTTTTGTTGTCAGAGTCCTCTTGTTACCCACCTAAAAACTATGTCCTGAGGGTTCTAATTATTTTATATCAAACATAGTGAGCCATAGAGATCTACTGGAAGGACACGTAGGCAGTGGAGCTATGGAGATAGATCAAAGAGTAGCCTGTTTTCTGTCACACATCCTAGGTGAATCTTGCAAATGGTTCACAGGCCATTTGAATGGATTTTCAGGAGTGAACAGGAGACAATAAGTCTCTGGGAACAAATAAACACTGCAAACAGCCTGGAATGTGACACCTTCAGGTATGCATCCCCAGATGTGAAACACATCTTGCAGGAAACTACAAGGATGTTTGGCTGTATTTTCTTTGAACTACAAAGCTGAAATCCATCTTCATAAAAATGCAGCCATCTGGTCCCCAGAACATTTTTTTCAGCTCTATTTACCACTATAACTAGCCCCCTTTTTCTCCTTTTTTTCGGAGGTCTCCCAGACCCGCAAACCATGCTGCTGGTAAGCTCCCCTCAGCCTCAAAAGGCGTGGCTGAGATCGGCTTTTCGCTGGTTTTCTCCCAGCTGAAGACTTCTGGATTGGTACAGTATTACCCCAAAACCCTTATGTCTCTCTCTCTCTTAATTTTCACCTCTTCCTAAATTTCTATAGTCTTGTATGCTTGTTGGAGTGAGTGCAGCTGAGTGATGGTATGGATTTTAACATCTATTTCAATAAAATACTTCAGTTTGAACAGTTAGCCTGATTCTCTGTGATCCAACTCCGTAAACACTGGGCTAAAGATCCTTAATTACCCTGCCCTCTTTGCATTGTTAAAACAGTGTTCATAGCTAATTTTCCCCACAAGTGATAATTTTGACTGGCGTTGGGAATCCCCCTAAGGGACCCCCAGCAAGCAGGGCAACACTTTGATAAATACAAATAAAAAATATGAGAAAAGCAATCAAAGATGATAAATCTCCAGTGCTTGCTTTCATCCAAAAGGAGAAAATAAACAATCCTTGTTATCACTACTTCTGGGTTCTTCACCACTTCAAAAAAATGGGAAGTGATTAACAATGCTTTAGATTTCAAAAATGTACAACACTTCACACAATGTAATCCTTATAGCAGTCTTATAAGATAACTCTCAGTATTGTTGCCCATAATGCAGGTGGAGAGACTGAGGCTGAGAGGGTGACCTGATTAAGGCCACTGAGTGAGTAGCGCTGGGATATGTTATTTTTCAGACTGTAAATCCCAGAATTCCAGTAGGGTAGTGGCCATGGTGGCTGGGGATTCTAGGAGTTATAGTACAGGCTCTGCTACTGAGTTCATGACAGAAGTAAGATGAAAACCAGGACTTCCTGATTCATATCTCATTCTCTCAGCCTCTGGGCTACGACCAGATATCTAATTCTCCTGATCCCTGTGACTAAGGTGATGTAACAAAGGCAATGAGTCAGTGTTGTGTAGTAGTTTGAGTGTATGACTAGGACTCTTGAGGGACCAGGATTTGTAACCTCACTCAGTCCTGGAAATCCACTGGGTGACCCTGGGCAAGCTACACTATCGCAATGTAAGAGGAAGGTGATAGCAAACCTCCTCTGAGGAAATCTTGCCAAGAAAACCCTATGATATAGTTGCTGTAGTTCGAAGTCAACTTGAAGGCCCATAACACCAAGACAATAACAACGGTAATGTTGAAAGGGGCAGTCTCTGGTGATGTCATTAAGCATGATACATTGAACATGAACTAGAGGTCAGACCTCATTTGGAATACTGTGTCCAGTTCTGGGCACCTCAATTCAAGAAGGATATCGACAAGCTGGAGTATGTCCAGAGGAGGGCCACCAAAACGGTGAAGGGTCTGGAAGCCATGCCATATGAGGTGTGGCTTAGGGAGCTGGGGATGTTTAGTCTGCAGAAGAGAAGGTTAAGAGGGGACATGATAGCTATGTTTAAATATTTGAAGGGATGTCATGTCGAGGAGGGAGTGGGCTAGTTTTCCGCTGCTCCAGAGACTAGGACAAGGAGCAATGGATTCAAGCTGCAGGAAAGGAGATTCCACCCGAACCTCAGGAAGAACTTCCTGATGGTCAGAGCTGTCTAGCAATGGAATATGCTGCCTTGGAGTGTGGTGGAGTCTCCTTCTTTGGAGGTTTTTAAGCAGAGCTTGGATGGTGATCTATTGGGAATGCTTTGTTGGGTGTTCCTGCATAGCAGGGGGTTGGGCTGGATGGCCCCTGTGGTCTCTTCCAAGTCTATGATTCTATGATTCTAGATGCACAGAATATACCATTCAAAGAAAAAAGCTCAAGTCTTTTCAAGGCAGCACTCTTGTGCTGAGATTCCTCCCCATTCACCTTGAGTACTGGAGAATTGGGATCAACCTCTTGAGATCTGGCAGCCTTAACTACGACAATCCTTGTCTTAATGTTATATTGCTTTTTATTGATGTTTGCACATGTTAAAAAAAGAATGTGGTAAATTAAAAAAAAAACCAATAAACTCTTGGTCGAGCTACTACCTGTAGTTTAAAAGTTACCAGGCTCCTTCCTGTATGTTTATATGGGGATGTGGTAAGGAGAGAGACTATGTCCAGTGGATTAAGTTGATTTCAGCGAGAGTAGTGAAACAGGAAACAGTGTACTGGGTCTTCTGTCTATGTTTCTCCTTGTTCCTTAATGTCATATGACTGGTCAGCTATAATCTGACTTAGTTGTTTGTTCCACCATTGAGTTCCTCTGCATTATCTGCTGATTTAGCCTTGGCTGTCTAGACCAATTCTTTCTAGGAGGTGCTTGTTTACTTCAAAAAATGTGATCTTTGGAATGCATCCTTCATACATGGGGACCAAGGAGGTACCATTGCTTCCACAACAGTTTCCTGACAAGGCTTAAATGTTACTACAAACTTACACCAGTTTTAAACCTATTTAACAGTCATAGTTTCTACCAAGGTTTACTAAATTAAGGCCATTTCCACACTAGATTGTTACAGTGCTATTATTCCACTTTCAACATCCTATGGGCTCCTGGGGTTTGAGGCCCCTCCCTAAACTGCGAACCCTAGGATTGCATAGGATGTTGAAAATGGAATAATAGCACTATCACAGTCTAGTGTGGAAATGGTCTTAGATTCTAAAAACACTGCTCTTGTCTTACCCAGGAAACAGATCTGCATTTTAACAGCTTTTTTTTTTTTTACAAAAAATTGTGATAGCTTATATTCATTCGTGAAACCCTTCATAGATTAGCATTTGTTTTTAACATAAAAGCAATGAGCCAACCCCATCAAGCCACATGAAAGCCAGAGCTGTTTACTTTTGCACGTTGAGCCCTGAAATGAGGGAAGAAGGTAGAGTGGATAAAATATCAGATTAAGGGAATCCAAGTTTAAATTCTCCCCTCAGCTATGAAGCTCACAGATTGATTTCTCCTTGTTGTTGTGTGCCTTTGTTTCTGACTTATGGAGACTCTAAGGCAGGGATGTCAAACTCAATTTCATCTTGGGCCGCATCAGCATTATGGCTGCCCTCAAAGGGCCAGTCGTATCTGTAAGACTATATAAATGTATCTACTCTTTTATCATATTAAAAAATTGCCTCTGCATTCGATTATTACTGGTTTTTAAACTGTCTTCCCCCTCTGCATAAACTTTATTTGTCTTGGACATTTGGGGACTATTTCATCATAGTTTATGGTCCCTGTACCTCTGTAAAGTAACATAGAATTGGTCAGTATATCCAAAGTGTGCCTCTTTCTGCCCCCAGGCTCGCCAGGCGGGGGGAGTGCCACTGCTGCAGCAAAGGTGCAAGGGCCACGTGAAATGGCCTGGTGGGCCAGATTTGGCCCGCAGGCCTTGTGTTTGACACCTGTGCTCTAAGGTAAACCTATCATGGGATTTTTTGGGGCTGTGTGTGTGTAACGCACTCAAAGTCACCCTGTGGATTCCTATGGCCAAATGAGGAACTGAGCCCTGGTCTCTAAGGCCATCATCCAAGACTCAAACCAGTACACTATGTTGGCTCTCAGGTTATTGTGAAGATAAGCATGAAGGGCAGTGATCCACAGTCATCACCTTGACCTCTTTGGTAGATACTGATAGGACCTAACTAATTAAAATAAATTAAGGTAGATTTCATTAGAAAAATTCTAGCAAAATTAATTAGCTTAATTAAATGTATTTTCAATTGAATGGAGTGATTTAAGTCAGATTTTCAGCATTAAAATAATTTCATAATCAATCAAACGAGAGACTATGGGCTTTTCCGCACCGGGCTATTTAAACGGTGCAGAGCGACCTCCAACGGAGGTCTTCTGCACTGTAGAGTGGACTGGGGCGGACTACTTTTTGCAGTTCCATACCTCAGTCCACTCCGGAGCAACCGGAACTGGTCGCTCGGTGTATTTTTTAAAAACCACGGAGCGCGCAACCCCGTGCCGCTCCGTCACCCGGCTCTGGAGCAGACTTGCAGGCGCGCACAAGTGCGTGCCTGCAGGTCTGCCAGGGGCGGGCTTCCGGCTGGCGAGCTTCTCCGGTTGGTAGAGAGCCTCCACCAACCAGAAGCCACCATTTAGGATGCTGGAGGAGTGCAGAGCGACGAGCTCGCGCTGCTCCTCTTGGCGACGGATTCGGCCAGCCGGAAAATAAAGCCGGTAAGCTCTGTTTTCAGTCGTTTCCTCCCACCCACATGCGGAAAGGGCCTATGCTAAAGAGCCAACTGTAAATTTTACATTTCCCAGCTGGGTCTTTAATTCAAATGGCTATGGGAATCCTTGTTTTTATTCTTGACTAGAGTGTAGTAGTTTAGTCTATTTCAACTTTAAAGCTTTTAAATGACCAAATTGTCAGGGCAACTTAGAAGTGGGTTGGTCTTTTTTACCTCCAGCTGGATACCACATAGATGTGAGAAGAAGTCCATCCCAGGAAAATGCATTTTGAAGCTCTTACCCTGGAAACTTTTGCTGGGATCATGCAGCAATCAGTAAGCTAAAGAAAGAATGAAGTTAAGGGGATGGGATTATAAGGAAGGGAGAAAAGGAAGGAAATAAAAAGATTTTAATGGGGCAGATGAGAAATTAGTTTTTTGTTTTTAAAAAGTGCTTCCTTTCTTTCCCAAGCACAAGGGAGGAACAAAGGCAGCAGGAGGCATGTGTGTGTGCTTGAATAAAACCATTGGTGGCATTTTCCCATTTCATTCAGGTAAGGATTCCAGGGCAGCCTTTTAACTTAAACAGCAATGAAACATAAACATAACAACTGAAAATATCACTTTCTAGTGTAATGTAATGGAATAGTTTTTTTTGTGTGATTAATAATACATTAATCTCTTTCTACTAACTTTCCTATCTCTCCTGATGGGAAAGCGGAATATGAATGGATAGGGAAGGAATCAGTTGTGCTACAAAAATTACTGGCAAACTTTGTGATGCTGGAAGAGCACAGCATGCTGTCTGCTATGGCAGCCTGAAGGCTGGCTGTTGTTACTGTTGTTGTGTGCCTTCAGTTGTTTCCAACTTATGGCAACCCTAAGGTGAACCTATCACAGGGCTTTCTGGGGCTGAGAGAGTGTGATGTGCCCAGGGCACCCAATGGGTTCTGTGGCCGAGTTAGCAATTGAACCCTGGTCTCTAGGGTCATAATCCAACACTCATAGCACTATACCACACTAGACAGGCTGTGCACCTCCTGATATGAACCATGGAGGGAAGTAGGTAGAAATAAGTGATAAAATGCCTTCTGCTCTAGTGGAAGACTGAATCATGCAGCAGGCTAATGGCTGGGGAAGGAAAAGAAAGGGAAAAATAAAGAGGTCACTGGGAACCGTTTCACACTCCACAGTTATAGCAATTTGATACTGCTTTAACTGTGATGGCTGCATCCTATGAAATCATGTGGTTTCTAGTTTTGCAAAGTACCTAGTGTTCTTTTGCAGAGAATTCTAAATACCTTTCCTAACTACAAATCCCAGGATTCTGTAGGGTGCAACCATTGCATTTAAAGTGGTATCAGAGCACTGTAATAGTGTGAAAGAGACCAGGCCTTATCACACAAAGGTGTCATACCACCAGAGCAACATGTTATTGCTGGTTCAGGATCAGTCCTATTGCATGATGTAGTTGCTAACAAGCAGCTATCACGTTCCAATCTGTTTGAAATCAGCCCTTTTTCTATGCTGAAAATAATCCATTAATGACCCCCTTTCCTGCAACAATCCAGTTAGCTGTGGGAGTGTGATTTCTTGACAGTGCTTCCTTCGTTAGCCGATCCAGTAGTAGATGTGGTGTTGGTATTCCCACATTGGTGTGCCTCTGCTTCCCCCATGACAACCTCTGCCCAATACCCTCCAGATCACTTCTGGTGCTCCAGGGGTAAACACTGGTGCTCCAGGGGTAAACACGGAATTTTTTAAATACACTTTTAATTGTTATAGAGCAAAAATGCAATAGCATTGCAGCACAGGAACACTGCATTGAAGGGATATCGCTTGAAAAATGTCATGACGTTACAACGTTACTGTGTTAGTACAGCGTTTAAAACAAAAAACAAAAAAAACAACCAATCATGAGCTGTGGGGCAGGGAAAAGGCGAGGAAAAGACTTGCCAATGACTCTGTAATGCAGAGGGATGAGCCATGTGCATAACGCTACTCATCCGCTGACGTTGAAAGGGTGTGGTAGAGAGGAAGCAGAACCCAATACCATCACAGAATTGGCAATGCTAGGATTCAAATGGAATAACACGATATTAAGGTATGGTGTGATAAGGCCCCAGGTGACTCATGCTTCCAAGCACAAGAGGACAAGTGTTAATAATGCCTAAATTCAGAATTCTAGTCCTAAAGCAGAGAAGAATTCCCCCTGTACCCTGTGTTCCCACATAAATTGTGGCAAATAGGAAAGAGACAGAAGAGAGTGTGTCGGATAGGATGATGGGACAAGGAAAAGAAGGAGCTTGGAGGTCCACAGAAATTGGAAGCGATGAGGAAGATTAGGTCACAAAAACAAAGGGTGAAATGCAGTTGCAGAGAAAAACAGCAAAGGGGGAAAAGGCTGCACAGACACCTATTGTGCCTAAGGTGTTTCCCGGGGTCTTTTTTTTTAGGTGGTGGTGGGGAACAACTGTTGAAATAAATGCAACATTGTACACTCCAGCTAGTTCCTGATTTTGTGGGAACAGCTTGGCTTCTTTCCAGTTAGACAGGAGTCAAGTGGGGCTCATCCTTTCTTATTTGCTTTTACTCTTACTGCAAGAGAGTCAACCGAGTGCAATTACAAATCAGTTTAGAACACTCCAGAATTGCTGTTCCTGACCCAAAATGACCTGAGGGAGTTCAATCACCATTAATCACAAATTAATGAGAATCGTTAACAACTGTATATTCATTTCATTAAAAATGACCCTTTCCTATATAGCACTGCTATATTTCACCAACTTCTTAAATTTACTTTTAAAAAAAAATCAAAAATTAAATCTAGGTGGTTGAAACTGAGAAACTTTCATTCTTCTTTCCAACCAGTCACATGAAAAAAGAACAATCCAAACAACTTGTAAGAGGTCCAGGTAATAAAAACTTGCAAGGGCCACTTTAATGAATTATCATCTGAACAGAAGAACATTACTATTCCACTGTTTGATTATCCCAGCAACCACTCTTAGCTGACGCCCTGTTCTATCATAAAATAATTAGATTATATTATAATCATAAACAGCCTAATTTAAGTCAACCAAGCATTTCATCAAATTGGATTGTGGTGGTAAGCTGAAGCCATGAACTTTATAAATCAATCATCAACTGATAAACAATGCAATGATTAACTCCCAGAGCTAGTGTCCCCGATGCTTGTTTCATGGAAACATGCTGAGGACAGGTGATATTGGGTAAGATAATTGAAGGAGGGGGAATGACTGGTGGAACATGAACCTAGTTTGTATTTAAAGATTGCTGGCACAGTTGTGAACATATTTTGAAATAAGGAAGTGAAAGTATCATACAGAAATGCCCTGAGATGGCCAGCATATTCCCCCCACCCCCATGACTTCAGTGGATCTTATTATGACTAAAACAGACCATTTGGAAACTACTCAGCAGTACAGGAGAATGAATACAGTATAGTGGTTAGAGTTTGGGACAAGGAATGGGTGATCTAGGGCTATCCATACTCTCTCTCTTTCTCTCTCTCTGACCTACCTAACAGGTTTGTTGTGATATAATGGGGAAGAGAAGAATCTCACATATTCTCCCTTGAGCTCACTGTAAGGTAAAAAGAGATATAAATATGACTTTTTTTAAAAAAGTGCACTCCTTAGAGAAGTGGGCTGACACATCTGAAACCCTGGAGTATCTAGTAAGTCTCTGCATTAAAGCTTGTCTTCACAAAGTACATAGTTAGATGATGGGACTTGCTTAGGATGTGTTGAAGGAAGGATTAGACAGATCCATGGAGGATAAGGCCATCAAGGAATACTAGCCACAATGGCTATATTTTGCCTCCAGGACCGGATGCTGTATGCTGGGGTATATGTTCTTGTTGTGAGCTTCCTAGAGGCATCTGCTGTGAGAACACTCCTGGACTTTGGCCCAATATATGGGAGATACTTCTTCCCCATTGGTATCTCTCTTCCAAAAACTGGGGCACCATGACCATAAGGAAGGGATGCATTAAGAACATCTCCCATGTGCTCCAGTGTTTCTGTTGTTACTTCCAAGGCAGCACAGAAGCAGTTCCACTGCCGCGACACCCTCAGTGCACGTGTGATGTCAGAACAGGACAGAGTGCAACATTTTGTAGGTCAGCATTAGTACCTTCTTAAAGACACAACTGAAGTAGCACCATCTTTCATGCACTTATGCCACAAATGTGACATTCTGAAATGACAACATATGGAAACTACTGGTAACATTTAGCCATTCCTAGACAGAGAGAATGGTGGGAATGGATCAGCTATCTGTGACCATTCCATCTCCAAAGACACCTCTGAGCTAGAAGGCTATGTAGTAACAGAATGGGCTCCCCCTTTGGAGAGATCTAAATACTTTGTAGTCTAAGCTAGACTAAATTATTACTAAACTAGTCTACATTATCCTATATCCATTGGATTATCCATTCCTCTGCCACTTGCATTATCAATTTCATCACCATATTGTAAGAACTTAAAAATCGAGGTTTGTAATAAAATCTACACTGTAGCTTAGTGTAAAGGTATATCATGACTTTGAAAGGGGGTGGGTGGGTAAAGTTCTTTTGTACAAAGTCCTGAAATACAGCAATTGTGAGAAAAAGAGAGAATGAAATCCAGTTAAAGATGGAAAGGATGTGGCCCTCCAGGTGCTGCTGGATTACAATTGTGATCAGCCCTAGCCAGAATAACCAATGGTAAAGCATGCTAATAATCACAATCCAACAGCATCTAGAAAGCCACATAGTTCACAGTTCTCACAGAGGGGTTTCCCAATTAAGATATAGCTTATATCGGGAGTGGGAATCACATGGCCTTCTTGTTGTTATTGAACTGCAACTCCCAGCAACTGTAATGAGCACAGCCTATAGTGAGGAATGCTGGGAGCTGCAGTTTAATGACAGCTGGAAGACCACATGATTGTCATCCTTGATCTGCACATTTGAATATGTTGTGGTGCAGCCCTGCTGGAATTGTTTCACTTCAGCTTGCAAGTACTGAGTATTTGTGAATGTTCTCTCATTGAAAAGAAGTCCCTCCCTGTGTACAGCCAGTTCTAGCACATCAGGTAGAAGGTTAGGTCAGAATATTTTTCCTGATGTGTTTGCTTTCTGAGGGCAAGAAACCTGTTTTTCTTATTGCTCTTAAATAGAGGTAATAAGAAGAGAGTCCCTCATATGCAATGTGAAGTTTCCAAAACCTACTACACAATGGCTAGAATCTTCTTGGGGAACTACACTTGTGTAAAGGCCCTTCCATTAGCAGTTGCACTTTTACCAGTCGTTCCACAAGCACACACACAACCCACTTTATCAGTTTTGCTTGGTGAGTCAGGAGCTGATGGATCATTGCACAACAAGTGAACTCAAGGCCATTGAAGCCATTGTGCAACTGTGGGATCCGGCATAACTATGCTGACATATATATACGATATGCTAAAAGTGCATAGGGAGGTAATTGTGGAGATTGGCCATTATGGCATATCCCAAAAGAGTTTATTCTGAGGATGATTCAGCTCATACACTCCATGGCTACATGGAGCATCATGAGCATGGCATGGACATATGAGAGATGGATCTTGGCCCTCAAGAGAAAAACATTTGCAGGGATGTTTCCTGCATTTTGGTTTCTCTGCTATAGCAAAACCACTGACAGGCATGGAGGGATCAACCAAAGATCCAAGATGAGAGTAAGCAATGGACGAAGAGGTATCACTCCTTCAGTCAAATATCAACACTGATTTGGAATAATAGTTGTAGTTGCTTAACGAACACCGTGATTTCAAATTTTTGGAATATGTGTTTAGGTTACACATTTGCTTCAGAGACACATACATCTTCTCAGAAGCCCTGAATTAAAGCCCTGCTGTAGAACACTGGTGGTTGCCATGGGAATATGCTGGTTATGCTGGGCACAATTTTTAAGTGCTAGTGGACTATTAATCCATCACAGCTGTTCTCGGATTCCAGTTCCTATCATCCCCATCTAGCCCAAATGGTAGAGTGGGTTGATGGAAGTATTAATTCATCACTATCAAGAGGACTGCAGGTTGTTCTCACTCTGCCTTAACACTGAGATGAAAAAGCTGCAGTCCCATCACACCCCAACTTAAGCTATGCTGGCTCAAGCTGATGGGAGCTGCAGTTCAAAAACATCTGAGGACCATATCTTCTCATTCTTGGTCTAATAGAAGATATTAGTTTGGTGCTACTTACGTATGATTCTGGTTCTTGCCACAATTATAGACATTTGTGGAAGAGGAGCATCCATTACAAGCAATGCATATCCTCCAACTGTCTCAGTTTGGTAGGGATAGTCCTGATTAATCCTCTGTTGTCCCACTTTTTCAGCTGCTTTAAAAATGCCCCAGTCTCCCTCTCCTCCTCTCACTTGCCCCCTTTGTTTACTTTAATTGCTGCAAACTGAGTTCAAACTACAAAAGTAGTTTGTACTCAGTTAGCAGAAGGGAGAGAAGAGGAGGAAGTGGAATTTTGCGCTTCCCAGAAGGCTCAAGCTGGTGCAGTCTCTCCTATCTTATATGTTTTTTTCTCATTAGTAACTTTTGCCATCTTGATCACACTATGATGTTCCTTGATGACATGTGTCCCGGTTTTCATCCATGAAATGTTGGAGGTATGGTAATGAAGATTTAATTGCTTTAGGACAAAGATTGGATGCGTGTTTCCCTGACCCTTTTTTCCAAAGGATGTTTGAGAGACAGAGAGGAAACTGAAGAGTTTCTTCTCCACAGTTCCAGGAACCTTAAATATTTGAAAGAATCTGAAGGCCAAACATGGGATTATTGTGATACGTTGGCTTCAGAGAATGTTTGCTCAGAAATAAACTAGCACAGAAAACTTTCTGTTAATTAGATTGAAACCCTTCAAATCGCTTATCCTCTCCAAAAGGGGAGAAAAAGCATTCTGCTTGGCTTCCCTTTAAGGAACTTAATGTTTCTAATGTGTCTTCAAAACTACTAAGATTGGGGGCTCACCTTGGGAGCAGGCTTCCAAGGGAACCCTTGAAGTCATTTCTACATATGCCAATAAAAGTGCCATGGAGCTCCTCACAAAATTTTCAGTCCAGGAGAATGTTGTTCATGTAGATAGAAGAGAGCTTGTTTTAAAATGAGTATATAGTCTGAAAAGAGTTTCCTTTCCCATTTCAGATGCAAGAAACTTTTAGTGGTACCATCCTCCCCATGAAGTGGGTATTTAAGGCAGCTGTTCATCCAATTCACTAGACTAAACTTTGGTCGTATCTACGCTGCACAGTTATGGCAGTTTGATACCAGTTTCATTGCCATGACTCTATGCAATCTGGGATTTGTAGTTTGCAGAGGTATATGGAAAACTGTGCTAGATTGCTCTAGTGTTCTGCCTTGTAGTATAGCACTGTGGCTCTCTAGTAAAGAACTATTAAGCATCTCACCAAAAACCCAAGGTTCCATGGATGGACTCACAACAATTAAAGTGGTGTCAGACTGCTATAATTGTTCAATGTAGATACACCCTTTGGCAAAACTTGAATATCAGAACACTGTTTTTCCTCCCCAAACAGGCTATTGGTCAAAACTTAAAAGCCCTAATGCTACCCAGTACCTGGTGTGTCCTGAAGCAAAGCATAGCCATTCATGTTCCAGATGGACCTGCTGGTTCTCTCCCAAAAAGGAGCTAGAGGAGCATCGCACTCAGAGAGGGACTTCTGCCCAGCCAGGAGCCCAGGGGTTGTTGTGAGCAGGGAGCCATGTTCTCTCTGACTAAGCAAAAGAGAAGCCCTCTGGAGTGCAGGCTGCAGGGAGAAGCTAATCCCCTTAATGCCAGTCACAATGAGATTTGATTAGCAGCAGGAGTTCATACAGCAGGGTTACGGGCTTTAAGGAGTTCTGCTGAGTGCTGGGACAGGTTTCGCAGAGTAGCTCCAGAGCTGCCGTTGAAGACCCATAGTTCCAGAAAAAGGCTAGTGTTACTTGTTTAGACCACAACTTCCACAGTTCCTCAGCCAGCATGGCCATTTTTGTATTGACCAAAAAAGTAACTTTTCCAAGCTATATCCTGGGCTGATCGGGCCACTTTAGAAAAGTTGTAGCTGCATATGTTCCAGTTTCTGCACATGTGATATGGCATGCATGAGTATGTGCTCACAAGTGTACTAGGAATTGTGGGGACATTCAGAAATGGATTAAACAAAATAAGTGCTTAGCATATGTGTTTTAGGCCCTTTTCACATGTGTGGGGGGGGGGACGGGCGAAAACGCCCAAAAACGGAGCTTACCTCCAACCGGGTAAGTCCGTCGCCATGTGGAGCAGCACGAGCTCACTGCTCCACAGTCCTCCGGCGTCGCAGATGGCAGCTTCCAGTTGGTGGAGGCTCTCCACCAACCGGAGAAGCTCGCCAGCCGGAAGCCCGCCCCCGGCCGATCTGCAGGCACGCACTTGCATGCGCCTGCAGATCCACTTTAGAGCCGGGCGACGGAGCGGCACGGGGCTGCACGCTCTGTGCTTTTTAAAAACCTCGAAAAAGAGGTTTTTTAAAAACACGCAGCCCGGCTAGTTCCGGCCGCTCCTGAGTGGATTCTGGTGTGGAACTATGAAAAGTAGTCCACGCCAGTCCACTCTACGGTGTAGACGACCTCCGTGAGAGGTCGCTTTACACCGTTCCCCCCCCCCACATGTGAAAAGGACCTCTGATTCTTTATCTGAACAATCCTGTTACAACACCTCTGCAAAGTGGTTCAACATCACACTATCTTATATATCAGGGACCTTCTTTTGGAGTGCAACTCTATAACTCTCTGGCATTAGCCTTGCTGGCTCAGGTTACAGGAGCTATAGTCCAGAACACCTCTAAGGTGCCCAGTTGCCAGCTTCAGTCATTATCATAGAAGAAGGGAGAGTGCTCAGGCTATCAGAAATCAACGAAATCTCTAAGAGCCTGGGACAGCTGAACTATGTGGCAGTGCTGCTGAAAACGACATTGGCTTGACTCTGCTTTGGATCTTGCTGCCTTTGCCATTAGCTCCCTAGTTGGCTATTAAAGCCACTTAAAAAGCTAAACATGTATTTTGTTTCCCTATTATCTGCCCACAACTACCACCATGGGAATACCCAGGCTCTTGCATACTCTCTCATGCTTCCACGTTGGTGGTAGCTGTTGGTCAGCCAAGAGATGCAGATGTGGATGTTGTATCATCATTCCTTTTTACTGATACAGGCCTTTGACAATTGAGCTGGGCTGCCACAGAAGGGGCTTTTAACTTAGCTGAGTGTTCTTTCTCCTATTGATTTTTCAAATGTTTTTTCAAATGTTCTTTATATATTAATTATATTAATTTTATCTGATCAGTAATAGCTGCTTGAGTGCTTTTCTTTGGGAGAAAGGCAAGTTATAAAAGCAACAGAGAGCAAGTGTAGGGTAGCAGTTTGAATGTTAGGATTCTGAGAGAACGGGGGTCAAATCCCTACTCAGCCATGCAAACTCACTGGGTGATGCTGGGCAAGTCACACTTTCTCATTCTCAGAAGAAGGCAATGGAAAACTTCCTATGAAATGAGTCTTGCTAAGAAACCCTAAGCTGGGGTCACTATAACTCAGAGTTGACTCAAAGACACGCAACAACTATCACTACCAACAATAAATGCAAAGGATGAATTTTTTAAAGAGCTTATACACATGTTACTCTATGTGTGTTTGTTTTGGTGGCATCCTTGTGGTGACTATGGTATGTACAACAGCTCAACATCAAAATGCTTCTTAATAACTGCTTCCACTCTAATCCCCCAATTGTGGGTATCTGATAAGACCTTAGAAAAATTACTTTTTGGACAACATCTCCAAAACTGGCTCTCTCTTTTATTCTTCTTCCATTGGCAGGCAAAGACTTGTCTGTTCCAGCAGGCTTTGGGGAAGTATTTGTAAAGAAAGAACTTTTAATAGTGTTCTAGCCATTTTTTATCTTTGCTTTTTTGCTTTCTTAATGGCTATAATTTCAGTGATTTCAACTTTACAGATAATTACCTTTCAGCAATAACCTTTTGCATGTTTTAACTTCTGTTTTTACCTGTATTTGATTTAATTTTTGTAAGCTGCCTAGTGTCCCCATTGTGAAGGAAAGACAGGGTGGAAATGAAAAGGAAGAGAAGGTGGTGGTGGAGGAGGAGAATCTCTGGATAGGGAGGAGGTGTTTTCTAGAAGCTGTAGTCCAAAGATGTAACATTTCCATATTCAGTACCTAGTCTCCTGTGTTAGGTGAAGAACTGATATGGATGTGGTGGCATTTCCTTGCTCACTTTTGAGCCAGAAGGCTTTTGGCTGAGCTCAGTTAGCAAGGCTATACTCAAGAGTCAGCTTTACCACTAGGTGGCTATCCAGGACAGAAAAGTGCAACACAATTGAGGAAAGCCAAGCACAGTACAAACAAAACCTGAAAGAGCCCCTCACTAGCCTTGGGCAACTGGGGGCCCATGTCCTCTGCGGCTTTTTCTGTTCCTTTCTGGAGCCAAAACATCTTTGTGATTACCAACCTGGCAGCTTCTCTTGATTGGCCAGAGTTCAGCTGGAGAAAGATGAGAGGCTGAGTTGTACAACTCTTGCCTTGCACATTGTATGTGCTGCTGAATGGAGAGAGGGGTTTCCAAGTTACCTTTTTTAGACTATAGCCTCCCAGAATTCTTGAGAAAGCATGGCAACTGCCTATGCTGACTGGAACATTTGGGAAGTAGTAGGAGGGGGGGGGGAGGAGGAGGGGGGGTATTATCTCCCCCTTCCATGCAAAGACAAAACTGTGTGAGCAAGAGAGAAAAGACAGTGATGATTTGCATTGTTTTTGCTACCTCAGTTCCAGGGAACTGGGGATGATATAGGCAGGGTAATCCTTCACTGAGTCGGCTTTTGTTAGTTAAAGGCTTTCAAGTTTTAAATGTCACAGACCTAAGTTCTGGGAAAGTGAAAAGATTAAAGCTGATCCCAGGTTTACACTTGATCCAAAGATAGTTTAATGGTCCAGGAAGGTACACACTGCCACAGCCAAATTTTGCTTTGGAAATCATTTGCTACTGCCAGGAAGCTATTCTTACATGGAGTTTTCCTTAAAGATGAAATGGAAATCCATAGATTAAATTAATAGCCCTGCTGGGAATATAGGGAACATAGGAGAGTTGAAGCCAAAGCTCACTCCTGAAAACTTTGGACTAGTTCACAGGTGGGGATTGTACAGCCCATGGGCCACATGTAGCCCAGCAAGGCCCCCAGTTCAGTTATTCATCATCAACCATTATTTGAGCCCCAGATGATGCATCTCTCCCTAAGAAATCTCTAAGGGACTTCAGTAAAACTATTTCCTCTTTCCTACTACACCTTTTTGAGGCTTGAAAAAGCATTTCTTCAAGTCTGGAAGTAACCATTCAACTCCAGTTTTGAAAAAGAACATGTGGAGGTACAGCATGTGGAGGGTAAGGGGGAAATCCCGGAAAACTATTAACTTCTTCTCTTTTTTTAAATCTAGTCACCCTATGTGGAAGTGCCTACAAAATATGGAACATCCTCATTAAAATTTGCAGAAGCTTTAACATATCTTTTTGTCTGGAACATGCTAAATAATTCAGTTGTTTTCACAATCCAGGCATAAAGCTTCTATTGCATCAGTTGGGTTTGTAAGGCAAATATGAAATCCGCAGTGGCCAGAATGTCTATGGGGATTGCAAACACTTAGTGGCACAGCTTCTATGTCAGTGGGCACTTGAATCCACTCCAGGTTTTGGAGACTCTTAAAGAAGCTGTCCAAGGTACTGAAATTAATTTGAAGATAGCGTTCAGAACCTTGGAGAGTTCCTTTAAAGCCTGGGTTAAAACCTGGTATGGATTCACCATCTCTCTGACATGGGAGCTGCCCACCATTAATGCAAACACCTCTCTACTGTTTTCTTGTGCATATGAACTGGACCATGCATTCCCATAAGTAGAAACTTAAAGGTAATATAAACCTCAGGCGTGAAAATTCCCTGGATATTACAAAGTAGAAAACAGGAAAGCCTCTTCCAAATTACAACCTGCTAGGCCATATATTCATTTACATCAAGGCAGTTGGTGGCTCAGTGGAGCAGTGAATCCACCCTGGGTTTTAGTCTGACCTTAAAGGTGGTATCCACTGTGTTGAAACTGTTTGGAGGATCGGGTTCACCATGCAGGGCAGCTCAGTTAAAGTCTGAACTAAAGTCCACAGCAGATTCACTGTGCCACCAATATCAGAGGCATCAAGTGGCACAGCATTTACAAGGTTTTTTAAAATCCCCACCAAACATCCATCAAACTGAAGTTCATGCCAGTTCACAGAAATTTACATCAACTGCATAGCAAAGAAGTAGACAAAAATTAAAATACAATACTGACACAAATTAAAAGCAACCAACTCAATCACCAAAAGCACTAAACCAGCTTTCACCAACTTGATGCCTTCCAGATCTTTTGGACTAAAAATCACATTATTGTCACCCAGCACAGCCAACAAGACCTGTCCACAATTAACAGTTTTATAATCTATACAAGTCTATTCAGAAGTAAAACCCATTGATTTAAATCAGCCTTCCTCCCATGTAGGTTTGTAGAACAGCAGTGGGAATCATGTGTCCCTTCAGATTTTGTTGAACTGCATCTCCTAATAGCCCTAGACAGCATAGCCAACAGGTGAGGAACGGTGAGAGCTGCAATCCAACAACATCTGGAGGGCTGCATGATTTCCTGTCATGGTGTATAAACCTTAATATACAAAAGTGTTACCTCCAGAGTATAAATGGCAAAGCATGTCAGGTGGATATATTTGAGAAAGTTTTTCCACCATCAAGAGCCAGTGTGGCATGGTGCTTTCAGTATTAGACTAGAACTCTTGGCAACCGGGATTCAAATCCCTGCTCAGCCATGGAAACTCGCTGCACCATCTTGGGCAAATGATACTTTCTCAGTCTTGGAGGAAGGCAGCAGCAAACCCACTGTGAATGAATCTTGCCAACAAAGCCCTGTGATAGGTTCACCTTAGGATTGCCACATGGTAGAAATGAACTGAAGATACACGATGACAACAGTGTTCCACTATCAGGGCACCACAACAGAGAAAGCTACGCAATATGACCTCTGAAGACAAAAGCAGCTGGTTATCTAAGGCCATTTCTGCACTACATTGTTATAGTGCTATTATTCTACTTTCAACATCCTGTGGAATTCTGGAGTTTGTAGTTTACTGAGGCCAAAGAGTTCTCTGGCTGAGAATTCTAAATGCCCCTTCCTAAACTGCAAACCCTAGGATTCCACAGGATGATGAAAGTGGAATAATGGCACTATAACAGTGTAATGCAGAAATGGCCTAAGTCTATGGCACAGGTGAGAAATCTTTGGCCCTCCAGATATTTTGGCCTATAGCTCCCATCATCTCCACCTATCATTGCCAATTGGAAGGGATAGTATGAATAGTAGTCCAATGTATCCACAAGTCCAAAGGCCCTCTGCCCTAGTTTATGGGCTGGATTATATGGGAGAAAGCAGATGTTCAAATATGTAGATCCAGTGTCCTGGTAGAGAAGGCTAGCAGTGCTGGTCTGTTGCATCTTAGTGTCTTGTGGTAGCATAAATATTTGTGGATTGTGGACAAATGTCTTGTGATGCATGCTGTGTGAAAGTCAATATAGGTTAGAAATATGAATAGCAGCTATGGAAAATACAGCTTCATAATTTACACAAACATGAAGACAATAAAATCACGTCCCCCAAAAATCACACAACACTTGGAGAGATTAATTTTGACAAACCCTTTCCTCTTTGTACGTCCATAACATAATCAAAAAGAAATATTTCAATGGAAAATGGATGGATACTATTACAGTGGGCCTTCATTATCTACTAGGTTTTGGTTCCAGGGCCCTCTGTGGATATCAAAATTTGTGGATGCCCAGATCCTGTTATGTACAATGGTGTCGTAAAATGGTATCTATTATGTAAAATGGCAAAATCAAAGTTTGCATTTTGGAATTTGATTCTTTTTTTTCATATTTTCAGGCCGTGGTTGGTTGAATCTGTGAATACAGAATCCGTGGACATGGAGGGCTGACTGTACTTGTTTGACTGTGTTATAATCTCAGTGAATTTTATACTGTTGACTATTTATTATATTCAATGAAATGAAATTAGAAATAAAAGAAGATTCCTTCCCCCCCTCACAGAAACACAGACAGCAATAGTCAACTATGGCCATGTTTATATAAGCATTGGCATAAATCTATAGGAAAGGGGTGAGAAGAGCACAAAGAAGGAAGGAAAATAAGGATCACTTCTGAAAATGGCCCATTTTTCTTTTTAAAGAGCTGAGGTAGATTTAAAACCAGTCAGGCAGACACCTAGTTTTGGTTGATAGTCTGCAGAGAATCAGTCTTTCCTCATCCCTAGAGTTTCCCATCACTGCAATTGCATCTTGCTGTTTTGTCGCTGTTCTCCTATTTTGTTTTGTTTTGTTTTGTTTTTAAGACAATGGGAAGTGTTTGCCAATGGGAAGGCATGAACACTTCCCTTTCGTGATGATATACAATATTACTTTCAGGAGATAAGGCACTTCCTCTCTTGCTTACTGGAAAGCTTTTTGGTGGTGTGATCTGGGGATGTGCTACCTTGATTGAGCTTGTGTGTATTTTTACCTATATATCTGGGTATATGCCTTCAAGTTGTCCATCGACTTATAGTGACCCCATGAATTTCACAGAGTTTTCTTAGGCAAGGAATACTCACAGGTGGTTTTGCCAGCATGTGTGGCTTACACCAAAACTGTAGATGGAAAAAAGACCAGAGTTTGCAGATGTGAGCCCTCGTCTACACAAAGGGAAAAGGATGAGTGACCCCTACTGGATTACTGGTGAATTCACAACGGACAGAATGGGTGTTTCGCAAAGGAGCAGAAATCTGGGAAGCGGCGCAACCATAGCAGTTTGATACCTTTTTGCCTGTTATGGTTGCATTCTAGGAAATCCTAGGATTTGGGGTTTGATGATATATTTAATATTCTCTGACACAGAGCTCTAGTGCTATTGTTCAGGACAGTGCACTAAAAATGCTTCAAAACTCAGGATTCCAGAGGAGCCATGCTACTTACAACTGTATGAAACTGCTATAACTATGCAGTGTGACAACAATTTGACTTCGAATCTATATGATCATTGGACAGTAACAACAGCAACAGCTATGGCAGCTGGGGGATTTGGGGAGTTATAGTACATTTTTTGGGAGGGTCTGTAAATAATACTGCAAGGTATCTATCTCCTTGCTTTTTGAAACTATCATTTAAAACAAAATGCTGGGGAGTAACAGTATGCAAAGAGTTACTTAGATTCAGTAGCTTGCCAGTTGGGTGTGATGAAAACACAAGTGGTGAAAGAGAGCCCCAAAGTAGCTGTTTTTTACTTTCAGTAAAGGTATTAAATTAATTCTTGTCTATGGATATTTGGTAGGCAGCCTCCTAAAACCCGTGGACTTTTGCATCTCCTGTTTTTAAACATTTCTATCATACTTTTCTACAGTAAGGGCCCAAGATGTCCAACAACAATAACATAATAAGGAGAAGTAACAGCACAATAAAAACACACACATATATAATTGCTGATAAGGAATCTAAGAGGTACCTGGGTGTACCTCTTAGAGTGTACCTCTAAGTTTCAGTTATTAATAATCTGAAGTGACCTGCCAATTTTCAGGCTGCAAGAAGAAGTACAAAATGTTTACATTTTCTCATTGATGGCCACTGTGTTTGGGTTTTAGACTATGAACTTATGAAGCAGCTGTAGCGTGTCAGACTCTTGATCTGGCTGGCCTGATATTGTCTACTCTTATTGGAGGTAGCGCTACAAGGTCTGTTGTTGTTGTCATTGTTGTGTGCCTTCAAGTTATTGCTGACTTCAAGTGAAACTATCAATGGCATTTTCTTGGCAAGATTTGTTCAGAGGAGGTCATCTGTTGGGAATGCTTTGATGGTGTGTTCCTGCATGGCAGGGGGTTGGACTCAGTGGCTCTTGTGGTCTCTTCCAGCTCTCTGATTCTATGACCCCTTCTGCACCTTACCATTTTCCATTGTTATCCCATCACAATCTCAGCAGTGCCACTGCCGGGATGGGACTACAACTCGAACACTCCCTTCTGCACCCAGTGTGGAAGGGTAGTGTGAATGACACATCTCTTCCTTCCACAGTGCAGCTGGCTACTTCCTGTGCAGCACTGAGGAAGGAAGTGTCTAGATAGCACTTCCTCTCTTTCTGTACGGCTGTTGGTGATGGGAGCATTGTACAATTGGGAGCCATTACCAGGATGGCGACGTGTTAGGGATTGCGATGGCTAGGGACGCGTGGGCAGCGGGACTACAATGATATCATGCAAAAGCAGAACTGGTGGACTGGCAGCAATGCATCCCCATCCTGGGACAGGGATGACATGCAGAAATGGCCTATGATTCTATGAGGTTTGTCATCGCCTTCCTCTGAGGCTGAGAGTGTGTGACCTATCCAGCATCACCCTGTGGGCTTCCATGTCTGAGTGAGGATTCGACCCTTGGTCTCCCTGCATTCGAGCCCAAGTACTCAAACCACTACACCACACTAAGGCAGTCAAACCACTAAACCACACTAGGTAGGGATCTTTCTGTTTCCTTCTTCACTTATTGCTTCTAAGCAAAGATACAAGAAATTTTGAAATAAGAATCGATAAGTTTCCTCCTCTGAAGACTACTGGTCATCCACAATGAAAAAGTAAAAAGGTAAACAGACAGATATAACTGTCCTCAAAATGCAACCCAAACATAAAGGCTGATGTCCATTCTAACACAGGTGTTTGCATCTCTCTTGAATATTTTACAGCTATTTTCCCACTTGAATTTCGATGATGATGATGATGATGATGATGATGATGATGATGATGATATTTAATATTATTTCAGTTGCACATTCTTACAAGTACAACTGACTGGTATTTGGAGTCACCAATGGTTCAGATTCTACCCAAGAATAGAAATGATCACAGTTAATGTGATATCATCAGATAATGTGGCATGTCCCAAGTAGTGTCACTCTTTTGTAACTGTGCTACTGTGATCCTATCTATGGCAATTTCATTCAGATGTTTTCACAGTCCATTTGGAATTGCTCCTGGACAGCCTATCATTTGTCTCCCAGCCAATGGCACTACCTTTTTCTGGCAGTGAGAATGTGTACCTCCATGAGGTACAAGGCTATGTTGATGATAGCATTGCTACTGGTAGAGTCTCCCAAATAAGACAGTCATTTGCTGAAGAGCTGGACATTAGACAAAAAATGCAGTGCACAGTACTGCATTTCCTAGGCAACCAGAGAAAGCTACTGTGAAGGTCCTGGAAGGCCAACCATGGAGGAAGCAGAAAACAGATTAATAATGGAATATTGTTGTTGTCGTTGATCTTAACTGACATGCTATTTATTTCAAGAAATTAGAAAAAACATACATTCCATACACCAAGGTGAAGGAAAGCCAGGTGTTCAGAACTTAACGTGGTGAAACCTCTTTTGCCTTTCATGTTCTGTACTCAGGCTATAGAAGGCAGGCAGGCAGGCAGGCAGGAAGAAACCACACCAAGGTCAACAGAGAGCATTTACAAAATGGGGCCAAGCACAGTAGCTGAATTATGTAGCTGTAACTTCCCCAAACGTTTACACTAGCACTGCAATAGCAAGAAGCACTATCTTGACCCCAGTGCAAGGTAGGACAATAACTCTGTTAGTCTTTAAGATACCACGGGTCTCTCTTCTTTCTACTGCGACAGGCATGCCTTTGAAATGTGACAAATGCTATAGTTCACCTGTATCCCCACTTTCTGCTCGTTTATTAAAATAAGTATGCTGATTTCTCTGTCAACAAAGAGTCCTGGAACACTAGCCAGTTTTATTTGCTAAGATGATTTCATGGCCTCCAGCCTACTACATCAGATATTGATGTTACCAGCTGGGACTTCTGGGAGCTGAAATCAAAAACATCCGGAGGGCCAAAGGTTGAGAAACACTAATTTCAGTCACAGGAACAGTAGAAAAGGAAGAAAGGAAAAGAACCTCATTCCTCTGCTCTAACCAGGCCCATCAAAGCTATTCTAACTGACAAATTCCCCAGGCCACAAATATATTTAAATAAAAATATATAAATTTATAAAATATGTGAATACAAATCTCTTTGTATTTATTATATTGTAATATTATATTGTATATTATTATCCTTTATTATAAATACATGATTATGTACATTATTATAAAGGCAAAGAGAAGAAAGAAAAGAAATGGGAAAAGAAAACAAAGGGGGTTAATAAAAGCCTTAGGATATAATCATAGACTTAGTATATCTGCCAATATAACATAACCAAGAATTCAGCCTGCTTGAGCCTGATATCCATAAAATATATATGCTCATATTCACACTATACTTACATATGTTGCTGCCATATAACTTCCAATATTCCTCACTACTGGTTATGTTGGCTAGGCCAGCTGTGACCTACAGCCTCACAACATCAGGAAGGTCATGGAATTCCCATCCCAATCTACAAATATCAAAGATTTTTTCTTATATAAAATTAATGCGCTGCAATACATCCAGCTAGAAAGAAGGCAGTCGCTACATCAAGTGCCACAAGCCAGAGACCTTGGCACTGTCGTTTTTTGGGGTGGGTGAGGGCTCAAAAGGCTGTTATTAACTTTACTACCTGTGGGTGCTTTTGAAGGAAGCAAATTACTTTTCACATCCATTATCACTGAAACATCATTAAGTATGAAGGCTCTTAAAATCACAATGTGTATTTATATATGCCCTGCATCCATTTCCTCCCACTGTCTTAATCTGGCAGGCCAAGTCTCATTTGCTCATCTGCCATCTGCTTTTAAAATGTCCCTTCTCCCCCCCCTTTTCCTCCCCCTTCCACCCTCTGTCCTTGGCTTACTTCGGTTTTTGCAAACTGAGTTTGAGGTGCAAAAGTAGTTTGCACTCAATTAATTCAGCCAGGAGGGAGAGGAGAGGGCAGAATCTTGCCCCTCCCTATAAGCCTAGGCAAAAGCAAACTGCTGCAGCCTCTCCTGACTTATTTTTCCTCATTACTAATGTTTGCCATTTTGACCATACTCTGATGTTGCTAGCAACACATCTGTGAAATGTTGGAGGGTATGCCTCCATCAGGTGATCTTAGGTGCATCACACCCTCCCAGCCCCCAGAAAACCGTGTTATAGGCTTGCCTGAGAGTCACCATAAGCTGCAAATGACTTGAAGACACACAACAACAATAGCAATAAGCCTCCATATATTTGATGTGATGTAGCTTACTCCCAAGTAAGTCAATAAATAGGATAGACTGCAGGCAGCATTTACAATTCCTGAGAGAGCTCAATGATAATTGCCTTCTTAATATTTCTTAGTGCTTGGTCATTTAGTACACTTCTGACTGATCGTTCCTGAGACGGCTTGACTACATAAGACCCTTGGTGGTCCAATTTTGCCAGATCATTTTAGGCCTTGTCTGAGGTGGAGCGAGGAGAGGCTTCTGACTTTCATCACTCCTTTCCCCCATTCACGGTTTATGCCACAAAGAATCATTATTGTCTGAATTACATTGCTAATATTTAGCTTAAGTGGCCATTATCTTCTTAAAAATGTGATCAGAGGCTGTACCTAGTTAGATGTTGAAGAGACTCATGCATCACGTGTGTTTACAAATCTCCGGCTGTGAAAATACTACTTTATGAAGATTTTAAGCAGAGATTGGTGGTGGATTAGCAAGTGTGCATAAGCCCAAGATGTGCAGGGAAGGAGATGAGGCCCTGGCTCTGGCTAATTCTCTCCATTACAGGCTTTGGGATTTGAGTCATAAACTTGGTGAACCAATCTGTGATGGGTGTCACTTATGTGTCAGCAAACACTCTTAGCAAGACCTCATTATTGATTTGGACCGGATAAAAAGGCTGTTCTACCACTTGTTCAGGTTTGTGCAGGTTTTATGACTCTTGTTCCGAGGAGTGTCAATGTGTTTGGTTTTGCCCTATTTCCTCAGGTCTCCTGTTGACATTGGCTGTGCTAAGTGGTATGCATGTCAACGCCACTCCACGAAGCACAAACGCTTGGCTGCCTTATGACCTACCCCTGCTTCTCCATTTTCCCATTTCCATGGTTGTGACCTGTTTTGACACACCCAGTCCCCAACCTCAGGGTTTCCATGCAAAAGAAAACTAAGCGTACCTATTTGTTCAGAGTAGGAAAAGATTCCAGAGGATTCTTTTATATGCCTTTATTCAGTGGTACCGGATCAAGTGAAGAAACAAAGACCAAGATTTGTCCTATCCTGGCCCGCAAGTGCCTAGTTAGAGTGGCAAAATCCTTGGAGTGAAACACAGTTGGGAGCAGTAAAGTGGAAGTGAGGGGCACATGCTCAAATGGAGACTGGGCAAAGGCTTTGTGTTTTTGTTTTGTTTTGTTTCCACAGAATCATAGAATAATCGAGTTGGAAGAGACCACAGGGGCCATCCAGTCCAGCCCCCTGCCATGCAGGAACACGCATCAAGGCACTCCCAACAGATGGCCATCCAGCCTCTGCTCAAAAACCTCCAAAGAAGGGGACTCCACCACACTCCAAGGCAGCACATTCCACTGTTGAACTGCTCTTACCATCAGGAAGTTCTTCTTGAGGTTTAAATGGAATCTTTTTTCCTGCAGTTTGAATCCATTTGTTCCTTATCCTAGTCTCTGGAGCAGCGGAAAACAAGCCTGCTCCCTCTTCAACATGACATGCCTTCAAATATTTAAACATGGTTATCATGTCCCCTCTTAACCTTCTCTTCTGCAGACTAAACATATCCAGCTCCCTAAGCCACTCCTCATAGGACATGGCTTCCAGACCCTTCACCATTTTGGGTGCCCTCCTCTGGACACGTTCCAGCTTGTCAATATCTTTCCTTAAATGAGGTGCCTAGAACTGGACGCAGTATTGCAGATGAGGTCTGACCAAAGCAGAATAGAGTGGTACTGTTACTTTCCTCCATCTAGACACCATACTTCTATTGATACAACCAAGAATTGTGTTGGCTTTCTTTGCTGCCACATCACACTGCTGACTCATATTCAGATTGTGGTCTACTAAGACTCCTAGATCCCTTTTATATGTAGTGTTGTCCAGCCAAGTGTCTCCTATCCTACATTTATGCATTTCATTTTGTCTGCTTAGGTGTAGGACCTTACCTTTCTCTCTGTCGAAATTCATTTCGTTAGCTTTGGCTCAGCTATCCAATCTGTTAAGGTCATTTTGAATTTTGGTCCTGTCCTCTGAGGTATTAGCAACCTCTCCCAATTAGTTATCATCTGCAAATTTGATCAACATGTCCTCTATGCCCTCTATTATCGAAGTCATTGATAAAGAGCACTGAGCCCAGGACAGAACGCTGTGGCACCCCACTAGTCACCTCTCTCTTTTTGCTTGTTCTTGTTCTATTCTATTTTATTGTGTTTAGTTTGCAAAAGCATTTGCAACCTGTTAACAGCCCTTTTTGGTGATCATTTTTCATCATATATGCTTCTGTGAGCAGGGGCAAATGTATTTGCCCATATAGAGAGATGGCATGAAGCACTGCCTTACTTTGAATTGCTTTCATGATGATGTCATGTGCAGATGATGATGCCACCTACTACATTTTGGAAGAATGGAAAAAACAGCAATAATCATGAAAAATGGCACTGACTGGTAATGAAAGAGAGCAAGTCATATCAGGAAGGCTGTGTTCTCTGTCCAGTCTCTGTTCAAAACTAGCATCTTTTCCCTTTCTGTAGCTAAGCACATGGACATAGCAACCGTGAAAGGACAGAGTGATTATTCAGAACAAATAAGCTGCCTTTGATCCTACATGAGGAGAAAGGCGGAATATAAATTTAAATAAACAAGCCATCTGATGTGACAACTTTTAACAGCCCAGTCAGCTAGGCAATGTTTGTCAGCATTTTGAATTCAGTGCAGTTACAGAAATATGCAAAAATTGGTCCTGAAAATCTGCAAGATCTCTTGAAAACGTCTTGCGTTCCTTCAAGTAATGCTATGTGACACTTGGGACAAAAGTCTTCACCTTTTCTCATTGACTACACAAGGATGAACAGTCAGAGTTTTACATCCCTAGTTCATTGCTGCTGCCCTGGCAAATATGTGCAATTAAGGTACAATTTTCTCATACTCTGCTTTGAAAGCACCCTAGCCAACAGAAGGATCATTTGTTTTGAAGTTCCCTACATTATGGAGTGCTATTAAAAAGCCCATTCTTCCTCTGCCATTTGTGTATGTATCTATGGATTAACCTACAATAGGGACTGTATAAATCCTTTATTGACAATCACTGTAGGATTAACAACATTTACCCACTGCTCCACTTGAGCAAGGCAGAAGGACATGTCTAATCCACATCTCCTTGTGTCACTCAGAGAAGAACCAGCCCTGTTTGCTGACTTTCCTTGAAGGTTGCCACTTATTGCCAAAAAAAATCTTTGCTCTGGAAACACTTTGCTGTCCATGGTGATATTTGTCCATTTGTCTCTTACCCCCAACTCAGGCAGAGCTGATGAAAACTACTTTTTTTACTGTAACTCCCAGAATCCCCTACTAAGGATGGCATGGTGAGATTCAGGAAGTAGTAGTGCAAAAAAGGAACTTTTTCACGTGCTATACCAAAGTATCAAAAAAGCTTGCAGATCCTGAAACAGCCTTGTGAAACTATGGCCATTTCCATACCGGGCTTCTAAAACGGTATAGAGCGACCTCTAACGGAGGTCTTCTACACCGTAGAGTGGACTGGCGTGGACTACTTTTCATAGTTCCACACCAGAATCCACTCAGGAGTGGCCGGAACTTGCGGGGCTGCGTGTTTTTTAAAAACCTCTTTTTCGAGGTTTTTAAAAAGCACGGAGTGCGCAGCCCCGTGCCGCTCCGTCGCCCGGCTCCGAAGTGGATTTGCAGGCGCGCGCAAGTGCGTGCCTGCAGATCTGCCAGGGGCGGGCTTCCGCTGACGAGCTTCTCCGGTTGGTGGAGAACCTCTACCAACCGGAAGCTGCCATCTGGGACGCCAGAGGAGTGTGGAGCAGCGAGCTCGCGCTGCTCCGCGTGGCGACGGACTTACCCGGCTGTGGGTAAGCTCCGTTTTAGCGTGTTTTCGCCCGTTCCCCCCCCCACATGTGAAAAGGGCCTATAATCCCACCAAAAACAGCAACTCTGCAAAAGTTACTAGGACAAGAACATATTATTTTAGCACCTGCTCCTGCCAAATTAACCAGGCAACTAGTTTGCCATAGGCAAATCAAAAACACAGGCATGCAAACCAGCAGTTCCCTTGGTCGGGGTAGTCATGGGCCTTGACTCTGCTTGAGAGCTGTCTAAAAGGGCCTCAACCTGTTGCGTGCAATGCTACAGTGTAAACGCAGGTTATTTTGTCTAATCACATTCCTTGGCACCTACAGCTGTAATTTGGCAAAAGCAATAATAACAACCCCTAGTCCCCAGACAGTTACTTTAAGAAAGGTAATTTAATTTGTAATCCATTACCAATGCTGCTCCAACACAAATAATCCTTTACTTTTAATGTCATGATTTTTTTTAAAAAAACTGATGTCATTTATTATGTCTCGTACAGTTTTCACTTGCATTGCTCCTCACTTTTTTCATTACTTTTTCCCCTTGAAGAAACCCCTTACGATTAATAAGAGCAATGCTTAAAAACTTTACAAATTCTGCTTAAAATGTTGCTTAAACTTCCCTTTAAAATAAACTTTTTAAAGTAACCCCCTGAAAAAGAAAATCCGTTATTCATTACAAAAAATAAATGTGGTTTTTCCACATGTTATGTTACTTTTGAAATACAACTTTGATATGCTGTTGTAGACAGAAGCAGATAGCAGCAAAGGCAGGAATAACTCCTTACAGACACCTCTGTTACTTGTAAGCAATTCATTATTTACAAACACTGCTGGCCCCATAGTGAATAGGGGGCATACCTGAAAATCATGAAATTTATATGGTAACACAGACTATAGCACTATAGCACAGACTATCTTTGTGTTTCAAAATAAAATAAAATAAACTCTATAAGCCACAGTGGGAGTTTGTTTGGGTAAAGCATGGCGGTGGAGGGGATGCTTCCAGTAAGGCAGAGGCAACCTCCAGAAGATATTGCTGAACTGTAACTACCATCAGCCCTAACCAGCAGAGACAATAGTGAGGTATCGTTGGAGCCATCAAGCAACATTTGAAGAGCAACAGAATTTCCACTCTGCTTTAAATAAAGAACCTAAATATTTGTCATTCCATAAAGACCTAGCAACAAGAATTTTCCTCCATTAGTAAAAGGAGAGCAGCAACAATCTCTGCCTCACTCTTTCTAGTCCAACAAACGCATGTGTGTACGTGTGTCTTGTAAGTCACCTGTTGACCTACAGCAACCCTATGAATTTCATAGGGTTTTCTTGGCCAAGAATTACTCAGAGGTGGTTTTGCCAGTTCCTCCCTTTGAAATATAGCCTACAGCACCTGGCATTTGTTGGTAGTCTCCCATCCAAGTACAAACAAAGTTTGATCAACAAACACAAACACACATGCTCTCACATATATCCTTATTATTATATAGTGTAATGTACGTGCCTTCAAACCACTTGTCAGCTTATGCAATCCATGAATTTCATAAGATTTTCTTAGTCAAGGAGTACTCCAAAGAGGTTTGGCATTGCCTTGCTCTGAAATATAGGCCATTTCCACACTACAGTGTTATAATGCTATTATTCCACATTTTACATCCCGTGGAATTCTGGGTTTGGAGTTTCCTGAGGACAAAGAGCTCTCTGGCTGAGAGTTCTAAAGGCCCTTCCCTAAACGGCAAGCCTCTGGATTCCACAGGATGTTGAAAGTGGAATAATAGCACTATAACAGTGTAGTGTAGAAATGGCTATGTTCTACTTGTTACTACCTGGCAGTCCCCCATTCAAGTACAAACCAGGACAGACCTTGCTTAGCTTCTGAGATCAGATAGGATCTGCTGAAATTTCAGCAGGATCCCAGCTTTGCCCACAAGGGGGAAGAAAACACTATTAAGGGATTCCTTTTCAGGTTAATTTTGCTGACAAGAGAAGAACATAACTGATGTTGATTCAACAAGCACACACACAAGCTGTGGATCAAGCCACACTTACCGCTCTAAAACAAATCTGCCCTAAGTGTTCTGAGCAGCATATCTAACCTTAAGTTGTACACTGGAGAAATGGCAAAGAATTCTATGACCACCTTTACCTCACAACCCACATTCCCAAGATAATAACACAAGGACAAGGGGAGATGTTAAAGGGAAGGCATAACCCCTATGATGTCTTTCCTCCCGCAACAGGTTTTCCTCAGAGATTTGTGCCTCATCACTTAGATGTAAAAATTAATCTTGTGTTTGCCTTCCAATGACCAATCACAAAACAAATCACACAAAATGCAAAATATTTAAGTGAGGATAATGTGCAATGAGAAACAAACATCTTTCAACACATGGGAGTGCACCTTTTTGAAAAATGTGCCGAGCATATTGTCTAGTTCAAGGGTGAACAAAACACAGCTTGTGGCCTTCATGGAGTCCTCCAGGGCCATCCTCATGGTCCCTGACTTCCCCGAGGCCCAATTTGTTTTGCCTTCAAATGCACCTAATCACCCTCTAAGGGCATGGGGGCAATTATACCATGTTTTTACCCCCTGTGGGCCATTTTAAACCCAGGAGAGTCCTTTTTTAAAAAATAGGAAGTGAGCAAGAAGGGATTTCCTTGTCACTTTCTGTTACCAAAAAAAAAAAAAAAAAAAATCTTCTATTGGGCCTAAAACAGCCATGGGGAGGCCAAAAGCGTGACAAACATGCTTCCTACACCTTCTAGGGGCATTTGGGGCAAAAAAACCTGAACATTTTTGCAAGGAGTACATCCTTCCATGATCTCCTGGGGGTCCCATAGCCCCAAGCAGTTGCACACTCCTGTGCTACTTTGACCCTTAATTGTGTGAATTAGTTGGTAAGGGAGTGATAGTATTCATGAAGATGAACATGTGAAACTGGCTCTGCTAACACCAGCAGCCAAATGCCTATGGGAAGCCGACATGCAGGATACAAGTCCAATATCCCACATCTACTGTTGTGTCCCAGCAAATGGTATTTGGAAACATTTACCTTGTAAGTCAGACCCTTGCATGAATTGTATGAGTTTACTGTTTTTAATATGTATTGGTTCTATACGCTCTTTTAACTGTTATGTGTTTTTAATTGGTGTTATGTGTCCAGTCTGTTGTTGCGTTTTAATTTGTTGTTGTTCCCCACCTTTCAGTCAATAGGGAGAGGCAGGTAAGAAGAAATAACGTGCTTATGGAAGACTTCAATTGCTACTGTTCACTTGCTCTTCTTCTATTAACTGCTGGCAGCATTTCAACAGTGCTGAAGTCTGGAGGTGATGTATACATAGGCGTTCCTGTGCCTATGATTGCATCTTTCCACATTCTGTCTACACAACAGGGCAGAAGGGGTTAATTTCTTCTTTTAATAATGAATATGCTAAAAAATCTAATTCAATTGCTTCTGCATTGGAGAGGACACTATAAAGAATTAACTTAAACTGGCATTTCATTTGTGAAAAAACCCCATCCATCATTTTATTCTTTCCTCCTCTGTCCTTGAGTCAGCTCTGAAAAGAAGGAAATAAATGAATGGTTTTGCCCCAAAAGCCCTATTTCTCACCCACCCTGCTGAAACCCCTTTCTTTTGCTTTCCCTTATAATCTTATTTCCTTACCCTAACACAGCCTATTGATTCTGAGGCCATTTCCATACCGGGCTTCTGAAACGGTGTAGAGCGACCTCTCACTGAGGTCTTCTACACCGTAGAGTGGACTGGCGTGGACTACTTTTCATAGTTCCACACCAGAATCCACTCAGGAGCAGCGGGAACTAGCCGCGCTGCGTGTTTTTTAAAAACCTCTTTGGCCCTTTTCACATGTGGGGGGGGGGAACGGGCGAAAACACACTAAAACGGAGCTTACCCGCAGCCGGGTAAGTCCGTCGCTACGCGGAGCAGCGCGAGCTCGCTGCTCCACACTCCTCCTGTGTCCCAGATGGCAGCTTCCGGTTGGTGGAGGCTCTCCACCAACCGGAGAAGCTCGCCAGCCGGAAGCCCGCCCCCGGCAGATCTGCAGGCATGCACTTGCGCGCGCCTGCAAATCCACTTTAGAGCTGGGCGACGGAGCGACACGGGGCTGCGCGCTCCGTGCTTTTTAAAAACCTCGAAAAAGAGGTTTTTAAAAAACACGCAGCGTGGCTAGTTCCCGCCGCTCCTGAGTGGATTCTGGTGTGGAACTACGCAAAGTAGTCCACGCCAGTCCACTCTATGGTGTAGAAGACCTCAGTGAGAGGTTGCTCTACACCGTTTTAGAAGCCCGGTATGGAAATGGCCTTTTTTGAGGTTTTTAAAAAGCACGGAGCGCGCAGCCCTGTGCCACTCCGTAGCCCGGCTCCGAAGTGGATTTGCAGGCGTGCGCAAGTGCGTGCCTGCAGATCTGCCGGGGGCAGGCTTCCGGCTGGCGAGCTTCTCCGGTTGGTGGAGAGTCTCCACCAACCGGAAGCTGCCATCTGGGACGCCGGAGGAGTGTGGAGCAGCGAGCTCGCACTGCTCCGCGTGGCGACGGACTTACCCGGTTGCGGGTAAGCTCCGTTTTAGTGTGTTTTCACCCGTTTCCCCCCACACACATGTGAAAAGGGCCTGACATGGGTTCCAGCAAGAGCCCCAGGGTTAAAAGCTTCAGAATTTGGTTTCCTAAGACATATGAAGAAACTCAGTGAGCTGTCTTGTGTACAACACAGAAGAACCATCTCACTGCAAAGGCCACCACTCTCTTCTAAGTTGCCCTTATGAGCTAAACATTGTACTTCTTCATACACTGTGGCTCATTTAACTACTAGCTTAATCACTCAGTTCTGGAGAAATGTTTGTGCTGAAATTCCAACTTAAGTTAAACGTGTTGGTTAAAAGATAATTCTAATTAAGTTGACCTTTGTTGTTAGCAAATGTTCAATTTAATTCATATTCCTAACTGATTTTAGTTACTCCCATTTTAGTGCCCTGTTTCGTGTGTGACTGTATTCTTTTAAAAATACTGTTGTTTTTTAAAAAAGTGTCTCCTGTACCAGGCAAGGAGATTGCAGCTGAGCCTCTTTCTGTGGAAACATGGCTGCAAATTGGACTGCAAATCTCACTAATTTAAAAGGGGGAATGCTATTCTCCAGTTTATTTGATTCCATACCTGTTTCTAACTGGATAAATGGATCTCATCAGTTTCAAAACCCAGTTCAACCTCAACAATCTTTCCAAAAAACCTGCCTGTTTGATTTCCCATGCTCGCTAGTTGCTCTTAAACTGGAAACACATGTTAAGGCTAAAGAAAGAATGGAATCCTCAACACATTGGCCACTTCCACACTAGATTCCAATTTCAACACCCTATGGAATCCTGGAGTTTGCAGTTTAGGGAGGGGCTTCATAGGCCCCAGGATTCTATAAGACGTTGAAAGTGGAATAATAGCACTATAACAGTCTAGTGCGGAAATGGCCGTTATCTACCTTCTTTCCACGGTTTCAGGCAGGATTTTTCCCCAGGCATTGCTTCAGATCCCTGCTATTATTCCATGGTCTTCTTCCATTCAGGTACTGACCAAGTACTGACCAGGGATGAAGTGACTTAGCAGCCTAAGGAATTGGGTGTGTTAAGGTTGATATGATGGGGCATGCATCTATATCAGTATTATTATCTCCATTGATCTGCACTGAGGCTCCAAACTACTTGAGACACTTTTTAAATACAGATTCCAGGGACTGAACATGGATCAATCTTCATGCAAAACATTGGCTTTGTTCCTGAGCTGCAGTCTTTCTTCCTGTGAGCTTCAGATTTTAAAGTGGGGTGGCAGTCATTTTAATACTTATGGTATAACGGTGATTATTTTATTTTATTTTATCTCCCAGGATAACTAATGCTTTTCCTAGTGCTCTTCAGATGTTATTGTTATTTGTTGTTGCGTGCCTTCAAGTCATTTCCAATTTATGGTGACCCTAAGGTGAATCTATTGTGAGGTTTTCTGGGGTCTGAGAGTGTGTGATATACCCAAGGTTACCCAGTGAGTTTCCACGGCTAAGCAGGGAATCGAACCCTGGTCTCCAGGGCTATAGTCCAACACTCAAACCGGTATACCACACTGGTTCTTCAAGATATACTGTACCTCCCCCAAATAATCTTACAAAGAGTTCAGTCTGACATTAGCAAATGCAGAACAGAGATCTTCCACAATCCTTTTCCAGACTGTTCTTGGCAGTAGGCCTTTTGGATGCCCTGAGTTCATACTCTGCTCTCCTTCATCTAATGTTTGGATAACTTTGTAATCTATCTGCTTAGAAGGACTGTTGTCTTTCTTCCAACAATCAGCTTTTCTGCCTCTGCTCCTGGAGAATCATCCCATCCTCTCTCTGTGTTTTTTCCTTCTTCAAGTCCAGACTCAGCTAGCCTTGGCAAGAATTTCTCATGACTAGCATTTAAACAAGAGTCTGGGGAAGAAAGTGCTCACTTTGTTTAATTCCTTGAAACAGATGGCAAAGAGATGTAGCTGGCTGCTGGGATGTCAAGTCGTTCTTCTTGAATTGAGCAGACAGATCCGTGGCCCTTTCGACTATACAGTTATAGTGCTATGATTCCACTTTAATTGCCATGCCAACATCCTATGGAATACTGGTATTTGCTGTTTAGGGAGGGGTATTTAGAATTCTTCATCAAAGAGCTCTAGTGCATCACTACACTACAAGTCCCAAGATTTCATAGGATGCAGCTCTGGCAGCTGTTATTGTTACTGTTACTATATAATGCCATCGGTGTGCGTGGCACTTCAACAAAACAACAAAAAAGCCTATTTATCTGCCTGTTTGTCTGCCTGTTTGTCTGTCTATCTCTTGCTACATATGGGAAAGAAGGAATAAAATGCATACAAAATTAATACAATACAATTGTAAAACAAATTATATGAACAGAAATACAAAAACCCCTGTGAAACAATACAAAGCAAGCCAGCAAATATATATAATCAAAATTTATAAGATTATGAAACTAAATTAAACTAAAATTCCAAAAGCTTTGAAAAAAAAGGGTTTTGAGATTTAAAAACATCAAAGGAACCGACAGTCTGCAAATATTCAAGGACACAATGCCAGGAGCAAATGAGCAGCTAATGAAAAAGAATGAAGCAGAGCCAAAGAAGAGGGAACTGAGTGAGAAGCCTGAAGTTCCTAGAACAAAGAATCTGAGCAGGCCAATAACGTAAAATGAGGGTTGAAAGACAACAGAGAACTGGGTCACGTAGGGTTTTAAAAGCTGAAACAAGAAATGTGTCTGTGTCTGTGTGTGCGTGCACCTGCAAGTTGGCTGTCAACTTAATTTCATAGGGTTTTCTTCTGCAAGAAATACTCAGAGGTGGTTTTGCCAGGTCCTCCCTCTGAAATATAGGTTACAGTATCTGGCATTCATTGGCCATCTCCCATCCAAGTACTCTCTACGACTGACCCTACTTGGCTTCAAGATCAGCCAGGATCTGGTGTCTTTAGGATATTTAAGCCCAAGAAAGTTATACTGACTCCTAAAAGGAACAGACAACCACTGAAGAGATATAAAAAGCAGAGTAACATGATCAAAACAACAGACCAAAATGATAAAGTGGAATCATATTTTTCATATTAATCTCTTAGTAGTTTAATTCTATTTCAATGTTGATATGTTTGTATGTTTTTAACTACAAGTATATTGTAATCATTTTGATTTGTAAGTCCCAACCTGGAAGAAAGGTGGGATATAAAGTTTATCATCCTCATCATTACACTTAAATTGTTCTCTGGTCATTTTGGCAGCCCGCAATATCTGTAGAACTCTCCAGCACCACATTTCAAGTGAGTTGTTTCTCTTCCTGTCAGCTTTCTTAACTGTTCAGCTTTTGCAATCATACACAGAAATCAGAAATACTATGACGTGGATGGTCTTGACTTTTCTGTTCAATGATGTATTTCTCCATGTGAGGATCTTATGTAGTTTTTTTTTCCACAGCTGCCCTTCCAAGTCCTAGTCTTCTGATTTCTTACAATCTGCATTTTGATTTATGACTGATTCAAGGCATAGAAAGTCCTAACAATCTGCTATGGAACAGCAGCATAGAAATTTCAAAATAATAAAAAATAAACATAAAATGTGCCTCTCTATGCCTCCATAGGATTCTTGTTTTATACATGCCCCCACACCAATTTATTAACAGGCATGCAGCTAACTATGCCTAAAAATAATTTGTAGATCCTAATTCAGACTTAGTTATTGATGGATGCCAGCCTTCCTGAAATGTAAGTAATTGCTTGTTTAGCATCTATACAAAGATAAAGAAACTTGTGTACAAAGATGAAACTTAACATACCATATCAAGAATCTGGATTTGTATCACACACTGGATACATTAGTGGGAATGATTTAACCTGCAGTGGATTGGAACGTTTATTTTCAGTGAGGTCTTGCACCTCTGTAATAAAACTGTTGAGACAAGAACATATAACACTCTGAACTCATGGCTGCTGTGGTTTTTAATCAACCTAAGTTAACTCCTGTCTGCACTATTCCAGCATGTACTTGTTGTATATATACCACCGATTGGATTCAATGAAAGACAGTTTTGAACACTGAATTTCAGCCACATATTTTCAAGGGCATGCAACCTGGTGTCATGGTGTGATTGATCTGTGCTTTCAATACATGACAGTAAACATTACATGGGTCCAAAATGTGGGTCACCTGATTCAGATGAAGTAATGGGAAAAGATGTGGACAAAAGATTTGAAATTTATTCTGAATTATGATCTGAAAGAGAACTTTTACAAAATGATATCTAGGTGGTTTTTAAGATGTAAGTTCTTCAACCAATATAATAATATAATAATGTATGAGGGATTTCTTTTTCATATGTGGTGGACTTGTGAAAGAGCAAAGAAGTTTTTGGTGATGATACAATTTTTGATTACAGAAATTCTCAAGATAAAAATTCAATTAAAATCTGAACTGTTTTTATTGGTACTGGTGGATGGCCAGATTAATAAGAACTTTGCAAGAGTTAGACAATATACGACCACAGTCTCAAGAATATTATATGTGCAGAAATAGAAAGACCCCACTATACCATCTCAAGATGACTGGATATTGACACTGTTGGATATGGTGGAGATGGACAACTTGACAACTTTAATGACAGAAGGTTCTTTGAAGGAATTTCAGAAACAATAGGGAAAGGGTTATAATGTTCTCAAGAGAATTTGGGGTTAGGCATGTAACAATAGGATTTGAATAATAAGGTTAGAATTATTATTGTAGAACAATATTTTGACTTTGTTAGACCATGCTACATTTATAATTTGGGAATCAGTTATACGTAGAAATGTAGGGTAGATATATAATCATGAGACAGATATGTATTATAATCATTTAGGTATGGATATTCTGGAGGAGTTTTGAAGAAGTATAACAAGCTTTCATCAATAACCGTTTTCTTGGATGCTGAAAGTCACATGTGGAACCCTTTTATCCCGTTACGTTATGTTATGCTATGTGTTTGTTAGCGTAATTAGCAGTTGGATATTTAGATAGTAGATTTTTTGTAGTCTGTGTCTCTACTTTGCTATATGTTGTTTTTTAACGGTTAGAAATAAATAATAAATAAATAAATAAAAATAAAATAATAAATAAATAATAAAAATATTTATAAAAAACACATGACAGTAAACATGAACATGGCCAACTTAAGCTATACCAACATGGGTGAAAATGAAAACTTAAATACCACGGTCACCATACTAAAATGGATTGGGGACTTTCCATTGGAAGAAAGCATCATAGCAAGTTTTTAAATTTTAGGGGACTCTGCCTCAAGCAAATTGCTTGTAAGCTTGAAAACCACTCTCCATGCCATAACCTCGCAATGAGTTTGCTTTAAAGCAGCAGAACACACATAAGCTTGGGATGTTCAGATATTTCTTTAGGTTCAACACAGCAAACACTTTATTAAAGCAGCCAGTGTATCCATCCATATGGAAAATACTTTAAAATTTTTAAAGCCACTGTGGTTGAGAAACTTAGGCCCTTTCCACAGCTTATCTTCTTACAGCAGCGTCTGGTAGCAATTCCAGCAGTGGCTCTGCCAGGAAGGGAGCGTGACAGCAGCTCTCTCCTCTGCATGTGACCAGCTCCCTGTGGAAGAGAGTGCAATGGACACACCACTTCCTTCTACAGTGCAGCTGGGCACTTTCCAAGGCTGTGTTGGGGCAGGAAGTGCCACCATTGTGCTTCCTGCCCTTCTACAGGACAGATAAGTGACGGATGGTGGTGTGATGGCATGTCATTGACGGAGGAAACCTGCCAATGATTTAACCCACGATTACACCACCTGGAATGGGAGAGAAGCAAGACTGCGATGACGTTATGCAGAAGCATTGTTGTGGTCCCACTCCTTTTCCCATCCCCATCGTGGGATGGGAGGGTGCTGCAGAAAGGGCCATAGTCTAGGACCTGGGAGATCTGCTCAGGCATAAGGCTCATTTGGATGATTGTTGATCAGTCTCTATGGGTCAACCCTATCCGTATATCATTATTGTGAGGAAAACAAGGTAGATCAAAGAACCATGAATACCACCTCGAGATCCTCGAAGTAAAAATGAGATCATCAACATGTTTCCATTTTAGCTGAGTATGATTCAAATTACTATGCAATTTTATGAACTTGTGGAACTTTCAGAATTCACTTATTTCCTGTCTTCCCCTTGTCATCCTTTTTCCTTTTGTGTTCATCTTTTATATTGTTCAGTCTGTAGCCAGGGATGGTTTTGTTTTCATTAATCTTACGTGAGCCTCTCTGGGAATCTTTTTAGATGAAAGTTAAAACACCCCAAATAAATAATCATAAATACATGTTTCATTACATGGGATAAAAATAATAATTTGAAGCTGTTCTTGAATTTTGTTGCAAATTGGATATCTGGAGCTTGCTTAAATCCCTACTACTAAACTTATGATTTCCTCCTTCTATCCACTTTAACAACAACAGTGAGATGAATTCTGATATCTCAGAAACCAGCAGAGAAAGACTGAAGCATACCAAAATAAGACTCCTAAAATGTAATGGTTGTTTGGTAGCACTCCCATATTCAGCCCCGAAAGCCAAGGAGATGGATGTACATATTGATAAGGAGAAAGTACACACAACACACAGAAATTAATAATATACAACAACAAGAAACAAAATAGTACTTTGGTCTCCGCTGAATACGCAGAAATGCAATATAATTCTGAAATGAAAGGTGAGCTTTTTATGCACCGTCCGTCATATAAGAATATCCAAACTTGTAGCATACCATTGATCATCTGTCCTTTGGAAAATGACAGAAAGCATTTTCTGTTGTTAAATGTATGCCCCTGCTTTAAAGTAGAGATGAATGAGAGTTTCATATCTGTTTGTTTGTTTTTTAAAAAGTATTAAACAACCTTAGCAATGTCTTTACAAGTTCACTAAGGAAAGAATTTTTTTTCCTAAAATTGAATTGGTGACAAACAAAAACTGAAAGATTTGTCCATCTAGACTCAAGCTCTGGGGTGTGTTTTAACTCTAAAAAGTTTGAGCTTGAAGCACTGTGTGTCCAATCATGTTATTGGTGGATTAGGGTCACTTCCTTGTTTTTTAAAAACACCTTCTTGACAGATAGGTACAACACAGCCCTCTCTGTGCTAGGAAAAGCTGTACCTTTTAAACTGTTGTGAAGGAGAATTTTATTTCATTTTCTTTTTAAAGAGTGTACCAATATTCAGAACTTTATCCATATTTGGGATATGAAGAACTTCACTGTTAAAAAATTCAGAAGCAGTAGAAAAGTACACTGACAGTTTTCACCATTCCTCCCTATTCTAAATGAAACAGGACTGGCATATGCATTTCCATTATTTTATTATGATTATTGCTTCTATAGCAGAATCAAGATATATGTAGGATATTACAGAATGCCAGCAGTCACTTGTGCTCAGGAAACAGGCAAACCATCAGACTTCACAGGCTAACTGGCTGTCCATCCAAGTAGTTCTGAACAGAGTTTGCAAAAGTTCTTTTTGGGGACTTTGGCTCCCAGAATCTCACAGATTGCATGACTACTGACCCAGATTGGCTCAGATTTCTGAGAGCTGCAATCCAAAAAAAGTAACTTTCCCAAGCTGTGCAGGCTTCTTTCCCACCACCAATTCCTTACATTGGATGACATAAGCAGTAGAAAGGTCCCTGCTCCAAGGAGCTTGCGATCTAAATTGTTTCAGTCACGTTGAGCCAAGGTAAACACAGGAAGGTGTCTACACACACACACACACACACACAATATTGAGACAATGTATTATGCATGTGTGGGGCTATTTGCAACAAGCCCAGATGTTCTACAATGTTCAGAAATGCTCTTCCAGTTTAAGGCTGTATAGCAAAAGAAGTATAAGACAAAAGTCTATTTATTATTTCCTCTTGCTCACAACATATTTTCCATCCATACAGATATGGAATAGAGCAGCCAGCATCTGTAAAATGGAACTGGAAAAAAAATGGACACACCACCCTGGCTTTTGGACACTGAGTCAACACTAACAAACATAGACAATTTAACCAATGAATTGGATGATTCCCACCCTATTTCAGTGCTTTCTTATTACAAACCAAAAATAAAAACAACTCCCAAATACATATATCCTCTGCAAATCCAGGTCAGTTGTGTTGTCAAAACTATTTTTTCTAAACGTTGATAAGAGATGTAGGGACTCTTCTTCTTTTTAATCCAGGTATTTTCTGGTGGTGAGCAGGATAATAAAAAATGCTAGGATATTGATGCATTTAAACGTATTTGCAGCTCTATATTGATTTCCTCCTTTAAAAAAAAATCATTTCCAGTACAATCTGAGTGTCAGGATTGTATTTTGTGATGAGGCTTATACTCATAAACTTTTTGTGTGGAAGAATGGACACGTGGTCAGAATTTCTTTACAAATAAGCTGCTCAGAAATAAAACTCAGACGTTCAACCAGGCTTATTGTCAGATAAATTAATAATGGATTGTGGCACCCTCAGTACAAAGTATATTTTTGAAGGTGTCTGACTTCACAATATAACGCAGAAACAGGACTTAGAGCAATCCTCAACTGATGCCTTTACATTGTATAGAATGAATTAAAAATGTGTCAGCTATAATCTTTTTTCCTTGGATATATATTCAGCCTTTTTGCAAAGCACTGGTAGAGATATGTCTCAGTCATACTTAGTACTGAGCTAAAAATTCCCCTTGATAGCTTGATGCTGCCAGTCTCCTATTGGGTCAGACAAAAACACACAAGGGTTGAATCTCATTGTGAGTCCCAACTACAACAGATTTATTGAATCAATGGTATTGACTTGCATGTTGACTTATCATTCAACCATTCATTCTGTGGGTCTACTCTAGTTGAAATTAACCAGCAGGATTCAGGAATCCACCCTAATGCTGGAGGATCCAAGATGGGTCACTTATAATCATTACATTTTGTTTGGCAAACTTTTCCTCACATAGAATTAAAAAAAAAAAAAGGAATAATTTCAGCTTGTTGTTTCAGAAAGTTCACTCTTTCTTAGGTCAACAGATGTAGCCCCTGCCTCTGCAGCAGACTAGGAGAATGCAAGTATGTTGAAATCCACCATGCGTACAGCCTAGAAATGCATTTTGGCCTGAGGCATAAAAGATCTCCATGCGCCCCAGATCCAACCCTCATGAGTGTGACAATTATGCCCTCCTTGTAGACTGCCCTGCCCACAATATCTTAGCTTCTTCTGTACTTTTTCTCACCAGCAGCAAGAAGAGGAGGGAGCATAGTAATTGGTGTACTCACCAAACGGAGCTTCCATCTCAGGGCTTAGCTGTGTGATTATATTGACCATTTCTCATGGGTGTTATTCTAGAGAAAATGGAGAAAGTGTAAAATAACAAGAAAAGAAGCTGGGTGAAGGAGGGAGGGAGGGAGGGAGGGTGAGGAAACCTGCCTCGCCTGTTATCTTATTGATTCGCTTAATCAGGCCTAATGTGGGTGGAGATGTTAAATAGTAACCAAACTCGTATGGAAACCAACTTGCAAGGTGCCGTCTGCCACGGTAGCTATAGTAACTGCTCCCAAGCTTGAAACTCAAACATGACTTTATGGCACACTTTTGGGACTTCCACTGACACCTGGTTTCAGGCCCCGAGTGACCCTCATTGCCACAGGTTTGCTTTCCTTCTTATTCTTCTTGAAGCACAAGCTAAAGGGAATGAGAGCCCCAGAGCCAGGCAGACTTAGAGAACCACTAGCTGGGAGGTGTGAACTAGGTCAGTTTCCCAGCTGCTGAGACACAGGACATTTTATTGCCTGTGCCGAACAAACACAGAGAACAAAGACTTTGTGTCTCTGTGTGCAAATGCTTGAGGCCCCTCACACCATCCTCGTTGATGGGCCCTGCATATACACCCAGCGGTACATTTGTTTATATGAAAAAGCATAGATGACTGCGTATTCATTAACGCCGGTGTACAGATACAGCGCGAATACTTCTGGGTTTAAGCAGTCGTGAACATGCATCTCTAAGGCCATTTCTGCACTATACTGTTACAGTGCTATTATCCCACTTCCAGCATCCTGTGGAATCCTGGGGTTTGCAGTTTAGGGAGGGACATTTAGAATTCTCAGCCAGAGAGCTCTTAGGCCTCAGTAAACTACAAACCCCAGAATTCCACAGGATGTTGAAAGTGGAATAATAGCACTAAAACAGTGTAGTGCAGAAATGGCCTTAGATCTAGTGCCTCTATGTGTGCACAAACATTTGAAATTCATTGATTTCAACACTGAGAGATTGCCTTTTAGCCATGCTTCCAAAGCAGTTTTAAATAAAAACAAATAATACACATGTAACCCTCCAAAATAAAATCAAAACAATAGTAGCAGCTAAGAGAAATTAAATTCAGAAAGCCTAGGAAAATAAGCACACCAAATGGAATAGGATGTTGGCACCAGACTAATAAAATATAGTTCGTGACATACAGACCTGTCCAAAACAGTTGTAATAGTCTGGAAAAGTTACTTTTTTGAACCACAATTTCCAGAATCCGCCTGCCAGCAAGGACAAAATTGGATAGATGAAGTACATCGCTATCTATCCAAGATAGCAGAAATTCAGAAAAGTTACTTTATTAGACTATAATTCCCACACCACTGGTTGTAGGTGGGAAGGGGCTGGATGCATCACATAATCCTTCAGGGCCTTCTTCACCAGCAACACTGATCTCCTCGGTGCAGCTGGATGGATTTTAAGGTGGGCTTGGAGGGCAACTTTTTTTCAAAGTTTCGTAGTGTACTATACTAGTTTTATTGCTTCCTCTCACAGAGGCACTTCGAATCACCTACCTGCAAGGAAAAGAAGTAGCAGCCACAATTGTGACCTGATCATCACTAGTCTTTTAGATCAGCTAGCTAAAGTCTGCGTGGACTTTGTACTGTTTTAATGATTTGTTATTGTTTATACTGACCCTGTGTCAGTCATTCTGGGAAATTCTATGGGTGAAGAATGTTGTAAAAAATGCTTAAAAGACATGATAGGAGTGTTGGACTTGGAGTGTGTGTGGGGGGGGGCACCAAAGTTTAAATCCTAATTTGTCTCTAAAGCTCACTGGGTGACACTGGGATTAAATCTACTACCCTAACCTACATCACGAGTTTTTTTGTGTGTGTGTGTGAAAATGAAATAGAGAAGTTGTCTTGTGTGCCACCCTGAGGTCTTTGGAAGAAACAACGGGATGAAATGTATTAGAACAAAGAAAGAAAGAAACTCTTCTATAGATGAGGTTGTTTTTCTTTAGACTGTGAGGCAAACAGGAGAAAGGGAATACTCCAGAAGTTTCCTCCAAATAACTGAGGGAGGCGAGGAGGAGAAGCAAGAGCGGGAGAGAATCTCCAGATTGTGGTGGGCAAAGTGCAGCCTGCGGGACACATGTGGCCCTTGGAATCCCTAAACGTGGCCCATACAGCCTCCCAAAAACCCCTCCCAATATTTTACAATCTTTTTCAGGCTGATGTTGGGGTGATTTTCTTGCCCCAAACCGTGTAAAAAGGCAAGGTTGTTCCTCTGATCTCTCCCCCCTTTCCCAAAACAAGAGGAAAGAGAGAAGGAAAGAGAGAGAGAAAGAAAGAAAGAAAGAAAGAAAGAAAGAAAGAAAGAAAGAAAGAAAGAAAGAAAAGAAAAGAAAAGAAAAGAAAAGAAAAGAAAAGAAAAGAAAAGAAAAGAAAAGAAAAGAAAAGAAAAGAATGGCCAAAATGGAAGATAGAAGTGGCATCATGTCATGTTGAATATGCCGAAACACTCTGCTACAGCCTGCCAGGTGGGCACAGGAAGGAAAAATGGTTCTTGCCATGTTGGCGGCTGCTCACTTATGTTTTAGAGTCTTCCAGTATTTAGGTGGGGTTCTCTGCACTTTATATTATGCTAGTGTATTTACCCAGCATTTCCTGGGTTTTTTATTTTCCTCTTAAGAACTCACCAAACTATCTTCTCCATTTCCTGTAACTTTGCTCCATATTTCCCAATGCAATCTGTATTTATATTGTGCAGTGTTTTTACTTTTTGCTACTGTTTCATTTTGGTTCTATCGTGTGCTGTTTTCATTCATTGCTTTGTTTCCAGGCCTTGCAATAACATAACAGAATGCCTAAAACTAGTTATTTACATACACAGTTTAGGTTCCTGAGAGAGTACACTGTCTTCCTCCTTGCTGCTAGGCATTGTCTCCATAGCAACCGGCCTATTCTGGTACCTATAACTTTTCCCCATAGTTCCCAGTCCTGTGTTGTCTGGTGACGTTGATGTACTGACTTTTTTTTTTTGCTTTCTGTTGAATTTCTGCAATGGCTTTATGTTTTTCTGAAAGCATTCTTTGTTTTAAGTTTCAGCTTTAAGACTCCTCACATACGGAATCCATGCAATCTACTATGTGAGGCGAGAAGACCTTGTAACTATGGCCATTTCTGCGCTACACTGTTATAGTGCTATTATTCCACTTTCAACATTCTGCGGAATTCTGGAGTTTGTAGTTTACTGAGGCCAAAGACCTCTCTGGCTGAGAATTCTTAAATGTCCCTCCTTAAACTACAAATCCCAGGATTCCATAGGATGTTGAAAGTGAAATAATAGCACTATGACAGTGTAGTGTGGAAATGGGCTCTGTTGTGTATGTCACTTTCATTTTTCTCACATATGCCTCCCAAAGGTTTTCTACCATCCTTATTGATGGTAGGTCTCATCTCCATAGCAACTGGCCTGAGGTCCAAGAGCTTTCTGCTGAGAATTCTAAAGGCCCCTCCCATAGAATCTTCACAGCCAGCCAATCGTATGAGGTCTTCTTGCCTCACTCAACCAGTCATTTGAGGTCTTTGCCTGCCTGACACTGATAAACAGACAAACTCACAGACGGACAAACTTTGACTTTTATATAGTAGATCATCTGCCTACAACTTAAACAGTCATGGCTCCATCTTGCCAAATCTTATGGTTCATAGGTTGGTGGGGTACATGGAATTGTCTGCTAAAGAGCTCTAGTACCTGTCTAAAGGGGAAAGAGAATTCTAGATGGCTCACCAAATAGAAATTCCAAGATTCCACAGGATGGAATTGTGACAGTCAAAGTGCTATCAGACTGCTATTACAATTTAGTGCAGATACACTTCAGCCTCCATCAAGATTAAAGAAAAGTATGTTCTGGCAATAGGCCACAGAATAGGAACCCACTGAACTCCCAGCATCCCCTCACCCCCAATAAAAGACAGAACATATTTACTAGTTCTAGGCATTCTGCTACATTATTGCAAGGCTTGGAAACAAAGCAATGAATAAAAACAGCACACGATAGAACCAAAATGAAATAGTGGCAAAAAAGTCAAAACACTGCACAATATAAATTAAAAATAAATAAATATCAAGGCAGCAAAATAGAAAAATGTTAAGACCTCCAAAGCACCAAAACACTTGTTAAAGTGCCTGGAAGAAGAAAAAGAACTTTGCCTGCCACCAAAAAGCCCATAAACTAGGTGCCAGGCAAGCCTCTCTGAAGAAAGCATTCTGCAAACAGGATGTCATTACTCAAAAGGACTTGTCTTGCAGCCACCTGTCTCACCTTATTTTAAGCGGACATATGAAGACAGGGCTCAGATCACAGGTAAATATCAAAGAAGACGCTCTTTCTGGGAACCTAGGCCAATATCTTATTGAAGTTTGGCACGCCAGAAAGTGCTACTGGAAGAGTAATGAAAATTTGCTACTGCTTACCATTGCCCATGCAGCAGTCCTCATTTGGAATATGTAACTTCTGTCAATGCAATCAATGCCTAGATGTCTCATTGTGCAAGCTGTAAAAATGTCAAACTGCTAACACGGGTGTCAGTGTAAATCTATAGGATCTTGTAACTTTATTGGTTACAGTTAAATAGCCTTGGCCTACAGCACACGTCAAGATCCTGCTGGCCAATGGCAATCATTCATTGGTTTACTTGCTTCCCAGCTCATGGAGACCCATTCACTTAACCTACTTTTTAGGTAATGCTAGAATGACAGATGTGGGGATTCACTTGGGTGAAACCATTCTCATGGTTCCCCTGTTAGCTGAGAGTGAGCAGAGCCATCTCCCCCAGCCGTCTGGGCATGATCTGGTTGCTACACTTGAAAGGCTCCTTCAAGGCAACCTCTCATACTGGATATGAGGGGTGCATGGGCCGCATCTACCACCAAACTGGATCAACCTTTTTTAGCTAGCTCTACAAAATTTGGGACAATCAATATTAGTGGTGTGATACCACCAATGAAACAAACGTTTATACAAAAACCCAAATGCAGAGGGAAGAAGGGTAGGGAGGGTGACTAAAGCAGGTGTTACCCTGATTTCTGGGGTCCCTTGGGGGACACCTCAATGTGCTCCACATGATGGAGAATAGAAGCTAGCCAGAGCACGAGAATAGCAATGCAAGAGGCAGGGTAACCTAGCAGGGTCTTTTTATCCAGTGTTTATGGGGTCAGACCAAGCCAAAAACCAAACAAAAATGTCCAATAAATGATTTTATTGAATGAAAGTCTCACACACCAACGCAATCGCTCACACACTCACTCAAGACCTATTAAGAAGCAAAAGAGAGGAAACTGGATAGGGAATATTGAAGGGGTTGTAGCTGGGATAATACTGCACCTTTTCCTGAAGTCCTTGATCCAGGAAAAACAGCGGAGAAGTGGGGCTCAGCATGGAGAGGGCTGAGGGGATTACTCAATGGATGGAGAAACGGTCTGCTGGGATGACCGGGAGCGATCCAAAGAACTGCTCAAAAACTGTGACTATTTGTAGGGGAAAAGGTACCTGGAGGGCTAATCCTTTCCTGGGGGGAACAATGAGTGTTGCAACGAGAAAGAAGCTCCACAATGGTAACTTCCTTTTCATGATGAGATTACAAGGTGTTGCCAAAGTCTCAGGATCTTAAATGGTCCTTGCCTGATAGGATTTTGCTCAACTTGGGGCAAACATGCTAATCCCCTCTAGTCAGGGGCTGAGGACCCTTTGTCTACTGTGGGTTTGCGCAGCTTGAGGTCTCCTGGGGCTACGTGACAGGGGATTTTACTGGCCTGACCTGGTTTTCAATCGTTTGACCATTGCTGCCTACGTGCCCATCCGGGTGACCTCTCAGGCACATTGAATCACATTTTAATATCAAAATTGTAGACCCTGGGACAGGGTTTACCAGTGAGATAACACAGGCATATTGTTGACATGGTGGGGCAAGCAGCTCATATGAGTTGAGAATGGACCTGAATGAAACCTTTGCTTGCTCCTGAGCCCCTCCTCTGGCCAGCTAACAAGACAACCTCTGATTGGCTGGACTTCCCATGTCATACCAGAAGCTGGGAAAAGCATGGGGCTTCTGGAAAAGAGAAATAGCTCAAGCACTGGCAACATAGTGCCCATCTTCACTTTGCCCACAGCCACAATCTGTAAATATACTCATAAACACAATATGTTGCTGCATATGGGTGTTATAGTTTTCGAAGAGGTAGATATGTTACTCTGTTTCAGCATAAAATGGAAAGGGTGTGTTTAAAGAAATAAACTGGTTTAGTCTCAGGAGTGCTGTTTGATTCCTTCATCTCTCCACTTTCCATTTTATGGATGTGAAAATAATCACTGCACTTGTTGTTGTTGCTGGTAACTGCCATCAGGTCAACCTCAACCTATGGCTGAGAGACCTCTAAGGCACTCTATCATCAGCTGCCCTGCTCAGGTCTTGCAGATTCAGAGATGTAACTTCCATGACTGAATAAAGCATTGATTTTATTAAATGATATTTAGTGGGAAACAATCTGTTAAAATATATGATTATATAGAATTCAGGAAATATAGTCTCCCATTTGTGTGTGTGTGTGCCTTCAAGTTGCCTGTCAACTTATGGAAACCTCTTAAATTCTTCATAGGGTTTACTTAGCCAAGGAATACTCAAAGAAGTTTTGCCACTTTCTTCCTCTGAAACATGACCTGCAGCCCCGTTCATGGTCTCCCATCCAAGTACTAACCAAGTTTGACCAACACACACACACACACACACGATCTCACATACAGTGGGCCCTCAGGATCTGCTGGTATTTGGTTCGAGGATTTCCTGTGGATACCTAAATCCGCAGATGCTCAAGTCCCATTATATATGATGGAGTAATAAAATGATGTCCCTTAGAAAAAAATTGTGGATTTTTAAAAAATATTTTGGAGCCATGGTTAGTTGAATACATGGATGCATAATCCGTGGATACAGAGGGCCAACTGTACATCATTGCTATTATCTAATGTAAAGTGCATGCCTTCGAGTTGCCTGTCAGCTTATGCAATCCATGAATTTCATGAGGTTTTTTTTTAGTCAAGGAGTACCCCAAAGTGGTTTACTATTGCCTTTCTCTGAAATATAGCATACAGCTTCTGATATCAGATAGGATCTGATCATATTTCAGTAGGATCCCACCTTTGCCCACAAGGGGGAGGAAAATACTATTTAGTGATTCTTTTTTGGACTAATTCCTAGACAAAGGAGACAGAAACTTTAGAAGGGAAGATCTATCAATGGCTGCCATAACATTAAATTATGTGTGAACACTGGGAAGGGTCAGAGGGCCATTTTCAGCACTTTTGATTCCTGTGTGGACTACATTGCTCAACCCAAAGTGAGATTTTCAGTGAGTGAAAATTAGTGGAAATAATTTCTAGTGACTTTTATATATGATTTTGTCTGTTTTTCAAGGCTGCTCCAGACCTCTCAGGATATTGGAAAACTTTTCATACCTATATGATGTCACACCCAAAATATAGCAGATTGCTCCTACAGCTTTGGAAGCATGCCCAGCAGCAGAGAATACCTTAGCAGCAATGCACTGTAGCCAGCAAAAACTCACCCACACCAATTGTTTTCTTCCATCAAGGAGGCAATTTATTCTTGAGTTACACTGTGTACATATTTACAAAAATCTCCAGAAGGCATTCCAGCATCTCTCTGCTTGCTCTTTCTGACAGAGCCTCCGGCAGACACGTCAGGCACTGTGTGCAACTTGCTGGCTAGCTCTCAGCTACATTTATACTCACACTAGCTGATGCAATCCTGCCAACCTTTGCATTCTCCCCACACCTGATGCAACCTTCTCCCCTGGTTGCTCATCAGCATGACTCAGCTAAAGTCACATGGCTCTCCACAGGTGCACTTAACGACCCACATCACAAAGTATTTTCAACAGGTTTGGTCCAACCTTTTCTTGATATATGATACTTTTCCTGTTCTGGTATTTTGCCCCTGAATTTCTGGTACTAACAGAGGCAATTTATTCCCAATGTAGAATGGGATCTCCCCACCCCCCGTCTCAGGAGTTTCCAATACAGGGCAGTGTAAATGTTATGTTTCCATCTTCTCATTTTGTTCCTCTTTATTTCGGTCATCCCTACTGATGACATTTTGAATGGGGGCATGACTTTTGCCACAGTGGTTTCCCACTGACTTTTGTTTCATCATTACATTTCTGGTTGCCATACTGAACATTTCTTCCCCTCCCTTTCCTTGTTTTTGAAGGTATAAATGCTAAGTTGCGCTTTGATAGGGGTACTGCTCCAGTCAAACTCCCCACCTGACGCTGTCCCTGGAGCGAGTCGTGGGTTGATTGAAACATCTGAAGTGTCATATAGAGGACATAGCTTCAGGAATAGTAGGGCTACCAAAACCTCCATATAAGCAGTAAGACTGTATGATTTTAATAAGAATTTATAGCAATGACATGTTTAAATTTCAGTCTCTTCTATCAAATTTTAAACCTATTTTATTAAGTTGTCTTTAAAATACATTTATATGTAATTAGTTATATCCTGTTGTTCTATTTTAACACAGATTGTTTATATTTTTACTTGTGTGTAGAATATATATAATTTATTTGTGTGCAGAATGTATATGACTATTTATTGCCTCATGGTTTGCAGATCACAATAAAGGTTTAACTGACTGACTGATAAATGTTAAGTACTATAGCTTTGTACCACTTGAGCACTGTGATTATACCAAAACATTACAAAAACAATTAAAAAGAAAATTACAAATAGAAATAGGAATATTGCGTGAAATCGGAACTGTGAATACTGGAGGATGAAGACAACAGGGGGAGGTACTGAGTTCATAGAGAGGATTTATTTAAATGAATGAAACAAAATAAATAAGCACGGTAGGGATAGTGAGAAGCCATCCTCACACCAGAACTTAATCGCACCTCAAGGGAAAGAAAAGAGTGGTTGAAAAGAAACATGCAGATCAGGGGGGATAGAAATGCAACCAACAACATACCAGGGTTAAAAACTCGGTGTATTTAGGAGGTGACTGAATGCAAGAGCAGAAACCACCATCACAAGGCATGAAATCCCCCAAAAAGAATACCCCATATTGCCTGGAAGTATTGGACAGTCTGAAGGAGCCCTCAGGGTGGGTGGATGAATATTGTCACTTGGCATTTAGGGGTTAAACCACACTCCCTAAAAACTATTCTTGGATGGGATTTTTTTTTTCAACCAGTGTTGGCATGGTGTAGTGGTTTGAGTATCGGATTATGACACTGGAAGATCAGGGTTCAAATCCCTGTTCAACCGTTGAAACCTACTGGGTGATCTTAGACAACTCACACACTCTCACCCTTAGAGGATGGAAAGGGCAACTCCCTTCTGAACAAATTCTTCCATAGTAAACCAATGATATGTTTGCCTTAGGGTTGCCACAAATCAGAAACGACTTGAAGGCACATAAGTACAACAAATATTTTGAACATTTGAGAGCTCACCTGAAAGCCTCATAGTAGGCAGTTTTGTTGAACCGTTATACTCACGCTCACTATAGGACAGTGGTATTACTTTTTAACATATATTCATGCTAATGTTTGTTTATTTAGATGTATTAGTTATCACTAGGTGGATACAATTAATCCTTAGGCTGAATAGAGAGGTCCCTACTTCACCACCCTCTCTGTTCATAGGGTTCTAAGCTGGCTACAGTTCATTAGCAAACAAAATACTAAAATATTAAATCAATGTGGAGTGGGGACCCAGGTATACAAAGTCCTTCACAACTTACTCTAGACTGCTATAGGCACTCAAGGAAGAAAGCTCTTGCACTGTTCCCTTTTTTTTCCCTAATGGCGTGAGCAAGGAGGACTGACCAGGAGATTTTGCAGCATGTTCACAGGAAAATTAATTCTTTATACAAGTCCAGTACACATATGGAATAATCAGGGAGGAATTCTTGGTTGAAACATGCGAATCTGCTGTGTACATATTCAGATGTGATTCTGACAGAAGGCGTAAATAGAAACCTATTTTGGAAGGATTGAGAAGCCTCCAGAATATCTACTTTTGAACAAACTCAAGAATCAGATTTGACTAGGTTAATCCACTGCATTGTTTATTAAAAAGAAATTATTCAACTATTAATAAAAAGCTGAAAAATCTTTTAATATAGAAACAATGGAATATAATCAGTCCTAATAAGTAATGCGAAGAGGTTCAGATGACTCAGTGAATGGGAGATAATTAATTCTGTTCTTGAGAGCATCACATATGCTTTAAAAGTGGTCCAGAAAATGCATGAAGGGCATTCAAAACAATTCTTACCTGAACAGTGATCCACTGGTTCAGCAATGATTTTTGTTAGTTTGACAATGTGCTGATTTTTTTCTACTGACAAAGAACATGTCAATACAGATTCAACTTAAACTGAGAAGCCTTTCAAACAGTCCTCCATGTGGTGGTCATATTATTTAAAAACACACAGAAACACACACAGAAGGGTCCCACAAAGGATACACAAATCAGAACAGGGGTCTGCAGTGCAATGAAGTCTAAAAACTTCTTTCCATGACAAAATTATGGAAACTGCAGGCTTGTGTGTGTGTGTGTGTAACTGTATGTATGTCATGAAGTATTCTTGAAGCTTTATCAGTGTATGAGGGAGGATCCAAATGAAAGGACAAGAGAAAGCAGCCTAGGACTTCATGTGTATAAACAATCTCTCTATTTTAAAATTCATTGTGTGCAGTGCTAGGAAGCTTCTGTCATTTCCAGCTGTGAGCCACGTTCCCAAGTTCTCCAGCTGTCGTTGAGCTCATAACGAATGTGCCAGTTCAGAACCAGTTCACTCTATTGGATCTGAGTCCAGAGTAACACATATTGTTGCTGCAGGTACCTCCATAACTAGGCGGGCAGGCTGAGCAAGGTCTCCCCATTTTGTAAGGCGCTTCTCCTACCCAGTTGCCCCTGGAAAGACAGAGAAGGGCAAAGCATGATGTACATTTCATTGTTGGATGCCTGGAGAGCATACTTATGCTCCAAAATGTTTGTTATCTGCAAGAGAAGTTGCCATTTTTCGCCATTTTATTAATGTCTTTTTTATTATTATTATTCTAGCTTTTCAGATTTGCTTGTTTCAATCCATTGTTCATCACTTTTTGGTCTTCAAAGAGGAGTGGTTTATGCATTTAATTAAAAAAAAAATGGGTGGGTGGGTGCGTGGGTGTGTGGATGGATGGATGATAAATTAATAAATAAGAACAACCCACTAGAGCTTGGGAAATACATTTTTGTACTACAGTTTCCAAAATCCCTCAGACAGCATGGCCATTAGTCAAGCTCATGGTGGCAGGAGGTGGGGCACTAGTAGGGTTCTGGGCCATATAGTAAACTAAAATAAACAAACAAAAAACACTTTCTCAAGGTCTGGATCAGACCAATAGCCTATCTAGCCCAGCATCTTGTTTTCCACAATGGCCAATTAGATGCCTCTGGGAAGCCCATGAATGCAATACTCTCTCCCGTTTGTGCTGCCCAAAAACTACTTCTTAGAGGCAAAGTGCCTCTAAAGCCCATAGTTTTGCATTTTAAATTATTTTTTAGCCACTCATTTACAGGCAAATGGATCTGTCTATTCTCATCTATGCCAGTTTTGCAGGCCTCAGTCTATCCACCGATTTTCATATTACTTTGTAAATAGTTGCCTTTTAACCCACCACAAAAAACCATCATGTTCATTTTTGTAAACATTTCCTAAAATATATGCATATTGTACACAATAGTCCCTTATATATGCTTCCTCTTGATATACACTGTTTTGTACTCAATTTCCTCAAATGTCAGCATTTTTGCTTACTTGACAGCATAGTTGCACACTAAGTAGACTGCTCTCCGCCATGTGCTGCCCCATACATTCATGTTGTTGCAGGTGTGGATGGCACAGCCAATTCTGTTGCTGGAAGCCCACACCATCTGTTTGGGAGACAACAGAGTTGCTGTTATACCAAAAAGACAATTCAGAAACAAAAAGAATCATTCTATTTATTTTTTTAAGATTCATTTTTAGAATTTTTATCATATATACACAAACAAGAAAAATCTATAAAAAAGGGACCTATACAAAATGAATCTATATATATACACACACACACAAATTACATATTAACAAAAAAAAATAACAATCATATATATACATACAGCCATAAACATACAAATCTAATTAGAAGAGAAAGAGAGGAAGGAAGGAAGGAAGGAAGGGAGGGAGGGAGGGAGGGAGGGAGGGAGAGAGAAATTTCCTCCTTGATGAGGCTTCAACCTTGCTTGATAATTATGAAAAAGTTATCCTTTCCTTAATTAAAAAAAAGACCAAACAAGAGATGAAGGAAAAAAAGAGAAAAAAGGAAAAAATTGAAGGTAGTAATAACATTAAAAATATTGACACTTACTAAATTAACAATTCCTAAATTAATCCCAATCTTATAATTACTTATAACAGCATTCCATTCCCTTTTATCAGAACTTACATCATCTGTGAACATTGTTATAAAAAAACCCCACAATTTTTCCTCCCTGCCCCAAAATATAAACATCTGAGAAAATTGTATAAATCATTGTGTCCTTATATATAAATGCTTGTAAACACAGAATATAAATTTTGTTGGTTCTCATCTAAATAAGAAAAAATAACACCATTTCAGATGTGAGTGAAAAGAAATTAACAATTAAATCCACTTAGGTTATTGATTTCAGTTTGGAGGAACTCCTTGAGCAGTTCCCAAATTTTACAAAATTTGCTATTAGCCTTATTCTCTAACATATAGGTAAATTTATCCATTTTTGCAATCTCCAATAATTTTCCCAACTATTCTCCTCGGTCGATATGGTAACCAATCTCCAATGCCTGGCAAGAAATATTCTGGCTGCTGTGATCATATGCCAAACCAATCTTGCAATCTCAACGTTTTTCTTTTTATTAAATTTGAAAATCCCCAACAAAAAAGATTAAGGCATTAGATCAATTTTTATCTCCTGAATTTTCTGTAATTTAGCCAAATCATACACCATCTTTTAAAACTCTATTACATCCCCACCACACATGGAGAAAAATACCTATTTCTTTATCACTCTTCATTGATTCTTCGTATTTTTATACATTTTGGCAACTCTGTTGGGTGAAAGATACCACCTGTACATCATTTTAAGAAGAGGAGGAGGGGGAGGGGGAAAGAATCATTCTTATAAGGCACACCAAAGGTTGCAGGATTTTCTCTTGTAGATAGAACAGCTGACATGTACCTGGCACTGCCAGAGTCCACACCTAATATCTCACATTATTCTGGGCTTCCTGGATGCACTGAGTGGTAAAAATATGCCTAAAACTGTCAGTGTTCTAACTCAGAATCTCATAAGATTGGCACTTTTAATTTCTAGCAGGCCTCCCCTGTCTTGAGTAGCAGCATCACAGGTAAATATTTAACAGGTCACTCTTTCCCCATCATAGCAAATCTCCACAACAGGGGAAAGCTTCACCATATTACTTGGTTCAATGAAGTGAAAGTTGGCCAGAAAGGAAAAAATCAGGGGACATTCTCATGAGAAAGGAAAGATCTACTTGTTTTCCTAGCACCCCTCTTCATTCTAGAAATTCATAAATCTTTCAAGGAGAAGGTAGGAAGCATCTGATGCTTAACATAGCTAGGTCACTCTAAGGCGTTTTCTGCAGGGCTTTGCTGCCTTGGCATGGAGGCAGTGGGACTGTGACCACGCCTCCGCATGATGTCATTGTGGTCCCGCTGCCCACACATCGCCAGGCAGCATGATTGCAAGGTAAATAATTGATGGAGTTCTCTGTCAATGATCCCCAACTGCGCCATGCTCCCACACTTACTTTCCATGCAGAATGGCCAGAAGCCATGGAGGTACTTCATGCCCCAGCACAGCCTGGGAAAGAGCCTGGCTGCACTGCAGAAGGAAAAGGTGTGTCCCTCGGGTTCCATTCCACAGGAAGCTGGTCGGGTGCGGAGAGGAGCACTAGGGACACACTCCCATCCCAGCAAAGGTGCTATCAAGACGGCACTGGGACAATGCCAGAGACAGGTAAGCTGAAGAAAGGGCTCAACTGACAGCAGTTAAACTGCTATGAGTCCATCCCATGCAATCCTGGGTTTTATAGTTTGGTGAGATGCTTGGTGTTCTCTTAGAGAGCTGCAATGCTGTTGTGCAGGGAAGTGGACTAGAGCTCTCCAGCTGAGAATTTTAAGTACCTTCCCAACTACAAAGGCTAGGAGCCCACTGGAAAGAGCCATGGCAATGAAACTGGTATAAAACTGTTGCAATTATGCAGTGTGGATACACCCTGTGTCTCAAAGAGCTGCTCAAGACACTGAGCACTGAAAAGCTACAACACGGGGAGAGAAGTGGTGAGTGGGTGACTTAATTAGAGGATATCTCATGTTGTGCTGCTGTCAGGAAAATTCCTCACAAAAACTGTCTGTGAGAACTGTCTGAGCAAACGGTTATAATTCTCAATTTTAGAAGGAGGTACTCATGTTTATTTCTAGTTTTCCTTCCATCTCTCTTTACTGTTCTTCCTCCAGACACAACATTGGAAATGAGACAGTTTAGGTCTCTTTCAGACGGTGTCTATAAACAACACAGACACCCATGCAAATATGGGGCTGGGTATTTCGAGAAGCCAAACTGGCAAAGAAGACATGGGTCCATTCTGGAGCTGTGTAGCAGGCTATTCATTATGGGCTGGGAATGCTTTGCCCAGTTCAGCATGAGACCAGGAGGTTTTCCACCTCGGGCTGGCTTAACACCCACAGGGAGGAGCAAATGAAGGAGTTGTATTCATTGAGGTGCCAGACGCTTCACCAAAGTCCTGTCACCATCATGGAGATGATTCATGAGGGGTGAGGAGAAAAAGAGGTTTACCTTTTTTTAAGAGGCTGCTCTTGGTGTAACACCAAGTGCCCTGTGAGAAGAGAGTGTGTAGAAAGCTGGTAAGGAAAGCCTCAGAAGTTCAGAAGATCTGTCTCATCTGCCCGTGGGGCCAATGGTCACTTAGTACATGATGAGATAGAATTCTAAGCTCAGACAAGTAACATTTTTGGAGTGTGACTCCCAGAATCCTCCAGCCAACCCGTCCAGCATGTCACCTGGGAGATTCTAACAGTTGCAGGCTAAAAAATGTGACTTTTCTGAGGTTTGGAAGTGAACCTGATGACTTGTTATATTTAGTATTACTTAATGGTGATTCTCTTAATGTATTCCGATTTCTTTTGAAGGCTGCTTCGGAAAGATTTGTAATCCTGAAAGCAAAGCTCCAACATTTATTTTTTAAAAAGTTACTATTTTCATTTATAGTTCTAAGGGCCTCAAACATAATTAACTGCCATTATAGTCACAATTTTTGAACAACTACTTTCTCAATGGCTTTCAAAACATCAGGAAGTTACAGACCTCTGGCCTGTGGTGCAAAACACTAAGGCCATTTCTGCACTACATTGTTATAGTGCTATTATTCCACTTTCAACATCCTGTGGAATTCTGGGGTTTGCAGTTTAGTGAGGCCAAAGAGCTCCCTGGCTGAGAATTCTAAATGCTCCTCTCTAAACTGCAAACCCAGGATTCCACAGGATGTTGACAATGGAATAATAGCGCTATAACAGTGTAGTGCAGAAATGGCCTCAGAAGCAAAGTCACATATGCCCTCTAACTATAAGCATAACTAAAGTTATAGCTGCATCACAAATAGAGTAAAGTTCTCCCTAGTAGAGTTACAAATGTAGTCTAACTTTTCCATGTATTTATTATTTTTAAAATGAAATAATTACAAATAAGTTGTTATTTGTGAAAAGTTACTCCCGAGCTCTGACTGAAAGGTAATATATAGGTGATTTCAACAAACAGAGAGCAGAAAAAGTGAGGCCTAGGTTTCCTTTCCATTGCAAATGCAGATTCGAGTCAATTGGTCAAAACTCCCTTTGCAAACAGCTAAAATGAAGACACTGGTGTCATGGTTAGAGTGCTGGATTGGAATTTGGAAGATCCAGGCTGTAATCATCTCTGAGCCACAAAATCTACTGGGCATTCTTGAGCAAGTCAATCTGTCTCAGCTGACTTACTACAACACAAGGGCTTTGTGAATGTAAAGTGGGGAAGGGGAGGACAGCAGAAAGCAGAATATAAATGTAATTAATAAACAAAAGAAATAAATGTACATTTGCCTGTGTTTTTCAATAAGCCCTGCTTTTTAAAAAGAAGCATAAGTTGCAGGCATTAGCAAGATCATAGATACTACTTACTTATAACTGTGTCCTGGAAAGTATCATCTGCTGCTTTCTGCAGAGAAAGCTCTGGTTAAAGACTCAAGACTGAGCCTGGCTTGTTTTTCTCTACAATGGTGGCAATCCTACCTGTATCTCTCTGTACACAATCCCATTGACAGCAAAGGAACTTATGTTAGGAAACAGTCGTTACTATTCAGTTAGGGTAATGTCTGAGTCTATGGATGTTATAAAGCATGTTCCCACCCTTAAATGGAAATTCCTTGTATAAGTACTAAATCCAATATTCCTTTTGTCTCGTCTTTGTATTTTAAATCATGCTGTCTCCCAGCAATGTCAATTTTCTCTCTGTTCCTTCTTCCATCCATCTAACTGAGCTGGAATTGATGACCACTCTCACGGCAGATGGTTCAATGGAAAAAACAGACAGCACTTCTAGGAAAGAAACTAAGGTTTGGGCAGTGTAATCAGTTTGTTTGCAAGAACATCTGGCAGACAGTGATGAGTGGCAAATTAAAGGGAGGCAGGATTGGTATCCTTGGAGGTGATACAAGTCACAGGTTTCGAACAGGGATGGGGAATATTTGGTCTTTCTTATTGTTGCCCTACAACTCCCATCAGCTGTTCCAGCAAAGCCAGTGGTCAAGTACTGTGGGAACTGCAGTCAAAAAGGATTTCTAGAAAACCAAGTTTTCCTACCTCTGACTTAGAACATTCACTGATTTATTGATTGATTGATTGTATGTATATATCAACATCCAGCCACTGATACACAATATGTAAAAACGTTGAAAACTATACAAACATGACAAGAGATTTAAAACTGTCTTTAAAAATAATTTTAAAACAAACAATTAAAGCAGATGAGGTGATTTCAAATACCAAAAGCCATTTTAGCTGGACAGCGGAAGCTCAAAATAGATAGAGCCTGCCTGATTTCTCTTAGGTTCCACAGTCAAAATGCTGCTACAGAGAAAACTCTGTACCAAGCTAGCTTTCTGAGGTGTCGGGACATGCAACAAGTACTCCACTGAAGACCTCAAATGTGACTGAAGAGATTCTCCTCCTTCTTATTAACATTTGCCTTGAAGAGTTTCTTATTTTTGAGCCCCATTCCACTTGATGGGTACATTCTTCTAAGCAGAGGTTGCATTCTGATTAACAGCAAGAGCTACAGTCTGGTCTTTCCTGCATCTAGTGTCATCTCACCTACAGACTATCTTGGGAGAGAAGACACTTTCTCTCATTCTCAGTTTGTTGTTGTTGTGTGCCTCCAAGTCATTTCTGACTTTTGGCAATCCTAAGGCCTATCACGGGATTTTCTTGGCATGATTTGTTCAGAGGGGATTTTTGTCTTTGCCAGAGGCGGATCTAGGGTAGGGCAATTGGGGCGCATGCCCTGGGCTGCAAAAGCTGCTGTCCCCTCATGCCCACTGGTCGCCATCCGTGCCCACTTGCCACTCCCCGTGCCCGCCCTCCCCCCGCGCACTTCCAATGCCCCTCACTGCCACCCCTATCCTTCCTGGCCCATTGAGGAGGGCAAACAGCACCGGAGGGCGCAACTTCCATACTTGTCCCAGGCACTGCTGAGTCTAGGTACACCACTGGCTTTCACCTTCCTGTGAGATTGGGGGTGTGTGAATTGCTCAAGATCGCCCGATGGATTTCTATGGCTGATAAGGGATTCAAACCCTCATCCCCATAATCACAGTCCAGCACTCAAATCACTACATTCCACTGGCTCACCATTCTCAAGTTAAAAATCTGTAATTTAGATATAGCTTGGGAATGTTAGTTTTTGGGACTACAATTCTCACAATCCACCACCCAGTATATTCAATGGTCAGGCTAGCTGAGAGATCCTGGGAGCTAGGGTAAAAAAAAAGTATTTTTTTCAAGGTTTGGCTTGTACTGCATGGAAAGCAGTTGCAAAGTCTGGATTATAATCAAGGGAATGAGCTTCTTACTGATTATTGCTCAGACCATGGAATGGCCAATGATCTGATCTACTCCAGATGAGAGTCAGTGGCCATGCTGGCTGGAGGCTTGTGTGAGTTTCAGTTTCTTGTCTGGAAAGTATGAAGCTATCATAGTTTGGACATATCATAGAATCATAGAGTTGGAAGAGACCACAGGGGTCATGCAGTCCAATCCCCTGCTATGCAGGAACACACATCAAAGCATTCCCAACAGATGGCCATCCAGCCTCTGCTTAAAAACCTCAAAAGAAGGAGACTCCACTACTCTCCGAGGCAGCATATTCCACTGCCAGACAGCCCTGACCGTCAGGAAGTTCTCCCTGAGGTTCAGGTGGAATCTCCTTTCCTGCAGCTTGAATCCATTGCTCCTTGTCCTAGTCTCTGGAGAGGTAGAGAACAAGCCTGCTCTCCCCTCAACATGACATCCCTTCAAATATTTAAACATGGCTATCATGTCCCCTCTTAACCTTCTCTTCTGCAGACTAAACATACCCAGTTCTCTAAGCCATTCCTCATAGGGCATGGCTTCCAGACCCTTCACCATTTTGGTTGCCCTCCTCTGGACATGCTCCAGCTTGTTGATATCCTTCTTGAACTGAGGCACCCAGAACTGGACACAGTATTCCAACTGAGGTCTAATCAATGCAGAATAGAGTGGTACCATTTACCTACCTTGATCTAGACACCATTCTCATATTGATGCCACCAAGAATCATGTTGGCTTTCTTTATTGACGCATCACACTGCTGACTCATGTTCAGACTGTGATCTACCAAGACCCCTAGATCCCATTCACAGGTACTGTTATCCAGCCACGTGTCCCCCATCCCATATTGATGCATTCCATTTTTTCTGCCTAAGTGCAGGACCTTACATTTCTCTCTGTTGAAATTCATTCTGTTAGCTATGGCCCAGTCATTCAATCTTTCAAGGTCATTTTGAAGTTTGATCCTGTCTTCTGGAGTATGAGCAACCCCTCCCAATTTGGTGTCATCTGCAAATTTGATCAGCATGTCCTCTACACGTTCATCCAAGTCATTGATGCAGATGTTGAATAGCACTGGGCCCAGGACAGAACCCTGTGGCACCCCACTAGTCACTTCACTCTAGGATGAAAAGCAGCCATTGGCGAGCACCCTTTGGGTTTGGTCAGTCGACCAATTACAAATCCACATCACTCATTATAAAAGATTATAATGCTAGCTAAGGTAGGAGGCAGTAGGAAAAGAAGAAGACAGGTGATTATAAGTTACAAGTGGGCAGACTGAACCAAGGAAGCCACAGTCCTGAGTTTGCCAGACCTGATTATGGCTGTTAAAAAAACAAAGTATCTTGGAGGTTTCTCATTCATAGGGTTGCTACAAGTCAAAGCTGACTTGACAAAAATTAACAACTACAATATGCAATGGTGGATAGTAGCTTCTGTGTTGGTGGGATGGTAAATCTCTCCATTTCAGTCTGAACTTTAAAGGGGCTGTTCAAGATGTCAAGCACTATCTCCAAAACAGGCCCAGCACCTGGACAGCTCCTTTAGATTCAGAGGAAATCCTGGATCAGATTCAGTACCCCACTGACATGGGACCCATCAGCTGCTACTGGGTATACCAATGAATGCCACAACTATGTGAGTAACATCTATCACATGGATCTTTTTTTTCTAATCTGTTGGAGACAAAACATATCTGATCAACTTTGCCTATACACATATATAGCAGTGTATTTGGGATAGAATAATGGAGGTCTGATTCTCATATGGCCAGGTAATGTACATGAAAGGAGCTAGCAATGATTCTGGTTCTAAATGCATAAATCTCACATTTCACAAATGAAAACTGGGACATACATGGTTAAGCAACTTCAGTGTATAGTCAAAATGGCAAAAGTTACTATTGAAAAAGAACACATAAGTGAGGAAAGACTGCAGCACTTTGGCTTTTGCCTGAGCCAGCTAAAAAGGATGGCCTAAATACTTAAAAGGCACCAGATCCCATCTGGTCTTGGAAGCTAAGCAGGGTAAGCCCTGGTTAGGACTTGGATGGGAGACCACCAACAAACAGTAGGTGCTGTAGGCTATATTTCAGAGAAAGGAACTAGCAAAACCACTTCTGAGTATTCCTTGCCTAAGAAAATCCTATGAAATTCATGTGGTTGCCATAGGTCGACAGGCACTCAAAGGCACAGATCAAAAAAGACAAGATTCTTCCTCTCCCTCTCTTCCTCTCCACCCTCTCAGTCAATTGGGAACAAACTATTTTTGCATCTTTAATTTAGTTTGCAGTGATTGAAGTCAGCTGAGGACAATGGGGGAAGTGAGAGAAACAGAGAGAAACTGGGACATTTTGAAAACGGTTGAAAAAGTGGGATGACAGAGGATAGATCAAGATCGTGCCTGCCAAATTGGGACAGATGGAGGGTGTGTAAATGTTATTTTTAAATACTTAATTAGAATAGTATAACTCACAATCAATAGTATGTACCTGAGTGTAATGGCTGCAGATAGAGCCACTACATTTGGAAGGGCAGCTGGGCTTGCATTCATAGGGATAAGGAAAGGAATAGTGCTGCTTCTCATAATACCAGGATTTCACAAGATCCACAGCTGAATGATACCTACAGAGAGCCACACACAAAGTACATGTTATTCATTTATCTTCCAAAAAGATGCTTTGATTAATCAAATCTGCCTGACCGAACACAGAGGCTGAACAGCTAAACTGTATGTAGAAGGGGGAAAAAAAAGAGTGCCTGCCTCCAGTTTTCAGTGCTTTCTACCTGGTGCTGGTACCGTGGAGGTGAAAAATATGACAAGAAGTCTCTCAGCATAAGAGGCAGCCAATGAAATGGAATGGGAGGCAGGAGAACTTTAAGGCACGTTAATCATATTTTTCAATGATGCAGTACTTGGAAAAGTAGGAGTCAAAGTGGATAATATGTTTGACATATATATTTTTTGAAGAGCTACAGGTGCAACTGGTGAAAGACATCAGTTTGTCATAACATATGATGGTCCCCTGCTGCCTAGCTTGCATTTAGCATGCTTTGTTTAGTGACTGGTCACTAAAAGTTAAACGCAGGCTTAATTTTCAAGTCTTGATCACTGAGGCACATATCTCTTGAGGAAAACCCATTGCGGGGGGATTTTAATTGTAAGGAGCATGCGTTCCCCTTAATATATAGTTTGTCCCTAGGTAACCATCTGACATACTTGGTAGGGTGCAACACTTTGCTCAAGATGCTGTCAGAGGACAATCCTCTGAAAGTCTATCTATTCCAAATCAATTTAAAGTTAAAGAACCATAAGGAGAGAGAGAAAAGGGTCCATCCACAGTTGCTTCCTGGACGATTTCCACTGTGGCGAGATGTGCTGCATTTTTAGTTAAACCAGAGTAACTCTTTCTTAACTGTGCACTCATGTACATAAAAATTAGCACATGCAAATTAGCATCCTCTTTTGGGTGATTCTGAAGTTGACATCCTAAAGGAGATACAACTTGGTGGCATCCACTCATCTTCCATTCAACCTAAATGGTTCTTTAAAAAAAAAATCTGTGATATGTTAGTACTTCGTCATACACATGAACAGTGCCAAACAAAAGCCAGATAACATTTTATGAGTGATGAAGGCACTTTCATTTCACTATCTGCTGTCTTTAAAAGATGTAGATTTTTATTTTCCAATGGCAGAGTGAACTCTGGAGGGGGAAACACACAAATGTTATGTTTTCTGCATGACTTCTGGTTGAACTGATAAATACTGATTCCTCTGACACTAATAGTTATCCCACTAAGGATAATTCTAAGAATTATACAAGTATTCACACAATCAGACATAGTTCAGATAAAGATCTTCCTATATATATAGTCACTGAGAGATACAAGAAGCTGCATGGAAGTAGAGGGCAATTTTAATCTGAGATATTCTCCTAGTGTTCTCTGAAAGAACATTGGCTTCACTCCATTTCTGCTGCAGAATGGAAATGTTATTTTTTTGACAACAACTCAAATGGCTGAAGGATTCTGGAAACTGTAACCCCCAAGGTAAGTATTCTAGGCTGTGGACCCAAGATATTAAGTTTAAGTACAGAGGGGCCATGTGTCCCACTTCACAGATGATGATCTTCTAATTGAATGACTGGTTGAGCAATCATCTACTTTCAGGCTTGAAGGAGACTGTTCGAAGAGCTGTCCAGCCCATCCCATGCCTTAAAGATCAAAGGCCTTGATTGCCAGAGGACACCGCTTACCTGCCAGAGTGAATGGCAAGGTTTTGACCAATATATTTCATCAGTTGTGGAGGACCATGCTCCCATATACACTGTTTTGCCCATGCTTCGGCAGATCTGGCAAGCCTTTCATCCCATACCTAGTCAGGAAGAAGAAGATCAGGAACAAAAATGAGACAACACACAATAGCCAGTGGACTGCTGATCAGATGCAGTGGTTAGCCCCATAGTGCCAAACAGATATGTGCCAAACAGCAAGAGAAACTTTATTTGACCTTGAAGGATTTGGTTGTATTCATTAGAGTTGCACTGATGGCCAGAGAACTTGCTGTTGTTACTGTTAGCAGTTGAAGGCCACTTTGTCCTGAGTGTACTCATTGGAAAGGCTTTGGAAAAGTTACCTATTTGGACTACACTTCTTAGAATCACCCCATTGGAATGCCAGGTAGTCACACACTGGCTGGGAATTCTGGGAGCTGTAGTTCACAAAAGTAACTTAGGTCTGGTATATCTTGGGGACCACCTGCCAACAGTAAGCGAGAGCCAAAAAGTAGGTTCTCTTTTCTTTCTTCTTGTTTACTTTCTGTCTCTTCTTTCCCTCTCTTCATTCCTCACCCTCTCCTCAACATTTCCCTACTTATCTCTGACCAGAAAATTTGGTTTTGCCAGATGTCTGAATTCATTGAACGCCTCTGATAAGAGAGATTGCTGTTTGAGCAACAGATGACTTGCAGCTAGCTGGCTCAGTTGAACTGGTTTATTTCAAAAGCATTACAACTGAGGTCATATTTAGTGACCCCACGAACACACAGATATTCTGACAATACATGAATCATAACTGTGTTCTTGTGTGTCTTCAAGTTGTTTCTGACTTATGGTGACCCCAGGGTGAACCTATCATGGGTTTTCTCTTGGCAAGATTTGTTCAGAGGAGGTTTGCCTTTGTCTTCCTCTGACATTGAGGCCATTTCTGCACCTTACATTCTTGCAGTGGCATCCGGTGGGGATACTGGCAGTGGCTCTGTCAGGAAGGGAGTACGATAGCAGCGCTCCCCTCCTCATGGGACTGGCTGCCTGCGGAAGGGAGCACAATGGACACACCACTTCCTTCCACAGTGCAGCTGGCTACTTTCCCAGGCAGCATTGGAGCAGGAAGTGCCACCATCGCACTTCCTGCCCTTCCGCAGGACAGGTAACTGTGGGATGGTGGTGCGATCACAGGTCATTGATGGGGGAAGTCCGTCAGTGATTTAACCTGCGATCGAGTCGCCTGGAGATGGAATGGGAGAGTGCTGTGGAAAGGGCCTGAAAGAATGCGATTTGCTCAAGATCACCCAGCGAGTTTCCATGGCTGAGCAGCAATTCAAACTCTGGTCTCCAGAGTCTTAGGCCTGGGCTCAAGCCACTACACTATGTTGGCTCCACATGAATTGATCTTAATTTACATTCACTTAAAAATGTCACTTCCAGGCTAGGTTTTGCTTTTTAAGCAAAATCAAGCCGCTGTGCTTTGAGCTATGCAAAGACCCAGCTGGTGCTGCAGGTAGCTGGATGAAAGAGACAGAAAAGGAGAACTTCAGAAACTGTAACTTGCATGACCAGCTGTGTCTGCTGGGATGCCCTGTTCTACATAGTCCTTAGGCTTTACCCACCCTTTACAGTCCATGGAACAGCTTTTCAGAATGAGGACTGACAATGTGAGGTTCCTATGAACTCATAGGAACCAAATTACACTAAGTCAGACAATTCTTCTATTTAGCCTAGCATCAAGGATTAGCTTCCTAGGAGTGCTACATTGCGCCCCCCCCCGCTGCTCTGGGTGGCTTCCCACAGTTTTAACAGCTGCCTGACAAAGCAGAAGACAACAAGTGAACTTTTACACTGCATGGAGATGCCATAATGACAAACAGTGTGCTCGCTGATTCTGCCAGATCCTCAGTATCCTCTGGCAGAGGGATCTGGATGGAAAAAAAATGTGGCAACCTTAGTTACAGACTAGAATACAACTTTCCTCTAGAAACACTTTTGAAGTGAGTGCAATAAACCAGGTGTGTGAACCACACAGCCTGTACTGGTCTGCAGTGGTCCCTGTCAGCTGTATTGTCAGAGGGAAATAAGAAGATAAAACCCCTTCCTCGTCTTATTGAAATGGTATGATCAACATTAAAAAAAAAACCTGGCAGAACTTTGCATGGGAAATCAAAGGACTGTATACACAAGAGCCACATTTATACCACTTTATGCCTTCCCAGTTCCTTCCCACCAACTCAGAGATTGGAAAATTAATTTTTAAGATAACAACTCCCAGAATCCCCCAACAGTAGGATTCTGGGGGCTGTAGTCCAAAAGCTAACTTCTCCAAATTCGGTATCTGCTAGTAACAAGCATAAATGAAACTCACCATATACTCCATGTTGGCAGCAGGTGGAGACACCTGAGCCCGCACTTGATTGTGGTAGTCCAAAAGTGCACTCATGTCCCTGGCAGAAATATAGCGCTTCCTGCGAGTCCTTGGTACTCCAAGGCTAGATGTTGGGCCTGCCTCAGCATTCCTGGATGGGTAAAGAAGTTCAGTAGCATTGGGCAGCATGAAGGAGTTGGATTTCTGTATCATCCAGAAGATGGAGCCAGTAAAATATAAGTGCACATGGAAGAGAGTCATTTTAGGATTTGCACACGTATTTCTCCTAAGCCACTGATGGTTGGTTTTTAAAAATGCAGTCAGTGTGGCAAATCTTCTTTTTTTCTCTTTCTGGCTTATGTGTCTAAAACAAAGAAGAAGAAGAAGAAAAATTAGACACACAGTTTTATTTTTTTGTATATCATCATGGGAAGAAAGGTATGTCACTGGAAAGAGAGAGGAGATTTAAAGCATACCAAAGAGAACTTTGCTAGCAGCATGAGAATAAAAAAGTTTGGCTAGGCTGCATTTATAAAAGTACAAAATTCCTAAGACCAGCTGTGAAATCTCCAGAAGTATTTTATCACTTCTGTCTGAAAAGAGGAAAGTTTTTTCCCCTCTTTGCTTGTCCAGACATCATTCCAAATGTTCACGTATACCTGCCAAAGGGGACACTAATTAATAACATGCTGCCACAGTGGCATTGCCTCTTCCCACTGCCTTCGCAGATACTCAATAAGTTAAACAAAGCTATTCTTTAAACTGAAATATTCCCACAATAAGAAACCAATTTTTTTAAAAAAAAGTAAGCTCTGAAAACGATTTAATAAGAACATTGCAGCTAATTATTTTTATTTTACTTTTGTGGCATTTCTTTTCATTTCTTTTTAGGACGAAGAAAGAAAAACTTTTTATTCCTCTCCACTGCTAGAAAAGTTTTCTAATATATTCACCGAAGCTGCTAGAAGGACATTTCCCAGACTACATACCTTGAAGACTGGGCCAAGAACAGCTGAAAAATGATGCTGCAGCTGCAGTAAACTCACAGAGATTGGCTTTTACAAACAACCTGCGCTCAGGAGCATGTGGCAGAGAGATTTAACATCTCCAAGTCCGAGGAGTCTTTGAGGATGATCTGACGTAAAAACTACATCAAAACTCTTCCCTTGAGAAATGTCCCAAAGTCTGCAATGTGTACAACTGGGCAATTTATGACCTTCCCCCTGTGTACACACGTCTCCATCTCTACCAATTATTTCTCCTTGTTCCGAGCAATGGAACAGGGGAGACTGTAAGATTATCAGATTAATATGCAAAATTCTCTCAAAGTTAAGAGCTATATACATATCCATTCACATACTCTACAAGGTTTGATGGAGAAAATGATGCTGTGAAGCATGGGATTTGTAGCTTCCTTATGATTAATTTGGGAAGCACAGGAAACTACAAATCTCATACTCCCCGGCAGGAGGTGACATTCCTGATCCTTAGTATGTTCAGGAGCAATCTCCGTACAGATCTCTTCTGCATCTAAGGTCTCCTCTTCACTACTGGTTCCACCTTCCTTTCTGGGAAAGAACTGAGAACTGAGGAGCTGCAGAGAGAAATCCTGCTTCAATAGTGACATGAATTCAGAATTTTTTGGGCCTGTTTTGAAATTAGACAAGACTTTTCTGCATGGCTGAATTTATATCCCAAAGCATCCTGTTTCCAAAATCACACCATCTCCACTATTCATCCCTAATTCTAAATTGTTTATGAAAACAGGAAAAAGAAATCACCTCAGTGTTGATTCTTAAGTGATCCCACTGTTTGCTTCCATTCTTTGAAAGAACTGTTTATCCTTTGCTTGATAGTTTTAGGAGTTCATTATTATTCTTTCTTAAAGAGATGGATTCTGTCCCAGTCCCATGACTAATTCCTAAGTACCAAAGACCAAGTTAAGCTACAGATGACTAAGGTAAGTGATAATTTTAATCTTCCATTTCGACAGACAGTGTTTTGCAATTTCTACCAGATCATCTTACCTGTGCCTTTTGGTAATAATGTATCTATCTCTTCTCAGCACTTGCAAACCAGAAGGTTTACCTGCCTCTTTTCTGTACAGACATGCCTAGGACTGAACTGTTAATGGTGACTTCCCTCAGTTAATCTAGGGCCATAACAGAGCTGCCCAAGGTGAAGGACAAGATGGTTCCTGCCTGCCTGCCCAAATTCTATGGATGCAAGTGGTTCATGCTGGCAGCTGAATCTTCTTTCAACACTTTTAATGGGACAGGCTCATCCAATACACTTGAAGGCATCAGGAAATCCTTAGGAGGCATAGGGCAGGCTCTCTGGCACACATAACTTTGTCCTCATCATTCCCCAGCACTGGCAGCCTGCTTCAGTCTGTCTAATGGGAGGACTGGCTCTAGACCACAATCAGGCTGAAGTTGTAAGTTTATCAGTCAATTCCAAATGGAAAGTCTTTGGGTATCGCTATTTGCTTTCTGTTTGACAAGCTGAATGGCTTGGATCCAGAAGAGATTTTTGCTTTCTATTTGACAGGCTGATTGACTTGAATCCAGAGCTTCCCAGACATGTTTGCTAGTGCCACAAAGGAAGTTGGCTTGAAAACTATTTGCAACTGGATTTCTGCAAAATAATGAGTTATACATTTCTCTCTTTTTATCTTTATCACTAAAGATAAATGTGAATTATTTACATAGGTTTTCTATTATCCTCTCTTGTCATCTAACTAAACTACATTGCTAGTGCTAATGTTGTCATTGTTAGCCTCCTCTTCCTCCTCCTTGCTTTGCTACATTGTAGCTTGTAGCAAGAGTGTTTGTGCTTTCCTCCTCCCCAACTTCATTTGGAACAGACTTCCACTCTTTAAGAAATTTTAATTTTCAGAAATCTTATTGAATTCCATTTGCCAACTTTATTAGCATCCTTCTGGATGTATACGTTATCCCTTTATCATATTTTTATATGAAGTTCTATTTTAGTTGTCTTAGATAGCCTTCAAGTTTCTTGAAAGGACTGTACCCTCCTTAATTGTATTTAAGGTTATTGACAAGCTGGAATGTGTCCAAAGAAGGGTGACCAAGAAGGTAAAAAGTTTGGAAAGCAAGCTGTATGAGAAATGGTGTAGGGAACTGGATATGTTTAGCCTAAAAAAGAGAAGACTTGAGAGGTGATGTGTGTGTGTGTACAAGTTCACATATATGAGCCAGCATTGTGTAGTGGTTTGGGAATTGGACTACAGTCCTGGAGAGCAGGGTTCAATTCCCTACTTGGCCATGAAAACCAACTGAGTGACCTTGGGTACATCATATACTTTCAGCTCCTGAAAACCCCATGATAGATTCGTCTTAGGACTGCCATAAGTCGGAAACAACTTGAAGGCAAACAACAACAACAAGCCTGCAAATCATCTGTTCACTTATGGCAACCACATGAATTTCATAGGGTTTTCTGAGGCAAGGAATACTCAGAGGTGGTTTTGCTAGTTCCTTCTTCTGAACTATAGCCTACAGCACCCAGTATTCATTGGTGGCCTCCAATCCAAGTACTAACCAGGGCTGCCCCTGCTAAATGTCCAAGATCAGATGGGATCTGGTGCCTTTAAGGCATTTAGGCAATATGATAGCCATCTTTAAATATCTGAAGGGATATCAGACAGAAGATGGAGCAACCTTGTTTTCTGCTGTTCCAGAAACTTAGACACAAACCAATGGATTCAAATGACATGAAAAGATATACCACATAAACATTAGGAAGAACTTCTTGATGGTTAAGAACTGTTTGACAGAGGAATGGATTGCCTGGAGGGAGATTCACTGTCCTGTGCTGGAAATCTTTGGAGAGGCTGGATGGCCATCTCTTAGAAGTGCTTTGGCAGTATTCCTGCTGGGCAAGGGGTTAGATTGTATGGCCCTTGTGTTCCCTTCCAGTTGTATGATTCTATTATTCTATAGTGATTTATAGTTTCTACTTCAGGAGCGAGAAATGTTTGGCCCTTTAGATGTTTTGGACTTCAACTATTAGAAGTCCTATCCAGTATCATCAGTAGTAAAGGATTATGGGAGATGTAGACTAAAATGTTTGGAGGGCCAATGATTACCTGCACCACTGGACGGAGTAAAAATGAGATCCAGCTATATATTATCACCAAAGTCTTTGCACTGTGATATCTATTTAACTTTCCAAACACATTCCATTTGAGGAGAGACTTTTGCTTTCTGTTTGACAGGCTGACTGGCTTGGATCCAGAGCAGCCCAGCTGTGGTTGTCAGTGCCACAAAGGAAGCTGGCTTGAAACCATCCTATGATGAGCCTTTGTCTTGGGCACAGATTGAAAGAGTTACTTAATCAGCACCCAGCCAGACAATCTACATTCCAGGAATTGGTAGGTTTTGCATCCCTGCCAGATGTAATATCCTGCAGCCCAGACTATCTTGTTTGCCAAAGCACACGGCATCTGCAGTGAGGACCTCACAGTCTGCCAAAAGGCACACACTATTGGACTCAAATCATCACAGCAGCAGTCCCAACAAATTGTCTTTTTTAATGACTGGAGGGAGAGAGAGCAAGTGAGGAACAGAAAGGAAGAGAAGATAAATCTTCAGATTAACCATGTCCTTTCACACAGGCCATTCAACAGCTCTTGAAAATCTGATACACAGGCAAGGCAATCTGCTTCTAGTAAACAGTGTTGTCTCCACTGCAGAGCTTGCAAAGTCTTACAGGGAGTCCTCCTGAATCAATCCCAAAGGTCTGCCTAGTTCAGAAATTTGCTTCCAACTGCAGCCTGTCCAGCTGCTTCTGGGAAGCCCACAGGCAGCAGAGCATGAAAGCAAAGCAACAGTTCTCTGTTGTTTGTTCCCAGCATCTGGTGCCCCAAATCTGTCCTCCTTACAACTCATATTTAATACACTTATCTGCCTGTATATGGTGCTGGACTGTCTGACATTTTCCTCTCCCCCATGTTCATTTGAAAACACACACAGTTTAAATACTGTTCAAATACTTTTCAACTAACAGACATAAATTAAATATATCTTTTTATTTTTAAATTTTAATTTATTTGTTACGAACAGATGTATCAGCTCCACAAGGCTTAGAAATCCCTTTATTCATATCACCAACTCAGGCCTCTGTCTCTTTCTCAAGAAAGCAGTAATAGGCTGTCCACTAGTGCCCACACAAAGAGACCAAGGATGGATCCATACAACAAAATTATAGCAGTTTGATGCCACTTTAACTGCTCTGGATCTAGGAGTATAGCTCAGGGGGGAGGCAAAATGAGGGCTTTGCCCTCCAATAAGATTTCTGCCCCCACAAAGGACATTTTCATTCAGTCTACAAATTTCTAGCATCAAAAACAATTCACATCTTGAACTCTCATATTTGCTGCACGCTTATTCCCTTGGTAATTTTGCCTTCTCCTTCTCTTGGGGTGCCTAAATTGTGCTTCTAAATGCCCAGCTGATATTTTAAGTTACTGCAATGCTAGTTATCTGGGGATGGAAGAAAAATTTCATTAAGGGAAATTCTTAAGGGGGACAATGCCTTTGTTTCACCCTCCAGGTCACTATGCCCCTACATGGCTCCATCCTACAGAATCCTGGGGTTCTGTAGTTTGGTGAAGTGCCCCCATTTGAATGCCAGTTTTGCCAAAGAATTCTGAGTATCTCTTGAGGCTATAAAGTGGTATCAAGGTGCTGTAATTGTGCAGCATGGCTACAGTCCAAGATGTCAATTGAACTAAAATAACCACACTGTATTATGACAATGAAATAGATAATAAAAGGAATATGCAATCAATCAACATAACATATGTAAAATGTGGTCACACAGTGAAACCAATTTGTAATCAGAAAACAGACTCCTGGACTTCCGGTTCCAGTGTGAGGAAGGTAGGCACGAATCTCGGGTGCTCTGCCTGAGCTTCGCTGCAGACACGGTTCGCCAAGCTCAATTTTTTTGCTTTTTTCTTGGGCTTGACTCATCTGTACACCAGGAAGGTGTGCAGCAAGGACAGCTAACTTGCGGCAATGCCAACCGTCCCCTTGCAAGGCTTGGTGTTTCCTCGCCTGCACGAGGCGGTTGTAGCGGTCACCTCTAGCAGCTGTCCGCGTGGGGCGGATTAATGTCTCTATCCCTACCATCGGACCCCACCTGATTCCTTAGTGAGAAGAGATGATTCCTGCTGTTTTTTTGTGTGGATTTTTGATTTTTGGCTGGTGAAGTCATGGGCGCGAGGAACAACAACAAGATACAATATAGATAGTGTGCAGTGACGAACTAACTAACAATGGGTGGACTTCGGGGGGAGTCAGCATTTTTCCTCCACAAACTCAGTTGCGTTTCCGAGCCCCCGAAAAGTGTGGTGGAGTCCTGAAGCCGAAGAACTTAAGAACTAGGTCCTGAGTTCGGCTGAGGGCAGAAAGTAAAAGGAATTGAAGAGGACTCAAAGAGAGGGGCGAGGGATGGGGAATCAAAAGAATAAAGAATAAAGGAGCAAGGTGGAACAACAGTGAGAAGTGAGAAGCGACAAGTGAGAGAGAGTAGAGGAGTAAGGAGTTATCAAGAGAAAAGAAAAGTAAGGAACTAAAGAGTTAAGGGGTACGAAGAGCTGAAGAACAAAAGAACATAGAGGAATAAGAGTAAATGGAGTAGGGAGAAATAAAAACGAAGAACGAAAAAAACCAGGAACGAGGAGCTAAAAGGGGAGAGAGAAGAGAGGTTGGCGTTGATACTTTGATTGACTATCTCCCCCTCTCTCCCCCACCCTTTTACTTTTACTTCTACCCCCTCACTCTTTAACTATTTTTGCCTTAATTGGCTAGAAAGTGTTTTTCTGGACATTAGAAAATTATTTGTACACATGATAATTACTGAGGTGGCTTTTCCTGTTTGAATCTGAACCTGATATATTGTCAAACACTGAAATACTAACCCTGCTAATGTTATACTCTTTTGTAGTATATTGATATATATATTGATTGACATATATTGATATATTAATGTATATAATGACATATTGTAATGAACTTATATTGAAATTGTATCAGAATTTATGACAGTATAATTTTGCTTATGATAGTATAGCTTTTGACCCTTGATTGAAATTGAGAAATAAGGAAGGAATGCATAAGACTATGAGGTCTGGTAAGGTACGGGGTGCTACTTCAGATACTACAACAAGAAGAGATTCTATAGAGGAACCCCCAGAATAACATAAGAAATTTATGGAGGAAATGAGGTCTTTTATGATGAATATAAAAAGAGACCTGTCTGACTTAAAGGGACAAATGAAGGAAATGCAGGACATGTTGGTTCAGGTCAAGAGAGATGTGATACAGACTAGAGAGGATATTGAGGTTAACAAAAAGGAAACTGGGGAGTTAAAACAACAAACAGCCTCTTCTTCTTCCGCAGTTGAGAAACAGCTAGAAAACCAATTGGACAAGCTTGCTCTACGTGAGCAAAAACAAAAAGATTCTTGGCTGCGAATTAGAGGTCTGGTGGAGAGGGAGGGGGAGAATATTAGAGAAAAGATTGTTACTTTGTTTGCTAACTTTATGGAGGTAGAAGAGGATATTATGGAAAATGAAATAGACTTGGTTTATAGGGTTCAATCAGTTGTGGCAAAAAAAAAAAAATAACTTTCCACGGGATGTGGTAGTCCAGTTCATTAAACGTTCCATGAAAGATAAGATTGTTGAAAAGCATAACCGATCACTGCTGTTTGAAAAAGGCAAACAACTCATTATGCTGAGGGAAATTCCTTCTAGGATCTTGCGTAAAAGGAAAGAGTATGAATTTTTGATTTCAAAGTTAAAGGATCATAAGATTCCATTTAGGTGGGATAGACTCGAGGGGGTGGTTGTGGACTATGAACACCAGAGATTTCGGCTCAATTCAATCGATAAAGCTTTCGATTTCTTGAAGAAATTTGGTGAAAAAATAAAAAGATCAAGTCCGCTCCCACCCCGACGAGGTAGTTATTTACGGGGAAGAAATATGGAGTTAACGGTTCAAGATTTAGTCGGAACAACACAGAGAGGAAAAATGGAATCGAAAGATGAATGTACGGAAGAAGAAACCAAGGATAAGAATAAAGGACAAGACACTAGTCTTTTGGATTTGAATATAGATGCATTGGTCTCAATTGCCTCAGAGGGAAAATAATGTCATTAATTACAACGTGGAACGTAAATGGCATGAACTCTGTGATTAAGAGGAAAAAATTCTTCCATTATTTACTGAAGTTAAATTCCGAGGTCAGTTGTCTGCAGGAAACCCATATCAAAACTAAGGATATAAAAGTTCTTCAGGTTCCAAGATTGGGGGAGGTATTTGTATCAGCCGCCACTGTTAAGAAACGAGGGGTTGCATTATATGTTAAATCACACTTATCTCCCATCCTAAAATTTAATGATGCAAAGAGAAGATTTTTGGGCGTAGAAATTAAACTCAGTGGGATTAAGATTCTTTTGGTAGGAGTATATATTCCATGCAATGCTAAGGCTAGTTTTTATGAAGACCTGGCAAAGATGCTAAAAGAGCAATCATACGAGCACCTATGCCTCTTGGGAGATTTGAACGACGTGGCGGATACACAGATGGACAGAAGTAAGGCACACCACTCAGGTAAGCATGGGAAACTTCCCAAGGAATTCTTTAAGCTGGCGCGTGAATACCAGTTGAGGGATGTCTGAAGACATAAACATCCCAAAGAGAAAGATTACATGTTTTTTTCAAATTGTTATGGCACCTGGTCCAGAATTGATATGATATGGATTTCCAAGATGTTGATAGACAAGGTAAAATCTGCAGATATCCTATCCAAAACCTTCAGTGATCATAATCCTTTGAGTGTACGTATTCAGATTGATAGGAAAAGAGGTAACTGGAGGTTAAATGACAGTATTCTTTATCAGGAAAATGTATTTCAATGGTGTAGGAAAGAATTAGTGTAAGATGGTGTAAGAAAGAATCACCTCAAAGATATTAAGGTGGGTAAAGACCAATACAAATACAAGGCCTTTGCGGATGATATTGTATTATATTTAGAAAACCCTATCCACCAAATAGCTCGGTTATTGGAAATATTGAATAGGTATGGGAAAGTAGCGGGGTTTAGAATTAACAAGCAAAAAACTAAGATACTCACCAAAAATATGAAAGGAGAAGAGGTTAAAAAGTTAGAAACTATATTTGGGATTCAATCGGCCACTAAAGTGAAATATTTGGGGATCTGGATTACTACCACCAACACTCAATTATTTCAAAATAACTACCAACTGACATGGAAATTAATTAAAAAAAACTTGAGAATTGGGGTAAATTAGATTTGTCTCTACTGGGTAAGATATAGCCAATTAAGATGGGGGTGCTGCCAAGGCTTTTGTTTTTATTCCAAATGATACCAATTAATAGTTCAACCAAATGGTTTAAAGAACGTGAGAAAGGTATATCTCAATTTTTATGGCAAAAGAAACTGTCAAGAATTAAAACAAGACCCATGACAGACAAGAGAGAGAAAGGAGGGCTGGCTTTGCCTAATATTAGATTATATTATGAAGCCAGTTGCCTGGCATGGATTAAACCCTGGATTTTGTTGGACAACCCCAGAATATTGAGCCTAGAAGGTCATGATTTACCACTAGGTTGGCATTATTACTTATGGTATCAACTAAAAGAATCACCAAATTTATTTAGAAATCACGTCATTCGCAGATCTTTATTTGACATTTGGATAAAAATTAGAAACCATTTAGGTCTGTGAATCCCAATGGTGGTATCACTGCTAGAAGCCTTTTCTATTCAAACTTTGCGGAGAGATACAAAATGGACTAATTACAAGGACTTGACTTATAAACAAAATGACCAGATTTGGTTGAAGGAACGTTCACAACTGGAACAGGAAGGAATTATCTTACAATGGTTCCCCTATCTACAGTTAAAAGAGAGGTTCAAAAAGGACCTTGTAGAAGGAGGTTTTGCTACCAAATCCTCTCAAATCGAATTGATTATGAGAAGTGGGGAACGTGGTCTTTTGTCAAAATTTTATCAATACCTACTTCAACTTGAGTTAGAAAATGAGGTGGTCAAGGAACACATGATTAGGTAGGCCAAAGATATCGGCCATACTATAGATTTAGACAATTGGGCCGGTGCATGGAAGAATGTGCTTAGGTTTACTAGGTCCTATTACCTTCAAGAGAATGTTATCAAGTTACGGTTTTGATGGTATCTCCTACCAGTTAGGATAGCCAAAATTTCCAAAAGTAACAAGGATCTTTGTTGGAAGTGTGACAAAGAAAGGGGAACGTTCTTTCATCAGTGGTGGGGGTGTGAAAAGGTTAAAAACTTCTGGTCCAAAATTCGAACTAAAATGCAAAGGGTTCTGAGCATTAACATAGATCTAACTCCAGAATTTTTTTTATTGGGTATGGTAAATTTATGTACTTTAAATAAGCATATTCAACGGCTAGTGTGGCATATGATTCTATCAGCCAGAATAGTCTTGGCTAGATACTGCCGGAAGAAAACTATTCCCCATGAGGAGGAATGGTGGGATAAACTTTTGGAGATAGGGGAATTGGATATGCTTCAATATAAAACTACAAAGCAATTTTATGAAGTATGGAGCCCCTTATTCAAGTATGTTAAAGATAATTCATAAAGAAAGTGTTTAATATGTATTCTCGTCGCTGATGTATTTGTATTCCTGTAGTTGTATTAGTCTGTAAAGGCTCCCCGTATAATTAGGAGGAGAAAGTTATTGGTGGGAGTACACAGATAAAGACTTTGTTTTTCCTTTCTAACAAAGGTTAAGAAAAGAACACAACCAATGTTTATGTTAAGGTTACGATCGGAGGTTGAAATTAATTTCTTTGGGGGGGGGGCGGGAGAAAAAAGAAAAAATTCCTTTTTTATTTTCCCAATCAATGTAACAAACTGTCTTTCGCCTGGGGGGGATAGTTTCTTTTTTTTTATTTACTGTTTATTGTTATTGTTGATTGCTTATTAAATACTTATTATTCATCAGATTATTATTATCAAAAACTAAAGATATAATTTGTATACAACATGCATTATGAATATATTGTATTATGGACAACTAAATTTAATAAAAATATGGAAAAAAAGGAAAAAAAACAGACTCCTTGTGCCTTATGATAAATTTACTAGTTCTATATGATTTCCCCCATTACCCACCAAATGTGTGATAGTGAGCAGATGGTGAATTAAACCCTGTTGAGAATAGAAATTGGAAGGAAAATGTTGAAGCAGGAAAAAAAAGTGTTAACAAAGAAGGGAGTGGGGAGGAGAGAGAGCTTTGAATGACATGGATACTGTTCTCAGTACTCAAAAAGTTTTGGATCTGCCAGACAAACAAAACAGAAGGCTGAGAAGAAAACAAAGCAGCAATGGGTATAGGGGCCTTTCCCCATTATACTGTTATAGTGCTATTATTCCACTTTCAACATCCTGTGGAATTCTGGAGTTTGTAGTTTACTGGGCCAAAGAGCTTGCTGCCTGAGAATTCTAAATGCCCCTCCCTAAACTGCAACATCCATGGGATGTTGAAAGTAGAATAATAGCACTATAACAGTGTAGTGCAGAAAGGTCCTAGGTTTGGGATGGAGGATGAGGGCAAAGTGACAGCCCATGAGGGAGAAAGAGGATGGTAGCTGGCTAGTCATGAGAGAACAAAGAAAATGGGAGAGAGGAGGGTCTTAGAGGAAGTCTTTGGAGAGAAAACATGGTGGGAAGATGTAAAAGCCTTAATGCAAAGCAATAACTGTACCGGACAGGGTATGTAGAGACAGTGAGAGTGACAATGGATAGTGGAGTTTTGGAGCAGGTTTTCACAAAGTTAAGAGAGACAGAAAGCAGGAGAAAAAGAAAGCATTGGAGACTGTTACCTTATCATAGAGTGTCTTATGTTTTCTCAGGATGGTTGGAGAGTAGCATGCCTAGTGCCATACCCAATTACAACATAAATCATCCTTCTTGGCACTCTTATTTATCCTATTCTTTCCTGTTTAGTTACATAGGATGTCTTCATCTCATTATCTGTTTTCCTATCTATGTTAACTCCAAGTCTAGTCTCCTATTATTTATTCTCTGTTTACCACCTATTGTGTCACTAATCTGGAGAAGGAAGCTCACTCGTCTTCATTAACAGAATTGTAATTTCCTCTGAAAGTATTTCACAGCAGTATGTCTCATCACTTAATGGTCAGTGTGTCCTCTCCACCTAAGACTTAGGGTTGCCCTCATTCAGAGCTATGGAGGGGAGGAAGAGGAGGAGGGAGATAGATTGGCTTTCTATGGTTTACCTAAAACCACATCACTGTTACTAAATAACCTATTTTTTGGATTAACAGTTGGAAGTGGGGGTGCAATTCTGCCCATTACTTGAGGCAAAAAAAGCATCCTGAGTTAGTCCTCCAAGTAACAGATCTAAGAAATTTTCAATAGTTTGTCATACCAACAAGTCCAGAGTCAATCAGTGGTTATGGAACGTTCTGGATCATTCTTAAGGGCCAAGGGCCTTTTGACTATAAACAAACATCTAAGCATCCCCAAGGGCTGTCTTACCGAGGTTAGCCATACTATCTTCTAAACAACGATAAGAGAGAGCAATATATCCTTTGCTCTGTTGGATTCTCTGGGTTCTCCCCCACCCCTTGCTTGAGGAATGCCTCAGGAACACATTATTGTGTTGAATATATCCACCTTTATGATGAAGCTGTGATAACTGAAGCCCCTGTCGGAGCTGCTGATGACAAGCAGCAGCTGTTGGTCCCTGTGGCTCTGGCTGAAGATGAGTCCTGCAGCTCCAGAGCTCCCCCTGCTGCCATGGACCAAGCAGGCACAGATGTCCCTCTGCCTGCTCCTTTAGAGCAACAGGGATCCGATTCTGTGCCTGCTCCTTTGGAGCAACAGGGATCCAATTCTGAAGAGGCTCTGGAGCTTGGTTCAATAAGCCCCCAATCAAGGCGGAGACTCAAGAGGGCTGTGCAAAGGGAGGCTTCCTTGGCTAAGTTTAAGAAGCGGTGACCAGACACACCTGTGCCTGGGGCTATATAACTGCCTGCCTGGAAGCTTCCCTCTGCTTGTGGCAAACTTCTTACAAGCTCTCCCCTTGCCTGTACCTTGCTCCCAGCACCTGGTTCATGATACCTTGAATTGACCTCTGGACTCTTGGCTTTGGAACTCTGACTATGGCTTTGCTTGGTGCTCTGGTAAATGAACTTCCTTGAGTAAGTGCTTGCTTGTCTCCTCCCGGCTGGACTTTGCTGGCTCTCCCACTCTCTTCTCTGGGCTGGCTTGCCACCCAGGTCTCTGACCTTGACAGAAGCTAATTCTCCAAAACAAATAATATTATTACATTATCCCAAGCTAAAATGTATGACTCTTGAACAACATGTTAATAATATGAAAATAATGATAGTTTCAACTTGATCCTGTTTTTCATGTCCTTTGTATGGAAAAAAAGTCTTCCACTTCAAGCTGAGTTTCTGTCACAAAGAGTATGACTTTAACCTATATGTGGTTAAATTGCTATATTTTGATAGAATGAATATTGATCAGCACTGTGTGTGTGTTATGTCTGCCTTTTCAAGACATGATTTCTTGGCATTTCACAGCCTGCAGCCTCTTTCTTTGTGGATTTTCATTTAAACAAATTTCCTTTCAGTCTTTTTTAATGGATTCACTTTGGCTAAACTCAAAGCATTTTGATGTTTACACATTTCGTGCATGAGGAGGAGAGGTTGTTGGGAGGAGAGGCAACAGAGGAATCAAAAGATGGTGGGTGCTTTCCTTAATAATTAGGGACTGTGCTGAAAATTGCTACATTTGGGGTTTTTTAAAAGGCACTTTGCAGTGAAGGCGAGCCAAGATGTCCCAAGGTTATTTGCTGGATCTGGCAAGATTATTTTGAAGACCCATGTTTATTGATTTCGTGTGTGTGTGTGTGTGTGTTTTTCCCCCCCGACTCGGCACCCCATTTGAATCTTACATCTTCTTAGTGGTCAGTGTCTTCTAAACTGTCAAGACAGGAAAATAGTGTCTGTTAGCCAATGCTTCTGTTACTCAGAACCAACTCAAACCTGTGATGTGGTATATCTTGCATGTAAGCAAATGCCACAAAAGTGAACATGTCACCTCCACTGTACCTCTAACCAAGAGCAAGAGGTGCGAGAAGCTTGGCCACCAATAAAGGTGAAGGTGAGAGGATCTCAGTGAATTAGCCTAAGATAGCCACACCTGGGGTGCCACATTCTAGGCATAAGGATCACCACTCAGCCGTAGAAATCCATCGGACAACCGTTGGCAAGTCAGACTTGCTCAGCCTCAGAGGATGGCATAGATAAATCCCCCTCTGAACAAATCTTGCCAAGAAAATAATGTGGCAGGGAGGGTCCCCACAAATCAGAAACAACTTGAATTCTTAAACAAAAATAAAATAAATCAAGGGCTGGCACTGTATGTCTAATGTGCTCTTCAAAATCACTTCTCAAAATGTCTATCCTCTGATAGCCTAACAATTTGGTTCACCATTATCTGTGGGGTTTGCAGTACATCAAATGTGGTCCAGAGAAATGAAATTCCATTCATTTGTTCAAGGAAGTTCAGGGTGTTATTTAGATCTGTTCCACTGAAATCTCAGTGAAATATAAGAGTTTGGCTTCAGCTGGATTATGCTCTTTATTCGGGGTGGCTGTAGTACTTGGATAGATGGGGCATCATCCATCTAGCTTCCAACACTCTTTGCAGCTAGCTGAGTGGTACAAAGGATATTTAGACTTTGCCAGAGGGGAGGCTATGTATCTTTAACTAGTTGATGCTGCTTGTGGTAACCTATGGATTTCACCTGTGGTGACTCTTCATACCATAGCCCCAGTGGGCCACAACTGCCACTGCACAATTGCTGAATACATTTCCAAGATTCTGGTTTGTCTCCCAAAATCCACCTGTCACCTAATGCAGCATTCTCGACCAGGGCACATTTTTACCTAGCTCTCAATTCTACTTTTTTCATGGCTACACTCCTTACCTCCAGATGTCTTGACACATAGCAAAGGTAAGTCTTTGTATAAAGCCACATTTAAGTGTTGTTGTTATTGTGTGCCTTCACTTCTGATTTATGGCAATCCTAAGGCAAACCTATCACAGAGTTTTCTTGACAAGATTTTTTTCAGAGGGAGTTTGCCTTTGCCTTCTGCTGAGGCTGAGAGATTGTGACTTTCCCAAGCTTACACAGTAGCTTTCCAGGGCTGAGAGGGGATTTGAATCCTGACCTCCCCATTCATAATCCTACACTCAAACTAATACAGTACATCACAGTATGTTTGCTCATACTATGAATACAACTAAAGTGAGATTGGGGTATAGTTACACGCCCTGCTTCCAAATGCTCCCACAGTGCTAACTGAATTGAGCGCAAAAGTCTGAAAAGGGACATGTAAGCACGCTCAGCTAAATCTATGCTCAATGCAGGAATATTTTTAACATGGGAGAGATGGAGACATCGGGAGGCAGTACTTGCATTGTTGCTCATTTGTTTTCATGACTTGAGCTGTACTTGTCTGATGATGCTAAGTTGTATCAGAGATTGGGTGTGTTTAGTCTTGGCCATCGTTCCTAGCACTTTCTGGGGACTTACTTCATGGTTTGTCTCTGTCCTTCATTACTTTTATTCCAGTTCCTAACTTACTCTAGACTGTTACCAATGTCCCACCATGGCAATTGCCTTACAATAGGGCATATTATTTGTCTATCTAGCCCACTGTGGTATACTCTGACCAGAAGCAGCTTTCTTTCATGTTTAGCCAAAGTCATTTGGCTACCTATGAAGCAACAAACACTGCCCATCCCAGTCACAATACATTGGTACACAAGGCTAATCATATTGGGGAGGGCATAAAATTTCAGAAATTTTTCTCATCTTCTCCACCAGTATAAATCCAATAATTCAGAGCTTAACATTTTGCTTGCATGATCCCTCAGATAAATCTGACCAAATTTCTCATTTGCCTAATGTTAGGGCTGGCCTTCTCCAAAGTCTGAAACAGAAACTTTTGCATCATGTACCTGATCCTTATAGCTGGAGGTGGGGGAAAGCATCTGGGATCTTCTCCATGCAAGAGATGTGATTTAGGATGAGCTTTGGTCCTTTCTCCCTACCACCTGATGCAGAAAGAGGAGGAAAAGCTCAAAAAAGGAGAAATTCAAGCCACAATCATAGTCAGTTTATTTGTACACACTTTTTATAATATATTGTGATCAAAGTGGTTCACAACAAGAGCAACAACAAAAACAATACTCATAATAACTATAATACTTTAACAAATAGAGACATTTTGGTATGCTGCTCAGTCTCTTAACACTTGCATATGGTCAAACCAGTAAACAAGCAAACAAATTTTACATTTAGAGAATCATACCAAGAATACCTCCTGCAAACCCCAAATTAATTTCCTGATGCAGTAAACAAATTACATGGTAGATTTCAAGGGTTCTCTTCATGCACACCAACTTCGAAGGAGGTAGCTGTGTTAATCTCTTCCAGAAAAACATCACAGAGTCTCAGGGCACTTTAAGACAAAGAATCTTATTGCTGCTATAGCCACAAGTGACTGTTTTTTGTACTTCTCTTCACCCTGTTTGAGTTATGCTGATGCATCAATTCCTCCTGGTCTCTCCTAGCCAGAGTAAACCACTCTAAATATATCCCTCTCAACTAATCATAGGTTTTCCTTATTATAGTGGTTGTGTTTACCTGGGAGCATGAGCCAGATGAAAGTGATGTGGCTCCTGAAAAGCACATAGGTTTATTGTCCCAGATGTTGTGGGTGATACCATCTTTCACTTGATGTGTAAAGAAAGCTCACTGAGAAGATGTATGAAGCTGCCTCTGGAAGGCTTTGTAGCTACAAAAATATATTTTGAAAGATGAGATTTTCTTCCTGCAGTCTGAAAAAATAAATACTTGTAGGAATTGAATATACTTTTCTTTCAATACCCTTTACAGTAGTAGGAAATTAATTTTTAGAACCTACAAGTTGGCTGCTCCTATACTGTTTACTGTAATTTATTTTCCTGTAGCTAACAGTTCTTAATCATGATTATCACGGCATATTCCCTCAGTAAGAGAATCTAGCAGGAGCATAAAAATAAGAAACCACCAGATCATGAACCATTCCAAAAATATTGTAAATGTGTGAGCAAAGGAAAGGAACAGTTATGAGGCTTACATCTTATGCATTCTAAATAAATACAGAAGAGTCAGAAAGCCACATATTACTTGTTTTTCACTGCACACATTATACCTACCCTATATCTAACCACCGTGTACAAATCCATGAACCCAAACATTTCTCTCAGGCAGTGACATTTTTATAGAGATTTCCATAAAACAGTAAACTAGATTCATACATTAACAATATCTATTTCTATGCATACCTCTTCCACAGTATTTCAAACCTTAAAAGAGCTAAGTAGTGGCTTTCAGAGAGGGGGATGATTTTCTGAATATACTACTGTTTCGTATGCTTCTTATACCATCACATTCTCTCAGATGCATAGAATTCTCCTTTAATTCTGTTTGTCAGTCTTATATGACAAAGATTAATAAAACTGTTTGTAGGTGCCCAACAAATTGGTATTCCTTCCCCTAAAGACTTACTAAAGGCAAAGAATCAGTATATTACAGATGAAGTCAGGGATTGGGAGGCTGTGATTACAGTGAGTAGTCAAAGTGGTCACGTGGCTAACCAGTAGCATGACGTACTGCAAATGAAAGGGGCACTCAGTGTTGAAGTTGAAGTTGCATATGCAGTTCTCCCTCCACATTTGCAGGTTTTCATAATTTGATTATTCACGAGGCACATGCTTGCCAACCCCCCCACCCCATTTCCCTCCTGTCATTCCCTTGCATTCCTCACCCTAAGCTTGTGAGGCTTGCATTTAAAATGGATTTTTCTTTTCCTTTCGGGTGAGCAAAGCCCCCTCCCATGGCTGGAGACGTGTCCTCTCTGCCATGTGGTTTCACATTCAGCTGTGTATTGGCTGCTGATTGGTCAGGTGCTCTCTTTGATCCTACCCCTCCTTTCTCAAGATGGTGACCAGAAGTAGCTAGAACCCCAGAAATCTGCTCTTCTTTGTCTTAGGGGAACATACCAGTAAAGCCTTTTAGTTTGTCTTTTTTTAATTCCCCCACCCCCATCCCACCAGGGAACACTCGGACCAAAGGCAAAGGAATGCCAGGAGGAAGCTTTGGAAAGGAATGGGAGGGAGATCACAGAGGGGAATTATTTGCAGGTTTCCCACTTTTGCAAGGTTTCGTGCCCCAAACCCTTGCAAATGTGGAAGGGCCACTGTACACACAATACCACTTACTTGACTTTGTGCTGAGGCACACTTCCTTAGAACAAATACAGGCATAACTCACTTAAAGCTTCTCACCAAAGAAACTTCTTTTTACAAAATCTTTTTATATCTTCCTGAGCCTATCCTTTTCCTCCTTGTCATCTGTCTAGGTGAAAGGTTTTTTAGCAGCATTGACACTGGACGGATGGTAGAGGAAGGCTGGAGAAACACAGACTTTTGGTGTCAGGTTACAATAGCATGCTTGCAGTAAGCAATCCAATAAAACTTGAGCTGGAAAAAGAATCGAATTCTGCTCTTGCTGATCCTATTGTAGCTGTGTGTCCCTGCCCACAATAGGCAAGGTAAGCAACAACTGCCTCCGGAAGGCCTCAGTGAGCATGCATGAACAGCAAAACTAAAAGAAAAGGGGAAAGCAGAAGTCTGCCTCACCAGTTCCCCCAGCACGTAAAAGAAGCACAGATTTATTAAGTTTGGCCACCAAAATGGAGATCATATGAGAAGTGGATGCTGTGAAAGATGCATTCTGAAAGAAGTTTTCAAGTCCTTTCTAGAACGTTTTAAATGCTTTTGTTTACAAGGCTTCCTTGATCTGTTTGTTCCACTTCACACATGCATATTGTTAGATTTGGATAAAAAGTTTGCTGAAAACATGTTGAACTGCTCCTCTTTTCTGTGGTGCACGAAGCTATTCCTGTACTTTCCATGTTGTCTCTGCCCCTGGTGACACATTTTCTGTTAAAGTAATGGTCAGGAACACATCTACTTCTTCAACTGTGGCACACCTATATAGAAAGAATATGACATAACATTTTTAGATACATTATGAAAAACAGATTGGACATCTCCAGAATTCTGCAAGTTTAACATGTTCCATTAGGTACTCACTGTTATGACAGCTGGAAGAAGAGAAAGGATGAAGGACAACACACATTAATTCATACACAAAAGGGATAGAAAATATGACAGGGAGAACTTGGAAAACAGTACAAAGGGATAAGACATGTGAGCCCAACTTTTTTGCATGAAACCATCTCAACACGGTCACCAGCTAACCCCAAATGTTTCCATTTTCATCTATGTTTATGAGGTTTTACAGCAGAAGATGAAAAACATTAATTGATTTTTTTAACCTCAGTCCAAATTAATCATGTCTTTTATACTCAGTGGCATTGCAACAGAGCTCTGTAAAGAAATGTGAAAGTTGTACCTTGAGTGCGGTGCAGCCTTAGCTACCATTCTAAACCCACCTGATCAAGACTAGGTTGCTGTCCCAACACAGACCCAAGGAAGTGAAATCAGGACACCCTGGCAGCCTTTAACATGCAATTTTCATACTTGAAGCATGCCTCGGCTGCACTGTAAGCCCTTTGTACTTAATTTGCTCAGTTTCTTTCCATACCCAAAATTAAGATAGAAAATGAGCAGCTGGCACCAGTTCATAGACAAATCTTAGTTGCATCACAGTGTGCTCTTGTTACAGTCCACTCTCTTCTGGTTTCCTGCAACACCTATGGTGGCTTACCTCTTTTTTCCTGCAATTCCTTTGGCTCAGCTCTGCATGTGCTTAAATCAGCCAGTGAAGCTAATGTCCTATCCTGGATGGCACTCTGACTTTTGCTATAGGATGCACACTTTACTTTCTCTTGTTATTAGGTCTACCAATAACCTGTAGAAAAAGCAGAGGAATTAGCATGCTAAATAGAAGCATAAATACACATACACACTGTGTGAACTGGATACAGAGTAACAATGGAGGACCAAACAGAAATGTTCTCTTTCAAAGACTTTCTGCATCATAAGGCAAGTTGAATTTATTTAATGCCCATCCTGCACTGCTGTTCATTAAAACACGGAGCTGCCTTCTCCGACCTGGCCATTATTGGCTTCAGCAACCATGACCCTCACCACTGGTAATGTTACCTGGGGATAACAGGAATTACAGTCTATATATAACTTGGGGAGGGCACCAAGATGGGGAAAGCTGACTTGGAGACTTCATTTCAGATAGCTGGATTCTGATCTCTGATAGGTATGAGAATGATTTTAGGTTTAAATAATAGTTTCATTGTTGCATGTAAAATTTTGTTATTTCTTACAGCTTTGTTATTATTTTACATAAATGTTTAGTTCAGTTTGATTTTTGCTTTGTTGCTTTTAGTCAAATGCTAATACCTATGGAATGGAAAGGTGAGATATAAATACTTACACAAATGTAGGACCAAACACCTTTCAGTGCAAAGGACTGAGTACCACAAAAGTTTAAAATTGCATCACACAGTCTAATAACATTCCTCAAAATTTGTTCACACCTACTTACCCCAGCATCCTGTCTTTCAATCAGTGACACTTGCCCTAGGGAACAAAAATGTATCACTTCATGCCACTTCACTCACACCTAATTCCTAGTTATTTCTTCCTATGTGACTGTATGTATAATTGCATGAAAAAACAATGTGATGTGGCAGTACACGGAGCTAGCTGGCAGCTATTTCCATGATTGGCTCCAACTTTTTTAAACCAACGAATTCAGGGAAATACTTATATTTGTCTCCATAAACATCCAATTCACACTAATTTTCCATTTGGTAATTTATTCATGCATGTGATTCTCAAGAAACAAGCATTTCTCTGTATGTGTGAACTGACCTTTGCTTTTCACTAGAGATTTCGCTTAAAGAAACATTTTGATTCTGTGATTTGAGCTGTCACTTTGCAGTCTTTGATATGCAGGCTAATCTTATGAATATTTACCTGGCTCAAATGAGATTTATTTTACTTGGTGAGATTTACTGCTAAAAGGCTATGTATAGGACTGCAGTCTTAGACCCTATATCCTTTCCTGGCAAACTCCAAAGCGCTTCTGATGTCTGCAGCTTTGCAGACATGTTGTCATAATGATTCTGTGCCAGCATTAGCATTGGATCATCCTCCCCCGATTGCAATATCTGTACACATCTGGAGAGTGCGTGCACACCCATATTTGCTCAAACACACATACTTTTGGCCACAAAAATTTGGACTTAAAATCTCTGGGCAACACTGTGGGAGTGAATGAAGTACATGCAACATAGATTTTTAAAAGGGGGGGGCCTTCACCATTGATCTGTTTATGAGGTGGGGTGGGTAATTTAGAATTAAAATGGGCCATTCAGGATGTATAAACCTTCTCACTACCATGTCATGGTCCCAGGATTTTACGCTAGTCCTTGACACAAATATGAAATGATCTTAAGCCGCATGCTATATATTTAGTGTAGCATCTCGTTTAGCCCTAAGAGACTGTTAAGAAATATGAAAGATAGTAGTGGCACTCACAAACATGGCAATCATATGGGCAAGGTAGAAGCTAAACAACAACCAGTCCTACATGAACACCCATACAATTTAGCAGAAAAGGAAACATATAAAAGTAGCTACTCTTTCAAATTATGGTTTGATGAACAAATACATTATTTTATGGTAAAGAGAGAGAAGAAGAAAATGGCTGCAGTTTAAAGAAATGCAGGAAGCAAGTGGGTGTGGAAAAGTAAACAAACAGGAAGTCAGCAAACACACAAACTAGTAGTTAATGAGTATAAGCATGCAAAAGTTGCTAACTCTAACAGAACAGCTATCTTTAACCCAGTTCAATCTAATTACGTATAAAAATAAATAGGGTTAGGGCCATCACCCTATTTTAGCTAATGAATTACAATTAATAATAAAAGGAGATTTCATAGTTTACCTGAGGGCTTTGAGAAGCCTAGCTGTGCGGCTTCTCTGCCTTGAATCCTACTGTATGAGAAGATGCAACTTCCCAGTTTTTCTAAACCATGCACAATTTAACAGACCTAAATTGTGTTTTCCATTACTTACTCATCAGAAGACTGAACCAATTTAAAAAGCAAGTACTAGGAGACATGATACAGTTGTATAAAATAATCTGTGGTGGAAAGAAAAATGTCCTTCTCATGCTTGTAATACTAGGTGCTAAAGTTCTTCAATAATGCTGAATTGTATGAGATTCAGGATAGATAAAAGGAAAAACATCTTCATAGCACAGTTTAAAACTGTATGGAATGAGTTACCAGAAAATGCAGATTAGATAAATTCATGGATAAGCTATCAATGGCTATGTGTTAAAATGGTATTATAGTATATTATGTCTAGCATTAGGGATAGTGTATCTGAACACCTGTTGCTGAAGAGTGTGCTGCTGTCCTCATGATCTATTTGTAAGCTTTTCCATAAGAACTGGCCTGGCTATTGTTGGGAAAGACCATGCTAGACCAGACAGGACTTTGGATCTGATCCAGGAAGGTAATTCTTAGGCTTCCACTCAAACCAAATTTATTGTTTATAACAATAGGTTGGTACAGGGCAAGTCCTATTAAAAGTGAGTTTTAAAAAAAAAGACACACACATGCCCATTAAGAAATGAATGGCAAGAGAAGGAACTTAGATTTGTTGTAGCAAAAAATGTGGTTTTTCTCCTTCATTTGCTTACAATAACCTACTGTTGTTTCAGTCTGCAATGTGGAGAATAAAGACAAACACTGAAATTTTCAATTTGGCTTTCACATCTACAATCCACCGTGTGGAAAAGGGCAACCAGCTCCACTGTTCTTCTTATAATATTGGAAGATGTGTGCACCATATGGCATGAGACTGGATGACCATATGTGTAACTACATATGGTCATATTATTTGATTTTTACTCCCCTTCTCATGTTGTCTTACCCACTTTTGACATTTAGATTGTAAGTACATCACGGTGAAGATTCGTCTGGCTGCAATAAAATACCATAAATGTTTTTGGCATCATATAAATGACAATTCCAGTTTGATCTTTGTGTGCTAAATCAAAGACAAGGAAATTTGGCAAAGCCAGCAACCTACCTTCAAAATGCCAAATAATTTTTGGTGCTGTTTCTCACTTGCTCTTCATTTCTGTTTCGGATGTTAAGGTGCCTTCTTTCTCTGTGGTTTTGACCAAATTGTTGCTGATCTTCGTTACATGTTGTACATGCATTCTATTTACTTGTCTTTGTAATGTAATGTAAACTAGTACCATGTACTAGTTTATTTTCTTTTTGTTTATTTTCCCTTCAGGGAGTTTTACTTCCTGCTAGAGCACCACGGGTAAGATCCTGTATCAGACATTTAGTCAGATGTCACAGCTATATTTTAACTCCCCTTCTGCAGCATCTTGCAGCACTCCATCCAATAGCAACACAGATTTCCATCGCTCTGATCTGTTACTGGCTTTTATGATGAGTTTTAGGGTCATTTGCAGTCATGGTGATAGTTCCATAACCAAAATGAGAATATGAAGCAATTACAAAGCCTTAAGTATAATCATTGACTCGCAGGATGCCAGCTATTGTCTTTGTGGCTGTATTTCAGTTTCTTGGCTGCATATTAATTTGTAGGGAGGTACATGTGTGGACAAAGTCATGTGGTAACTCAACACTGAAAAACATACAGAGATGCCAGGAAACTAACAGCACAAACCATGTTTATCTCACATAAATATAACTGAGATCAATGGGTCTTATCCTCTTGTACAGCAATGAAGGGTCATATGCCACTTAGTGGCATTGGATGCATGCTTCTCACCTAATCCACTGTAACTGGGGTCACTCAAATGACAAAGGATTAACCATCACTTGTCAACATCTACATATTCCTGTAAGTTCAAATAAAAATCTAATTCCAGTTCCCAGCTTTGAAATGGAGTTTAAAGACACAGTACCTCTGAGATCTCTGGAAAAGGAAGTGGTTCTCACAAGTATGCAAAAATGCCACTTTGCCTGACAAGTAAAAGAGCCATTATGAAGGCCTAGAAATTTTTCTGGAAGCATTCTCAGCGTGTTGCTCATGGGTTCAAAACACACTCACACCCACACCTTCCAATTGTTTAGCACCTGGCCCAACAACAAAATCTGTTATACGCTCTCTGTTTAATGTTGTTGTTGTTGCTGTTGTTGTTGTGTTCTTTCAAGTCATTTGCAACTTACGGAGACCCTAAGGTGAACCTATCACAGGGTCTTCTGGGGGTTGAGAGTGTGTGATGCACCCAAAGTCACTCAGTGGGTTTCCATGGCTGAGTGGGGAATCAAACCCTGGTCTCCAGGATCATAGTCCAATGCTCAAAGCACATGACAGTCCCTATTTTCTGGTACCTGTTTCTGGTAAAATACTGTCTCCACAGTCTATATGGAAACAATTTTATCTGATTCCAGCATCTGTAAAGCACCGGAAGAGGTGAAGTCTCAGACCACAGCTTCCAGTAGATAGTCTGTGATACCCTCCCTCCAATGCTGCTGTTATCACTCCAGATGCTCACAGGGAGCTAAGATCCAGAGAAGCTGTGGTTCAAAGGCCTATCCAGATATCAGTATTGACCCGAACAGGGCCAGCTGAATTCAAAAAGGAATTTACTACTACCAGACCCTATAATACCCTAACAACTCCGACCAGCCTATCATTGGGAGAAGCTGCTGACAAACTCCCTTCACCCTTCCTCTTTATTTGTTGGCATCAACCACCGCAATTAAGTGGAAGAGTTTCCTTATGGGGAAAGAGTTGTACAATCAAATACACTACTTGTTTACCTATGAACTGCTCTGGAGTATGCATGTATGCATAGTTCTTTTTCTAATTTTTGAATTGTGGCATACACTACATTGAACCATGCTTGTGATATGGTTCCATAAAACAAGATTTTTTAAAAAAAATTAGAAACACCAGTTTGAAAAAACCATGACTAAATCCAATGTTAACGTCTTAGCTAGTGTAGAGCCACTGAAATAAACCAGACTGAGGGTACTTGTGATAAATATATCAGATTCATTTCAGAAAGTTGGTGCTGAAGACCTAACATCAAATTTTGCCCTGTAACTTTTAAAGAAAAATGAAGGAACATGGCATTTTTCAGCCAAAACACTTAAGTCCTCATTTTTACTCTTTTTAAGCTAAAGGCCTTAAAAGGGCTTCTGCCTCCAAACGGCATCTCAGCTGAAACCCTGCTCCTTCCTAAAACAATTAAGATGAGTTATCTTGTCTTGTGATCCACATTAACTGACTGAGTTTATGTTACTGTATTATCTAAATGAGCCTGTATTTCAAGCTTTCTCATATACCAGTTACCTTGAATCTGGTTGTGGTTCTTGCTATATGCCTTCAACTTGACTCAGAGTTATGGTGGTTCTATCTTTTCTTGGCAAGATTTACTCAGAGAACATTTGCTACTGCCTTCCACTTAGTCTGAGAGAGTATGATTTGCCCAAGGTCACCCAGGGAGTTTCTGTGGCTCAGCCGGATTCAAATCTTTGCCTCCCAGAGTTGTAGTCCAAAACTAAAACTATACCATGCTAGCTTGTCTTCAATTTGGCATCTCCAGATGTTTTGGACTAAAATTACAAAGATTCCTAACCACTAGCAAGGGTGAATGCCCGTTGATACTGGGAATTTTAGCTCCGCAAGAAGTGCACTTCTTAAAAGAACCAGAGGGCATTCTAACTGTTGAAGGAAACTGAAAAACCATTGCCAAAACTTTGCTGAAAAACAGTCTGAGACAGAATAGTCCAAATCAGAAATCAAAGGTCAAAGCCATATCAAGATTTGAAGAGAAAAAGCCAAAACACAGTTCAATAGTCAAGAAGCCAGAAAAATAGTAAAACTAGTGATACAGGTCACCAACAGTTCCTTTGATGCTGCTCTTGTGGCAGAGGAAAAGCAACTGAAGATGTGAGTGGGAATCAGGCTGGTCACATGGATCACGGGAGCAGGGGCTACCACCCAAATGCATACATAACAGCTCTAGAACTTTCTCAATAATGCACTGCACAGGAAACCCTGTGGGTGCAATGGTTAAATGCCGGTACTGCAGCCACAAGATTGTGAGTTCGATCCTGCCGGGCTCCAGGTTGACTCAGCCTTCCATTCTTCTGCAGCTCAGTAAAATGAGTATCCAGCTTGTTGGGGGCAATTAGCTAACACACAGTAAACCGCTTAGAGAGCACTTAGCTGAAAAGGGATATAGAAATACACATGCTATTGCTATTGCAATAAACCTATTTGTGTGAGTTGATGAGAGGAGCAAAATGAGTTTGGATTAAAATTCCAAATACTCATGACCACTTGCCATATTGGCTGAACTGACCATGACTGCAGTCCAAATCATCTGAAGGGTACAAGATGGGGAAAGCTACTATATGTTATATGGGGAAATTTAACACAACAATAAGACTTTTGACTGCAAGTCCATGTTGCATGTTAATATTTAGTTCTTCCTTGAGTTTAAAGCTTGGAAAGGTGATAAGCTAAGAACTTGTTTATTCTTAGAATAGGACTGTGTAAAGGAAATTGATACAAACCTGGCCAGTCTCTTGAAGCATCAATTAATTTGTAATTCATAAAACCCATTTATTCATTCTTTAACTGAAGCTATGAACTGCCAGACAATTCAAACATTGGAATATATCCAGACATTTTAGCCACATAATACCCTGGCAGCAAAGGAGGTGGTGCTATTGATTATTTTCTCAGATATTGACTGTACTACCAGAAACACCACTATATTTGGTGCTATTTCACAAGCATATTAATAATATTAAGGTTTGCATATTTTTGCAGCAATATTAATGAAATCTAAAATGTATTCACCTTGGCTTGTTATCTATCTACCTCACATTACCTGTTTCTTCTTAAGAACATAATGAACCATGTTAGAACAGAACAAAGGCCTATCTAAGCCAACATGTGTGAAACCTCACAACCAGGACATATGTACACCAGCACTCTTCTGCTTGTCAGCAGTTGGTATACAGAAGCAAACTGTCACTGACATTGGAGGCACTAGTAGTTACGTCACATAATATCCAGCCTTTACAAATTTCTTCATTCCTCTACATACACAGTTTAACTATGTGTTGTGTGAAGAGGTACTTCCTTCCATCTGTTTTGAATTTTTCACCATTCAGATGCAATGAGTGACACCAGGTTCTTTTAGTATTATGACAGAGGAATTACCTGGCTGAAAATACAGATTTCTGAAAAGACACAATAGACAGAGGAATTAGATAGTCATCTTTCTATGTTTTTAACAGTTTATGTGCAGTCCTTGTGTCTTGTGTGTATATAGCCTGGTGCCACTATTGCTACAGGGAAAACAAATTTCCAATATTACTGGCCACAGAATCATAACTCACTGCTCTGACCTTTTTGGAGGAAAGAAAAGATATAAATGTGAGAACTGCAGGTAGTTACCTTTCGTCTCTATTTAGAACAGAACTTGTTTAACAAATGTCATCTTTGAATAGAGGAATAACATATAAATCTACCAGATTAACAATGCACTGTAATCCTGAGCTGTTCTAACAGAAGAGACATGTGTAGTCATTTATTTTTCAGGTGCTTTTGGCGATTTTAAGTGAATCTACTCTGTTCAGTTATAATAGTATGAATGCAGCTTCAAAAAAAAAATGTCAGCACACAGATCTTGATAAAATCCAGAAGACAGACAGATAGATAGATAGATATAGTAACTGTAGGCAGTAGTTATAAGTAGGTAGTGCTGTGACAAATCTGTCTAAGCTTAAGATCTTTTAGTATATCATTGCATATACCAGCCTGAGTGGAGTGGTAACTGTGTTGTACTACAAACCATACTGGAACTTAATATCACTTCTGTTTTCCATCACAGCCTGAATGTACAGAAATTAATTATTAAATTGGAGACTTCTTATCCATATAGATTCTTTATTGCTCCTTCAGATTTAACTTTTAACACAAAATATAATGGGACAGTCCATGAACATGGTTATACAAAAAGAAAAAGTTACAAAGTCTTCTCAGAAATATATCAAATCCTATCACTTTTTCATCCTTACCAGACCCAATCTCTTTTCAGTGTAGGCTTGAAACTTTTTCCAGACAGGGGAAAATATGACAAACTGCTGATTTAGAACAATCTTTCTGATGATGGGGAAAGGGATCTGGCTAGATCCCTGGTGCCTTGATTTGTCCATACTGTCACTTGCCTTCTGTAGCTTATGATCTTTCACATTTACCCTTAGAAGACTCGGGATCATGTCTTGGCTAGGCAAATATGATTTAAGTGAAAGGTCTAGGCTGTGGCAGTGGCATCTCCAGTTTGGTCATGTGTCCATGGTACTGCCTTACCTTTTACTTTTTATATAGAAGGTCAAATGTTGGTTATAAACTAAAAGCTAAATCATGGAGTCAGCTAGAGGTTACATGAAGTTCCCTTCTATCAGTACTGAATCACATCGGGCCTTTGACTGGTTCCTAATTCCATTCATTAGACACTGTTGCCAAATATTCCACAGTGAAATCCATTATGTCAAATGGAAGGCATGAAAGACTTTCAGGTCTAGAAGTATCCATGGCAGTACTTATGTAATTTAACCATGAGTATTATGGCCTTGATTATGAATGCATATACGTGGAAATACAGAATGTCATGTTTAAGAATGACCTGTAAAGTCATGATGAGGTATACCTTCTGACTATGTGGCATGTCTTCCTTCTTCATGGAAAAGTTCAGTGAAAGTTAGGCTGCAATTATATGCCTACATACTTAAAAAGACATTTCCACTAAATACAGCTTCTTGTAAGTAGCCACAGCAGCCCTCATTCCTTTGAGGGCCCCCCGTGGCTGACACCAGTCTTCCCTTCAGTGTGTATTTCTTTTTCTTACAGACCAGCAAAATAAAAAGTAGAACTGAGTCAGGAGGTTGCAACAAATATTTTTCCTATTCCCAGTGCCTCTGGATCCATCAAATGTACAGGCAGATGTTAGAACCAGCCAAGAAAACACCACGCAGATTCAGTTTCACTGCCAACCTGCTTTTGAACAAACATACACAGGGATGACTTAGAAATCTCACTGAAATCCCACTGAGTTCAAAGAAATGTAGTGTATTTTACTCTGGCTGGATTGTGCTCACCGTCTGTATTTGCCAAGTTCCCAGCTCTGTACATCTTGCCCACTCCCTGAAAGTCATCGAAGTCACCAAGTAGAAAGGGCTCTGAATGTTACCCCTGATACAAATGAAACCATTTTAAAGAGAAATTCAAAACTTTTGAAAGTGACGTATTTTAATTTTAGCAACAGACCTGGTGATGCCAATTCTGACTGGTGACTGCTACATTTTTCAGTAAACTGTGAACAAAAAATGTTGGAAACAAATACAAATGTATATAGAAAAAAAGAGCGTGCCAACGCTGTGGATTAAAGGATGACATCCATTTGTCAGGCAGGTTAGGGAAACATACATTTTTTAAAAGCTGACTCCCTCTTAAACCAAATATTGCAAGTTTACTTTTGAAGAATGCAAAAGCTATTTTAAAAAGAAGGAGAAGGGTGATGTCCTTAAGGATATCATCTAAGAAACTATTCTGGTAAGCTTCTCATCATCTCTCTCTCACACACACACACTCACTCACACATACACACACAGTAACATCATGCACTATTTAAATGACAAAAATTTACCACTACTTTTCAGTAGTGGAAAAATCCCCCCCCCCTGCAAAACTGTACATAAAACTATCCAAGAATATCACAACTTAAAAAGCATCATAACTGGGATAAAAGGACAATAAATTACAAATTGAAATCTGTACAACAAATTTGTGAAGTGGGAGGACTCAGGGAAAGGTTGTATCACTGAGCTGGTGGTCACTACAGTCCCTTGTTCAAATTGCCAGAATGTATCTACCCCTCCTATCTTTTATCTTTATTGTATTTGTTTTAATTTCATAAGTCACTTTAAGTCTCAGTTCTGGGGGGGAAATATGGGAGATAAAATAATCCTTTCTATCCTTCCCTTAGAGAGGTAAAGAATTTCTTATTCCAGCAAGCTTTTGAGAACTGTTTATAAAGAAATTATTTTAATGGAGTACTTCACTGTTTCAGTTTCTTGTATTTTAATGGCCAGTTTAATTATATTTTAACTATTAATATTTTTTTTTACCTATATGTGCTATTTTCTGTACCTGCTCCAATTTTTGTAAGCTTTTTTGAGTTTCAACTCTGGAGAAAGGCAGAATGTAAATAAATGTAAATATGTTCATCTACTCAATAATATAATATTAAATATTTTAAACATCTGACTCCTTATAGTCAGCTGGGGCTGTGAAGGTGTTGGACTAATGCCTCAATGATGTAATGGGCCAGATCAAAGCCTATACCTGAAGCTGAATCCCATTAAAGGGAAGTTCTATAGAGTTGCGGTTCCTGGGTTTGGGGGTTGGCTAAACTACCTTCCCTTGATGAAGCTCTATTCCCTTGATACAGCAGGTGCATAGGTTGGGAGTACTCTTAGGTTCACCTCTGACACTAGAAATACAGCTGGTCTTTGTGGCTTGGAGTGCTTGTGGCTATCTTTGACTGATCTGGAACTTCCCAATTAGGCACTACAAATTCCCAATGAGACTACAGCTACCATCTCTGAGTATTCCTTCAGTAAGGAAACCCTATGAAGTTCATGGGGTCACCTTAAGTCAACAGTTGACTTGAAGGAACATACACGCACAGAATGGCCTGCCTTAAAGATGAAGCTGTAGCTAGTAAAAAATGCAGCACCCAGACTGCTGACTGGAACATTGTATAAATACATAGCACCATTCATAAAGGATACATCAATATGTTTCTAGTTTGAATTCAAGGTAGCTAATGACATTTAAAGCTCTCAATAGCTTGGAACCCTGTACTTAAAGCAATGTCTTTCTCTCTATACGTCTGCTCAAGGACTGAGATCTGCTAGAGGAGCTCACCTTTATGTCCCATCAGTGGGAACAACACACTGTGAAGATATGGTTGGGGGCTTCTCTTCTAGGTTACTCCAGACATGGAATGTCTGCCCCTTGGTGGAATAATTGGCACTGACACTGGCTTTATTCTGAAAATAAGTTAAAAAAATTTATTAAAGCCTTTGGGGCCAATGATTTCTTTCAAATTTGTACATGTACTTGTGTTTAATCTGTTTTAGCTTGTTAAATTTACTCTTTTGTTTTCTTCAAATTATGTTTTACAGTTTTAATTTTTAAAATGTTTTAAAGTGCTAATTGAAACTATATGCTGCCCCAAAATTCTATGATATATTTTAAATAAACAACACTAACCCAGACCTCTGCTTAAGCAACTTTGCTTATCTTATCAATACCCAGAATGTAATAGTTTCTCTGGACAAAGATTTTCACCAAATTTGATTGAAATGCAGGGGGAAAATTGGTGATAACAATTTTATCCAAAAACTAGACAAACAAACCCTAACGTACTTGTTAAACAGCACCACCTACTGTTACCTAGTAGTATACATGTCATTGAGAGGATGCATTAAAAAAAAAACCTTGAGAGGTTTAATTATCAGTTCTCAACTATAATATTAAAGATGGGCCCAATTTAGCATACTGCTTTTAGCCTTTAACATCCAAAACAGTTTAGGATCTGAAGGATGATGTATACCCATACAAGCCTTACTTTCAGAGACTTTGCTCCCCAGTTATGATTAAACATGATAAATTGACAGGTGTCAGTTTCTTGGCAGTAGCTCTGCTTTTACGTCATTTACTCTCACTAGATATTTGGTTTTTACATTATTAGTTTAAAAACTCTAGGTTCTTAAAAATAAATGTGCATTTTATTAATTTCAGTTTAAAGGATTTAATTGCACTGTTCATTTCAAGAGAGGTATGTATTTTTGATGACTTAACAACGTAGATTTTACTGTGCCTTAAAGTATGCATGACCTTCAGAGGACATCTATATCCTGAAAAGTATTTTAGAGATCTTTTATAGAAATAATAATTAAGCATCAATCTTCTGTTAACAGGGCACTGCCTCTCAGGAAACTGATTGTGGAGGGCCTATTTGTATCCCATACACTGCATCACAGGAATGCCAGATCTAATGGCATTCTTGGTCAAGTTTTAGGCAGGACATAATTTATGTGCATCTATTTATGAATAGGTGGTGCTGTAGCTGGGGCAAGGATGGGCACTCTAGAAACTGGTATCACCTTTATGGAAGAAGAAACTGCTATCACACTTGTAGCAGCCTTTGTTCTAGCATGTGAAATTTTTATCGAGATACCTGGTTATGGAACTGAAGAGTTACAAGAGAAGAAGCCTGGAAAAAAGGAGTGCATATCACAAGCAAAGATTTGTCTGTCTGCATTTAAAAGTGCATGAACTAGGGAGGACATTTCCCTTTCTGGAAGCTTCTCTTCCTGACATTTCTAGCCTACCCTAAACAAAAATAGCACACAGTTAGACAAAAGAAAAGGTTTTATTTGGCACCAAGCTTTTATAGACAACTAAACCATAGACTAGCACAATCATCACCCTGGAACTTGTTATAATGAAAAGTACATTAGCCAATTACTTCTTTCTTATGTACAAATGTGGAGATGGAGCACATGACATGGCCTTACAGGACTTCCTCCTTCAGACTTCCAAGATCAAAACAGTTTCAGACAGATTTCAAAAACCTTTGTGAAAATCTGGACTAAGGATGCTAGTAGCATTGTTGCTCTGGCAAGAATATTAGTAAGCAGTCTGAGTACTAGACGTTAAGGAAAATTGCAGTTGTACTTAACTTATGTCTATAAAGCTTCCTCATGAACAGTGTATTTATCAAACACAGTGATGGATGGAAGAACTAAAGATGAATGTGGAAATGACACGAGACATAAAAGCTGTCCACTCATCTTAACATGCACACGTGCATTTCTTTTAAAGTCTAGAAGAGCCTACATGTGCACAAGCTGTATGTAGGCCAGAAATGTCTATGCATGCGTAGACAGCAATTAATCATGAATCTACAATCATATGTACAAAATATACAATGCACAATTTGTATGCACATATGTTTTTTCAGACCTTCTCGTTGAACATGCATTCAGACTAAGGGTGGGCCTAGGGGCTCTGAGGCGGCACAATTCTATTTTCCATTGCCTGTTTCAACAACTTTTTTTTTTATTACTCTCTGATCTTACACACATTTATTTGGACATTTGTACCAGTGAACCAAGAGGGGCTTATGCCCACATAACTGTAAACAAAATTATCACATTCACTCACTCTGTATACACTGTAGGAGGAAAAAAAATAACAGAAGGTAGTGCTGACAGCATTCCCTCCCCACATTTGTCAGCCCAGTCCAGAGAGATAGTGGCTATCTTCAGAAGAATACATTTGTCATTTGCTCTGGCAGTAAGTTCTCTCAAGGGGGCTGCTGCTGAAACAAATGACAAATGGCCCCTTTATATAGATAGTCACAGCAGCAGAGGGCTGCATAAATGGATGAAAGGGCACAATTGTGGCTCCTGAGCCTTTTCTGCCCTAGAGAAAAGACAGGGATTGGAACATCATGGTGGGTCAAACAAGGTATAAAAGTAGAAGTAAACAATTTAAACTGTCACCATATTCAGTTATATGAGAGTAGCTTGTAAAACTTACATGTAGCCAGGTTAATTAAGTGTATATTTGTGTCTTTGGGAAGAAAGAGAATCTGTCAGCCAAACCACTGGCTGCAGGCCTCTGATATAAATGTTTATTGCTAATATTAGTACGGATCTGCTTCTGAGAATTCATTGAGATCTCTTACTTCTTGCAGCAGACACATGTGTTGTTCTGGGGAAGGGTGTGCAACTGGGGCCATCTTTCTGCAGCCCTCAAACAGAATGTCAGAATTTCAGAATGTTTGGACTATTCTTTTTCTGTTAAAAAAAAAAAGCAGATGTGTTGCCTCTCTTAGAAGCCTTCAGGAGCAGCAATTCACAAGCTAAAGGGATTGTAGGACTCCCCTGCAATTCAACATAAAAAAAACCCCAGTTTTTCAAAACTAGATGTGAAATTTGGATCAATTCTGACTTTTGGTGAGGGCTAGGTTCATATTTTGGCAGTCCACAAGAGTTCTGAAGGTCCTAGGGCAGAAAATTGGCTTCTAAATCCACTACAGTTGGTTCTCTCAGGTTTACAGGACATATTATTGTAAATTAAGATGATGCTGGCTATGGAAGGGGGAAGTTGTTGCTTAGATAGCATGCACTTCAACACTTGAATAGAAGTGCAAAAACCTTGTTGTAAGCTACCCCGGGTCCTATCCCAGGAAAAAGTAGGATATACATAGATAACATACTTATTTAACACTGGTCTCCCCATCATTCCTTCTCACATGATAATCTGAAGAAATGGTCCAGGAGATGAATGAGAAATGGATGATGGGAAACAATTTGCAATTTCACATCAAAACAATATACACCAACAAGCAAGAGAAAGATCTCAAGATGGAGGTACTCCATCTTCAAATGACATTGGAACTACGTACATAAGAAGCAAAAGTTACCAGTGACAATACATGTAATTAGCCACCTTTTTTCATGCCGTAGCATCTTGGGGCCTTGTGTCAAAAAGCTTACTGTGATAAGATGGTCTCCAAATGTGATGCCTTCTTAAAATTCCCTTGAGACAAAGAGCCCAAATTAGCCTATCTGAATTTCATAAATGTACCTATTAAAAGCAGAACCTGTAACTTGGACATAAACCTCAAGAGCACATAGTCAAACACAAGGCCTGTGGGCCGAATCCAGCTCTCCAGGCCATTTCACATGGCCCTTGCCCCTCTCCTGCAGCTGTGGCACTCCCCTTGCCTGGCAAGCCCAATCCCAATATTGCAGGCCCCCAGCTGCCAGTATTCTAAAGAGAGGACCAGCAGCCAGCACTCGCAATCTACTTCACACTGCTCCTCCGTTCAAGTCTCGCTATCAGAGCACTGCTGTGGGTTACTATGCCAATGCTCCACGTGGCTTGCAAGAGTTGGACGGTGGAACAGTCGGAAGTAGAAGTAGATCACAAGTGCTGGCTGTCGGGTCCCTCTTCGGAATACTGGAAGCTGGGGGTCTGTAATGTGGGGATTGGGCTTACCAGGTACAGAGAGGGGTGGGGGGAAGAAAGAGCCATAGCGGAGGCGGGAGCAGAAAGAGATACAGCGAGGGTCCAGGGAGCAGAAAGTGGCACCCTTTGGATATACTGACCAATTCTGTCACTTTACAGAGGTACAGGGACCATAAACTATGTTCTAACAGCCAGAAAATGTCTAAGAAAAGTTGATGCAGAGGAAAGGCAATTTAAAAACCAGTAATAATCGAATGCAGAGGCAATTATTTAACATGATAAAAGAGTAGATACATTTATATAGTCTTACAGACACAACTGGCCCTTTGAGGGCAACCATGACGCTCATGCGGCCCAATATAAAATTGAGTTTGACACCCCTGCTCAAGAGGCTTGCTTCTAGATAAATATGTTCAGGATCCAGTCCACTCATGGTAAAGATGGGTTTATTTTTGCTTGGGAGTACTATGTGAGATGTAGCACTACCTTGCTACTCTGTTCAAAAGCCTCTCCCGAGTCCATGAGTATATTTTTAATTAGTATTATGATTATAATTAATCTAAAACTGACCCACAGTCAAACTTATTCTCGAAGAGGTTTAAACTCTATCAGGATGAAAAGGTGCAGTTGACTGTTGAGGGACAGGCTCTTTAAAAGAGGTGGGTAATGCTAGCTCTATAAATGATATCCTAAAATATCACTGAGAGAGCCAGTGTGGTATAAAGATTTGAGTGCTGGACTAGGAATCTGGAGGCCTGGGTTCAAATATCTGTTTGGCCACAAAAACCCACAAGTGGCACTCTGTCAACCTCAAAGGAAGGCAAGGGCAAAGTCCCTCTGAACATATTTTACAAGAAAACGCCATGATAGCTTTGCCTTAGGGTCACCATAATAAACAACTTAGAAACAACTTGAAGGCACACAACAACAAGATATCACCAATCTACTGTGCCACAATTGGGAAGAGTGGGGATAATAGGTCTGGCACCAACTAGAAAGGAGAAAAAATACAGTGGATCCTCTGAGAGAATGAATTTGGGGCTCAGACATTAATTTGCACACAGTAGTATGAAATGTATAATTTGCCACTCAGTTGGAGAGCCATCTAGTTGTTCTTTGTTCACATTGTTAATAGTTCTGAATCACAGACCCCCTGCAAAGATTTGTCTTACTGCTAAGAATGCTAAATAAATCAATTGTTGCAGCTGAATAAACACGGCCTGACTTCATGAAACTAAACTCAAGAAGATGCAATCCAATCACTACAATTCTATTATACAGCTGTCAGAGACCCTGCTGTGAAGGGCTCTCCTGCTGTGTTAGCTAAGACATATATTAGAAGGACGACTTTTTCCTACTTCTGGAAAAAACGGTGAATATAAACAGGCAAGCAATTAATTGCCAAAGGAATACCCATACAACCCCTTCCACCTACATTTGAGGCATATGTTTGTGTTTGTATTTTTCTCAAAACTCTTCAAGAGGCTCACAGCCTCCCACATCTGGCCAGAATGATTACTTTGCAGAGGAAAGCTCAAAGGCAAAGTTACAGGTATACCTCAGTTAATGAAGTAGATGTATTCCTGGACATTACCTCTTTAACACAAGGGTTGGTACCATAGGCAGAAATAAAATGGAAAGAATAAAGTCCTCCCTCCACATTCATGGGTTTGACCTTCATGACTTTGATTATTTGTAAGGTGTGCACGTGCCTCTCCCCCTATTCTCCTCCTCCTATTCCCTTGCGTTTTGCTGGGCACAGAGAAGGAAGGTAAGTGCCCAGACAAAAGGCAAGAGAAGGATTGAGGCGGCTCATGCAAGCCTTCCTTCTCCCTCCCAGAGCTCCCCCTCCCATTCCCTTGCCTCGGGCCATGCTGCTATGAATTTGCACCAAGGAAAAAGGCAAAAGAAGTAGATAAGATACTCAAGTGTAAAGATATATCTTGAAATATAGAATTCAGGATTTCCATGACATTCGATTTCCATTTATGGCCATGAAAGCTGGAGAGTGGTTAAAACTAATAGGAAGAGAAATGTGGTCTGGAGGAGTTCTACAAATACCTAAAAGACAAATAAATGGGTCCAACAAACAAACGAAGCCTGAACTCTCCCTAGAAGCCAAGATGATTCTTTGAATGTATCATGAGAAGGCATTAGAAAAGACAGTAACACTTGGTTACGATAGAAGGCAGTAGGAAAAGAGGAAGACTGCATTAGAGAGACTCAATCAATGAAAGCATGGCTCTGAGCAGGACTGTTGATAACAGCGTGACTTGGCAGTTTTTCATTCACAGAGACACTATAGTTTGAAATTGATTTGCTGGCATTTAACAAGGAAAGTGATGGGACTGCTATGGATGCAACACAGTTTACTTGCTGTTCTGTTCTACCCTCCTGAAACACTTCCCAATACATATATAACAAAATGGAATAGGAAAAAAATGGAAGATAATTGCCCCTTATGATATATAAAGTTAGATAAAAATAAACTGATAGGCTTTTGTTAGGAAAAAGTGCTCATCAAGGTGCCAAATCACCTACATTTGCACCACTAAAATAGGTTATCGTTGTTGTTTTAAAATGATCAGCTCCCAATCTAGGCCAAAGTCATAATACTTGTGACTATGAAGCACACTGCTGGTTACAGCGGAAAGGTTTGATTTTTCTAAACATATGCTGCCACACTGTGGAAATCAGCAGGCAAGCACACATAATTGTTTTCCTTGTCCTCATTCTGCTCTATTTTTTTTCTAATCTGATTTTTAGCATTTTGTGAAATGGAGCAGTGTGGATGCACTGATTTATGCAGGAACGTTCCTATTCTTAATACTTGTCCATGGCATTTTATTGCTGTGTGGGCAGCTCATTGAATGAAATGTTCAATGCCTAGCATATTACTTATGCATCTTCCAATTTTACGTATCTATTTAACAGGTCCAGAACCTGCTTTTGCACTTAGAGCCCAATTCCATGTAAACTAGATAAATGAAACCAATGTGTACACATATTTTCTGTTTTTCCTTCATAAAACACTGCACCTCATCCTTTGACTCAATGAGTCAGCAAGGAAGTTCACAAATTTAAAAATTAAAACAATAATAAATGCAACACAATACAAAAGATGGACAATATAGGGATACCCCAAAACTCCTTGTGGTTCTGTGAAACAATTAGAGAGTTCCAAAGATCAGAGAGTTTCCCATTGAGCCATGAGAACCCACTGGGTAACTTTGGGCATGTCACACACCCAGCTCCAGAAAACCCTGTGATAGGTTCACGATAAGTCCAAAGTGACTTGAAGGCACATAACAGCAAAAGCTGTCTGAAAGAACTCTCCGTACACAATCAACCAAAAAGCAGGAGAAAGTACGAAAGGCCTTCTCCAAGAAGGTATTCTCCAACGACAGTGTTGGCGCTAAAAGGACTGTTCCAGGTTACCAACCAAACAGAAGAGGAATCCAAGAAGGAATTCTGATGAAGATTTTACAGGACAAGCAAACAGAAATGAAAGGCGGTCTTTAAGATAAAGTGGATGGAGTGCAGTATATCATGTTTCACTCTATATTTAATTATCAACTATTCTCCTTTGGACAGCCAGTATGGTGTAGTGGTTTGAGCGCTGGACTACTGTCCTGGAGACCAGGTTCATTTCTCTGCTTAGCCATGGAAACCCCCTAGGTGACACTGGGTGCATCACACACTCTCAGCCCCCAAAATCAGAAGCATTTGTACCTCACTCTTCAGCTAGAAAGGCTCCCACAACTGCTAATAAATAAATAAAAATAAGATTGTTTCTGACCTTTGTTTTTAAAATAAAAAGAAACAACACAGTAGAGAAGGGAATGATACAGTAAAACAAAGAAACAACAATTTTGGCTTAAATGTAACATACTGCTGATGCAGCAATGCCAGTATAACAGGTCTCCCTTTTCTTCTCTTCTACCTTGCATCCTTCACAGCTGCCCCAAATCCAGCTACGTTGGGTACAGGTGGAACTCAAGCAAGTAAGGGATTTTGTCCCTCTGACTTCCACTGGATTCTACTAGACCCACTGAATCAGTGGAATTTTTGAAAGCATTGATTTCACATTCAGAAATTGATTCAATGAAACCACTCTAATTGGCAGCAGCAAATGGATTCGGACCAGTGTACTAGGACACTGGGAGACCAGTGAATCATTGGTCAGCCGTGGAAACCCATGGTGTGACTTTGGGCAAGTCACACTCTCTCAGCCTCCGAAGGTAGCAAAAGCAAACCCCCTCTGAACAAATTCTGCAAAGAAATCCCTATAATATGTTTGGCTTGGGATCATCATAAGCCAGAAATGACTTGAAGGCACAAAATAACAATAGATAACAGCTAAACAGTTTTAAATTGTTCAATTGTTACTGTACCTTTTCAGGTAAAATGCAGTGAGCACAATGTGTCATTTCCAAATATACATATATATGTTTAGGCTGCAGATCTCCAAAGCTCTCGGCAAGACTCACCTCCAGCAAGATCCTGTGGAAGTTATTGCTCGTGCAATCAAACATTCACAAACATCAAAAAACTTAAAGTGAGCCAGGGCTCCATTGTGCAAAAAAATTCTGAACACAACACTGTTCTGGAAATATGTAAAGTAAGTTCACCACTTAGCAAACACTGAAAATAAACAGACCAGGTAGGCCCCACACATCTCACATTAAGGGCAGTATTTACAGATTAGGGAAGATAACATCCAAACACACTTCAGATGTGTTCTCCCTCTCCTTAGGAATTATGTATAGTATTCCTTGTACAAGTCTTCCAAGTGTTCATGAAAGCAAAAATCATACTAAACACGTCATGGCTCCCACGCTCAAAACAGGAGAGGGCTCCTGTAGCTTTAATTCTTGTGTAGAAGAAGGAATTCCAGCACATATTGCTTGTCACCTGGTTGCATGACAAGTGACACTGCTTTTACACAACCCTTAGAGGCACAAGAATTCTCTCCAGTTTTCAGCCTGTCGACCATTAATTGGGAAAGGTTCCATGGACAAAACTGATACACACAGGGATGCTCACCTTGATATCTGTCTGTCTGTGACAAGCCAAGTTTTCAAGATATATCCTAAAAAGTCAAAGTCTGGTTTCCACAAAGTGACAACAGATAGTAGCAATATTCCAATAGGAGTCTAAGATAACATCCAGTATAACCTGTCTTTCACTGAAATGCAGATAGAATTCCCAGATGGAAAACTGGAGACAACTCCTGTGCCCTTTAATGGCTGTGTAGAAGAGGGAATTTCGGCAGGTTCTGCTTGTCATGCAACCACGTAACAAGCAACAGCTGCTGAAATTCCCTCTTCTACACATCAAAAGAGCTAAAAGAGCCATCTCCAGTTTTCACTCTTGCTACTTTAGGAAGTCTCTGGAATCACTACTTGGCTAGTATCTTCAAGATTTCTGTAAACTAAGGGATTTCAGAAGCTACATCTTAGATTATATTGCAGCACTGGGACAGAGCATGAGAATGTTCCACCTACCCACATTTTCTATGCCATGATAGCAAGTAATTACAAGACTGTAATTTCGCTCCTGAAGTCTCAGGAACCTCAAATGAGCCCTTGCCATTGAGGCTAGGGAGTAAACACAGCCAAGCTGAACACAGTTCCAGAAACAATTCCAAAATATACCCCTTCTCTAGCAGAATCTTAACAAACATCAGACTTATAATGCAGGAGATGGTCAGATGAACCCAGTCAGAGATTAAATTAATGCAGGAGTGTCCTGAATTCCCTGCAGACTTAACTCTGTGCTGCTACCTCTTCCTTCATATTCTACCAATTATTGAAATGGCCTTATACATATGTACAAAGAACTCTCCCACCCAAGATATCCTAGGGCCCTTTCACACTACATATATATGGTCATGGTATCCTTAAATTTCTATTTGGGATTTATAATTTATAATTCTCTGCCAGAAAGCTGGAGTGCGTCCCCAAACTACAGAATTCCATAGGCTGTTGCCCTAGCAACTGAAGTCCAACCATAGTGCTGTAACTGTGGAGCATGAAAAGGCCCCTAGTTGTTCCCCATTTACCTCATCTACAGTTCTTTGGTTATGTGTTTACATCTCCTTACACTTGCCCAAGAACAGCTTGCAGGGGCGGGATCGCCTTGCCCATTCTTCCCCTTCAACACCTAGGATACCAGTTCCCCCACTTCAGTCCTCCAGACGTTTTGGACTTCAATTCCCAGCATTCTTGCACAGTTGGCCAAGCTGACTGGGGCTTCTGGGAGCTGGAGTGCAGAACACCTGGAGGACCAACATTTGGGAACAACTGGTCTTGAGTATTCATCTCAATATACGTTACTCAACACATGAATAACAAGCGCAACCTCCTCAGTTAGTGATACTGGGCATGCATAAGCTCATATTTCTTGAGGGAACAACAAGGTCTCATACTGAAGTAAGCTCCGCCAGCCTCCAAATTCGGTGCGACTTCTAAGTAATCCCGCATGAGGCTTTAAGGTTTGAAGTTCAAGTCAGGGCACGGCACGTTAAATGCCATGCGCAGGCGCAACCAGAAAACAGCTCAAGTGACAGTTACTGAGTCAGCACAAGCCTCACGCCGCCTCGCGCTCCTCCTCTCCGACCCCGCCCCGCTTCACTGTCAGGCCAAGCCCGTATTGTTGCCATTTGCGCCTGCGCCTTCAGAGCCGGCCGGGAAGCCTGGGGGTCGGGGGTGGCGCCGAGTGACGGAGAATACCGCTCCAAGTACGGTGGCCGGGAAGTTCGTCAGCCGCCGGTCACTGGCTTGTTACCCTCCCGAAGTCGCCTGGCGTTGCTAAAGTCTCCACCGAGATGGAGTACGTAGATCGGGCCGCCCGCTTCTTAGCGCCCTACGTGGTGAACGGCCGGGTGCGGAGGCTGATGCCTTGGGGGTTGCTGGGCCTCACGTTGGGCGGATCCCTCCTGAAAGAATTGGCGCTGGTGCCCGAATCCTACATGAGTAACAAGCGCAACTTGCTCAACATGTGAGGCTCTTAGGGGCGGGGCTTCGGACAAAGGGGCGGGGCTTTGGATGGGCTTCATAGTGGGGTGAGGTTGATTGGCAAGAGCAGATAAAGGGGGGCTAGAGGCAATTCAAGCCATTTCAGCACTCGACTGTTATAGCGCTATTATTTCACTTTCAACATCCTATGGCCCCTCCCGCAACTGCAAACTCCAGGATTTCATGGGATGTTGAAAGTGGAATAATAGCGCTATAACAGTCTAGTGCGGAAACGGCTTCAGTCTCAAGGGGCGGGGCGGGGCGGGGCGGGGCTGAGCTTCATTCTGTGGCCAGCGAGCGAGTGAGTGAGGGGCTTGTTGATGGGACGGAGATAAGAGCATGGGAGGGGTTTGTTTCTCAGTATTTCAGGGGATGCTCCATTTGTCCATGAGGTTCTTGCCCTCCTACAGATGGGTGGGAGCGGGATCAAGCATGCTTACTCATTGGACCCCAAAGTAGATCCTGCTGCATGCTGAAGGTCAGCAGCATGCCCTTAGAAATAACAATACGGTAAAATAACCATGCTCTTAATTACATCAGGATCCCCAGAGCAGCCTGAAGAAATCAGTTGTCTTGTAGGCACAGCACGAATACCAGCATTGGTAATTCTTTTCAGTAATGGATTTTCTCTTGAGTGCATGCATGTATGAAATGGAGTCCACCCTGGGTAGTTTTGTGTACAACCAGTGGCAGTGTCTCTGCCACTGGTTTCAGACCAGGCTGTTTCCCAAACCCAGCCTGAAATTGCTGTGAACCCAAGCTGTGCTCTTTCACATGCAAATCATATGTTCTATGTTAAGACCATTTCCGCACTGCGCTGTTTTAATGCTATTATTCCACTTTCAACATCCTGTGGAATTCTGGGGTTTGTAGTTTACTGAGGCCAAAGAATTCTAAATGCCCCTCCCTAAACTGCAAACCCCAGGGTTCCATAGGATGTTGAAAGTGGAATAATAAAGCATTATAACAGTGTAGTGCAGAAAGGCCTTAAGGTACAGCCTCGTCCCTAATTCAAGATTATTAACCAGAATGCTTACTGCTTAGGTCCTCATATTATGTTATTCTTAATCTAGATTGAAGCTCGGTCTCTCCATTTGATTCTAATTATCCTTTGGCTTGTTTGAAAACTAAGCTTATTTCAGTAAATAATTGCTTCTGAGTATTGAAATTAAATCAAATTGCTAGATTTTTCTGAGGAGCACTGATTTTTCCATGAGGTCTCTATGTATAGGCTTACTTCTCCCCCAACCTAGAAAGCAGGGGATAGCTGAGTAGAATGGGCATAGGTTGATGTGGACAGTATCATTTGGTAATGTCTGTGAGTACACCTCTGGCTCCTATCTGGAACTTAGTATGGTTCTCTTCAATTTCTCTCTGGCAGCTATTTTGTCAAATTTGCTTGGGCCTGGACTCTCTTTCTGCTCCTGCCTTTCATCAGCATTACCAACTATCACATCACCCGGAATTTTCTGGCAGTGGTTCAACGTCTCAGCACTCTCCTGGTTGGCACTGCCATCTGGTACATATGCACAGGGTTGTTCCTGCATATTGAAGACCTCACTGGCCGCTGTTATAGTTCACAGGCCCTTGACCTACTGCAACAGGAGCATTCCAACAAACGACAGTGCCAGCAAGCTGGTGGCTTCTGGCATGGCTTTGACATCTCGGGACACTCCTTCCTCCTCTCATACTGCACCCTAATGATTGCAGAGGAGGCAGCCGTGATGCACAGTGTGAAAACGTCCTGGCATTCCAGACCGCACAGAGTGATCAATATCTTATTCCTGGCCTTGAGCTGCTTGACCTCTATCTGGCTGTGGATGTTTTTAACTACTGCCCTATATTTCCATGAGTTTTCTCAAAAGTTATTTGGTACCTTGGTGGGCATTTCTGCTTGGTATGGAACATACAGATTCTGGTACTTGAAACCTTTGTCTCCTGGACTTCCTCCCCAAAGAACTTTGACTTTCCAAAAGTCTAATCGTAGCTTATAGAAACAGTTTGTGGGTGAGGTTTCAATTTCAAGTATATTCTCTGTTTAATAAATGAATTTTAAAGGCAGTTATTAACAAGTATATTTAAAGGGTGAAGTAATAGACCAAATTTTTTTGTGCTCTAACTAGAAGTTTAAGTCTAGGGCAGGTACGAAAGTGCTGTTATTGGAACACTACTGATTACAAGATGAGTAGTTAGCCTTTTTGCTAATTTTATGGAAACACTAATTATCATATATGTAGCGAAGTCTAAATTCCAGTAACATGAGGAGGGGAACTCTTTTATGTTGGCTGCAGACTCACTGGCTATGAAAGAAACTAATTTCATGCGCTAGATAATAATAAAAACCCAAAAATCTTGCTGCAAAAATAGCATCCCGGAGGGGGAGAGCTATTATTGGTTTATCCAAATGTACTGGTCAAGAGTGCATCTAGTACACATGCAGTAGGTATGCATACATTTTGTGTCCTGTTGCTTCCCTTCTGTAGGGTGTTCTTGAGTCAGTAAAGCTTGTTGCAAAATGAAAGTTTTCTGCTAGCTACAAATATGTTTAGATTAGGAAGGGCTGCCAGGTGAGTCAGTGGTAATTTGTGCCATATTGTGTATTAACAGCATGTAAATTTAGACATAAAACAGGTTTTCAAATGAGTTTTTTTTTCTTGTATAACAGAAGTTTTCAGTCTTTTGTTATTCCCAGCTACCCTATCTTACTGCCATAGGGTGCCTTTTCAACTCATTTTCTTTCAGTGAAGTGGCTTGCTTCACATCTGATTCGGATCTTTTGAGTGTGTTAACATGTCTGTGCCAATGTAACATACCTGACTGTTGCAACATTGGCAATCAAAAGATTGTTGTGAAAGCCGGGTGTTGGTTGCAAAATTACTGCATTTACTTTGTTTATAAACTGCCTTTCTTAGCTATATGCAGTTCTGCAGCAGAAAGGCAGTTTGCTCTGTACAGAGGCCTGATATAAAGCACTCTGTTTATATTGATCTTTACAGCCATCCTTTAGCATGGAAAAATCCATAAATTATCTCGCTTTGTGTTCTTCTTCCTATGAAAAAGATACTGACTTAAAAACACATGCAAGCTCACTCTTTCACTACCTGCCTTTCCTTCCCCCAATGCCTTGTACTTTACCTGTGTGACCTGGCTGCATTGAACAAGAAATGGAATCATTTTTAAGTCTATGTGTTATTCAAAAGCTTTAGCTTTAACAAATGGTGCTGTTTTGTACATTGTGTCCAGAAGCTTAGGATATTTCTGAGCTTCTAACATGTGTAGGAACTGAAAGCACAAACTTTGCAACTGATCATTCTCATTTTAAACAAAAAGTATTACGGAAGTCACTCATGCTGCTCCAGAGTTTTTGCAAAGTTTGTCTAAAAATTGACAGCCTCAGCTCTAAAAGAGATGGGAATATTTCAGTAACATGTTTGAGTTTTATATATTGTATGTGACCCACGAGACACTTGAGGTAGGGTATCTAGTCTAAATTTAGTTGTAAGTTTCAACTAAAATAAATCCACTGAATCAATTAAACTTATGTAAGTGTTGATTTACCAAGTTCCCATTGACTCAGTGAGTCAAGTCTCAAAACTAACAATTGAATTTAGCCCTCTGTATTTAAACTGGCAGGCAGCTCATGCATTTACAGATAATTGCTTGTATATTTTGCCATAGCCCTAAACATAGTTATACGAATGTTGCTTCCAACGTGATCCAGTGGTATGTGCAGCATGTTCACCTGTTCAGTGCGCGATCTTTCAGGTTATATTTCTTCCTGGCTGAATCACCAAGTTGCTTTGTAACCAATCCACCCCAAATAATGACTTGCAGGACAGAGTGTGAAAATTGCAGGTGTATGTTGCAGACACATTACGCATTTTGGTAACATATGCACCTTACACATTTTGGTAATGTACCCACAGCTGCAGTATTTAGGATTATGTTGTTAGTATTCTCTGGAATTAAGATATTTTGCAGAAACACAGTTTTGTGCAGTATACAGAGCTGGTTCACGTAGCACTTTTTTTCCACATGAAAGCAGTTTAGACCTATCCTTACCCATGCCTCTGTCCATAACTGGGAACACAGAACAGCCAAGCATCTCACTGCCTAAATACCTGCTGTTATGGCAATAACATGAAGTGATAGGGACTGGGAATCGTAATTATGGCTAAATAAGAATTTGGGCTTATAGAAGTGACCATCCCAAAGCAATTATGTATCAGAGGGGATGGTTGTAGATTCTGTCTACTTTATATGTTTGTAAGCTGCCTTGGGGAATCCTCAAATCAACAATTTGAGCAATAATTGTTCAACCAGTGAACTTGAAAATTTTAGAATTTTTTTTAAATTTTTTTTAAAAAAAAACTAAAGTAGATCCTAGATCGGAGTGAGAACTGATCCTAAATACTGTATGTCTTTTCGTTTCCTGGCATCTTGCCTAATGGTACTATAAGCAGTAAGCTTATATGTGTGTTTTTATTCATTTTTGATATTCATTATGTGTTGGATTTTTTAAAAAAAATTACAGGAACTGATTCCTTCATTTATTCTTTGAGCACATTTGTTTTTATGAATGCATACTTGTTTGATTATGTGTATTAGATGTTATGAACCTGGTGGTGGAGTTTAGCTAAATCTGATGCAACCATGTTGGTTAATAATACATAAACTCTTCTATGTTTTTTTTATCGTCCATGCAGTACAGTTATTTGATATAATAGTTTTTTCATGTCTGTTATTTTCTCTTGTTTTCTATTATTAAACAAATCAGCTTTACTAGCTGCAACAGTAAGTGCAACCATCCAGCCATCTTCTCTATGTATCTCAATCTTTATTTCATGCATCATAGTAGTACCCTTATCAGAAACAAGTTTTGGGGGGGAAATCCCATTTATTTGATTAGCTTTTCCTTCCAAATAAAGTATCAGGGCTGTATAGACTACATTTTATAGATATTTTGGTTCCCGCCAAAATAGTGGCTTCTGATTTTGACCTATAGTGTTACTTTTGTTTTTAATAGAGAGCCAAGTACCCCTATTACTGAAGTTGGCTGTCTACATGAAGATCTGGAAACCTCATAAATTAGGTCCTTCTAGTGCAGATACAGACTTTTAAAGAGAAATAAAGAAACTTGTATTTATGCATTCTCTGTATTGGGGTGTTGAACAGTCTCAAACTGTTTTTCCTAAATAGGACCAGAGTTCTGTTATTGAAGTTTCACGTGGCTTGTTTGCCTTTGAAAACTTATGAAAAGCTTCTGTTACATGACCTGGTCTATGAAAATCAGTTAAGAGTTTGCTGTTCCCTTCCCAAGATGATGGCTGCCTTCTATTATTGAACAATTAACAACAATATATAGTGTGTAACTAAAATGTAAATTTTGTATTACTAGTTTTTAGTACGGTGGGGTTTGGCTTTGCTCAACATATGAATCTGTACAAGAAATAATTTGGAAAAAAAAGTAAGATGCTTTATAGAGAACAAATGGAACTGAATCCCAATAGTGGGATACAGATCTGCCACACTTGCATGGATATGGTTTAACAGCTGGGGATTGGTCACACAGTATTTGAGGGTGACTATAAGAAAACTGGAGTGAATGGGCACATTCAATTTAAATGTCTTCTGGGAAAGAGATATAGATTTAAATTATCTGAGTATCTCTGAAAGTACACAGCTTTGGACCAGTACAATATATATTGAACACCTCATGCTTAGTTCTACTGTATGCATTCATGTAAAAATCACTTATTTGATTAAATTGCAGTACAGGTATACTTCAGTTAATGTAGTAGTTATGTTCCTTGGTAGTACTTCATTAGTAGAAATTTGTGCATTAGAGGAAGAAATAACATGGCAAGAATAGGGATAGGTTTCTACACCACAAAAAAGAGTAGCTTGTACATGTTTTAGCAGACATTTTATTGAGAACTAAAGATTATTCATACATGAAATGAAGCAAGTCAGGTAAGCATTGCATGAGTAAACAAAATACTGGAATCTTCTAGAGACCACTTGAAGGCATCTTCCAAAATACATCGAGAGATTTTTTTTTCTTTCTTTCACCAGTCTCCCCTTTTATAATTATTTCCATTTTGGGGGCTAGTTTTAAAAGATCTATGCTTTTTTTTTCCTTGCTGGTAGTGGCTGGTCTTATCTGTTTTCCTGCTCATGTATTTTCAGTAAGGGATTTCGAAGGCAGCTGCAGTACACCTTGACTATTGTGAAGGAAGCACACATAGCTACAGCTGGATGAACTAGGGCAGAATCCTGCTTTTTCCCTGCTCAAGCTTTATTGCGCTGTTTACTACAGAGATGCTTCTGCAACTCAACACTGAAAGTTTGCATTTTTCCAGTCCTCCTTCAGAATACTCCCATCATTGATGCTGCTAAAAACAAACTTCTAGTTAGATAGAGAACAAGGAAGGAAGGGAGGGGCAGGGCAGGCAGAAAAGATTCTTTGGAAAAAGAATCTTCTTTTTCAGAGGCTTTGTTAACTGAAGTATGTCTGTAAACCAAAAGCCTTTGTGGGAATTGCAAAACAGAGTAATCTAGTTTCTTGTCCTACCTTCTACAAAGGTGTTGCTGGGCTAAATAATCTTCAGTTGTATGTTGGATGGGGAATTGTTTCAGGAGACATCCCCACAGGATCTCACAATTTCATATATTACAGCTTTGATTTAATACCAAGTGGTTTAATAAGGAAACATTTTGTGCCTGACTGCCACATCTTCTTGGTGTATGGCAACCCAGTGGTTCTACTTCATTCATCCTCAGCTGCCATAGAATATTTATAGCTTTGTGCAAAGATTCATATTGTGTATCTATATTGTGTCATCACAGCATTTTGGCAACATCCTACTAATTATTCTGTATCTTCATAACTGGTAGTCTTCTAGCAGGAATCGTGTAATACACAGTTGCAGAAAACCTAGCATGGGTAAAGTATGTACATGTGGGAAGACTACATGGTCTAGTATTATTTTCTCAGTAAAGAGAATGTGTTGGTCTTGGTATAACTACCTAATTGTGAACACATAAATATCTTAATATATGGAGGGATCACACTCAGTGCACTGATGGAATCATAAATTATATTTTTCCTGTGCCTTTGATTGCTTTTGAGTCATATAATGCCGGTAGCTCACGCTTTGCATTATGCTGACAGCAGTTTGCTGAATGCAAAGATAGTTAATCTTCTGCCCAATATCCTATTTTGTCTTTTCTATATTATAGAACAAATTGGTTCATCTCAAGAATGGAAGTGTCTGACATACTCAGTCGAGCAAAAAATGCTGGATTTGAAATAGGATTTGTTAATCTTATTTTTTTTCCTTTAGCAAATATCTAAGTTTTGTTCATTTATTATAAATATATATATGTTTTATATGTGGAGACACAAATGTATCAATGGATGCTGAAACTGAGCAGAATGATCTGTTCTCATTAAAATTAATTCAATGAAACTCGTTGTCATTTATGCTTGTAGGGAAGTACATTTCTGTTTTAATATGAGAAAGTTTTGGGACGAGCAAAGTAATCCTACATATTCACAGGAAATTCATTTTGCAAGGATTGGTACTTATGTAGCCTTGACTGCATGACCACGTAAAAGAGACAGGGATCAGCTGGTTGGGGGTGAACCCAGAGTTTGTAGAAGGGTAAACAAATTCTGCAGGAGACCACCCCCCAAAACCTCAATCCAGAAAGCTGAGCATGTTCAGTGGACATGAAGTGCTGGTTGACAGTTGCAGAGAATAGAAAACTCAGAAATGGAGGAAGAATGGACTATTTCTGGAGTAGGTATGTCTGTCTGAAGTTCTGAATGGTAGTATGAAGCATTTTGTTGCAGATCCCACTTTGCATCTGATGCAGGTTACTTTCCAAACTTGAGCCTCAAGATTAGGTTGCCATCACAAACACCTACTCAGAAGGGAGTTATGTCAAAAGCAACTCCATGTAATCATGCACATTATCAGTCTGTGGTTTTGGTGGCTTTTATTAATCAGGGTTAAATATCAAGAAACCCTTCCAGCCTTAGGGGAGGCTATTGAAATTTATTTGGAACATCACTGAGTTTACCCCAGGAGCCTGGAAACAGCCTTTTGGAAAAGTGAAGGGGCTATGGGTTAGCAGCAGAGCATATTTGTATGTGGAAGGCCCCACTTTCAATCTCTTGCAGTTCTGGTTAAAAAAAAAGTTTCTCAGTTGACTGGGAATTGGAATAAAAAGTCCAAATAATCCAGGCTGTAGTATTTCTTTTGTCTATGCATGGTTGTGAAAGCTGAACAGTGAAGAAGACTGACAGGAAGATAACTTTGAAATGCAGTGATGAAGGAGAGTTTTACAGATACCATGGGCTCCCAAAAAGAAAAGTGGGTCCTAGAACAAATCAAGCCTGAACACTCCCTAGAATCCAAAAGGATTAAAAAACTGAGACCATTGTGATTTGGACACATTATCAGATGACAAAATTAAATGGCAAAGTTAATAATGCCCAGAAAGTGGGAGGCAGTAAGAAAAAGGAAGACCCTACTACAGATGGATTGATTGAATAAAAGAAGCCCCAGTCCTGATTTTGCAAGACCTAAGCAACACTGTTGAAAATGGGGGCTCATGAAGGTCTTCCATTCATACAGTTGCCGTAAGTAAGAAACTGACTTGATGGGAAATAACAACAAAACATTTTGTCCAAATTAGTTGAGAGGATAGCCCCAAGTGTCATGGTAGATGGCTGCTTATGTTGTATGTAGGCATTGTAACTGGACTGAATAACTTTCCATAGTTGACCTAGCTTTGTCATGTCATGTCAAATCAATCAATCAATCAATCAATCAATCAGTCAATGTCATGTGAAGCAGACAGATCTCACAGCTACACAGCTGAACGTTCTGGGCACATAAATTTGCTGCTATGCTCTTTCTGGGGAAGTTGCTGGTTAAGTAGCTGTTGGAGTCATGATTTTTTTTTTGTGCCTATTGCTTTATCTGCCTTTCTATTGTATCCTGCAGAAATGAAGAGCTAGCGTTGCTTACACTGGCTGCAGAACATCTGATTGTTCCTTTGACAACCAGAAAGCTACTCAAAAACTAGGACAGGATATATCTAGAATACATAATGTATAGAAGAGCTCCGTTCGCATTGAAAATCCCCACATGTTTTTAGTTTCTACTTGGATGCAATGTGCACTTAAGATATGAGTCACAAGGGGAGAATGAGTCTCTTGAAAGAAATCCCTAGTGATCGACATGCTGAAATTAGCAAGAATCTTAAAATACATATAAACATAGCACTCCCAACTGATCCTATGCTTCCAGAGAGAGGGAGAGTGGCTAAAATTACAGCTGTGATTGTATGAGAAAATGATTGAAAAAAGCATGATAGAACATAAGAATAGAGACCTAGATCCTCTGATCAGTGAACTTCAGGAAGTTAATGGAATGAAACATTTTCCTTCCTCTTTATCCCTGTAGCCACCTGATCTCCTCCCCCAGAAAAGGCTGTTTGAAAAGAGTTAGGAAAAGAATTGTACATCACCCTGTCTTGCCTGTGACTTGAAATAATTCCACCCTCCCTGAACAGAAATGCATGATCTGTCATACAATTTACAAAAGCACATTGTTCAGAGATGGTTTGGAGAACGGGAAGGGGATGAATATGAAAATTCCTTACCTGCACTTAAATTCACTTAAGCCACATCCAGACTGATTAAAAAGGCCAAAAAGTCCCAGATTTTGTTCCAGATTTTTCTGATTTTATTTTTAAGATCCATACATGTTTTGTTTATTCCATTTTCTGACAGCTCCTGGCATGATCAGAGACTTTTTATACTAGCTCCTCAAATCTGAGACTTTTCAATCAATCTGGATGCACCCTTACTTTTGAAATCAGATCCAGCCAATTTTTAGGGCATTGATAAGGAGAAACTACTGAACTTGAATAGCTTGAGTTTAGATAATGGGAATACTTCTTAAACCAGAAATACAAATGATAAGTTGAGGTGGTTTTTAAGACATCTTTTACTAGGTCAACTGATGTGGAGCAGCACTTAAAGAAACTGTATGTTTCTCAGCCCTCTGTTGAATCACAAGCTGATTCTTTTTAGTTTGAAAGATTGTTTGTGGCATGTGGGTTTTTGCAGTGCAGGGACTGGTGCTGTAACAGAAAAATAAACATGGGGTGTATTGATGTCTGTTTAACAGATAATGTAATAAATTATTATATGCATGCATGCACACCACTCGTATTTTACCACTGTAAAAATAGAGGTGATAGATTTGTCTTTGTAAAATTGCATTTTTTTCCGTCTCTGTGGTGTGGTACATCTTGAATTTGGACACATTTCTCTGGTTTCAAGATACCAGTGTGTAACCCTGTCTGCATGACTTTCTCTACTGTACAGATAAAGTAAACATGATTCTGCACATGTAAAGTTATTTCAGGATTTTTTTTCTATTTCCCAAGTCTTACTGCAAACCTGTATTCCCAATTTTATCTTGAACTGCACTGAAATCATCATTTGTTACAGACTGAGTGATGTCTACCCATATATCTTTTGTGTTTGTGCCTTCTATTTCTGGATCTTTGCAGCTGTTGTCCCTCCATGTCCCGAAGCTCTGCATGGTTATTTTTGCAAGGTTATTTGTAATCAGGGTTTCAAGATAAGAGCTCTTAAGTCTCTCCCACAGTCAATCACTGCTCTAGCACAGGATTGTAACTTGCTCATTCAGCTAAGTCTAACTTCATTCCTTTAAACAAGAAGCAATAATGTAAAACAAAAATGTAAACACATTGCAAATCTTAATACATTTCAAATTTTGGACTGAGTTTGAAATGTAGAAGATGGTTGCTGCTAACAGATTCTTGACTTAAAAGACTGAGATCATCCATCAGCAGACACACTTACTCACCATTTCCACCTGAGCCTTATCCTCATATGCCTTATGAGCATGTCACTTAATAGATACTTAAAATTTCTTTCACGAAGCAGTTGGGCTAGCTTCATAACTCCTTCATTCATTAAGTTTGAAATGATGATGAACTCAGTGGGATGTATTTCTGAGTAGATTGCACTGTATTAATGACCTTCTAGATTATGTGCTAACACACTCTTAGCCAGGATTTTATTCCTCAAATAATGTATTCATAATGTCAATACAAATAATGTATTCATAATGCCTTACATAATGTTTTAAAGGAAGAGAGAGGTGCCTGTTTCTTGCATTTTCCACTTTTTGAAAAAATGTGTGTAGTACAGGAGTAGGAATTCTGAGACCACCTAGATGTTATTGGATTGTAATTCCTAGCATTTCTCACTATTGGCTCTGCTGGTTCGGACTGTGGGGCATTGCGGCCCCACAGTTATCTGGAAGACAAAGCCATTTTCACACTAGTACAAGCTCATGTCAACAGTCATTGACAATTAATGGTCATGTGGTAATGTTCATTTTACCGCGGGTCTGGCATTAACTTCACAATAGATATGTCTGCAGCAAAAGGAAAAACAAGGAAATGATAGGGTTGCTGCGTGGAGAAGATGGCCAATTAATAATGGAGGGAAGAGAGAAGGCAGAACTACTCAACACCTTTTTTTGCCTCAGTTTTCTCCCAAAAGGATAGAAGTACTCAGCCTGGGGGATGAGGAGCAGGTGAGGAAGGGGGGGGGGATACAGTACAGAATAAGTAGAGAAGTACTACAGGAATATTTGGCTAAACTAGATGAATCAAGTCCCTAGGGACAGATGAATTACATCCAAGGATATTAAAAGAACTGGCAGAAGTCATTTCTGAACCATTTCCAATAATCTTTGAGAACTCTTGGAGAACAGGAGAAGTCCCAGCAGACTAGAAGAGGGCAAATGTCATCCCCATCTTCAAGAAGGGGAAAAAAGAGGACCCAAATAATTATCGCCCGGTCAGCCTGACATCAATACCAGGAAAGACCCTAGAGCAGATCATTAAACAGTCAGTTTGTAATTACTTAGAAAGCAATGCCATAATCACTAAAAGTCAACATGAATTTCTCAGAAATAAGTCATGCCAGACTAACCTTATCTCTTTTTATGATAGGGTTACAAATTTGATAGATGAAGGGAATGCTGTAGATGTAGCATATCTTGACTTCAGTAAGGCCTTTGACAAAGTTCCCCATGACATCCTTGCAAAGAAGCTAGTAAAATGTGGGCTGGACAGGGCTGCTGTTAGGTGGATTGGTAATTGGTTGACCGACCAAACCCAAAGAGTGCTCACCGATGGCTGCTTTTCATCCTGAAGAGAAGTGACTAGTGGGGTGCCACAGGGTTCTGTCCTGGGCCCAGTGCTATTCAACATCTTCATTGATGATTTGGATGAAGGAGTGGAGGGCATGCTGATCAAATTTGCAGATGACACCAAATTGGGAGGGTTTACTAATACCCTAGAGGACAGGATCAAATTTCAAAATGACCTGGACAGATTGGAGAGCTGGGCCAAAGCTAACAAAATGAATTTCAACAGAGAGAAATGTAAAGTCCTACAATTAGGCAGAAAAAATGGAATGCACAAATATAGGATGGGGGACGCATGGCTGGATAGCAGTATATGTGAAAGGGATCTAGGAGTTTTGGTAGATCACAAGCTGAACATGAATCAGCAGTGTGATATGGCAGCCAAGAAAGCCAATGCAATCCTTGGTTGCATTAATAGGAGTATGGTGTCTAGATCAAGGGAGGTAATAGTACCTCTCTATTCTGCATTGGTTAGGCCTCATTTGGAATACTATGTCCAGTTCTGGGCACTTCAATTCAAGAAGGATATTGACAAGCTGGAACATGTCCAGAGAAGGGCGACCAAAATGGTGACGGGTCTGGAAGCCATGCCCTATGAGGAATGGCTTAGGGAGCTGGGTTTGTTTAGTCTGCAGAGAGAAGGTTAAGAGGGGACATGATAGCCATGTTTAAATATTTGAAGGGATATCATGTCAAGGAGGAAGCGGGCTTGTTTTCTGCTGCTCCAGAGACTAGGACAAGGAGCAATGGATTCAAGCTGCAGGAAAGGAGATTCCACTTGAACCTCAGGAAGAACTTCCTGACAGTCAGTGCTGTCTGGCAGTGGAATATGCTGCCTCAGAGTGTGGTAGAGTCTCCTTCTTTGGAGGTTTTTAAGCAGAGGCTGGATGGCCATCTGTTGGGAATGCTTTGATGTGTGTTCCTGCATAACAGGGGGTTGGACTCGATGGCCCCGGGATCTCTTCCAACTCTATGATTCTATGAATACATCTTACACATTTTACCAATCACACAAGCATTCTAGAAGCACCGTAGAACAGGATAAAAAACTGATTGAAGGCAACATTGTGGTGGACTAAAAGAAATCCTGGATCTAACTAGTATTCAAGGGCCATTTCCTCACTACACTGTTATAGTGCTATTATTCCACTTTCAACATCCTGTGGAATTCTGGGGTTTGTAGTTTAATGAGGCCAAAGAGCTCTCTGGCTGAGAATGCTAAACGCCCCTCCCTAAACTGCAAACCCAAGGGTTTCATAGGATGTTGAAAGTGGAATGATAGCACTATTACACTGTAGTGCAGAAATGGACAAGGTCTTCCAGAAAGGGCAGGAAAGAGAAAAAAAAATGTAATGGCCATTCCTTGTGAGGTTGGTCTGTGGTGGTCTGAACATATGTAGATGGTAATGCTACAAATGGAACTTAGTCAGGGCATGGTGATCAGTTCTGGGCTGATGTTAAGAAAGGTAGGTAAGCAACCACATGTTCAGGTGGTCCACAAGCAAAGAGGATCAATCAAAGGCCATTTCCATACCGGGCTTCTGAAACGGTGTAGAGCGACCTCTCACGGAGGTCTTCTACACCGTAGAGTGGACTGGCGTGGACTACTTTTTGTAGTTCCACACCAGAATCTACTCAGGAGCAGCCGGAACTAGCCGGGCTGCGTGTTTTTTAAAAACCTCTTTTTCGAGGTTTTTAAAAAGCACGGAGCACGCAGCCCCGTGCCGCTCCGTTGCCCGGCTCTAAAGTGGATTTGCAAGCGCGCGCAAGTGCGTGCCTGCAGATCTGCCGGGGGCGGGCTTCCGGCTGGCGAGCTTCTCCGGTTGGTGGAGAGCCTCCACCAACCGGAAGCTGCCATCTGCGACACTGGAGGAGTGTGGAGCAGTGAGCTCGCGCTGCTCCACGTGGGGACAGACTTACCCAGCTGCGGGTAAGCTCCGTTTTAGCGTGTTTTCGCCCGTCCCCCCCCACACACATGTGAAAAGGGCCACAGTCTGCTTCATATGTATTCTGCCAAAGTAGAAGTGGATGTTTGGCCATTTCTGGATCGGGAGACAGTTTTTAAAACTTTTTTGGATGATGTAAGCTGTCCCAGGGCCAGAAATTTGCCACCCCTCCCCCAGGCTTGTTAAAGTTGCCCACTACAAACTGAGGGCTTGCCTATTTACGGTGAGTAAAACTGATATAGCAAGTATGATACAGTGGTTTGAGTTTTGGACTAAGACTACAGGAGACCAGGGTTCAAGTCCTTTCTCAACCATAGAAACCCATGAGGTGGCCTTGGGCAAGTCACATTCTTGCTGCCTGAGAAGACGGCACTGGAAATCAGGCCCCAAAACCAGACCCTGTTTTACATTTGACTGAGGCAACACTGTGTTCAAGATATATTTATGTTGCTGTCACAGCATACATTGTGGCTGTTAGTCTACACCTTGATCTTTACAAACTTTGGAGCTCCCGCAGCCTAGGCCAATTTAAGTGCCAATGGTTGGGAAATGTAATTTCCTGCTAGTAGTGAATGAAAGAATAATGTACAGATTCTCTGTGATGATAATGCAAATAGTGACTTGCAGCAGTATCTCTCCAGGAACCTTGAGGCAATTCCCTCCCCTAAGAAAAAAGCACCAGGCAGGGGGACAGATTATGACAGAAGAGTCTGACAGTCTGTTGGTCTCTTCTGTTTTAAGGCTGCAGTGAAGGGGAGAAGAAGGGAAGCATTTTTCACCAAAACAATACCAAGTGCAAGTAAGTTTCAATTTGGCCCATGTGTAACTCCAGTAGGACTTAGAAATGATGTCGTAGGGTCTAATAAGGGTCATTCAGGATAGTTGAGTGGATATCCCTGATTTGTTTCTACAGTGCCTTAGAATCTGTCTAGCCTTCTTGATACTTTTGACAAATGTCATATCTCTCCAAGGAACAGCTGAGCCCTGCTGATGAGACTTATTGAAGAAAGCTTATAGAAGTTGCACAGAACCCAAGTAAATCAAAAGATTGGCTGCCTGCTGACATCGCCCTTAAGCGTTTTTCTGAAATTCAATTTACTCTATATGCTGTATATACAGGAAGAAATGAGGTAGTGAATTTACATTTTCACTAGGGACATGCTTCAACCCTGTTCTGATGCTTTATAAAATGTCACACTTTGGCTTGAACTGATTCAGAGCCATTTCACTCTGTCTCAGTTCCAAACAAGAACTGAGATTCAGAAACCCAGCATTTTGTGTCTCCCATGGACTATCATTAGAAATTGAAAAACAGAAATAAAGGTTGCAGAAAAGAATAGTTTTCTGGGTTACAGAAGAGCTGAGGAACAAAGGAAAGATTAAATAACATTAAAGCAAGCCACAAAGAACAAAATGCAACAAAAACAATAAAACATAAAAAGATGAAATTGTGAGTTTAATCAAAGCCCCAATTCTGCCCCCAAACAGAGATTAGAAAGTTTCCTTTTGGACTATTGCTGCTTGGTGGATTTTAGGAGATACAGCACACATGAGTAACTTTTCTAAACACTACCCCCAGTCGAGCAGTTGGAGAACCTCTAGTAAAACATGTCCCCAGATTAAAAAGTCGACCAATCAGTCACTCAAACCTCTCTCTCTTCTCTCCCAACTTCTGTGTTTTCACAATAGTAAAACCTAAAAGGCATTTTGGGGCTGGCAGTTTCCCTCAACTTACTGAACTCCAAAGCCTGAACAAAGGTTTATGTAGGATCCCAGAACTGATCAGAAGGAGCTCAGACTTTGAGCTTTATCTGTACTTGATGAACAACCCTAATTTTCACATCTTGAATTGTGTGATACAAAAGATGACTAGGTGTGAAGAAGTCTTGCTGTCCTTTGCATGTTTTGCAAGAGAAATTTCCAGTATCTTTGACGTAAGAAACGGCATCTCTTGCAAGTTTCTATACAAATACCTTGTCTTTGACCACTGGCAAGATAGACAGCTGGCACTATTCTTTATATCCAGCATCTTCCTCAACCCTGAAGGGCGGTACTCTGCTATACTTCTAACTGGCTAAACACTATTCAGAAGAAGAGTTGGGCAGGATCAAATCAGAGGCTTATCTGGTCTAGCATCTTGTTTTCCACAGTGGCCAACCAGAGAGAGAAAGGCACAGGCAAGACATAACAGCAACAGCTGTTTCACTGCATTTTTCTTCAGCAACAGGTCTCCAGAAACATGCTGCCTGTAATCCCGGGGGTAGTATATGGCTATTACAATAAGTAACCGCTGATCTCCTGATCTTCCATGACAGGACTCATGAAACAGCTCAAACAACCTGACTACAGCTTACATCACTGATGTGTAACTAGTAACACTTCACTTAGACATCTGCCATAATAGGAGGACAGTAAATCCGCAGTAAATAGGGATTATTAATCTGCTCTAGCACACTGTGCTGGTGAACTCTCTGAAAACAAACCATGGTGATTCAAGAAGTTATTGAGTATTTTATTCCTGAAATAAGTCTACTGTTAACAGAGCTTAGGAACATTACATTTTTGGAGTAGAGCTTCCAGAATACTGCCTAAGGGATTCTGAGAATTGTAGTCCAAAACGGATCATTTCCAACCTCTGCTATTGCACTACTGAACAACTGTATGAATCTTCAGGGAGAGGTAATTTACTGTCCTCTACCTTTTTCACAGGCCAAAAGAAAGTCAATTTGGGGAGTACAGAAGAGTCAAGGGCCATAAGACAGCTGTGAGGCCGATGCTCTGCCCAGCTCTGTCAAACACCTTTCCAAGTGATGCTTTCTAGAATGAGATGTTCATCCTCTCTAAGAATCATATTCCACCTGGATGTTTCAGTTTCTACTATCAAGTATATGATGGCTAGTTATGATTAGTTGGGAGCTGAAAGGAAGGTATGCTGCATATACTCCGACACCTAGGTGTGCTTTTGTGCTTGTGTGTGCTTGTGTTACTAGTTACAAACTCAGGTGTGCTTGTGTTACTAGTTACAAACTCAGGATGCTTCCAGATGATGAGCTTCTAGTGTTACCAGGTAAAACACTGCAGCTATTCCATCTTTTCTTCCCTAGTGAATTTTATGGAAGGAAAGAAAGACAGAAGAAATTTGTAATGGGAGGGTTACAAGTTGAAGGCAGATATATCCAGACTCCTTGTGAGATCCTGTGATTGAGGTTCAGCAACTGCATGAGAACATCCCTGTCTGGAAACACTCTTTGTCATGGTTTATAGTTTGGAGATGAACAGAACCCCAGACTATATTCAAATAGGGGGGAAATTCACATGTGCACACACATACATGATTTACTTTTGGAAATGAGTCGACTGGAGCTGAACACATTTCGAAATGTAAAGCCTTTACTCCTCCCATATGGTTTATTTAGGTTCTCAGAGGGTTTCTTTTTTTAAAGCATGAATAGTAGTGATGCTCATTATTCTTTCCAACATGCAAAAGGCACAAGAAAGTGAGAAAATGTGATTTTTCTGTGCAAAGTGTTTCTAAGAAAAATATACAAGGGAGAAAATGGTTGGGGGAAAAAACTCCCCAAGGAGAAAAGAAGAAATAAAACAAAAGTCTTTTTGAGATGGCTTGAAGCTCATGGAAATAGTCACATTCTTAGAGTCCAGAAAGGCTCCGTTGGTGAATGATGCTTGGCAAACTTGTGAACGAAGCTAGAGGCAAACTCCTCATTAAGACAAATTCATCTATGAACTTAAGGATTACAATCAGAAAAAAACCACTGGCTGTTAGCTGTTAAGGTAACAATTAAAAAATTAAAAAAATTGAAGTAGAAAGTGGATACATTCTAAGCGCAGATCAATAAAAATACTGGATCCAATGAAAATGATGATACAAAGAGAGAGACACACATTCACAAATAACTCATTTCCACCTTAAGCTAGAACTTCACAAACTACTGTGACTGTGTCCTTTCTATTTCAGTTTGCTTGGTTTTAAAGACTTGTTCTCCTCATCGCAACACCACAACAGCTCTCAGGAGAGAAAGAGTCCTTCTATTTGCACCTGTGGAAAAAAAATGTGCTATGTGGTCAACAAACATTTGGGGAAGGAAATGTTAAGATACAGAAGAGAACCCCATATTTCAATTTTGTGTTGCAGGGTTGCCATACCTCTTCTGATGGCATTTGTTTGTGCTAGAGGGCAGTTTTACTCTACAGTGGTTTGTGTAAAGCAGTAAACACATCCACTGTTTACGGTTCTATAATATGTAAATCTAAAAAAAAGGCATTGTACAAGTTGAATATTTTTTGTTGACTCGCTTCCTTGCAGTATAAGTTTTCTACTTCTAGACTATGGAATGTTACATTAACAGTATAGTTATTCATATTGTTTTCAAATTTCATTACGGTTACTGAAGATTCATCATGGTTTCACACAGCACAGAGACACCAAACTAAACATCAGTACAGCCAGCATTAGATGTATTTTTTCTTTAGATACCAATAAGCAAAATACCCCATCCCCCCTAAAGATCCCATGAGAAAGGAGGCTCCAAAAAAGGAGGGAGGTTTCCGCTTGACTAGCCTGAAGGCATTGGGTACCACTGCTGAGAGGAGGGTGGTATGTATGTCTCCCAAAACTTTCCTGAAGGCAAAGCGTTTTTGTATCCTTTCAAAGAAGTTCTGTAGGTTGGGTCTGCTTCCATCTTCCCAGTATTTCTTAGAGAGTCCTAGAAACTTGAGGCGGTGCAATGTGGCTCCCAGCAAGACATCAGCCAAGGTGAATACGCATCCACAAAGCCAGAGTTCGCATTTCTGCCCTGGAGAACAAAGCCAGAATCAGAACTATATATTAAAATGTTACATCCCATTTGGAAGCTGATACAAAATTTCCACCTAGTCCTTAATTGACTTATGTGTTGCCTGGGTTAAATAGGTTTCTCATATGGTGCCAAGGGTGGTAACTTGGTCACCATTGACAACTTAGGGAATGTATACATTTTGCTACATGACTGAATTTTGTTTTCCACCCAATCTGACCCACAAAAGGAGGAAGCCAATAACTCTGTTTATCTTGCTATGTGGTAATCAGGAATCCAGGCTTAGATTGACTGATATATTAAGCTATCATAATTTATGATAGTTAGACTGCAATTAAAATTGGCTAGTCCATCAATGAATCTTAGGTGCTTTGTAGTATTTTGCATGAAAATAGCCCTAGCTGGCAAAAGGGCTTCCTTTTCCTGCTGCACAGCTTCTTCCCCTTCTGATCTTAGCAGAATTTGATGAAATCTACTATGAATGAACAAGCTGCAGCTGTAAGATGGGTGGCAGACTTGGAAGACTGTGAAGCCATCCATCATGAAAATCTTCCTGGCCTTCAGTGGCAGCTCTAGTATGTATGGGTCAAAAGTCAGAGTATTCCTTAATCAAAAAAAGAAAGGGTGCATTAAAAAAAAAAGCCTGTGCTGGCTCTGATCCAGCTTGGGGGCCACATGTGCTTACTCTAGAGCAGGGTTTCTTAAGCAGAATACCCCAGAACCCTAGAGTTCTGTGAGAGGTTGCTAAGGGTTCTGTGAGACGTTGTGATTGGAAAAAGAAATAAACATTTTTTTTCGAGCTATAGGTATAGTAATGTTTATGTAGGGGTTTCCTGAGATCTGAAAATTATTTCAAGGGTTCCTGCAGGGTAAAAAGTTGAGAAAGATGGGTGTAGAAGGGAGGAAAAGGATATGAAGTTTCGCAATACATGTTTAATATATCATGTAGTTTGACTGTCTGTCTGTTAGCATATTTGATGCACAGACTTCAGCTTTCTGAGTCTGAATTGCATGTTATGGTTAGTGACTCCATCTGCTTAATTGGGGGGCCCCATTTCCCTGCTATCTGTTGCTTCCATATACAGCCTTTGCTTCCATCTAAACAGAGGTAGCCAGCCACAGGGAGTCTAGTGTTGTCCCACTTTTGGTGCTTTTCCACCTCCATGAACTGCATCTTCTACTTTTGCCAAAGTAGAAGAGACATCTGGCCACACCTACACCCTCCCCCCCCCCGCAACTTTTGGGAACTTTTGCAGGGGAGATGTTGTGCAGAAGAGAGTACACAGAGAATTGCACCTCCTGGAGGCTTCTGTGTCAGGGATTCCAGGTAGGGAACCCTGGGAAAATGATCAGCCCACTGCTAAGATGTTGCATCATGCCCCAGCTGTGGGTGATTGCAAGGCTGCATAAGAAACTGGGGTCGTGTGCAGATGGTAGAGGGAGGTGTGCAAACCTCTACCTTATATGTATATAAGAAAGCAATCCCCAGTATGCTTTTGTCTGTTAACCAAACCGGTGTCTGGCGCAAGCCTTTGTCTGTCTGTTCCCTGTTGTGTACATAACGGAACGTTGCTACGAGATAAAGTGCCTCCTGTTTGGAAGAAACTCCTCCGTGTGTGAGTATCTTTACTGGGGAACAAGGCTGCTGCTGTTGGCTCGCTGACTTCTGGTTTTTCCGCTGCATCTCTGTGGGGCTGAAACTCCGATCGTCCCCCAACATTCTGCAGATGCAATTCTCTCTTCTAAGCAAGGTTTTATTTTTTTATAATGGAGATAGAGGGATTCAAGGGTCCATGCAGGCCAGATACATACATCTCCTCCTATCCTTGTCCTAAATGTAAGATCTGGAGACCCTTTTCCTAACTCTGAGCACTTCTTGTGTCTCAGTCCATAATAATATTATTTAAATAGGAAGGAAAATATCCATTTGTATTGTACTGAGGTGTTTTTACACTTGCATGTGCTGGAGATGTTTTGTCATGCTGTTTTTTTAAAAAAGAAAAGTTAATGAGTACAAGGTAGAGATGGCACACACATACACAGTCTTGTGCAGATGAGGTAAACTAAGCACATTTCTTACATGATTTTCATAATATATTTTGCTTGGTCAGGGGCATCAAAATATTACTTCCACTGGACTGGAAACTTAGGTTAGGCTGTTAAAGAATTTGTTGGACACTGGCCAGTTTCAAGTGCTGTAAGTACATGGGCTAGAAGCTTTTCCAGGTTTAAAAGATAGCTGAAATTCTCAGGAATAACACACAATCCAGATATGTATGTGTGCTTCTTCAGAATTTTATTAGACACAACCCTCTCACTAACTGTAGGGAGAGTTTCCAATTATAATAACATGAAGATTTCCATGATGTAGATTCAAAGCAAGTTTTTAATTCTCTTGCACATACATTTTTGTGCATTCAATGTCACATCCTAAAATAGCTTTCGAGACCATAATTACACCCTCCCCCCCAACTTACATTGCAGCATATTACACTCATAATTATGGGTTGGCTGTCACTGTGAAGTCTGTCATCTTGGCACGTCTGCGTATAGCACACCCAGGCATATTGCTTGTGAGAAAATAGAAGTCGTCTGAGCTGTACAAGCACTGATGACTTTCGAAGCCACATAGAAAGCCCTTGTGTGGGCCAGCCCTTGAATACCTTGACAGATACAGTTATTAGAAATGTCATGTTTGTACAAAGGAGGGCTAACCTTGAATAGCCACTGCCTCTTCTGGCAAAGACGTTGAAAACCTCTCTCCTGAGTTTCCTTTGCTGAGAGCAATGATTTATTTGGCTAATATATTTTTTGCAAAATCTCCAAGGACACCTCTTCTGGAGTCGGGGGAAGGTGGGAGTTAAATCAGCTATGGTTTTTCAGCAGAAAAAAAATGTGCAAGGAAAAAGAGTCAAGAAGCTTGTAAAAACCCCAAAGGAAACAACCCTCCAACTGCTGCCCTAACGCTATAGGGTGTTTGAAGGTGATCTGGAAAATATTTTTTTTCCAGTAATCTTCAGGCATCTTTTTTTTCACCTTGCTTTCAAAATATTCTCTTCTTCCATTCAAGTCACTTGTCAGGCTCATATGAGTCTTCACCACAATGAACCTGATCTCCTCTTCCTTTTTCCTGCCTCTGTAGATGTTTTTGAATCATCTCTTCTGACGTCATCATGTGCCTCTGTTTCCTCCTGCAAGTGAGTTAGCTGTCAAGCCCTGGGGCTCACTAGGACCTCTGTGACATTAGAGGATAGATGCTGCCCTAAAGGTATTACGGCATCTTTGGCTGCAGTTGGCTCATGACACTGGCATGACACTGCAGCCACTGCTACTTTGATGTCATAGAGAGCACTTAAAGCATTTCTCCTTATGGGAGAAAGGGAGACTGATTTTGAGTTCCATGGGCAACTTTGGGAGTGCTTTGAGGCTTTTGAATCATAATTTTGGGAGTGCTTTGAGGCTTTTGAATCATAATTTTGGGAGTGCTTTGAGGCTTTTGAATCTTATGGGATAAAGATTATTTAAGCAATCTCATTTTTTTGGAAAAACAAGCAGAAAGAACTTACTACCTGTTAAGTTAGGACAGCCAGAAGTCAAATCAGTTGGATGCTTACCCAAGTTGCCTAGCCAAAAGATGCCCAAACACCACACCTGTAATTTTATATCAAAATTTGAATTTATTTTGATGGAGAAAGGGACCAGTAATTGGACCAAAGATCAGCTTCTGTTATGCTTCCCTTCAACCTCCCTGTGCTGTATAGTTCCTGCCCATACACCCTTTCATATCTTTCCTGTCCAAACCCCTTCAGCAATATCACTGCTTTCCACAGCAGGCTTAAGTATGCTCCTATGATACTGCCTTTGTCACTACATTGGTTAATCTGAGTATTGTCAAAATTGATCAGCAGAGGCTCTCCAAAGTTTCAGATGGTGGAAAACTCCACGTGGAGGATACCAGGGAGCTGAACCTGGGACCTTCTGTGTATGAAGAATGTTTTTCTTAATTGAACTTTGAATGTCTGTAAATCCTGTTCCTGACTACTACTGCTTGCTTTCAGAAACCCACTCCCATGGGGAAACTATAGGACTACATTAAGGAGCAGGGAATGGGGGTGGTCCACTGACAGTGATGACTGGATCTCTCATGTCTGATCTCCCTGGTGCTGCTATCTTAATTATGGCAGAAATACCCACAATGGATGCATTTTGGTAGCAAGGATCACAGAATTAAGATTCTGGGACCAGAAAACTGGCTTGCAAAGCTGTTCCATGTGGCCTTTCCCATCTTCATCAGCTGCTGCAACAGGCAGGCAAGCAACCAAGAGCAGAAACTTTTAAGTCTGCTCGGAGGGACCATTGCTGCCACCCAGATTCACCCTCTTAGGGAAAAGAACTGGAACTGCTACTACCAGTTAATGCTCGTGGGTAAATTTAGACCAGCGATAAGCCCAGCTCTTTAGGACAAGCCAAGTGGAAGATAATTTATATTGTTTGTTGATAAAGTGGCAGCCCCTTCCCCAGATATAATGCCTGCACTTTAAGTGCTTCTCCAGATGCAGCCATTTCTTGCTTCATTTTTCTGTAAGTCCCTTTACATGGTCATCTGTGGCAACCAGGTTGGCTTGTCCTGTCAAGGCAAGCCATACCCATAACAATATCATATTGTTCATGATAGCAATAGCAGAAAGTCTACAACCAATGTGGTTTTATCAAACATGCTTCTCGTCACAGACCATAGATCCTCATCTAACAAAATCTACTGTAGCCTTACCAGATAAACACAAGAGGTCACAATATACCTGGCAGACACATTTTGTCAATCAAACCAATAATCATCCAAAAAGCTATTCTCTAAAGATTACTGAAAACTATTTTGCTGAACATTCTGCAGTAATAAATTGTGTGACAAATCCTATGGGACTTTAATTTTGCCCCACAGAACAGGCAGGAGAGAAACTTGTGTGGGAGGACATTAGTGGAACAGGATAGATGCTTGGAACAACTATATCCACTCTCAGTGTTCAGAAGGTAGAGTTACTGCCCAAAGAGAGGATCTGGAATGCTGTCTACATAAACAAGGGGTTTTGGAAAGTTGCTTTTGTTTCCTATGGACTTCCAAAATACTGCTTTGCATAAGGTTTGATCCTCAGCAGTCTTTCTCAGCAAGCCTAAACAATAATTTCTTCAGTAGCACAATGCATACCTTGATATTCAATTTTTCTCTTCTCCAATTCAGCCTCAATCTGATCTAGCACCATTGCCAGTTCACCCAGGATCTTCTTCAAGTAGTTCACATTGTCATGCTCCAAGATCTTGGCCTAAATGAAAAGCAACAGAAGACAGATGATGGCATACTGTGGTTACAGGCTGCAGATGGGCAAATCAAGCCTTGCCTCTGCTACAAGTCTTGCTTCTGCAACCCACTAGCAACCCACTCTTTCTCTACACTGCAATATGAAAGATAATAATACCTAGTTAACTCATAAACTTTTCGTAAGTCATCCTGGATTCCCCCACCCACCTAGGCTGGATACCATCAGGAAACATAGCTTTGCTCCCTGATGTAAGCAGCTCCTTAGTCGAAGTGCCTGCTAATTTTTTCCAGTTTCATTTCTCTCTTGCCTTCCCAGGATACCACCTAAGTAAGCTTTTTTTCCCCCTGCTTGCCTTCCTATCATATGGGACGCAAGATGAGAGAGTGGATAGCTGTACTCTGCTGATATTTTGAATCTGAATCTCAAGGTTGGGACTCACTTAGCATCTGAGGTTTGCTCCCTGCTCACAGCACAGGGAAGTTGCATAGAGAGTGAAATTGTGTACAGTCAGACAGCAGTTCGATAATCAGTTGAGTCACAATCACAGCTGAATGTGCTTCCTATTCACCTTGCCTTCTAGCAGAGCAAGCAGGATAGGAAAGAATGCCTGTGTTACATCCAATTGCAGAGTACAGATAAGTGGACAATTCCAGCCCCTACTGTGCTCATTCTTCCAGTTGGCAGATGGGAGTGGGTGGGAATCCCTGCTATATTTGATTGTTGAGGATAGGTTTCCCGCCTCTGTTATAAGAATTACAAATACATAAGAAATGGGATGCTGTTTAAACAGTGAAGGTGTTTGACATACATTAAGCATGTTATTATTGTCGTTGTTGTTGAAATGAAAAATAAATCTGCCAAGATTATATTTTCTAGATGAGGAAATTGATTAATCAGGAGTTTGGGGCAAAGAAAAGATACTCTCTGTGTTCAATAGAATAGCGTGAACTCTGATTCATGTCTGGAATAGGAGGAAACGTCTTAGTTCCTGGAGCAAAATGGTCTGAACACCATCACTGCAAAATGATACCACAGGAAGCAAAAGCAAACCTAATGCCAGGCAATAAGGAAGAGATGGTCCCTGACAGTACATTAAGATTTTTAGAATACTGTTCCTTTATAAAAGAAGGCATCCTCATATGTGCCTCAAAGTATCCAGAGCCAATGGTGAGCAAAGGCAGAAGAGGTCTGAATGTTGATTGGCCAAATGGCCTACAGTGTCATGACATCTGAATTATAATTATCCAATTGCCTACAATATCTTACAGCTTCTTCTCTCCCACCTCGAATTCTACAGTTACTGTATGAGAGGTTCTCGTGGATGCAAAAATCATCATCCAAGGCACCAGCCAGAATAACAGAGGGTATCTTTCAAGGACTCTTACTTGTTTGCGCTAATCTGGAAGAGCCCAGAGTTTCTCTCTGTCATAATTTATCAGAATTGGATGAAATTAGCAAACTTTATAGCCCTTAAGGAGAGTATAACATCTGTCAAATTGCAGGCAATTTCAGAAATATTTGCTTCCCTTTCCTTACTCCCATGGTTTTTAAGGTAATTTGTATGAAAATAGCACACATCAGGAAGCTACAAAGTTTCAGGAGGATACAGGCAGGTACTAGAAAGGTACGATGCCTGAAACCCAATTTACGGTTCTTTTAAATAGTGAGGTGAATCTGGAAATCTCTCTCATGAAAATCACTATTATTCACATTTCCTCCCTCTACCCAAAGCAGAGTGACTGGCGATCGCCTTGCAAAATGTGCTCTAGGAATAAAAGTTGGACTTATCAGCCACTCAGCCCTCCTCTACTCTACTCAGAGTGTTTTTCACAGAAAATACTGTCCCTTTTTTGGCAGCTGGCAGTGCTTTTTGAAGCCTGAATGAAGCTATGAGTGGGATCTAGCTTTGGTCCTTTTAGCTTAGCTGGGAAACCCCCTTTGTCCCAGAAACACCTGAACTGGTCCACTTTTGTGCTAATTTCAAAGTTCAGCCAAATCTGATACACATTCTTAGCATTCAGCTCTGGCACAATTGATTTCAGCTGAACCTCTACTGTTATTTATGGAAATTTTCTGTAGTATCACAACCTTGATAAAATCACATTCTGTGAGGCATTCACAAGCCATTTCCACATGACAGGGCTCCGGTAAGTCCTTCCATTGCAGATCCGGCAGTGAGGGGAGCATGCCAGGAATGCTCCCCTCTGCACGTTGCCAGGTTGCTGTGTAGGGGAGCGCACTGGCCCCCTTGCTTCCCTTCTGCAGTGCAGCTGGATACTTGTCATTGCTGCGCTGGGGGGGGGGGAGAGGCATCGCCAGTGCACTTCTGCCCTTCTGCACAGCCGGGAAGGGTGGCAGCACCACGCAATGGTAGGTGTAAAATGGATTTTTTATGTTTTGCAAATACTGCGCGTGCCACTTGGAGGTAAGATGGCGGCGGGCCAGCAATGACATTGTGCCGAAGCACAACCAGCCAACTGCTGCCATCCTGGCCCCACAGCAGTACAGCCCCCCTTGTGCGGAAAGGGCCTCAGTTTCATACCACCCTCAAATGTTGCTTGAGATGCTATGAGTATCTCACCATGAGCTTCTTCTGTTTGGAAAGATATGGCTCTGTTAGTTGTGGTTCTTCTTCGTGGTCTAGCTTCATCAGGTCTGAGCTTGCATTAACTAAATGTCCTGTGAACAATGGGAAAAAAGCGCGTTGCAGTGAGATCTGTGACATATCTTCTCCCACAGTAGACAGACAACTGTGTTTAACAGTGGAGAGATTTTGTTTTAAAATGCCTTACCTGTCAGAGAAGTGGACATGTTTATTTGAATTAAAGACACCAATTATTCAGCAGCAGCAGGGAAAGTTAAAAAGAAAAAGGAATAGAAGTGCCCATAGTGTCATTATGAGTCTATATCACTGGCTTTGAAAACAAGGTCTCATTGCAGTAAGAGAACTTAACATTTTTTTTATGACTAACTAGCAGAACTAGCAGTGGGAGACCCTTCCTCTGTTGAGGTGACATCAGTTGAGGGCAATTTGCCAGGAAAGCCATATGCTGGCAGTTGGATGCCCTCCTTTCTTTCTTTCTTTCTTTCTTTCTTTCTTTCTTTCTTTCTTTCTTTCTTTCTTTCTTTCTTTCTTTCTTTCTTCCAGTACTTCTACCACTATTTTTTTTCTCTCTCTCCATGGCAGACTCCTATACGGCAGGCAGGTACATGCTGAGAACAGATAAAACTATTGACTTTGCCTGATGCCGAAGGATGAGAACTTTATTTAGTTTATTTGGCCAAACCTCTCTAAAGTTTCCAAACCTCCTCATAAAAATACCTTCTGGTACCATTGTCCCCTCTGTCCAAGTAGGCTGCCAGGCCCAGGATAAGGGCAGATCACTTTTTCTAGAAGTTTAGATGGATCACTTAGAAAGAGCTTTGAAACTCAGCCAAAGGCTGCATGGTTTAGACAAAAGAGAAACAGGTTGCCACTCCTGTGGAACAAGGTTTAGCTCCTAGTATCATCTCTAGTAAGAAGAGTCAGCATGACATAGTAGTTTGAAGGCTGGGCCATGACTCTGGGGGACCAGGTGTTGAATCCCCACTCAGCCATGGAAACCTACTGGGTGAACTTGGGCAAATCATGCTCTCTCAGCCTTAGAGGAAGGCAAGGGCAACACACACACCCCGAACAAATCTTGCCAAGAGAACCCTATGATAGGTTTGCCTTAGGCTCATAATATATCGGAAATGAGTTGAAGGTACACAACTACAATAGTCCCTAGCTAAATATCTCAGGTAGCAAGTCTAGAAAAGACTCCACCTGAGATTTTGGAGAATTAACAGTACTGTAAACGGTGCAATTACCAGACATAACACCAAGGCCTTATTCCTGTGGTACATACAATGGCCCCTGTACTTTTGTGAGGTTTTAGGGCACAGAACCCTTGTGAAAGTGGAAAAAAATGCAAATAACCCCACCACCACAATGACCCTCCACTCCTTTGCCTTTTGAGCACTGGGACCAGAGGCAAGGGAATGAGAGGGGGAGCTTTGGAGGGGAGAAGGAAGGCTCACACAAACATGCTCCCCCCTTCATTCCCTTGCCTGTTGCCTCAGGATGAGTTCTCAGCGCTGGGGCTGGAGGCAAGGGGAGGGGAGGGGGAGCTCTGGAGGGGAGAGGAAGGAGTGCTTGGGCCTCCCCCACCCATTTCCTTGTCTTTTGTCCTTCTCTGCACCCAGCAAAACACAAGGGAATGGAGGAAGGAGAATGACGGGGGGAAGGCACATGTGCAGCTCACAAACAATCAAATTCGTGAAGGTAAAACCAGTGAATGTGAAGGAAGGACTGTATTTGCAAGAGAAGAATGCCTCAGCCCAACTCTGCAGTTTTTCAGGAAACAATATATCAAAGCATTAAAAGAGCTACAGTTTTTTAAGACCATTCTCTAGAGGGAGAGATTTCCAGAGATCTTTTTATAAAATAAATAAATAACAACAAATGGGCTGCACTTTGCTCATTCCTATCTTAAAAGTTTGGGTCTGAATCCCTGTGTGTTGAACTGTGCTCATAAGGCTGAATTAGAGCTGACCCTTCCTTGATTCTGGCAGGCTGCTCATCTTTAACAGCTATACAGCAAGTGGGTTCAACATGGGCCTGTCCGTGCTGGAACAGCCGTACCCGTTGGGTTTGTGTGAAGCAGATGGATATGAACTTTATTTGTTATAGGTTTTACCCAAATCTTACTAAAAATTGCAGACTTCTTCATGAACAGGATGGAAAGATCCTGGAATTTTTTTAGAAAAAAAAAACATGAGTGCAAACAAAGGTAAAACTGACAGGTTTGCCTATTTTGTTATTATCACCTTTTGCCTGTGATGTGAAATTTTGTCCTTTAAACCTCCAGTTGAAAAGGGAAGAGAAAGCAGCCAAAATTTCTCTCCTCTCTAGGTTTTTTCATCAATTTTCTTCCTTTACCTGCTGTGGTGAGGAGGTCTCTATACTACCTGTAATTTCTGGATAACCTTCAAGTAGAATCATGTACAGAGTGCAATTGCAACAATCAGTCTGAGAGGTTGCCAGCATATGTCTGGCAGTGTCCCATTCTAGACTAAAGAAAAGACCCAGTGTCAAGTAAATGCATTAGTAAGATTCTTATTTTAAGGTTAAGAAGGTGTGAATAAATTAAGCCAATAATAATTGGTATTTCATCCTCCTCCTGTCCTGACACAGCACTTCCCTTAAGTAATAATTTTTAATTCTCAGCTTCCTTGGCTCAGCAAAACCAACAAATGTGCTATAAGTCAGCCTCTTAGTTACCCTTTATTTCCTAGTACAGTGAAAGTGATCAAGGCCTTCACAGCTACCCTATAATTTCCTCCTTTCCTCCTGGGTGGATTTTGTTGCGTAAGGCCAGAGGACACTGCTATTTTCCAATCTAGCCTGCCAGGTTCCATGATTCCACTTAGTAATTTTTTTAAAAAACAAAATGGTTGTATCATTTTTAAAGATTTAAGCTTCACTGTTGGGGGAAAGCATTGGGCTACAGTAACAATGTCTCAGTTGAGTTCTTTCAGATTCTACAGTAAGAAAACTTAATGGTCTGGTCATTTATTGAATCTTAGTCCCAGGTTCTAAAAAGTCCCAAACATAGAGCTGACTGGTAGGCTTACAAACAGATTCCATTAGCAGGGAAAAATCATCCACTCTTAGACTTGATGGAATTATAGGCTAAGTTGGCTCCTAGTAAACTAGAAAGCAAAAGAAAAGTAGATGAAATTTACCCCAGAATAAAGGACAAACATTTGGAATGTAAGGTTTGAAAATGAACTTCTGTTAATGTTTAATGTAAAAAAATTGAGAGATAAATCAACTGTCGCTAACATTAACAAGTGAAATGTTTTGGTTCACTGAATTGTGTTAAATAGTTAACACTATTAATTCCCAAAACAAACCATGGGATTTACCATGATGTCCTCACAGGGGTCCACAAAGGCATGAAGAAATGGTATTTTATAGTTAAAAAAGGAAGGAAGGAAGGAAGGAAGGAAGGAAGGAAGGAAGGAAGGAAGGAATATGGACGGACATATACTGATATCAAAGAGCCAGAGTCTTTTGCCAGTGACATACATCAGTTGAACAAATGTCATTACAATATCTCAAACCATTAAAAAGTTATGAAACTGATAGCAAAAAATGTACTCAGTACTTGTTACTTCTGCACATGGTGAGAATATGCAAGTAAATGATGCTGAATGGCTGAGTAAAGGCACATGACGTTTCTTGCTGCCACACATAGGCCCTTTTCACATGTGTGGGGGGAAACGGGTGAAAATACGCTAAAACGGAGCTTACCCGCAGCCGGGTAAGTCCGTCGCCACACGGAGCAGCGCGAGCTCGCTGCTCCACACTCCTCCGGCGTCCCAGATGGCAGCTTCCGGTTGGTGGAGGCTCTCCACCAACCGGAGAAGCTCGCCAGCCGGAAGCCCGCCCCCGGCAGATCTGCAGGCATGCACTTGCGCGCACCTGCAAATCCACTTTAGAGCCGGGCGACGGAGCGGCACGAGGCTGCGCACTCCGTGCTTTTTAAAAACCTAGAAAAAAAGGTTTTTAAAAAACACACAGCCCCGCTAGTTCCGGCCGCTCCTGAGTGGATTCTGGTGTGGAACTACAAAAAGTAGTCCACGCCAGTCCACTCTACGGTGTAGAAGACCTCAGTGACAGGTCGCTCTGCACCGCTTCAGAAGCCCGGTATGGAAATGGCCATAAGAGCCAGAAGCATCCTTGAATTGAGTCTTGGTGGTTCATGGCAACAAAAGATATTTAAAGAGGGATCATGGTATATAAAAGGTTAAGAACCACTGACATACAGGATTTTAGTGTTGACTCCTAGGCCATTTCCGCATTAGACTGTTATAGCTCTATTATTCCACTTTCAGCATCCTATGGAATCCTGGGGCTTGCAGCTTAGGGAGGGGCCTCTGAGGGGGGTGATGTAGCCATTAACTAGTTCAATTTAATTAGTTCCAAGCTCTGATAGTGAGTGGCTGTTAACCACTCATTATCGAATTAATTAACCAATAACGAATTAATTTGTTATGCCTCATTGGTGGAAGGAGGGAACTAATTAGCACAGAACTAATGAATGTTAACAGGTTGTTTCCAAATTTTGGTCTAGAGATATAAATACTCATGTACTTGTGCTATTAAGAAGAGCTCAGGTAGGTTACAGTAGGTTGGTTGTGAGTTTTGACGAGGAGGAAGATGACTGTGATGTCTGTTGTGGTGTGTATAATGGACTTAAGAAGCAAGTTAGCTTCTGACTCCTGCCAGAACATACTTCAACCTACCTCTGGTAGGTAAGGTCAAGAAAATGCTATTTTAGTGCAGAGGTATGCTGCAATTGTATAATAACCCAAAGGTTAGTGTTATCTCCGTGTTCTCACTGACTATCCTGTGACCCATTCCAAATGCAACACGCTCACTATGAACATATGGATCCTTACATAGCCAGCGTAGCCACCATAGCACTGTCTATAGCACTATCTATAAACTGCAAACCCCAGGATTCCATAAGCTGATGAAAGTGGAATAATAGCACTATAATGGTCTAGTGCAGAAATGGCCAGAGTTACCAAAAATTTAAATGATGATGATGATGATGATGATGATGATGATATAAAAAAATAAGGGCAAAACCCTAAAAGTGGAAGTGAGGAGAGACACTGAAAAATTTTAAGTTCATGGAAGACTGAACATCACTGGGGACGGGGCAGAGAAAAACAGGCAGAGAAGGGAAATGGATAAGGCGCATTATGGAAGATAACATATTTGACTAGAACTGTGAACAGGGGCATGCCACGTTGCAAACGTTTGGCTACAAGTTCCACTTTAGGGCATTTGCCAAGGCACAATCAATGAACCTGAGAGGACAGGGCATTATTGTGGTGGGCTCAATATATAATAGAACATGTCCTCCGTTCACCTTGCCGCTTAAGGTTTCAGGTTGTATTCTACTAGCTGAAATGTACAAACTGTTGTCTGCATCCACAACTTACTCCCAAAAGCAGCTTCCTGGGTTTTTTTCCACCCTTTTTCAAACCTCAGCAATCTTATCTGTGGTGCCTTAGAGATCTCCCTTTCCCATTTTCTCATCTTTGTTTGGATCTTCAGGAACCATAGCAGCAGTGCCATCTTTTGTTCCCTTCTCTTTTTTCCTGCCTGAAATGAATTAGGAGCAGTGTATCAGCAAGCCCTTTCCTGTTTCTATTAAAAATTATTTTACAAGTTATACCAGCCCTCCCCCCACCTTTTTTGCTTTTAAGAAGCTCCCTGTTTGGGATTTTAGAGCCAGTATAGCAAAATGGTTCAAAGGTTGGACTAGGACCCTGGGAGATCAGGATTCAAATCCCAGCTCAACCAGGGAAACCCACTGGCTGACCTTGGGCAAGTCACACTCTCTCAGTCTCAAGGGAACGTGATAGCTAGTCACCTCTGAAGGAATCTTGCCAAGAAAACCCCATGATAAGTTCACTCTAGGGTCACCAAAAGTCAAAAATGAGGGTACACAGCAACAAGAAAAAGATTTGAATTTGATTCGAATACTTCCAGTCACATGTAAGTGCTGACTGTTTGGCTTTGAACACTCTGCTCATAGAATCGTAAGGCTGGAAATTATCACAGGGCCATCTTGTCCAATTCCCTGCCATCCAAGAATACATAATTACAGCACTCCTAAAATGAAATCATGAAATCTTAGTGATCTCATGATATCATTTTGTTCATGGAGGCTGCTCTCTCTCTGTGATAGCTGGAATGATTTCCCATTAACAGTTCTGTAGGCCAATCCTGGACTGTTGTAACCTATTCATAATCAGAAGTAGACACAGATACAAAGTGGCTTTTTACAAAGAGGTGGTTAAGCATGGACAGCATAAAAGCCCTTACAAAGGATAACTTTCAGCTGGCTTCAATCCAAATAAGCAGTTACATTTGCTCAGGTTGAAATTCTTGTAGTGATGATAATTATAGACATCCTGTAGAGCTTCTCAGTCGCAAGCATTATTAAAGATGAGAGTATATTGAAAACAATATGCAAAAAGTAAATTTAAACCATCTGCATCTCCTTGAACCCCAGAAAACAGAAAGTGGGAGGATCCCATTGAATCCCATCCTTCTGGTGCAATTGACCACCAGACAAATCATGCCATATATAGGAGATCCATTGTTGACTCTCCCTGCATCATTTTCTTTTCTTTTAAAAGCAGTCATGAGGGCTGTTGATTTGGATCAGTGATTCTGGTGAATGTGGGGTGATGTGCTGCAATGCATATTCAAAAGTGGGGTGAGGGTTGTTTTAGTATTAATTACATTAGGAAATATACTTATATACCAAGTGAGTCTACTGAGTCTGTGTACCAACTGATTCTAATGCTCCATCTATCTCTTTATATGACACTGACCACAATTCTTCAGGTTTTCACAAAGAAGTTTTTTCAGGCCCTTCTTAGAGACACTGAGGATTGAACCTGGAAACATTTGTAGGGAAAGAACATGCTCTACCACTGAGCTGCCGATTCTTCCAGCCTACATTATGCAATCTGCAGATCACTAAAGGAAGATGCAGTTAGACTCAGCACGACATCATGAGATTCAGCATTTTACACAATCAACTATATATTGGATTGGAAAATAAGGTTCTTGTGTATATTTGATTAAGTGGCCAGTTAGCACAATAGAACAGATAGGTATTTAACTGAAATACTGGATAGCAGGAGTGAGGAAAGGACATAAGTAACATAGGCAAAGATGAAGAAAAGCCAGAGTAATGTGTTAGAAAATGAACATAAATTACTTTAAGCTTAGCTGAACTGATCACGCATGAACCATCTGTCTCTCTCACTCTTGTTCTGCCCAGCTGGTTTTGGCAGCCTTTAAGCCTTAGTGATCTTTGTGTAAGTGATGCCAGTTCTGACCTGGAATGGCATCTGGCCATGGGTATCATTAACCCAGAGCTACATTATGTCCTGAGTTTTGTTTAGTTGCTGCAAACAATCATTTAAAAAGGACTCGTCTGTTGGTGCAAAGGCATTCACCATCCCTCTACCCAGTAATGGTCTAGTGAGTCTTACATAAGGTTGCAGTACACAATCAGGAAGGCACGGTCCTCCAGTTAAAAGACCAGAGTCTCTTGATAACTGGGTCTCTTTGAAGTCTTTCACTGATACGCCAATTGTCTAAGCCAATTTAGCATCACATAATAATGTTACCCTGACTTCTGGGGGTCCCTTGGAGGACACCTTGATTTGCTCCAAAATGCAAAGATTGGGGAAATTAGCGGAGCACTGGCAATAGGGGCAGGGTAACCCAGCAGAATCTTTTACACAGTTTTGACAGAGTCAAACCAAGCGAAAAGCCAGACAAACATATCAATAACTGGCATTTACTAATAAATGTACTCTTACACACCAACGCACTCACTCACACACACAAGGCCTATTGAAAAGGGAAAGAGGTGAAAATTGATAGGGGATTCAGTGGAGAGGGTGTAATGGCGGTGATACTGCACCTATCCTGAAGTCTTCAGTCCGGGAAGTAGCGAGAAGAATGGAGCTCAGTGAAGAGAAGCAGCTGAGGGGATCACCTGTCTAACAGTTTTGGTCTGCTAGCGTGGCGGGGAATTCTCCGAAGAGACCCTCAAAAACTAGGACTATTTATAGGGCAGAATGTACCTCGAGGGCAGGCCCTCTCCCAGGAGGAACAATAGCCAAAACAAAGGGACAAATGCCATGAAATAGCAACTTGGTAGTTTGCATGATTGGCTTATGCAGATCCAGTGCAGGGTTTACTAACGTCAGAGTTGTTCAATCTAGGGAAAACCCAATAATCCACTCAGGTTGGCTGAAAACCTTTTGTTTGTGCGGATGTGTTCAGCCTGAGATCCTCTAGGGGAACGTGACTGGGGATTTTCCTGGCCTGACCTATTTTTGGTCATTCGACCTCTTTGTCTATGTACCCATTCAGGCAACCTCTCTGGCATGGCAGGCATATCTAATATCAAATTTATATAGTGTATGCCAATGAGGTAACAATAACATCAACTACTACAAACACAATCGTGACTTCTGTAAGATTAGCATCATTCATATGTTCATCCACAATGGAAAAGAAGATTTTGGAAAAGATAACAGAAGCAGATGCCACAAAGACAAAGATCTGCTTCAGAAGTTAGACTGCTGAAGAGGGAGGAGGCAGCACCTTGCTGTCTGCTAGGTAAGTGTTACGGTGCTGCTTAAAATGCAACAACAAACACCCAGACCAGGGCAGATTTGTGTTTTTCTATGCACAAGAAAGCAAGGTTTGCCAGGTTGCAACCTTGGATGTCTAATAATGTCAGGCAATTCCCTCTTTCCCTGCTGTGATTCTCCTGTCCTTTCATTCACACTACTCATTTCCTCTAGTAAGCAGTACCCCCAGTGTTGCAAACATGTTGAAGAAAAGGATTGTTGGTGGACAAAATAACCAGGTGAGCAAGCGAAGCCAAGGGATTCTGGTCATTCATTTATATGTGGGATTTCCAAAGGCCTCCAGATTTTAACATGACAGTTTTTAGAAGTCGAAAATTTCAGAGAAATTGATTATTTAAATAAGAAGAATACAATTAGGGTCCTTGAAATGGTAGGGCATTATTGATAATTGATAAAAACTAGGACCTTCATCTTAAATTACTAGCTGACAATCTTCCCACTCCCTTGTGAAATCTGGAGTAGCACACCTGCATTCAGCCCAAGAAATGTAGCAGCTCATAGTATTCCTTGTCAACCTCAAGCCGTCCAAATTTCCTATATCCACCTTAGCCTCTGTTGCAGCAGAGAAATTGCCACCATATACTGAAATGGTCTGAAGGGATCATATACTATATATTCCAGAACAAAGTTTGGAAAATCCTGTTTGGGGTGAGAACTCCTAAAATAGCACATCCAAAAGTTGCAGTCCTGAATAGTAATTTTTCCAAGCTCTGATTTCCAGAGGACTGACTTGATTCTTCTGACCCAAAGTGATCCTCTGTTGTGTTTTCTAGGCAGGGACGATAAATGGCCTATTGCGGACATGTTCAGAATAGCCTACGACACTGGGGCAGTATGCCCAGTGCCCTGCCCACTCCTCAGAAAACATTTCCCCAAGGACATGTGTTGCAGAATTTAGAACACAGGAACTATACTGAGTCAGTTTGAAGGTCCATTTACTTCTCCATTCTGACACGTTTCCCACAGTGAACAAGCAGAGGCATTTGTCTAGTCCACAATCAGAGTATAAAGCCAATAGCTGTCCTCTGCTGCCTTTTTTTAAAACGCAATGAGTATTCAGTAGTATGTTGCCTCTGATAATAAATGCACATAGTCATCAAGGCTGAATAGGGTTTAGTTATTGAGTTACAGTGTGCCGTCTGGGGGCATGACCTCCGAACACACAAATGCAAGGTCGTGCAAAGCCTTGTATCCCATTATCATCAATAGATGCACCGTGCATGCATCCACTGGCAATAATGGGATGGAGTATTTGTGTGTGTATTTTATGTGAGGGTTCCTGGAGTGGAACAGAAAGCACACCGTATATATTTTCTATATATTTTGATTGTTAAAATATATAGAAAATTATTAAAAATTATTAAAATCTGCTGTATACCTCCTTGATGATTTTTGTGGAGTAATGATGTCTTGTTAATATTATTTTGTTCCTACATATTCTTATTGTATTGTTATAGGATGGATGAATAAATACATGGTGCATCCATGCCCCCTTCAGGATGCCCTATCTGCTCTTTCAGGGCCACACAACCATTTCTGTGTGCAGAGAACAGCAACCAAGAGCAGTTTGGGTGGCATAACAGTGAGAAAAGGTATTCCCAAAAAAACATTCTTTAGGGATTTAGTGGTATTGCAAGCTTAGCCCGTTTTTAAAATGCCAAGCCAAGTTTAAAAAAAACAACAGCAGCAAAACAGAGCCCACATCTTGGCAGTTGTAAACTGAGCAGTTGGATCTGGTGTTAACTCAGAGACACTGAAGTGCAAGACCCTGTGGTATTACTGTGACAAAGTTACTGTCCAGATTAGAACTGCATTTTAAGAAATGTCCTTGAAGCAGAGTTATATTAGACATTGCCAATGTTTCACAAATGCTTGTAGGTCAACAACCGAGTCTGATGCCAATTTGTCCTGTCTCTGAAACCTAATCTGCATCCAGGAGGGTTACCTCCATGCAGGCTGGAAGATGGATGAAGAAGGTCTGATTTTCTTACACCCGTGCATAATAGTTCCAATCCAGATTAGGGTTGCAAGCTCTTATTCAAATGAAAAAAAATAAAAGAAGGAATCCTAAGCTACATGCTAGATATTTAATGTAGTGTGGAGCTGAAGTTCCTCCCCACCCACTCACCATCCACCCTCCGTCCATCTGAGACAGTTAAAGTCTCCCAAGCCCAATGCCTGTTTCAGAAATAGAGCACAATCCATGAGAAAGTTATAAATTTACATTGGATTATAGCTTCCTGTTCTTTCCAGCTGCAATGTGCATTGTCCATGCTGACTGGGGGTGACGGATGATGTAAACCAATACATCTGGGAGGGTGCTAGGTGGGAAGAATGTTTTGGAAGTAGATTCATACCTAACAAGGATATTTCCATAGCACACTGCTATATTCAGTGTCATGGAGCCAGGAACATTAGGTTTAAATATTAATTTGTAAAGGTTAGCCATTAGAAATTGAGAGAGCAATTTATTCTCATTGCTGCTAATAAGTGAAATCATTTAATTTGTTACATTACCATAAAATGTTCCATTGCTAAACATTTTAGTTTTCAAACAGATTATAGGATTTACAAAGGCTGACATGTATCTTATCACCATTGTCTACATTGTCTACTACCACATTTTGTTACTGTCTCCTTCAAAAGTGCTGTTTTTTTTTTATTTGAAAGTTGTTTTTTCTGAGATGAGTTACAAAGATTGTTTCCTTGGGATAGCGGGAGTCCAGTGGCAGAGCTTGGAGTGTGTGGACCGGGGGGTGGGAGTCGTGGGGCCATGGAGTGAGGGGCATGGCCACTGTGTGTGAGGGTGTGGCTGTGGTGCATGCGGGCATGGCCAGGGCACACGGGGGCGTGGCCAGGCCATGCAGGGTGTCGCTACAGGCCAGGATGCCCCAAAAACATTGCCGCTCAGGGCAAACCGCCTCCCTGTCCCTACGCGACTGTGGGAGTCCAACATTTCTGGAAACTGTCAGATAAGAATAAGGTGTCTTAAAGTATGAGATCTCATTGCTCATCTTACAACTTGTCTGATAAAGTTTTGTCATTGACCTTCACCACTACATACATTTTTCAAAGGCCTGGTTTGTTAAAGATTAATAAGGAATGATGTTAACGGTTAGTATGGAATGATTTATTTATTTCAGGTAAAGACCACTGACTGATGGTCAGTGTTGTAATAAGTCGCCGGCTATAAAGATCACTAAGTGAATCAAAGACAAAGAATTTTTACTCAGAAATTTTCTGAGAGCCTCTGAAAATATACAAAACATTTTTTCTACACAACTGAATCACTGCACCCTTCTGTGTACCTGGTCAAATCTAGAAGCACTGTTTTACCGCATCTGGAAGAAAAAGAGACATCCCCCCCCCCAAGAAATTCTAATGGTTCAAAATAATTAATTTATTTTGGTGTAAGATTAACTTCAGTTTTAATCAGGAAATTTATAGAGTTCAGTCATGTTAGGGGAAAATCCAATAATAACTGAATGAATGAATGAATTTTTTTTTCCAACCTCTGGGTAGAACTTCTTCCTTCTTCAGAGAATCTGAGCAATATTTCTCAAACTATAGGTATGCCCCAATACCTAAAGGGACATTAATTCAGACCTGAGGAAATATTCTTTCACCTATCTATAGTCATGAAGAAGAAAGCTCTATTGCAGCTGAAAGGTGATCTCATCTGGGGGTTTTGCATAATGAGGAAGAAACAAGCACATGTTGTGCTTCCTATTCTATCTTGCTGAAGGGTATAATTATTACCTGTGAATCTTTATTTTAGCCAATGATTGACAATGACTGACAGTATTAGAGCTTTAGAGATTTAAACTGTAAAGTTACCCATCAGCTCTACAAATATACATAGTACTGACTTTGATATACAGGTGGAGCCCTAAAGCATTCTCTTCAAGAGCTTTCTGTACATTTCAGTAGATGTGGAAGCCCCTTGTCTAAGTTACTTTTTCTTTCAGGCTGCAATTCATCCTATAACCATTAACCAGAATTAAGCCCTATTGAACAGAATAATACTGATACAGGAGACCCTCCCATATTAAGGCTGCTCTCATGTAGCACACAGCCAGGCTTTGAACTAGAGGATCCTAAATATCCCAGCTGAGTGTAGTTTCAGGGAGGATCAGAGATCATTTATTTTCCTACAATTTATTTTTTTACAAACCTGCTTTTCACACTTTTTGTTTGGTGGGCGGGGGGGGTGACAGTCAAATTCAAGATTCAAAGCTGCATGCACAACCATGCATATGTCCATGCCCTAAATTTATATCTAGGACAAGTCAGCCGCACACTTTCCCCTATACTATCCAATATGCCACCATTATGTGTAGAAGCATTGTACACTCATCAATAACAATTAGGTCATAAAGATGGCATTCGTTAACAACATACCTTCCAACATTTCACAGATTAAAACCAGGACACCTGCTGCCAAGCAACATCAGAATACGGTCAAAATGGCAAAAATGATCAGGAGAGGCTCTGGCAGTTTGCTTTTAGCAGATCCTAATGGGAATGCCAAGATTTCATCACTTCCTCTCTCTCTCCACTGCTGTGTTAACTGAGTGCAAATTACTTTTGTACTTTGAACTCAGTTTGCAGCAACTGAAGTAAGATGAGGATAAAGGGGGGAGGGAGAGAGGGAAACTGGAACATTTTTAAAGCAGCTGGAAAAATGGGATACCAAAGGAGTAACAAGGACTGTCCCGGCCAGAGCAGAACAATGGCCCTTTCAGCATGAGGCTGGTGAATCGGTTTGTGCCGTTTCTTACCAGATTCTCCGGGCTCGAAACAAGGCGGACTTTCCCTCATTTCCTTCCACACAGCTACTGCTTATGTTCTATTCTGATTTGGAGGAATGCGAGTTCATGAATCCACACTGCCTCTGCTGTGGCCACTCTCGCTACTCCCCTCACCCCGCCCCGTCGGCTGTGATTGGCCCCCTTTTTTTTTTGCATGGTTTAGTACGTCATTACGTACATGCGTACGTGCATAAATCCATAGTACCCCCTGGCCCCTCCTATGAGCCCTCCCCTGACCACAAATTCGCATTAGCACGAATGTATGTGTCTGCACCACTGTGAAAGTACAAATCGGATCAATCTGAAAAATTGGGAAACCGATTTCTTCCAGTTTTCAAATAGCGCGCTTTACCACCACATGGGGGCGCATTTAGTCAGAATTACGTGAGGAACGAAGGTAAATAAACCGAACCTAGTCCGCTCCAATGTGCAGAACACCTCTGTGGCAAGACGCATTGGCCCGCCTTAATAATTGCTTGAGGAAAGGGCCAATGAGAAGCTAGGTAATAAGACTGCCATAATGTGGTCAGAAAACAAAGGGCATATCTATACCAAAAACCTAGAATAATGTAATTATCATGCTGCTTTCAAAAAAATCCCAAGAGTTCTCAGATATTTCTAATTCCTTTCATAGCCACAGCAGTCCCCAGAGCAGTTTGATACCAGTTTAACTGCCATGGCTGCACCCTTGACATCCTAGGATTTGTAGCTTGGAGAAGCATTAGAGCTCTTTGACAGAAAATACCTCACAGGTTACAAATCCCAGGACAGAGTCACGGCAGTGAAAGAGATCTAAAAGTACTGTAATTTTGTAGTATGAAAGAGATGTTACCTTTACTGCCCCTCCATTTTTGAGTTACTCTTCTGGTTATTCAGAATTTGGATTCCTCAATCTGCACCTGCCTCTGGGTAATTATAAGAGTTCCAGACAGTCATAAGGATGCATCTTAAATGCTGAGTGCTGAGGCTGTGGTTAAATAGTTTAATTATATCAACTATACAAGGCTTCTCGCCAGATCCCACAAGACTAATATTTGCTCTACTCCTACACTTCTTGCATATAGGAAACAGCATGTGCACAACGTCGCAACTGCCAGCTGTGTATGCATTTATTAGAAAGAATGACACACTTCATGCAGCCACGCACATAGTGCTGTTACATCAGTGTTTCCTGCAGCAGACACCACACATAAACTACAACTGGTGGATGCATGCCCTTAAACCTCTGTGTAGATGCACCTGGAAGCCCTTATTGTGATGTAAAAAAGCATTTCACATGCTTGCTGTGGAAAACAATGTTGTATCCACCATGAATAGGATGAGAGTGAAGCAGCATGTACATGTACACACTAGGAAGTGGCCACCAGGGGTTTCCTACAATATTTTTGTATCCTGAAAGAGATGGGAGTGTCTTCGTTATGTTCCAAATCGGACAATTTCCCATAGAGAGATGATATTCCCATATACAGTTTTTCTGAAGTGGCTCTTAAAAGATGATCTATTATAGTGTTCCCCAACTTGTTGCCAATTGTTTCTAGATTACAACTCCCATCAGGACCAGCCAGCATATTTAATGGCCAGAGGTTATGGGAGTTGTAGTCCAAGGCGGCCAGTAGTGGCAGATGGCTCCCATGTCAGTGGGATGTTGACTCTGCTGAACTTTAAAGGAATTATCCAAAGTGCATGTTGAGTAGCTGCTTTAAAGTTCAAATTAAAACCCAAAGCAGATTTACCACCCTGATATGGCTTGCTGACAGGGAAGCCACTGACTGCCACTGGAAGCATCTAGAGGGTACCCAGTTGAGATAGATGGATCTATTACGTTTTTATCTTGCCTTTCCTTCAGGGGTCTTAGCAGGTGACATGAGCAGCCCACCTCTATTTTCATCGCAAGCCTGTGAAGTGCTCTAGGTTGGGAGACAGTGAGTAACGTAAGATCATCCTGTAAGTTTTTTGGCTGATGCACCAGTCTATTTCCTGTCTGTGCCATGTTCACACATATTCATTCATAAGCCTATTGCATCCTTTTCCCCAATTAATGCAATGCTGTTTCCTAGTTTTTAATATAAAAACCTACATGCCAATTCTTTCTTAAATGCACTTTTATATATTTTTAATTTATTTTCTCAAAATTTAGAAATGGAATTTGTTTGCAAACTGATAAAATGCATTCCATATCATAGCTATGTAACCAAATCTATTTTATTCTAAAATAAGCATTTTGATATTCATTTTTTGGTACATTTTTTAGCTGAGAACGACACTGTAAAATTTTGAAAAGTGCAAAATCTGTAGGTAGTCTAAACTTCACAGTAATCTGGGAAGTGTGTATCGTGTCAGTTTTGTATTGGAATTGATACAAAAACTGGGAATTTTAGAACCTTTCAAGAGAAAACACTTCAGCAGACAGTAAAGAAAGAACTGGAGTGGAGGACTTGACCCTTTGCTGTCTCTCATTTCCTAGTTCTAAATTATTTCTCCCAAGTTGCTTCCTATATCTGGGCATTCAAAGTAAAATAAAATATACTTGCTCTAAATTGTTGCACAGAGCTCTGGTTTGCAGCTTGGGAAGGTTCTACTTCTGAGAAAACATGCATAAAATTGGGCCCTTTCCGCAGCTTACCTTTTTTCGGTGCTGGGATGTGGGGATCGCGTGAGCAGCCTCCAGCGAGAGGCTCTCACGTCCCTGCTGCTTCAGCTCTGCATGAGCTGCTTGCTCCTGGGCAGGTAGCGCAAGAGCCCCACCTCTTCCTTCAGCAGTGCAGCCTGGGAATTTCCCAGGCTGCACTAGGGCAGGAAGCATGACCGCCGCGGCTCCAGATGCTCCGCACACATGGCAAGTGTGTGCAGGGCCCTGCAGCAATGAGCAATTGCACTCCATTTTCGGCTGAAAGCTGAAAATGAAAAAGTGCACCGCCCTACCCTGGAGCATGGCATGATTGTGAGTGTGTCGTGCAGATCACTGCTCACAATCGCACAACGCTCAAGGCACCCTTTCTCATGGCAAATGCCGTGCGTAAAGGGCCTTGGTCTGTGCTTTGTGTGGGGGACAGAGAAGTGTAAGATTGGTAAGAATAAAATCTGGCCCTGTCCACTTTGCTTTGGTCCCACTCTGTACGCTTAGTACCATCCACTGCTCCCACCCCTGGACCCTTTTCAAATAATATTTCAGAAGTCAAAGTGGAAAATGTTCTCCACCCATTCTCTAAGATTAGACCCCATCTGAATCATACAACTACAAACAGCAGTCTAATGGCTCTTTCATTGGCAGAAACATGGAGGTTGTGGTTGTGAAGCAAGCCCCGGATCATCAGTTAAACCTACAGTATTTATTATGTCAGGATACACAACTACACAAGAAAGGGTTGCGGCAATGTGGTAACGATTCTGGATTTGCAACAATGAACAGCTGCACACTAAGTCTATTTCAATCCATGACGAGAAGCCTTGAGAGGTGGTGTTTGTTTGTTTGTGAGTCACTGTTGTCCTGTTGTTTGCTTATGCACAGTGAGTACTGGAGAAGAGGCAAAGGCAAGCAAGGGAAAGGAAGAAAGAAACATGGGTGATGTCATTCTTTCCACTCTGGTCCATATCAACTGTGTGGATTGCTTCTAGGGCTGACCCAGTCTGAAACTGCCCATATGTTTGGACTCTGGGAACTGGAAGAGCTGTGACGCTACTTCCTATTTTTTCCCTGAAAAGGAGAATTGCACTGCAACATGACACTGTATCTTGTTGTTGTGTGCCTTCAAGTTCGAAGGACCATATTCTCCCTTATGAACTAGTCCAGGCTTTGAGATCTGCTGGGGAGGCCCTTCTCTCTGCCTCACCACCCTCACAGGTATATTTGGTGGGAACGCAGAAAAGGATCTTCTCAGTGGCTGCCCCCAGGCTCTAGAACTCCCTTCCTTGAGAAGTCAGATTGGCACTCTCCCTCCTTTCTCTCCCCAATCAAGTAAAGACTTTTTTTCTCTTACAGGCATTTGATGTGTGAATATATGTAGCCTGTCTGATAGAATGTGCTGGATATTGTTAATTGTGTTGTTGATGGGTGAGTTTTTAATCATGTATTTTAACATTGTTTTAATTCTTTTTTATTGTTAATCATACTTCTATATTTTAACTTCCGTATTCCGTGAATTTTAACTATGTCTTTTTAATTGTTGTAAGCTACTTTGAGGCCTAACCTGGGAAAAAAGTGGGGTATAAATAAAGATGATGATGATGATCATCATCATCATCTAATTATTATTATTATTATTATTATTATTATTATTATTATTATTATTATTATTAAAGTTGTTTCCAACTTATGGTAACCCTAAGGCAACCTTATTACGGGGTTTTCTTGGCAAGATTTGTTCAGAGGGGCTTGTCTTTATTTTCCTCTGAGGCTGACAGAGTATTATTTATGCAAGGTCACCCAGAGGATTTCCATGTGTGAATAGGGATTTTAACTCTGTTCTCCAGAGTCATAGTCCAGTGATCAAACCGCTACACCATGCTGGCTTTATACCATATTTACTCCACAACAAAACCATCTTTATGCTGTTGTGAAACCGCTTTTACACTAATTCAGACCATTAATTCATCTGATCCAGTATTACTTGTTCTGATTAGAGCATCCATTTCTGCACTGACCAAACAATGTGACATGTGAGCAAAACATTAACATACAGACACCTCTCCCGGTCAGAAAAACGGTACAGCTGTTGTGAGATCAAATTGTTTAGACTTCCACTTTCGTGGAAAAAATCTTGCAAGGAACTCCCTAGAGTTCTCCTGAAACCACATTCCTTGAGCTACCATTTTTTTCTAACAGAACTCAGGGCATCCTCAGCTCAGGGCCATCTGCCACCTAACTACAAAGTGATGAGTGTTGAGGACAGGCCACTGTCTTGGCAACTGTTCCAGTTTCAGCCCTTTTTATCTGTTGTCCATCACTTCCATTTTCGTATGTCAGTTATTTTGTAACCATTTTGTCTTATTTGATATGGCGACCTTGAAAAATTTTAATCAGGCAAAAAATGTGAGATGTTTAAGATGATTCTTTAATGCTAGACAGTGCTGCTGAACTGGCCACTTACTGCGGATCTCAGCTGTAGCATACTTTGGAATCATGGAGTCCGTGGTGAGTTCTGGATGGAGAATGCATCCGTGTGTATAGGCATCCATGGGCAAGGAATCCAGGAGCTCTCTGTACTGCATCACCCTGGAATGGAGGAGGCTTCCTGCTTCAGGAATCAACTGGGTAACATGTTCTGAAACATAACAAGAAAAACAAAACTTAAAGCAATCTGTTGCCCTACATTCAATACTTTTAAAAAGCCTTTTTTTAAAAAGCCCACTTTGTGTAGTCTCAACAAGTCACAAAAATTAAATTCAGTTCTTGTAATTACTTAGGCAGAATGGATTATTTTGCTTCCAGAATTGCAGATGTCAAATAACTGTGTATTTTGGCAATGACAGAGGTAGTACAGTGGAATATATAGACAGCACAGAGACTGGACAATAAAGTCATGGGGTTGAGTCCAGTATGGAAAGTCTTTATGCTTGGGGATGAAAACCTCTGGCCTGTGGACCTCATTTGCCCTACCAAGACTCCAGTTTTGACTCACTGAGCATCTGAGGGATGCTAATTCCCCTCTTTTCTGATTAAGCTAGCACAGTGGTACTTAACCTGTGGTCCTCAGACCCCCAGTGGGCTGTCATGACCCCACAGGGAGTCTGCTAAGGCTTGAAGAAATGTTGTGAGCTTTTACAGTTAAAATAGAAAAAAAAGAAAAGTGGACGGTAACATGATCTCAAAGTGTAAGAGACTTTTGGAGGTGATATATTTGTACACAATTTCATTGCAATACCACAAACTGTTCAAAAGTTAGGAAAACAACTATTTGATAGCAAGAAATGTACTCAGCACTTGCTGCACACAGTGAGCACATACAAGTGAATGACACTTAGCAACTGAGAGAAAGCATGTAACATTTTTTGCTACTATACATATAGCCAGAAGCTGCCTTCGTAGCTGCACCAAACTCTAGTGTTGTCCACGTTGTGGCATCACATTCTTGGAATGTCTGTTGCTTCTCAGAATTCTGTAGCTCTGTTCAGAATGTTCTTAAAGAAATTCATGTATGAAACAAAGATCTTCTGTCAGCAACTTTAAATAAATATTTGATCCACTTTAGGGTTTTAAATCTTGAATTAAGTCATGGTGGTCCATGGCTACAAAGACATTTAAAGAGGGTATTTGGTAAAGAAAAAGTTAAGAACTATTGCACTAGCACATATTTTTAATATATCAACTAGCTTATAGTCATCTAGGTAAGCAACAGGATTTTCTATCAAAGCTCCCAAATACATATAAGATTAAAGATTACCAACACAAGTCTGAGATCTTCCATTTGACAGTCTCCACTGATTTAGGGTGAAATGAAGAGGTAGACAGAGCACAGCCTATCAGGGGAACACCTTGGCACAAAATGGCAACCTGGCAAAATGTACTGCTGACTCAAGCATGACATTTTACCAGTGTATGGGCCTTTCTGCACTGCACTGTTATAGTGCTGTTATTCCACTTTCAACATCCTGTGGAATCCTGGGGTTTGCTGTTTAGGGAGGGGCCTTTAGAATTCTTAGCTGGAGAGCTCTTTGGCCTCAGTAAACTACAAACCCCAGAATTCCACAGGATGTTGAAAGTGGAATAATAATAGCACTATAACAGTGTAGTGTGGAAAGGCTCTATGAATTCTTAAACTTGCTTTTCTTTCCAAGTGAAATTTCCTAGCCAACATACCTTGTCCATCTGTAAATAAGGTTTAGCCAGAGGTTGGAAAAATTATTTTTGAACTACAACTTCCAGAATGTGGCCTTAACCATGGCCCATGCTGATGGGGAATTTTGGGAAGTATAGCCCAGAAACTATTCCTGTATTCTGTGCTCTTCAGCGGATATCTATACTTTCTTTTTATCTGCTAGTCCCTGCATACTGACCTAGATTCTGCACCACCTTCCCTGCAATCATAACATTCAATAAGTCAGAACACTGCATTTCAAATGATCCTGTAATGAACTCTGAGGTTTGAGTTTGAAGCCAGCAGCAATGGAAAGTGGATGGCTAAAGTTGATTGCCTGGAGTATGAAATGAGAAGCTGGGTGAGAGAAAGGAATTGAAGGTAGTATGGCATGAGAGTTGAAAATGACTTTGACAACTGGAAGAGGGCAAAGGAATTAAGCTTGGCTGAAATAGGTTGAGGAGATTACTAGTTCTAATCACATTTATGCTGTACTTCAGTGTACTGTGAATTTGTTTTCATTTCTCCTTGGGATAAAAAAAGACACCTCTGTCTGTCTATTAATCCCTGCAGACTAATTTTCCACACTTGGTACATTTGAGAGGTTTGAACACCCTTCCTGAAGCTTTTACAGTGATGTTGTTAGCAGAGTTTGGAGTGGGCTGGGGGTGGATTTGAACTACCTAAGAGTGTTTTAGGCAAAGCCAATGACCATAGTGCCTGCTCAGTCCTAGGAATTGTAATCCCCAAAATAATTTTTCCATAGTCTGGCTGTTAGAGTACTAAGACTAATTAGTATATTGTTTTTGCTTGGCATTGATAGTAAAGAGATGTGGTACTTCACATTTTAGCTAGTTTTTGGTGGCCGGGAAAAGAAAAATGTGAGATAAATTTAAATATTTGTAGACTAACACAAGCCCTTCATATAGGCAGAGTGTAAAAGAGACAAGAAAAGATATTTCATAATTAATTTTCCTGTAACAACAGTTTTGTGGTTATACCTTGTTCTTCTCAATATATTCTCTTCCTAATTGCCATATCAATCACAGGACAGGAATTATTATTCCCATCCTACAGACAAGGAATAAAGGCTAATAGACAGTGATGTGCCTCAGTCTAAGTAAATAGTTCATAGTCCTGTCAATATGCTCTCTATGAGGAAAGGTTGGACAGAACCTAAGTCCAAATAAAATATACATGATGTACCTTTAAGTTTGCACCTGGGAATAACAGTGGATGATGCAATTCCATGTAATACCTGCGTGAGTCATTGGGGTGTGTAACCAGGGAAGAAGGTTGCATCGTACATGGGATCTAGCAAGGACTGCTAGAGTTGCATCAGCAATGGCTGTATATAAGTGGGTGTGTTCTAGCCCACTAAGCCCTCTTGTTGTCTGGAGAGTGGCCGGAGGCTATGTGCTGCATGCTGTGGAATGCTGAATACTCTGTTGGAGAATTGTATATACTGGATGTATTGTAACTCAAGAGTAAAGCCTCCTGTTGGAAGATAACATTTGCGCGGGAGTATTTTTCCCAGCTTCAAAGTTTTTGCTGCTAATGTCAAACACTCTGCTGAGACGCTTCAAGCTGCATGAGTAAACTCTGCTGTATGGTGATTTTTAAACACTTGACTCTGGTGAACTGTCTTTTTGCCAGAACTCAGTGCTGGAGGGAAGTGCTACCGGGGTTTTTGTGTAGCTCCCATCATCCACCATCCCTCTGACACTCTCTGCATTTATTTATCTGCTTGAGAGTGTTTAAAGAACTGTGGATGATTGCAAATATCAAAAATATTTTTGATATTCACTCTAGGTCTGCAATTATCCTGATTTTTGAGACCACAAAATCTAGCAAAGAAATCTGAACTTTTAGGGGGAGCAATTAAATCATGTTATGCAAATATGTGTTAACTATGAATCAGCCCATAATTTAAGGTGCCTCTATTAATTGCAAGATTCATGATTGTTCTTCTGGTTGATCTGACTCAAAGTTGAGTTCAGGGCCATTTTCGCACTAGACCATGATAATGCTATTATTCGACTCTCAACATCCTATGGAATCCTGGGGTTTGCAGTTTAGGGAGCAGCCTTTGAGGCCCCTCCCTAAACTGCAAACCCCAGGATTCCACAGGATGTTGAAAGTGGAATAATAGCACTATGACAGTCTAGTGTGGAAATGGCCCAGGTCTCTTATATCAAAATGTAACACTCTATTAGCTCTCACTCCAGTTCTGGAGCATTCCGTATTCCAGCATCAGCTCATCACAGCAAGATCTGGCTTCTCTTGTCTGGACATGAATTTTCTCTGGTATCATTAATTCAGTCCCTGCTTCAGAATTCAAGTGAATTCACTGTTGCTAGCTTTATTTTCCAAGACTCTTACACTCTAGGCCAGGGCTTTCCAAACGGTATGCCGCAACACATTAGTGTGACACCTGAAGTATGTAGGTGTGCTGCCTACAATCTTGGAAATGTATGTCGTTATTTATAAATCATATATTTTTAAAAATATATGAAAGATTTTCATGAGATATGTTGTGTCCCCATACATTTTGTTATTACAGTTTATGTATGTGTCTGTATCTCTTATAAGGGGTTAGTTTAACCTCTGGTTTGCTAGTGAAACTGAATTACTGTCTCATGAAATGATCCATGTCTAAAAAAGTGTGTCATCAACATGAAAAGTTTGGAAAGCTCTGCTCTAGTCAATCTATCTTTCGGTTACAATTATCCCTCAAAATGTCGCAGAGACAATGCTGGAAAAAAGGAGCACACAGTTTTTTTTCAAGTATCTGGGCCACTTTTTATAGAGCCACTTGTTTTTATGGGCTAGTTTAATGGGTAGTCAATAAAATTACTACCATTGTTACCAGTATCTTCTCACTTCCCATGTATTGTCTATAGTTTGATGCTTCCACATGAGGTCTGGTTCTTGTTTTAAATTAAGCGATGCTGTAGGAGAGAGATGGGAAACCCTCTTCAACCCAAGGGCTGAATTCCAGTGAAAGAACAAGTTCAGGTGGTGTAGCCTATCTGTGGGTAATGCAAAGCCAGGGTGCCATGTTAGATTTTAACTTATTTGAACCCTGCTCAGGAGCAAGCAGGGTAAGTCTCTGCATGAGTATAGGAAACATTCTGCAAGAACAGACCAATATTTACTGCTAGAAAAGGGCCTAAAAAATCCTTCTCCCAATGGCATCAAGGACAACAAGAATTAGAGGCTATAGTAACAAGTCATGAGCACAGTAGCCCAAGCCAGTTCTCTAGTCCCATTATAAGGGTATTGAGAAATTCCTTAAATTCAGCAATAATGTAATAGCAATTTCCCACACAGAACCAAGAGTTTGAAAGTAACTATTTGTTAGTATTAATCTAGTAATTAGTTACTTCTAATCTGTCCAGAATCTAGGGCGTATTACCTTATTTTACAATTGTAACTTAACAAGGCATAATTTCATTCCTTTTGCAGAGTAACTAAGCCTTCTTTGTCATGTTTATAGTTACGGAATTATGGCCTCATTACATAGTGGACAAAGAATACCATATGGCTCAAAGCCTGGCTCATACTATGCCTCATGTTTTCTTGTGAATGTTGAGGTGGCATTCAAGTAGAAGAGAGTGAGTCTTGAAAAATAATCCAGCAGCATGTAGCACTCTGACATCTGACTGTTTTTTTTGGAAAAGCAATATAACAAAAAATAAATAATTCAGAAAATATTGTAAAGAATTACAACACTTAGTAAATTTGAAAAACTAACTTTGAGGCTTGGAATTACAATGGTAACCAATTACTTTTTAAAAAGAAGTTTCCAGGTGTTGAGAGGACTCCACTCTGAAATGTCTTTGGTTCAAGATCATAGAAAAGAACTGAAATTTGGTGCTTCCAGGACCTAGCTATTAGTTACGACTGCTTGGAAGAAACCACTGCATTGGCAGCTGATGGCTCCCATGTCAGTTTGTTGGTGAATATGCTTTTGGTTTTATTTAAATTTTAAAGAAGCCTTCCAAGATGCTAAACACTATCCCCAAACCTTGGTTTGTTCCTATAAAGTTAAGACCTCTGTGGATTCTCAACCCCACTAAGGTGAGAGCTACAGCCGTTACTGAACCAATGTACCATAAGTAAGTACCCCAAGGGGATGCAAACAGTTTTTAAAGGCAGGATATATGTGCCTTTAACAACTGAGTGCCAAGGCACAAATTTAACTGATGTTTCTGTGGATTTGCTGGCAAATTGCCTGGCCTGCTGCATCTGCTAAAGGGACAGAGGTACAGCCAGGAAACAAAATTGGCAAGTCTGCTAACACAGAGAAAACTGGAAGCATCCCTGGTTTGATGGTCTTTTCAGTATCTTCTTTTCTTAATTATTAATGAAATAGATCAGCTTGTTCACATCCATGATGGTTCACAATTTTCTGAACTCATACATCTGATGCGTTGGATATATAATCTTCCATTTCTTGGACAGAACTATTTTTTTCCATGGTTAATAAATTGCCAATTAAGTCTCTGTCTTGTGGTTTCACTATGCCTTAAAAAAAACCAAACCTAAACAAAAAATAGACCTAAAGCAACAACTTCATGGTCAATAAACATTTTTTATCCTTTCATTATAAGCAAAATTTAACTATTCATCTCCTATATATTAGATATATTTTCTAAGTGGACGCCTCTGTCTGCGGAAGAAAACAGCATGATGAGAATGGATCTCTGCTTTTTTTTCTGTCAACCCCGTTCCAATGCTGCTGCAGCCCAAAATTGATTATGCTTACTTACCTCTTGTTGCTCAAGAATGTCCCCAGCAGCAGTGGGCACTACTTCTGTGTTAGCTCAGGTGGCCACTTATGTATCATCACTGATAGGGGAAATATGACATCAAATAGGGACTTAGGGCTACATAAAATTTGCATATGATAATTCATATGGAAAACTCAGAGACAATTTGCTGTTGTTGTTGTTATGCGTCTTCAAGTCATTTCTGACTTATGGCAACCCTAAGGCCCATGATCTAGGCAAGAAATTTCAGATTAAAGATCTGGGACCAATTCAAAATTACCTTGGGATAGCAATACAGAAAACCAAGGGTGGTTATTTGCTGGATCAGAAACAGAAAATTATACAACTGTTGGAGAAATGTAACATGACTGATTGTAAAAGTGTAAAAATGCCAATGGTCCAAAGATTTAACAAAAACACTGGAGATACCATTTTTCCTGACAAAAAACTGTACCAATCTGTGATTGGATCACTGCTCTATATAGCTGAGACCCGTCATCCTGATGTCGCCTTGAGTGTAAACATTTTGGGAAGGGCCAGCTCTCAGCCCACCCAGTACCACTGGCAAGGTGTGAAAAGGGTGTTAAGATACTTAAAAGGTACCATGGATTATTGTTTGTGTATTACTCCTGTTCAAATGCCAGAAATTGTCTGCTATTCTGATAGTGACTTTGCAGAGGATGTGTCAGACCACAAAAGCACAACTGGATGTGTTGTGAAGTACAGTGGTGCTCTGATTTACTGGAAAGTGAATAAACAGAGTACCCTGGCCACATATACTGCTGAAGCAGAATTTACAAGTTTGTCATTCTTATGCAATGCATTGATCTGGTTTACAGAGCTCGTAAAGGATTTAAATGTGCCAATTGAGATGCCTGTAAATGTGTTCTGTGATTCTCAAGCTTGTATTCAAATGGCTGTAAGTGAAAGAGTTAAATCTAGAACCAAACATGTGGACATTAAGTTTCAAAATGTGAAACAGTCTGTTCAAACAAGGTCATTCAACTGACATATTGTACATCAGATGAAAACGTCGCTGATGCCTTTACCAAAGCTCTGTCTGCTGTTAAACACACACAAATGCTTGAACGTATGGGAATAATAGGTCCTGCAGTTCCAACACACGAGGCAGCTCCGAAACAAGAGAAGGAGTGTTAAGTATTAGGCCTTCCAGTTCTCTGCCTAAAGGGTTAAAGTTTGAGTCTTGTTCCTCTGCTGCACTCGTGGTCATGGTAACTTTCAGGTCGGCTTGACCCAGCCAGTGTGATAAGAGACATCTGGTTTGTCTCTCAGTTCCTGTGAGAAACCTAAGGGGTGTTTGGAAAAACAATCCCACAGTAGCTATAACAGCTGTGAGAAATCACTCACTGTGCTCTCTCTTTTGTCTCCCCTTTCACCTGCTTGCTGTTTTGCATTTTCACAGCTCTCTCTCTGTTATGCTGTAAGAGGAGAGAGAAGCGCAATGGATTTTATCTAGCTTTCTGACATTTTTATGTTACTTAAGCTGTTTTGCAATAAAGTACTAGTTTAGTTTGGCAACCATACTTTGGCCTCAACTCTGGACTCTGTTCGTTTTTAATCCTATACTGGTTTTTTTGCGTCTGCCTGTTCTGAAGCCCAGACGTTCTGTGGGTCATGTTGGTGTACAGCATGTCCCCTAGAATCCGCCAACAATCTTGGGGGTTTTCTTGGCAAAGTTCTTCAGAGGGGACTTGCCTGTGCCTTCCTCTGAGTCTGAGGCCCTTTTCACACCTTATCTGGTGCTGCTGGCATTGTGCAGGGATCGTGCAAAAAGCCTCGTCCGAGAGGCACTCGCGTCCCCTCCGCTTCCCCTCCGCACCAGCTCCATGCTGGCCAGAAGGAAGCGTGAGCTCTCCGCCCTTTCTTTTCGCAGCACAGCCGGGTACTTTCCCAGGCTGCACTGGGGGAGGAAGCATGATGGCCATGCATCCAGAGCCTCCACACGCAAGTTGAGTGCGTGTGGGGCACGGGAGCAACATGAGATTGTGCATCATTTTCGGCAACGAGCTGAAAATGATATAATGTGCAATTGCCCCGTAATGGCCTCGGGAGTGTCGCACAATTGCAAGGGTGTTCCTGCATGGCAGGGGGTTGGACTGGATGGCCCGTGTGGTCTCTTCCAACTCTACATTTCTGTGATTCTGTGATTCTGTGACATCATGTGGAATGGTCCTCGCAATTGTGTGATGCTCCCGAGGCCATTTCGCAAAAGGACTGGTGTGCGAAAAGGGCCTGAAAGAGTGTCACTTGCCCAAGGTCAGCCAGTGGGTTTCTATGGGTGAACAGGAATTTGGACTCTGTTCTTCAGAGTTGTAGACCAATGCTCAAAGAACTACGTCATGCTGGCTCTCAAAGATAATTACTATATTTTAAAAAAATTAAAGGAAGGAAGGAAGGAAGGAAAGGCAGTATATTTCACAATAGTGAGAAAGACTGTGATCAGTTAACCTGTGTACCTTCTGAGATGGCATTTTCTGTTACAGAGAGCAACTTTAGCGTACCTTTGTTTACGAGTTGCTAATTTCCATGTATCTCTAAGAATGTAGGCACAGTTTGTATTCATGTCATTTCCTGTTTGTTGGCCTTAGCCATAATCTCTGTCTTCCTCAATCTATTAGTCTGAGGATGTTTGTGGTCCATTTTGTAGTCTGCACTTCTATCTTCTCCATGTTTGAAGACACATTTTACAGACCTCTTGCCATGCAATGTTATAAAATCTCTACTACATGTAAATAAACTTACTTAATATATATTTAATAAAGAAAGATTAAGCCTGCTTTATTTTCCATGCTAGACTCTATGTGGTGGTAGGGTGGGACTTGTTGCTGCTCACTTTCTGCTCACGAAAACTAATTGGTCTGCTTGTGAGATGTACTATAATCACCCACATTCCCAACATTTTCAAGTCCTTTGTTCTCTTTCCTCTTTAAATTGGACTAGGACTTGACAGAGGACACTTGCAGGTGGCACATACAAAGTAAGATACATCCTAGTATTTGACCTAGGCCCACAGAGTTACAGGGAGTAGAAATGTGTTGCTGAAAAGAAACTTAAGAATGACCTTATTATGTATCGCAATGGTTCTCCCAACCACAAAATAGTCGTTTCTGGATAACACATTGCCCCCAGCTCTCTCATTATTAGCAGACAAAAAGAACTGCCAAACAAAATCCCAAGGAAGGAATGTTCACAGGGGACCCCCATTCACCACTTCTCTGCAGGGTACTTTTCCTTGGCAGTGAGAACAATGCCAAAAAAAAAACAGCAATGTGTGTGTGTATGTGTGCGTGCGTGCATGCATGTTTGAGTGTATGTGTAAAAGAAAATAGCACTGTTTATAGTGCTATTATTCCACTTTCAACATCCTGTGGAATTCTGGAGTTGTAGCTTACTGAAGACCAAGAGCCCTCTGACTGAGAATTCTAAATGCCCCTCCCTAAAAACTGCAAATCCCAGGATTCCATAGGATGTTGAAAGTGGAATAATAGCACTATAAGAGTGCAGTATGGAAAGGCAGAGAGGGGGGGGGCAAATTAAACTTCCTCAGTGAATTTTCCTAGGTCCCCACTTGTATTATATAATAATTGGTTGTACTAATTTAAGTGACCAACTTCTAAATGAATAGGAAACTCATTCTCCCAAATTTCTGAGGTTCTCCCTAAAACTGCAGAGCTTAGATTGGTCACAACTAGTGAAAAAAACAAAACTTTTCAGCAGTGGTATCCCCTTTCTGGTGTTTCTTCCCAGACATGACAACCAGGTTCCCATCATTATCTTTAGATGACAGAGTAATTTCTGTTTAGTCTAAAGAATTTTAATTGCCATTTTGTGACTATTTACTTTTACTGGTCTGATTTGCTGATATGCCTCTTTGATTTTAGATTGCATTTTTGTAGACATTATTGTAGTCCTCATGAAGAGTTTATGGCAACCCCATGAATTTCATAGGGTTTTCTTAGGTAAGGAATCCTCAGAGGTGGTTTTGTCTCTGAAATATAGCCTACAGCACCTGGTATTTGTTGGCAGTCTCTCATCCAAGTACTAACTAGAGCTGACCCTATTTTAGCTTCCAAGATCAGATGCAATCTGGTGCCTATAGGATATTTAGGCCCTAAAAGTGAACTGTAGCCCCTTCTTTAGAATTTACAGTTCTTAGAGATTTTAGGAAGAAGGAATGACTATTGAAGCAATTAAGGCCATTTCCGCATGGCGTTGCCATCAATACGTGAGTCATGCTTTCACATGATGTCATCGTGGTCCCAGTGCCAACCTCTCCCCACCTGTCAAGATCACGGGATATTCGATTAACAGAAAAAATGGTCTGTGATCACGTGACACTCCCGACACAGCTGGCCATGCAGAATGGGAGCAAGCACAATGTAGGTGCTTCCTTCCCCGGTGCAGCATGAGAAAGAGGCTAGCTGCACTGTGGAAAATAGGAAGGTGTTTGTTGCTCATGCTCCCCTCCACAGGGAGCCAGCTGGGTGCAGAAGGGAGCGTTTGCATTGTGTTCCCATCCCAGCAAAGGTGCTGCCAGGATCGCAATGGATGATGACAGGAACCGGTTAGGTGCAGAAATGGCCTAAGATAGCATGTAGATATTGTGGCCACATATGTATCACCAAAATAAAGGACATAGAAGACATAGATTTGCATTTGTTATTTTATAGGTATAAGTTCAAACTGAGAAATGATTACTACAGTTTAGATAAAATTATAAGGTCCAGTGGAACAGATAAACAGTAACAGTAGTTCATCCTCCAAAGATCTGCTATTTAATTTCTGTTATCATACCTTTCTAATTATGACAACGTCTGGCTGTAATCCTAATAGAATAATTCCTGACCATAAGCCTCTTGATTGAGTTGGCCCATAGAAACTTTCTTCAAAGCCAACAAAATCTTAATGGATCATTTCTGAGACTGTTTATGACAGATAAAGTGTCTCAGTTGTGAATAATATCAATATAAGAGGAGCATTTGTCCTCCAGTGTTTTTCTATTATCTAATTAAGATAATGATTTGTTATGCAAAATCAAGCCACAAAGCCAAATAAAGGCACATATCCTTTGCTTAAATGAAAGAGAAAGCCATCAGAAAAACCTCCAGCCTGAATGTGGTCTGACAGTCCATTCTACCATCTTAGGATTCTATCACATCATATAGCTGTATGCATAGAGTGGTCTTAGGCTCTATCACTTGCCTGTCTGGTTTCCCCTGTGCTGGTTGCTTGCTCTCTCCTGACCTCAGTCATTCACAGAAGTTAAACATAACATAGCAGATTATTTATTTGTTACATTTAAAGCACTACTTTTTCTCTCTCACACTCCTTTTAAGCTAACTCAGACATTTATCATTCATTCCACTCAAACTCGCTTCTCTCAATCCAACCCTAGTCAATTCAAACCCTTTTCTAACTGCACTCTATTCAGACTGTCGGCTAATTCATAACTTCGTCTGAACTCCCAACTGTCATTCACCAGCTTTATGCAAATCTCGTCAAACATTCCCCCATTCAGAATCCACCCCAAATTCTCTTCTCTTCTTCCTCCCTACAATTACTTACCTCATACTCTAGTATACAATCAATAAATCAAGCAACATTTCCAAATACAAGCCCATAATATCACACAGACATAAAAATACTTTGTAAAAAGGAGTTTCGCTCTCAGAAGCTTTGTCAGCTTCAAAATAAATAAGCCTTGATCTGGTTGGTCAGAAACAGTGTTATCCCCACACCTATGCTGGATTATTACACATTATATTACACATTCCCACAACCACTGACTCAGGAAGCAAAAATGAATTTATATCTTCTGCTATCTGAAGAAATCAAACCTGGACCTCTCTCATGTAAAAAGAGCAGATGTGGTCTCAACCTCTTTCCTAGAACATAAGTCACACTGATTTAGGCGGGACCAGTGTGAAGGCATTTAAAATACATTTAAATGGGAAATCAGAGTGTGTGCCTCAGCTGTGTGGATGAGCCCAACTTTCTTCATGGTGGATCCATACATGATGATACTTCCTCTTCCATTTATTATTAATTAGTTACATCCAACCAGCTTACAGTAAATGGCTCTCCTGGTTCCATCTTTACCTTATAACCATCCTGAGGAGCTAGGTCAAAAACTAAGGGCCTTTCCACACTATACTGTTATAGTGTTATTATTCCACTTTCAACATCCTGTGGAATTCTGGGGTTTGTAGTTTACTGAGGCCAAAGAGCTCTCTGGCTGAGAATTCTAAATGCCCTTCCCTAAACTGCAAACTCCAGGATTCCATAGGATGTTGAAAGTGGAATAATAGCACTATAACAGTGTAGTGTGGAAAGGGCCTGAGAAAATTTACCAGCCCAAGATCATCTAGTGATTTCATGGCCCAGTGGGGACTTCGACATGGATTCCTGAATGCGATAACAAAATACTATGCTTCAGCTGCAAGTTTTTGTACTTCTCCTGCATTACAGCAAACTATTGTCTCATTATATTTTTTTTTAAAATGAAGTTTTTCATAAACACAAAACATCGGAGATGGCTCCTGGTGACACACATGCACTAGTCAATGACTACTGTGCCTAAGGCCCTTTCCACACCCCACATCCAACCTGCAATGGCCATGGGATTTTGATGGGATCACAACACGCGATTGTGCAATCCTCCCTCCTCCCTCCCACACTTACCTGTTATGCAGAACGGCAGGAAGTGCAATGGCTGCACTTGCTCTCCCAGCACAGGTTGGGAAACTGCCAGGCCGCGCTGTGGAAGGAAGGGGCAAAGCCAGCAAGCAGCCAGTGCAGAGCTTCTGTCACGCTCACCTCTTGGCAGAGGCTTTCCCTGGATCCCCACGCGATGGCTTCAAGAAGAGGTAAGGTTCAGAAAGGGCCTAAGTCAGCTTCTGCTAAAATGTGCAGAAGTCTTTTCTTTCAGAGTCTGGAGTAACACCTGTGTTTGGGCTAAACCTTGTTGTAAGCTGCTTCCAAACAGTGCCTATAACCAGAAAAAGGCCATGTCTTCCATCACGCTTTCAGTTAAGGTGAGCTTGGAAAAGTTATGTTTTTGGACTTGATGTGTATGTGTGCCTTCAAGTTGCCTGTCAATTTATGGACAGTTCCCCAAATCCCCCAGCCAGTGTGGCTGTTGGAAAAGTCACTTTTCCACATTCACCAGTTAAGTATGCTTGGAATCACAAGCACCATTGCTTTACTGAAGGAGAAAATTCAGCAAAGAGCAGCACAGTCCATTAATCCGAGGTATCATGTTTTGCTATCCACATTTCCTTTCCTTACTGATATTTCAAGAATGCAGTAAACCATGGGGGCGAGGATGGAGAGCTCATTTAGAGGAGCAAATGAGAATTCAGTAGAACTGTCAAGGCTGATTTTTTTGGTGCATCTATTTTAAGGCCATTCATTACACTTCTTTCAGCAGGGATGACAGTATCTGTGACATGAGCTGGAAAGACCCCTATTGAAATGTCCCTCCTAAGCCTTTGAAGCTTCTCTCCTAAGAGTTCTAAGACTGGGAAACAGAGAGAAAACACCAGTAAAGAAGGCCATAATAAAAAAGTTAACACAGAGAAGCATGCCCTCTAACATTCCACTGATGAAAACTAGGGCCATTTCCGCACCGGGCAAGGGAATCGCCCCGTGCTGGTACTTACTGGACTTCTTGGCTCCACGCTTGGGTCCAGGCTGGTCCGGAGCAGTGCACGGCCGCCACTCCGCACTGCTCTGGGGATGAAAATGGTGGCTTCCGGTTGGTCGAGGCTCTCCACCAACTGCTGAAGCTCGCCAGCCTAAAGCCCGCCCCTGGCAGATCGCAGGCTCGCACTGGTGCGAGCCTGCAAATCTGCACTGGAGCATGGGCACGGAGTGGCGTGCTCCGTGCTTTTGAAAGACCTGTTTCAAGCGGTCTTTCAAAAGCACGCTGGACGACCACTTCGGGTCATTCCAGAGCGGGCTGAGGTGCGGAACTACACTAAGTAGGTCCGACCCAGTTCGCTCCCAGGTGGCGGAAATGGCCTAGGACATGAGTCACTAAGCAGAGTGTTGCTAACATGGCAAAAATTATTAATGTGGAAGAACACACAAGATAGGAGAGGCTGCAGCATCTTGGTGTTGCCTGAGCCTACAGGGAAGGGAGAGATTCCACCTCCTCTTCTGTCCTCAGTTAGTTGGGTGCAAATTAGTTTTGTACTTTGAGCTCAGTTTTTGCAACTGCAGTAAGTCCAGGACAAAAGGGGAAAGTGGAAAAGGGAAATTAAAACCAGGACATTTTAAAAGCAGCTGAAAAAGTGGGACAACAGAGAATTAATCAAGGCCGTCCCTGCCAAATCGGGACTTTTGGGGGTATGAAGAAGTAAGGACAACTTCCATATCAATACTGGGCCTTGTATCAAAAAGAAAAGAGGGTGAGCATTGTGATTGCAATTGTCACACTCCAACAGACCGGGCACCCTTTCTCATTAATAAGTGCCCAGAATAGAAAAGGCTGATATCATGTTGCTCAAGTGATTGTAACACCACCAGACACTTTGGGCTGGTCCATGTTTCCTATGAGTCACATGTTTCCCATCCCAGTCTAGTTTCTTTCTACTTCTATTATTTGACTGCCAAAGAGCATCCATGTTTCAAGTAAAGAGGGAGGCAATTCAAACTATTAAAAAAAAAAATTGAAGAATTGACCATTGCTTGTTTGTTCATCCCAACAGCCCTAGGGGCAATTCTAAGTGGATACCATCACAACACCTGGCAAAATCTAATTTGAAAATATGAGACCTCCTCCCATTTTCCATTTTAAGACTCTGACCATACAGATCTCATGATTTCATAATCAAGCCAGTTTTTCCCTGTCCTCTTCCTTGACTCTCCCCTACCAGATATTTATGACATCTTGCCTGATGAAGAGGCCTGGAGATCATGGAAAACATCCATCATTTTTTGTGACTTCTGTGTTAGCTTAAGAAAGGTATTGCTCTAATAGGAATTCCTCGAATTCCTCCCAGTTTCTTACCTCCTGTGAAGTTCTTCTCCATGTAATCGATGATCTGATTGTAGTCGCTAATGATATTGTCCCCATGGATGATCACAGGTACCTCTTCCCCAAGATTCAGCCGCATAAACCAGGGTTCTTTGTGCTCAGTAAGTGGCATGCTAACATCCCGCTCTTCACATGGTAGCCCCTTTTCTGCAATGACCAGACGGACCTGCAGCAACAAACAGAGAGATAACTCAATGTTGGCTACGAAGCTGCAGAAATATACATGATAAAGGGATGGTTGTATCTCAGTGACTATTCTACATTTTACTGCTATTTCCAAAACATCTTCTTAATAGATATTCATATGGCACATGTAAAAAAAAATCTGTGACTACCACAGTGTGAAAAATCTACCTTTTTACGGATACAACTAACAGAATGTCATACCCAACATGGCCATTGGCTATGCTGATGAGGGGATTCTGGGAGTTTTAGTCAAAAAGTATTGTTTCTAAGCCCTGATGGTACTGTTCCATATGCTCCTTTAGTCCAAATGTCCTTTGTAAAGATCCTATAATGTGTTTGCATAGAAGTCTGTATTTATGAAATACTAATTTTATCTGTTTTATGAATAATTGTCCTCTTCTACATGTAATCCTGTGTTTATTCAGTAGTTCTGTCCTTTTGTTGTTGTTTTTTAAACCTGTTGATGGGTCCTGTGTTTTCCCTTTAGCTAATATAAAATGTAATATAGCCACCAATAATGGTGACTATATTAATATATGCACAGAACTGGAAAATAAATATAGAGCAATGATTTTCTTAAAAAGAAATCTGGGATGTAATAGCTAACAGCAGATTAGAAAACCAGGACTTAATTATAAGAAAATATCGGAAGTCTGCAGACTGGCAATTAATTATATAACTAGTTCATCTGAAGTGAATATCAATGACCATGTCTTCAGTTTAATGCTAGTTTAATGCTAAATTGGATGGGGAATGCATGTTGAAGAGCATCATTCCTCACTATTGGCTATGTTAAGCAAGGGAGATGAGAGCTGTAGTCCAACAATATGTGGAGGGTCCCACATTTCACACCCCTAACTTAATGTGCTTATCTTAATGTATAGAGCTGAGAAACCTTATATGCTTTGTATTTTTTATTAATTTTGATTATACAATTGTTCAATAGCGATTAGTATCAAAAATCCGTAATCTATATACCCAGATCCTGAAGACGATGGGATACTGTTGTTATTGTGTGCCTTCCAGTTGTTTCTGACTTCTGGTGACCCTAAGGCAAACCTATAACAGGGTTTTCTTGGCAAGATTTGTTCAGAGAGGATTTGTCACTTCTTTCCTCTGAGGCTGGGAGAGTGTAAGTTGCCCAAGATCATGCCATGGATTTCCATGGCTAAGCGGCTATTGAAATGCTGGTCTCCAGAGTCCTAGTCCAACACCATGCTGGCTCTCATGGGATACTAATCTACATACAGATGTAGCAAATGTTAAACAGAAAACACTACAGAGAAGTCTTCCAATTAAATCTGTATCTTCCCCTGTGACAGAACATGGGAATTGTATTTTGTATCTAATTGTATTTGTATCTTGTATCTACCCCCAGTAAAAATGAAATATACAGACAAACATTCATCTACTAATGCTGGAAGAACTGCAGGGCACTGGGTACATATTTCCACATGTGGTGAGAGTGTCCCAGTATTTCTGAATTTTGGAAAAAGATATTTCTAATAATAAGTCAAATTACAAACCATGAAGTTCCCTTTGACCCCAAAGTAGGACTTCTCTCCATATTTTGTGACATCTGGCAGGCATTAAATTATAAAGATCTATTACGTATTTTTGCTTTCATGTAAGACTGGAAATAGCTCAGAATTGGAAAAAAACCTGGACCAGCTCTCAATTGAAGCTTGGTACATTAAAAAATTGGGAAATAGCACTTATGGAAAAGTTGACATCTGCTGTACAGGATTATAGAAATGACCTGTTAGAACCAAGCTTTTTTTCAATGTGGCTTCCTTATACTGATTTTATCAAAGAAAGCAGAGAGTTTCTACCTCCTCCATGGTCACATTTCAACGTGTGGAGAGCTACTTTAGATGAATATTAAACTTATTTTTTCAAGTTGTGAATGAATGAACCAAAGATTTCAGAAAAACATTGGAAATTTTACTTTTGGGAAATAATGTGCAATTCTGTTTAAAAAATGGTTACATTATGTTACTATGTCATATTGTTAATAATTTTTTAAAATGGCAAAAACAATTGTTAATAATTTAAGCAAATTAGGAAACAATTTTTGGAAATTATTTTTTCCTGATGTCCACTCTGGCCAAAAAGATTTAGAATTTGCTTGTTTTTAAACCACACAAAACCTGTTTGAAAGAGATGAAAATGAGATGGCTATATTCATCATAAGTAGTAAACCTTGATTTTCTATTGTCCTAAATTGTCTGAAAAGATTGCTGTCTGGTTTAACTGTGCATCTCCACTAGCACTGGATTTAAACGGCCAAATCATTCGTGAAGACCACAAAGAATGTTTGGCTTTTTTTAAACCTACACACAATCTCTGATTTCACTATGCTTTCTCATCTTGTTCTACACAGATGAGTCTTACTGATGGTATACTTTCTACAATCGACTTTGTATTCAGCTTTGGTCAGCTTTAATTAACCAGCCTCTTTCAACAGTGAAAACCAGAATTACACCATGGAATGCAGACCTCAAACAGGAAAATCACTGGCCACTGCCAGCTCTCTGAATGTACTAATTGAAAAGCAGAAGCATGCAGTAGGTGCCTAGTTTGTAGCAAAGAAGTATACAGGAAACAAGAATTTTCTTATGTGGAAGTTATCTGTTTGGGACAGTAAATACTTACGCCAAGGGAATAACAATGGCATTATATGTGTGTGTCCCTCCATTTCCATCTATGCATTCATGCCCTTCATTGTTCGTTCTTTTCTCCTCTTATTATTCTTCCTTTCTGCTGTGTTCACCAAAGAAGATTGTTGCACATAATGCAGAGATTTTGCTTTTTTCTTGTGTTGTGTACTGCACATGGCACTATAGCGGTATGTATACATGTATTAAAATATATTATATTGCTTTTCAATTATGCTTCCTGAGGAGTGTGCATGAAGAAACACACAATTAAAATATCAACAGAACGCATCCTAATGGATGTATACTCTCTCTATTCATTGGGGAAGGGGTGGATAATAGCCCTGTTGGAACTAAATTACTCCGAAATGCAGACGGAGAATTGTAAAACTGAATGCCCTTCCAGTTCCCAATGATCGACAGAAGTGTGTTTTTAAAAAGGAAGAAGAAGAAGGCAAAGCTAGAGTCTCCTAGTTTTTCAGGGTGGCACTTCTTTTGTGGAGAGAGGGGGACAGGAAACCATTCAAATGTATGACAGCATATGACCTGAATCCTGACATGATACAGTTCCCAAAAAGGACTGTACCATATGATTTTTCTAAGTGCGCAGATGGCTGCCTGTGAAAACTGCTTTTTTTTTCCAGATAGGACACGCAAGGACTTATATTACATAGAGAGCAGGAATTCTGTTGAGATCCAGACGCATTCTACTTAACAGTTTCATTGCACCAAGGGGTTTAGTTCTGTCAGTTTTCTGGGCTCCCCTCCACCTTCTTGCTTGGTTTTTTGTTTGTTTGTTTGGTTGGTTGGTTGGTTGGTTGGTTGGTTTTAATTTTAATTCCAGTTGTGTCCTGGTTTGCTACCTCTAGCTGGTGAAAGTAAATTGATGTGAATAAAACCTTTAAGCTTCTGTCTGATTGGATTGATGGTTTCAGCACCAGATTATCTAGGCATTGAACTGCAAAAGGGTATTTGGTTTGGCTTAGCTTGAACACGCTTCTCTCTAGCAGGTGCTGGGATCTGCTGAGACCGTGTACATTCCTTCACCGCCCACGCTACTCAGTAGTTTTACTGGGGGCAGGGGAAAGCAGAACTAAGCTGCCTTAGAAAGCCTCTCTCTTCTCTCTCTCAGCTATAAGATTCAGAGTGTAACATCATGAAGAGCAGCTACAGCTCAGATTTTCTGACTTCTTCTGGATACTCTCCAGCATCTCTATCCCATCTCTCACATGCATAGTGCTTGGCACACTGCTGGAGCAACTGGGCTTTTAAAAAGATTCCTGCCTACAAGTTACTTTTACATGGGAAGTGGCATGACAGCCACATTCAGAATATGACATGGGATGGTCTCTACACAAATACAAATAGTTACATGTGCAGGAAACCCTATCTGTAAAATCCAGGCCCTTTTCACAGCTTACCTTGTTTCAGAGCCATCTGGTGCGGGTCCTGGCATTGTCTCTGCCAGGAGGGGAGCGCAAGAGGAGCGCTTCCCTCCACACTGGCTGCCTCCGCAAATAGAGGAAGCATGATGGCACTACCTCTTCTTTCCATAACATAGCCGGGTACTGTCCTAGGCTGTGCTGGGGCAGAAAGCACAGCCATTGCACTCCCAAGACCTCTGCACACCAGCTAAGTGCAGGCAGGCAGCAGAAAGGCTGCACGACCACCGGTCATTGGGGGGGGAAACCCGTCAATGATTTGAGGCCTGGGGATGGGAGAAAGACAGGACCTGGACAACATCATGCAGAACCGTCATCCAGGTCCCATCCTCCCATCCCCAGTGTGGGACAACGATGTCCTGTGGAAAAGGCCCCAGTTTAAATAGAGTATATTGGATTTAGCTGTTGTGTGTGAAGCCGTATTAAGCAGTCTTAACTCATTGTTGTTAACTGCTGTTAGGTTGGCTTCAATTTAGGACTACCTCCAAGACACCCTGTTGTCATACTTAACATTTACACAGGTAGTTTTAAGCAGGGCTGGCCCAGGATATTTTGCTGCCTAAGCCAAAGAACAAGATGGAAATCTCCTATGTTCCAAATACAAGTGACAGCTCAGTTGATGGTTGAACCTTAATTAAAGTGACAGTGGGATAGAATCACCGGATTCTAGAATCACCTGATATAACGGGGGGGGGGGGGCAAGCCAAGTTAGGTGATGTAGGATGGACTGTGTGGCATACTCAGGTATGGCCTTGTACAGAAAAGAATGGTAAAGTGACTCAGAAGGAATGCTGTGCTCCCCACCAGGTGCTATCTGAGGCAATTGCCTCAATCTGTCTCAGGGTAAGGGTAACCCTAGTTTCAAGTACCATCTGTGTGTGTATATGCATATAAGTACATATTTGTGAATAAAAATCCCAGTAATATTTAAAGCATCTCTGTAAGCTCTCCAATATCGTCCCACATTTACAACGTGGTAAGCAGAGAGAACATTAGTGCTAGTTTCTGAAGTGAAATTAGTATGAAGGGCTGTGTCAATCATCAGTCAAAAAGAAAACTGTGTTCAAGACTTCCAAGCTGCACTAAGGCCATTTCCGCACTAGACTGTTGTAGTGCTATTACTCCACTTTCAACATCCTATGGAATCCTGGGGTTTGCAGTATAGGGAGGGGTCTGAGGCCCTAAGCTGCAAACTCCAGGATTCCATAGGATGTTGAAAGTGGAATAATAGCACTATAACAGCATAGTGTGGAAATGGCCTCAAAGTAATTTATTGGGCCTAACATATTTCAGGAGTCAAATGACTTCTCACTGGGGTGATTCTTTTGGTCCAGCGGGAAGACAATGTAAACCACTGTTCCAAAATATTTTATTTATTTAATATATTCGTGTGACCTTTCACTGCCAAAATTCTGGTGCAATGTACAAAATTAATTTTTCAAAATGTACAGCACTGCAATCTGCAGTAACACCAAAAAACCTCAATATGCTACGTTGTAAAATCAGCTAATATTTTTGCCAAATACATTTAACGAGTGCCAGAACTTCATCAAATATTGGCACCTGTTGTATAGCAGGTAGAAGGGTTTTTTATTATCCTATATCAAAATCAGTTACCTTTGAAAAAGAGTCAAATACTTGGAATCACATCATCATCATCATCATCATCATCAAAAATTTATTAAAATATTTATTGTTGTGTGCCTTACAGTCATTTTGGACTTATGGCAATTCTATCATGGGGTTTTCTGGGGCTGAGAGTGTGTGACAAATTCCAAGGTCACCCAGTCAGTTTCTATGGCTGAGCGGGGAATTGAATCCTGATCTCCAGCATCGTAGTCCAATATTCAAACCATTACACCATGTTGGCTCTCTAAAATATTTATACCCTGCTCTATATCAAAGACCTCAAGGAAGCTTACAAACAGTATTAAAACAAACAAAGTAGTTTTAAGCAATAAAATAAATAAGCTAAAAACATACAAAATAACAATAAGTTAAAAACAGATTTAAAAGTTTTTAAGTCTATGTACAACTGTATTTGGAATGAATGAGTGAGGCCCTAAGGCTCTGATGAACAGCAAAGTTTTAACTTGGTGGCTAAATGAGATCAGTGTAGGAACTAGTTGGACCTCCAGGAGGAGGGCATTCCATGGTTGGGATGCCACAGCTAAGAAGGTCATCTTCTATGTCACAACACAGTGTATTGACTTCACTGAGGGGACACAGAAGTGGGCCCCCACAACAGACCTTAATCCTGGGGCAGGCACATATGGGAAGAGGCATATCCTGGAGTACTGAAGTCTTCAAGTATCAAGGTCCCTTTGTCTTCCATCTGTCTCCTTCTCCTATTTCTTGGGGTCATATTTGAATTGGAGACTTCCTGGCTCATATTCCTAGCTGTTGCGTCAGACATTTCACATGTACAAAGCAACTGCTACATTTTTGAAGGTGCTACTGGCTATATATTAGACCCCAATTTGGGAAGCTTAACAAATTCAGGAAATTATAAACAAATAGTGCAAATTAAGCTCAAAATTGTTTCGTTCCTCCACGGACTGTGGAAGTTGTAGTTCTGTTAGGAGCAGCAGGAATGTACAGTCATCCCTCCACATTCTCTAGGGTTAGGGGCATAGGACCATTGTGAAAGTGGAAAAACCATGAATAACTCTAGGCCCTCCCAAACCGTATTTAACACACAAAAAAGTATGATCTCCATATTCAACACACCATGGATTCCTTTGAGGCATTAGGGTTCCTTCATAAGGCAGAAGTGGGTGGCTGGTGGGGCTTACTGCCACCTTCACTGCTGCCCCATCAGTTTAAAGAGGGATTTACAAGCCTTGTTTGCAGTTTCTCAGTCTCACAAGGTTTGCAGTCCCTATTAACAATGGCATAGGGAGGCAGCAGAGGTGACAGGAAATAATCTGTGAGTAATCAAATCCACAAAAATGAAACATGCAAATGTGGAGGGCTGACTGTATCATGGAAAATTCTCAGTTCCCTCCTCAAACTATAATTCCCATAATTTCTTAGGGGAGCCGCGATAGACTGATCACATGACATGAAGCTGCCTTGACTTGAATAGGATCAATGAGCCTTTTGACTATGTGTAAGAATAATACTTTCCAAGGACTCAATACTAGTTCCATTTCTGAAGGATATCAGAGTTGCCTGGAGTCCCTTATCCCTTGGTTTCAACAGTCAAACAGGTAGGACCAAGCCAAGTTTTTTTGCTGTTTGAGGCAAAAAAACAAGATGGCAGCCCTCCATTCCGACTATATGGATACTAACTGGAGGTGAGGGAGTGAATGCTGGTGATAGGATAGCATTTTCTACCTCACCTCGCAGCAGAAAGCTAGTTTAGGGCATTTAGATTTATGTGCTGTATTTAATTGTGGAATATGTTGGATTTTGTTTTTAAACTGATTTAAAATTGAAAATTTTAACCATTGCAATTGTGTTTTGCAACATTCATTTATAGGGTAATCTCATAAAACCCCAGAGAGTGCTATGCAAGCAATTCTCATGGAGGCTACTATTTAGACAACCAGGCCAGTGCAGGGGATGGGGTCAGCAATAAGACTGTGCTCCCCAATAATTCTATGACACCCTTTTCAAGTATTTTCTCCCTTTCCAGTGGCTTTAGAACATCTGATCCTTTCTTCAGCTGGGTCAGAATTTTTTCTCTGAGTGACACTCTTGTTATAATGAGAAAATCATCTTTTTTAAAAACCCTTTTTGGTTCTAGACCCTTGTACTTGATTAAACAGAAGCTGGTTACAGTACTTATAAATATGCTACCCTAGCATTTCTTTTTAAGTATTTATTAAAATATTTATATCCCACCCCCTATCTAAAGATCTTGGAGTGGTGTACAGTGAAATCAGTCTGATCAGTTTAAAGCAGTATAAATAATGAAATGATTTTATAAGGCTAAAACATATCAAACAGTTTGAGAAGTTAAAAATGGATACATGAAAACTAGTTAAAACACTTTAAACCCATTCAGAACCATGCACACGTGTGTCAAACTTGTATGTATGAAAGTCATTGGTAGTGATTCTTCAAAGGCTTAGAAACAACCCTACAACTTGAAATACTTTTAATTTAGCCTGCCTTGAAATTCTCCAGATGTGCTAGACTGCATTACAACCCCTGTCCTTATCTGAATCTGGGGGGGGGGCACACAGCTGAGGAAAGCTAGGATTCATCAGTGGGGATCTTTTGCATGCAAAGGATGCTGATAGAACTTATAAACCTTTTTAGTTTGAATATGCTCAGAGATTCAGAAGGGACAGTGGTAGCCTCAGGCTCCAACTGAATCCTGGGCAGAAGACTGCTTAGAATGTTGTGTGTGTCCTGCTTTAAAATCTCCAGTGGTGCAGGTCCTAGGCTGTTTGAGACGCACTAAGACACGTTTCACTCCACCCCCTCATATCCAGAGCTGCAGCAAAAACTGTGTTTCTATTCTGCTTGTTTCTCGAAGCTCTCGAGGCACAACGAACACAAGTCAATTATGAGAAGTTGAACTCAAGGTAATGAGCCAAAAGAAATGAGTCTGCAGACACTAGAGCACTTGCCATGCAATCTTGACTTCACTGGTTTCAGACTTGTATTGGCCACAATGAGTTTGGAAAGAACACAAGGTTAGCTATTCTATTTATTCTCAACTAATTGAAAGCTTATCCAAAAGACAGGCAAGGGATGTTGTCGGATTTGTTCTTTTGAGCATGCTCAACTCACACTGTATGCCAGGCAGCGTAGAAGAAGCCCACCCATGTTCCTGAAGTAATAAAAGAGTGCATCCCAGAATGCAAGCTGTGGAGTGCATTCAAAGTACTCACAGAGGTGCACAGTACTTTGGAAGCAGGTTCGCTGCAATTTGAGTACACAGACCATATTCTCCATGAGCGGAAGCTCAGAGCAACATGTTCCAGTTTTCATCAGAAGCTGGGTTTACACAGTGCTGATTGGCCAACTGTTGTATCACTCACAAAACCAGCTTCTCTCAACACATAGCCTACCTGTACATGGTGCTGATTTGCTTGTCCTTTGTCAGTCATGTTACCCTTTCCGCCTTCTCAGACCAGTTTTGAACAGTGAAAAACTAATTAACAAAATAAACTACAGAACAAAATGTTTCATTAGGTAACCATGCACAAAATGTTGTGCGGTGGTAGCAGCTATGGTGGAGCATCAGTGGTCACTTTCCAGTTTGGGAATGGAAAACTGGAGAAGAAGGAGAACTCACCTCACACAGAAAGAAAACTCAAAAGGAGAATCTCATATCATTTTGACACTGGCACCTTTTCATACTATACAATTTCAGCACTGTATTCCAGTTTAGAGAGCCAGTGTGGTGTAGTGGATTGAGCACTAGACCACAACTGTGGAGACCAGGGTTCGAACCCACTGGACGACCTTTAGCAAGTCACATTCTCTCTGCCTCAGATGAAGACAAAGGCAAACCCTCCCACCAGGAAAACCCTGTGACAGGTTTGCCTTAGGACTGCTAGAAGTCAGAAATGACTTGAAGGTACACTACTACAACAGTTCCAGTTTGTCATGGCAACATCCTATGGAATCCTGGGATTCACAGTTTAGCAAGGGGTGTTTAGAATTATCTGCCAGAGAGCTCAAGTTCCTCACCAATCTACAAATCTCAGGCTCCCATAGGATGCAGCCATGGCAGCTAAAGTGAAATCATACTGTCATAACTGTATAGCGTGAAAGAGCCCATGGTGGTAGAGATGTTCTACTGCTGTATCCAGTCACCCCCCACATTTGCAGGTTTGACTTTCACGCAGTTGATTATTTGCAAGTTGTTTCAACCCATGATCCCCCATCTCAAGCACTTGTTTTCAAGGAGAACCTTCCCTCTTGGCAGCTCTGATCAGGATGTGCAGCCCTTTGGAAACCCACTTCTGGTTAGCTTAGGTAGTTAGTTAGCAGTTATATTTCTATACCGCTTATCAGTGCAAAGCACTCCCTAAGCTGTTTGCATGTGTTTAGCTAATTGCCCCCAACAAACTGGGTACTCATTTTACCGACCTATGGGAGGACTGAAGGCTGAGTCAACCTGGAGCCCTGCAGGATCGAACTCACAACATTCTGGCTGCAGTACCGACATTTAACCACTGCGTCACCAGGGCTGTCTGATCTTCCTGCTCCTCCACAAGCTGCTGCCTGACCAGCTAAGGATGGATCACAGCCCAACTTTTCAGCATCATAAACCCTCTCCTGATGCCCCCCACACACCCAAGGAAAGTGATGGGTGAGGGAGAGAAAGTTTAGGGGCACCATGCCAACCCCCCCTTTCCCTCTCCTTTCCCTGACCTGATCCCATGCCTCAGCTCCCTTCCCATAGGCACACACACATTTTGATATTTGTGATATTTTTCATTTGTGCAGGTCCTGTGCCCCTAACTGTGGCAAATGTGAAGGGCCAACAGTATATATGTGATGTTTATATTATGTATATTATGGTAAAGTATTACAATGTTACTGGTGTTGATATATATAAAGTGTATTATCTAGATTATGATAAGTCTCTGTTGGCAAGGGGAGAGGGTGAATGGAACGTTAAAGGTAAATGATGATTGGCTGGGAGTTTGAAAGGAGTTTGAAAAGCTGGAATGTGACAGTTAAAGAATGGCAGTTGGTCAGGGAGTTGCCAGCTGGAGTGGATTTGGCGTAGGTGTGAGACTGAGGTGTGGGATTTTGAGTGTGGTTGTAGTAAGTTATTGGGAATAAGGACATCCTTATTTATTATTTCGATTATCTGGTGAGGGTGGATTCTACGCTCTCTGGGCACCACAGTTCAGGAACAATATTGACAAGCTGGATTGTGTCCAGAGGAGGGCAACAAAAATGATGGAAGGCCTGGAAACCACTCCCTGTGAGGAATGGTTGAGGGAGATGAGGATGTTTAGCCATGAGAAGAGAAGGTTAAGAGGCGACATGATTGCTCTGTTTAAATATTTGAAGAGATATCATATGGAGGATGGGGTAAGCCTGTTTTTGCAACTCCAGAGACTAGGGCATGGAACAATGGCTTCAAACTTGAGGAAAAGAGATTTCTTCTAAACATTAGGAAAAACTTCCTGATGGTAAGAACAGTCTGACAGTGGAATATGCTGCCTCAGAGTGTGGCGGAGTCTCCTTCATATGAGGTTCTTAAACAGAGGCTGGGTGGTCATCTGTCAGGAATGTTTTGATGGTGTATTCCTAGATGGCAGGGGGATGGACCCAATGGCCCTTGTGGTCTCTTCCGGCTCTATGATTCTAGAGTAGGAAAACTTGAATAATTGCTACAAATGAGAAAGTACACATTTAGAAACCATTTGCTTCTGTACAATAAGTAACCTTGAATCTTTTGACATATCTTCTGTTTAAAGAAAATCATATTACCACAGACATGCCTTTATGTTGGCATCGCTAGTCCTGGTGATGGTTTAAATTCAGACACATCTGTTTCTGTGCTGGTAGCTATAGTGAGGGTGAAGATATAAGTAATACGGGACCAGCTCATGGTTCTAAACTTTTAGGGAGAGACATTTTTATGGGGAAGCTGAGATATTCCTATGTGTGGAGTCTTAGAAACACAGAGTTGAAAGGAGAAGGAGCCCTAAGGCATAAGTGGTATATTTGATAAACTAGTAGTAGAAACGTGGTAAATAAAACAAAAGTTATTGTCTCTCTAGTAGCGTGGGAGCAGTGGGATCAAACCACACAGGTGACAGGGGAGTGTTGACTTTTTGTGCCAGTGGTCAAACAACTGAAGTCTCCATAGGTAGAGACCAGCAGTGGGATCTCAGGAATTTCTGAGATACTAAACCTGGCAGCCTGACATCAGTGCATGATGTACATCGAAAGCTGCTCATACTCTAGCACTTCAGCAGGGCTTACTACTTAAATCTACCCTGCGGTCCTCTTTGAAGAAGTGGCTTGGTCTGTAAGTAGTGGTTTTAATTTCCCACAATTCTTCCAGTGCAGAACCACTTTATGGCTTTGTGAGAAATTCACTGCACATATCCAGCACTGAGTTGACACTTTGTCCTGACTTCTATTGTTGCCACTATTGTCAGATAAACCTTCCATGGCCCATCAGTACAAGAAGGGTCCCATTCCATAGTGATAGACAGTATTATATTTTATTAGGGGCAGCTCCAACTTGGAGCTAGCTCTTGTGGTGAGTGTATCTAGACATATGCCAATCAAAACAACAGTTTTCTACTAGTGCAGAGCAGATAGGATTTAAAACTGGCAAGACAGCCAGTGTAGTGTCGGGGTAGAGTATTGCAGTAGATATTGGGACATTTAGGTTCAAATCACCATTCAGCCTTGGGACTCACTGGATAACCTTGAGTCAATAACTGTCTCAACTGGTCCACCTCAGGAGGTTATTGTGAGGATAGAAATGAGAAGGAGGTCCATTTATGATACGTGGAGCTCCTTGGAGGAAAGGCACAACATAAATGTAATAAACACATTAATAATTATGACGGGGTGGAAAGAATCTCTAGGAACAGCACTGTTGGTAGCAGCTTGGCCTGGGTGGCATTCCCTGTCCTTAATGGGAGCAGGAGCGGGAAAAGTGAAAGACCTGAAATGACACAACAGGCCTGACCCCAGCTTCAGTGACCAATGGAATTCTAAGAAAGGACTCATTGGGTCCTCCAGAATCCATAAATAGGGGCAGATTTACATCATTTTGCAACTTGCATTTCTTTTCCACGTCTTTCGGATTGCCAAACAGACATTTAATTCCCAGGGGAGATTTCCATCCTCCCATTAGGAATGTGCATCTCCCTTGGAAAATATGTCCAAATCTGTATTAGTACAATGCCTTTATTAGGCCAGCCAAGGCGTAAAAAAAACTAGTGCAAACTTACTAGTTTAACTTGATGATGAATTCATGATGTGTCTTTGCAAAGGGGCAGTGGAAGTAAGTTGAGTCACACTGCCTTCTACTCATACTGTGTTTAGAATGAATTAAAATAACTCACAGGTTCCTGGCAAGAGTTGTAAATGAATGTATTATTGATAACTTCTGAAAATACCAAGTCAAAAGAGGGAGGAGAAAGAGATTCAGTTCCACTGAGTATACAGGAATTTACACCAGAGAGACATGTAAGAGATATAGATTGGGACTTGTCTTTATAAAGTGTTCATTTGGAGAGGGTGAATAATCAGATCACATGCTTCACACTCTCTAGTTGTAGTAAGACTTGCTCTGAATGGCAACCTTCATTGTTTAGCATCAGGGGCTATGATCTTAACATTATTGTAGACTTTTAAGACACAGCAAAATAAACCCAGAAATACTGCACATAAAAATTGGAGATTACATTAAACTGTATCAGTTCCACCACCCTATTCACTTATTAAGTCAGACCATGCAAAACACAGGACTGGTTTGCACGTTGTAATATATACAGCTGCTAACAGCTACACTATAAATCTATCTGACATTCAGAAGCACTGCATTGTGATGAGTCTGCATCTGCATAGTGGGCTGGGCTCAGAATAGAGTGCTTGCTCATGCCATGCTGTGGCTGTGCAGAGTGTGCAAAAGTTTAGTCTTTTCTCTCGTGTTTTTACAGTACTTTGAAAATCTCCTAGACCCTATCTGAGTGCTAGATAAAAAGGTCGTATCATCAGCATACAGCAGCATTTGAATCTTTCTGTTTCCAAAAGGAGGGAAACAGTAGAGGTACATTAGAAATTAGATTGTTCACACAGAAAGTAAAAGAGGTCAATAGATAAAACCTCTAGGAGAGGTCACAAGAGGATATATGACACTCAGTTCTGCTTCTCCTTTTTATCTTACCTAGGTGAGTCAGTTAAAATTCTAAACTAATATGTAGGAATGAATGCAGGCAAATAAAGTGAAAATCAAAATGAGAGAGAGAGGGACAGAGACTGATGGTGGGGAGGTCTACTGATTCTGAAGCAGCGATAAATAGGCATCCCTGGACTTGGTTTGGAAAGCTTCATCTTATAATAAGTTAATTTGGACTTGATTTGGACTAGTCCTGAATCTGTTCATTTTAAACTCAGGTCATGTTGAAATCTGTGTATTTTCCTTCTCCTGATAATGTAACTGGATACTTCTTCCCCAGTCCCCTCACAAGTTGTCCAGTGAGGAACATCTTGAAGAGACTTCTCACCTTACACAATTGCCCTCAAAGCATAAGGTGGCCAAAACAGAAAGACAAGCTATGCAGTTGTAATATATGTGACAAGTCCTCCTGTTATTCAGAAGGAGACACATACCTTAAGTGGTAGAAGGCAGACATAATCCCATTCACTGCTCCAGACAACCCTTTACTGGCTGATCTCTGGTTGCAGCAAATGCCCCAAGTGGCCCCCTTGGTTCTCCAGAGTAAGGCTACCTTTGGGTCCTGATGAAGATATGTAGCACAAGGGGCAGGAGGTGGTGATGCCAGGTGAATGGTGATGGCGCTTCTCCTCCCATCTTGGCAATTTCTTGGACAGTTCCATTCCTTGACCCAAGCCATTATTTCAGAAAAGTCTGAGTGAGCCATAAACCTGTCAGTCTCAGGACTTACATTGATTTGAGAGAACAGATGGCATTCTAGAGAGAATAATCATCATTTGGGCCACTGCCAGATGCAAGACCAGAACCAGAAGACTAAACTTTTCATATACTCAACAGATTTTGCTTCCTGATTCTTATTCTGAAGAGGCCAAGCAGGTCCTGTGTGTGTTTAGCTTAGATATAGGTTATAGGAAGAGAATCTGGGGTACCATAATTGCTCGGAATTGTAGTCTCCCAAGATTCTGGGTCCATTCTAACAGCATAGGGGTCCCAAAAACCTAACACATACACATCTTGCAACAAACTCACAAAATAAGAAGCACAAACATCAGCAATATAGACACATTGTTCTGGGCTCTCTGTTCACAATAACCAATAGCATAAATAAGCCCACAACAGACATTTTAGAGGCCAAATTAAATGTTACACTAGAAACACATGTAGCATTCCCCTGATTTTATTATTTCAGAGCAAAGTAATGAAATTTCAGTAACTGCTGAGAAGCACTAATGCTATTTCTCAGTTTTTTAACATTGATGTAAGAGAGCACCTCTATCTGAATCAGGGATAGAGAATGTGTGGCCTTCCAGATATTGTTGTACTCTAAATCCCGTCATTCCTAGCAGCAAAACCACAGTGAGTAGAAATGGGAGTTGCAGTCCAACAGCATCTGGAGGGCCTTGCCATCCCTGGTAACATAAGTTAAAACAGCAAGGATAAGTAGCAGGTGTTTAACAAAGAACTCTTGAGATGATAATCAAATAATGTTCTTAGAATTAAAACCTATTAAAAGTGGAATAAAAAACATTTACTAGAGAACCATTAGAAAAAAATTAGCCTTACAAGATTAGCAATTTAATTTATATGTGGGGCTGTCAATTAAGATTACAATTAAACACAAGCAAATAATCATTAAACAAAGGTTTTCCTTCTTCTATTTTGATTTTTCTCAGTCACCACCAAGCACAAATAAAAGGCCCAAAGAAATGATTCTGCAATAGATGATGTATCCAAAAGAGTCACTTCTTTTATTGATATCTAATCAACGAGCTATGAATTATGCAGCCACAAATGGAAATCAATGACATTATGAAAGGGTTTATTCTTGATATTTACTTTAGAATTCAGTAGAGCTGCCATAGGCCCAGCCTACTGAACAGCAAGTAACAACAACAACAACAAAAAAAAAATACTCAAAATTCAGAGCTTGGAAAAGTTACTCCTCTGGATTACAACACCCTGAATCTTTTGGTCAACATAGGGGGCAGGTCTATCACTGAATATTTTCCCACCATCACTAAACAAATACCTGGGTTCAGTGTCCCTCTGAATGCCAGCTGCTTAGTGGCAAAAAATGGAAAAAGTCTCTTTCCTTCATGCCCTTCTGATGAGTTCCTTAAAGAAATTAAGCTGGCCATAAACACAGTGTTGGACTAGAAAGGTTCTTGTTCTGATCTAGAAGGGTTCTTTTGAAGTTCTTGAGATGATGCAGACACCTCTAATCACGATCTCTCCACTGCTTACAGTTTTCATTCCTGTCCCTCAATGGTTGTTTTTCTCCCAGGTCCATAATGTGCAGATCCAAATGCGTCACTTAAGACCACCCCCATTACCAGGTTCCTTTCTTCATGCCCTTCTCTGCACTTATGTAACACCACAGGAACTCTGCCAGTGGCTCACAGAATGCCAAACAATAAACAACCTCTCATTTATTATTTTAACCCCAAAATTAAATGAAATATATATATTTTTCAATTAAATGTGTGGTACTGCCCTTGCTCTAAAAATAATGCAGAAAGAGGCTAGCCATAATAAAATGGAGATGAAATACAAATGTAAAATTGAAACATAGGAAAACATTTAAAATAAATTAATAATTAAAAAAAAAAGAAAGAGCATACATCAGTTAAAATCTACTTCAGCACAAAAGTCAGCCTGTAACCTCCAAATTTGTCTAAATGAAAACACTTTTATGCATTTGGGGAATAAACTAGCTTGGATTTTCTAGGCAGGAATACCAGAGGTTGGGAGTAGCCACCAAGAAACTCCTCTCCTGTTTCATTCCAAGGGTACATGCGATGGTGGCAGAACAGAGTAAGGGACCCGAAGAAACAATCAGAAAAGACACACAAGGACAGGCCTAACATTACCTATCTGAAACTCTAGTAGAGAAGAGGTTGTGATTTTAAATCAGAGGCCAGCAAATGGAGACTGGGATGAGGCTGGTAGACTTTGGCCTGTCTAAAGTAATGTAGATATATATACACAGAATTAAGGGTAGAACATTTCTCCACAATACATTCTAGAGTTTACACCCATGATTCTTATGTTTTGGAGCTTCAGTAGACTGGACTAGCAAAGTTTTATTAGTGAGAGAAAGTTGTTGTTTATTCAAAGTAAATGATCCCAATTTTTGGTATCATTTTTGAACCAGGTGTATTTTTCTATGAATCTGAACTCTAAATTTTCAGAGAATCCAGGAATCTAGTGTTAGGACTTGATACAATGGCTTAACAGGACAGCTTTGCAGCATCCCCCCACCCCCATGTGTGTGCATGAGAAAGAGAGAGAGAGAATACTTTTATTGTGAACACGTAGAACTGAATGAGGAGAAGAAACCAATTAAAATTATTTAAACTGCAAGACCATGTCACTAAGACTCAAAAGCTTTAACAAGTTTGGTTAGTCCTCCTGATGAGAGAGTGCTCCCTTGTAACATACACAGAGAAATTATGCCTCTGGATAGCAGTTGTTGAAGAAATGAACAGAATGGAGTGATTACACCCATGTTTGCTTGTGTGATGCCACAGTTGGACATTTACTGTGCAGCTTTGGGCAAGTTGCTACATTCAGTAAATGAGATCACTGTGCATATTATTAGGATAGTTCATTTCAATCAAACTTTTTTGGTGTCAGAATACTTTATAATTCTCTTTGCACCTATTTCTCATCTATAAAAAGGGTGAAGAATAAAGAATTATCTAAGAAGATTGTGGCAATATTGGTTAATAGGCAAAATATCACTGTCTGATGCATGCTAATTCCCATGACTTAAATATTCAGATTATGCATTTCATGGACAAAAAAAAAGGGGGGGGAAGTTATCCCCTGGCAGCTTAGTGCTCTCCAGATGTGTTATATTAACCATTATCCCTAGCCAACACATTTTGAGGGCACCAAGATAGGGAAGACTGCAGATAAAGTCTCAAACAATCTAAAAACTGACAAACCTTGCTCAGTAAGTTCATTCTCATTTTTGTTATTGTGCTTTCTGGTTGGAATTTGCTAAAACAAAATCAGGCTGTCTTCTAAAGGTCTCTTTAAAAATCTGCCTAGCTGTCAACACAGTGTGAAATACTGAACTAGGCATTAATGTGAAATTTATAACCTTGAGAATCTGGGATGTATTGTTCTGAAAACAAGTTTCACATTATCTTTGGAAAGCTGGAATTGTTTGCTACTCATTTCTCCTAAGTTGCAGAACAGATGGTGGCTGTAGGCCTTTTTGTCTGGCAGTTCTTTCCTGTACCTTTTAATTCATGAGACTATCAGAGCTTGGAAAAGTTGCTTTTTTTGTACTACAACTCCTGGATCCTCATGCTGGCTTGGAAATTTTGGGAGTTGTCATTTAAAAAAAAAATCTAAGTCCTTCACAAGATCTACTTTATCATTTGCACCCATATTTTCTCGTAATTCTGTATCCAAAAGTATGGAATCTTCCTACCAAAAATGATATTGTAGTTATGCAGATAGTATAAAGTTAATTTTATGGAAGCACCATTTTTGGAACTGGCTTATGTAATTGCAAAGGTTGGTCATTTTTAGTGCACAATTCCACATGCTGTGTGGAATAATTTATGGAGAAAATCTAGAAGGACACATTTCAGCCTTTGTTTTATAGCCTATCAGATATTGTCTCTCTGATGTTATCTGTTTATATTAGGAGTAGTATTAGGTTCCTTGGTTTGCAGGGGTTATTCTCATTTCTTCTTTGTTATGGGGGCGAAAAAAAGCCTTCTGTATTGACACATTCTTTTTATGCTCTGGCCATGGTACTGAAAAACAGTGGAAAGGAAAGCTACTGCTGTTCATTGCAATGTGATTGAGAATGGAATCTTGATAGTATTTAGAGGCATATCTATACTCTTTTTTTTTTTTTTTACAATCTGTAGTATATTTCTTCCTTCCCTTTCATGGTCACCACACACTATAGGTAACAATGTGAAGGGGAACGAAATCTGCAAATGTTCTGAGAATGTCAAGATATGACCTTTAATCCCTTTTCTGAGATACAGCAATAAAGATGTGAAGCCTTTATCAATGAAGAGTTGGAATCTTCACAAACCAAGAGGCTGAACTTGTTTTGCTGCTTGAGGAATAAAACTAAAAGCATTAGACTAAAGGTATTCTAATCTATCTTTCCCTCCTTCCTTCCTTCCTTCCTTCCTTCCTTCCCTTCACACTTTGCCATACTGAGCATTTCTCTGCATGCTACAGTTATGCATTTTACCCCAAAATTTAATCAGGAATCTGACAAGTATGTCTTAGAGCAGGGAAAATCCTTTCTCTTTTTTGTAAGTGATATTGCACCCCAACACATCCAAGGGAGGATTGAATTAACAGTGATGCTTTTGTGTCCTATCACTTCAGTGGTTCAATCTGCTGCCTGTGAAGTCCCATCCATTCTGTCAGAGGAGGGGCTGGCTCTGGATTAGTTGTAGAAAAGCATGTATGAGTAGCTGATTAACTCTTTCTTCCCCAGCCAGAGGAACAGAAACAAAGGCTTATAAAGCAAACTCCTGAAAGGAAATGTCCTTAAGTAAGAAAAGAGGGCAAAAGGCCTTGGTGAAGGGCAGGGTATCTACCTTCTGAGTTTGATGATTTTTCAGCCAGAGCAAATGCAGAACCAGCCTCTTAGGAGTCACCAGTCCAAAAGAAACAACTGAACATATGCCTACATTCTCCTCTGTGGATTCATGTGAACATTTCTTTTGTGCATGAGTGCATACTGGGCCTTCATCCCACTTTGGCTTCTCAAGGAGAGGTGAGTCTGATTTGAAAAGAAACTAGAGGCCCTCATGTCTCAAGGAAACCTGCTCATTCATCTTCTCACCTATGCATAATTCATCTCCTATCTATAATGAATGCCAGGAGAAATGACTGGTGCTTTATGCACGTGTGTGGCTATGAAAAATAAAGCTCCTGCATTTTCATCCTGTGTAAACTCTTGCCATGGGCTACTGATTGAGCATACAAAAATCCAGAGGGGAATGCTACTTGCCTGGAGTTTAAACTGCCCCCTTCCCATTGCCGACATACATACAGCAGCTGCAGATCTGCTTAAGAGTCCAGGAAGCAGTCTCAGTCATACTGCTGCAGTGTCAGAAATAAATGGAAGGTTTGTTAGGGTTTGGAAACCAGTGCCTGATCCTGTCCTCCAAGGTATATCTACAAGAACTCTCCCATTGTATGTTGTCAATGCCCCTCATGCCTGCCTGCCGGCTTCCATCATTACCTGCCTAGGATTGCAGGATTCATGTCTATATGCTACTGTCCCCACCCCCATTTATTCTGTCTTTCTCAGAGAAACACACCATAAAGCAGAAGCCTCTCCAAAGACACCTGGGAGATCTGACCCCCAAACCAGACAGAGTCAGACAGGTTCCCCCTCCTGCTGCCTGAGGCAGACTGCTGTTGCAATGACAAAAATGCCTGGACGCAAAAACACGCACCTCTGTTTTAACATCCGGAATCCAAGTGGCTCCCTTGCCCATCCCCAAGGAAAAAGAATCAACTCCTCACACCCACTTCTGTCCCCACTCTCACGTTTTCAATTGTCCAAGAATCTGCCTCTGATAATATTGCCCGGAATCCCCTCTTTCCCTCAAGACAGGGAAATTCCTTTTACCTTCTGAGAGCTGAAGGACTGGGTCCAATGATACAAAACCAGCCTCTCCTTGGATCGGAAAGCGGGGTGGGTCGGATCCTGGTTTTCCTCGGGCTCCGTAGATTGGCCTGCCTCATTCTCCAGGGCTGAGATGGGCCACCAGCTGCAGTTGGTGGGAGTCACATTGTTGGGAGTCGCCATGACAGCCGGAGCTGATGGAAGAACGGGGAGCGAGGAAGAGCTGCAGCTGCTGTACTATCGGAGCATCACATGGGTCTCATGGAAACAGCATCATTCCGAGAGCCAAAGGGGCTGAATTGCATTACTCACTCCGGATTGGCAAGGGGGAGACCGGGGCAGCAGGATCAGCAGCAGCAGCATCTGGCTTCACAAGAAAAGCAGGGGTGTATCGCTCCCTCTGTGTGTGTGCGCGCGTGTGTGAAACCACAGCCCCTTTTACAACAACAGAGGCACACTGCTGCACTGCTCATCCATTGTTCCAATCGCAGACACAACAGACAGCTTGTACCACCTGACGACCAACCCGAGAGTCTCCTCCACACACAACGGGAGAGCCTGCATCTTCTTAGCAACACAGGACAGCCTCCTTTATCCAAATTGGCTCGTGAGGGGGTAAAGCAGGAGGCTCGGATAACCAGGTATCCAAGTAAATGAATGCCAAAGGGTTAATTTTCTCTGCTGTGAGCAAGCAGGTTTAGAATTCTGACAGTAGTTCACCCCGGTGAAGTACTGATTATGCAAATTACTGTGTGTTTCTGCTTTGTTCCCTTACTAAATCTGAAACCTCTTGCTAATTCTGAAGCAGAGTCTCTCACCTCCCTTTCAGATTTCAAAATCCCAGAAAGGGAGATTGGGACTTGGTAAGCACTAGGAAATACTGGCAAATTCATTAAGGCTTTGTCTAGAAAAAGCTATTAATCATGTCGCCTAAATGGAACCCCCATATTCAGAAGCAATATATCTTTGAATTCTGGGAAGAGCTAGATGAAGACTTCCTGGCTTATCTTATCCTTTGCTTGTTAACAGCAGAACATGGGGAACCTCTTTCAGCCTGTGGATCAAATTGAGCTTCAGGATTCAGAGAAGTTTGAAAAGGTCTCCTGCATCCTTGAGGCAAAGCCAAAAGCTGGGACCAATACTACCAACATATTTTTAGCTTAAAGCGGTTATTGTCAATAACTAAACCGTAGTTACTAGTTAGTTTGGACAATGTAGGGCTCAATGGACAAAACAAGCAAAACGGATGCATTATATATTATTTTCCAAAATGTGATGGAATTGTGTTCAGTTCTTAGTGTCTCCAGTTAAAAGGATCAGAGAGCAGGTGATGAGAACAGTCCTCTCTGAGGCCATTATGAGCCATTACAGGACTAGATGGGGATTTGGATGGCTGCATGATTCCCACTCCAGAGGAACTTTCCTCTGGCACTTCTCCCTCTAGTACACCTTAAGTGAATAGACAGCTTTTGTACTAGGCTTTGCCTTTGCTTTTACCTCTGCTCCCAGACATCAGGATTTTAAATTCAACAAATGCTTCTAGGAACAAAGGGATGAACTAGGCCAAGGCTAGGGAATGTGTGGCCCTCCAGATGTATATTACTGACTTGCACCTACTATCAGCCACAACCAGCATAGTCCATGGTGTGATATGATGAGACTACACTCCAAAATCATCTGGAGAGCTACATGTTCTCTATCTCTGGGGTAGACACTCTTGAACAAGAGTCTAGATTTCAGTTCAAGAACAAATATGGGAAATACATATTCTCTTGACTCAACAAAGAGCTTCTACTGCTTCTGTCTGATTTAGCCACTTGGGAGTTCCCATTCTGATGGAGCATCATTAGAATGGGACCCTCCAGATCTTGTTGCACTACAACCTCAACTAGGGTTGACGGAAACTTGTGTCCAACATGGTTTGGAAGGCCTCAGAGTCTTTATTCCTGGTCTACCAAACCTCATGTCAAGTTCACAATGATCAGGTACCTGCAGAGCCTCATCCCGCACCACAAGGCCTATTATGTGCATCATGCTGCCAGTTCCCAATTCAGCTGCTTATCTTGGTGACTGTTGCCTCCACGCTTTGGCTCAGAAGGAGTAAAGAACAGCAACTGTCATAGTCATTATGTTGTCATTCTCTAACAAGTAAATATATGCAGAAATGAAGAGATCGAGGGTCCACTGATGGTAGAGGGGCATCTCGTGCAAGGGTCTCCGAAATGTGGAATTGGATAAGTGCTCCTCAGTTGGAGTGATCAGAAATCCCCACTATGTTCTCATCTTGAAAAGAGTAGTTCTGTCAACATATAATTCCAAATGGCTTAGCCAGGCTTGATGAATGTGCCTTTGCGGATGTTGCAGGACAGCAATCCCATCAGTGATAGCCAACCGAGGTAACGGGATGGGAAGAAAGAAGTTGCAGCCCAAGAACATTTGAAGGGATACATGTTTGCCATCCATCCTCTCAGACAATTTTAAATAATAATACAGAGAAGTATGTGTACTGTATCAGCTGTGTGTTCCTCTTACCAAATGCAGATGCTACCTTTATTTTTGTGTGTTTTAAAAGAAAAGAGTAGGCATGGTGGCAATAAAGCCAAACATGCAGCATCATGCAGTTCTCATAATGTGCAACCATTTTGTAAACTGAGACTGTTATACTAACCCTTGCATAGGAGTAGCCATAAAGAGTTCCCTTTTTTCATCTTTAATTCTCTCATAGAATCAAAACTAGACATGAGGTAGGAGTTGTGCAACCTAACTCTGTATTTATCTTTTTGTAAAAACCAGCAGAGAATCTTTGTGTGAGACTAAGATTGTTGCTGAGTTCCCCCAAGCTGTTCCTCCCGCTGAATACAGTAGAACTCTCAGGGACAGCTGTGTGGACATGAAATGAGTTATTGCCACCCTGTGGTCTGGAATCAATAGCACACATTTGATGACCACACATCACATTTTGTATTATTTTCAGTTTTCGTGCCTTGACTAGCAAAATATAGCAGTGTAACTGGCTCTATCTTTACCTTGCTTTTCCAGCAACATCTATGAAAACAACTCAGTAAGTAACTCTCAGCATTTCCCCTTTGTTTGGTGCTCTCCTGCTCTAGTTCTGGGGTTCCACTATGGCAGCCAGGGACAGTAGAAGAACACATCTGGAGGCACTAGGTTTTAGAAGTTTGTTATATGCAACATTCAGAAACTGAAGATTTGTGATAAAATATTCTGGAGTAATGCCACCCTAGGCTTTAATTATGGCTTAAGGACTGCACATTCTATCCAGCTAAGACAGATAATCGTACGCACAGGTCTCTGTATTTCCCTTTGTGTCAGCATAGCACTATGTGTTTTCCTCAGCGGCACCTTCCTGCATCCATGGACAAGTCTACATTTGACAGAGGATAGGAAAAAGCCATAGAAAGCATCCTCTTAGTAGTCAGAACTACCACCTTTTTAAAAAAACTGGCTGGTTATGTTTTTAAGAGTAGGGAGGGTTTTTTTTCTTTTTCGGTTTCCTACTTTTTCTTTAATAGCAAAACCATCTTGAAGGCAGTTTCCTGAAATCAGGTAAAATAAGTTTTACTTGCTTAATTTTTGCACGCTAAGTTGCTAAGGTACAGGAAAAGAGCTACTTTAAAAAACCCCTGACAACATAATTTTCAAAATGGCTTTTCACTCCAGTATATAAGATTGTGCTACACTAACAAGGCAGGGCGTAGGAAAGACTGGTTGTGCAGTCCTGGTTGTGCAGTTGTGATTGGTTGCACAGTTGTGACACACAAGATAATGCAAGAATGAATGTGGCATGGGACAGTGAATAAACTGGTTCCAAAGAGTTTTAGGTTCAAATTCTACTTCAGCAAAGATTCTCACTGAGTGACACTGGGCCAGTCACTGCCGTTAACATGGACTACTTACAAGGCTCTTCAAGACAAAATTGAAAAATCCCACTGCATTCCACCATAGGTACAAGAAAGACAGCGTACAATCTGCTGAATTAATATAGGTTATCCCTCCCAAATTAATTTGCCCCTAGTCTTTCTTCAGACTTAGGGTAGAAGCCCTTAAAACAAACACCCTCAGTAAATTTTATGCTGCCTTGGGGTGTAGCAAAGCTGTCAAGAGCTAAATGATTTTTAAAATACAGGAGTAGCATTTAAATTCACTTAGAACTGAATTTTGATAAATGATATTCAAGAATAAAAATTTCAATGGGAAAGTTGTAAACATTGATTCCTGAAGCTTGTCCTATGCCTAATAATTTTTATTTCAACTCTCCCAGTTCTTGCACTCAGTACGGAAATGTGTAACATTTATATTTTCTGATCTTATACTGTTTTCAAGGTCTTTTGAAGTGCCAAAGGATCTTCATCCTTCTTTAAATGAGAATGGATGTCCGGAAAAGTAAGATAGCAAAAACGTCCTCATGTCTGCACGAAACTTGATTCCCCCGCCCCCGTCTCTCCAACACAGAACTGGGATCGGTTTTCAATATTTGCAAACCAGACTTTTGGCCATTGTCTGACTGAATTCTCTTACTCAACTAATTAAAATATTGCACATTTGAGATTAAGAGCAGGGGGTGGAATCTTTGTTGCTGTGTGCCTTTGTTTCCAACCTACAACGACCCTACAGCTTTTTCTTGGCAAGATTTGTTCAGAGGGAATTTGCCTTTGCCTTCCTATGAGGTTGAGAAAGTGTGACTTCCCAAGCTTACCCAGTGGGTTTCCATAGCTGAGCAAGTTATCTCTCCAGAGTCATAGTCTGATGCTCAAACCACTACACCCTGCTGGTGCTCTAGACAGTTCTGAATAAATTACAGTATTGCTAGGACAGCCTTGAGAACTGTTGCAAAAGCTCCATCTACTGGTCTATCTATTTCATACTAAGTGGTGTATAAAATGCAATTTTAAAGTGCTTCATTGAGCCCCTGGACCTCCAGTTGCCTTGTACTTATTACGTAAGGACAAGCTTCTGCTGAACAAAAAGAGTGCAAGTTGGTCTTGCACAATATAGTTCATTCCAGCAATGGCTTTTCTTGCCCTCCTAGGACTCTGAAATGGGAAAATACAATCAGCCTCCACATTTGTGGGTTTCACTTTTGTGGATTTGATTATTCACGGATTATTTGCTGTCACCTCTGCTGCCTCCCTATGCCATTGTTAATAGGGACTGCAAGCCTTGTGAGACTGAGAAACTGCAAATGAGGCTTGTAAATCCTTATTAAAAACGGTGTGGGGCAGCAGTGGAGGTGGCAGTAAGCCCCACCAACCAACCACCTGTGCCTTGTGAAGGAACCTCGATGCCTCAAAGGAATCCATTGTGGGTTGAATATGGTGATCATACTTTTTTGTGTGTTAAATATGGTTTGGAAAGGCCTAGGGTTATTCACGATTTTTCCACTTCCACGGGGGTCTTGTGCCCCTAACCCTAGCAAATGTGGAGGGAGCGTAAGATTCTGTGCTTCAGAAACTCTATTAAAAGTAGCATGGATTTCTCTTAATCTAACAATGGCAAGGCAAATTTTATCTTCAGAAAAACTGGAAATGGTAGGGCTATCTGTTTTGTTTGATTTCACTACGCGTAGGTTCAGACCCTTTTAAAGTGGGTGTGGTTACCATGGTTTCCAAGGCAAGTTTGCTCACAAGGCAATGATTCAGCTGTTCCATCATAGTCTGTGTATTTTCCCTACATGAGAGGAGATGCTCCAGTACAGGTGAGAAGTTGCTCATCAACAATAAAGCAAGTTTACACAAACAAATCAATTAAATCCTTTAAAAATTTTTACAGTGGTAACTGGACACCATGGTGCAGAGACTAATACTGACATCTAGGGGATGGCACATCTATGTATCACTTAATGACTGCAGTAAGAAGTGGCAATTTTAACATGTAAAATTGACCACCACAGGCTAAACTTTTAGTTCTCTACAAATATGATGCTCTAGAGTGGAGCCTGGCCATATATCCAGCTTAAACGTCGCTGACAATAATCATCAAGAACACAATCCATTAGTAAGTCTTCTTGTACAAATTCTGTGAAAAGGAAACAAATTGTCAGACAATTGTTTTCAATGGAATTTGTCTGACATAGCAAAGGTTCAAAGTACAGCATTGTTTTCAATGGGACTTCTACGGCACAGCACTGTCAAGAAATGAAACCATCCATATGCATATCTCAGCCATCCAAAATTTTGTAGTATTTCCTAGTAACTAGTTCACTCTTTTAAGGCAGGAGGTAGCATAGAGCCTCATGCAAATAATACTTTTTAGTTGCTCCACTTGCTTTTCTCTTTATTCTCAAAGAACACTGCGCTCATCCAAATCACCTTCCTTGAAATCCTATAAAAAGAAAACCGATTTCTTGCTAGACAGAGAGTAATTCCTTGTTGTAGGTGGCTGTATTTGTGGCTATGTACAGAAGCACTCAGCTGGTCCTGCATGGTCCTCTGATCTAGGTCATCCCAGTGGTTCATGGTATAAATGGGTGCTTTCAATATTCAGACTCATAGGTGAAATTGTATTAGTTCAGAAACAAACTACACAATTCACAGCAAGAGCACAATATTTTAATTTTTAAAGAAAGCATTATACCTCAACGTTAAGAAACACATAGATAAGAATCAGTGGAACACAGTTTTCCCTTTGGCCTAATTTGTAAGCTTGTGCAACACTCTTGTAGGTTTGTATTGTTAGGCCTAAATTAAACTGTTTGTTTCATCTAGAGTAGACAGTGGACCACTGGAACATATCTGGTATTGACTTACCAAGTGCCCATTGATTCAGCCTTAATCTACTTTCCTTTGTAAGGTGCTAGTAGAAGCAGAGAGGGAGGCAGACCTTTTGAGGCTACAAATGGCTTACAGGCATCCACTGATAAAAGTGGACTAAATTTGTGTGGCATATGCAAGTGACTTTGCTCTGTGGAATCTCGGAACATCCACTGACACTGATTACCATGCTTACTAAGAAGAACCCAGTGTCTGATTACTCAACAATTCTTCTTAGTGTGTGTCCATACCAGTACTTTTGTTGTTTTATTTAAGTTCACTTTAACACTTATAAATTCAGCATAAGAATCTACTTTGAAGGAGTATAAGAGGCTCTGACAGCGAAGGCAGAGTGGGACAGTGGCTGAAGAAGAAACAGTGCAAGATTTCTGTACCTCTTCAAAATAAAGAAGGTTTTCTACAAAAACAAAACAAAACCAGAACTGAAGTAATAAACTCGAATAGAGGGGTGGCAGACTGTGGGACTAGAATTTTTTTAAGCCTATTTTTAACAATTCCCACAGAAATGCTGGCCAAAATGATATTCATGTTGGCTAAATGTTCAAAATTGATTTGTGGGGTTCTTCTCAGGCAAAGCATGTGAGGCATTAAGGAAAGCTAGAAAGGCGGCAGGCAAGCAAAATTGTGCACATTTGCACAAAATTGTGCAAAATTGTGACAGATTGTGCACATCCCTCCTTATGCCAAACCACTTCTTACACATCTCTGCTCAGTCTGACCTGAAAACTCTGTAGAACAGCAGCAAGGAAGCATATTAACTTTTTCATTGTATGAAGTGGTTTATCTAAATCATAATGCAACTCAAAAATTTTCATTTGAGATTAGAATTTGCTGGGTTCCAAGCAAGTTCAAATTTAGAGAGAGCAGTATTTTTAAAAACTGCTACTTTAAGAAACTGATTTAATATTTAGAATGAAGCAAGAGGAAAACTTAAGTCAGGGTGATTTTATGTATCTTTATGACAGAAATTGTCTCTCTTTTTAAAACTTTATTTAAAAAACTATACTGTATGGAGCAAATAAAGATTTGATCAAACATGCCGCAACAACAATGGACACATTTCCAATCATGGCACTGAGGGAATATCTCACTATCACCACTGAATTTCCAACCCATGCATGATTATCATGTCAAGTGTACATCATCTCTGCCATGTGAGACATTTTCTTTGGAATATATAAGTAATATTCCAGGTACCCTGAAAGATCTTCAATAGTCACATCATCCACAAAGACTCGAGCTTGCTCAGAACAAGACCGGGCTGAACCTGAGGAACCCATACCAGAAGGTGATCTGTTTGGCAAAGACTGTGAGCGTACTTCCAGGACTGCCTTTTCACATTCTGATAGGACGCTCCGCAAGCCCGAAAACGAATATGCTTCTATTGCTTGCCATGGTTTGCACTGGCACTGCTTGTCCACACAAGGGCATTGCTTCTCATAATTCAATTTGGAAAGTGACTGGAAATCTGAAGGTTGGCTAGGATCCAGGTTGGTTTCAAATGTCAAAGAAAAGGCAGGACAATTCTTCCTTGAGTTTTCCAAAGCCTGTTCACTGGTAGCAGTATTCTGATGTTCTTCTCTGGCTCTAGTGCACTTGCTCTTGTCAAAAAGTGGACACCTTTTTCCTCCCAAGTACAGCTCTTCTGTAACACCAGGATCTGGACCACTTTTGTTCTTTGAAACATCAATCTGGCTTTTATGTTTCAGTTGGTTACCTGTGGAGGATGCTTTCATACTGCAGTATGTAAACTTGGGGGGATGCAGGACAGGAGATTTGGAACGCCTACGACGCTGTGGTCTTGTTGCCCCTCTCAAGGATTTCCTTGTACACCTGAAATAGAAGACAGTACTATTTAGCAGAAACTGGAACAGACATTTATTCCAAGACTGAGATAGTCTATTTTCCTTAATATGTTTTTGTTGACATTCTGTGAATGAAAAAAAATAGCATCTCATCATTTCAATTGATTCTCCTCCCCCCAATAAAGTAAAATAAATAAAATAAAATAAGTGTACAGAAGGAGGGGTTCAGGCAATGCAACTATAATATAATGAGAAAGACCTACTATAATTATCCATCCATCATGTTATTTATACCCAACCTTTTTCCATACTGGTACTCAAGGCAGCTTACAAAAGACAGAAAAATCAGAAGAAAAATACATATAGTTAAAAACTACAGGTATTTAACTACAGAATTGAAACTATTTCTAAAGTTACTTTTAAAAAGTCCCTTCTCTTGTTAACACACAATTCCCAGCAGGTTGCTGGAACAAAAAGATCTTCACCTGAAGCTGAAAAGACAGCAAAGAAGGAGTGATCCAAACCTCCCTAGGGAAAGAGTTCCAAAGTCTCAGAACAGTGACAGAGAAGGCCCTCTCCTATGTTCTCACCGAAATGTGCCTGTGAAGATTTTACAGCTTTGACAGACTCATATAGAAATACATGGTCCTTCAAATAGCCTGACCCTGACCTGTGTAGGACTTTATAGGTCATACTAGCACCTTGAATTGTGCGCAGTAACAAATTGGTAGTAGCACAAGGCAGTTTTCCCCAGTCATTTATAAACTAAGCTTATAACCAGACAAGACATTAAAGTAAGGCGGCCAAAGGGTGGAAGAAGAATCACATGGTACAGTAAATTACAACATGCTTGATAGGCATACTTAACAGAAAACGAAAGAATTCAGAGAAGGATTTGAACATGCCATTACTAATGACATGTCTTACCCATGCCAAGTTTCCCTGGAACAGCCAGTTTGATGTCTGCCTCCATCAACAGCAGTTCTAATTGGGACCCTCAGTCCTTCATTCAAAGAGGCAGATCTGAGGATAAAAGGATAAATAGGATGTTAAAGTACTACTTTAGAATAAAGTCTCTGCAGATCGATTTCCATTATACATACTCTTTATAATTATCCATTACATCAAACAGAATGAGATCTTCCATTCTATCCTTAAACATGTGGATAAGAAGTGTGACATAGTCTTGTCACACCACCACTGTGTAACAGCTTGAATGAAAAACTCTGTCATGAAACATCTGTTTAGGTGGCAACTGTTTTGGCATTAGAACTTTGGCACAAAAAAGGCAAACAGGTGATCTTAAGAAAGGGTTGTGGGTAAGGAAAGCTTGCTGATAAATTTATATTCCTCTGCATTATGATTACAGTGGATCCTCTGGATCTGCAGAGGTTTGGCTGCAGGACCCCTACAGATCCCCTAAAAAGTGAATGATCATTTCCCATATTATTAAATGGCAGTGCATTGTGCATGGGCACTTCAGTGCGTCTGCATTCACAACAATGCCATTTTATGTATAGGACGTGATGCTCTGACAGTGATGGAAAACACAAATCTAGAAGGTCGGTTGTAATGACATAAAAGCAATTCATGGTTATTAATACAGTGGCTTTTCCATATATGTGGGGGTTCCATTCCAGGCACTCCCAAATAAAGAAAAAATATGAATGCCCATAACCCATAATACCTAATGACAGTGATGTGCATGTGGACACTTCAGTGCATCTGTGTGGATATCACTACCATTTTAGGTATAGGATGCATTTCTGCTTGCTTAAAAATCGTGTATCTGGAGACTGCTGGTAAGGAACGCCCACAATAGGGCCATAATGATGCCCAGTACAAGCACTGAAAGAAATCTTTAGACTCTATCCAGAACTGTGTCAATAGTTTCAACTACTATTTTCAGCTGATAAAGTATATAGTCTCTAAATAGCTTACCATTATAGATGCATGAAAAATACAATGCTAGCTCTGTAATAATTGTAGGTCATTCATTTAAATAGCCAGCAAAAAAAAAACTATAATAGAATTGATCTCTCTTTCCCTGACTTGCACTCTCACACTTAATAAAAATGAAATTCTGAATAGGATTCTGGCTCTAATTTTTAATAACATGAGCATCCAATGATGTAACCCATGACAACTAAAGTTGGTTCTATATTTAAATTCTAAATGGATTAAATATCGATAAATAGCTGAATAGGGAAATTACTTCTATACAAAAGGCATACTTCAGTTAACAAAGCCTCTGACAAAGAAGCTCTTTTTTCATAAAGTTTTTTATGGGAGCCCATCCCATCCCCATATGTTGTGTCTAGCTGGAAGTTTTTTTGCAACCTTGCCATTGGGAGGATGGTGAATGAAGGCTGGAGAAAGAAAGACTTTCAGTGCTGGGCTGCTACAGCAGCATGTCTGTTGCCCAACACTGGGAAAGAATGGGATTCTACTCTAGGTCATCCTACCATAGCTGGGTGTGCTTATATACAGCATGAAAGGTAATCAGCTTCCTCTAGAATCACTTATTTAGCATGCGTGAAGAACAAAACAGAAATAAAAGGGGAAGGCAGGTTAGTCTGTCATCAGCTGCCCTGGCATGTTGAAAAAGCACAGATCTATAAATTTTGCTAACCAAAATGGAAATCATAAGAAAAGTAGAGGCTGTTAAAAAAAATAATTACAAGATGGATTTTGGAAGAAGTTTTCAAGTGGTCTGTAGAAGATTCAAAATGTTTTTGTTTGCTTATGCAAGGCTTCCCTGAGCTGGTTGTTCATTTCACAACTGTATAATGTTAGTTTTGAATAAGATATTTGCTGAGACATGTTAATTTGCTCTGATTTTTTGTGGTACAGAAACTTTTCCCTATTCTTTCCATGTTATTTCTACCTCTGCCACCAAACTTTCTGGTAAAGAAGTAAGGCCCAGGAACACATCTACTTCATTAACTGATGTATACCTGTAATATGTCTAAAGTCAGAGTGTATGAGCAACTGAAAAACAATTGCATTATTTTTGCACAGTGGGAATAGGGCATCCAGTACATACTCAGTTATGAAGCAAGAGCTGGTCCAGTGGAGCACTATGTTAGGAAAGTTACTTTTTAAAGTGGATTAGTTACATTGGTAGTTCCAAGGCTCAAAAAGTAGTTCATAACTGTTACAGCCACTTTTTTAAAAAAAAGGTATTCTTCATTTTTCAAGAAAACTTAATATACTTATTTTTTTAGTTACTTCTTAAAAGATCTGGATTTAACCAGCTGTTTGTCTTTGGTACAGAACACCTTCTCCTGTCCACCTTGTTGTCAACTCAACACTAACAACACAGCACAAGGAGGCAAAATAAGATGCAGGTTTTGCTGGCACTTTAAGTATGTGATAGGTCTCCACTACCATGTAGTAAGGCAACAGCCCTTTAAATACATAAGTAACTAGAAATAATAGTTACACTGCAAAAGGGATGAATCTATTCTTTGCTATATTACAATCAGAATATAAATAAGTGACAGGTCTGATGTGAGAAAAGGAATTAATTGCAAGCTCTGGAAAGAAAAATAGCTGATAAGTCACTATTAAGAAGGGACAAGACAGCAAAACACACAGGGCAAAGGCAGCAGCAAAAAAATTTTCTGAGGCCTTTTTTAAGACAATGAGAGGGGTTTGAGTCAGGTCCATGTGTGGATGCAGTCGGCAACATGTGAATTACTTGCTGGATCGAGAACCAGAAATAAACTGGATTCTATCCAAAGTCATGTTTGAGTACACCTATGTTTTGAAATTATTGTTTATTTATATCCAATTTGGAATTCATGGCAGCTTACAACAGTTAAAAGGAACACAGATATTAACAGCATAGACAAGTTAAAGAGCAATTAAACCATCATAAAATTAAAACCAGCTGAAACAAACTGAGAAAACAACAACAACAACAAAAATAACAAGTAAAAAGTCTCCCACACAAAGCCTGCTTTCCCTGAAAAATCAGTACTTGGTACACCTGGTCTTCATTGCTTTCAACAAGAGGTACACGTGGCACTTCAGTGAGCATTTGGATGTACATTCTATTTAACCTAGTTCCTGATCCAGAAGACATCACGTACCAGGAAGCCTGCTTTCATGCACATTATCTCCTTCACTGGATTGAGACTCCTGCCTTCATGAAACCAGTTTTGGGGACTGAAACCTCCTATCTGATAAGTTCTCTGCTTGAGGCGAGGGGTGCAATGGGTTCCCTAACTGGAACAGAAATAACCTTGGAAAACATACTCCTGAAGACCCACGTGGTCTGAGACTCATTCCTCACAAGCCTTTAAATGAGAAAAGAGATTTATCCTCACAATTTAATGGGACACGAGGAGTGTTACTTGAACCTCCTTGCATTCTCTGAAAATTAATTCCTCACCTCTCTGTTAACAATGCTCTGTTAACAATGTTTCAAAACAGCATAAGGGCAAAATATATCTGGCCAGCTGTTTTTTGAAAGGTTCTGGAGAATTTTAAAATGACATTTAACTTTTCTGTAGACTTCAACATCACCTTCATTTACAGGAATCCAATCCTGTCCTCTCTAGTGGTCACTACTGGTATCATTTTTAGCTAAATGCAATTGGATTTCCATTTTGACACTTAAAGTTTGGCTTTGGATATCATGCTAACAATTAAGTCAGAGTATCAAACTTTCATCTGGTAAACTGGTTTGGCTAATGAATTCAGAATGCCAGAGAAGCCCCTGTCTCTTCCTAGGATACATGTGCAGATGAAAAGGCTGCCGAAAACACTCACTACCTAAATATATGTCCATATCTATTGATTTCATGACATGCTGCTCTTCAGTAAAGAAAATGGCAAGCAGATAGACCAGTTACAACTGACAACCTCCAATAAGGATGTCAAAGCCATATGGACCACATATCGCATAAAGAGTAAAAGCATCAGCCAGCATGATGTGGTGGTCTGAGTGTTGGAAGGAGTCTGATCTAGGGTTCAAACTCCCATTCAGGCATGGAAACCCATTGGGTGACCTTTGCCAAGTCACTCTCTCTGAGCCTAAGAGGAAGGCAATGGTAAATCTCTAAGTAAATCTTACCAAGAAAAACCTATAATGTGGTCACCCTAAATCAGAGTCAACTTTAAGGCATGCAACAATAATGCTTGAAAAAGCAATTGATGTTTTTCTTTGCAGCTAAGCTAATACAAAGCAAGCAACACAATGCTAAAAGGACTATAGATATAACAGACGGAGAGTTTTCCAAAGGTATAATTCTCTTTCCAAAGACTTTCTTGGGGCCTATGTTATTGTCTTTTCAGTATCAGATGCAAGTCTTTTCATTTCTCTATCTCCATCCATTTTTAAGAACTGGTGTGTGTGTGTGTGTGTGTGTGTGTGTGTGTTTAGATGCTGGTGTTCTTCTATTTGGCTGTTGGTTCTATTTTGATTTCATGTGCTATGGTACTTTCATTCTTTGCTTTTTCTTTCTTGGCTTTATTTTGTGCTGTTTTTATTCACTGATTATACTGTATATTTTTAATGTTAGCATACACCGGCCAGAGAACTCTAGTTACTCAGTTAAGAATTACAATAAAGTAATATAATCATTGCCACCTACCCAGCAGGATCCACTCTTAGCTTTTTGAAAGCTGTTTGCAGGCTCTCTTCTTCACCTTCTTTAACTTCTGATTCCATTTGTAGATTCTTAGAATGTTATTCAATTTGCCATATACTGAATACTAACAACAAAAACAACAACAAACAAATCAATTGTGTTGAACTGATAAAATGAATAGAAGGAATTGTAAGCCTTTGAAAAACTTTACACAATTCGATTAAATCACGCTTCACTGGTATCACATAGTGATACCTGCTAATTTTTAATGGGAAAAGCTACCTCTTGTTACTCGATAAATGATCCACGTCAACCTGTTCCACCTCCCAAAAAAGCATTACAGTGTGCCTGTCATATGTGGGGGTTCTGCTCCGGGAACCCCTAGGTAAAACAAAAAACCGTAAGTGTCACATCCCACTGCAGTCAATGGATGCAATGGGTGCACTCCCCTGTTGTGTCCATTGACTACAACAGGGCATGACACTTTGCATGCCCTTGCATTCATGCATCCAGAAGTTGCGCCAGAAGAGGGTGCACTGTACTTTAAAACATTTTTTTTTAACATTAGTTAATTTCCAGGCAAGAATGATAGAACCAGAGATCTGATTATACAGTGTGTAGACAATGACTTACTGTAAATCTGTAAAACCATTTTTCTTTCCTGTAAACCTGGAAAACTATTTTTCCTACATATCACTAATTTTAGCCTAAAAATAACAGAAAAGAACTTTTGTTTTTGTTTTTCTGCCCCAAATTTAACTGCAGTGGAAGGAAGACCTAGTTAACTGAACATATTAATAAAACATTATACAGGATAACAGCCAAGGCCACTTAATAAAAGGAAACCAGAGCTGCAAAAATGGCACATGCTTCAAAATATAAAGGTAGAAGCTTCCTACCACTGAAAGAATTATTCCAGCTCTGATTAAAACTATTCATATACACGGAGTAAAAGAACAGTATACTGATCAGCACTACAGGACAAAGAACACCACATTCATTTTTGTGTAGCCCTCAGGAGACAATATGCCAGAGGTCAACACTATCAAAGATACGTCCCCCACTTCTTTCCCCTCACCCTTCTTGTTCAAGCACACACTCCCTCTTTCACGCCCTTTCATGTTGATATCGCTCCTCACTTCTCGCTTGCTCCTCCACTTCCCTTTCTGTGAAGTGAGAAAACACAGTCCCTTTTTTTCAGTGCAAAATCAGGAACACAGATGCACAATTGTGTAGGGAGTGCTGGGGGGGACAAAGTTACCTATGGATATACAAGTATACTTTACATGCACAGTAGGGGCTGCTACAACACAGCACAACACACTTTGTTCCTTAGCATCACATTTAAGGACATTTAGAAGTTTGCACACTGGAAGGAAATTTTCAGAACTTGGAATCTGACACCACTACTACAGAGTTCAAGAAAAAACTCCAACAAAACATTATGTGGAGTGAAGGACATTAAGAAAAAGGCTACCAAAAAAAAAAGAAAAAGAAAAAAGAGGAGAAATGCAGATAACAAAAACAAGAATATTCTACATATATTTTGACACCATTGCCTATTAATAACAATGCCCCCAAAGGGGGGCAGTCCATGTCCTAGTATCATTCATCTTGGAAATACTGGGGGACATGCTGAAGAGAATAGCTGTTGGACGTACAGGGAATTCAATGGCAGAGTTTTCTCCTGGGCCCAGTGCTATTCAGCATTTTTATTAATGACTTGGATAATGGGAAAGACAGCCAGCTCATCAAATTTGCAGATGACACCAAATTAGGAAAGATAGCTAATATCCTAGAGAACAGGATCAGAATTCAAAATGATCTTGACAAATTAGAGCTGGGCCAAAATTAACAAAATGCATTTTAACAGGGAGAAATGTAGGGTACTACACTTAGGAAGAAAGAATGAAATGCACAGATATAGGATGAGTGACACCTGGCTTGAAAACAGTATGTGTGAAAGGGATCTAGGAGTCTTAGTGGACGACAAGCTGAATATCAATCGACAGTGTGATGTGGCAGCTAAAAAACCCAACACAATTCTAGGCTGCATCAATAGGAGTATAGTGTTGAGATCAAGGGAAATAATAATACCACTCTATTCTGCTTTGGTTAGACCTCACCTCGAATACTGTGTCCAGTTCTGGGCACAATTCAAGGAGGATATTGACAAGCTGGAACATGTCCACAGAGGAGAGCAACCAAAATGATGAAGGAAACCATGCTCTATGAGGAGTAGCTTAGAGAGCTAGGTATGTTTAGCCTGATGAAAAGAAGGTTAAGAGGTGACATGCTAGCCATGTTTAAATATTCGAAGGGATGCCATGTTGAAGATGGAGCAATCTTGTTTTCTGCTGCTCCAGAGACTAGGACATGGAGCAATGGACTCAAACTACAGGAAAAGAGATTTCACCTAAACAACAGGAAGAACTTCCTGACGGTAAGAGCCATTTGACAGTGGGATATGCTCCCTCGGAGTGTGGTGGAGTCACCTTCTTTGGAGGTTTTTAAACAGAGGCTGAATGGCCATTTGCTGGAGATACTTTGAATATGCATATTTGCGTAGCAGGAGACTGGACTCAACAGCCCTTGTGATCTCTTCCAACTCAATGATTCTCTGATCACGCACTCCTGTCTTTGGTACTACAGTTTGGAAGAGAGAGAATAGATAAAATACTAAAATACTGGTAAAAAGTTACACCAAAATTCTGTATTTCTGACTTTTTAAAAAATGTGTCAGCAATCATTTTCTACCTGGGAAGACCAAAACAGTGGTTAAACAGGAACCTGCTTCTCCAGAGAGTGAGTGTGTCAATCACTGCTATTACTTAAGTACAATAATTGGCTAAAAAACCAAATCCTGCAGTAATAGAGTAGTTGCTTACAAGAACAAATGGATAGGGTAGTTGCTTCAATTTTATCTTTTAAGTTAGCATATATTAAAAGGGGATAATGATATAGTTAGGAAAGCCTGAAAGCTTCTGCAAGTAAGCCTATTGCTATAGATCATAACTGATCCAAACTTCTACCTCGCTCAGTTTATATCATGGCTGCATATTTAGGGTGTCCAAATCTTGTAAAATTAGCAGAAACAGCATTGTTACATCTGAACAAACAGAATTCATTTGAGCTGATTAATGGCATTCTGGAAAAAGCTCTCCTTCAAAATAGTGCATTCACAGCTGATTCTAAATATGGGTGGTTTCAAAGATCATTCTGAATCTCTTGCCAACTGTCCAGATGTGCATCTGTCTGAATACATTAAAATACATTAAGAAGAATAAATACATTTAGTATTCTAGAGGAAGGGACAAACCTCCCTCTACACCTATGTTTAGGTAACAATTCTGCTCATGTGAATTGTTGGGGCACCACTTAATAGAACTGAATCTAAGGAAAGTGAGGCCAGACCCTTGAGCAATCCTTAATAGTTTCTTCTATGCAGCACTCTCCAAAGGTGCCTCTGCCTTGAGACTATGGAATACCAGAGCTCCCTATGAAAGTCCCAAGTCAATCCCCACAAAAAACTTATTTCTGTCCAACAACTCCTTTTTCTATTGCTACAGTTTTATGATGAAGCAAGGTTGAAAAGGCCAAAATCTCTGCCACCTACTGACAACTAAAAGGAACAATGTTCATCATAAAAGGCCTAACAAATTCCAAGATTCTTTGACTATTTGCTTGTGGACACAACACTAAATTTCCTTTCAGGAAAAGGGTTAAGAAACATTCAACAAAGTGCCACCAAGAACATTTTGCAGTTAAATGACTTGGACAACAGGACAAAGGACACGCTTATTAAATTTGCATATGACACCAAATTAGGACAGACAGCTAATAGCTCAGAGGACAAAAATTAGAAAATTACCTTAACAAGAACTGGGGCAAAACTAACAATGAATTTTCACAGGGATAACAGTGATGCAGTGTATCTAGGTAGGGTGAAAAAAATAAAATGCACAAGTATATAATGACAGACACATGGCTTGACAACAACAGTACCTGTGAAAAGAATATAGGGGTCTCAAGTAGAATACTTGTTTGATACAATAGCCCCAAAAGCCAATGCAATTCTACAGTGTATTAACGGGAGTGTAATGTCCAGATCAAGGAAAGTCACAGTCCCATTCTGTTCAGCTTTGGTTATATCTAATCTGGAATACTGAGTCAAGTTGTGGACATCACTGTTCATGAAGGATATTGAAAAACTGGAACATGTCCAAAAACAAGAGCAGCAAAGATTGAACATTGAGAGGTAATATGATACCCAATTTTAAGTATCTGTCATATAGGAAATAGATTCAACTTGTTTTCTGCTACTCCAGAACCAATGGATTCCAATTAAGCTGTATAACAGCTATTTGATAGCCAAATATACTATCCCAGAAAGTAAAGTATTCTGCTTCTTTGGAGATTTTTTTAAATGGAGATTGAACTGTCATCTCTCAGGAGTGCTTTAGGTTTAGATTCCTGTATGGAAGGGGTTTAGACCAGATGGTCTTTATAGTCCCTTCCACCTCTGTGATTCTATGAAATCCATTAATTCTATGAAAGCCATTTATTCCTAATCCCATTCCAGTGTGAGCAAGTATTCAACTAAACTCAAGCCAGACTGCAATACTCACTGACCAGATTTCATTAACCTCAGTGTTCTTGCAGGCCATTCCTCTAGCACAAATCACCAACAATCCTACCAGGTCTGACATCTTTAACCCATTTGAGTGCCATTAGCGTAGCCATCAACTCTGCCATTATTGTCAAAATATAGTTTGATAACTGAGACACTTTTCAGACTGCACAGGTAGAAGCACGCCAAAAACATTTATTTTACTAACAAAAGAACCCGTGAACTGCCTCTACAGATCAAATAATGCTTCTCTGAGAATTAAATGTTTTAAGTAACTTTTGTTTAGAAAAAAACACCTAAACTTTTATTCTCAGGAAAACTACAATGTCAGGTGAACCCCATTCCTCTCCATTAGAGACACATCGTGTTTCACTCTCCTGAAGTAATTTACTTCAAACACATATAGTGCAATCATCAGCATATAAACTGACAGTGACTTCACTGGAAACAAGAGAGAAGAGATCATTGACTACCATAATGAGAAAGGTTTGGCTAACACATTCCACTGAAGAATTCAATTGTTCATCAAGCAAGCTTCAGGGGGAAAAACACTTGATTATATCTTGCCTTTCTCCCAAAAGGGGACAAAATGCAGCTTATAACAAGATTTTAAAAAAAGAGATAAAAACTTGATGATAAAAATTAAAACACGATTAAACATGATAATATTAAAATGTCGTCAATTTTGAAAAGGCATATAAGTTTAAAAATATTAATGTTAAAATTTAAATGAAATTAAATGAATTAAAGATTAAAAAAACAATGTATGCCCACAGCATAAAGAAGACTCCCCATAACCATTTAACCAACAAACACCTGTTCAAATAAATATGCCTTTGCTTGCTGGTGAAAGCAGAACAGAAAGAGGACAGCTTAGCTCCCAGAGAAGGGAATTCAACAGCCTGGAAGCAGCCATTAAGAAGGCTCTCTCTGATGTCCTCACCAGACAGTGATGGGATGAAAAGAAAGCATTTCCCTGATGATTGCGTAATTCTGGTAGGTTTGTATCAGGAGGTCTCGTCAAATCCACAACTTTTGGCTGCACATACACACAGACAGTTGTTATTGTTAACTGTCATCGAGTCACCTTCTGGAGACTCCATGAATGAGAGACCTTCAGAGTCCTGCTCAGGTATTGCAGACTCAGGGCTGTGGCTTCCATGGTACAGTCTATCCACCTGTAATGTGGTCCACCATTCATCCACAGAAATACTTACCCCTGCAGACACAACTGATACTGCTAATAGTTTAGGCTGTTCTTCCAAACTATATCATGATCCTTTTCATTATCAAGACAGAAAGCTACAAGAATTCCCCTTGAATAAAACCTCTGTCACCTCCTCAAAATTTTGATCCATAGAATGCCTACCACCTCACCAGAAGGAGTATTCTGACTCCACCTTTTTTTGGAATCAAAATAGAATACTACTTCAATAAGTCATCTGATTATCTTGAACCATTTCCTCCACACTCTTGCACAGAGTAGAAAAGGCAATGTCTAGATGAAGTATAATGAGACAAGATCTTTCCTAGTTTACATACAGAAACGATAAAACAGGTTTCTATACATTACGCAGCTTTCAAATCAAATTATAAAAGGAAATAAGTACCAATAACCTCTAGGCAAGCATCAGAGCATTTAATTTCTTAGCTTATCTTTCGTAGGAGATTTTTATTGCTATGTAATGCTCTTTCCAATTCCCATAGAGTAAAGTCCATATTCAAAACTTCCTCATTCCTTAGCAACCAATCAGTTTTAAATTTTAAAGCTTCTGACCAATTACTAACACTGGTGACATTCTGAAAGACTCTGACAGCAATGTAGTTTTCCTAACATTAGCAGTACATACACCTCTATCAGTAACTAAAGGAGGAATCCCCTTCTCCTAAATACAGGCACTCTTCATCAGCCTAAGCTGTCAATACACTAATATATTGGTGTATTTATTGCAAGGCTGCTATAGAGATGCTGCCAATTGTTCTGCCGTAAGAGTTCCTTCAACCAAGACCTTATACTAGTGTTTATTTGCCAGCAAATTCTGCACAGCGTAGGAGTACCTAACTTTCTGAAAAGTAAAGCTGCAGGAAGGAATCACCCAGTCACACTGCTCTATCCATCAAGGACAACAATTTAACCCCTCCCCATCTATGCTTGGAAATAGCCTGAAAATGAGCATAAACTTATTAAAAGCTTATTAAAAGCCATAAACTTATTAAAAGCTTCAACACCACCTATTTCAATCAAAGAGACAAGTAAATCCAAGCCCCTACTCTGGAGTTTCACCCAATCAGTTTAAAAAAAAAATCCAGGAGGGAAGAACAGGTTGCTTATTTGTAACTGTGGTTCTTCGAGTGGTCATCTGTGCCCTCACACAATGGGAATCTTCGCGCATGCGCAGTAGCTTTTCAGAAAGTTCCAGAGCTAAGCAGCTTGGCGGGAACCCCGCCCCCATCCAGTATTGAGCACGCTCAGTCCCGCCAAGCTAACGGTCTTCCTCAGTTTCCTTTCGTCCACCGACCTGTTAGCAGCTTGGAAGGCTTCCTCGCTGAGCAGTTTGCTTTGCTTCATTCTTCGACTAACTTGTGCTTTTTTCCAACAAAAAGACTGTAAGAACTTTTTCCCCTGTTCTATGTCATCGTTGTTTAAGTTGTGTGTGTCTTGCGGTCACAAAGTCTCCGTGTCTGACGGCCACTCCGAGTGCCTGTTCTGCCTCGGAGAGGCCCATAACATTCAGGCATGTTCTATCTGTAAAGACTTCACCTCTCAAACCCTGAAAAACAGAGCCTCGCAGTTGAAGTATTATTGTTGGGAGCAAGCCCTTCGGATAAAGGAGCAGGCGGATTCGAATACCGCCCTTTTCACCTCCTCCATGGTTCAGCATTCTCCTTGGGGCCTCTCCACTTCGTTGGCGCCCTCTTCAACAACGCCGATTTTGCCACCGGTATCGACCTCATCAGTACCGACCGTTTCGATACCAATATCGTCTTCAACAACTCTGCCTCCAATCTCCTCGTTACCGAAGATTCCGAAGCTCTCCAGGATGCCAATTATCACCTCCTCCCCTGGAGAAGCTTCTTCTGGCTCGCAACCAGCTTCTACTCAACCTCGCAAGCTTCCCACTGTGGCTCAGTGTAAGCGAGCTTCGTCCCACCTTGCTGAGTCCTCCATTAAGGAGGAGAAGAAGAAGAAGGAGAAGTGCTGCTCTCTTTCTCCTGTAGGCTGTCAGCCGGCTCCTTTACTGACGCCCCCTCTGATGCAGCCTTCGATGGCTACTGTGGAAGAGGAGGATGCTCCCGATCCTTTGCCAGAGCATGACAATGTCCAGCTCCCGGTGCTCTCAGTCTGGAACTTTCCGAAAAGCTACTGTGCATGTGCGAAGATTCCCATTGTGTGAGGCACAGAGACCACGAAGAAGAACTGAAGTTACATTGTCAGAAAGACTTTGGCTTTATAAGTAATAATCACAGGGAAGTTGAATTACACCAGGCCCTTTGAACTTCTGGGCAGCTCCTACACATAGGACAATAAGCTTCCTCACAACTGGGATATCAAGGAGTAGAAATAAAAGAATAATTACATTGATCAAATGAGAGAAGCACCCCACACTTCCTATACTGTGAATTTTCTTGACACACTGCTGCCACATGTCCAAAAACCCAGTATCAAAAACACTGAAGGGGATAAGTGGACAGATCTCGGAACATAGGGATGGAGGGCTTAAGCCCCCACAAAGATTAGGTTGACCTTTCCTGAAATTACAGGCAGAGTTACCTCCTGGAGTAGAAGAATGAAGCAAGAGAACTTGCAGAACCCATATTTACTTTGTGTGTGCTGGGGGAAAAATGACTGAAGAAGGCCATAATAACACTGCGACTCAGAGACGTTCTTGAGTGAGTAGCATCCACAAAGTATGCACTTGTTAATGGAATTATAGTTTGCATTCCTTATATGCACTGGAGTTAATTTCTCTTAATATTTTATGGTTTTGGAAAAATTGTAGCTCAGATCTGAGTCATAGATTGGAAGGGACTCTGAAGACAATCTAATCCTACCTGCCACTGCAAAAATTCACATCTAAAGTATGCCTAACAGGCTGCCATTCAACTTCTGCTTAAAAATGAAGGAGAGTCACCAAATTCCAAGGCAGTCCTCCTAGCGATCTTGCTGATCATGGTAACAATAGAAGACAATATTGTACATTAATATGCTACACATAAGCCCTTACACAATCCTAAATTTAATTTTTTTTTATTCTGTAGTCATTGTGACAACATAAACAACCAACAGAAGCAATACAAGAAAACCAAAGGGGTTGCAGGAAAAGCCTGAATAGTATACAGGCTTTATAGTAACAAGGGACCCAAACATAAAAAGGGTGTCTTTTTCTTTCCTTTCTGGCCTGTTAACAGATTTTTTTTATGATGTAAAGTTGAAGGCTTTCACAGCTGGAATCCATAGGTTGTTGTGGGTTTTCCAGGCTTTGAGACCATGTTCTATTAGTATTTTCTCCTGATGTTTTGCCTGCATCTGTGGCTGGCATCTTCAGAGGATATTCAGAGGATCCTCTGAAGATGCCAGCCACAGATGCAGGCGAAATGTCAGGAGAAAATACTAATAGAACACAGCCTCAAAGCTCGGAAAACCCGCAACAACCTATAGATTTTCTTTAATTAGGATGTACAGGACCTCTTCTCAAAAGACTGCTCTTTGTATAGTCCAGGAAGATGCCCTCATTCTTCTCAAAGCAAGGCTTCTGAATAAGCTATATTCACTACATTCTTGATTTTTCTACTTAAGTCATGAGTGTTCTTCTAGAAATCTGCTTGATTCTTCAACCTTTGAGCTACTTAAGCTCATAAGAGCAGTTACGATCAGACACAAGGCCTATCTGACTGAACATTCTGTTCACATAGTGGCCAGTGTGTTGCCCACGAAGCCATAGAGATATAGCACCTCTGACACTGGCAGTGACACAGACATCCTGACTAGTAGCCACTGCAGTCTCATGTTCCATGTATTTAGCCAGTTCCCTTTAAGGCCACTCAAGTTAGCACCTATCACTGCTTCTTATGGCACACTTTTAACTGTGCACTATATACTTCCTTTCAGCTTTCCTGAATCTTCTGGCATTCAGTTTCAGTGGATAACCTTTGGTTCATGTATGGATTTCTAATTATCATATCTCTTCTTACTCACATTCTTCCTATGCTAAACAGCCAAACAATCACAAACACTGCAATCTGTCCTTACAACCAAGCAACACAAGTCCCTTAATCATTGTAGTGTCCTTTTCTCCACCTTTTCCATCTTTACAATGTCCTTTTTATGTGTGGTGACTAGAACTGTATACAGTATTCCAGATGTAGCCGTGCCATAGATCTCTACAAGGGCAATATGATACTGGAAGCTTTTTTTCTAGGTACTTTTTAAAAATATGCTCAACTTATTATCACTATTATTATTAGATTAGGTTTGTATCCCTACCTGTTGTACTATTTATTTACTGCATTAATCATGAATATGTTGTTTTACTGAAATGCTTTTTTAATAATAATAATAATAATAATAATAATAATAATAATAATAAGTGCTCAACTTAGAATCTGCCTTTTTTACAGCAGCCACATAACAGGTTGACATTTTCACAGAGATATGAGCCATGACTCCAAGATCCTTCATTCAGTTACTATCAGTTCAGACTCCATCAGTGTACACATGAAATTAGGATTTATTAACCCGTTATGCATCACTTTACATTTGTTCTCACTGAATTTTCAGTTAGTATTTTAAATGCCCATTTCCCAGTTTGGAGAGATCCTTCTGTAACTATTTGCACTTTTTTTCCTCATCAACCTACATAATTTAGTATCATCAGCAAACTTGTCCACCTCAATATAAACCCTAACTCTAGGTTTTGAACTTGGATATTGTTTATACTTCAACCTTGGTGGATATGCAATTTGTATGTTCTTTTATTGGCAATCCTATACATTTTAATATATGTCTACAGCTTTTGTTCTTAACATAGTATATACCGGATGGTGCATTAAGAGAGGCCTGTTTGCATTCCCTTAAAAGGGCGTTACATATTTTTCCCTTTGTTTGATATATCAATTTTATTTATTATTTGGCTTCTCCTTTAAAAACTGTTTGTGCCTTCCTGGAGCAAGGTCCAATCCTTAAAAGTCTAATGTTCAAGAAATACATGTTCTATCCTTTAACTGAGAAAAGCATTATAAAAGAAAAAATATGTCATTCCACTATGTTTAGCTGTTGAAAGTTTAACAAAAGTAACTCTGGCCTCTCCGGAATGCCTCTGAATGTCAGCCTCAGACACATCTAACAAAATTGCTGTTGTAACTCTCCATCTCTGCAGGGAAATGAGGCAGCTGACAAATTACTTTTAAGTTTTCCCAAGGCTCTATGTTTCAGAAGTTTATCAGGCTGTTCCTTCTTGTCATATTTCACTAATAACCTCCTTGTATAGCTCATGCCTAAGCTATGTCTCCAACTGACTCCTTTAATCATTTAGCCCAGTTTATCATTCCCCTGAAACACCTCATTTAACAAAGCCTCTAAGAAAAAAACTCCTTTTTACAAAGTTTGTATGCGCACTCAGCGGAATGTCTGCAGTAAACAATGGAATAAAGCTTGAGCGAGGAAACAGCAGGAGTCTGCTCTCACTGATCCTACTGTAGCTGTGTGTACCTGCCTACAACAGGCAAAGTAAACAGCAGCTGCCTCCAGAATCCATTACTGAGCACGCACAAACAGCAAAATGAAGAGAGAAGATAAGCTTGCCTCACTAACTACCCCCCAAGTATGTTTTTTTAAAAAGCACAGATCTGAGAGTTTGGCGACCAAAATAGAAATCGTAGGAAAAGTGGAGGCTGAAACAAACAAATACAAAATTATCTCTAGGCACACTTCAGAAGAAGCCTTTAAGAAGTCTCTAGAAGTTTCAAAATGTTTTTGTCTACTTATGCAAGGCTTACCTTTCCTGATTGTTTGATTTTGTATGTACATATTGTTAGTTCTGAAGACAATGTTTGCTAAAATATACTGAACTGCGCTTCTGTTTCATGACATAGGAAACTCTGCATTTTTTTTCTATATTATTTCTACCTGTGGCACCAAACTTTCAGTTAAAGAAATAATGCCGAGAAACACATCTATTTCTTTAACTGAAATAGCATAACGTAACGGCTTGGCTTTTTCCCTTCCTGAGGAAGCTCCAGGGCAGAATCCCTAGCATCACTTGTCCCCAATCACTGCCGCTATTCCCACCCACTCCTCCTGGTCCCCGTCTTCCCAAAGACCCTTTAAACCTCGGACCAGGACTCTGGAGACCAGGGCTCAAATCCCCGCTCGGCTATAGAAACCCACCGGATGATACTGAGAAAGTCACTCTCTCTCAGCCTCGGAGGAAGGCAATAGGCAAACACCTTATAAACAAATCTTGCCAAGAAAATCCCGAGATAGGTTAGCTTTAGGGCCGTCATAAGTTGGAAACGATTTAAGGGAACAAATTAAGGGACAGTATTTCTTTGTGTCAAACTGAGAGATGGGGCTGGAATGACCAGGCTGAAAATAAAATAAGCTTCAAATTTCCACAAGGTTCCTTCAACTATAGAGTATCCCAACAACCCAACTTTCCCCACTATCAGTCGGAGCCAGAAGACGCTAAAGACAAACCGAACTCCGCTCCTCTCTTACCCAGCTCCCCTTTCCTCAGATTTCACCCACACCAGAGAGACCGAGAGCCTCCTCATCCTCCTACAAAACATCCCACTCACCCGCGTCAGTCAAGGGAGCCACTGTCGGAAGTGAGCGACAAATCCCGAGGAACAACAGGAAGTGACGACAAGAGGGCGCGCATGCGCTTCCCAAACGGGGGAGTAACCCGCGCCTCTGCGCTCCCTGCGTAGAGTTCCCACCGCTCTTAGCGCTGTCTTGTTTTCTCTTGTGTAATCAAAGCTGGCCTAGAGGGACGCATGCGCATAAAGCCCTCTCCGTCATGTTTTGGCTGAAGTTCTGGCGCCTTCGCTGGAGCCTGAAAGCAGTCGTTTCATCCGGGTCGTTCGCCGAGTGCCGCTCGCGAGCTTTTGAGGTGAGAGCCGAGCGCGACGCGGGGAAAACGAAGTGTCTCGAGTTTGGTTCTGGTGGGGATTCGCCTCTTTTCTTGTGTTTGCTAAGCCGAGTAAGTATGCCCCTCTGCGGCCACCGTCGCTCCCTCCTTCCCTCTTCTCAGAGCAAAAGAGCGCCCTGTCCTTTCTCCCGGGAACAGCCGTCTTCTGCTGAGTCACTCCCGACGTTCGCCAGGCTTCCTCAGCCTTGTTGGGCGAGGGGTGATCCGTTTCGCTTTTGCTGCCTCGGCTCTCTTAGTTCTCTCTCCCCGCCCGGTTCCTCTGTCTGCAGGGCGGGTGGTCCTCTGACAGACAGAAACTCCACAGGTGAAGCGCTCCTCAGCGCAATTGTGCACTGAAGGACCTCATCGGCCGAATTTCTGCACCCACAAAATTTCTCTAAAACATGGAAATCTTTAGTTGAATGGTTATAGTATTAGTAATAATGTGAATATAGACATAGTAATAGTGACAATAGTGTGGAAAACAGTGGTGTGCTTAAGTCTTTTACTCCAAGTCTCAAGTCCTTGAAGATACTTTCAAGTCAAGTCTGGGAGCTGACTTTATACTCCAATTTATATTCCAGAATTTCTGGACAGACTCACGTAAAGTCAGTTTTAACGATTAGAATCAGCCTTCCACGTTAGCGATTTTGCCATCTGCAGCTTCAGAAGTGGGAAATAGGAGCCTTCTTACTTCCCATTTCCAGAACTGGAGGATTTTTCAGAAGGGGGGAATAGGATCTTTTTTAATCCCCATTAATGAAGCTTCAAAAGGTTTAGAAAGAAGGATCCTTCCTCCTCAAGCCTGTTGCCTGACACATGGGCTGTTCCCCTCTGAGAAACACACCCTGCGCTCTGGGGTCGAGTCTTGTCTTCTGCTCTTCGGAAAGATTTTAGAAGGCTGCTCCTATATGCAGCAAGGACAGGCTGCTGAGCAGACCTCAACCCTGCCTCAAGCCCATTTGCTGTTCCCCTCTGAGAAGTGCACCCACACTTTGGGCTTGAGACCAACTGTCATGTGAACAGTCAGCAAAAAGAGATGGAAGACTGTTCAAAATTGTAAGGTTTCTGGATGAATGGTTTATGTTACTGAACCAAGGGCAGCAAGTTAGTCACTAAAAATATACAAATCTCAAGTCGAATCAAGTCAGTGCATCATTTATTACCAAGTCGAGTCCAAGTCAAGTCACCGAAGCAATTTAAGTCCAGCTTGAGTCCGAGTCAGTTGACTCGAGTCTACATGGAAAGCTCACAAGTACTTCTTTCAGCAGCATTGGCCCAGCATAGGACTGAGAATCACGTGACCTGAGACTTTTTGAGGTACTAACTCATAATGGTTAGGTAGATTTTTTTTTATTTGTAGCACAAACTTTTGTGAGGTCTAACCGTAAAAAAGCTTGTTGACTTTTTGCAGCAGACTAACGTTGCCTCTACCTAGTCCAACCTTAATTGCTTGTTCTCTTTGTAGATAGCAGATGAACAGTTAGAACAAGTGTGTAACTAAAAGTAATGAATATTGATTGGCTGAGTCAGGGTTCCCTTGGTCTTCTGCTCTAGTTAAAGTGTGTCTTCTTTTTCCTCCTATAACTTCCTGAGGGGCCTGAATTATTGCTGGGCCTGAGAACCTGTGTGTGTATTCAGTCCTGAACATGATGATTTTACTTTGAAAGCATTCTGTTTCTGTAGTGTTGTGGGTCCTTCTTTCTCCAGTGTAAGTTGGTTCAGGCTACCTCACTTGATCTTATAAATGGCTTGGGGATGGTGAAGCTGATAACAGTATATAATCCTTTCAACAATATTGGTAATGTACTTACTTTGTTTTCTTACTAGTAATTAAAGTAGATGTGATGAGATAAAGAGAGTTGTGTGTGTATACATTTCTTCAAGTTGCCTGTGAACTTATGGCGACCCCATGAATTTCATGGGGTTTTGTTAGGCAAGGGATACTCAGAGATGGTTTTGCCAGTTCCGTCTTTGAAATATAGGCTACAACACCTGGTATTCATTTGCTGTTTCTTATCAAAGTACTAACCAGGACTGATCCTCCTTACCTTCCAAGATCAGATGGGGTCTGGTACTTTTACCTTATTTAGGCCATAAGGAAAGAGTATTTCTCATTAAATGAAAGAAGTCATGATTGGTTGCATCTCCTTTTGTGGGGAAGGCGATCTTTTAGTTCTTCTTCCTGATTTTTATAGTATCACTTTGGAGATGCCTTTTAGGGATCCTCCTGATTTATTTAGGCCTTGGGACTCTGATGATACCCTGTCTGATCTTCTGTGATTCTGTGGGTCCCCTGAATATACTCCCCCTGCGTCCTGAATTCCCAGATAAGGCAGGGGTGTTTTTTCTCTTGAGTGAACTTGTATTTTGGGGTGGGATGTACCCCTTCTTGTGTTCAGCTCACTGCTGCTGATCATTAAGAATAGGTTTCAAGCCCTTTGGAGTGTTTTGATTTGTCAAATAACATTAATTTTTTGTGCAAACATTACTTTTAAGGTGTTGAGTGGCACTTCTCTGTGTTTGGTCCACTGATATCAACCACGAGAAACAAGTTTCAAGTCAGTTGGCACTTTCCTTTGGTGATAGCAACAGTTTTAGTTGTGAATTGGTGACACTCCCCCCATCCAAAACTGTATTTGGAAGTATGATGAGGCACCCCTGCACTAGTTTCAACACCATCATCTGGTAGGAGTAGTTGTCTTGAATGGTGGGGGTGCCACAGGAACATATGGACTGCATTCTAACTGCCATCATTATTATGTATTCATATAGTACCGTCAGTGTACATGGTACTTTATAGAAGGTATCTCTTTATATCGCTGTCTTCATAAGAGATATATTTATGTAGCACCATCATTGTATATGGTGTTTTATCAGTGTATATGCACTTTATGTTGTATTCTTCGCTTGGACTGTTTCTTTGACGAGAATTGTTCTCAAAGAGTATTCTCCTAACTCACAGACACCTTTGGCTGGGGAAGAGGTTAGGGAAAACAAGTCATTCAGCAGCATTCAAAATTGGCTCTGTTTTAGAAACATGCCTGAGGCAGAGAGTAGTGGGTCTACCCTTCCTGATTATTGCTCTTCAAAGCTGTAAAACACATATTATGCTGCTGAAGGAAACCTTTCATATTCTTCTTGAAGAAGCAATCCAAGTCCATACATAGGTCTGGAGTATGCCACCATACTGGAAAACTTAACTATTCTTATTAGTTAAGGATGATAAAACAGAGACAGGCCACATCCTACTCCAAAGGTAGAACTGTATGTAAAAAGATAGCTGCTGCTTGTCGGACTAAAAATGCTGCTGTGACCACAAGGAAGTGCTTATAGGCTCAAACACTGTTTCTAGTGCTTAGCAGTGGTGGTTTGAGCATGAAGAAGTGCTGCACCCTACCCCAAATACATATTTGTGTGCATGCACGCAAAATGGCTACTGCCTATCAAACTAAAATTACGATCATGTCTACAGGGAACATCCAGTGTGCAATGTACACTTGAGGTGTTCTACACCCAAAATATAGATTTATGCAAAAAATACTTTTGCCACTTATTGAAGCTGTCATGCCTACAGGGAAGCTGTATGGGGCCCAACAATCTTTGGTTAGTGGTGATAGGCCAAAAGCAGAGATGGACCACACTCTAAAATAAAAGTGTGCACCAGGAGGTTTTTTTTTTTTTAATAGGCCTTTTAGGGGACTTAAGTGGTTGGGATTTATTTCCAAGCTATATCTTGAAAAATTCATATGACTTTCAGCTTGTCTTAGCTGTGAGTTTCACTTACAGTCAATGAAGCATAACATACAATTGGTTTTATGTTTACTGATAAGGATTTGTTAGGCTCAGCTCACAAAATATTTTAGCACACAGTTGCATAGTGTTCATGCACAAATAGTTTAGAATGCACTCAATTCATCTCTGATTGGTAAATCTAAAATCACTGTTGCTGTAGATTCAAAAATTGAACAAGTCCTTGTCTCAATTCCGATGTCACACCAGTCAGTGATTTTGGAAGTATAACTACAGTTTGATGTCTGAATTGACAAACCAAACCATTTGAATTTGTGGTTCCCTTATTATAGAAATGAGCTAAGTTGATTTAAAATGAATGTAAACAAATCCCATGAACTATAGTTTGCTTATGCATTTGCAGCCCATAGTGGTCTAAACTACAGTTAAGGCAAACCTTGGTTTGATACAATGGCTTGTTAGTAAAATAATTCTAAACTGTGATTTAGCATTGCACAATCAGCCTCAGGCTTGTACATTCCCATCTATGATACTTCCATGGGAAGATCTGAAGCATTTCAAATGTTTATTAACGGCTGTTTTGTTTTTGCATTCAGACCCAGATGAACTATAATATTCACATGCTGTATGGAACAGGCCTGCTTCAGATATGAGCCAGTGATCCTACTTGTTTCACTAAACTATAAATAATGTTAATCACAGAGTTTTATTGGACATTACAAATGAAATGCTACCCAGGCAATGTGACATGAGAAGGAATGATATCCAAATAAAAATGATCCCCTTAGAGTATATGTTGACTTGTTTATGCTGCCATTCATCTTAAGGTGTTTAAAATAATTGAGGTGATAGATTTTAGTTGGAATTTGCTGCATTAAAATTACAGGACTAAACTTGTGAGTACATTTGCACATTTTGTACCAGGTAGGTTATGTTGTGTAGGAGTGAAATGTACAGCATCAAGAGTATGTACAATGCTCTAGCAAACCTGGTATTTGGGTTTTCTTCTACTACAGGTTTTGTCCTTGTAGGAAGAAAATGGAGCAGTATTATCTTCAGTAGAGATGACTTCTAAAATTAACATGCTTTCCCGTCCAGTAGAAGCAGGCTGATCTTAGTGTTTGCTTTGTTCACACTCCTTTTCCCCATTGCTATATATTTCCTTTCAGAACCCAAAATAGTAGGCTAATTCACATTACCATTGTGTCGTTTCCTAAAATGAGATATGAATGAGGCTTTTGGCTCTGCTTGCAGTTCCTTTGTTGCTGCCTTCAGAGTGCAAGCAGTAATACCAGCAAGACTCTTAACCACAGTTTCCTATTCTGTTGTACCAGGAGTATGTGGCTGCCAGCTTTCGAAGAAGGCAGGATATTAAAACGATTTCAGATTGGTTCTACATCCCAGCTTGTTCTGAAGTTGGCAACCATACCTTTATGGCTAGGACAAAATTGTGGTTAATTAGACTTAACTGGTTTGAGTGCTACTTTCACAAAGGAGCAAAAAGACTGCATGAGCAGGTAAAAGACACATTCATTTCTTAGCCTGCTTGGCTTATCTGACTGTGGCCATTGTTGGCTTTAGTTTGGTTTAGACATAATGTCAAACCACTTTTTGACATTATATGAATGAACTGTGGGCTATTATAATCCCTCCTCTCTTTGTTTACCTCCCTGAATTGTGGTTTAGTGGCAGCCATGGATTGCCATTACGTTTAATCAGGACAAGTCTAGTTTGTTTGGAAACCATAATGAATATACTTAGTTTGCAAGCAAACCACAAGTGCTGCTTTATCACAGTACTATACCAGTTCTTTTTTCTGAGACTTAAACCTCTAAGTTCTGTCTGTTTTATGGTCTTTTCCTGTTAGATTGTAAATTCTTTGGTTAGTTTGTGCCCTGTGCAGTGAGAAAGGCAGGACATAAATTACATATAAATAAATACTTTGTTTTTTGTCCAACAGTTGTACTGAACCTAAGTTTCAAGGTTCTTCAGAAAGTAGTATTAAAACATCGTTAATGACTTGGAGGGGTATAAAATACATAAACATTCTCATCTTTGTATTTGCATTACAAAAAAAAAGAAAGAAAAGAAATGAGAACTTGCCTTCTGTACCCAAACTGTGAATCCAGTATTCATTGCAGCTTTTTGTGAAGGCAACCTGTTTTATGTACTTTCTTTCATTCATCCATTTGACAGGTTAACATTGCAAGGAGAAGTCTTTTAGTAATCACTTCCTTTTTTTTTTTTATTTGTCTTCCTTCCTGCCTGCTCCAACACTTAATATGCACATCAAACACATTATGACACAGCCATCCTTCTAGATGTGTCATAATGACATCCAGCCAGGAGACAACTAAAAGCATGGCTGAACAAAATTATTTCAGAGCAAACAAACATCAGCTGATGGAGTAAGGAGGGAATTGAATCCAAGTGAGCATTTTTCCAGACAGTTTTGTTCTGTTCTTATCTTTTTACCAGTTCCTACAAATTCTTAAATCTTCCACTTTTCTTTTTGGAATATACACAGTTTTGACGTGTCAGCCTATTTATTTAGACCTAATTCTACTCATTAGTCCTGACTTGAGTAGAACCATTGAATCAAAGGGATTTGATAAGTCAGTACTTATGTCAGTACCATTGATTTAGTAGGTCTGCTCTAATTTGAATTAATGAGTAGGTTTAAGCCCTAATGCTTTTAACAGCTTTTGACTACGTTTTACATACAACAGTTACTTTTATATTGACTGTGCCTAAAGTCTAGTTTCCTACTTCAAGTAGTTATGATTGAGTATTTCAGCATATGATTCCTGTCCTTCCATCTGAAGTGGCTGGACAGGTTTGCTGTCTTGGTGAGAAATGGCTCAGTAATCAATGTACTAAGTTACGTAGGTCTCAGTTACATCAGTACATTGAATCCGTCCTATAAACGATAGAGGCTTGTCTAACTTAATATGACATTGCCACTTGAAGTATTTATATTTCCTGTTAGTATTAAAATATCTACATGGACCACTTCTTTGGAAAAGCACTGCCACACTGGAGGGGATATTGGTGTATTATCAGAATTCCAACAATTTTAGTGAAAAAAACCACTTTATTGCTCTGAAGTAAGGCCCATTGATTTAAGCAGAACTTGAAACGTAATAAACATGCACAGGATTGGATTGCGGCAAGAAGTGTGGACCTTAATGATATGAGAAATCTCAATATCTCTTGGATAAAGAAGCAGCTGTCGGGAGGAATTTGGATTGTTTCAGTTTCAAAAGGGTCTGTGCAACTACGTCTTCAATGGGTTCCTTCACATACTACAAAATTTGAGAATGGAAGGCAAACATTGGTAGGAATTACCAAATTAAGCATGTAGGATTACTAGATCTAATGGCATTTGTATGCATAATGTTAATGTCCACTCTGAATTGCTATGAATGTAGTAATAGTGAAGTATGCAAGTTGCATTAATGAGAGGCCCTTTGAGTGATGCAAGAGATTGTTAGGGATTCTGTGAGAGGTTGTGAAGAAGACGAAAAAAGAAACAACCTTTTTTTTTAGCTCTCTATATAATAATATTTATGCAAGATAGCTCAAAATTATTTCAAGGGTTTCTACAGTGTAAAAGGGTTAAGAAAGGCTGCCCTAGATATGAGTTTGTTCCATCTAGACAAATAGCTAAGAAGTCTTGTGTAGTCTGAAAAAGCAGTTTGCTCTGACTTTCCTAACGCATAAGTTTCCTGGTAAGTTTTTTTTAGAAATGGAGGTGCATTAACATTTTAACTGAAAATTATATACTGAATAGCTATTCTGATAAGTCTTGCTATGTGTCCTGATAATTCCTTTTCTCCAGAAAGGGCAGAGTATTAATGTACTAAGTGAGGAGTGCACAGTGAATGGCTGTTTCTTCTACTCTTGCTATGTTGTCATGAAAAGAGCATGATATCATCAAAACAGCATGATTACTTTATTAATCAAATCTAGAATGTTTTTCTACATGGCCTTACAGTCTACCCTCTACATTTGTGGGTTCTCTTTTGCAGATTTGATTGTTTGGAAATTTGTAGTTGCTGCTTAACCAGCTTGTCCTCTTTGCCCCAACCCCAAATTTCCTATCCTTCCAAGAACACCAGCCTGTCACCCCCTTTCCCATCTTTCCACCATGACACTTTAGCCAGATTTTAAACCCCTTTCCATCTTAGAAGATGGGGAGGAAGAGGAGTTGCTGAGGTGACTAGAGATTGAGAGGAGGAGGAATGGGATGATGAGGTTGATGGGAAGGAGTTTAAAATCTGGCTGAGGTGTGGTGAGGGAAGGGGAGTGATGGGCTGGCATTCTTGGAAGGACAGGAGAGGAGAAGTGGGAGCAGAAGGAGTGAAGAGGTGGATCAGCCAGGAGAGGCTTGAAAATCTGGCTGAGGCTTCATGGTGGCAAGGTGGGAAACAGAGTGAGGAGCAAGGGCTGTTGGCAGGAAAGGAGTCCGTCGCCTTCGTGTTGTGTGTGTGTATGGGTGAATTGTGGCATTCATTGCTTTTCTGCTTTTGCGAGGATCCTGTACCCTTAAGCTGCATGTGGAGGGCCAATTCTAATTGCTTTCATATAATCTCAAATATATCTTTATTCTCAAATACTTTTTATATATATATTTCTCTTTAGCCTGCAGGAAGAGAATATAGTGGATTGTTCTCTCACCATGTCGGAGATTGAGGAGAATCTCCAGGCAGCCTTCAAAAAGCTAAGGGTTGACTCAGAAGGGTAAGTGACATTAAGTATTAAGATATTATATATATAGAATACAGCTGTGCATTTTTATGTCACACAATAAAAAAAATGTTCTGACATTTCTTGCTGTCCTGGTTGTTGAGAGAAGGTTTAAACATATGTTACCAGTATCATTTGTTGGCTGGGAATGGCCTCTCTCTGCCTTATCTTTTACTGCCAGTTTCTAATAAAAAAAAGTTTATGCAGGACATTTTAAATGTTCAGATTATTTCACAGAATTTCAGTTCATTCAAGCCTGTTTCATGGGATGCATGGTATTATGCATATGTTGCAGGTGTGAGGCTGACACTGAGATAGTGGCTTGCTTAAAGGCATCTGGTAAGCTGATGACTGAGAAGAAACTTAAGATGAGGACTTGTCTTTTGTCCACTGGAGCCACTGGAGTGGGGAACAAGCTCTGAATTAATGAAATATACATTTCATGCACTCAGTTCTTTTGTACATAGAACTTAGATGTGGTCATGGCAGACATAACACTTGACCCACATCCTCCCCATAGCCTTTCCAAGCAGTATGACAATTAAGATTAGATTAGCAGAAATTGCATTTACATGAATGGAAGCACTCCCCCTGAGCCTAACTGCAGGGACATTTTGGCTTGTATTTGATCAGAAGCAGAATTGCAGCCTGCAGTCTGAAGTAGGGTTTGCAAACTATCACTTTTGCTGCCAGCGATTTGACATAATGTTTTAATGGCTAAACCATATTTATGGCAATCAACCCATGTCCAGAGACTACTGTATCATGGAGAGGAAAATGAACATAGAAGCTTGGAGAACTAAGTAACAAAAACAAAAGCAAGCAAACATTTCTAAACCATTGGCTTGCTTGTTAAATTGTTGGAAGTTCAGATTATGTTTCAGTATATAAACTATTTAACACTAAGAAAAGTTTTGGTGTGATATCCTTACTAAACTGTAGAGGGATTTGAAGTAACTATTTGATATTCCAGTGGTCTCAAATTGATGTGTATTTGGTAATAGGCTGATTTTTAATCTGTAACCTGCCCAATTCTGGAGGAGAAGGAAATTGGTGGACTTTACAAGACATCCTCTCCTGTGATTGTGTGATTTCCCTATTCTGTAAATGAGTATGTGATAACTGTATGGCAAAAATAGTGGTTTCATGCCTCTTAAGGGAAAACTGATGGGACTTGGATCACTGTGTAAAACAATGTGTATGTTTCACTTGTCCTTTATTCTAAAATAGTTTGAACTGTTTTTAGAAGTTAAACACAAAAATCATATTAACTGTAGAATATTTCATAAGTATTCCAAATTTATATGGGAGTATGAAACTTCAGATTTGTCCTGATTTCCATGATACGAGTAAAACTTAACTTCTAATAAATCTTTTTTCCACTCCTGGTTTCTACATACTGCTTTGATGATGCATTGAAAAGGAATATTATGAAATCAAAGAGTAACAAGCAATGGAATCAATTGAGAAGCATGACAAAGCATGCTGAAGCAGGAAGACTGAGGCATTACTGTGAATGAGTCAGTCCTGAAAGAAGTCATGATGCAGCACAGAGCTGCAGATTGCTAACTAACTTGAACTTCTTGGTATTACTTATGTACTTGCTCCTTTGGCCCGATGAACTTTTTTGTTTCTTTTAGCACAGTGATTTGCAAGCTGTTCCAGTGAAGTCTGGGGAAAGGTAGAAGTTACTTCTCAGTGAAATGATCAGTTGTTACCTTTAGACACAATCAGATAGAAGAGTTAGATATCTTTTAGAGCACATACCTTGTTCATGCGAGATAGAATGTCAAATCAGTATAGTATGTAGTGTAGAAAAAAAATCCAAATATTCTGAAATGTTCCTGCTGATTTATCTATCTGAAAAGATTTCCTTCAATGTAGAAAGCTTGGAAAGCACTGCAGATTGGCATGGAATTTTTTTCAGGCTCATTAGTCTGAAATTCAATTTTCATAATTCTTTTTTCCCAGTTTTTCAAAAAAAGGGGGGGGGCTTTGGGGTAAAACACTTGTTTCTTCCTGGAATTTTCTATTCCCCTGAGGCCTTTTTCATTTTTAATCTGGAAGCTAGCAAAGAGAGTGGGAAAGATTGGGTTCACTAGCCCTAGTGCTGCCGATCAAATTTTGAGTGACCTATATTTGTTCATGGGTAAAAATGAGAATGTTTGTCCCCAGTGTTTATTTGCATTTTTTTAAAAAAATCAATGCAACAAATTTGCAAAGGCAATCTAGTTTTGAAGCATGCTCTATAAGTGTTGGTGAGCTTTGTGCGTATAACCACAATTTGTGTAGGATTACTTTTTTTTCGTCCTTTCTGATGTTACTATTTTTCATGTTTCAGATCCACTATTTCTCTTCCTGTGAATGAGGGGACACCTTCAAGAGCATTTTTAAGAACTTCGGATGAAGCTGAAGTAAAGACTGGGTGTGCAACCAAAGAAAGCTGGCACTGGTAAGATTACAGAATTGTAGAATTGGAACAGACCACAGGGCTATCTCATCCAATGCCATCCTATGTAGGAATACACAGCTAAAATAACTGATAAGAGATGGCCATCCAACTTCTTTTTAAAGACTTCCATTAAGAGAGAATCCACCATCTTCAGAGACAGTCCATTCCATTGTCAAAGAGCTCTAACTGCCAAGAAATTCTTCCTAATATTTTGATTAGGATGGAGAAAGTGCAGTGTGTGGATCACATGCAGCCACCGATGTCAAAAATGAGGGAGACTCATTCTACTAATTTTCGGTGATTCCTATTAATATTTACCTTCCTAGATTAAGAATTCAAGTTCATCTTATTTGTTTCCCTTGCTCTATGTGTTATTGTAGAGATACTTAAGACCATGGATCATTCTCTCCAACTGTTTTCTTTTTTCCCCCCCACCCATTTATAGGATTTTGTGCTATCACTTGAGCTTCTAATGTGTCGTTGAGGTTATTGCCCCTAGTATTTTGTGTCATGCTACCCTCTGGAATATTGTACCTCCCATAGGTCATTTTAAAGCGCTCCTGATCAGATTCCTAGTAAGCAGGTTCTTACCAACTACTCTGTGAGGTCCAGCCCATCTCTTGCAAAGAGGCCTTTTTCATGGAAGCATAGACAGTGGTCCAGGAAACCAAATCTTTGATGACAACACCATCTGCAGAGTCAGTTCTCTTCAGTATTTTTCTCTCTTTCCCTGGGCCATGTTCTTCAACAGGAGGGAGTGGTACAGTAGCAGCCGCTTCCCCAAAGTTCTTCAGTTTCTGTCTAGAGATTCATAGTCCCTGTAATATGTTGAATGCTATATCTTGCAATATCATTTATTTCCACATGGATCAGAGGAGAAGGTAACAGTTGGATGGGCTTTGTGAGTCTTGTCAGCCTCCCTGGTACATAATGAATCTCTGCATCTAGAAGACAATATATTTCTTGAGGCCTCCTTTATTGCCCCCACACCACTGCTTCTCTTCCTGTCAGCAAGGACTCACGTGCCACCACCAGACAATTCTTCTATTCTGAGAGAAAGGTGGCTTAGAAATACAACGAAACAAATAAATACTGGCAACAGGTAAGATTCCACAGAACCCTATTCTACCTCCATGCCCTCTGAGGACTGTGACTGTTGCTTATAATTACTTATCAGGAGGAGAGCTTGGAATTGATTATGTTGTTAATCAATTGAGCATGGTTTGCTCCAGCATGTCACATTCTTCCAAATGTTTGCTTCCTATTTTTGGGAATTGTCCTCTTGTCTGGAGGCATCTTGTTTGTTGCCCTTCTAGACAGCCTCTTGTGCTTGATTCCAAAAGGCTTCATCCTCTCTAATAATAAGCTTAGATATGCAGGCCTCAAGCTGGAGCACCTACTCTTTCAGCAGTGCAGCATGCTTACATGATATAGGTATATCTCTTCATGTCTTCAGACAAGAAAACAAACATAATACAGATGTTGGCCATCACTGCAGCAGCTCTGTCACTTGACCTGTATATGTAGTATCACAGCACTGCAGGTCTCTCCTTCAAACAATCCTGCAAAAGACCTCTTTTACTCATCCTGTTCCAGAGACTGAGGGTGCATCCACCTTACAGCATGTGCTCAGGAAGATAGCATGGCCCAAACCATACAAAAACATGCAGGCCTCCTACACATCTGTTGGTTAAACAAGGTATTGCTAACAGGAATCTTGCTTCTGGTAGAGTGGAGCACTGCTTTTATTTATTCATGTCCTATCTTTCCAGCAAAAACTGAACTTATGAGTGCATATAATTTGCCTTAGAGGAACTTGAAGGAGAGCTGCAGGACCATGTTGTGTTGTGATCCTAACTCCAGTTTTGAAGTGGACAAACATAGCCCATTAGAACTTGTTGGACTGTATTTCCTGTTGGTCCTAGCAAGCATAATCAGTGGGAATGACTGTGGAAGTTGTGGTCCCAGAGTATTAGGAGACCCATACTTGCCCCCTTCTTGCCTTACACTGATATAAACAATTCCATGTTTAAATACTGATATATGTGTTCATTCTAGGGGGGGAGGGGAAACAGTGTTGGATCCACACTAAGTCATACTTCATACACACTGAAATCAATGGGAATAGTAACACTAACAACCGTAAGTACCCCATTCTTCAAAAGAAACTAGAGCAGGTTAGAAAAATAAAATCAAAATCAAAAGACAGAAATAATACCAGAATAAAACAGAAGGTAACCAGTAAAGGCATCAGCAATTGGTTTTTTTTAAAAAAACCATAAGAGTTTTTTAGTTCTCAAAATGCTTGAATCATTTACCGTGACCACACTGTGTCCTCACTGGAATCGTGCCGCCCCACCCTACTCCATCCTGTGATTAAGTTGTTTCAGTAACATTCTTATAGGGATCTATGCATACAGAGCCTGGAGCTGTGTTCCTTATGTTTTATATACCTTGAGTCTAGGGTGTACAGATTATATGGTGGTTGACACATACAGATTTTTGTGTGCACAAATTCCAAATTAAATGTGCAGAAGTTAGTCAAGCAGCGTATGAGTGTTTGTTACATTTGCAATCTGCATGTATGTTTTCATACATCTGTGACAACTGATCTGTAGAAACACACTGTGGTGGAGTAGTTTAAGAGCATTAGGCTAGAACTTAGTAGATCCAGTCTCTGCACTGAGCCATGAAACTTTACTCTCTTTACACTTACTCTCTCTTAGTCTAACCTGTTTCACAGGTTTATGAGGATAAAGTGGAGAGGAAGAGTGCTATGTGGGAAAAACTGTGGGCTAGAAATGTGACTTATAATAGCTAATGTCTGCATCAATTGCTTGTTTCAAAAGGCTTCAATTATATTGCATGGTTCTTCTGATGAACATATTTGGAACATTTTGAAGTCCTATTCTGCATTTCCTATATATAATAAGCACTTACTCTTTGTAATAACTGCTTACTTTATTTTTCACTTCAAAAAACTTTTCCTCACCTTTTAAATTAGCATAAGTTATAGACCAGTGAAGACATTCTTAAACACTGTAACTGCTTTCTGTATACACAAAGAGCAAAACATTTTAACTAATAGTAGTGTGAATATAATTTCCTAGTTGCTGTTTTTGCAGTTATTCAGTATTACATTCTAAATGATGCTAATAAACAATCCATCCTTTATCAGCATATATAATTTTTTTGAAAGCTCAAAGTTACTACTAAGATGCTATCCCCTATTTATGAATCATGGCATAAAGCTTCATTTTCAGTTCTGTGCAGGTTGAACTACTAACGTTTTGCATTTTCTACCTTTTAGGTGTTTGAGGAAACCTGTGAGAGGCGCAGTAAGAACACAGCGTCGCCGGAGGTCAAAGTCACCAATACTCCATCCTCCCAAGTTCATCCACCACACCACCAAATTACCACCTTGTAGTCAGCCCCTGCACAATAATACAGTGAATGCTTCTGATCACAGCTATGGTGTGGGTGTGCCAAGCTCAAACAAATTCTCCAAGAACAGGCAGGGCAGTTGTGCTCTCAATGATGTTGAGAAGCAGCAAACAGGTGCCAAGCATTCTGGGGCATCCATAATTGTAATGCAGAAGAACACAGCTGAAAATAGCCCAAGAACAATTCTAAAGGCCACAGATCATTCTGATTTCCAATCTGTGTCTGAGCAAAATAAAGGGGATCTCTGTACATGTGTAGACAAGATCTGCCAGTGTAAGCAGTGGCAGGGCATGAGAGTGTACATGTTTTCTGGTCTCCAAAATGCACTTCGGTCTGCACCTGAAAAAGCAACACACATGCAGGATAATTGCCAACCTTTGCCATCAAGAACTCCCTCCTGCTCTCTTAGGTCTTGCTCTGAGCAAGCCAGGGCTCATGTGGATGATGTGACTATTGAAGACCTTTCAGGGTATATGGAATATTTCCTGCATATCCCTAAGAAAATGTCTCACATGGCAGAAATGATGTACACCTGACAGCAGTGGGATCTGAGGAGCAAAAGATGGTCACACTCCATCTAAGAAGCCATAGCTCTGTGCTTGTAATAAAGACACTTTGCACCACACCAGTCTTTTTGTTTTTCATGTTCCATAATTTAACATCAAAGTAAATATTAAATGTCATCCAAAAGCTGAAGACAGCAAGACCGTGAAGGATATCTTGGCAAATAAGCTTAGTGAATGAGTAGTTTGGATTAATTTATAAAAAAATTCAGGCTGGACAGTTGTGCAGTTGCTTCACAGGGAGGCCAAAGCCCTGTGTGTTTGGTGCTAAATATAGCATTTGACTAAATTTTCTGGTGATGGTTCAGAACATGTATAAATGACCCACAGCCTCTAGCCAACCTAATGGTGGTAGAAAGCAACTCCTGTCAGCACTAGTCAACATAGCCAATGGTAAGAGATCATAAGAATTAACAGTCCCAGCATTTGGAGGACCATATGCTCCCCAACCCTGTTTTAAGCTAGAGAAATGCACAGTAACTGAAAACTCACAATTTGTTTCTTCTGTTCCTTTCTAGTATTTGGATGCTCACTAGCAATTTAATTTTATTGTTTAGGAAGCATAGTATTAACTGCCAGCTGATTTTGAGGAGTAACTTTGGTCTAGTGAGAGAAGCAAATATGTTTATTTTTCTAGCAGGGTTTTAAATACAGCAAGAATTGTTGTGGCAGCATATTTTACAAGAAAATGAGTCCCGTAAGATAAGTTAATGAAAATTTTATTTCTGAGTAATAGACTTTACAATCAGATCACTTTCTTTGGCCACTAGAGGTCAGTCTTGCTCCACAGCTGTGATTGATGTTTCTTTGACTGAGGAATATAGGAGGAGTCGGCTTCCTTTGAGTTATTTTAATTATGATTTCCTCAGTCTGCCCTACTTAGATGTGGATGCGGGCCAGGCCCAATTTGTGCTTAGAAATCTGCATACGTCAAGAGTAAAAAAATGCATCCAATAGAACAGTACCAAATAGAAAAATCCTCACATTTTGGAGAAGTACTCAGTGTTTTTGTTAAATGGGTATATGTTTGCAAACTGTGTATATAAAATGTATGCCAAAGAAGGATGAACTTGTGTCTTCAAAAAATAAATCCACATAACAATACAGACCCCTCTTAAGAGGTAGGGAGATGCACAGATAAACTTGACCACTGTTTATACCTGATCATAAACCTATTTGATTGTTTTTCATAGAAGAGTCTCATGGAATTCATTTTCCAAAAGGTGACTACGGAAGTGATTCTCCATGTGTTTATAGCCAAAAAACAATGTACACTGAAATTGTTGACAGTGAAAACAGAGACAGATGTTAATTAAACATTATGATCTTCATTTTAAAAGAAAATATTGTGTAGAAATTGAAGTTTCAGAATGCTTTGTTTGCATGATATGTTACACTTGCTGAAATTCCCTGATTCCCCCTTTTACATGACTGCTAAAGCTAAGAGCCCCATCTTTGTGATCTGAACAAATCTGGATTAGTATGCAAAAGGATCTTGTAGCACCTTTGAGACTGAGAGAAAGATGTTGGTATATATTTGCCTCAGATGCATCTAATGAAATAGACTCAGTCTACAAAAGCTTATGCTACCAACTTCTTTCAGTTAGTCTCAAAGGTAATACAAAATATCTCCTTGCAGCACCACTTGGATGGCCTGGGTTCTCAGGCAGCATTCTTGATGTATACTTAAGGGACTTTTAGCTGCTTGGTCATTAAGACATTTTTGCATTGCTTAGAGGTGGTAAGATTACCCTATGGCTGTTCTTGTGTGTCTGTGTGTATAAAATATTAGATTCAGGTGAGTAAAACACATTAATAGTGCTCATTCAAACAACAAAACCTCTGGCTGTGTTAAGATCATTGAAGGCCCAGAAGCTTTTGTAAGAGGAGTAAGAGGATCTATTCTCTGTGCAGACAGCTATTAAATGGGCAGCAAGGGTCATTGAGGAGGTCAGATATTCATTTCAGCCTCTGAAAAATGCATTCTTCCTGGTCCCATGCAGGTGTGCCTGGTGGAACAAAAAAAAAAAAGGCAGGGGAGCTCTAATAGCTTTAGTAAGGCAGTCCTTGAGATATCTGTTTTGGCACTCTGGTTATGGAACATCCTCCCCTTAGAGGTACTACTGGCATAGACACTGGCTTCATTTTGCCACCATGTTAAAAGATGGCTGTTTATTAAAGCCTTTTAAGTCTAATGATTTTAGCCAGTTTGTACATGTACGTGGTTTTAACTATTCCAACTGGACTTTGTTAGATTGTTTAATACATTTATAGAGTGAATTGTTTGTTACTGCTTCACCTTTTAAATTGTTGAAATTGATTTTATTGTCTATTTCCCCAAGAGCCTTGGATATAGAGCAGGAGATAAATATTTTAATAAATGTTCCAATAAATATCTAAATACCTCCAGAAAGAGTATGGGTTAGCTGTTTGCATTCTGGGAAATAATCTGACATATTTCTTCTCTGTTTAGCTCTTTTGGTTCTCTGTAACAGTTGGAAAATCTGGCTATGTATTCCAGTAGCTTTGTAGTCACAGACAAAAGAATGCCAAATGATATTCAGTCACTCACCTTCTATGCTGAGCTAGAAACCAATTGTTAGTCCCAGTTAGGTCTTTTGTAAGTCCCACCGATTTGGTGATTGTACTCTAGCTGTGACTAATCTAGATTTGGGCCACAACTTAGAATTGTGTAGCCCCTCAGATATTCTTAAACTGCAAGTCTCAACAGCCTTACCCAGTATAGCCAATGGTGAGGAATGCTGGAAGCTTTAGTTCAGCCATATCCAGAGGGGATCAAGATTCTCTCATGCTTTGGGTCACATTTTAACAGTAGGGAAATCCTCATATAACTGGTGAAGGTGTGGGGAGTATCTGGATTGTGTGTTGTCATTTGTAGAGAAGTCAATGCCAGTGTAAATCCAAGCAAGATCGAAACTGATTCTTCTTGAAAAGATGCAGTGCATGAAAACTACAGCTGTACTTTCAAACCTGATGGCCACAGCAGTGGGAAATCAATGCAGCAGCCTGCTCCTCTCTATAGCAAATTGGTCTGCCAACTAATCATTTATTCTTTTGGTATATTTTAAATATAAGCAACACTTTATCACAAGCTGTTGCCAATTTAGAAATGCTGGTAATTTGTGGATATTAAATCCATAGTTGCTCCTGAATGGTAAACTCTCATGGTTCTGTTTCAATGGCTTACAATAGGGGTGTGCGCCAATCAAGATTTGGTTTGGCCCTGGATCTGGCAACTTCCCTAAGACAAATTTGACGGAACTCTAAATCCTGTTTTTGATTTACAATCCAAAATACTTTGCCTCCCATTGACTATCATTGGAAATCAACAATGGATATAACATTTTTCCATATGTCAGAATTCAAAATTTGCAGCCAAAATAGTCCTTATGAATGGAGGAAGCCTGCCAAATCTCACACCAATGGATGCTAGGAGGGTGTGTGTGTTGTGTGTTATGTCTTTAAATTTTGATTTTCTCAAAAGAATCACAAAGTCTTACAAAAATACTATTGGCAGAATTTTATGAAATTTCTGGGGACACTTCTTTTTTCTGAAACAACAAAATCTACCAGATTTCAGAGAAGTATATTCAAAGTATTTTGTTTGACAGCAATCTTCATAATTTGGACTGCAACCAATTTCCAAAAAATTTGGAAAGGACAGGATTAGGAGCTAGAGAGATAATGTTTAATGAAAAACTTTTAAAGGCTTTTTTGTCATCTTCACTCCCACCGAAGTCACAAAAATGCAAGAGGGCAGGGTAGATTATGAATACTGAAGGACTTTAATAACTGGCATTTTACAAGTAAGCAGTGAACATTACCCTTTTTCTGGTCCCACAGAGCCAATAAAAACTGCTCCAATGTTTCTGCATCTGGGGGAAAATTAAAGAACACTGTTCTATTCCAGAACTGAGTATTATTCTGGGCCTCCCCAACAGTTCTTTCAGAGCTGAATACTGATAAACTTTAGCGGTATGGCACAAGCTTTGTTAGTGGTAAAAGGAATTTTGATTTTGTGAAATGTTCATTTTCTGTAGTGGATGGGGAAACCTCTTATAGTGGGTTGTTCCTCTCATTTGCTCTGAGAGGCAGGATGAAGTTTGTGGTAGTAACCAGCAGGGAGAGCAGTCCATGAACAATTCAGTTGATGTTACAACTAAAGAAATTATGCACCAATAATTTTGCAAAAGACAAAAAGGAAACAGACAAAGAAGAATAAAAACAGGAAAAGCCTACAGGAAACATATTTGCCTCCCCACACCAGTACTGAGAAAGCAACTCAGCTCTAGGTGGGGAGAAGGTTTCCCCATCCACTGTTGAAAATGAACATCTCACAGGTAAGACCAATCTATTGCATCAGTCATGAGTTTCTGAAGAAGAGTTAGGTCTGAGATGGAGGAATGATGCACCTAAGTGATGACATATTGAATGGACTGAGCACTCTCCAAAGGGAACAAGACTTGTCCCATGACTGTGTCCATAACATCTCCTAAGTATTGGAGACTCTGAGATAGGCAAAGGTGGCTATTCCCAAAGTTGACCAGAAAACCATGCTGCAATAGAAAAGAGAACACCAGTTTGACATCTGGAAGACCTTCGTGGAAAGAAACAGATCTGATCAGCACATCTATGTGTAGATGTGTATCCCGTGTTGCCTCTAATAAGCCACTAGCACTACTATAACTTTGTTGAACACGATCAGGGACAAAAGTCTGAATGGTAGAGGCTTGTCCTGAAAGTGCTGCTCCTGATAGGCAAAACACAGAAACTTCCTACGTTCTGAATGGATTGGAATGTGAAGATATGCTACCAAAAGACAGAGAGATGTAAGTGTCCATCCAGAATCTGTGCTTCCTCACAAACTGATTGGCCTCTTTCCGTTCCATAATAGCCTTCCAACTTTTGTTCTTTTTGGAGACTATGAAGAAAATGGAATTACAACCCCTTGATTCTCGTAGGGGATGGTACTGGTTCAATGGCCCATATTTTGAGATGCTGCTTGGTTCCTGTACTAGGTGATGGTTTCCTTCATTTTCAACCTGGAGGTGATAGGAATGAAATCGTGAGAAAGGCAATGAAAATTGGTTACATGTCCCTTCCTTACTGATTTTAAAGCCCACTGGGCTGATGTGGTTTCCTCCCAAACATGGGCAAAAAACTGAAGTCTTCTCTCTGTCTTGAGCGATGGACAGTTAGGCTTGAGGAGACTTTCATGCCTGTTTGTTATCGGGTGCTACCTTTGCTGTTAGTGTTTCCTCTGAGAGTCGTCTGGTGGGAAAACTGCTGCCTGGGTTGATATCTACATTCAGACCACAGCTGTCTGGCAGATTTCTATTTCTATAGAGATGAAAAGACAATAGCCATCATCCTTTTTCTGTGAAGAACCCGATGCCATTTTCTTATCCTTATTTTCAACTAAGGCCATTTCCGCACTAGACTGTTATAGTGCTATTATTCCACTTTCAACATGCTATGGAATCCTGGGGTTTGCAGTTTACTCTAGGATTCCATAGCATGTTGAAAGTGGAATAACAGCACTATAACAGTCTAGTGTGGAAATGGCCTAAGAGATGCTCAAGAGAGTCTCTAAAAGTTTAATACCCCGAAAGGAAGCAAAAGTAAGACTTCCTTGTGCGAGAGGTCTGGTTGGCTCCTTCCCTGTTCGTTTTCCACTAGCAGATGAAGATGCTTTTATTCAGGAAGGCCTTTGAAATTTAATTATGGAGCAGTAGGGGTTGTGTGAAGTGGTGCACTACATTTTTAATTTTTTTTTATTGGTAATTATACTTTAAATGGTTTTTAATTGTTTTAACCATGGTTTTGGAACAATACCGTGATTTAATTCTTTTTTAACTTTTGTAAATTAATATTTTAGCTTGCCCTTTTTAACATTTTTGTAAGCCTCCTTGAATTCCGTTTTGGGAGAAATGTAGAATACATATTCAATGCATACATAAAAAAACAAGCTTAGAATGAGCATCCACATGTCAGACCTGATTATGGACAAAAATTGTAGTTGCCTGTGCCCTTACACTAAATGGAATAAGATCAAGGCTGACATTGGCTGAAAAGGCAGCAACTATTAATAGCTTATTAATCCCTTGGTGCAGTTTAACATTGTTGTGGGAAAATTCATTAAGAAGTTCCCTAGCCCACAAAAACGAAGCTTTATGAAAAATAGATACAGCTGAGGAGGTTCTTATGGCCAAAGATGATGTCTCACAGGGTTTCTTGAGAGCAGCTTCTGACTTTCTCTCCTCCCTTTATTAGCAACCATGTATCAGAATTTTAGTCCTGGGAAAGCAAATATTCTTGCATATGCGCTGTATGCTTTATAAAATCATTGTCATCCCAAATCTATAAACTGCCCCCCCCCTCCTAATAATAAAGGATCCTTCTCTTTGCTCATGTAAGAAGTGGTTTTGATTGCATTCTTCCCGGGGCAAGGGAAGAGAAGTCCCTTTGTCAAAGTTGGGGACCTTTCCAGGCTGATTCAGAGCTCACTCACAATCACATAGACTACTTGCGGTAATCTGTGTGGACCTAATATTTTAGGTCTGACCCCATGTGTTTTTTGAAGGTTTGATGCTAACTCTAACAAAAGGCCCTCCTTCCATCCCAATTGCCAGTTTCCTGGCCTTGAAGGGAGGGAAGAAGGCTCAGTAGCTGCGAGACCTAATACCTTGGGTGTTGTGTTTTATTTAGATTGTACGTCTGAGGGCAGGGAACTGTCAAATTAACCATTTGTAAATTGCTCTGAGAGCCTTTCTGGCTGAAGTGTGGGGAATGAATGAATGAGCAAATGAATACATAAACAAAGAATATGTCATTTCCTTCTTAATCTGAAGACCATACTAGGAGGGGAATTGTGTGTGAAGTTTGACCAACTGTGCTCTATACTAATCACATTTGCCCTGAGATTACTTTGCTTCTTTCTTCTGGGTACTGTTGGGAATTAATCCCAGTTTATCTATCCCAAGTGTTTCAGTGTTGATTGGTCATGTATTGGCAATGACTACAGAACAAACAGTAATTTTGAAATTCTAAAGAGACCACGGGCTTAGGCACAGCATATTGATAGACAAATACAGATGCTTTTTGTCTACAGCGTGTACAACAAGGTCTCTTAAATCTAAGCTACCCATGTCTCCAAATTATAAACTACTGAAAGAAACTTGCTCCAGAGCATATGCAAAATACAAAACATTACAGAGAAAAGAATGCATTTTATGAATGCTACTCACTCCAAGATGACTGAGTCACTGCACTGCAGTTGGTCTTTTCCCCAGCACATAGAACAAAAAACTCTGCTGCAAATTCTTCCCTTGTTTTTCCATCATGGGAAGCCCACCCTTGGCTCAGTTAAACAACTTGTAAAGAGTTTTAAGGGCAGGGCAGAGTACTCTTTGTGGTGTGTTATTTCCAGACGGGTCATCACAACAGTTATCATAGTGCCTCAGAGGCATAATCACAATGACAATAAATTAATTCTCTCATCCATTCTCATTCAGTCAGTCTCTCAGAAGCACAACATCTGTCTATTAAGAGGTCCCCTGCAAGCATTAAGTGGAGTTTACTCTCAAGTAACCATGCGTAGCATAGATCATGTATTGTCTGTTATTTCAGAGAAGCTCAAGTACAATAACTGTCTTAGTGCATCATTTACCACACCTCTGATAATTCTGAGGTAGCTCAACTAAACTTCTTGGTTGTAGTTTGATCATTTCAAGAATGCAGACCTGACAACCTATGCTTGAGTAGAGGCTCAAATTCTGTCTGCCTGCTCCTCCCATTCTAGGGAGCATGGCAACTATGCACAGAACAGTTGCAATCTGCGTTTGTGGAAAAAAAATCACAACTCTTCAAGATGCTACAACCCTCCAACTGTCCTGATTTGTCAGGGACAGGCGTGGTTAAGCCTCTGTCATCCCATTGTTTCAGCTGCTTTTAAAATGTCCATGTTTTTCTCTCCCTGCCCCCACCAACTTTCCTCCTTCGTTCTCACATTACTTCAGTTCCCAATATGTAAAAGTAGTTTACACTCAGTTAACTGGAGCGGGGCTGAGGAAAGCAGAGAATGAAAGCCTGCCCTTCCCGGTAGGCTCAGGCAAAAGTAAACTGTTGAAGCCTCTCCTTGCTTGTGTGTTTTTCCTCATTAATAACTTTTGCCATCTCAATTACATTCTGATGTTGCTTGGCTGCCCATGTCCCAGTTTCCATCTGTGAAATGTTGGAGAATATGAGAGGGATAAAAAAAGCGGCTCACGGATGTGTCATGCCCCCTGCCTCACATTTTAAGATGTGGTTGCTATACCTTCCTACACTGCTCACAGTAAAAAGAAAGTCAATAAGGCCTCACAAGCTCAAACAGCTCCCATGGAGGAAGGATAGGTAAGAGTGGCATTTGTTTGTGCCAACTGTGCAGATCAGTCACACTGGTTTGTGCAATTGGTGCACGGGTTTCTTAGACGCTAAAACCTTGTAGGCAATGATAATTTTCTCTAAGGGGGCCACCTGTGTATTTTAGAAGATTTCTGCCCAGTGGTCCTGCTGTTCCATGATTTTTTTATAGCCTTTCTATGGAGTGAGCAAAGTACATGTGAAAAAGATCTAGGAGTCTTAATAGACCACAAACTGAACATGAGTGAGCAGTGTGATGCTGCAGCTAAAAAAAAGCCAATGTGATTCTGGGCTGTATCAATAGGAGTATAGTCTCTAAGTTAAGGGAAGTAAAAGAACCACTCTATTCTGCTTTGGTCAGACCCCATCTGGAATACTGTGTCCAGTTCTGGGAACCACAGTTCAGGAAAGATATTGACAAGCTGGAATGCATCCAGAGAAGGGTGACCAAAATGGTGAAAGGTCTGGAAACCATGCCCTATGAGGAGAGGCTTAGGGAGCTGGGTATGTTTAGCCTGGAGAAGTTTAAGAGGCGACACGATAGGTATGTTTAAATATTTGAAGGGATGTCATACAGATGATGGAGCAAGCCTGTTTTCTGCTGCTACAGAGACTAGGACACTGAACAATGGCTTCAAACTTCAGGAAAGAAGATCCCATCTAAACATTAGGAAAAACTTCCTTATGGAAGAGCAGTTTGAAAATAGAATGAGCTGTCTCCCAGTCCTGGTGGAGTTTCCTTCTTTGGAGGTTTTTCAACAGAGGCTGGATGGCCATCTGCCGGGAATGCTTTGATGGTGTATTCCTGCATGGCAGGGGGTGGGACCCTACGGCCCTTGTGGCCTCTTTATGATTCCATGATTCTTTCGAAGGAAGGCGCACCACGCAACACCAGGCTAAAAAAAAGAGAGAAAGTTACTTTCTGGGCCCACAACTCCCGGACCGCTCCATTCTCCCCAGATTACGAATTCTGGGAACTGTAGTCCAAAAGAGAGCGCCAGTGTTGTGTGGTGGTTGGGCTACATCCGTGGAGACCAGGGCTCGATTCCCCGCTGGGCCACGGAAAACCCACTGGGTGATCTTGGGCGCATCACACAGTCTCAGCCCAAGAAACGTTATGATAGATTCACCTTGGGGTCGCTGCAAGGAGGGAACGACTTGAAGGCATACAAGGACTTTTGGACCTCTTTCCGCACTAGACTGCTATAGCGCTATTATTCCACTTTCAACATCCTATGGAATCCCGGGGTTTGCAGTCTAGGGAGGGGCCCACGCCTGGATTCCATAGGATGCTGAAAGTGGAATAATAGCGCTATAGCAGTCTCGTGAGGAAAGAGGTCCAAAAGTAATTCTTCCTCGGCAAACTCCGGCCGCCGCCGCAGGAACAAAATCACACGAACACCCCTGATAGAAAAAACGCCTCTTCCCCCGAAGGGTGTTCGACGGAAGGCATCATTCACCCCCAGAGGCCCTGATCTGCGTCGCGTGTCCCCCCCTCCACGGGGCCGCCCGCGCGTCCCCCGTCCGACCGCCTTCATTCACCGCCTCTTCCATTCATTCCCTCCGCCGCGCCTCCTCGCTCGCTCGCTCGCTCTTCCTATTCCTTCCCTAGGAACGCCCCCCCCCCCGCAGGTGCCCGCCGCCAACGTCTGTGCCAACGACTTGGCAGAAAACTCCGACCCCCTCCATCCCCGCTCCCTGCTTCTTAAGGCACTATTTTTAAACGAGACTCTTCCCCGGTCTCTCTCCCTCTCTCCTCCCTTCTTCTTCTTCTTCTTGTTAAAGCCAGCCCAAAGGCGCGGGGCGGGTGTCCCTCTGTCCTCCATAAAAGGGTTTGGGAAACGGGGCCGGCCTATGGGGGTTTATTTTAGGCGCAAGCAGCAGGAGCAGCTCCAGGGATCCGATGGCCTTGTTAGGGCAGCTTTGACCTTTTTCTTGCCGCCGGAGGAGGGGAGGAGGAGAAGGAGCAAGAGGCTGGAGGGCGAGCGAGCGGGAGGCGCGCAGACCCTCTGGGGACTCCAAAGGGGAGGCTGGCGTCGTCGCCCCCACGACCCTCCCAGGCCCGGCGGAGGCTGAAGCCCGTCTGCGGAGGGGTGGGTGGGAAGGAGGGGGGAGGAGGAGGAGGAGGAGGAGGAAGCCTGGACGAAGCGCGAAAGGGGTGGGGTGGGGAGAGAGGGGGGAGAAACTAGGGGATCCCTCCTTGATCTAGTTTTGCACGGGCTCTTACAGGGGCCGCTCGAAGAGGGCAATTGAGAAGAGGCAGCAAGGATCATGTAGGCTGCGTGAGGCTGATGCCTTCTTGCACTTGAGAAAGAAAGCGAGCCCTCTTTCCAAAAGAAGCGCTTGCCGGGGGGGTACTTGGAGGAAGCCAACAGGATGGGGAAGCCAGCGCCTTGCAAATGAGAGAAAAAATTGCCCTTCTTTTGCCCGGCCCACCTCTATCTACTGGGCAGCTTTAAGAGCTTTTCCTCCTTGTTCCCAGAGCTGTGTGTGGAATCCCTGGTTTCTCAGAGTGCCCTGGAGCTGCCGCCCTGTCCTTGGGGTGAATCTCTTCTCCCCACCGCAGCCTTGTGCCTCCTGCAAAGACACCGCACCTGACCCAGAGAGTGGCAAAACCAAGACTGGCAATGCTGCTTCCCGTCCTAATGGACAGCCAGTCCGGCTAAATAGGAAAGAAGGGGTGAGGAGCACAGGGAGGAAAAGAGAAGAAAAAGAGAGGAAGAGAAGAGAAGAGAGCGGGAATCGTTGGCCTACTGGCCTCGGTTGGTACCATGAGTGGCGGAAGATTTGATTTTGATGATGGAGGGGCCTACTGTGGGGGCTGGGAAGGAGGCAAAGCCCATGGGCATGGCATCTGCACTGGACCTAAAGGTCAAGGCGAATATTCTGGATCTTGGAACTATGGCTTCGAAGTGGTGGGTGTCTACACCTGGCCCAGCGGCAACACCTACGAAGGTTACTGGTCTCAAGGCAAGAGGCACGGCTTAGGGATCGAGACCAAAGGACGGTGGCTTTACAAAGGCGAATGGACACATGGCTTTAAGGGAAGGTATGGGATAAGGCAGAACGTCAGCAGCGGAGCAAAGTATGAAGGCACCTGGAATAATGGGCTGCAGGACGGTTATGGCACTGAGACCTATGCGGATGGAGGTAGGGTTGGTGTGGCAAGAAGGCAGCTGACTGCCAGTTTTCTGTCTTGGTGAGGTGGGCAGGGGGTCCTGGGCACAAAGGAAACAGGTATGTGAGCTGAAGCTCTGAAGGCTGCAGGTCATCTGGGAAAGAATTTGGTTCTGATCTCTGGGCCGTTGATGCTGAGCAGACGAAATAAAGGCCTTGGAGGGAAATGTTGTAAACCGGTGCTACTCAGAGTGGTGGTATGCGGACTGGTAGCTTGGAAAGAAGGCATTATAGCCATTGAGCACAAAAATAGTATCACTATAGCCAGCACACTGGGAAAGAAAATTGCTGGTCCACCACATCAGAAAATTTAACAAGCGCTCCTCTATATAAATCTCCAGGCTTCATATAAATCTCAGCCTAAAATGCAAGAACATAGTATGTATGTATACTATGGAGGCAAGTGAGTGCTGGGCTGCAATAGATGCTAGTTTCAGAGTCAAAACACTGGGACTTTTTGATTAGTAGAGAAATGGTATTATCTGTCACCCACCTCAAACTTCCCTGCTTCTGCAGAGCTTACTTGCAATTCTCACAGTAGCTTGGGCCACAAAAAAATTTTCTCATCTGCAGTATTTTGTGAACTACCCCAGTTACACTGCAAAATGTTTTGGAGTGGCTTAATCTTGAAAAGATTATTGAGGCCCATTAACTTTACAAAAGACCTGCTCCTCATAGAGATGAAAATTAGTTGTTAGAATTAGTTTGTTGAATCAACACAGCTGCCTTCATAATAGGACTCTCCTGGGGGAAGGGATTTGGCTATGGGAGCGATCAAAATGAGTGTTCACACTTTAGAATTTATCGCTACCTCCCATTGCTTACGTATGGATGCTTGTGTACATTTGACATTAGGCTGACATAGATGTTGAATGAATCATTCTGAGTATGGTGTCAGACAACTTAAGACCAGTTCCACTCCTAAAAACGTTCAGATGCTGATGTCATAATGACATCAATGTTGCATTCTTCTACAGAGCGGGATGGTTGGTCTTACACTCATCAGATGTGTAGTCATCCTATAGCATGCTTCAGATGATTACCGATCATTATGATATATGTTACTACCAGAGGCTGTGTGCTTCTCAATACCAGTTGTCAGGGAATATTTTGGAGAGCCGTTGTGATCATATCCTGCTTATGAACTTTCCATAGGCAATTGTGTATTTATGTGAAACAAAGGGGGCACCATAGGCTGCAAGGACCCTATTGTTGACTGTATGGAGATATGTTGTACTTCCTCCAAGACCCCTGCCAAAATGTCTAGGCTGTTTAACAGTAACCATAGAGAAAAGACTAAGGCTCATTTCCAGATCATGTGTGAGAACAGGTACGAGATATTATTTCTCTGTTTCTATATGGGGTCCCTGTATCTTGTGAGATTTGCCAGAACTGATCAGGAGCAATGTTGGAGCAGAACAGGTAACTTTCAGATCAGTGAGCTGCCAGCTCTGGAAAGAAAGAGAGCATGTACTTGTACAGGAAATTCTAGAACTTGTAGTTTGAGTGTGCCACTCTGTGTGACATGATCTCTCAAGAACAAGAAGTCCCAGAAGTCTTTCACTCCTACTGTCGTATCCTGGGCATAGCGGTCAGGGTGTGGCATCCAGCTGGCTGCAGGAAAGAGAGACAAGCACTCTAGAAGTGGCCGTCCTATGAAATTCCAGAAGGAATGGACCCTGGGATTTCAGGGAGAGTGGCATCAGCTTGCATACTTCTAGACTGCTCCCAGTGCTCCTAGCCAAAAGACATTATACAGCTATTCTGTTTTGTCATCCTTAATTGATTTTTGGTAGAAAGAAGGGGAAAAAAGGGGAAAAACGCAAGAGCATTACAAATGGAAGGTGTCATCATCTGGGCTCCCTGTGAACTATCACAATTGCATGTCGGTGATTCCACTATAAAAACCCAGAAAAATGTTCTTTAGGCCCCAAATCCTGTAACCGTAAAGAGTTGTATATCTTGATTGTTGCTCTCTAGATACATGAACGTTATACAGATACAGTCTTCCTTTCCATAACACTTTTTTTCAATGCAGACTGTAAATGTAAATGCAGACTGAATCTGAGTTTGCTTTAATTGAGAACAGAGGTTGGGGTTGTGTGGTCTTTCCGATGGTGCTGGACTGCAGCTTACAGCATTCTTCACCATTGGCTGTGTTGGCTAAGGCTGCTGGGAGTTGCAGGCCAGCAACATCTAGAGGACTACGTAGTTCCTTCATGTGTTTTCAAGTGAGGGCTTTGGAACTGTGATAGGAGTATTAACCGTATCAAGATAACTGTACTAACTCAATTCAAAAATGTGAAGAATATTTATGAATCCACACTTTGGCAAGTGAATCAACATTTTTATGTCTGTTGTGCTTGTTTTATGTCTGTTCTTAAATATGTGTGGTTGTTTGTTCTTGTGTGTGCCTTCAAGTTATTTCTGACTCATGGTAACCCTGAGGTGAACCAGTCACAGGGGTGTTTTGGTAAGATTTGTTCAGAGGGAGTTCACCATTGACTTCCTCTGAGGCGAAGAGATTTTGACGTGTCCAAGGTTGCCTAGTGGGTTGAATGAAGTCATTGTCTAGCACAAACCACTACCTCATGATGGCAAACATATGTCCAGATATGTGTAGCAGCTAGGATTATATGAGGACTTAAATATTCTTTGTGCATGCTCAGAAACATTCTCACTCTAGTACATATATTCTTGGCATTCTGAATTCTTGAGTTAAGCTGTTGCAAGTCTTTCTGGCTCATGACAAATGCCTTCAAGACATCATTGTGTGCATATTATCAGGACTGTACTAGTAATTTGTGATTGCTGTGCGAAAGAAAAATTGGAAAGTGAATCCACCTGCAAAAGTCACTGCAGTCTGTGCAACATCTTTGGTAATTGCTGAAATGAACAGCAGTTATCGCTTACTTCTGATAATGTTTGGCCGTTTCAAGCCAGTTTCGAAGATTCTTGTCATAATGTGTTTCTATTTCACTTGCATATTCGACTGTGTGAGTATTTGTTTTTCTAAAGTAATGTAATTATACTTTTCCTGCTCTTGACCAGTGAGTAGAGGGAGACATTTCTTCATCCTAATTACATAGCTTGCAGTGCACAAAATAATCAACTAAAAATGACTTTGCAAGAAAGCTGGAAATGCATGTTTGTTGCTCAAGTGTCACTAGCCTATTTATAGACTTTTGAATGTCTGCCATCTGGACACACTTGTAATTTTGGTTCCACAAGTATCTTTCTGATTCCATAGGAGACTGTTGTTTCCAAAGGCCCTTGTACAAACTAGCTTCCACAGTGATTGATTGTTTCAATGAGTGCTAAAACCAGTGGGGATAGACAGAGCAATGAGGTTTTGCCGGTGTTTGTAGCTCATGTCAGGTCCTTCAATAAAAGAAACCAGGGAAGAAGTAATGGAATATAATTGCAAGGCTATCAGTTTCTCATCCCCTCAAAATGCCAATAAAATCCTTAATGGTTTCTTTAGTAGCAAATAGTGTTTTGACAGTTATATTATCTGAGAAAAACTAGTTATCTGAGACTAGACATTCCCTCTATTCTGGAGGTTTAGTCATCAGCTTATGTATCCCAAATGTGTAGTCTGGAAGATATCGAAAGCCTTGGAGATTGCAGAAGCACACATATGCTTGGGGTGGAAGGGTCTTTCTGAAGAAGACATCATCCCTAATAGCTCAGGGAGGACTAAGCATGCTCAGTGGCCATGGAATGCTGACTAAAGGCAAAAACCAATGTTGTATGACTGGACTTCTCTCAAGAAGTGGGACATCCCTTTTTCTCCTCCTTCTTGAAACCACGGTCAGATCTGCTTCAGAGATTTTCCCAGCTATCGAGGCTGTAGGAGTGAGGAGAGACTTGTTCCCATCCTCCAATTCCCATTCTGTTGGCAAAAGCTAATTGCATCTCATCAGGATGAGGTAACTGGAAAATGCCAGGAATGTTGGGAAAAGCTCAACAACCAGATGCAATATATATTAATAGTTATTTTTAAAAATTCATTAAGGTTATTTTCTCATATCTTTGCCTTTTTTAAAAAAAAATGTAGATTTTCTGGTGAATACCAGCAGGACTTTGGGGTAGGTGGATGAGTGGTGCACCTGCTTATTTGTGGCTTGTCAAACACCCTGGTCCAAGAGTCTCAGTTCCATCTTGAACCCAGACTCCGTCTTGGAGTGCCCAGCTAACTGGCTCCTGCTCAGTTCTGCCACGAGTCCTCTAAGGACCCCCTAATTGAGCCTATTTCCAAGAAGCATCTTCTGTCTTAGATATGACCCATGCCAGGAAGAAACCAGCAAAATCTGCTTACCACAAGGGGCTGAGGATATACCTTGCTACGCATGCTCACTTAACTTCTTAATATTTAAAGGTTTTTCAGCTCTGTCCTGTCACAAAGCTGGCTTTATCATTAAGCATAGGGAGGTGACTACTTCAGGCAAAAATTGCTGAGAGGAGGGCAGTCACAAGCACCTAGCTTTTCCTTCTGAACTCTCCAGTGTTTACCTACTGTTAACTCTCCACCTGCATTCTGGAGTGTCTGTACTGACCCATACCTTTCAATACAGAATGGACCTCTGAGCAAGGTTTTGTGCTCTGTAAACCATATCAAGATCTCTTTGTGAAAAATATGGTCTTTTCCAAACTACACAGCTAGGACATCTTAGGAATTCTAGGGTCTGTAGCCTCCTCAGCAACTAAATCCTCTTTAGCAGACTCAAGAAGCTATGAATCCCGGGATTCCATAGGATGCAGCAATGGTAGTTAAAGTGATACTGAAATGCTAGTGTGAAAGAGGCCTATGTTTATGTTGAGGCAGAGCTTTTAGAAATGTGTGGCTTCATTCTGCACCACAAAGAACTGATGAATTCACTGCTGCCTGCTTAGGACGCTTGTCTTCTTCAGAGTAGAGATCAGGGATGGGAAACCTATGACCCTCCAGATATTGTTGGACTCCAACTCCTGTCAGCCCCAGCCAGCATAGCTAGTGGTCAGAGATGATGGGAGTTGTAGTGCAACAGCACCCACCTACAGGGCCAAAATCCACCCCCACCCCCCATAGATAACAGGCTGTTTCTAAGTTGAAGATGAAAGGCTCTCAGTTCAAGCCACAGCATTTCCAGCAAGGCTGTGAAAGACACATGCCTGAAACCCTGAAAATCCTCTACCAGTTTGTGAAGCTAAGTGAATCAGTGGTCTGACTCTATGAAGGCGGGCGAGCAGGGGAGCAGCTTCCTTCCTTCCTTCCTTCCTTCCTTCCTTCCTTGCTGATCACCAATTAAACCCTCTTACGCTCTTGTGGGTGTTTCCTGACATAAAGTGTGTTGCACTTGGGACTACAAATTTACCATCCCTTTTGTTGTTTTTTCCTTTGCCTCTTCTTTCACTTCCACTGCCTCCTCCCTCGCTCCCTCTGACATTCTGGGATGCTTCTCTAAGATAATTGATACACTTGGGAATTTCCTAATGACAAAGTGATTCATTAAGTTGACAGTTAAATATTTCACCCCTGGAGATCTCTTATTGCTATTCTGACTCAGTTCTCATGGGAATGACTTTTTGTTTCAGCGGAAAGAAGTTGTAGTGCATGCAGTGGTGAACTTTCAATCTCTCAAAAGACACCTGCAGTTGGGAATAATTTTCCTTCTTTGGCTGGAGGAGAATTTTACAACTGTGGATGAATATTGCTACAGATCATGGCTGAAAGAGTGTATTCACCTAGTAGGAATCTAAGCATGAATATTTTTTCATATCTGCAAGCATGTTTGAATCACTTTATAGCTTTTAACTAAACATTTGTCCAACCTTGAACGCATTCATTGCAAAGTAATCAACACATACATACCAGATTATCCCTTGCCCATGATGGTTTTTCTCATGCTCAGAACTCTAGCCAGCCTGGAGCATATATCTTGAAGTGATATTTGGGCAGGGATGCAGCTGTGGGGGGGGGGGCAAGAGGAGGACATTGCACTCAGTAAGAATTGTTCCTCTCTAGTGAAATTTTTTAATGTGAAGATTTCTAGCATTGCAGAAAGTGAGACACTGAAAATTGTTCACACTTGGAATTCTTATACTGACTGTGTTTGCATTCCCTTGGTAACTTTATTTGCACCTTTTATTTGGACACCGAAATATATCTCTAAATACAGGCTACACCAACTTATCTGACGATTTAGGTAGTGGAGCTGTGCACGCAAGTGGGTCCAAGTGAGTCTCTGTAGGCAAGACAAACTGATAAAAAAACACAATCCCTGTTGAATTAATGGAACTCATCCTTAATTTGGAAGCGTCAAAAGAGTGGGTTGTCAGATAACAGGGCATCAAAAGGTGGATGCTTCCTATATTCAACTGAAGTTTTCTGTTACTACAATGCTAGAAATTTGGGGGCTAAAGGAAAATTTCATTGGGGGGCAGAATTCTTATGCGGAGGCAATGCTCTCATTTTATCCCCCCATATAACTAGGCTCCTGAATTTTGGACTTTTGGAAGGTAGAGGCTTCAGGATAGGAGGGCAGGATCAGGAAGTTTTCCCATTTTCCAAAAACCTTCCTGTAGAGTAGCCATGCGTCCCGTTTCCCTCTATTTTGAGAATAGTTGGTAACTCCTCCACCTCTTTTGATTTCATGTTTATTAGTTTTAACAGGAGATACAAATAAACCAATCCATAACCACAGGGAAAAAAAGAACAGAAGAAAAGAAGCAAATCACATACAAGGAAACATTACACATGTATAACTAGGACAAAAACTAAACTGAACTAAAACAAACTAGACTAAAACATAATAACACAACCCATTGCTAAAAAACTAATCTCTTACATTGAAAACATCCTAAATACACTAGGCTACACTACACTAGCATACAAAGGAAGTCTGACTCTGCTCAGCTGTGAAAACCCACTGGGTGTGTCACACACTCAGCACCCCAAAACCCCGTGATAGGTTCTTGTTAGGGTTGCCATAAATCAGAAATGACTTGAAGGCACAAGAATAAACACTGGGATAGGTTTTACTTAGGGTTATCATAAGTTGGAAATAACTTGAAGGCATACAACAACAACAAGAAGTATGAATAAAATTGCAGCCTTAGTCCTGAATCTGAGATCTTTAGTACCTTTATCTTTAGAACCATGGGAAAGTTTCAGGAACGATAGAAAAGATTGTTTCCTTTCCCTTCCTGTCCTTCATAAACTTCTCTGTATAATCTAGGGAGGAGAGTTTTTAACCTCCTAACCCCTGCAATCCTAATCTCTCTTCAGAACACATTAAATTATTAAAGGCTGAAGCAGGCCAGTTCTCTACCTCTTTCAGCCTCCTTCTTTTTTAAAAAAGTCTCTTCAGCCCAAACTTCCAGCATTCCATAAGTTCTAAAAGACTCTGACTCCAAAGTACCTGTCAAACCACTGGAGATTTCTTTTAAAAAGTATATCAATTTAATTTAATTTGTTTAGGTCTTATCCTATCGTTCACGTGTTTTGAACAAAAAATTCTAATGATTTATAATGTGTTTGTAACTTAATGAGAGAGAAGCAGGGTGGTGTAGTGGTTTGAGCCATGGACTATAACCCGGGAGACCAGGGTTCAATTCCCCACTTGTCTGTGGAAACCCACAGGGCGACCTTGAGGGAGTCACACATTCTCAGCCCCAGAACACCCCATGATAGATTTGCCTTAGGATTGCAATAAGTTGGAAATGACTTGAAGGCATGCAACAAACGACAACTTAAGAAGAACACTGCTTCTAAGCGAGAGAAATTTTTTGTGAGACAGTTTTTTTCTCCTGTACTTGCTCCTTGTAGGAATTGTTAAAGCACTATTTAAAAATCACTGTAAAAAGCTGATTTAAGCCAATGTTCTATTCAGCTCAGGGCCCTTTTGCATTACACACTTATAGTGCTATGATTCCATGACAACATCCTGTGTTATCCTGGGGTCTGTAGTTTGGGGAGGCAGTAGAACTCTCTGGCTGAGAATTCTAAACACCCCTCAATAGACAGCAGTCTCAGAGTTCCATTAGGAAGTTCCCATGGCAGTTAAAGTAGAATCACAGAACTATAATAGCTGGATAGCAGTATGTGTGAAAGGGATCTAGGAGTCTTGATAGATTCAAGCTGAACATGAGTCAGCGGCGTGATTTTTGATTGCATCAATAGGAGTATGGTGTCTAGATCAAGGGAGATAATGGTACCACTCTATTCTGCATTGGTTAGGCCTCATTTGGAATACTATGTCCAGTTCTGGGCACCTCAATTCGAGAAGGATATGGACAAGCTGGAATGTGTCCGGAGGAGGGCGACCAAAATGATGAAGGGTCTGGAAGCCATGCCCTGTGAAGAATGGCTTAGGGATCTGGATATGTTTAGTCTGCAGAAGAGAAGGTTAAGAGGGGACATGATAGCCATGTTTAAATATTTGAAGGGGTGTCATGTTAAGGAGGGAGCGGGCTTGTTCTCTGCCACTGCAGAGAATAGGACAAGGAGCAATGGATTCAAGCTGCAGGAAAGGAGATTCCACTTGAACCTCAGGAAGTACTTCCTGGCGGTCAGAGCTATCCGGCAGTGGAATATGCTGCCTCGGAGTATGGTAGAGTCTCCTTCTTTGGAGGTTTTTAAGCAGAGGCTGGATGGCCATCTGTTGGGAATGCTTTGATGTGTGTTCCTGCATGGCAGGGGGTTGGACTCGACGGCCCCTGTGGTCTCTTCCAACTCTATGATTCTATGATAATCGTATAGCATGAAAAGGCCCCTAGCCTCTTCTTGTTATGTGCCTTCAAGTTGTTTCTGACTTATGGCAACCCTACGGTGAACATATCATGGAGTTTTCTGACACTGAGAGTGTGTGATGCACCAAATGCAGAGGTGTATCTAGCATAAACAGTGCTTAGATCAAGTGTGGAAGTTTTGCCCCTACCTCTAGGGTCAGTTCCACCACCTCCTCCTCCTCTGCTGCTTCTGGCACTGCTTTTTTTTTTTTTTTGTACCCCCCTGGCATTAGAACCCAGGGCACATGTCTTACTTGCCCCACCTTAGACATGGCTCTGACCCAAGCTCACCCAGTGGGTTTCCATGGTTGATCAGGTAAGCGAACCCTAGGCTGCCAGGTCTTAGGCTGTTTCCGCACGAGGCTGTTATAGCGCTATGATTCCACTTTCAACATCCTATGGAATCCTGGGGTTTGCAGTTTCGGGAGGGGCCATGTGGCCCCTCCCGAAACTGCAAACCCCATGATTCCATAGGATGTTGAAAGTGGAATCACAGCGCTATAACAGCCTCGTGCGGAAATGGCTCATGTCTAATGCTCAAACTGCCACACCACACTGGCTCTGTTCTACCCACTGCTTTTTCAGCTTACAGGCAAAGACCTTTCTCAGCACTGATGCTTTTAATTAGAGATACCAGTGATTAAGGCTTGAGGTCTTCTACATTTAAGAGAAGTGCTCTCTGCTACTGAGCAGTAATCTTTCTCAGTGCAGCCCAATGCCTTTCTAGAGCCTATGTTTATCTTCAGATGACTATTATGTTTTTAGAATCTCTTTTTGGGTTCTTTCTTGACCTTTTGCTTTCTAGCATCCCTAAGGATTATTGTGTTTTTTCGAACATGATAGAGATCGCTCACAAGCTGTGCAGAACAAAGGCTGTAAAAGTACCCCATGTACAACTGGCTATTTGCCTATGAGAAAGCAAACCCTTGGGGGAGCTCATGCTTTTATAGTACCAATAAATATTTCTATTTCTCTAGCATTTATTATCCCAGGATGCTTTAGCTGAATAGAACTTTGTGTGCTGGGGATGGGGGAGTTATGTAACCAGAGAGTCAGTCTTTTACTAATTTGGGGGTGGAATTTGTAGTAGTCAGTGAAGAATAGAAGTAGGGCTTCCTTAAGTGGTTTGTTAGTTACTGCGGTAACTGTATCAACAAAGAGAGACAGTCAAGTGAGAAACTCTGGTGTGTAAGATAAATTTATGTTTTGAGGTAATTGATGAGAGGCAATCAGTTTCTCTCTGTGGAAGAGTTTGGACTGATTCTTGCATACCCTTCAACATTTCACAGATGAAAACCACAACGCCTGTGGCCAGCCATATCAGAGTGTGGTCAAAATTACAGATGTTATTAATGAGGAAGAACACACAAGCTAAGAGAGGCTGCAGCGGTTTGCTTTTGCCTGAGTCTAGTAGAGGGAAGGACAAGATTCCACTTCTTCCTCTCCCCTCCATCTTGCTGAGTTAGCTGAGTGCAAATTACTTTTGCATATGGAACTCACTTTGCAGTCATGGAAGTAAGCTGAGAAGAAAGGAAGCAAGTGGGAGGAGGAGAGAGAAACAAGGACATTGCAAAAGCATCTGAGAAAGTAGAACCACAGAGGATTAAGGAGGGCTGTACCTGCCAAATTGGGACAATTTGGGGGATATATTGTTGAAAGGAAGCTGTTGTGCTCAAACCTCCTTGCATTACAGACACAATACAAGAGGGAATTACAACAAAATGTTGCACTGAAGAATACCTCACCCAAAGGCAGCCAGTGATATCTTCTTCTAGGATATTCCGTTTCATCCTCTTTCCCCACTTGCTGCTTCCCTCTCACCAACCAACAGCAAACAACTTGTGGGTGCTGAGTGTTCTCAGCCCTTCTCCATTTAAGCTTTTTTTTTTTGCTAAAGATCTTTGTATTTATGCAGAGCTGTGTGTTGTCTTGGGCCCTTTTTCCCCCTTGTCGGTTTCAGACAACAGTGACAATTCCTTTAAGAATTATATAAGTATATATGCCTCAGCTGGCTCAAGTCTTAAACCAATCATGTGTTAAGGAGCCGTGGTGTCCATTGGTAATTATTAACAATAAACGTGTTGATACTCATATGGATACTGACACATTTTCCAGTTTTTCCTTGGTTGTGGCTGTATAATAGCATGCCTGTAAGTTCTAAAATTCTGCCTGAATGTCTCCTGAGATCTCCTGAGATCTCGCAGAAGTTTCTGGGCTGTAGGTCTTGGCTTGTGTTCATTAACTGCCAGGTGCAATAATAAAGTAAAATAAAACTAAATAAATATGCAGGTACAGAGACATGGGACAGGACACAGAACTGACAGAAGGAAGTACTTTTCACAGGTGCTGATTTAACTTGAGGAATTCATTGCCCCAAGGCACTGGCTTATTTGTCTTTAAAAGGGGATTAGACACATGTTTGTAGGATTTATTTATTATTGTTATTTTTTGTTATATTTGTCTCCTGCCTTTCCTCCCACATGCTCAAGACAGTGTTCCCAATGGTTCTTCTCCTCCTCCTCAAATTAGGTTTGCAAATTTTGTGAAGTAGGTCAGGCTGAGGAAGGCTGATTGGCTTATGATCACCCATTGTAGACTACAATCAGGATCATTCAAGTTTCAGTCTACAAGTCCTGATGTTCCCCACCCAGCATGGGCAATAGCGCTATACAAATGCATATCTCTATGTTAGAGTTTTTTGTTTGTTGCATATTGTATGCAAAGCTTGGAAATGTTCCTTGTTTTGGATTACAGCTCTCAGAACACACACATAGATACACAGAAATTCTGGAAATTGTCATCAAATGTATGCTACCTTATTGCAGCCTTCCTTCATTAAATTAAGGCATGGGGCAACTGTCACTAGTTATTAGAGACAGTCCCTGTGTTCTGAAACTTAACCTTGGTAACATACTATTTTGCCCTTGGGAGAGATGTTGGAAGAGAATCCCTTTGAAAAATGTGTGAGCAACTGAGGAGAGGAAGGGGGTCACTTTCTACCCCATATCCCTATGTTTGTGTGCTTTGATTTTCTTTGTTTGCTGCTGCCCTACATAACCGTTAGGACTTCATCTTCCATTAACTTTGCCCTGAGTGAGGGACACATACCAGCCCCATATAGCCAGCTTTGGAGAACTGAATTAATCTACTTGCTGGGGGTAGTCTAGGTAAAGTTGGTTATTTAGGGGCCCCGTGCTACTGCTGGCTGTGAGGGGATGCTGGATGTCATCAGAGAAAGGGCTAAAATGCTTTTCTGCAGTGTAGCATCTGCTGCATCATTTACCCACAAATAAACTCCCTCAGCCTCAGAGGAAGGCAAGGGCAAACCCCCTCAGAACAAATCTTGCCAGGAACACCCTCTGGTAGGTTCATCTGAGGGTTTACAGAAGTCTAGAATGACTTGAAGGCACACAACAACAACAACAAAGGTGATCTTATAGCAGTAACATGCATTCAGAGCCAAACCATCTATTTGAGGTGGCCTAGAATTACACCCGGTTTTGGCACAGAACACCAATGTGAAATGAGAAGCTTGGCAAACCCAGGTAGAACCAGCCGATCACAGCTCATGGAATGCTTTAAGGGGGAGCCTTGGGTTGGGAAGGGGGAATATAACCTTGAGGTATGTCTGTAAAACAATTGGTTAGGGCCAGTCAGAAAAGAGATAGGGTCTGTTAGAAATAGAATTAGGGCCAGTTATGAAGAGAAGAATTGGTAAGATCTGAATAGGGTTTTGGGAGCTGAGAATATGGGGAGAGTTCAGGGAGCACTCTTACTTTGATTGCAGCTGAGGTGTTCACTGTGTACCGTATAGAGAACCAGCATAAGGCTAGAGATTTATTTTCTTTTATACAGTAAATATTTATTATTTTTATTTTCTACTTTTCTCTCTGAATATTCTAATTTAATAACTAATAATGAAGAATGGTAATGCTTTACTACACTGACTGTATTGAGCAGAACAGCCACTTGTCCAATGTAGTGGTCACCTCGAGGTTTGAGTACCAGATCCAGAGAGCAATCTAAAGGGTAAAAGGGCAAGGTGAGCGATAGGAGTCCAAGGCTTGGAACTGTGGGACCAGGTAGGGATTCTGACACAAACATCATTAAAGTCAGCTGAAAATTAGCCTCAAACAAAAAAGAAAGCAACTTTCAATTTCCATTTCTGAGAATTCTCTGTTTTTCCATTTTTAAGTATTTTTTTCTTGGGGGAGATTTGGATGATTGGGGCTGTATTTTGCTATATGCCAATCTAGTGGCTTCCAGAAGTGACAACTGTAGGTGGTTTTTTCCTTATGGGATGGGGAATTTGGTAGGAGTCTGACAGGGAGATGCAAAAAAGCCTGTAGGGGCCACATGTGGCCTGTGAGCCACAGAATGCCCATCCCTTTGAACAATACGGTTAGCATGCTCCAAATTTGGTCCTCACTCTTGTGGTCTCTAGGCTGTTGGGATGTTTTAGGCTATAGCTCCCACAGTTCTTTATCGTTGGCCATGTTAAGTGGGGCTGATAGGAGTTACAGCAAAACATCCAGAGGGGCAAAACGTCCCCATTTCTTCTCTCCAAGCTGAATCTCTTGAGAACATATACAGTTTTGCCGTAGTACACACAAATACAAAGGCAAGAACATATATAAAAATGCATGCATATGGGCATGAACTGCCAGCACACTGCATATATCCCATCAGCCGTAAGTGCCTTGCCAATCTGTAAATGTTACTAAGCATGTTTGAGTTGCAGATCAAAACTGCATGTTTTAACATGGACAGTCTGTCTGTATGTGAGTAGCATCTTGTTGCCTTAATAGAGACTGGTTGAGGATCTGACCCTGCCCCTTGCTATTTATACAGATAAACATACAAAAAAACAATAGAAGGCAACAATTTATCTGCCTTTCCCCCCAAAATAACCTAATGAGTAATATCCAGAGCCTGGGAATATTACTTTGGCAGGCTACAGCTCCAAGAATCCCTCCAGCCAGCTGCTGTTTAAGGTGTTCTGTGGTTAAGGTATCCAAAAAAAGTAACTTTCTCAAACTCTGGCAATATGCCTGTTACCCCTATCCCAACAGAGAATGTTGTCAGCAGCAATGTGAAGGTGCTGGTCTTGATCTCAGAGGAGACAGGAAGACTGTGTTTCCTGAGAAGGAAGTGAGCACAGATATCTCATTCAGCTGATGTCCAGGATCATTTCATGGTGGGGTTGAGAGAAGCTGCTGTTGTCTGGCTAATTACTATGATTTCACATACATACCTGGCAGGGGGCATGGATATGTCACGTATGTAACTTTCTTCTTGTTCTTGACTCTAGGAACTTACCAAGGCCAGTTCACCAACGGTATGCGCCATGGTTATGGTGTCAGGCAGAGCGTCCCATATGGCATTGCAGCTGTGGTCCGCAACCCTCTAAGGACCTCCCTGACCTCCCTCCGTAGTGAGCACAGCAACGGCACCCTGCTGCAACATGACTCCCAATCCGCTAACCTGGAGAATATTCCCATGACACCAACTATCACACGGGGAGGCTTTGCTCTAAGCTTGTATGCAGATGCTGATGCTGCTAAATTGAAGAAAGGAGGGCTTTTCCGGCGGAGCTCTTTGTTTGGGAAACTGAAGAAATCTGACTCCAAGACCTCCTTGGCCAGCCAGAAGAGCCGACTCAGCTTCCTCAAGAGTGAGAGTGGCATGAGCTCCACTGGTAGTGATGCCACCTCCACTGCCAGCCTGGGAGAAGGAGCAGAGGGAGAAGACTTCCCACCTTTTGATGCTGATATCGATGCCACCACTACAGAGTCCTACATGGGTGAGTGGAAGAATGACAAGCGCTCAGGGTTTGGTGTTAGTGAGCGATCAAGCGGCCTGAAGTATGAGGGCGAATGGCTGGATAACGTACGGCATGGATACGGTTGCACCACGTTGCCTGATGGTAAGAAGGAAGAAGGGAAATACCGAATGAATGTCCTAATCAAAGGCATGAAGAAGCGAGTGATACCTCTGAAAAGCGCCAAGATAAGGCAGAAGGTGGACCGCAGCGTGGAAGGGGCTCAGAGGGCAGCGGCCATTGCGAGACAGAAATCTGAGATTGCAGCTTCTAGGTAAGAGTCTGGATCTTGCCACTTACTATGTGGTTGTAAAGCAGAAACCACCATTCCACATTTCATGTTTAGGCGAATAAATGTTTGGAATATGATAATACCCCACTAAGTCCTTCAGATATAAATAGTGCTACTTCTACTCTGTCTGATGGTAGGGATGATACTCATATAGAATTCCTACCAGAAGAATTAATGTTAATAGATAGTTTTGACACTCTCCCAAAGCAGGACCAACAGCGGGCTCTGTTAAAGCTTGCTTCTCTGATCAAATATTGAAAGGATAAGTATTATCAAGATTTCAACACTTCATCAGTCAACGATAGTCTAGGTACCTCTCAAAGAGAAAAGGAAGTACTGCCAGGGAGAGCAGGTAAGGATAACAGAGGAATGGTAACATGCTCAAAGACTGCCATAGCAAAATCAATTAAACCTAGTCAAAATGGTAATCTTTCTAAAACTGGAGATCACGATCAAAGTTGATACTCTCTCAGTTCATTTCATCGTGATTCCAATTTGTTAAATATTAAAGGCCACAATTACCTTGTACCGTCCCAACCAGATTTATGTAAGATAGGGCCACTAAATCCACCAAACTCTGGCAGACCAGGTCTGGGCTTGTTAACTCAACAGGCTCCAGTACGTAACCCCTGTGTTTATAGGAATTTCCAAGGGACACTGGATGTAATATCAGAACTGGATTGACTACATTCAGGTACTGTTACCTCCTCCCTAAATATACTTGCCTGGAACATAGCTGGCTGGACCTCCAAAAGCAAAGATCAGAATTTTAGGAATACCTAAATAAGTTCGATCTAATTTTTTTACAAGAGACCTGGTGTTGTGACCATGTTTGTGTTAATGGTTTTGTATTATATTGCCTCCCTGCACTCTCCAGAAGTGGTAAAGGAAGGGCTAGTCAGGGTTTATGTATTTTGGTTTCTTCTTCATTTAATTGTAGAATTAATTACTCAGTTACCAAGTTATGACTCTTCTATACTGGGCCTAGTTATGGAATTATTAACATCTAATCTGACTTTACTTTTATTTAATGTGTATTTTGCCCCAACGGTCAGAAAGGAAGATGCTACATCAGTTTGGCTTAAGGTTGATTGTTACTACTCAGAACAGATGACTAAATTTCCCAGAGCAAGATCTATAATAGCAGGTGATTTTAATGCAAGGACAGGATCCTACTTAATCAATCCCTCTTTAGACTGTAATTCTCCCAAAACAATTAAGGAACAACCTTATAGTCAATTCATGTAGTCCAAAAGACAAATCTATCAACCCTGTAGGGATAGGTCTGCTTCAGTTTGTTTCAAATGAATTGTATATTCTAAATGGCTCCAGCCCTGATGACCTATCGGGTGAATTTACATTTGCTTCCACCAGGGGTTCAAGTGTTATTGATTATATTCTTATTCATAAACATTTGAAAACTTTGGGGTTCAACTTCAGAGTAGCAAAGCGCTCTGATCATTTTCACTTGGAATGCTCGCTGGATCTGCCAGGCAGGTTAAAGTTGGATTCACAACATTGTATCTCAGTGTGCTTACCATCTGACACAAGAACAATTAAAATAAAATGGTCCTCTGAAACAAAGGAGGCCTTCAATAGTTTTATTTCATTACATCACATTTCAAATTATGTCAGCCAAATTAAAGTAGATGCTAGACCTGAGGATGGAATCCTGGCCTATGAGCGGGTTTTGCAGGATTTGTACCCTTCTCTTCAAACTAGAACTAACAACATAAATTATAATAACATCCGTAAAAATAGATGGTTTGATAAGGAGTGTGTGTGAATCTTAGAAGGGACATTCAAACAGTGTATAATATTTATCGCGGATCAAATGAATGTCAGCTTCCTCACTCATATTACAAGTTAAAAACACAATATAAGAAACTCTTATTCTGAAAGAAATGTGAGGCAACAAGAGAAACATGGCAAATGTTATTGGCAGCATCTATTACTCGCGGCAGTAGATCCTTTTGACAGATAGTTTCAGGTGCTTTAAGTAATTGCTATGGAAGCCCAGACTGCCACATTCCAGCTAGTGTCTGGGAGGATCATTTCCAAGTCATCTTTAACGATCCCTGCACATCCAAATCTGAAACACCTCCCTTGTTACCTCTGAACATTCCAGATTGGCCAAATGTAACTACAGAAGAAATTGAGGGACTGTTAGGTCAGCTAAAGATTGGCAAGTCTGCAGGATGGGATGGCGTTTCCTCAGAACTGTTGATACATAACATCAGTTGGTGGGCATCCATGTTGGCAGCCCTTTATTCTCTAACTAATAAATCTGGCATAATTCCTGTAGCTTGGTTAAAGGCCTCTATTATCCCGATCTGTAAGAAGGGTCCTAAAGACGACCCGCATAACTATCGACCTATTAGTCTGCTATCTGTTCTAGGGAAGGTATATGCCAGTTTTCTAGCGATTAAGCTGAAAGAGTGGATTAACAATAATAACATCATTGGGGAAGAGCAGATTGGTTTTAAATCAGGTTGCTCTTCACTAGACCACTGTCTGGTTTTGGCTCATCTAGCACAAAAATATACTGCACCAAATGGTGGGAAACTTTTCTCTGCATTTATTGATCTAAAATCAGCATTTGATTCAATCGCACGTGGCTGCCTCTGGAGCAAATTGAAACAATATTCCATTGTTAGGCGACTTTTATTTTTAATTCAGTCCCTGTATTATAATACTACTGTTCAAGCTTGTAGTTCCAGGCAAGGGCACCTCACAAATGAGATTCCCACCAACAGGGGTGTAAGACATGCATTCTTGCTCCCACCCTATTCAATTTATATTTAGCTGATCTTCCCCAGACCTTGGCACCTTTACCATCCCATCCACCAAAGATGGACTCAACAAAAGTCTTTATCCTTCTTTATGCCAATGATGCTGTATCGATTTCTCAGATGCATCTTGAATTTAGGAGATTATTGAGAGGCTTCCACGAATACTACAATAATAACTTTTTAACAGTCAATTATTCAAAAACAAAAGTTCTTGTTTTTGCCAAAAGAAAGATCAGATACTCATGGTTGATAGGGGAAAATCGAATTGAACAAGTGGACTCGTATATATATCTGGGTATTTGGTTTCATGAAGCTATAAGATGGAGGACTCAGGATAAGTACACCAAACTTGAAAGCCGAACAAAATTTGGGAGCATTAGCACGTTTTTTCTTTACTAAGGGTGGTAAATTTATTCCAGCTACCTTCCGGGTTTTTAAAGCTAAAATTGTCCCACAGTTGCTTTATGGGGCCTCAATTTGGTTTCCTCTTAATAAGAATTCCTTTAAAGGAATTCCGTCTTTCTTTCTGAGGCTAATATATGGTGTCCCCAGATGTGTCGCTGGATCTGCCCTTTACTTGGAGTCAGGCCTAAATTCTTTAAAAAGTTTGGCATGGATGTATTCCATCCACTTTTGGCTCCGTTGCTGTTATACAATTAATTCCAACTCTTTATTGGCTAAAACTATGTTTGGCCCCTTTAAATCACCCTGGAGGAAGGCAATTGAATGCAAGATCATCTCAGTGGGATTATCCACATCCCTAGATAGAGGCCATTTCTGCACTAGCCTGTTATAGAGCGACGATTCCACTTTCAACATCCTCTGGAATCCTGGGGTTTGCAGTTTCGGGAGGGGCCAGCCAGCCCCTCCCAAAACTGCAAACCCCAGGATTCCAGAGGATGTTGAAAGTGGAATTGTTGCGCTGTAACAGGCTAGTGCAGAAATGGCCTTAGATGGGGCCAAAGCAATTGTCGAACAGAGGTTGAGGGACATTGATTACCAGGAGCTGCAAGGGACAGCCAGGGGACTTTGTTCCCCTCAGTCACTGGGTTTACCATGCTTACCTTGCAAAGATGGAATGCCTTATTTAAGCTGGTTAACAGTTCCAAAATATAGAAGAGCTTTCTCCCTGGCAAGGTTTAATGTCCTTCCCTCAAATTTGCTAACTGGCAGATTCAACAAAACACCACTGAGCAAAAGATGCTGCCCCTGTGATAATCAGGAAATTGAATCTATATCACATGTACTTTTTCGTTGTAGTTTCTACCAAGGGACTAGGGAAGATTTATTACACTCCATCACACAACGCTTCCCTGGGCGCCCCATAGAGTCTCTAATGGTTATCTTACTGCAAGGTTCTGACAAAGAGATTACTCTTCAAGTAGCAAAATCTTTAAACTTAGCTATTTTAACTAGATCTTCCTTGTCTATGTAAACGAAATATGTGCTTATCTATATTGTATGCTACCATTATCACTTTGATTGTATTTTCTCTGTTAAATGTGAGCCAATATATTTATTTATATTTGTATCATTCTAACATGTTTTTAACAAGTTGTTTTAATGGTCTGTTGACCGTAATAAAATAAAATAAAATGAAATAAATGAAATATGATAATATCTAAGTGTACCTTTGCATAGAGTTTGGAAATAACACATCACAAATAACATAAAGCCTTACTCTAAACAAACAAAACCACAATTTAAAATTAATTTTACCTTATAGGTAAGTTACATTTTCTAATTATGCTCAAAAAGTTGCTTGCAATGCCATTTTTAGAGGCATTTTGAGTGAAATTTTTCAAGCTTTGTGGCATTCGCTTATCAATCCTATGATTTTTTTTTTTAACTTTTAACAGACAAATAACAATCTGGGCAATGCATAATGCAATGTATTATTTTTCCAATGCTGCAGTTAATGACAACAGATAATTTTTTAAGACACAATAACAAGCAATGGAAACTATTTTAAAACATTAAATGTTCCAGCTCTGGACAAGAAACATATTAAAATAAACCTCGGTGTATGGTGGATTATATTCAAAATACCCAGAAACTAAATTACACCCAGGTGATAAATCTTTGTGGGTGAATAATTTTGTGCTCTATTATGTGCTGACAAAACTATTATGCACAGTGATCGATGGAGGCCATCAGAAAGATAATGGAGAATTTAGAAGGCATGATGGGTTTGTGACTATCGCTTATGAGTGATATAGTTGTCTATAGTTTGATCAAGAAGTATTTGTTTTGAAGGGGCAATGGCTTTGGGAATAACTCTTTGGGGAGCAAGAGGCATTTGGGAAAATTAGCCAAATATGAACATATGAAGTTGCCTTATTCTGACCCATTCTAGGTCAGCTTTGTCACTGCTGATCGGCAGTAGATTTCCAAGACTCACATGAGGAGCAGGCAAGCATAATACCAATATATAATGTTCCAGTAATTAGGTTTTGTGAGGGTCCAGCACATTCCTGTGACTAAGAAATTATATTGACGCATTTTAAATTGACCTTGGTGGGTCTCAGGTTGATACCATGCCGTGTTAGTGATGCTTGCCCCTTTATGGGATGGATGGATGGCACCAGCATCATATGTCGATAAAGAAACAAATAAAATTGTTATCACTATCAAAATGATGAAGAAAAAGGTAGTTAACAAGTTGAGATATATCAAGAGATCAACAACCAGAGTTAACATTAAGAGTCTACATACCAGCATTTCTTAAAAACATTTAGAGAAAAGAGGTTAATGTTTACAATAAAGGCAAATAGGCATCAATCAATCAATCAATCCAGGAAATATGTAGCCCTTCAAAGTCCAGATATTGTTGGATCAGGCAACAATAATCCCTAGCCACAGCATAGCTAGTGGTGAGGGATCATGGGAGTTGCAGTTCTATATTATCTGGAGGAGTATACATTCCTAGTCTCTCCTACAGACTAAAGCTTTTGAAAGGTAAAGTTGGAAACAGTCAAAGCACATTTGGTGTTTGTTCAATAGGAAGTGATCCATCTTTGTTTACCGTCACTGCATATAAACACATTACATGGGTAATCCCCTCTTATCTGTAGTGGACATGTTGCAACCCCCTCCCTGTGGATACCTGAAACCACAGATAGTACTGAACCCTCTATCTTTGCCGGAATCACAGAGAGGCTTGTGGACTCTGGAGAGTGGCTGCTGTTTACATGCTTGCAGTAGTACTGCAGCTGAGACAGCTGTATGCATTTCTCTGGATCTATCCAGACGTCATTTCCTTTTCCCTGATGCCTGGTTCATACCCTTCAACAGTCTTGGCAGGAACAGTCCTGGTTATTCCTCTGCTGTTCCTTTTTTTTTGGCAGGAGGACTCCTTTTAAAATGTCTTGATTTCTTTCCCCTCCTTTCACTTTCCTCCCCTTCACTCGCAGTAAATTCAGTTCAAAGTGCAAAAATAGATTGCATTCAGATAAGTCTGTAGGAGGGAGACGAAGGGACAGCCTTGCCTTCCCAGTAGGTTCATTTGGGGTTTTCTCAGGCTTTCCGAAACTCGTTACATAGATTCCAGCATTTTTCTGTTTAAAATACAGTGGCTCCTCCACTTTCATGTGTTCTCCACACTGGGACAAAATGCATGGGAATAAGCGAGGAGAGCTCAAGAGGGGAAAAAGAAGGCTTGTGCGAACCTCCCCCCATCATTCCTTTGCATTTTGGCTCAGCGTGTGTTCTCCGTGCTGGGGCCAAATGCATGGGAATAGGAGAGGGGAGCTCTAGAGAGGAGAATGTGTTCACATGCCCCCGCCTTCCCTTGCTTTTTCCTGGGTGCTCTTGCCTCCCTTCTCTGCACCTGGCAAAATGCAAGGGAATAGGAAGAGGAAAATGGTAGGGGAGGCACATTGCAAAGTTCAAACCTGTGAATGCGGAGGAAGGGCTATAGTAGTTTTGCATGTCCTTCCCCATTGATAACTTTTGCCCTCTTGTTGCCTAGCCATGCCCTTTTGACCACACGTTGATGTTGCTTGATCACATGTGTCTTGTTTTTCAGTTTTCACCTGTGAAATATTGGAGGGTGTCCTGGTTTTAAGGAAGGATCTCTCATTTGGGCCTAGAGAGAGCAGGACTGGCTGCTTGGATGCTTGGCTCTGCTCTCCACAAAGTTGCCCAACCTCAAAGCAAGACAAAATGTAGGCAGAAAAAAGGGGGATGATACTGATGTGGAGGCAGTCGCAGTACTTTCCAAGTTTGGGAGGAGAGCTTCCGTCCCTAGCATCTCTAGTTAAAAGTGCTGTCTGCCAAAGAGCTAGCACAAGTCAGTATAGATAATACCGTGCGAATAATACAGGGTAGATAATACTGAACTACATGAACCTGTCTCTGAAGGCACATTCTTTTTCTTGGTATCAGATTCAGGGTGTGCATATTTTGTAGATCCAGCCTTCTCAATCTGGAATAGTTAATTTTTTAATATCTAAAATAAATTGGCTCTCATTCTCCCTTCTTTGATGAAAAAAAACCTCCAAAGCTGTGCTTGAATGTAGAAAAGGTCTCTTGAGTAAAAAAGACAGGCTTGAGAGAGCTGTTTAGAAACATGACAAATGAATTTTATTTACTGGACTGTGCCATTACGTTTCCAGTTGCTAGCAAATGTATGATTTAATCTCAGTATATCCACAGACCTTTGCAAGATGGCTGTTTACATTATTTTGAATTACAGGCTTTTGAATGAACCATTTCCTCAACTGATGTTTACTTGCCTTGAATACTTTGCTCTAATGAAATTACAGATTTAGGAATTTGAGGCCCTGAGACAGAAGTCAGTCCCACTTGTGGACCAACAACTTCAATAATCCGCAGAGACTGATTTTATCACTCAGTCTTATTTACAATGATTTGCCTCTTTCATTGCTTATCGACAGTTGATATTATTTGTGAAGAAAACAGTGGTTGAAGCTGCACAGATGTGTCTGCATTGATATAGTTTTGTAGTGCATGATACTATTGTATTTCTTAAATTAAAAAAAAACTATTATAACCAAGAAATACTTTCACTGATTCCTTTTCAATATATTTGATTTAATTATGGTTTTATTTTGTCCTAGCTTGGTTACGAAGATGCAAGTTGTCCACATTAAGCTTTTCTTTATCTCAGTCCCAGATTACCTGTTCTTGGTTGTGACTAAGCAGGCATTTTCCTTTGATAAAACCAGGGGCCTTTCACTCTATGCAGTTATAACACTAAGAGCCTACAGCAGCGTCCTGTGAAATCTTGGGAACTATAGGTGGGCAAAGCACTAGTCCTTTCCGGTTGAGAAATTTAGATGTATGTGTGTACGTGTGTCTTCAGGTCACTGTCAACTTATGGTAACCTCATGAATTTCATAGGTTTTCTTAGGCAAAGAATACTCTGAAATTATTTTGCCAGTTGCTTCCTCTGAAATATAGATTGCAGCACTTCACATTCATTGGCGGTCTTCCATCCAAGTATTAACCAGGACTGCCCCTGCTTTGCTAAATATTCTTCCCTAAATCCCAGATTCCAGGATTCTACAGAATGTTGCTATGGCGGTTAAACTCAAACCATAGCATTACAATGATGTAGTGTGAAAGGACCATCCCTCTGAGCTCACCTTTTACCAGTGGTAGAAGTAGCTTGAACCATTCCGTGAATGCCAAATACAAATCCAGGAAGACCAGCCTGAGTGAGAAACAACCTCAGTTAAAATAAAGTAGTTGCATTAGGCACCAGAGAATCACAGTGATGTAGTGGTTTGAGCATTGGACTATGACCCTGGAGACCAGGGTTTGATTCCCTGCTTGGCCATGAAATCCCTCTGGAGGACCTGGGTGCATCACACACTCTCAGCCCCAGAAAACCACATGGCACGTTCACCTCAGGATCACCATAAGTCCAAAACAATTTGAAGTCACCCAACAACAACAATAACAGTTAGGTACCATGACCTGCCCATTTCTTCTTCCATTAATTTCAGTAAGGCTAGTGCAGGTGAACCTCCTGGAGTGCTCCTCCCTTGTTTGGTCTTTGAACTGGAGTCCTCTTAGTTGTTGATTGATTGACAATATTTGTATATTTGTATTTGCAGTATTTGATATAATTAAGTCCCTGTGATGATGTATGTTAAAATGCACATGTAATATAATATAAAACAATATAAAACAGATTAAAAACAACTAAAAAAGATAAATACAATCAGCCCTCCACATTCACTAGGGTTAATGGTGCGAGACTCCCACAAAAATGGAAAAATCACTAATATAAAAATATCTGTGTGTCTGTGGGAAGGGGCCCAAGGCATAGTGGGGAGAATGGACACCCAGGATTCAAACCAGTTCAGGGAAAGAAGAGAGAAAAGGGGTGGGTTGACACAGTGGCTCTATATCTCCTCTCTCTTGCCCATCTTCTTCCTTGGGTAGGTGAGTGGGTCATCATAGAATCATAGAAATGTAGAGTTGGAAGAGACCACACGGGCCATCCAGTCCAACCCCCTGCCATGCAGGAACACCCTCCAAGCACTCCTGACCCTCAGGAGAGGGTTTTTGGTATGGAAAAATTGGGCTGCCAGCTGTCTTTAGCTGGCCAGGCAGCTGCTGGAAGAGGAAGAGGAGGACCAGAGGCAGATTTTTAAAAGTCTGCATGGCCTGATTGGAGCCACTGAGAGGGAAGATTCCCCTAGAAAAAGAAGTACCTGGGTTGTGGGGGCAGGAGTTGGAGAAACTCACAGATAATCAAAACCATGAAAGTCAAACCTGCAAATGTGGAGGCCTGACTGTGTTTCAAAACAGCATACATGAAAAGAGAACAATTATGAGCTGAGGAAGCCTTTGACTGGTGTTATATAGTCTCGGATGAAAAAGAGGTGAATGCCCCAAAATTGGTGACACCACGTAGAAGGTCTGCTTTCTTGATGCGTTGGCATTCTGCTGGTTGCTGAACAAACAGTGGCACCTTTATTTAGAATCTTAGGCATATTACTAGAAAGAAGTCTGTGTGATATAATAGTGGGACTTACTTGTGGGGAGCTACTGTTCAGAGGTCTAATCACTTTTTCCACCTACTTCATGTTCTGTTTTTCAACACTCTAACAGTCAGTCGGCATTCTCGAGCCACCATACCTCAATAGCATGTTGTTCCGTTACAATCCCAGCATTGCCATTTCTATGATGGTATCAGGTTAGGAACGCTCTCTACCACACCCTTTTGACTTAAGCGGATGAGTAGTGTTATTGCCACTGATGTTCCCTCCACACTACAGCATCGTTGGCCAGTCCTTTTCAGCTCGTGATTGGTCGGGATTTGTTTTGTTTTGTTTTGTTTTTGTTTTAAAGCCATACTAGTGCAGTAATGTTGTAACAGCATGATACACCAGTACACTATTGCATTTTCACACTATAATGCTTAAAAATGTATTCTTTAAAAAAATTAAAAATTAACTCAAAGGAGAAATTTAAAATAAACACAAAGAGGTGATAGATTTCGAAGTTACCACACTGTGAGAGTAGCTGAGGGATAACCTGGGCATGCCCACACTCTGTCTGCTGATGGATCAGCGATGACAGGAAGTGCTATCAAACACTATTTATGGAGCCTCATTGACATGGCTGACAGGAGTGTAGCACTAAAGGAGGCTCTTAATGGATTTTTTTTTCTGGAAATGATATAAGGCTGATCTGCAGTGCTTGGGAATGGGATAGCAGCTGGATAGTGATGATGTCATGCGGTAGCATGACTCCTGGATTGAGAACAACCCGTTGCTGTGGTGGGATGGCAACATCATGCAGAAATTGCTGCAGGCTAGCAGGGGCTGCAGCAATTTGCTTTTACCTGAATCTACTGGGAAAGGCAAGATTCCACCCCCTCCTCTCCACCTTTCTGAGTTTATCGAGTATAAACTAGTTTTGCCTTTTGAATTCGATTTGCAGCAACTGAAGTAAGCAACTGAGGGTAAAGAGGGAAGGTGGAAAGAGAAGAGACAAATGGAGACATTTTAAAAAAGCTGAACAAGTGAGATGACAGAGGAATAAGCATGACTATCACTGCCAAATTGGGACAGTTGGAGGGTATGCTATAGTGGTAACTAACTAATTGGAGAGTAGATATATACTGAAATGGTAACTGCCCCTAATTTCTGTTTAAAAGCAACTTTCCAAGCTCTGGTCTAAACATCAGACATGGAACAAAAACAGCAACAGCAATAATAATAATAACGGCACCACTAGCCAGCAGGGTCTTCTAATTGCTTCATGTATCTTGGCAAGGTATTAAATGGCAGCCAAGAGATCTTTGCAGTAATAGATCTTGCTGCAGAAGAGGTCATCACAGACTTTCCTGTCAACAAAACTAATATTACTGTGAGGCATGAAGAAGGAATTACAGTTTTGATTAAAGACTCCATTTTGTTGGGTTGTTTGTACATGGAACCAGTTAACTGAGTATAAAATAAGCATGCTTTGCATTGCTGTGAAATGCAGGCAGGCATTATATTGCCACTTGTACTAGTAAAATACATATGAGGGGACTGGTACCCCACGTGGAAACTGTGAATGTGCCATCCACAACCAATGTTACACAGAATCATTGAGCTGGAAGAGTCTCATAAACCATCTAGTCCAACACTTTGCCATGTAGGAAATCCAGGGTTAATAGGTTAATAGTCACCTAACAGGTGGTTGCCCTGCCTCAGCTTAAAGAGTTACAAGGTGAGAGAGTCCACCACTGCTCTAGGTTAGTGGTTTCTAACCTTTGGATCTCCAGATGTTGTTGGAGGGTAGAAACAGTTCAACAGTGGGACTAGGGCCTTTTCACATTACACAATTATAATGCTGTGATTCTACTTTAACTGCCATGCTTATGTCTTGTGGAATCCTGGTGTTTGCAGTTTAAGGAAGGTGCATTTAGAATTCTCAGCCAGAGAGCTTGAGTGTGTCATGCATCTGTAAACCCCTGGATTTCAAAGATTAAAGTGGAATCATAGTGCTATACATAGGAAGCATGAAAGAGCCCCAGGAGGCATGATTCCAATCTCTAGACGTTGCCACAAGACTGTATCTCCAGAAGCCCTCACCATTGGCCATACTGGCTGAATCTTCTAGACATTGAAGCCTGGCAACTTCTGAGGACCCAAGGATGGGAATCATGGTTCTAGATATTTGGTGCCATTGTTGAACTGTTCTTACCCACAAGAAGCTTCTTCTGATATACAGCTGAAGTCCATCATCCTGGACATTAAGCCATTTAGATTTAGGGCTGCCTTTTGGAACAGGAGGGGACAAGTATTTGCTTTCTTCTGTGTAATAGCCCTTCAACTATTTGTACTGTGGCTCTGATGTCTTCAAATGCACAAAAGCATACATTATCACACACTGTTTGATATGTCTACTCACCTGCAACACATTATCTGCTTGGCAAAGTTGGAATGGCAGCTTTGATTCTCATCCTGAAGACATGGCATACCTCAAGATTTCAATATATCAGACTTCTCTGTCACGTATTTAAGAGCTCATTAATATGTTTCCTGAATTAGGTATGGTTGGCTATATCCACACCATACCCTGCTCTGTCGTCGTCCGGGCATCATTCTGGCAGCCTGTTTGCTAGGATGGGAACATTTCCCCAATGCTCCTCTCCGCACTCAGCTAGCTGCTGGTGGATGGGAGCACTCCAGACATGCCTCTTCCTTCTGCAGTGAAGCTGGCCTCTTTTCCTTGCTGCACTGGGAAAGGAAGTGCCTGTGTTGCGCTTCCACCCCTTCTGCATGGCCAGTGGCATCGGAAGCCTTGTGCGATCAGGACCGTCGATGGATTGTTTCCTTCAGTGATATATCCCATGATTGCACTGGCTAGGTACATGAGGGGGAAGGACCGTGACAATATCATGTGAAAGCATCGTCACTGCCCTGCTCCTCTCATCTCCCCATGCCAGAACAGCACCGTCCTGCTGCAATCTATTATTCATTCATTCATTCATTCATTCATTCATTCATTCATTCATTTAATATCCTGCCTTCCTCCTGGCATAAGATGCTTACAGTATTGATTAGAACAAACCCATCTTACTCATATAGTCTTGTGCCCATCTTGTTCTTATAATGCTTGATTTTCTCTGTATTTGGAAACAATTAGTTAAAATTAACATATTCACCCACAAGTTATTAGAATTTTTAATAACCATTTAAAAGCCATTATTTAAATTATCAGCAGGCAAATACATTAGCAGGTTGAATAATGATTATTGTGTCAGTTCATTTGAACTTGATATGGGTTTTGTTTTAGATATAATTTTTTTTTTAAGTAAAACAGCAGATTGTCAAGTGTAACATGACTAATCTAGTATGCTACTTTTATTTATATTTTTAAAATAAAGAGCTGCTAACGAATTAACAGGTGAGTTAACATTAACACAATGAATGCACTCCAGCTGTTTCTACGCTCTGGAATTGGCGTCCATGCTCCTTACATCAGACAATAATTATATATCAGAGATTAGCAACTTTTGTAGTACTTGGGGAACATTTTTCCAGATGGCTAGCTGCTTGCTTTGCACATGTCAAAAAGGGACAGAGACTAAAGGTCTGTATATGGAGGTCAGTAGAATTTTTAATAGATAAACTTGACAGAGACAAATCAGGTAAAATATGTAAAAATGAATAAACATTTATTTATTGTAATGTGAACATATGAAACATATTTATTCTGCTGTAATTTTTGTTTAGTATGAAGAAATAAAATCCTCCCCAAATCCACTATGAAGTAACTGATACTTATCTGAAAAGTCTAATCTATTTTAATGTATTAAACATTACTGTATTAATCACAGTCCATTTTTAGGAGTAAAAATTAATTTGTCATGCAATAAATGAAATCCTTAGTAAAGTGATTTTATTTTATTAGGGAATAATTTATAATTTTAAATCAATTTAGGAAACTATAGACTTTTTAACTTCTCATGATAGAGTAGCACTGATAGCTGCAATGGCAGCAAAAGCAGCAAATTAAAGGCATCTTGTTCTAATTGACTAGAGAAATGATTTGAAGTATTTGCCAAACCAAGATTTCTGCTTGACTGATAATTGACCAAGTAGTTGATTTAAGTTAGTCAAGTGTGCTGTGCCAGTGCAAAGTGAGCCAATGGTTTTTCACAGTGGATGTGGGTGGGCAAGAAAAAAAGGAACTGTGGAGGAGCCTGAACCGTGAGATATCATGGTAGCACACACCCACACCTTTAAAATCGGGATGGGGAACATGTGGATGATTGCCTAGATGAAGCCTATGGGGTCTTAAAGTTTAGAGGTGAAGTTTCTAATACATAACCATGGAATCTGCCTTAATGACACAGACACAGTTGTAGATGTCACTGGGATGATGTGAGAGGAACTGCAGGTAGATTGGGGTCTAAAGAGCAGTCTGCCAAAACTTAGGCCATTTCTGCACAACAACACTCTTCCTTGTTGTCACGCTGCAATTCAGGTCTGCAAGGGAGCATGTCAGCAACACTCCCCTCTGCACCTGCTCGCTCCCTGTGGAAGGAAGTATGATTCCTCCACCTCTTCCTTCTACAGCACACCCGGCCATTTGCCATTGCTGCATTAAGGAGGGAAGCATCACAATTGCGCTTCTGTGGCTTCCACGCAATGGTAAGTATGGGAGCACTGCGCGATTGGCGGTGCAAAACAGATTTTTTTCATTTTGTAAATGCCATGCGAGTGTGACACTTTGCAACATGATGGCAGTGGGACAGAGACAACGTCATGCGGAAGCACGACCTGTCAACCACTGCCATACTGTGGCAGAAGTGGGACAGTGACATTGTGTGGAAAGGGCCTTGATCTTCTTATTTGTGTGCCATTGTAGTTGCTTTAACCCTTTTAATGACGTCAGCCATCAATAGGATCTATTTCAAACTATTCCTTCATCCCGTAATTCCCTTGTTGAGGCTAAATGGTGCTTGTGATGACATTTAAAGCCCTAAACAGCTCAAGGCCTTCAGACCTGAGGGAGTTACTGCCGTTTGCCTTGCGGTCATTTCCGACTTATGGCAACCTTAGGGTGACCCTATCATGGGGTTTTCCTGGCAAGATTTGTTCAGAGGGGGTTTGTCTTTGTCTTCCTCTGAAGGGGAGAGATTGTAATTTGCCCAAGGTCACTCAGTGGGTTCCCATGGCTGAGTGGGGATTTGAACCCTATTCTCCAGAGTTGTAGTCCAACACTCAGACAACTACACCATGCTGGAGTAGTTGCCTATCTAGCAACTGAGATCTGCATGGGGAGCTCTGTTTGTCCCACCAGTGAGGCCAATGCGTTATGTGAAGAAATGGGACAGGGCCTTCTCCCTCATGGCACCCAACTTGTGGAATACACCCAATTGGCACCAACACTGGCTTCATTTAGGCCTTTGGGCCTAACATTGCAATGATTTTTAAACCATGTTAACCTTTTCAGAAATAAATCAACAAGATTTAACTCAGATCTGCAGAAATCTCCTAGAAAGAGTATTGGTGGAAGGCCTGATTTTAAGAGCCAAGGCAAGGTGCAAGTGAGCAGACCCTCTGCTCCTTTCATGGGTTAGCTCTCATTGGTATGTTGATGGGTTTCCTTTTTGTTCTTCTGTTACTTGGGAGGGAACTGAAGTGAGAGGAATTCAACTTCATTGAACCTAGCCTCTTTTAACGCTTCAAAGCAGGCTTCCTTGCATGCTTCCATATCTTGGAAAGCTCACTTTTTATGCCACACCTCTCCAAAATGTCTCAGATCTGGCTACTGTAGCTGGAAGGTTCTGGGTGTTGTAGTTCACAATAATAAAGCTTCCAAACTCTGCTTGCTTCATATGTGATTGGTTTGGCCCTGGGTTTTAAAACTCAGGTATTATAATGGAGAGAGCCAGCTTGATGTAGTTGTTTGAGTTTTGGACTACAACCCTTGAGAACAAGGTTCCATTCCCTGCTCAGCCATGAAAACCCGTTGGGTGACCTTAAGCATGCCACATACTCTCAGCCCCAGAAAACCGGATAATAGATTTGCCTTAGGGTCATCGTAAGTCAGAAATGACTTTAAGGCACACAGCAATACTAATGGAAGGATGTTGTTGTTGTTATTGTTGTTGTCATCATCTGCCTTCAAGTTGATTCCAACTTATGGAAGTCCTTTCATGGGGTTTTCTTGGCAAGATTTATTCAGAGGAGGTTTACCACTGCTTTCCACTTAGGCTGAAAGAATATGACTGGCACAAGGTCACCCAGTGGGTTCCCATCACTGAGTGAGGATTTGAACCCTGATCTTCTGGAGTCCCTAGTTCAGCACTCAAGCCACTACACCACATTGGCTCAATGAAACGGTGGCTGGAGTTGAAAAAAATGCAGAGCCAAGCACGTCTCTGGGATTAGCAGAAGGAATACTCTCTGATATTGCAAATTCGTCACTTGTGCTTTCTTCTACACATAAAGCACCACAAAGCTATAAATAATGGTCCTGCAGCTGCTAAACTGCTCTAGGAACACTGGCTAGCTTATAAAAAGCTATTTTTTTTTATTATACAGTATTTACACTTGCAATGAAAGGGGGAACTCTGTGTTGGTTTACTTCAGAGGTTGGAATGCATTCCCAGGGTGGGGGACTCATCCCTCTTTTAACTCTGCTTGGACATAATTTCCTATTAAGGAAACTTTTGAGCAAAGGGAAGTAGACTCGTAGCTCCATTTTCTTCCCCCTGGTCTGCTGCACAATTGCAGCTGCTTGAGAAAGAACGTTTGCAGTTTCCCTACTAAGTTACCTCCTTTTCATCTTTCTCATGTGTTAACTCTCAGTTCAGAGACCAGTCATTTAGAGGTAACCAAATGCTTGCTCACTTAACTGATTTAATTTTTTTTAAATATTATTTTAAAGTGTTCAGCTATATTTTCAAAATAATAACAGAAATCTTCCTAAGGCATTAGATGATAAATTACTCATTATCAAATGCATAGATTACTGTTTAGAAATATATAAAACCAAGACAAGAATATACGAAGTAGTAAGTATTCCTGTTGGATCACTGGCTAAAAAGGAAAAAAGAAAAAAGGAAAAAATGATTTTGCTTGGAGCCTAAAAGCAGAGATTAGTTAAGGCACGCATGATCTGGAACAAAGATCCACAAAGCAGAGTATACAACAGAAAAGACTGATAAGTTTTACCCACACATTAGTCTAACAGATGGGAATGAGCTAAGCTGTTCCTGCTGATTTTAATAAATGTATGTGATCGGGGGGGGGGGGTTAGAAATAAATAAATTGGTAGCATAATAATATGATGTTAGTGGTGTGTTTCTTTATATCAGGGGTGTGCAACTCATGGCTTGGTGGACACTGGTCCCTCTGGGCATCTTTATAGTCCTAGCCATGCCTTTATCAAATTTGGCAATATTGTAGAAAAAGAAAAACAACTCTCATTTCTTTTGTTCATAGTTTGAAACAAGGTATCTGCTCCCTGTGCACCTTGTTTTAACCTAGTTTCTTTCTGTCGGTAACTAAATTTTGGTGGCAAGTAATGGTGGGGGGATGATCCCCAGCAGTTTTTTGAGTAGTTGGGTAGATTGGTCCGCTAGACTCATCAACTATATGTAATTGAAAACTACCTGATCATAGGACTATACTGGGATAGTAATTTAGCAGCCTTTGGGATCCCCCAGCCCCCCACTTCCTGTACCCACCCCATGAGTTTTTAAACTAAAAAATACTCCTTTGAAGCAGGCTAAGTGATACGAGCTATTGAAACACTATTGAAACACCTTGAAACACAAATTATCTTAAGACAGTGACTGAAAGTGATGAAACATCACTTCTAGTCTGTCAAAATGGCAGCTGCAATGGACCCTATGATTCTCCAGAGTTTTGCAGGAGCCCCAAATGTCACTGTGCAGCCCTCTGGGCTCTGGAGCATGCCCATTCCTCTGATATACCCGTCTGCAAAGGCAGCATGGATTATGACTAGAGTGTCAGGCTTAGTTTGTGGAGGTCCACAAACTGTGATGTTTTCCCTTTCCCAGCCTTACATGGTTGTTGCGTAAACACAATGGGACGGTCTGATCATATGCTTCCCTGAGTCTCTTGAAGGAAAGTTGTTATTAAGTGCAATGAATGAATACTAAATATGGTTTTGGATATGGTTTTGCTTACTATTTTACCTCTTTCCAAAGGTTATCAACTTAAAACAAAGAAGTGCCATAAACAATCCGTATAACAGCATAGAATGTGCATGTTTACATTATACTTCTCAATTTTTCTATAAAGTTCCTGAAAAGGGGTGGGTGGGTGGAGAAAGATGCAACTTGCAGTTGATTTTGATTATTTTTTTTTTTAATTGACATTTTAATATTTCATTTTCCCATTTTAAAAATGCCCAAAGATGAAAAAATCTGCTGTCAGGTTGAGAGAAGGCTTGCTACAATATATATATGAAACATCTACCAACAAAGTATGCCTTTTGCTTTAAAGTGTTTGCTTTCTTTATACTGAAATATATGTGGAGGGCATCTACCACTCTGAATGTGGAGAGAGAGGCTCACCCTCCAAGGGGAAGATGTGACCACAGATACCTGCTTCTATCCCCTGGGGAAAGCTTCACTCCTCTTTCCTCCTTGATACGAGACCTCACCACCCACAGTGGAGGGGGGGGTTAGTAAAATGTTGGGGATCCCAGAATTGCTACTAATGTGGGGGAAGGGAGGAGAGAGTGTACACCAGCCTGGAGGTGGTGTGTATGTGTGTGATATTCTACATTAGAGCCATTGGTCCTAATAGGAAGTAATACAAAGGGAGGCAGGAAAGAAGAAAACAAGAAAGGAAACTCTGGACAAAGGAAGAAAAATAGAACCAATGTTGCTTCTCCCTCCCTTCCCGTCTGCTAGTGCAAGCACAACAAGACTTCACAGAGCCCCCGGCATGAAAACGGGCATGATTACTCTGTTAATCTGCAGTCCTGTACACCAGTGATTCTTAACCTGGGGTCCAGAGACCCCTGGAGATCCATGAAGCCCACTGTTGGACACCAGCAGCAGCAGCTACAGGGACATGGCAGTGGGAGGGGGGAGAAATGTGCTCAAACTGCTCCTTCATTTGCAAACCAGGGAGCACTTTTGGTATGTTCAAATACAGCAGGAGGTAAGGATGCTGAGAGACCCAGCAACAGGTGTGTGCACACACCCAAGCTGCTCCCTTGTTTGGAAACGAGGGATCAGTTTCGGCACCCATGCCCCCCCACTGCCACATCCCTGACCAAAGGGACACAGAGGCATGCACTCAAACTATGACTCTGGAGACCAGGATCTGAATCCCTACTGAGCCATGGAAACCCACTGTGTGACCTCAGGCAAGTCACATTCTCTCAGGCTCAGAGAAAAGCAAAGGTAACAAATCTTGCCAAGAAAACCCCCATGATAAGTTTGCCTTAGGGTCACTACAAGTGAGTTTTCAAAGGGGAGAGGCACGATGGCTAGAAAGAACCTCCACCTGTCAGTGGCACTTTACTGTTTTATGTACCGTCAAGTCACTTCTGACTTATGGCAACCTATCACAGAGCTTTTTGGTAAGATTTATTCAGTAGGGTTTGCCTTTGTCTTCCTCTGAGGTGGAGAGAATGTGACTTGGCCAAGATTACCCAATGTCTGAGTGGGGATTTGAATCCTAGGCCATTTCCGCACTAGACTGCTATAGCGCTATTATTCCACTTGCAACATCCTATGGAATCCTGGGGTTTACAGTTTCGGGAGGGGCCACCTGGCCCCTCCCGAAACTCAAACCCCAGGATTCCATAGGATGTTGCAAGTGGAATAATAGCGCTATAACAGTCTAGTGCGGAAATGGCCCCAGTCTCCAGAAACCTTAAATAAATAAATAAATATTTGAATATATAAATAACTAAATTTAAATATGTAAATCTTAAATTAAGTCTTGGGGGTCCCTGTCAACAAATTATATTTACAGAGGATCTCCAGTAAAGAAAAGGTTAAGAACCACTGCTGTACATGTTAACCTGGGAGAAAGTCCTGTTAAACTCAAAAAGTATTGACTTTTGGGTGGACACGTTTAGGATTAATCTGTTAAACTCATTAAAACATATATTTATGTCTTATGGCTTGTATTGTCTTTTAATGAATTTGAATGTTTTAAATATTTAATATTTTTACTTTATAAATTGTCTAATTGCTTTTTAAATAACTTTTATATTCACACTTTTATTGAAGTTTTGTACAGTTTTCAGTCTGTATTGTTTTTATATATGTTGTTAGCTTCCTTGAGTCACATTATTGAGATAAAGGTCGAATGTACATGAAAATCATCTTCATCATCATCATCATCAGTTTTTCATTGTGGAACTGCATGAACTGCATCTCTGCAATATAAAGAAAGCAGAACTTGCACCAGAAATGTAATGGATGGATTTTATACCCCAGTTACCTGAGTAACCCACAACCCCATCTTTTGTTCTCTTTGGATGCTTCCAGATGAGTCTACTTAACATACAGTCACCCAACCCTGTTTGTAAAATTTTATTGGCGTGTATGTTCAGATGTGACTGTTGCCTTCCACTTACAACACCTCTGGGTTTTCTACTTGTTTATCTTTTTTCTTTCAAAGAAAGAAAGAAAGAAAGAAAGAGGAAAAGTTGGAATACTATGCAGTGTCTTTTGTCCAATATTGCCAGAAGCTATATATCTGGAAGTACACCTGAATATAAATTATTCTGCATACTTTCAGTATAAGCCCTTACTGTCCTTCTACTTTTTGCCTTTTTTAAAAAGCAGGTCTTTAAGACCTGACTTTTGCCTAGCGTGTTTTTATGTTTGCTTTTTGTTTGCTTAAATTACTTGCTTCAGAAGGACTAGGTTTTAAACCTAGCTATTTTTTTCCTGGGGTGTTTGTGTTCCATGTGTCCAGGGAGCACACTGAGCTCACCCTTAATATAACAGAGGCCTTGTTGGCTGAGACTTAAGCTGCACCCTCCGTATCAGTTTCCTGGACTCTCTGGCCAATTGCCCTCTTAAGCACTGTTAACTTATACGCCCAGTGTGCTCAGCATTTCAAATCTACATTACAGAGGCAGGAATGAGAGTCTCCGTGGGGGACACTAGTGGAGTAGGGTGTAAATGACGTACTAAAAGCACTCAAGTCAGCAGATAAGTCCGTGACTAAATAAGGGAATGTGTAGGAATGGTTTGTCAGAGCAACAGGAGAATACAACAACTGGGAAGCAAAGCTCTTATCCAGTAAAGCATGAATCTGTTTGGCTAGATCTCAGCTGTGGGCTTGCAGTACTGAAGTAATGGATTACACATCAGTTTTGCACTGTGCTGATAGGATTGCATCTATCCTGCAGTCTTGTGTATCCAAGATAGATACAACATCTATCTTGTAGAGACATTGAGGTTGTCTTGGGGTCTTCCCTCAGGAAAAAGAAGTTTCTGCCCTTCCTAAGGGAGGAAATGCTTGAATTTTGCTGGTGCCATAGGGCAAATGATTGAAAAATTAGAAATGCAATGATGCCTAGATTCCTGTTGTTTAAGTAGTGGCACTTCAGTGCCCTGCAGAATTGACAGTACCCTTCCACTTCATCCCTTCCCCTGCCAAATTCTTTCTTGCCTTTTCTGTTCCTCTTATTTTCTAATTTAAATATTCTAAATCTTACAAGAAGATAAATATTGTGCTCAGAATAAGTTGTGTATCAGAGGCATCTGTACAAATTTTCTGGAGACTGAATGCAGAATCCAAGGCTGTTTCCTCACTAAAAGGCCCCTCTCTAAACTGCAAACCCTAGGTAGGATTCCATAAGATGTTGAAAGTGGAATAATACTACTATAACAGTCTAGTGCGGAAATGGCCTGAGTCTCCTTGAAGCAGAAATGTACTTTATTATATTTGGTTGTATGCTATGGCACTTCATCTCCTGGCCTTCTCCAATCTCATGCCCTCTAGATGTGGCTGAGCAACTTGCCTGCAGGGCACTGGGGAAGCGGGGAGACAGCTGCCTTGAATAGCCACCTCATTCCTTCATGAGAGATATACATGTGGATGCCCATTTCTGCACACACAGTTACGGTGAATTTACATTGACATCTGTGCTATGATGGTCATCCAGGGTCTTACTGAATGTATTGTGAAGCAGGTGAGGATGCCTATCACGCCCAAGGCAGCAGAGCTCAACTAGAATTGATTTGAGGCCAGGGCTATTGATTATTCAAATTCTTACAAACCGCTTCCTCATCCAACAGTCCCTTTCATCTCTGATGTGTAGCTTTTGAAAGGATTATTTTTGCTAGCAGAGAGATTGAGCAGCAAAAGGAATGCTTCGTAGGATTTGTCTGCACCAGATTTTTATTCTGGGCTGGGATGATATGACGCATATGGAATGTACACCAGACTTTTGATATCTTCACTGGGCTCATCCATAGGGATCCTGATATGAGAAGCTGCATGCAGAAAACTTCAGCTCATGCTAAGTAAGGCAGACAGAAACAGATGTCACGTGCATGACATAAATCTGGGCTGAACACTCTGTGTATCTTTGTCCTTCACTTCACCATGGATCTCTGAGGAGGAGTGGATCTCCATGCATTTAGTTTTTCAGCATTTAGCAATGTACTACATTCTATTTTTCCTTAATTCCAATTTAACTTGGAAAACTTCTAAAATTATTTTTGGAAGTAGAGCGTGTGAAGTTTCAGCTTTCAGTTCTTTCAATTCATTTTGCGTGTTGTCCGCTTTGCACTGCTTCTTGGTGGTTTTCATCAGTGTGCACATTGTAAAGGCTGAGCTGTAGGCAGATGGCAGAAAGGAGCCGGAATCAAGGTCCAAGAAAGCCAAGACAAGCACAGACATTCACTCCAGTACCAGGAAGTCCTTCTTGCTTACCAAAGGCCCTGGCCAAACTTGAAGCCTTTTTATAGCCTTTCCTGTCCAGACGGACCCAACAGCTAGGCTGAGTTGGTGGAACTGGTACAGAATCTGGAAATATTCACTGTTAGGAAGATACTTAAAGTTGCAGTTTTGATAGCTCACCATTGCGGGTAGGTGCACAGTAAACCAAAGGACTCCAATTCTAGCAGGGGCAGCTTCTGTTAACACTTGCTGAGTGATGATACGGAACAGAAAAAGGCACAAATGATTGAAAGTTGAGGCAAACTGTACAAGCATAGCATTCTGTGTGCAGTTTGAATATTTTTTTTTATATGGGACAGTGGAGGATTTCCAGTTCATCAGTTCCACTTTGGAAGGTGATAGTGGATGTTATTATTGTTAACTGTGTAATGTAGTGATTTCTCTTTGCCCGAGTGGCATCTGAATTGAATTGGGCAGATACTACATAGTTATAGTACCAGTTAGAGGATCGTCAGAGATATCAAGGCTGCAAATGACTGAGGGTGAGAGGATTGTAAAAGAAGATAATGGAGTTTGAATTAAATGGTGGAGGGAATAGAATGATGCCCGAGAATAACAACAGTTAAAAAAATAAAATAAAAGGAGTGAACAACATTTATTTGTGAATGATAAAGAAAACCTGGTGTATTATAATATCTGATAGATAGGGATTGAGATGAGCTAGAGAGTGAGACATGGAAAAATACTGATACATGTGTGGGGCAAAGCAGCCTGTAATATAGTTTGCACATCTTTTCTAACGTAACTGGGCTGTGTAGCATTTTAGACTGTACCTTTTAGTAATCTGTGTTTCTTCAGAATTTTAAGGCTTTGAGGTTTTATCCACAGTTGGCATACAGCTTCCAATAACAGATTTCCAATGAGACAATGAGTCCCTTAATTTTTTTTTTTAAAAACCACCCTCCTATATGCATTCACCCAGCCTTGCATTTAAGTACTTGCTTTGTGGCCACAAGTGACCAGGAATTGCATGCAGGGGAACCAGCAGATTGGCAGAGATGGGATAGCACCCACCCCCACCCCTCTGCAGCAGCCAGGACAGAAAGGAAGTGAGCATAGAAATGCAAGAAGCTAGTGTAGGAGGGCTGCTATTATCAAACCCTTCTCTGCCAGCATGCATCACGCTAGTAAAAAAAAATACTCAGTCTAATAATTGTTATAGGCCCTCTCACTTCACACCTGTTAAAAAAAAAAAGAAACAGATGCAACCTTTCTCTGATGGTAGTAGTAGGGATGTGTTGGCAGTGGCTTATGTGCTGGTGCAGTCTCCCCCAACCTGACGCTGCCCACATGTGCTGAGCTACATCCCCCCATGACTATGCTGCCTGATGGGGAGTGGAGTTATAGGGCAACACATCAGGAGGGTGTCAGGTTCTAGAAGGCCGTGCGAGGTGGCAAATGTTTTCTACAACCACTTTGTTTTCTGTTCGTGCTGAACCACTTTGGATACCACCAGAACTGGGCTTTTGCTGTTTTGCAGTGACATTTACAAGTGTTTCCTGCTAGTGGTTGTTTGACTGATTGCTGTCCTGGCTGTTTCTTGGTCTTTCTCTAATTACATGCGTTAATGGCTATTGAACTATTTTGATTGCTTTTCACTGTAGTTAATTGGCTAGTTTTTACATTGTTTCTACTGTCTGAGATTTTATGTGCTTTGTTCCTTGCCTTGAAGGCCATTTCTGCTGTCTACATGGGGTAGAACAGTGGTTCTTAAACCTGCTGAAGGGGTCACAAGAAAAGTCAGCCTGCAAGTACAGCAAATGTGAAAAAGAAGGGCCATCCTCTGCGTGTGTGCATGTATGTACTGTTGAGGATTGACTGGTCTCTGCAAAAGAATAATGCAAAGTGTCTACTGCCATTATACCTTTTTCTAACCTCAAACAGGAAAAATTGGCTTCTCTTTTTATGTGTTCTGTCATTGGCGCAGCAGATGCATTCCCCTTAGTGACCTGGGGCAGTTTCTTAAGTAGGGGGGAGGGAAGGAAAGAGAGGAGGCAAAGAACACAAACGTTCAGTGTTAAGATGGAGGGCACATCTGGCATGAGGTGTCTGTGAGAGAGAGGCATAGGATAGGATACAGGGGAAAACAACATCAAGTCTGTGTGTGTGCGTGCAACATCAGCATGTAGATGTAAAGGGAGTCACAGGGGTTAAAAGTTTGAGGACCACTGGGCAGAGGTTTTAAATTAAACAAATCAGACTTTTGCACTTTGGCATGGTCTAGTCCAGTTCATTCTCAACTGTTTTTTGGCCACAGTCCTCTTAGGAACAATTTTCAGGTTCCAGGGCCCCCATCAAACAGGGATGCAACACGAAGGCATAGGCAAACAACCGTTTATTATTGAACACCAAAAAAACTTGAACATTCTGAGATACTGGACCAAAGTTTTAATTAAAGACTGTATGAAATTAAACATCTATCAGACCTAATGCAATCTTTAAGCTTGGTGCTTTTCTGTAGGTTTCACAATATCAGGCTTCAAATTAGGCAATGGCAGTCAGAGGTCACCTCTTGTCACAATATGAATTCTGTTCCTGGAGCAGGAGGGAGACTGTTGACTCTAATTAACATTGCAGCTTGGTTATTTTGTTGGTTCAATTATGAGGACCCCCCATAAACACTTGGGGCTCCCTTTCTCACAGTTTTCTGTCTGTGACCCCCATCAAAGGTGCCGGGGCCCCCTTGGGGGCCATATGACCTCCATTGAGAGTGGCTGGTCTAGTCAGCCAAAATCAAGCTGTGCTGCCAATTAGAGCTTGGAACTTTGTGTCTTCTGGAGCTCAGTACTACAGTTGTAGAAATCACAAAGACTTGCCATGGCACAACCATAGCTGTCCTTATTTCATTAAGTGTGTATGATGGTTGAACTGTTGTACTAGAACTAGGGAGACCTGAGCTCAAATGACTATTCAGCCATGCAGCTTGGTGGATAATGGGAGTGGCTTTGGCAACTTTCTGCCTGTTCTCTCTCCAAGTGTTGTTGTGAAGATAATATGAGTCTGAAAGTCTGGGTTTCTTCAGCCCTCCTCGTCCATCCTCCCAATGCTGATGCAGCTAAAACACCTCAAGCTAGATAGAGGACAAAGAGGAATGAGAGGGTGGGAGCAAAATAAGACTTCATAAAAAGAACCTTCTTTGTAGGAAGTTTTGTTAACTGAGGTATGTCTGAAACAAAGAGTGCACATGGAAAGATGCACAAAACACATTTTAGATTAACTCAACTCTTGGGTTTTCTGTGCTGTACTCTTGAGTCTACAACCCTTCGCTGAAGTCTTATAACCCTCTCATGCTATGGGAACTAATGATACCTGCTACTTTTGCTGTTCTTTTCTCTCCCTCATGTCCTTCTGCTTCCCTTTTTCCTATCAGCTGGCTTCTTCTTGCTTCCCATCTCAGCAAGTTTGTCTGTCTGTATATATATGTATGTATGTATGTATGTATGTGTGTGTGTGTGTGTGTGAGTGTATGTATATATATATATATATATATTCCAGTTGTCCAAAAGCTAGGCCAACCCTATGACATTCATTCTTTTTAATTAAAAAAAAAGGAGATGTTTAACATACATTGCTTAGTATCTTTCCTGACTGAAGTTTCTCTGTGAATACTAGCCATGGTGATCATGATGTTCTTTACCAGTTGCAACCACTCTAAGATAGCAAGAGGGGAAGTATTATAGGGTACAATGCACTTCTTAAAGTGTTATGGGACAGCCCATGGACCCCAGAATAGGTGGGGCAGGGGGCTCAACCCCCTCTAAGTCTCAGATAAGGGGTGCTGAACTTTCCTACCCGCCCAGAAATGAGGCAAAAATGGACCACCAGTACTCAGGTGTGGTTGAGCTCTTTAGGAATTATCAACCAGAAGTAGACTAAATGGTTGTTATTTTGCTCTTATTTTGCTTCATGGCACTCAGATTTTTGCCACCTTCAACTAAATCGTAATGATGATGATGGTGATGACAATAGAAATAATGATGATGGCTGTTGTTTTAACGCACTGCATTTTGTTTTCAGCATTTTGTAGAAACATACCTACGATTAGTCACAGTTAGTAACAACCTCCCTGCCAGTGTTGAATGCTCAACCTTCAACACAATTTCAGGATCCCAGGGTCAGCCATTCTTTGTTGGCCTCAGTTAACCAACCAAAATTTGTTTTCAGTATGAGAGGAAGAGGGCCAGATCTTATGACATTTTGCTGAGCTCTAGGTCCAGCACAGCTGTGTGGGGTGAGCCCTTGCTTCCTTCCACAGCTGAAGTGCAGTGCAGCTGAAGGGGACCTTGCCTCCACTGCACTAAGCCACAGTTTCTCAGGAGCAATCTCAGGACTTTCTGCAACATTAGAGAGCTACCTAATTCAGATACAGAAGGAGGACGCGGGTTGTCTGTGGTTTATATGCTTGCTTGGAAGTTAGAAATGTTACTTTTGGACCATGCTGCCTAAGAGGCTTTTGGAGGAACTTTTGCAAGAGTACAGATGTACTGACCACCAGAAGCTGAAAAGTATATTTTAGACTTTGTATGAGGACAGTTTGTTAAAGAATTAACAATATATGGAAATCCTCTCCGTGTCTCTATGCCTGCCTGAGAATTGAGATCTGTAGGAGGACACCTCCTCTGTATCACAAATGTATGTATTCATTTATTTATGGAACTACATTGTGGGGTGACTTCTCTGTGGTGGCCATCCAGTTGCAGAATTCCCTCCCCTTGGAGGCCCAACTGACACCAACATTGGGATCATTTCCGCACCAGGTTAAAACCTGGCTTTTTATTAAAGTATTGGGCATGATTCATTTTATCTTAGGTGTGCATATCCTATGGTTGAATTATTTAAAATTGTTTAACAGATTTTAAATTGGCTGGTTTTTATTTTTAATTAATCTAATATGTTGTTGCTGTTGTTGTTGTTGTTGTTGTTGTTATTATTATTATTATTATTATTATTATTATCATCTAATTATATAGTGGCATCACTGCACATGGTGCTTTACAATTAAAAGAAAAACAAAACAGTTTTTAAAAACTATTTTTATTATTTGTTTTAAATTGATTTTATTGTAAACCATCCTGAGATCTTCAAATATAAGGGGGGGGGGGAGAGAGAAATATGATCTGCTGCGGGTCATGAAATTTCTATTACATAAAAGGAGAAAGAGAGTTGAGATGAAGAGGAATGAGAAAAACAAGCAAATACAAATGAAGCAACAACAAGCAAATAAAACTAGAAGTTAACGACCAGGTGGAATAGTAGCTAACAGAAGCAGTTTCAGATGGAAGTGACTTGCAGTTAGTCCCAGCTGGGCAAATAGAATGGACCAGATTGTCCTCTCTTTCATCTAAACTTGAGAAAGTTACCGTTTGGCAGTACTGTACATCACAATTCCCTCAGCAAGTGACTATGCTGGCTGGGAAACTCTCAGAGTTACAGTCCCAGAAATTCTCAGCAATAGGATGGTCTGCTGCCTATATTTCAGGCTATATGTGGATTGCAGCTAGGGTTGCCAGGCTGAAAACTGGAAATGGCTTCTTTACCTTTAATGGTTGTGTAGAAGAGGGAAGTTCAGCAGGCAGTGCTTGTCATGCAACCACATAGCTACATTTGCTGAAATTCTCTTTTCTATACAACCATTAAAGGTGCAGTATCTTTCTTCAGTTTTGAGTCTGGCAACCCTAATAGGAAATGCACTGGTTAGCACCTGTGTTTTGGCTCCTTTGAGCCAAATCTAACCAAACAAATTTCAACACAGAAATGTAAGGTCCTGCACTTAGGCAGAAAAAATGGAATATACAAATATAGGATGAGGGACATGTGGCTGGATAACAGTACATGTGAGAAGGATCTAGGAGTCTTGGTAGATCACAAGCTGAACATGAGTCAGCAGTGTGATGCGGCAGCCAAGAAAGCCAACGTGATTCTTGGTTGCATCCATAGGAGTATGGTGTCTAGATCGAGGGAGGTAATGGCACCACTCTATTCTACGTTGGTTAGATCTCATTTGGAATACTGTGTCCAGTTCTGGGCACCTCAATTCAAGAAGGATATCGACAAGCTGGAACGTGTCCAGAGGAGGGCAACCAAAATGGTGAAGGGTCTGGAAGCCATGCCCTATGGGGAACAGCTTAGGGAGCTGGGTATATTTAGTCTGCAGAAGACAAGGTTAAGAGGAGACATGATAGCCATGCTTAAATATTTGAAGGGATGTCATGTCGAGAAGGGAGCGGGTTTGTTTTCCACAGCTCCAGAGACTAGGACAAGGAGCAATGGATTCAAGCTGCAGGAAAGGAGATTCCACCCAAGCCTCTGGAAGAACTTCCTGACAGTCAAAGCTGTCCGGCAGTGGAATATGCTGCCTCAGAGTGTGGTAGAGTCTCCTTCTTTGGAGGTTTTTAAGCAGAGGCTGGATGGTCATCTGTTGGGAGTGCTTCAGTGTGTGTTCTGCATGGCAAGGGGTTGGACTGCATGGCTGCTGTGGTCTCTTCCAGCTCTATGATTCTATTGAGCTAGTGTACAATTCTACCTGAAATAGGACATCTGCAGATTGAGCACTGAAGTTCACATGGGAAACCTAAGAAATATGAAACCAGAGTGCGTAATTTTGCTGTTGCTAATATATCTTTGTAAAGAGATGAACTGATCAGTGATTTCACCTCCTCTGCTGCCCCATCCAACTAGCCAACCAAGCAACCATCCATCCAGGCATTTATTGTGTAGTCTGTGCAGAGGGTTGCAGAGCTAAAAGGACCTCATTATTTTATCTTTTGCTGAACTCTATTAGGCTGTGCCTTAATTCCTTAGTCGTCCTCCACTGGTGCAACAAGACTATGTACCTATTTGTTTGTTTATTTACTTATTGTATTTCTTTATCATGTTTTTTCTCTTATTATCTAGAGGAGGTACACGTGATTCTCCTAATTTATCTACATAACAATTGTGCGATGTAGACTAGGCTGAAAAATAGCGATTGGCCCAAGGCACTAAATGAGCTTCAAGGTTGAGTGGAGGCTTGGGATCAGGACTCACTAGTGCTAATTTGACGACTATACCATGCTGGTTTTCCATTCTGGCTCCTTGCCCCTTTATAGTTATCTCTTGTATCAAAATATAATTTATAAGTTCCTTGAGCAAGTGTGGGATTTTGTGTTTGTGGGCTGGGGAATGTTTGGGTGCCAGATGCTGTAGGATTGCATCTCTCATCACCCCTTACTATTGGCTGTGCTCACTACAGCTGATGGGATTTGCAATCCAAGAACATGTGGAAGGCTACATGTTTCCCACTCCTGCCACATAATCTGGCAGTTTTACCATGTCTTCATTTTTTAGTTGAATCATGCAAAATAGATCACTTTATTTGGAAATTCATGCCACTGGGATACAAAATGCTAAGAAATGTATCAAGCAAGATTATTCAAGCAAAGATACCATGTCAATAAACTTCTCTCTCCTGAAGGTAGAAATAAATATACGGTTCAGCAAAACCATATTTCCTGCAGCAATCAGGAATTCCAATTATATTAAAAGGATATGATGAAATCATTCTTGTATAAACAGCAGCTTGAGTTGCCATGGGCACTATTTCTCTGTTTTTAGGTTGGGTTCTATAGCCTTAAATCCTTTCCTATATAATATATTGTGATGCATTATTTTAAATATGGAAGACATTTTCTGAATGCTTATCAGAAATAACCAGAAATATTTATCTGATAAATAGACTTGTATATAATTAAGTTCATGTCAGTATTTTATTGTGCCTCCAGTGGATTTGGCTCATTGATTCCTATCTGTGTCATAGCAAGCTGTGGATGATCTGCTATTGTTCTCCTTCTGGCCATAGAAAGGAATCAGATGTAATCACTGAGCATATCACTATGCAAAATAAGTATTTGGGCACACATGCACCCTCTGAAACAGATAACTTGGCAAACTGTAATAAGCATCCACAAGCAGAACCTATTATCCTTGACATTATGCCAGGGGGAAGACAGCAGCTTAGTTATAGAATACACCTTCTGCGTGTGCAATGTCTCATGTTCAGTCCATGGCAGTGGCATCTCCAGGTAAAGGGTTCAGGTAATTAGGTGATGCGTGAAAGTCCTTGGCCAGAGCCTGTGGAGAGTGCCGCCAGTCAGAGGAAATTATACTGAGCAAAAGGGCATAGTAAGGGGTAGCTTGCTGCGTGACTTTAATTCTTACTATTGGCTGAAAGAGCTCTGGCTTCAGTATATTGAGATGTGACCTCTCTAGCCATTGGTTCAGCTTCTGAGATATTATGGGATGTTTATGAGCATTTTAATAGACCCCAAGCATAAAACAAAACCTTCCAAACATTAACCCCAAGCTGCATGTTTTAGCGAGAAGAGTTTTCTCAAGAATGGAGCAGGCAGGAGTATTTAACAGGTTAACTGCTTTAGATTTATTAGTTAAACTTACAGTAATACATTAATTTATATAATTAATATATAACTATTTATAATTATAAATTATAATCAGAACTTATATAATTAATATATTAGTTTAACCTATATTGTATGTGTTCACGTATATGTGTATATGTGCGTGTGTGCGTGTGTGTGTGTACACACATATATATATATATACACACACACAGACACAAACATATACAATATAGGCTAAACTAATACACACACACACACACACACACAACACACACACCTGTAGCATTTGTGACTGTGTGTGCATTAATTTAACCCAGGGCTTTCCAAACGGTGTGCTGCAACACGTTAGTGTGTCACTTGAAGTGTGTAGGTATGTCACCTATAATCTTGGAAATGTATGTTTTTATAAATCATATATTTTTAAAAATACATGAATGGTTTTCATTAGATACGTTGTATCCCTATACATTTTGTTATTACAATTTTTGTGTGTGTCTGTATCTCTTATAAAGGGTTAGCTTAACCTCCAGGTTGCTAGTAAAACTGAAATTACTGTGTTGCAAAATGATGCATGTCACCAACATGAAAAGTCTGGAAAGCTCTGGTTTAACCTATACTAACTGTAGTTTAACTATTTGAATGCTATACACATATAAGTTGTCCTGTAGAGAGGATAGCATTCTGGGGATGATGAGTGGAAAAAGAGAAAAAGGACTGCATATATTCCAATCTGGAAGTTGTAATTCAGAAAAGTACAGTTGGCCCTCCATGTTCACTAGGGTTAGGGGCATAGGACACCACAGAAGTGGGAAAAATGCAAATATCAAAATATGTGTGTGTGTCTGTGGAAAGATGGCCAAACCATGGTGGAGAGAGCAGGCACCAGGGTCCAAACAAGGTCAGGGAATGGGGAGGAAGAGGGGCTAGATCAGCGTGATGGCCCTATACTTCTTCTGTCTCACACCCATCTCTTTCCTTGACTGTGTATGTGAGGCAACAGGAAAGGGTTTGTAATGCTGAAGAATCAGGCTCCCATGTGTCCTTAGCTGGCCGAGCAGCGACTGGTGGAGGAGGAGGAGGACTAGAGGTAGTTTTTTTAAAGGGCTGCACAGCCTGATGGGATTCCCTCGGAAAAGAAGTGCTTTAGGTTGGGGTGGGGGACATGGGTTGGAGAAACTTGCAAATAAATCCATGAAAGTGAAACCTGCAAATGTGAAGGGCTGACTGCAGTGTTTCCAGGCTCTGCTTAGAAAGGATTTTAAAAAGCTAATTTCAATCAACTAGCTCAATATTGCCTACATGCGCAAAGGATCTTCTGGATTTCAAACAGAAGTCTTTCCCATTTCCAGTGGGAGATGCTGGGAATTCAGCCACTCAACAAGAAAAATAAAGAACTACAGGGACCATTAGGTTTCTCACTGGAATCAGTATACTGACATGACATCTCTTGGCAGGAAATGTGCAGAGGCTAACCTCTTGATCTGATTTTTCCAGCCTGTTGTATTTTTGAATGGATGTGAATGTCACTTTCTCAGTTAAGGTCAGCCTGCTGGCTGTGGGACAGCACAGCACAGGCAGTCATGGCCAGAATCTGTAGCCCGCTTGCTTTTCCCTTTCTGTCTCTGCAGTGATCGTTAGCCTATCTCATTTGAATCCCTTGCTTGTCCCTTGTTTACTCCTCCCCAGCAAAAAGAAGTTCTACATCACAACACAAAGCCATGAATGTTTGCAATACTTACCATTTGTTGGGCAAAATTTCTTCTTGGGCAACATCTCTTCTTGTAATCAGCTATTTTAAAATATGGGCACTCTGTCTTTCTTAAAGTCTTGACATTCTAAAAAGGGGAAATGACCGTGATAAATATTTTTTAAAAATTGCAAAAGGTTGCATTTTGGAATTAAAGTTGGATCTGAAAAGATTGGTGGTAACTGCTCCCAATTAGACATGATGTTAATTTGCAAATAGCAGTGGCGGAGGGAGGGTTTCTTCATTGGGACTGCACAAAGGATCCTGTGAGCTGGTGCTACTTAGGCTCTACTACTTTGCTATTTACGTGACAGGAGTGTGCACATTACAGGAAGGCCCTGCTTTTCAAATCCTTATCATCTGATGACTTGCTTTTTCAATATTTCCAAATTAAGGACAAGTTCCATCAATCTGATGTGGGTCCACTCCTTCGTCAGTTCTTCTTGCCTAAGGAGGCTTGCTTGGGAGTCCTCGCACGTGCAGGCAGTCCGAAGTCTTGCCTACAGAAAGAGTGGATCCCCTGCTTGAATTAATGGAACTTGTTTATATTGCAAGCATTGAAACAACAGATTTTTGTCATATGGAGGCTTGCTTGGGACTATGCATGCGCTGCTTGCAAAGCGAGCTTAGAGGGGGAAAAAGGTGCCCAGGCAGCTGAGAGACTTCACAAGCAGCGTGCCTGTGTGGTTGGTCCTAAGTGAGCCTTCATAAGTCCTTCATTCCTTCATGTTCCCTGTAGTAGATGGGTTCTGCTTTTTGACCATTTCTGCTTTCTGACAGTGCTCCAGTCCCTATCCTGTCGGAGAAGCAGGGGAAGCTTGTAGATTGTATTTGCACGAATGGATTTGTCTAATTTGGCCTTAAATCTCTAATATCCAGTGGAGTATACTCCTTAGGAAGTGTTTGTACCCTTAGGCATTTAATGCTGTGCCAGAGTAAGCGTTGCCTGGAGAGACAGCATCTCCCTCCCTAGCTTGTGTTTTGTTGTGAGGAAAGGTTCTCACAAAAAGAGTTCTCATAGCGAGAAGGTTGTTTGTATGGCGGTTTCCTTATGGAATTCAACATTACTGCAAGGGGTTGCAACTCTCCATTTTAAGGTCATAGAGGGCATATTTCAGGGGACAAAGTAGCCTTTCAAAAAGAAATATTAAAAGTGGCTTTTGAATTTCTGAAAACTGGGCAGATGCAGCCCAAAGCAGCCTGGGAGGTAGAGGAGAGTGAGCTAAGCATCAACCCAAACTGTGTTCAGCCATATGTTGCTGATTTGTACCCCAGGTCATCCCCATTTGAGTCCCTTCATCTGTTCACTTTTTAATGTTTCTGCTACAGCCAAATTCTTGCAAAATATTATTTCTCATTGAGCATGTATGGCACAACTCCAAAGCCCTCCCGCTGCAAATGAAATTGTATTTGCATCATTTGTTTCAGTAGCACAACCCTTGAGGCTTTAGATGTTGTTCCGGTTTTGCTGAACATTGACAGAACATGGTGTGGATTCATTTTACATTCTCTGTGGCTTGAGGGATGTTCAAGGTTCTTTAAGAGTGCAAGCCTGTATCTACTCAAAAATATAGCCAACGGGATTCATCACACATTCAGACTGTATGAGACTGCAGCAGGAGAAAACATAGGGGCAATGAGGGGCAGTAAAAATTATTTGGCAATCTGGAAGGGGGCCCTGGATCCAAATGTGTTGCATAGATTATTGTCTTTGGGGCAAAAGAGCCCCCAAACCTGGTTTTGGTTGCCTGGTTAGAGTGTGAAAAGTGAGTGCCAGCTGTTGCTTACAAGAAACTGATTCTGAGTATTTGATATGCAACAAAATAACATCAGATTACATATCAAATGCTCATAGCCTTCAAGTGTCCTGATGTGGGGGGGACAGTCCTGATTAATCCTCTGGCATCCCACTTTTTCAGCTGCTTTTAAAATGTCTCAGTTTCTTTCCCCCGACTTTCTCCCTTGGTCCTCAGCCTGCTTCAGTTGCTGCAAACTGAGTTCAAAGTGCAAATATAGATTATTTTAGTTCGTATATTCAATTTGTGCCTCACTTTCTCCCAGCATGAGAGCCATGCACTCAGTTAACTCAGCAGGCAAGGAGAGGAGCGAAGAGGGCAGAATCTTGCCCTCCCCAAGAGACTCAGGCAAAAGCAAACTGCTGCAGCTTTTCCCAGTTTATGTGTTCTTCCCCATAAATACTTTTAGCTGTCTTAAACCACGCTCTGATGTTGCATCCCAATTTGTGTTGGTGAAATGTTGGAGGGTATAAATGCTGCAGGGGTCTATCTAGCTCCTCCTCTTCCTGCGTTCAGCACTACAGGCCTAAGCGGCTGAGACCAGTAGCAGGTCCAGCAGGCCTATAAAAGTCCCACCACGGGTCTTATGAGAGGCCATCCTCTTTTTTTTAAAGTTTTTTTTATTATTTTTATTACAGATTAAATTACAAAAACAGATTAACATTCAAATAACAGATGTTACTTTCCAAAAATAGTATAATCCCCCCACCCCTCCCCCCAATGGCTTAGCAGAGGTTTAATTAATTCTTCTTCTATAGAAAAATCTTCATTCAGAATGTGAGATATGGATTTGATTACATTATTAATTTCACTGTACTCCATATTCTCTGAGAGGCCATCCTCTTGCAAGACTTAAAGTGGGCTTTATATAGGCATTCCTCACATAAATAATAATCACAGAGTTCTAAACCCAGACTAACTCTGCAATTGTTTGTCCTGATGGAGGCTATCAGAGAAGAAATTGAGAGTTCAGTCCTTCGTCCAGCTGTCTGCTTCACTTTTGTGCTGGACATACAGGAGAGCACTTTCTTTCCATAGCTGGGCAATCTGCTTCATTTCTATACTGGGTACAAAGCAGAGTTTAGAAAACTTTTTTTTTTTTGGACTACAGCTACCAGACTGCATAGTTTGCACCAAGCATGGTTTGTTTCTCTGGCTATGATATTCTGTATGATGTAGTTTAAAAAGTAACTTTTCCAAGCTCTGAAACAGAGAACACATGGTCCCCTCTCTGCCAGCTATCCTCGCTCTTACGCAGTCCAAACATAGACTTCTCTGCATGAAGTTACTTTATGTATATCTAACAAAAGAGTGTTTAAATGCAAGGCTGAATAACCCTGAATCGGAAGCAGGTCTTCATTGAGCTGGAAGTGTATGTGTTACAGTGCTGTTTCTGTACACTGTTGTACCAACAGAGATATAACATTGCCTTTGGGTTGTAGAGGGTGACTGTCACATACAAGGATTTAGAGAAGGAGGATTTTATTTCCTTCCAGCTGCTGGCTAGATGATATTTCACCAACTGTGCAACTAAAACTCAGTCTCTGAACTGCTTATTCCTCTGACTCCTTCAGCAGCTTAGATTTTAGGTGACTCTGAGGATTCAATACAATTCAAGCCAGTTTTTCTGTGTTTTTTTTCTTGGACATTTTTGTGAAAAAATAACTTTTTGCGCAAAAAAAAAATTGCTCAAAATTCAATTTTTTGCACTGAAAAGGAAAACTCTGCTTTTTTTCTCCCCCAAAAAGTCCCCCAGCTACAAAGATCATTGACAAGTGAGGAAACCTCTGAAATTTTTCATTTTCACCAGCAAAAAAAGTGATAGGACACAAAACTTAGATCCCAAGTCTAGGAGTTAAAAGAGTTCTGCTCCTTGGAACATGACACCTTCTCAACTCACTGGAGATAGAAGGAATATTTAAAAATATTTGAAAAATGATTTGAAAATGTGTCTCAAGTGTTTGGAAACTCTGAACCCTGGACAGATGACAATCTTTGCTGTTTATGACTCAATTCTGTAAAAAATTCAGGTTCTTTTCCCTCCCAGTATTTTCTATGCAGGAGAAAGTGTTTGTGTATATCCATGTAGGCAGAAATAGCATTTTCTGTGCAGAAAATGTAGCTTCTAGCACAAAACATTGCTGATTTCTGTGCCAAAAACCATGTGTACATTTTGTGCAGAGTGAGTCCCTAACTACAGCATTTTCTCCTAAGGAAAGAACAGTGTCCTAATATTTATGCCCAGAAAATACTACTTGAGCAGAAAAAGGGTTTTGTTTTTTGTTGTTGTTGTTGTTGTTTTTGGTACAAAGCAACTATATGCAAATTTTGCACATAATTAAACCTCAAACTGCAAATAAAACTGCACAGTGAATAGTGTTTCAAAACTGCACTTTCTTGCAATGGTAAGAAAATTGCTAAAATTACTTGTTGCTTTGAGAACAAAATTGGTATAAGATTACATCCCTAACTACTCACTTTCCACAGCAGGAGCCTTTCAGGATACTAAACAGTAATTCCCTAATAGAATCTCATCTTTGCCCACTGTCTCTGTTCCTTTGCTATGGCAATATTTGAAGCTGCAGCTACGTGATGGTTTGTGGCAATAATAAAACAATTTGCCAAGTCACCCAAATCCTTTCCTTTCATTTTTACTATTGGGGGTTGGTTATCTGAGAAAGCGGATGGTATTTTGTTTGTGTGACACTGAGAAGAGTCTAATGTTGGCAGTCAGTTGCTCTTTCTACTGGAAATAAAGAGAGAAAGAGTGAACCAGGAATAAATAAATCGTGCTATAGATTTTACGGCCGACCTTAAAGTCACCAATCTTAAACAAAAAGAGTTTTCAGAATGAAGTTAGAATGCGGAGAAGATGGATTAGAGTTCATTTTCAAGGCTGACCATGTTTCCCTACAGGTGAACAGAGGTTATGAATGGTTCCCTCAGTAGAGAAAGTAACTTTTGATCTATCCCCACCCCTACCCCCTGCAATTTAATACTTGGTAGGCTAACTGCACAGAATGTTCATTTCTTGAAATGAATTGGGGATGCTCTGGGCCTTCTGGGATCAGGAAAATGTTACAATTTTTTTCCCCCATTTGGCACTAGAATAGTTGAGACTTGCTGATATCATAATGTTTTGCATTTTCTGTGCCTTTTTTTCCCCTTTAATTGTCCAACTTCTTCCTTCACCTGTATATCTGAAGTTACCAATAGCATACTTTTCAGTCCTCCAGACAGTGGTAAGTTCTATAGACAACATGGAGCAGAGTTTACCTTCCTTAAGAAAGAAAGAGTGCTGGAGACCTGTTGCATTTTGAAGGTTTTTTTTTTTTTAAGTTGGGTCGTTTACAAGTACAGGTGAAGACAACAGTTTCCACCAGACTTCCACAAGCTGGTATGATCCAGATGTGCTAGATGTCTGCCAAAATCTAACAATCTAGAGGGAATTAGAGTGTGAGAGGTACAGTTATGCACTCCTAACAAATCATTCCCTCCATGTTTCCAGTGGGTAGCGTCCAGCACTCCAGATGCTTTCAGCTTGTAGCTGTCAGTCTCTCCCTTTTCCCAGATGCCATTTCTTTTCATGCACAGGGATCTGCCCTCACTCTTAGTTGGGAGCGGTAGGGAGAATGAGTCATTCTCTCCAAGTCTCTCCTTTCATGCCATAAAATATCTGCTCATTTCCTAGCCATTAATTCTTTAAAAAAGATATCCACTGAACCTTAAGGAACATAGACCAGTTATTTCAGTCCATTAACAGGCTTTTGTCCAAGCCCTACAGTCCTTTCATAGCAAATTCACAATCCTACTTACCAGTTTTCCATGGCGCACCAGGCTCTAGTTTATAGTAGTACAGGGCACAATAAATGTGATTGTCTTTATGGTATTACAGAGCTCTTTCAGTAAGGACTCTAAATACCAATATCATGGCAACACCTCTGGAAGCAGAGCTCTTTGTCGTTTCTACTGTATTTCATTTATTTGTCTCATTTATATTCTACCTTTTTACAAATCTTGAACTCAAGGTAGCTTACAACAAACTTAGAAACCAGATACAAAGGAAAACGGAATGTTCTGTTAAACACAATTAAATAAATTATAATAATAAAACACAAAATCATTTTAAAAGCAGGTCAGTATATTTATGGTTTAACACTCAATACATTTTGGTTTGACATCTTGCCTGCTCCAGACTGTGGAAGGAAAGAGTCAAGGGATGGTTTTATTTCCAAATAAACCAAGGAGGGGTGACCTGGGAGGTGCACAAAGAAGAGTCTTTCAGGGATCAGTGTCCTCTAATTTAAAACATGTAACTAGGGTGGCCACATATGCACTGCCAGAAAAGGATGAGACACATCACAAAAAAAGAGAACATAAGAGAACATAGATTCCCCCAGAAGCTGTAAATGCAAATTTGTTTCTATAGATGCCCGTTTAAAAATAATTGATATGATTTAAGTAAAAATGAAATATATGTAAATGTGAAAGCTGGACAGTGAAAATAAGTTCCTAAAGTATATAATTAAGTGTGAATGTCAGGATCATCTAAGTCAAAATATTTCTGATTTCCATGTATGGTTGTGAAAGTTGGATGGTGAAGAAAGCTGACGGGAAGAAAATCAACTCACTTGAAATGTGATGCTGGAGAAGAGATCTACAGACATGGCAGAGTGCCTAACAGAGAAATGTATGCATCCTAGGGAAAATCAAACCTGAACTCTCACTAGATGTAAAGATGAGTAAACTGTGGTGTTGTTCTTTCCATGTGAGATGTTTCGTTGGAAGACAATAATGTCTGGTAAAGTGAAAGGTAGTAGGAAAAGAGGAAGACCACCATTGGATTCATTCAGTCAAGGAACCCATGGCTCTGAGCTTGCATGAGCTGAGGGACGAAGTTGATGAATGAGGTTCTTGCAGATCTCTCATTCATAAGGTCAAATTGTCAGCAAATAACAACGGCAAATATCTCACAATAGGGAACACTGTGATCTGGTGACCTTAAGCCTGTCTTGGTACCAGTTCTAACATGAAACTCAGGCATTTGCCTCAGGCAACTGAGCACTGGTGGGGGCAAAATATGCCATTCCCTATTGCCGCTAGTCTACAAGGCCCTGTGATGCTCAGGGCAACTGCTACTACAAACAGAACTTTAGACACCCTCTCCCCATTTCAACAACAACATTAAAAAGAAGTTAGTACTGTTGCTCTTACCTGCTGCTAGCCTGAACATACAACTAAGGAGGGGGCCACACAGCTTCCAGCTGCTCACAGAAGCATGATCTTAATAATGCCTGTTTCTGAGGGGTCCTTATAGGCAAGAAATTGTGGGGAAATTGCCAGCGGGAGAAATTTTCTCAAGTACCTTTCCAGCACTGCTTTGTCTTTGAGGATCCCTTGGAATAAGGCTTTTTTGAAATTAGTGAGATAACTGCTCTCTAGAAAGCAGAGGCAGGAAAGTATGATGTGGACACTAACATCTTCATTACTACCTCCTTCTCTTCCTTCTTTTTCCTCATCTTTTTTCTATGATAAGGGTGCAAACTGCAGCTACCTCCACCACTGCCTTCTATGGTCTGGAGGGGGTCATTGCTGATATTGTATTTGGGGGGAGTGGCATTTGGCAGGCTGGGTGATCCTTAGTAGTGTGTGAAAGTGAGCAAACAATATAGGGAAAGGGTTCCACAGCTGCAGAGAAACTGCCCCCACCCATGTGTGGTGAGTGTGCTATTCAGGTTGCAACTGCTGGTGGGCAACTTTAAAATACCTGTTCTCCTTTCTTGTGATTCTGGCCATGCTGGCTGGGGGATCCTAGGACTTATAATCCAAAAAAGTAGCATTCCCAAGTCCTATTCTTTAGCTTTTAACCAGATTTGGACTGGACAACCCTTCCAGGAGCGTTTACTATGCTTTAGAGTATCCCCTAACAGCCCTTCATAGAATCATGGAATCATAGAGACTTAGACCATTTCTACATGACAGGGCTGTCCTGCTGTGGGAACAGGATGGCGGTGGTCCACAGGTTGTGCTTCTGCACAATATTGTTGCAGCCCCATTGCCATCTTGTCTCCGTGCGTTGCACTCGCGGGGTATTTGTCACACAGAAAAAATCCATTTGTGCTGCTGCTCAGGCAACACTCTTGTTGCCACTGCCCATGCGGAAGGGCAGGAAGCAAGGTCGTGGTGCTTCCTTCCCCAGCGCAGCAGTGGATACTGCCTGGCTGTACTGCGGAAGGAAGGAAGAGGTGTGGCCATCATGCTCCCTTCTGCAGGGAGCCAGTAAAGTACGGAGGGGAGCACTCCTGTCGCACTCCCTTCCCTGCCGAGGCTGCAATGGAAAGACTTGCATGAACTCCATAGTGCGGAAAGGGCCTTAGTGTTGGAAGTGAACATGAAGGCCATTTTATCTAACCGCCATAAGAACCATGCAGTTAATAGATGGCAGTCCTCTGTCACATATGATGTGTGGCTACCCAACGTGTAGTTGTGTTCATTCTGTGCCCATTGTTCTCCATTTTGTTTTCAGAACATTAGTGGAGATCTGGAAACTGGGAAAGGGCAGTATAGACCATACTGGGGGGTGGGGGGAAGGACTACTCCACACATGCTTTCAGCATTATCTTCCCTACTTCAAACCTGCTGTGGAATGACCTCTTTACTGCCACGCTGTCTTGTACAGGAGAACTCTAGTCCCAGAAATCAGGCTTAGACACTCACCAAAAGCTTTATTCAGGAACAGTAGAGTAACAGCAGCATGCTCTCGTTGTTGGCAAGACTAAAGGCCTGTTGAGTTTATAGTCTCTTGTAAGCACTAACACTGTAAATTTGCATGAACAAGCCTCCTATTCAACAGCTAATTAAAATAACTCTTTTTGCAGACTAGCTTCCTATCCGCCAGCAGCCTGACTTTGTATCTGAATTTGTTCTCTCTCTTGTCTGAGTTCATTAAGATAACATTCCTTCATTCCCAAAACACTGTTTTTTCGTTCACTTTCCATCATTCCCTTCCAGGCCCTTTTTTCCAAGCTTTACACTGGCATCAAACAGCAAAGCACTACATGGTAAACAACATGGCATTACACTGCATGGCAAACTACAGTAGGCCCTCCACATTCACAAGGGATAGGGACACAAATCCCTCATGAATGTCAACTAATCGCAAATAGGACACCCTCCCTACAGGCTTCTGCCCAGCAGGTGCACCCACCCAGGTGGGGGGGGCAGGGAGGCAGGGAACAGGCAATTCCCTTCCCTGCACCTCCCTGCCATCTGCGAGAGGCGCGCCCGCACTGGCTGCAGCGGCAGGAGAAACACAGGGAACTGGCGATTGCCTTCCCTGGACCTTCCTGCTGCCGGCGCGGGGTGTGCCTGCACTGGGGGCAGGGAGAATGGGAGGAGCAAGCGAGGTAGGAATGGGGGCGGGAGAATGGGGAGGCAAGTGGGCACCCTGCGAATAATCAAATTAGTGAAAGTGAAACCTGCAAATGTGGAGGGAGAACTGTACATGATATTATGTGGAATTAAACATCAAAGTGCTACTCAACCTTAGAATGCCTGGCAGAGAGGGCACAGCCAACCTGTACCTGTTTTAATCCAAACCCCCATTATGTAGCCACGTTGGTGCAAGGAGTTGTTTCTGCTCTGTGCACATGTTTTATGTCTGGTCACACAGCTGCAGTAGTTGCAGGTTTTGTTTTGTTTTTTTGTTGCTGCAACATGCGCATGTATTTGCTTCATCAAATAGCCTTTGTTTTCCCTTCATTCTAGCTTCCCACCTACGCTTCTATAAAAGTGAAGTTGGTAAAGCAGGGGAGGTGAAGTGCCAAGTTATGAATGTGGGTGTACAAACACCAAATCCCCCCCCCCAAAAGCAACACCACATTTTCTGGATGCTGATACAAACAAAGGAGCTACACTTCTGTGGAGGGGATGACTAAATGACCATCTGGCCTGGCCCCAGTCTCCCTCCTCACCCCTGATTTTTCCACAATTCCAGTTTAATGGTCAAACCACAAGTTTTAAAAACCTGGCTCTTCCCCAAAACAGCAGTGTAGGCTTGAGCTTTCTTTAAACTGCTTTAATGCACACAGGCATTGAAAAAGAAGTGTTTTCACATCGGAAGGACAGGAATGTCATGTGTTCCTACAGGATGGGGATCAAGGTTGTACTTGTTCTGTGCATTCAAGTCATTTCGAACTTAACGGCAGCCCTAAAGTGAACCTGGGATCAATGTAAGGATACATTATTTAGCCTGTGTTGATTCAGCCAAAATGAACACATCCCTAACAGGAACACTAGCTGTATTCTAACAGTAAATTTTGGATTTTTGAAGCTTCTTCTTAGTAAACAATGAAAACTAAGAAGAAATAGTTTGTCAGAAATGGCACTGAGAAGCTAATGGAGTGTGTATTATTTGCCAAAGACAAAAGCATCACAAGAACTCTTCTGTCACTCAGAAATGTGCAGTCAAGAGTTTGTCTGTGTTTGGTTCCCCTTTCTCCTTCTTTTGCCACTGGCTTTGAAATAAAATAGATTAAAAAATAAAAAAAAGGATCTTGATATTGCTGAAACAGCCTGCCTGCTTTAAAATCCCCTGTAACTCAAATAAGGTCTGTTATCATCTGAAAATGCAAACTTTGCTCTGTCTTCTGTGCAAAGGGGACCAATGCTGACATGCTCTCGGATCTGCTCAATTCTCAACTGAGCCAGGTTTTCTTTTATTTACAGCCATTATGAAAGATGACAATGTGCCTTGTGATTAAATTGTGCTGTCCTGATCCAGGAGTATGTCAGTGGCTTTTGCTTTGCATAGAAGACAGAGCAAGTTTGCAGGTTTTTCTTTTTTAAGCTGCTACTTCTTGTGCACTGTTGTGTCTTTCCACTCACCCCCTTTATTTTCCTATGGGTTGTTCTGTCAATAAAGAGAAGCCCTCTTCAGCTCCCAGGCTGATATTATGTGTGCTCTAGAAGGAGCACTGGCGGGAACTTCTTTTGCTGTCTAAGGCCATTTCCGCACTGTGCTGTTATATTGCTGTTATTCCACTTTCAACATCCTGTGGAATCCTGGGGTTTGCAGTTTAGGGAGGGGCATTTAGAATTCTCAGCCAGAGAGCTCTTTGGCCTCAGTAAAGTACAAACCTCAGAATTCCATAACATGTTGAAAGTGGAATAATAATGCTATAACAGTATAGTATGGAAATGACCTAAATCTGAGCATCTGTTCTGTAAGATGTAGTGATACTACATATTTATGCTTGGATCATTTTGAACCCAATAGAATTATAGCAACAGAGGAGAATAGTCCTCTTGGGCAGAGAAACAGACTGTATGGTCAAGGGTGGGAAGTTTTTAACCAAAAGGGAAAAATTTGATAGAGGTACATAGAAAGTGTGAGCCAGTGTTCAAACCGCTGCTTGGGCACAGAAACCAAATGGGTAACAGTGGGCAAGACATACTCTTAGCTCAAAGGAAGGCAAGGGCAACCTTCTCTGAACAAAAAAAATCTGCCAAGAAATCCCTGTGATAGGTTGATCTTAGGGTCACTGTAAGTTAGACATGATCTGGAGACATAAAACAAGAACAAGAACAACATAGAAAGTAGAAAATAACATTAAAAGTTTGACAAAAATGTTACCTTTCAACCCCCCCCCCCCGAAAACCATACCAATAAATTTTGTTAGAATAGGTTGACTTTACGTATTAATCTTTTCTGCTGGTGTTTGCTTTGTCTTACTTGTAGAAAGTATATTTATTTACAATTGGGAGAAAACAGACAGAAGAATTTGGTCAACCTTACTGACAAGGCTAATACAAAGCTCTGATCGTGTTGACTGGGGACTCTACTTTAAGTTCTTTAAGACACTTATATTTGGAAAGTATGTATTATTACAAGGAGGGCCTTTCTGTAGTTGAACTTTCCCTGTGGAACTCATATAATCATAGAATCATAGAGTCGGAAGAGACCCCAGGGGCCATCCAGTCCATTCCCGCTATGCAGGAACACCCATCAAAGCATTCCCAACAGATGGCCATCTAGCCTCTGCTTAAGAACCTCCAAAGAAGGAGACTCTACCACACTCTGAGGCAGCATATTCCACTGCCAGACAGCACTGACTGTCAGGAAGTTCTTCCTGAGGTTCAGGTGGAATCTCCTTTCCACAGCTTGAATCCATTTCTCCTTGTCCTAGTCTCTGGAGCAGCAGAAAACAAGCCTGCTCCCTCCTCAACATGACATCCCTTCAAATATTTAAATACGGCTATCATGTCCCCTCTTAACCTTCTCTTCTGCAGACTAGACATACCCAGCTCCCTAAGCCGCTCCTCATAGGGCATGGCTTCCAGACCTGTCACCATTTCGGTCACCGTCCTCGGGACATGTTCTAGCTTGTCAATATCCTTCTTGAGTTGAGGTGCTCAGAACTGGACACAGTATTCCAAATGAGGCCTAACCAAAGCAGAATAGAGTGGTGCCATTACTTCCCTTGATCTAGACACCATACTCCTATTGATGCAACCAAGAATCACGTTGGCTTTCTTGGCTGCCGCATCACACTGCTGGGTCATGTTCAGCCTGTGATCCACCAAGACTTCTAGATCTCTTTCACATGTACTGCTATCCAGCCACGTGTCTCCCATCCTATATTTGTGCATTCCATTTTTTCTGCCTAAGTGCGGGATCTTACATTTCTCTCTGTTAAAATTCATTTTGTTAGCTTTGGCCCAGCTCTTCAATCTTTCAAGGTCACTTTGCAATTTGATCCTGTCCTCTGGGGTATTAGCAACCCTTCCCAATTTGGTGTCATTTGCAAATTTGATCAGCATGCTCTCTACTCCTTCATCCAAGTCATTGATAAAGATGTTGAGTAGCACTGGGCCCAGGACAGAACCCTGTGGCACCCCACTGATCACTTCTCTCCAGGATGAAAAGCAGCCACTGGTGATCACTTTTTGGGTTCGGTCAGTCAACCAATTACAAATTCACCTAACAGTAGCCCTGTCCAGCCCAGATTTTACTAGCTTCTTTGCAAGAATGTCATGGGGAACTTTGTCAAAGGCCTTACTGAAGTCAAGATATGCTATGTCTACAGCGTTCCCTTCATCTATCAAGCTTGTAACCCTATCATAAAAAGAGATAAGATTAGTCTGGCGTGACTTATTTCTGAGAAATCCATGTTGACTTTTAGTGATTATGGCACTGCTTTCTAAGTAATTACAAACTGACTGTTTAATGATCTGCTCTAGGGTCCTTCCTGGTATTGATGTCAGGCTGACCAGCCAATAATTATTTGGGTCCTCTTTTTCCCCCTTCTTGAAGATGGGGACGACATTTGCCCTCCTCCAGTCTGCTGGGACTTCTCCTGTTCTCCAAGAGTTCTCAAAGATTATTGCAAATGGTTCAGAAATAACTTCTGCCAGTTCTTTTAATATCCTCAGATGTAATTCATCTGTCCCTGGAGAGTTGAATTCCTCTAGTTTAGTCAGGTGTTCCTGTACTACTTCTCTACTTATTCTGTGCTGCATTTCCCCTACTTCCTCACCTGCTCCCCACTCCCCAGGTTGAGTATTTCTATCGTTTTGAGAGAAAACTGAAGCAAAGAAGGTGTTGAGTAGTTCTGGCTTCTCTCTTCCCCCCACTAGTAATTGGCCATCTTCTCCACACAGCAACCCTATCATTTCCTTGTTTTTTCCTTTTGCTGTGGACATATCTAAAAAAGCCCTTTTTAACGTTTTTAATGTCTCTGGCAAGCCTGAGTTCATTCTGCGCTTTAGCTTTTCTGACCTTCTCTCTACATATCCTATTTGCTATTTGCTTGAATTCCTCTTTGGTGGTTTAACCATTCTTCCATTTCCTGTACATGTTTCTTTTCACATTTAGCTCAGCTTAACTCCCTACCTTACATTTTATTCATGATCCATCCATCTAGAAGGAGCACTTGTTGTGAAAATGGTCATGACCTTTATTTTGTTTAAAATCACCTCTAAAAGTTAGCATAGCAGCATACAAAAACTAACACTATAACATTGTGCTGATTGAACAGAATGGTATTTAGTCTTTCATTTTTTAAAAGTCAAAAAAAGTGCATTTTAGTGCTAATTAAAAGTTTTAAATGCATTTTAAAAAATAAACAGGCATAAAATAACACCCATCATGGTGGTTTAAGCCAACTTGCACTGCAATTCAAATGGCCTTTCCTACAAAAACATTGTCATGCTCACATGGGTGTATAGAACATAATGTGATATATATGCTACAGAGGGAGATAAATTCTGCACTACATTGTTACAGTGCTGTTATTTCACTTTCAACATCCTATGGAATCCTGGAATTTGCAGTTTAGGGAGGGGCATTTAGAATTCTCAACCGAAGAGCTCTTTGGCCTCAATAAACTACAAACCCCAGAATTCCACAGAATGTTGAAGGTGGAGCAATAGCACTATAATAGTGTAGTGTGGGAATGGCCTGAAGAATCAAGGTACAAGGGGCCCTCAGTATCCGCCAGGGTTTGGTTCCAGGATCCCTTGTGGATACTAAAATTTGTGAGTGCTGAAGTCCCATTATGTACAGTGGTATAGTACAGTGGCATCCCTTATATAAAATGGCAAAATCAAAGTTTGCTTTTTGAGATTTACACACACACACCCCAAATTTTCAAGCTCTGGTCAGTTGAATTCGTGGATATAGAATCCACGGATATGAAGGGCTGACTGTACTCCTAAACTATGGAAAGCCTTTGCACTTAGAGTTAATGACAGGAGAACAGTGTTTGGGTAGTGCTTCATAGGAACCACCTATCTTGAAATAGTGAAAAGGAAAAAAAAGCTCAGTCTCTTTCTAGGTTTGCGATGTACGGATCAAACAAAATCCCTTCCACAAGTGTTTCAGCAGTTCATGAACTTTCATTTGCACCAGTGTCCACAGAGTGCTCTTTTTGGATGTTTTTTATGCTAGTAGATTTTGAGCAGAAAACATTTTGCAAAATAATGCAGATTTTCCTGTAGAAGGTGTATTAATGCAAAGTCATTTGTATACATTTGTATATGCAAAAATATGGTTCTCTCTTTTATTTGTATCTCTTTTAACATCATCTACCACTTTCAAAAGTAACAATATTTGCACAGGCATTTACACAAATATCTCCATAAAGAAATAGATTCTTCACACCCATCCACACAGTTTATTGAGATAAAGGTAGTTCAATTTGTGGATGCTGTCTGTTCAAAACATGGAAAATCCAGTTCTGACTGATACTGTGGCAGATTTCACTGGTATGCCTAACCCACACACAACAAGGGGAAAAAAACTAAATCCCAAAATTCATAATCTGCGTTCTTATTCCAGCTACAATTAGCCCCTTAAAAAAACAGTGGCTGAGATCCTACATTTGACTCACTTGCCATCGGTCTTGAAAGTCATCATGATGTAGTGGTTTGAGCATTGGAGTACTATTCTGGAGACCAGGGTCTGAATCCCTGCTTAGCCATGGAAACCCACTGTGTGACCTGGGACGAGTCACAATCTCTCAGCCTCAGAGGAAGGCAAAGATAAACCCCTTCTGAACAAATCGTGCCAAGAAAACCCCATGATAGGTTCACCTCAGGGTTGCCATAAGTTGGAAATGACTTAAGGCATACAACAAGAACATCAAACATCAATCTCTACACGTGGAGATATGTGCTGATAGTGTGCTATGCAGTCCTTTTGTTGAATGGCACTGTTGTATAACTGAATGCAAATCAACTGTTGTAACAAAATACAAAATTAAATATGCATGTGCCATGTGCAAGGGCATCACATGCACCACTCCACTTCTGCACTGTTAAACTGAATGCAGATGTTCTGCATTAGACAAAATTGTCTACCTGCTTATGTCAGGGGACTTACACATGCATAAGACACCAACGGAATGGTGGAAATTACAATATCCGAACAACTCTGGACTCTCTTTCCATGCCCTTCCACTGTCCCAGTTTGGCAGAGAAATCAGAGTGCTGATTAACCTTCTATCACTGCACTCAAAATCACAGAATCATAGAGTTGGTAGAGACTACAAGGGCCATTAAGTCCAGCCCCCTGCCATGTAGGAATACACCATCAAAGCATTCTCATCAGATGGCCATCCAGCCTGTCTAAAAACCTCCAAAGAAGGAGGCTCCACCACACTCCAAGGCAATGTATTCCATTGTTGAACTGCTGTTACTCTCAGGAAGTTCTTCCTAATGTTTAGGTGGATTTTCTTTTCCTGAAGTTTGAAGCCATTACTCCATGTCCTAATCTCTGGAGCAGCAGAAAACAGGCTTGATCCATCCACTTTTTCAGCTGCCTTTAAAATGGCCCTGTTTTCAATCTCTTCTTCCCCCTTTTCCTCAGTTTACTTCAGTTGCTACAAACTGAGTTCAAAGTGCAAAAAAAAAAAATGTTTGCACTCAATTAATCCAGCAGGGGAGAGAGGAGAGGGCAGAATCTTGCTTTTCCCAATAGGCAAACAGGCAAAAGCAAATTGCTGCACTCTTTCCTAGCTTGTGTGTTCTTTGTCTGTAACTTTGGCCATATTGACCACACTTGGCTACATGTCTCCCAGTTTTCAACTGTGAAATGTTGGAGTATATGTTTTCCTTAATCCATGTACTACTTCCACATTCCTGTGGACACTTTTGCACACATGCAGGGATATGAAGCTCAAATTCATTGTTTTTGCAATGCTGAAGTTATGGGGGAATTGGCAGTTTCTTGTTTACTGGCTGATGTTAACCTCAAAGGTCAGGATGAATTACTGCAGAATGTGAAGGATACACGCTGTGGACAAGCATATAGGAAACAGTCCAGTTGACATTTTCTCCTGAATTTTCTAGGTTTCTTTGAGGTCTAATTTGGAAAAACCTAGATCCTTATTCACTCTTTCATACCTTAAATGGTAGTCTAATGAATTAAGCCAGACTGGGAAGCCACATTTCTTGAATTCTTTATGCTCAGGAACTCACATATCTTTATATCTCAAGAGGTTGTATACAGCTGCCTGTCTTAATTCTTGCTATGCATGGCCCTTGGAGGTTACAGAGTCTTTGGTGCAGTTTCCAATTATAAAAGCAGATATACATGTTTAGGTAAAAATAAAGCATTTGAAAGAGTCGTCTTGGGTGTGTGCAACTTTGAAAGGCAGGTGTGGAGCTATACGTTTGACGCTTTGACATCTCAGAACTTTCTTCCTGCTGGAAATATGTCATAAACAAGGTGAACATTTCTAATGCTAGGACTACAAAGGAATTTTTGACATAGCAATTGTATCATCCATCTTCATTCTAAAATGTTATGGTCCCAGGAATGCTGTACCATGTTCTTTTTCTGAGCATGTAGATTGGGTTCAGAGTGTCATATGGCTCAAGGGGAAGAAGTTCATGTTGAAATATATGTTGGAATTTCCTGTTGGAATACATTCCATGGAATACATTGATATCTTTGATATCCATGTGGAAAAAGAAGCTGCTTCAGTTTTCTCTACTAAATCTAATGTTAGTCAATCTTTAGGTATTCTCCAGTATTCATTGAGACAAACTGTATTTTTAATACTGAGTGGAAGCATGAACACTCAAATTTTAGGGCAGGAATCCTTTTGGTACAGATAGTGAGCATAACAATTACACTTTCATGCTGCTTATGGACAAGATTAATGAATAGTGGCAGGAGAATGCTTACATTTAGAGAAGGCTCAGTCTTTCTTGTTTGCCAAGTACCTGACTTCTAGGAAGTGGAGACTCTTTGGAGCCAAGATTCTGTGGGCAGGATGGCTTCGACAATTGCCTGTAATGTGGGCGCAGAGTTATCTAAACCAGAGGTGTGGAAAGTGAGGCCCATGCAGGCTCATTTTGTGGTTTCTGAACCTCCCAGACCCCTCAATTAAAAAAAAAAAATCTTTGGCAATATTTTGTCCAAAAATGCTACAAAATACTATGGTTCCCCCCCCCAACCCCTCCCCAATCACCATAATATTCAATCCCCCCAAACCTGGAAATCAACTAAAAACTGATGAAATAGATAGATGGATGGATGGATGGATGGATGGATGGATGGACGGACGGACGGACGGACGGACGGACGGACGGACGGACAGAAAAGTAACTGGAAATAATGTGATATCATTTCTAGACAGAAATGGTTAGTGTGGCCTAGAGTGAGGGTGGTTGTGAAAAACGACCCCTGCTACCTCTATAGCTGCCACTGTTCTAACCCATCTCTTCTAAATACCTTATTTCTAGAGGGGTCCCTTGTCAAACCAGGCCTTCAGGAAACAGGTGGGACAGAACTGGAAGCCTTTTCTTGCTGCTGACATAAACTCCCCCACTCCTTACTTTTCTCACCACTCGTGCAAGCATAGTCTTTTTTTCTTACCACCCATGTTGTAGTCAGGATTGCCTCTACCAGCAAAGTCACAGTGCTAGCAAAGCCATAGTGCCAGCAAAACCAAGAGGATTCTGGCCTACATATTTTAGGTTCAAAGGGTACCTTCCCTAGTAGCTGTATAATTAACATCTGCAAAATTTAAGTGATCAAATGTACTATGTATGCATTGCGCGCCATTGACACTTTAATTTTCAACAGCAGTTAGGGTTGCCAGATCCCAGGTCCTGATGCTGACTCTCCAGTTTTCACGGGCCATCTCCAGGAGTACAACAAGGATGCAGATTCTCCAATTTTGATGGGCTCCAGGCAGGAGGAAAGGGCTGTGTGCAAGTCTTCAGTTCAGCTAGTAAAGTACCAGCTTGCTTCAATTTGCAAGACTTCATTGATTTCTTGATGCAATTGCAAAGAGTTTCCAGGGCTGTACGTGTCTGTGTATTGACTTAGTTAGCTTTTGTCTGTCCCTCTGCAACCACAAGTTCTTGATGAATTCACCCTCCATTCTGTGTCCATCTTCTCGCTAAGAAGCAAATGAGTTAGATTAAATGTTCCTTATCCGATCTCCTAAGAAAGAATAATCTCTTCATTTTACCTAATTCTGGGATAATTATCTAATTCTGGGATAATTTCCAAACAGGAGAATGGGTTCTCTCTCTCTCTCTCTCTCTCTCTCCCTCTCCCTCTCCCTCTCTCTCTCTCTGTGTGTGTGTGTGAGAGAGAGAATAACGAGCTTTTCACAACTGTCGTTGTTACTTAATGCCTGAAACTTAATAATATAACTAGGTCTAGGGCTTTGGGCTGGGATGATCCTGAACTGGGAGCCCTAGCAGTAATACAAAAAATGTTGTTCTTGTTATGTGCCTTCAAGTTGGAATTATGGTGTTATGAGTTATGGTGGCCCTCTCACGGTTTTCTTGGCAAAAATTATTGCAAGGAGGTTTGCTATTGTCTTCATCAGAGGCTGTGAAAGTATGACGTACCTAAGGTCTTCTGGTGGGTTTCCATGGCTAAGCAAAGGATGCAAACCCTGGTCTCCCAGAGTTCATGTCCAACACTCAAACCACTACACCAAGAGCAAGAAAGCTGTTCTTTTAGCAACCAAATGGATACTCAAATGAATTTAGACCACATAAACATAAATTAAGTGCTCTTAGATGGAAGCTAAGTGCCTACCAGTAACTGGTGCAATCTTGAGAAGACAGAATTATATGCAGATGTTGAAAGCCCACAGGGACCTTCTGCATCCTGATGCCTTCCTTGGATTCATGGAAGAAGGCAAACATCATCCTAGGCAGTTTGCAATAAGCCAACACAATAATATTTACACCATATCTTCTAAAACAGTCTCACAGACCAATCATGCTTAATCAAGCTTATCCTGTGTCATCTGTAGACAGAGATGTGGAAAAATTATCCCGAGGAAAGTTTGAAAGACCATAATGCTAAAAGAAATTCTTTCTCTTTTCTGTCAAGTCAGACCATTGGGCTACCAAGCTTAATACTGTATGCTAACTGGAAGCAGCTTTGCAGGGTTTCAAACAGGAGTAAATCCTACTCCAACATCACAGATTGAACATGGGACCTTTTGTATGCAAGACATGTACTCCACTGCTGTGTTGCAGAATATAATCCCTTTTATACTAAATGGAATATTGTTGGCATATTTTGAATAGGAGCCCTAAGTGTTCCTGGTTAGCATTGTCCACTGTCAGAATAAGCTTCCTAGGTAGAGGGAGATATCTTGATGAAGACAGCTGCAGGTCATCTCTGCCCTGTGACTGTTCCATGGGGAAGCATCCTTCAGGGGAGGATGCAAGTGGCCTTGAGCTATTTAGGGCTCAGGATAATGTTTCAGCATTCCAAAAATTCACCAAGTAATCATGAAGGCTAAGGCAAAGCTGACTTCATTAGAGCTCAGAGAATCTTTACCATTCTGAACTGACAAGATTGCGATTCCCTTGACAGAAAAGAGAGTTTCTCCTAGTGTTATGTCTTTTCGGATCTCCTCACCTCTAAGTTATGTGTATACTTGTGTTGATGAAGTAGATATGTTCTTGGGCATTACTTTTTTAATAGAAAATTTGGTACCAGAGGCAGAAATAACATGGAAAGAACAAAGATAGGTCTGTTCCCCCCACCATAAAACAGAATTTCAACAAGTTTTAGCAAACATTTTATCCAAAACAATGTGCACAGGTGAAATTAAGCAACCAGGTCAGGTAAGCCTTACCTAAGTGAACAAAAACGTTTTGAACTTTCTGGAGACCACTTGAAAGATTCTTGCAGAATATATCTGGTGATTTTATTGTTTGAATCAGCTTCCACTTTTCTTATGATTCCATTTTTGCTGACCAAACTTATAGATTTATGCTTTTTTTTTAAACATGCTGCATGTGTATGTGATGATGAAGTGATTTTGTTTGCTTTCTCCTTTTCCTTCTGTTTTGCTTTTTGTGCATGCTCAGGAAGAGATGCTGGTAGCAGCTGCTGTTTATCCTGACTGTTTCAGGCAGGCAACACAGCTGCAGTAGGGCTAGTTAGAGCAGAATCCCATTCTTTCCCAGCTCAATGCTTTGTTGCATTGTTTACTGTAAGCACATTGTTGCAACCTGATATCCAAAACCTAGGTTTCTCTAGCCCAGAGTGTTCTAAACTGTGTGTCGTGACACATCAGCGTGTTGGCTGCAGTGTGTAGGGGTGTCGTGTGAACGTAATGGGTAGAGGGCTGCCCCTCCTGCCACTGCGGCAGGCCAGGCCTAGGTGGGGCTGCCTCTGCCACTGTCACTGCCCCAGGCCAAGGAAGAGCCCAGCAAGGGTGGCAGGGCCAGGCTCGAGTGGAGGGGCTGCCTCCACTTACTGAATTAGTTACTGAATTACTGTGTTGAGAAATGATGCATGTCTAAAAAGTGTGTCACCAATATGAAAAGTTTGGAAAGCTCTGCTCTAGCCCTCTTTCACCATCCTCCCAATACTGATGTTGCAAAAAAAAGTCCAGCTAGACAATATATATAAAAATCTTTATCTGAAGAAGTAGCCTTCATGCTGCAAAACATTTTAGGATGCATTTTCATTTCATGCCAGATGCTAACTAGTTTTGTTTAGATCTGCTGCTGCCTGGCCCATAGAAATCAGGAGCATGCCCTAGAATATACCTGGGGTCCTCCCACAACCCTTGAAATTTACTGAAGATAAGAGAGTGGTGTAAAATGGCTAACCTCCTTATTGAGAGATCTCTGATATCCAAAGAATGCCCGTGTTTCTTGAAACATACTTTGAAAATAATTATTTTAGGCAAGGTATATATATATATGTATGATATAGTGGATGTTTCAAGCACTTCTCCCTGTTTTCCTAAAATATGCCCAACTCTCCTCATGTAATGGCCACAACATGGAAGTATGTGGCTTTTGTCCCTCCGTGAGCCAATTTGGGATGCCATCCAGGAATCCAAGTGTGTGTAGAAATGTCCTTGGACTTGAGCTATGATGATGTTAGCACCAGATCAAAAGAATGTCCAAGTAAGTGCCAGGAAAAAGTGGATGACATCACAAGAACACCATGGGCTGTTTTTCTCTGTTAATTTGCCATGGGTCAGAAGTGACATCTGAAAGTGTTTTTAAGTCATTGGTTAGGTGTCTCTGGTTCCAGAAGATAATAAACAATGGCCATGATGTGAAGAATTTACAGTCTAAATTGGATAAAGCCCAGACTATGCTGACTAAACAGAGTCATGCATGGTCAGGGCTGTAGATTTATATTGTGTTAGTTGTGGAATTCAGAGTAATGTTGGAACTGATGAGCTCTAAGCAGTGAGGAAATGAATTTAACATTCAGAACTTTCCCCAGAGGCAACAAAGCAGAAACTAATGTTGTCTTAATAAAATCTACTTATGCAGGCTCAAATTTCACAGCAGACATTTGAATGCAAATGATGATGGAGAGAAATTGCACCAGCAGAGTCAGTATTTGACTTTGATATCATTCAGTATCAATTTTGGTTTTTAAATTGTTAGAAATGGTTGCTTTAGAGAAAATGTCACAAACATGTGTAAACAATTCAAGTCTGTTGCCAGATAATATGTTTGCTCTGTTTCCTATGAAGAAATGTAATGTGTAACCTTAACAGAAAAAATTGTTATTTTTATCACGGGAATTCATTAGGCTGCATTCATTTTGGGAACAGAGAAAAATGTCTTCTTATTTTCCTTTCTAGTCCAATATTGTCTTCTCTAACTACCAATGGAAAAACTTTTCTTCCACTGTAGAAGTTGTATTTCTTCTGTGATAATCTATTGTACCAGCAGTGGGTGGAGCAGGAGCCAAAAGTAAATGTTGAAAGGGGCAGGAGAGATGTTTCAAGTTGAAATGATATATTTGCACAGGAATCAAGACATGCATCAGATTGCCTGTCCTTGAGACAGAGGTCTTTCTAATTCCAAGTATCTGTTTCTTTTAAATGGAAATGCCAAGGACTGAAATTAGATTTTTCTGCACAGTATTTTGGGCTCTAAACTACACTTCAGATAAACCATGCTTTAGCATAATATCTGAACTGAACCTATACTGTGCTTGGTGGCAAGCAATACTTCACATATCACTGGGGCAGTAAACCTTAGCTTGAGTGAGCTATCCATGGTGCTGAACCTATTTTGAAGGTAGATTTCAGCACTTTGGATAGTGCATTTAAAGTAAAAATTGAAACCTGGATTCATAGCTCCACTGACATGGGACCCACCAACCCACTCTCAGTGCCTGGTTGTGCTTCAGCCAAAAAGCCAGCTGACAGGTAAAGGGTTAGTGGCAATTAGTGGCTCCTCTGTCCTTGGGGCACTGGATTTGCACAGGATTTTAGTCTGAACTTCAAAGGATCTATCCAAGGTACAGAACCCTGTCTGCAAATAGTAAAGCAGCAACAGCACACATCCCTCGAGCATCGAAGTTGTGCACCACTGTCACATTATGTTACTTCAGCAAATATAATTAGGAGTAATTTTACTTCCACTGTGAGCATAATCTTGAAGTTTGATACATGGGCAAATTGGAACAGCCCTTAATATGTCTCCCTCATAGATCATCCTGAGCTCTTTGGAATAAGATGAGAGTTTAGAAGGTGTTGTTGTTGTTATTTGCTGTCAAATCAGCTTCCGCTTATAGCAATCTTATGCATGAAAGACCTCTATGAAGCCCAATCAACAGCCTTGCTCAAGTCTTGCAAACTCAGAGTTTAGAAGGAACTATATACAAAGAACTGCTTACTTGCAACTGATTCCCTTTTCTAATGATGACTTAAATTGCATTACAACTTTAACTTATCAAAGGATAGTTCAGTCCTCTTGCACTGTAACTGTAAATTTTAATTACTTTTATATGTAAAGCATATGTGTTCTTAAATTATGGAGGAAGATCATAAGATGGTACAAGTTACTGACTTTTGCTGCTTGTAGCTTCTACTGCTTCCTTTTGCATTGTTGTGGATGATGAGGTGATGATGAAGTAGGTGAAAGGATAATGTCTTCACAGACCAGGGTAATATTGTCACCAACCAGGAACTTGTAGTTTTCAGATTTTTTTAAAAAGTAACTAGAGTAAATTTTAATTACCTTTGAAGTAAGTGGAAGAAAATATAATCTGAAAACTGTATCTGGTAACTAAATATTTCTGGGGTATTGGAACTACGCTTTTAAAAGTAACTCCCAAGCTCAGAGTAAAGGAGTGAAACTGAAGTGGTGAAGATTAAATTGACCTAAATCTGAGGAGAAAAGACATTGCTTACTTAGTGTGTATGTCTGTGGTGTTCTGGTTTTAAGCATAGGAAGATATTTAGCATTAGAGATTTGAGTTCCCAGAATACCAATTTGGATTGGGCCTTCATATTCTTTGTATCACGTGTCCTCAATTGCATTCTCAGCCTGCCAGTGACAAACATCTGTTGGCTCCTCTGGCAACTCCATCAGTGACACAGCTGCAAAAACTGGGAATGAGGTATTGGCTAATTCCTAACTTGGTACTGTATTCACGGGCACTCAAAAGTACTCTATCTGTTTCCAAGTACATCTGAAGTCCACTTTAATCTCAGGGCCAAGCTATTGCCCTTCACCCCAGAAGAGTAGTGAAGGAAGAAAGCAAGAAAATAGCCCAATATTTATGGGCTTCAATTTTAATCCTGCATAGGTAGGAATTGTATTCAGCTAGGCATGGATAGAAGGTCAACCGGGCATTTAATTCACTGTGTATAGCTCTTAAATGTTGCCCAGCTAATATTTACAGAATTCACTGCTAATCCAGATCTCATTTACAGCCTAATAAAACATGATGCAGAAGAGCCCATAAGCAGCTCGAGGGAGACAGGTGTTAGCTTGTGTTTACAGGAGGGAGGTAAATCTTCATTTCTTTTGCTTCTATAGACAAGAATGAAAAAGTCAAAGGTTTTCTTCCTTCTATGTGAGATTACAAGGGTTTTGCTTGTATTGAAATGAGTTTTCATATTTTGGGACCATTTTTCAAAGAAACTGTTAGTTTAAAAATACTGTATTTTGCACAACTACAAAGTACTCTTGCATGAAACAAAAGCTTTGGGGAAAAAAGTATGTGAAAAATGCACAAGAATTCTCACAATACATCAAGACATGAGATGTATCAGGATATTCTTTCCCATGATGGACTAGGAAATTTGTTAAAATTCTTTATACAGCTAGCTCATAGCTGTACTGGACTCCACGACAACCAGGGAGGAGAGAATAGGAAGAAGGAAGGAGCTATTTTACTGTCCAAACCTTGATGTGCTCATCACATCTGTTTCTAAAATGGTGCTGTTTTACATCTTCCTTTCCACCAACAGATATTTTGTACAACCACAAGAATGATGTGGTATCCTTTTCATCCAATTATCCCAATTGGCATGGATAGTCCCGGTTAATCCTCTTGCTTTTTCAGCTGCTTTAAGAATATCCCAGTTTCTCTCTCTTCATCCCCTTTTCCCCTCAGTTGCTGCAAACTAGGTTCAAAGTGCAAAAGCAGTTTGCTCTCAATAAACTCAGAAGCAGGGAAAGGAAGGGACAGGATGGAATCTGGGTATAGGCAAAAGCAAATAGTTGCCGCCTCTCCTAACTTGTGTGTTCTTCCTCATTAATAACTTTTGTCATCATGACCAACCTCTGATGTTCCTTGGCCACACACATGTCCCAATTTTCAACTGTGAAATATTAGCAGGTATGTTAGTTGCCTCCTGTGCAGGAAATATAATAGGTTGCCAGGGCAGATTTTCCCCCTAATTTCTATCAGAGGTTTCTGCATGGTCTGTACTTGTGCGGCTGCCTTTTAAAAAACCAAAAACTATTACCCGGCAGTTCAAACAACCAAAGCTGGATGAAAAGACAGGGAATCGAGGTTGAAGCCAAAGGTAAAATCATGGTTCAAATGATCAGCTAGGTATACTGGGAACCTCAATATGGTGCCTGTGGGCACTAGTGTGCTTCAGATACCTCCTCAGCACCCACAGTGGTTCCTTATTTTCCTATTGTTTTACCGGAAAAAAAAATCTGAATGTAAAAAAAAAAAGGAACCAGGAGCCGGGGGGGGGGGTACAAAATGAATTGCTGATCTTCAGTGTCATCAATATTTCCAAGATGTCTCTAAGACCACGTGAGCTTCAGAGACATTCTTAGAATACAGAAGTGATGATTGCCTGTAAGTCCTGCATTGAGTTGTTTGGGGTGGGTGTGCATCAGTTGAAAACTGGAGAATGCTCCTATCTCTTTAATGCAGGGGTGGGTAGAATATTTCCTGCAGGCCACATGCAGCCCTTGGGACCCCTCCAGATCTCTTCAGCCCCCAACCCCACCATTTTTTAAAAACTTTTTGGAGGGGCTGATTTTCAGGCATTTTTTGGTTCTCTGTCAAGTCCAAACTACTTTAAAATGCACTGAAAAGCCCCCCATACCTCCCCAAAACACGAAAAAAGAGGGGAAAAATAGGCTGAAAAACAGCTAAAATGGTAACCAGAAATGGATATCACATCACTTCAGGTGCTGTGAAACATACTGGTGTGCCTTGTCGGATGGGCAGTGGGGGGTAAAAAGGACCCACCCCCTGTGCAATTGCCCACCACTGTTTTAATGCTTGTGCAGAAGAGGGAATTTCAGCAGGTTTGGCTTGTTATTTATTTGCCAGACAAGCCATATCTGCTGAAACATCCTATTCAACACCGTTAAAGGAACAGGAGCCATCCCCAGTTTTTTGTCTGTGCAAAATATGTCTTTCCGTTTTATTTGTGTATAGGTATGTGGGAGTCGCGGTGATTGTATTTGCCTACTTTAGCAGGGTGGCTGTATGGTGTGGGTGCCTGTGTGTGTATGTTTCTTTGGGCGTCATAAATTTGCCTTTTGTGAAAAGGGCATTATATTCTTTTGTGACAGCAAACTATAATTTAGCATTTGGGCTGAAATCCTACTACATTATACTAAGTTTCTTGGACAAGTTACTTTTCTCTGAGCCTCATCAGTTTGCCTTCTGAAAATTGGATATTGGTGCATATGTCTGTGGGTTCAAAAGCTCCATTTGAACTGGCGTCTACATTTACATTTTGGAGTTCAGATTTCCACTCCTGCCTTGTACTTAAGTTCTTGAGAATATTACTTTTTCTTTCAGCTTTATCAGTTTGCCTTGGGAGTGGTGAGTGTTTTGTGACTGGCTGTACACATAGTGGAAGCCATGTTAGGAATGAGCAAGCATTATGTCTCTTAGAGCAGCCATTTTGACAGAATACTCACCAGCCCACAAAGGTTAGAGAATCCTACAAGGAGCAGTTTTTTCTTATATCTTATTCTATATACTTGTGCCATAATTGAAGTGTCCATCATCCCGCTACCCAAGTTGACCTTTTTCTTCAAAACTAATTTCAAATCCCTCTTCAGAGAGGCCGAAACCTAATTAAATCTGCAAGGATTGTAATCATCTTTATGAGCTCTTCAGTGCCAAGTCAGAAGTATGTTGCATACAACATCTTAAAGCAGGCCACTCTGAAGAGGCATTAATCATTCCAGCTTGCCAGCAGTCAATGATCCAAGTAGCCATGGGATTCCATGCCAAGAAGATATTGATGTCCTTGTAGGGTTTGATTCATGTTTAGTCTAATTATGTTAAAGAAGCCTGCCTCAGCTAAATTGGAGCATTTGATCTAGTGTTAATTATTTGAGAGCTACTAGGTGTTAAGTCCTTGATCCTTAGGCAATACTCCTTTAAGATGTTCACTCTTCAGAACCTTGTGGCTGACTCTTTATTAAATGATACAGGAAAAAGGGGCAGATTTTTAATTGTGGGGAGACTTAAAATGTAATCTGGTAAGGACTGCTAAGGTCCATAAGTGAAAGATAAAAAAATGAATCAATCAGCAGGAAAATACATGCTCTTATTAAATTTTTGTCTAGAAATTAGATCACAGAACACTGAGCTTTACCATCTATGACTCCTTGGATCCTTCAGCATGTATATAGCCCATTACTTGACTTGCTGTGAAGCTTTCCATCTACTCTTAATCAGGGAGCGGGAGCCATAGGCATAGTTGTTGAAAGGCATAGTTGTTGGACAAGGGAGGAGTCCAGGGTGGGATGAAAGCTGCCATTGTCCACCTATACCTGTACATCTATCTTTCTGCAATATAGAGATATTTTCTTCTTTCCCCTGTACTTTTCACTGCCCATGCCTTCCTTCTAGTGCCAGGTATGATGCTTCTGACAGATAGTGGTGGACACTTGTTTCTGCCACCACTCTCCCCATCTCCAGCAACTCAGCAGTTCCTCTTGGGCTCTTTGTCCCTTCTGCTTCTGGGCATTATAGTCTCAGTGTCATGGCAACATAGACCATCAATAGGCAAGGAACTCCTGTTTTCACAGAGCAACACAAGAAGAGGGCCATTGGGGGAATTAAGAAACATCTTGACTTTTTGCACCCCCTGTGTGCTGAAGTATGGCCATGTTATTTATGCCCCATTCAATTTCATTTGTTAGATTATTAGGAGAGCGGAAGCTCAAATAAGGTTCTAGTTGTATGTGTCAGCTGTCTTATCAGTGCTAACAAGACTATGGGAGGGTGTGCATTGGAAGGACAAAGCCTCTTGTGACTTAAGCTTTGTTTTTTAGTTTTTTTTTTTAATCTCTAATGAAGAATCAAATCTACTGCTTATGCAATGCATGAGACAGGTATCAGTTTCAAAGCAGAGGTCCTAAACAGAGATGTAATTCTTCACTAAGGCCACTTCTGCACTACACTGTTATAGTGCTATTATCCCATTTTCAACATTCTGTGAAATTCTGGGGTTTGTAGTTTACTGAGGCCAAAGAACTCTCTGGCTGAGAATTCTAAATGCCCCTCCCTAAACTCATCTATACATGCATATTAGAACATGCAGATTTTATACAGTTCTCTTTCCTCTTCATTCCTTTTTCTGAATGGTGATGCCTTTCCTCTCTCTCTCTCTCTCTCAATCTCTCTCTCTCTCTCTTTTTTTTTTTTTTGCACCATCTACACTCTTATGTATGTGCATGTGTGCATGGGAGTGCCTAAAAGGAAGATAGACCATTTGACAGATTGATGCTAGAACCCTACACAGCAGACAATAAGCATTAAATACAGCAGTCTTTGGGGGAAGACCCTTTGCACATGGAGTTGCCTGCAGATTAGCATGATGAGAGACTAGTTAATGTTATTGCCAGGTTGTTTCTTTGCTGACATTCCTGTGGAGCTACTAATGTCTCAGGAAGGCTGAGCTGTCAATGGAGGAAGATATTGGCTGAGCTTTGGAACTTCCAGAGGGGTAGCTGCATGCCATATAGTTATTGTATGGTGTGAGAGGAACAGGTTCAATTAAAAGGAAAGGAAGTACTCCTTCAACAAGTCTTATGAAGTACTCCTTCACATCATTGCCTTCAGTTTCCTGAAAATGCATGCTTCTTAAAGTTAATGACCCAGTTATACTGAGCGTGGCTGTGCATCTCAGCTCACAGCCGCCACCATCAATTGAAAGTCAATAATTTGTGAGGGCTATAGGGGAAAGAATACCAAACATTTTGCTTTTTCTCTATAGTATCACCATAACTGCTGTCAGCCAATTTCTACACTACACCAATTGCAAACATTAAAAAAAAAATTGTTCCTGCATATTGTAAAGAGTGAGACAACAGCAGATACACTGGCAACTTCCATGAATTTTCTGAAGACTGCTAAAGTAGTTCTAGAGATTACTAAAGTGGCCAGATCCACTGTTACCAGATAGTGGTTGGCAACAGTGGTCCTGTTGGTGTCCCTTACGCAAGTGTTTGGATGTTTGACTAATGCACAATGGCCATATTCAGTTGAAGTTTACAAAAGTACCAAAAAAATCCCTTTAAAATACTCTGAGTGTCTCAATGTACAAATATGCCCTTTCTCTTTGAGGATGAAAAAATTTGTGAACATTCTTTGCATCCCAACTCTGAATCTACTTATAAAACTACATCTTTGCTTATGGAACATTCCAGTGCATGTGATATTGATTATTCCTAAAAGAATGAATACAAAAGAGTTGCAAACATGTTCTAAAATTCACAGGGTCAGTGAAATCATTACCTGAATCTTACTGGTTAATTCCTGTTCAAGTAGACCCATAGAATCAATGGTTAAATAGTGAGTCAATATTTAGGTATAGTTCATTGATTTAATGAATCTACTCCACTTAATATTAGCAATAAAATTTAGGCTAATATTTTCACTAGACCAGTCAACTTAACGCAATGTATGAGAGTATTGCAGAAGATTACTTCTCTTTCTTTCTATTTTTCAGAGGTTGAGTACTACAAACATGTCATTCTTCCCTCTTATGAACTAGGTAATACTGTGCTTCAGATCAGCATATAGTAATATTGTCTGCATTTGAAAATGTAAAGCTGAAAATGTAATTGCCCTTGGTATAGCAGAAGCTCTGGCTGAATTTATCATGTTGTGCAGCCTAACCTTTGGAGGGTTAAAGCTTTCACCAGCTTCAGAGTGAATACTTTTTTCTACCTTGCACTTCATATCCTAGACACTGTGAAGGCAGCTCCAAGTCTTCAGCCACAAAAAGACATAAATATGTCACCGGGTCTCCCACAGATTACAGTGGAATTAATCACACTGATTATACACTACCAAAAAAGGAGATGCTCTGTCTGTTTACAGCTTCTTGGGGGCCTTCTGTGATTTGTCAGAGCTTAAAATTGCAGATATCTCCCTCCTCAGCCAAGTGCCTCCCAATCCTTGAGGAGCTGGAGTGCTTTTTAACAGGACACAGGATGCTGAAAAAAAATTGCCTCACAGAACTCCTCTCATGAGGATAGTGATATCTCTCAATAGGGTCTTAGGAATAATCTTGCTTTCAGTCCAAAGCAAGATGAAGTGCTGTGGGTTTCATGCATCAAGAAACAGAATGTTCTCCCAGTTATCTAAAGAGCATTACTGGGACCAGAGAGTGCTGTACGCTCACTACGTGAGTAGTGTGAGATTATTAAAATATTTCATTCAAATGTTGGTACTTAAGCATCTTCAGAGATTTAGCTTCCTTCCATGGAGAAAATAGTTAATTTATGGAATTTGCTGTCTTGAGATGTGGTGAAGACTCTTGACTTGGATGGCTATAAAGGAGAACTAAACCATTTAATGGATAATAAGGCTATCAATGCTAGTAGTCATGATGACTGTATACTGCCTCAAGTTTCAGAAGCAGCGTGTCTCTGAATATCAGTTACCGGAGAAAAAGAAGGGAAAAGGGCACTGTCAACATGTCCTGCTTGTGGGCTTCTCAGGGCAACATCCATTGGCTATTGTGGGATGCTGAGCTAAACAGGTTTCTTGTCTGATCTGACAGAGCTTTTCTTAAATTTGTATGTTCAATAGAAAGCTGTACCCTTAAGCATGTACTATGTGAGGAACTGTAGGAGATCCTTGCATACTGGCCAAAGGCCTTTATAGCACAACTGAATAGTTGTTGTTCATATGTATCACCCATGAGTCTCCCCCTCAGAGTCTTAGGTTCATCGTGGGGAGACTATGGCCATTTCCGCCCTACACTGTTATAATGCCATTATTCCACTTTCAACATCCTATAGAATCCTGGGGTTTGCAGTTTAGGGAGCGGCATTTAGCATTCTCAGCCAGAGAGCTCTTTGGCCTCAGTAAACTACAAGCCCCAGAATTCCACAGGATGTTGAAAGTGGAATAATTGCACAATAACAGCATAGGGTGGAAATGGCCTAAATTTTCCTACAAATCTCTCTGCAATATACAAACACTAGGAATATAGTTAGCATAGCGTGTGTTGAGGGCGGAAGAAATGTGACATCCCTGCAAAACCACTCACTCACTGTCTTAGAGAAAAACACCTAACAGGAAACAGGCACGTTGATTATGTAGGGATGGGGAGGGCCTGTTCAGAGATGCTGATGATCTATAATAGTATGACTTTATTTAACCGCAGGCAACAAAGGAAAGAATTTGATTTTCTGTCTCAGTATCAATGAAACTGGTTAGTTCAATGGTGAATGTTCAATATATATGGAAAATATTAGTAATCCTTAGAGGCAAAATGCTAGGGAGATGTAATTTTTCAGACTGCTGCCCACAAACATCTTTTAGATAGGAATAGAGAAATACATTTCTTTCTGTAACATTAACATTTTTTCAAGCACAAGTTTGTTCCATTTTTTGCATCCATTTGCAAACCTTTTCTAAATGTCTTCATGAAAATTTGGAGGCATTTTCTTGTGCATTAAAATTCATAGTCATTTTTGTAGGCAGTTTTCCTGAATACACAATTGTTTGCAAGCACTTTTCTCTAATATGTGTCTTTTATGTGCTATTTTCCCTAATGTATGCCTTTTCCTATGAAAAGGTTTCTAATGCACACATTTCAACATGTATTTTGATGGAAGAATCACATTGTAAAAAATGGAGAAAATGAAGGATAATCATGTTCTGGTTTGAGTATTGTTTTTTTCCTGGAGGTGCAAATTTGGTTAGTTCTTATTAGTGTGAACCAAATGAAATTTGCTACCATCCCTATGTTTAGATGTCATTTTGACCTAATTCCTTTAGGGATTAAATTGCCAACTGCTTTTGAAATATGACAAGTTTGCGTTTTAGGTACTGGAAGCAAATGTTTCAGCTTTAAGGACAACTAGCGTATTTACCCAGCATTGTCTGGGATTTTATTTTCTCATAGGTAACACTTGTTAGAAGTACCCTACGTATTACCTACCTTACCTTAGATGCAGTTGAAATACACAGATTTGAGATCCTGTATCTGTAATTCCCCAAACTGCCATGTCCAGTACCTGTAACTTTTCCCCATAGTCCCCAATCCAATCTATATTCAGAGTTGTTAACATAACAGAGGTTTGGTTTCTAAGGAAATACACTGGTCTGCTTCCTACTGCTAGGCCTCATCTCCATAGCAACTGGCCTGAGGCCCAAGAGTTCCAGGGCTGAGAATTCTCAAGGCCCCTCCCTAAACTACCAACCCCAGGATTCCATAGAATCTTCACAGCCAGCCAATCATATGAGGTCTTCTCGCCTCCCTCAGCCAATCATATGAGGCCTTTGCCTGCCTGATGCAAACAAACAGACAAGCTCATAGACAAATGTCGACTTTTATATAGTAGAATAAGTGATGAACACTAATTGGCCTTTAGTACAGTTATCACAGAAAGCCAGCATGGTTTAATGGTTTGAGAGTTGGACTACAGAACCTGGAGATCAAGGTTTCATTCCCTGCTCAACCATGGAAATCCACTAGTTCACCATGACATGTCACATACTCTCAACCCCAGAAGGGATAGGTTTCCCTTAGGGTTGCCATAAGTCAGAAATGACTTGAAGGTACAGAACAGCAACAACAGTTATCATGAAACCATGGAATAGTCTTATGGTGGTTAAGGGGGACATATTGGAAGAGATTGCATAGGAATTCAGCCTAAGTAAGCCTTTAGTGTACATGTGGGGAATTTGTTTCAGGCTAAGAGATTGTTCTCAGAGTGTTCTCAGTGGCTGCAATCCTGTGGTGGGTGTAGCCAAATGCAAAAGGACCAAAAATACCAGCATATTTTTAACTTCAAAGTTTTAAGAACAGTAACTAATTCTTTGGAGAAGTATTTTACTCTTTTAGGATGCAGCAACTACCCCGTGCAAAAGTTGGGAAACCACCAAATGCTTGTATCTTTGGAAGAGGAACATGGTTCTCTGAAGAATCCTAGAAGGCTGGACTGGGACCCCAAAAAAGTCAAATTGGGTGCTAGGGCTAAGACCTCTCCACACCTTTCTTAGTATTTTCTGGAAATACTTCAATTCAGTGTGGTGTTCTCTCCTCAGGACTGCCCATGCCAAAGCCAAGTCAGAAGGTGCCGAACAAGCAGCACTGGCAGCTAACAATGAATCCGCTTTAGCCAGGTCGATGGCCAGGGAACTATCTCCGGACTTCTATCAACCAGGTAGGAAATGGGAGCCCCTTCGTTGAGATGAAGCAAGAGAGGAAAGGGGAAGGTGAGGGAAAGAGGGTGAAGGAGGAAGGAGAAGATGAGGCAAACGTTATTGGTTCAGTCCTACTTTCTTTAATAGGGCATTTAGGAGGGTACTGTGCTGTTTTTAATTTTTTTAAAAAAAAAACTATACTTCTCTTTTAAATTTCTTTTTATCATTTTTCACTGCATATTTCAAATTGTTTTAAATGCTGATACTTTATTTAATCTTGTGACATAACAGCATTGCATTTGAGTATATAACCCACTTTGAGTGCTAGTTTTTGGGGGGAAAATGGGACATTAAGTCAATTAAATAGAAAAGGATGATGATGATGACAACGTCGACAACAACGACAACAATGTTGAGGTCAATTACTACTAACTCCACCACAGTGATGGAAGATTTACTCCCCAAAGTCTGGTAGTTTTTCTGTGGGTGAGGTAATAATACAAGAATTCTTCCCCGCTTGGGGAAGAATGTTTAGGGAAGGTGGGCAATGCAGATAGCAGAAGGTTTTAGCAAACTTCTTCTGCCCACAGTGAGCTTAAAACAATCTTGCCCTTCTTTGCAGGTATTAGCATTGCAAACAGCATTACACTGTTATAAAGTTTTGCTTCAAAAATAATGCAGTATGTCAGAGAGAAGTTACTTTATTGATGTAGGAAGTCATGTTTCGTAGGTTAAAAATTAGCTTTTAAGGGCATGATAAGATATTCTTAGAAGCATTTTGATATGGCATTTTCAAGTTTTACCTCCTTCCATCATACCCACCACCACCTCTGTAATGTAAAGCAACCACCCCGAAGGTAATGTGTCTTGCAACAAGTAATGCAGCGAGTGATTCTTCAATATGTTAATGAACAACAGTAACAGTTTATTTTCAGACACTGTAATATGGGATTGGAATGAACTACTTTTTAAAAGTAACTTCCAGGTTCTAGGTAACAGGCTATATGAAACCTATGCATCTGTTGCATGCAACTGAGCTCTGAACTTCAGCCCAGGAAGCTGTTGCCTGAAAATAATCTATGTTTTGCAATCAGGTAAACTGTTGCATGGAACTGAACTGTGGCTTGCAGCCACCCACCCCTCCCTCCCTCGCTCTTTATTTATATTACCCCCTTTCCCAGACTGGGACTCAAGGCAGCTTAGAAAACAAGATTGGAAAGTACTTTGGAAAATACTTTGAACCAGTCCCTCTGAGAAGAAATGCTAAGCTTGAGCTGTGCTTTGCATGCCTGAAAGCTGTTACAGTGATACTCATTCCTGACTACGTAGTCCAAATTGGTAAGAAATAACATCTGAACCTCATCTACTGTGCTCTCATCATGCCTTAGGCCTTTAGGTTTGCCGACTCTTTGAATGCAGTCCCCAAGACCCTTCCTGAATTAGAATATGGCCTCCATGCAAAAACAAAAAAAGTTATCTGCCACTGTACCTGGGCTTCTTGGATGCCAAAAGGGTTTATAGTTTCTTCTTGTTACTTTTAAGGTAGAAAGTATCCTAGCTGGTTGGCATGCTGGGCAATCAGTGTGTGACACTGAAGTTTGTGTGATGTCGACGTGAGAGTATCAGCTGCCATTCTTATCTTCACAATAACCCATTGAATGCTGTACTATTTTTAACACAGGAAAGACAGGAAATTGGAATTTCCAATCTAAATTTTGTCATCAGTACTAATTTTGTGACGTAATTTGGACAGCCCAAGCAAAAATGAAGCTTGTGATAAAGTAAATAGAGAAATTTGATAAATATATAGACTGAATGCAAAATCTGCACACAATTGGTTAGAATGTAGCTTGTGTGTGTGTGTGTTTGAATGAGACAGGTGGAGATCACAAGTTGCAGTCAGGTAATTTTAGACAATAGGCTTGAAACGCACATCCTGACGTAGATGTGTTCCTTTATCTTGCAGAAAAGAAGGTTCTTTGCCGTATATTTGTCGGCCCGTGTCTAGCCAGGTTCCCTGGATTTTGCCATTTTGATTATATCTGGGCTCTCAATGTTTGCGAAGAACAGTTTTATCCAGTAGTCAGATTACCATCTATATTGCTCCTAAGTATTTCTTCAGTTTTGGATTATCAGGAGATTGTTGCTTTATAGCTAGTATTTATTTTCTTTGAACAAGTTTAACATAGGTAAAGGAAAGAGAAGGCATTTAGCGAGGTGTTGTGGGGAGGGGAGAAGGAAGGAGAGGATGGGGAGACATTTAGCTATGAGGAGAAGGAAACTGAAAAATGAAGGACATTCAACACAAAGGCCCTTTTTGCACAGCATTTCTGAAGCGAAAGGGCCCCTTGAGCATCGCGTAAATGTGAGAAGCAGTCCATATGACGCACTCAAATTTGCACGACGCTCAAGGGCCTGACGCGGACGGTGCGCACATTTTTCCATTTTTGGCTCAAAGCCGAAAATGCTGCGTGGTCACGCATTGCTCCAGGGCCCCACGCGCACTTACCTGGTGTGCGGAGCCTCGGGAGCCGGGCCGGTCGCACGTCCTGTCCTCAGTGCGGCCTGGGAGGTCCCAGGCTGCACTGCGAACGGAAGGGGCAGAGCACTCGTGCGACCACGAAGCAGCTGCAGAACCGAAGCAGGAAGGATGTGACAGCGTTCCTCCCAAGGCTTCCTGCGCGAGCCGCACAGCCCAGCACCGGGAAAAGGTAAGGTGCGAAAAGGGCCAAAATTGGGAAGGACAGACTATGGAATGAGAGAAAAGGTGAGTGTAAGCAGGAGGCAGGGGTAGAAGAAAGCATACAAGTGGAAGGGAAGAATGATTAGCCAAGAAGTGATGCAAAGAGAAAGAGAGAAAAATGAAATCAAGAATCAAAAGAAAAGAGAAAGAAATCAAGTGTCTAAGTTGAGCTGAAGCAAAAAAGTGGTCCTACCGTGCTTTTTGTGAGCAAGGGTGCAACGCACATTTACGGCAAACCAAGAAGGGATTATGTATTATTATTATTATTATTATTATTATTATGTATTATGGCTTCAGACATTTATGGAAGAGGAAAGAAGATGGGAACAGAACTGCAAAAGTTATAATATAACAAAATGTCACAAAGCATCAATCTTAAAATACCATATTCAACAACTCTTGATGCAGCAAATACTGAGGAAGCTTGGTATTTTGGTGGACTCACTGCTTCTTGCTATCAGGTTCTTGTTCCAGCTGCAGTTTAATGAATTTTTGAAGGGAGGTGGAGGTGGCTAAATGCCCTCTGCACCCCAAAGGGTCTGTAACAGTTGCTGTGAGGCAGCCTGCCATTGCAAGGTCAAGAAGCACCCACTAAAGGTAATGTTTTTATTTCAAGGTAGCATTTTATCCCTGAAACATTTTCTTCTTACCTAGAGGACCAGCAAAAAGGGGCCAGGCCCTGAAATCTAGCAGCTGAAGTAGGCAACTTACTCATCTGTTCCTTCGTTCTTTTACATATCAGGTTGTTCCCAATGTGCAGCCTAAATATTCTGATACTCCTTTGGTCTCAGTATTTCTCTATTCTCTGCATAGCAGAAATGAACAGTCTGTTTCTATCTGTCTTAAAGCAAGTCCATGTACAGAAAGTAGTTCCTGTTACCAAATATTGTTCCAAAGTTGTTTTTTACACCAACTGCCCATTGTAAAAGCTTTTGCTTTCACTGATACCAGACTGCATACCCAACTCACACAGAGGTGTATCTAGCACAAACAGTGCCTAGGGCAAGTGTGAAAGTTGCACCCCTACCTCTGGGGTGACTTCCAACTCCTACTCCTCCTCTGCTGTTTGCACCCCCTGCCATTGGTGCCCAGGACACATGGCTTACTTGCCCTACCCTAAAGACGCTTCTGGACCCACAATATCTTTATGTGATTTAATCAATAGATTAATCAACTCTCTACTAAATGTAACAAGCAGTTGAAAATCATTTTCTTTTTTACAAGTAAGCAAATATGTGTGACCTCAATGAGGATTACATGCAAAATTCTGTTGTGCATGGTGGTAGTGGTGGAAATGTTTAAAACTCTTACCACCACCACCACCACTCATTTTCAATTTCAGAATGGGGGAGCATTAAAAGCAACAATAAAACTCCCCTCCCGTGGGCACCAATAAAGCCCTCTACGTTTAGCTCCAGTGTCAAGGTGGTATTGGAAATTTTGAAATAATAACTGAGTCTAATCTCAGACATCCCTGTTGGGGTTGTATGCATTTACTGGCACGTAAGTGAGAGAACCAGTTTGATATAGTGGTTTGAGTGTAGGACTACGACCCTGGAGATGAGGTTAAGATACCCTACTTGGCCATGGAAACCTACTGGGTGACCGTGTATGCGTCACACACATTCAACTCCAGAAAAAAAAAACATTATAGGTTCACCTTAGGATTGCCATAAGTCAGAAGTGACCTGAAGGTACTGAAAGCCACCATGGTGTAGTGGTCTGAGTGTTGCACTACAACCCTGGAGACCGGAGTTCAGTTCCCCACTTGACCATGGAAATCCACTGGGTGACCTTGGGTGCATCACACAGTCTCAGCCCCAGAAAATCTGGTAATAGGATTGCCATAAGTCAGAAATGACTTGAAGGCACACTACTACTACTACAACGAGAGAGAAAAAAGGATTTCCTAAGCCTGCATACTACATATACTATGGGGTATGTGATTTAGCCCAAAGGCTTCCGTTGACTAATCAGAGAAGAAATATTTATGAGAAAATGAAGCATTCTGAGATAAGATGATTTCACAGAAATTAGTAGAGGCTGTAAAGAAAATAACATTAATGGCACACAGCTCTCAAGTCCATTGATTGTGTCTGCATGGTTTATTCAGAGGAAAATGTCACAAGAGGCAAAAGACTGCGAATGGCCAGTCTGCTGAGTGCTATTTTGAGAAGTCTGAGCAACTGGTGAAATAGCTTCCAAACAGCCAACTTGCAGCCAGAAATAAATGGCCCTGAATGGGTCTTTTTATGATTGACAGGAGCCTTCAGGCAGGGCAGGCTGGCCGAAATAAATACTTTAGCCTTCTCCTCTTCCTGACCTCCTTTGGTATATAGGTTATATAGAATGGATAGCCACATCCAAGCCATACCATTGATTTGTCAGAAGGAAAAAATAGACCTGCAAGCTAAGATTTGCAACCAGATCCTATGCATGTTTCCATGTGAGTATGTTCCATTGAAGTGGGTGTACTCCTAATAAAAATGAATAGGAGTCCTGCTTCAAGACTGCTGCTCATATTGCTAAAATAGCAGCTGTGCAACTAAATGTACTCTAAAATGTACATCTAAGTGTAAAACAGTAAATTATTTTCTTCTTTTTTATTCTCACTTTTATTTTTTTGCCACATGAATGCTGTGTTTGTAGGGAGTCTCAGCGGGCCCTGGTTTGCCTTGATATAGCCACAAAAGGTCTCAAACTCTCCAGATAAACCACAATGCAACCTAGCTGCTTTAGTGTCAATACCAGGGGCTTTGGGGCTAACCTAAGATGGCTTGCACCCTGAGGTGGAGCAGCATATAGTACTCACACATTCCCCAAAGTCAGGGTGAGTAATACTCCAAGCCAGCCAAGTTATTTTGGCACATGAGCCAACCCCCGCCACCAATAAATACCTTTCCCTTTAGAACCAGCATGCTGTTGTGTTTTGAGCATTGGGCTACAGCTCTGGAGAGCAGGGTTCAAATTCCTGCTCAACCATGAAAACCCATTGGTGAACCTTGGGCAAGTCACACTCTCTCAGCCTCAGAGGGAGACAACGGCAACCCTCCTCTGAACAAATCTTGCCGAGATCACCATAGGGTCACCATAAGTCAGAAACGACTTGAAGGCACACAACTACAACCTCTTCCTGCTTCCCACATCCCCAGTATTAAAAATATAGTAGTAATAAACTGAATTGCTAATGAAATATATTGCGCGAAAAGCCTCCTCCAGGAAGGAATCGCGTCCCCTGAGCTTCCCTCCACACCAGCTCTGTGCTGGTTGGAAGGAAGTGTGATAGCTCCACCCCTTCCTTCTGCACCGCAGCCGGGTACTTTCCCAGGCTGCGCTGGGGGAGGAAGTGCAGCCATTGCACTTCCTGAGGTTCTGCAAGCCAGGTAAGTGCGGGAGGGAAGCGGGAGGAATGTCCAATCGCGCATCATTTTCAGCAAAGAGCCAAAAATGATATAATGCACTATTGCCATGGGATCGCTACAGAAGCAACGCACGACTGCGAGAACGTCATGTGGAACCGTCCTTGTGATTCTACGTCACTCCTGTGGCCATTTTGTGTTCAAAGTCATGTGCAAAAAGGGCCTATGTGTCATGGTAGGTCTGGCCCAGAGAGGCTAATTGAACATAGGAACATAAGAAGGCAACTCCAGAGACTAGGACAAGGAGCAATGGATTCAAGCTGCAGGAAAGGAGATTCCACCTGAACCTCAAGAAGAACTTTCTGACGGTCAGAGCTGTTCAGCAGTGGAATATGCTGCCTTGGAGTGTGGTGGAGTCTCCTTCGGAGGTTTTCAAGCAGAGGCTGGATGGCCATCTGTTGGGAGTGCTTTGAGGGTGTTCCTGCGTGGGAGGGGGTTGGACTGGGTGACCCTTGTGGTCTCTTCCAGCTCTGTGGTTCTATGATTCTAAGAAGAGCTCTTTTGAAGCAGACCAAAGTTCCAAGTACTTCAGCATTTTGTTCTGGTTTCCTACAGTGGTTAGTCCAACACTTCTGGGAAACCGAGAAGCAAAACACCAAGTCAGAGTTCCTTCCTCATTGTGTACCTTCCAATAAAAGGTATTGGGAACATAAAGTTTCCATTTAGCTTTTGAAAGTATTGATAGCCCTGTCCTCTATGCATTTGTCTTTACAACCACAGGTGTTAGTGGCCATCACCAAGACAACAAATTCCTTAAATTAGTGATGCAAAGTGTATTTTCATTTTCTTTCCCAAATTTGCTGCCAATCAATTTCATGCTGTGTGACTTGAAGTGAAGTGGGGAAAATTGTTGCTGGTAGTTATGAGTAAGAATTCTAGTGAGAAAAAAAAATGGTGCCAAACTAAGGTAAGAGATGGGGAAGAGGTTTCAAGTTAAGGTAGGGAGACTGGCCCCTTCCACCCCTAAAATTTCAAAATGAGGGTGCTTAGAAGAGTAATTTGTACCAGACGGAGCAGACTTGCATTTCAAGAAGAAAAGTCTGATATGTAGGCAGAAAATGCCCACTTTGTCCTCCACATGAGGGAGGAAAGCTACATTGACTCCTTCTTCTGGATCAGGGCTTGGTAAGTTTCTTTTTTGAATAGAGTTCCCAGAATTACTTCAGTGGCTATGCTGACTGGTACATTCTGGGCATTGTAGTAAATAAAACCTTGCATCTCTAGTCCTGGGATTTTCGTTCTCTCTCTCTCTCTCTCTCTCTCTCTCTCTCTCTCTGTGTGTGTGTGTGTGTGTGTGTGTGTGTGTGAGAAAGTGCCTTTAAGTCACCTGTTGTTTTATGGTGACCCTGTGAATTTCATTGGGTTTGCTTAGGCAAGAAATACTCAGAGGTGGTTTTGCCGGTTCCTTCCTCTGAAATATATTTTACACCACCTGATATTCATTGGTGGTCTTCCATCCAAGTACTAATCAGAGCTGACCCTGCCTAGCTTCCACACTCAGAAGGAATCTGGTACCTTCAGGGCTCTGTGCATTAGTTTCCTCTGTTCTTGCCGCCTTCTTTCTTTTTTTATTTATATTTATATTTATATATATATAAATATATATAAATATAAATATATATATATATATATATATATATATATATATATATATATTAAAGTTTTACACAAAATACCCCCCCCCACTTCCAAACATCATTTTTCCAGTTGAGTTTGTGTTTACATCCCATTTATACATTTTTTCTGTTCTACATTATTACTTTTGACCTTATTACATTCAGCTTATACTTATTCTATAACATCCTTAATTTTCATTTCCATCTTTACCAACACTCTTTCTTTATTTCTTTTCCTCATTCCTTTATCCAATTCAAAACTTCTTGCCATTCTCTTTCAAAGTTCTGGATTGGTTTATTTTTAAGTGAAAAAGCCAACCTTTCTATCTCTACCATATCCAGAACTTTTAGTTTCCATTCTTTTATATCAATATAATTTCCTTCTTTTCAATGTTGCGCACCTGTCATTCTTGCTGCAGTTATAACATGTAACAATGTTTTCTGGTGAAATCTTATTTTTCTTTGTTGCCCTAACATATTCAAGAAATAAAATTCTGGTTTCATTTCAAAGTTTAAATTATACATTCTCTGAATTTCATCATGTATTTCCTTCCAAAATTTCTTTGCAACCTTACAAGTCCACCACATATGAAAAAAGGACCCCTCTTTTTCATCTGTTCTTGCCGCCTTCTGAGGAGACTTTTAAATGAGCACTCTCGCTCAGCTACTCATACATCTGGAGCTTGGTATGGTAAAATGCAGGAAAACATTCCACCCATTTATTTTCTTGACTGGACCAGCTTGCCCTTGGTGTCCTCTCCTCACACACCACAGGCTATGCCAGATATATCTGTCTGCCAGAAGTTATTCTGCTCAGCTTCAGCAGAATCTTTCAGGATTACACGTAATGTCACATGGCCCAGTTTCACAGCCTCTAAAGTACTTGATGGACACTGCCCTTTTTCATTCCTGGAGCATCTGGGAAAGAGCTTATTGGTTTCTTAAATTTGTTCTTTAGTTAAAATTATCATTGCAGATTAATCAGTGGAAACAGCTTGCCCTAGTCATTATAGGAAACCTAGCCAATCCCACAGGCATAAAAGAGGTGTGACTTTATTTTTATTCCCTGATTGAAGATGATGGACTGGATTTTGGTCCTTTGAATTCTGAATGTTTGGATTTGTTATTACAGGATTCAGATTCTCAGAGATTCTCTCAACTTTGCTTTCTAAGACAGAAAGCAATTATGCTATCTCCTGCTGTCATAAAAAGTAAATACTAAAACATGAATTTGATAAGTGTTCTTATGAGTCTTTCAGGCAAGATAGTTACAGGGTTCTCAATATATGAGTAAACACTCCCATGAACAGCAGACGTTTTTCTTAGCAATACAAGACTGGTTAATTTGATTTATTCTACTTGCTGTTGCTTTTTCTGTGCTGTATGCTTTCTCATTACTTCCATTAGCACCACAGGGGACCCTCCACTTTTGTGGGGAGTTGGAGGAGTTAGACTGCTGTGAAAGTTGAAAAACTGTGAATACAAATAGAAATTGTGAACACTAATTTTTTTTTTAAACCTGGGAGAACTCTCCTCTAGGAATCTCTAGGTCCCAAAGTTGACTATAGAATTCTGCTGGAAAACCTCAAGTACAGTCAGCCCTGCACATTTACTGGTTTCCCGTTAGTGGATTTGATGATTCGTGGATTTGATTAATGTGTTCTGTCTAGGAATCTCTAGGTCCTCCAGTACGATTCTGTGGTCAGCTTCTGCCACAAGTTGACCACAAAGTCTTGCTGGAAGACTTAGAGACAGCCTTTGGACAGTCTTTTCCAACCTCACAGTTTCCAGATGTAAAACCCATTCTTCCCAGCCATCAGTTTGTAAATTTGTAATTTAAGATGTTTGGAAGGTACCAGAGGAAAGCAGCTGTAGAAAGAATATTTTGTCACTGGCAAAACAGTGACACCTAATTTTGCCATTCTTTGTAAATCCCATTGGTTGTTTAAAAAGTAACTTTAATTAAATTAATTCTACAAACTAAATTTCAGCCTGATAAATACTAACTAATAATTAATTAAAATGGTCAGGATCCTGTATTGCAGTTACAAATGCACAACCTAGAGTTTGTGGCTGCTACATGTTAAAGATCTCAATGTAATTTAGGGGCTACATAAGGGTAGTGAAAGTCCCCCAGTTTGCACTTACTGGGAAGCAGCTGCTGCTCTGGGTGAGGGTCTGTTCCTCTATCACTCAGGAAACAGCTGGCTGTTGTTCCCACTGTCTCTCACAGAAGCAGTCTCTGGCAGGCAAATTGCAACAAGGTCCTGCTTCTGCCTATTCCGTTGGAAATCGTTCATGGGAGGGGATGGTAATGGCAGCCACATGCTTCCTAAGTGACAGGGGAACAGACTCTCATTGATTGCAGAGGCTGCTTCTCAGTAAATGGGGACTTGGGAAGTCAAGCCAGAATGCACTGTGTAGCAGCATAACTACAGTGCTTAATCACACATGAAGACCATGCAGGATTCCAGCCTTTATTTATAACTGTCAAAGTTAATGCATTAATTTTAAGCCTAATCTCCCAAACTGTGATCCTGTGTATAATTACTCCAAAGTCCCACTGTGACCAGGCTCAGAGTATCAGATTTTAACTTAACAATTATGTTAATATGTTACATTATTTGGACTTAATATATAAACCAGCCATAGGCCATGCACAGAACTTTCTTTATATGAATCTTCAACTAAACAGGGATGTTTTCCACCCACTGTAGTTTGTTTCATCCGTTCCATGAAACTATGGTTGTAACATGCCAGTTATTTAAACATTGCTTAAAGTTGGCTTAATGTTCTAGCTTTTTCTAAAGCTGTTGATCATAGTGTCCCTATACTGAATGGAAGAAGAAACAATGATTAATGACAAAATGTTGGTTCCTTTGCTTACTTGCTTGCATGAGGGACATGCTTGCTGTTTATCTTGATTTATTAAAATTCAACTATTTTAAACAAGTTATTTAAAGTACTGCAAGGGAAACTCCACAGTAGTTACTTGTTCATGTGCAAAACTTCAGTACGAATAACATTTCACTATTGCAACGTAGGTGCAGTTCTAGGGAAATACCTTCTCACGAAAACCTCAAATTGTGCTTTTCACAGTTTATGTTACAGAAAGCCTATTTTCTCAGTACAGAAATTTGGCTTGCCTGGGCACAGAATGTTGCTTTATTTTGTATGTTGTACATTTGGCCTTTAAGTTCATAACTTTGCTAAAATGTTAACACTTATATTCCACTGTAATTCAGAAAACTGTCAATGTGGACTAGACATTTCCTGCCTCCTCAGCTTTATCCACAAATCTCTAGTAAGCATTGAAGACTGTTTACCTTGATTGTCAATGAGCTAGAAAGCAAAGAGGAACCTGCTGGGGGTTTTTCCCACTGGCCTGAGGTTTAACAACACGTAAACTATAATGTAGGCCCTGGCAGGGCTGCTAGGCAACGATGATACAACCCAGTTAGATGAGGACAGAGTGAAATCTGAATCCAGGAGTCACCTTGTTTAATGGAGGATAGGTCAACTGTTGCAGTACTTTTAACAAGATCTTAGTTTCCCAGGTGGGTGACCTTATTAGTGTACTAAGGAAACATCTGACAGCTCTCCTTACACCAAAGATAAATCTCATTCCAGTTTTTCCCAACCAGCCCTTTGCAAGGTATTTTTAAAGAAATTGTTACTGAATGTCAGTTCCCCCAGTCCAAAGGGTCATGCCTGGACCCTTTTCCACTACATATGATCCTGACATTCATGTTGTGTTGAAAGTAAGGAAGTCAATACAGAGCGTCAAATACACATGAGTGTCCTAGCAATTAAAACACATGAGTATCCTAGCATTTTTTATTATCCTGCTCACCCGAGGAAAAGCTGCATTGAAAGGAGTAAAAAATCTGCACTCATCAAAATATAGAACATGATCTGGAATCTGAAAATATACGTGTTTGCAGATTATAGTTATTTTTGGTTTGCAGAAACTTGCAGGAGGTATTGCAATGGATGTAAATCCACAGTTCACTTATTAAATTGTATGTGTTCATGTTCAAAGCCTAGGACTGGGGGTCTGTTTGGGCACACAACTATTACTTTAAAAATGCCTTGGCCCTTTATCCTGAACGTACATTTTTACAGAGATAAACAAATATTTGGTTAAGCAAATTTTGCCTGTTAGATTCAACATCCCAGGCTATTTCTCAATTTGATCTAGTGAGACATAATTGAAAAAGATTAATTTTAATGCAAGGAATTTCTCTTACCACACAGTGTCATTGTGAATTTTCAACAGCTTGGAGCTTCTGTCACAGTCTAGCAGGGAGGAGCTGAGTTAGTTCTCAGGAGATCCCATTGAGTCCTCTTGCATTCCTACATGACATACATATACAAACATGGCTCTCATTGCAGATACTGGGATCACAGCACAAGGCCAAGGCTTTGATCTGAATCCTGTTGGCGACTTGCATCATTGTAAATGGATTTACATCCACAGGAATTAGAACTGGGAAGTTCTGTGACATCTGCTGATGCACAACAGGATCAATGAGCATGGGCACCACTGCACATGATGCGCACCAGTCCTGTTGTGCATCAGGACACCAGCTAGGGAGTGCCAACACATTGGTGGAGCCAGATGTACATTGGGACACACTTGTCAGTATCCTGTTCTGCACCTTCACAATTCACGAACAAGGTTTCTTGGCACCTCTGCTATGTAGCTAAGTATACATGAAGTTATGCAAAATAGACTACAATAGAGAATTCCAGCCTTTATTTCTTATCTCATCCATAAACTAAAGTGTAACTGTTCCCTTTATCTCACATAAGTGAATGAATGTCACTATTCATTCATATGCTGTGGGAGGTGGGGGTGGTAAACAATGCCCCTATATTTTGGAAAACATTGGTCACTTCATGCATATATCATATAAAAGAGCAAATAACAGGGCTGACCTGACCATTAGGTAGAGAGAGGTAGCCATCTCGTACAGCAAATTTTGGGTGTCATGAAAACAAATGCTGGGAGGAGGGGACGCTTGTGGGATTTTCTGTCTCAGATACCAAAATAACTTGGCTTTCTTTGAGTTCTGCATGTCTTTACCTGGGAACAGGTGGTGAAGGAGACATTTGCTTTCTCTTTCAGGCAGCAGAATGTCTTGGGCCTCTCACACACTGAACTCAAGGTACCTCAGACCAGTCAAGTTATTCTGGTAGATAAGACAAACAATCTCACAGTCCTCTAAGTCCATCTACCTCTTACTATTATTGCAACAAAAGTGCAATAGCAATAAACAACAAACACTGTTGCTCTGTTGTGCACCCACCCCCAAACCTATTGCCTCACTCTGCCTAATTGTAGGGCTGGCCCTGATAAAAAAATCTGAGACAAACAGTGTAGAGTAGGTGTTGAATTAGAGACCTGTTTCCTTCAGCCTGCCTGATTGCCTCAGCCTGTGTAACTTTTTTGTAATTGATACTTATGTGTGATTAGGAGTACTGCTTGCTTGCTGTGCTTTCATTGACTCTGTTGGATTTCTCAGAAGGAATGGACTGTAGTGGGCCACAGTTGCAATGGCTTGCATTTGCCTAGGGGCAAATTGTGTAGAGAGGTGGGTAATGGGGAAGGTAACTGTGTTAAATTTTAGTACCTAATGGAATATTTTTGGAAGCCATGGAAACTATGGGAAGTTCTATGGGGAATAACGAGAATGGCCGTTGGCAGGAATGATCTCTGTAGAGATCAGTGGATGCTACAAGTAAGCTACAAATAAAGCATGGAATAGATCATGAAAGGAAATGGGATGGGCCACAAGAACTGAAATGAATGGAAATATTCAGCATCTGGTGTTGCAATTCATTTTATTATTTTATACATTTTTAAAAAATCCCCTGCTTTCTGATACATGTTCCTTGAACTGCATCTTGCTTCTGAGTACCAAATTTGTCCTAACCAGTGTGGTTCACCTATGAGTAGATGTCCATAAGTTGTTGTTGTTGTTGTTGTTGTTGTTGTTGTTGTTGTTGTTGTAAGCCTTCAAGTCATTTCTGACTTATGGCAACCCTAAGATGAACTTGTCATGGGGTTTTCTGGGGCTGAAAGTGTATGATGTACCCAAGGTCACTAAGCGTATTTCCATGGTTAAGCAGGGAATCAGACCCTGGTCTCCAGGGTTATATTGTATAGTAACTGTGGAGGAGAGTTCTATGGATACAATGGACTGGTAAAAAGACAAATGAATGGGTCCAAGTGCAAATCAAGCTTAAACTTTCTCTAGAAGCCAACAGACCTGTACTTTGGACATATCATGAGACATTGTGACTCACTGAAAAAGATGGTAATGCTCAATAAAGTGTAAAGTAGCAGGAAAAGAGGAAAACTGCACGCAGCCCTGAGTTTATAAGACTTATGTAGGGTTGTTCATAATAAGGGTGACTTGGAAATCTGTCAGCCACAGGGTTACCATAAGTCAAAGCTGACTTGACAAAAATTAACAACCCCCACCTGTGGCTTACTTGACAGACACAGTTTTAGGAACTAATAGGAGAGGAGGGCATGAAATTATACCTTATCTGGGTTGCCAAAATACCAGGAAATGGCCTTGGTATGCATTTTTTTTTCTGCCTCACACTTACATGCAAATGCATGTACAGCAGGAGCAGACCTGAGAGCAACCATATGGCATTTTAATCAATAGTGGCTTGTGGCTTCCATGTCAGTGGGATGGTGAGTCTGACCCAGGATGTAGTCTTCACTTTAAAGGAGCTTCCCAAGGTGCTGAGTCAATTTTGAGGAAGGGGTGCAACATTTAAGGTTTAATCAAATGGATTCACCACCATGTCTATGCATAAATTAGTCTATGCAGATATTACATACAACTGTGTATCAGCTGTTGTCCTCCTTTTATTGTAATGTGTTTTCTCTTTTTTAATGATACATGAGTAGCTTCTACCTTTATGCTTTTGAATATTGTCAAGATTTCATGTTGTTTGATCGTGTATTGTCCAGTGTGGTAAACTCAAGTCCACTGACTTGGACTCAAGTCGGCCTTAAGTCACTTCAGTGACTTGACTTGGGCTTGACTTGGCAATAAATGATGCACTGACTCAACTTGCCCTAGGTTCAGGAACATAACACATTCATCTAGAAACCTGAAGACACTGAACAATACTTCCATCTCTTTTTGCCTACTGGTCACATGATGATCTGTCTCAAGCCCAAAGTGTGGGTGCATTTCTCAGAGGGGAACAGCAAATGGGTTAGGCAATGGGCTTGAGGTCTGCTCAGCAGCCTGACCCTGCTGCATATCAGAGGAGCCTTCTAAAACATTTCCTGAGAGCAGAAGGCAAGACTTGTCCCTAAAGCATAGGGCATGTTTCTCAGAGAACAGCAAGTGTGTTAGGCAGTGGGCTTGAGGAGGAAAGATCTTTCCTTCTAAAGCTTTTGAAGCTTCAGTAATGGGGAGTAAGAAGGATCCCATTCCCCACTTGCAAAAAAGCCTCCAACTTCGGAAATGGGAAGTAAGAAAGATTCTATTCCCCACTTCTTAAGCTGTAGGCTCTTTTATGCCCATTCGCACAAAAGTCTCCAGCTTCAGGAAAGGGGAGTAAGAAGGATTCTGTTCCCCACTTCTGAAGCTGCAGATGGCAAAATTGCAAATGTGGAGGGCTGACTCTGCTTAAATTATTAAAAATGAATTCATTTGACTCTGTCCAGAAATTCTGGAATAAAGGTTGGGATATAAAGTTGGCTTGAGACTTGACTTGAAAATATCTTCAAGGACTTGAGACTTGGAGTAAGAGACTTAAATACATCACTGGTATTGTCTTTATTCGCAACTTCTTCTCTTTCCTAGGCCCTGAATACTTGAAGAGGAGGCTGCTCCAGGAATTCATGGAGAATGAAGAGAATATGGTAGAAGAGGCCCCACTTGTGGAAGAGCCACCTCCACCAGCATATCCAGAAAGTCCTCAGGTTGATGAGCAAGATTCCATCAAACCCAAGGAGAGCTCAGCTCGAACTCCTTCACCACCTGGAACACCACCTGAGGCCAAGCGTGCTAAGCAGGGTTCCCAGAAAGAGAGTTTTCTCAGTCCTGGGAGCTGGAATGGAGATCACAGTAAGGGAGGAAGTCACACAGGAAGTAGGCCCAACACTCCATCTAATGCTGTATCAGCACCAGTGGAGAAGCTGGTAAGTGAAAGCAGGCCTGCTTCCCAAAGTCCCAGCCGGCACAGCCACACGAAGGCTCCTGCTGAGCAAATGGAGATCAAACCTCTTCAGAGGATCCATCAAGAAGGTGATGTTGAGTTATTTCAGGGCTATCATAGTTATGCTGTGAGAACCACCCCAGTTACTCCCCCAATAGACTATGAGGAAGAACCATTCCCTGAATCCAAATTGCCAGTCAAGCCAGCTTCCCCAGAGCCAAAGGCTGATGTGAAGGCCGTTGAACACAAAATGGAGCCACAAAAGAGGGAAGGGACCCCTGTCTCTCATCATGAACCAGTTCATGAAGAAAAAAAAGTACACAAGGCGGAACCTAGGCATGAACCCAGGCAGCTACCTCCACCTGAGCACAAAGTAGAAGAGAAAGTGGAAGCAGCAACTGAAGGCAAGCCTGAGCAGAAAACTGAAACTAAGGTGGTGGCCAAAGTAGAGCCCAAAGCAGTGGTGAAAAAAGTTCCTCCACCAGAAGGAGCACCAAAAGATGTGGAAGAACATGAAGAGGTGATGTTGTGTGGTCAGCATAGCAGGGGGAAGAAGGGTGGGATTGTTTCTTTGTCTATGTTAAAGAAGGGACTTGTTGGAGGATGGAAGAGGCAGGCAATAACCTAATAGCCAGTTTCTTAATTTTCCATCTATTCAGCCAGATAGTTTCCATGTGAAAAAATGGGACTAAACAGACTGCCTTACACCATCAATGTTTCCTTATAGTTTGGCATCATATTTAAAATTCAATCTAGTTTTTGAGTGTATTGTCTGCATAACTATAAGTATACTGTCAAATGGAAATCAACCACATTTGGAAAACTGGGTACAGTTTTGATTGCTTCATCTCAAAAAACATATCATAGCCAGGACAATAATGCAGTGACAGTAAAGTGTGATCCAAGTAATTAAAGAGACTGAAGCATTTTTCCTTTGAGGAAAACATAAAGCCTTTGATGATTTTTAGTTTAGAAGAAGGGGAGTGGGGATTGAAAGCGTTCGAAGAAAGCAGATTGTATGGAGAATGTGGAGAGAATGAAGTCTGTCTGCTCCAATTACATATGAGGATACGGGTTTACCCTGTGAAATTGACTGACAATAGACAAAAAAGGTACTTTTTCCACATAATGGTTAATTTCTTTATGGAATTCAGTACTACAAAATTCAGTAGCTTTTGATACTAGCTTAGAGTGCAATTCTAATTGGCCAAAATGGCCAAGGGCTGTTTAAGCTAATCATGGGCCAACTGAAGATGGACTGAATCTAAACTCCTCCGAGCCTAAGAATCTTGGATATAGTTTATTTAGCCTGATTTATTGCCAGTACTATGGCTCGGCCCCTGGGCTGGGGAGGGATTAGATCTGGTATAATTTGGTTCATCCCTCATCCTACACCTTTTGGCCTCCTGTGCTACCTGATCCTACCTGAGCAGTTTTGTTGCTATATTTCTCAGCTGCCAGAAAATGACTTTGTCAGCAAAACAGATTTATGCCTGATCCTAACCCCCTAGAACTGATGCATCTTTTAGTTGAGATTGCATGGCCCAGTACTTCAAAGAGGTTTAAACAAAATGCATCAAGGAAAGTAAGCTAATCACTGGCTACTTACCATGATACCACTTTGGAACGGCCATGTTCAGATGAACTCAGTGTGTATACCTGTTGCTAGAGAGTAACAGGACAGAAAGGCCTATGCCTTCAGGCACTGGGGCTATACATCTTGGAGGGATCTTTTCAGCCATTGTGTCTAAAATCACTGCAATGTGTTTCTGCACTCTTTCCCTCCAAAGCTATGTATCTTTTGCAGAGGTGGTTAATTGGAGGAGGGGGACTACAGTGACAGTACTTGTAACTCTAGTCAATTGGAGTTCAATGTCACAATTGCAGCAGTGACTGCAGAAGTGCCCAGAGTACCATCCAGTTAGGTTTCTTGGCAACAGTTTCACTTGGGCTGAGTCCAGGGTATTTGAAGGCTCATATCTCTCTTTAGGAGTCCATTAGAGCTCTAAGATAATCTGAGGAGGCCCTTTTATCTGTCCCACCACTTCCTCAGGCTTGTTTGGTGGGACCAAGGGAAAGGGGCTTTGTTGGTGGCTGCTCCCAGATTTTGGAACTCCCTTGCTTGAGAGGCCAAGATGGCCCCATCCTTACTTTCCTTCTGTCAGCCAGTCAAAACATTTTTATACTGTCAGGCTTTTAGAAATTGACTTGGGTGAGTATTTGATGCTGTACAGGGCTGTTTTTAAGGTTTGTATATAGCCTTTTAATGAATTTTAATGTTTAAAATTCATTGTTTTAACTTTATACATGGTTTAGTCACTTTTTAAATAACTCTTATATCTATCCTTTTATAAGTGACTTTGCATAGTTTTTTAATTTGTATTGATTTTAAATATGTTGTTAGCTGCCTTGAATCCTGTTACTGGGAGAAAGGCTGGATAATAAGTAAAAATCACTGCAGCCTGATGGACAACACACTAGAATTGGTCTGTTGCATCAAATGTCAATTCAGCCCTTGCCAATCCTGGCTGATAACAATGTAGCACAGGTGGATTTACATAGTGGATTCAGGGGATGGTGAAGGCCTCATTCTATCTGGGATTGGTGCTGTGAAATTAGAAAGATGAACTGGTGCCCTCTTTAAGATGAAAATTTAGTCTGTGGGCTTTTTTGCTTTCATGAGCCCAACTTTTGAGGAAGTCTGTGTCTTTGTTTGAAATCACAAGAAATAATATATGTGTGGATGTTTTTTTTCCTCTCTCTTAGGGACCTAACACCATCATTATCTTCATGGTTATCTTATTGAACATTGGCCTGTCCATCTTGTTTGTACATTTTCTGACATGATGAGATGCTAATGCAAGGTAAGGATGATGGATCACATATGGCTGAGAATGCCTTATTGTTTTGACATTTTGGAAATGAAAACTGCTCTTTGGATACTTTTATAAATGGACGCCTTTACCGTCCTCTTATGCATCACTGCACAATTTCTTGGTTTTGCTTTGTAACAAATAAGCATTTCTCAGTTGTCAAACCCAGAATGCCAGAAGAACACTAGAACACCAGTTGTTAAGCTTCCAGGTGGAACAAGGAAGCCTGCTTCCTAGGAAGATCCTGCCCCTCCATTCCTCTTTTCCACATCCTGTCCCAGCCTATGTGGCTAATGTGTGTGAGCCTGCACATGGACTTCTGGAAAGGACCATCATGTCATGGTGGAATTCCCAGAATCCCTCAGTCAGCAGAATCCATGCTGGGTGAACGATTTTGGAATTTGTAGTCATAAGGTAACTTCCCAAACACTGATTCTTATATCACTCAACAGATTTTAAAGTGTGGCATATTAAACATTTTGATTTTGTGTGCCTTCAAGTTGTTTCTGACTTATGCTGACCCTAAGGCATATCTACCATGGGGCTTTCTTGTCAAGATTGGTTCAGAGAAGGCTTGCCATTGCCTTCTTCTGAGGCTGAGAGAGTGTGACTTGCCAAAGGTTACCTAGTGGGTTTCCATAGAAAAGTAGGGATTTGAACCCTGGTCTTTCTAAAGTCCAAGTCCAGCATTCAAACAATAATACCACACTGGCTCTATAGTAAGTATTACCATATCAATAATTATGGCTTTTATTAATGCAGCATTTCCCTGTTTTTCCCCCCATCTGTCTTTTGTCTTCACAGAAGTTCATCAGGGAGATGATAAAATCCAATGAAAACCATCAGAAAAGGGCATGACTTAGAGAAGAAACCAATGGTTTCTGCAACCATGGGTGATCTTACCTGTCTCCCAAGAAGAAGCCTGGAGTTTTGCAACCCCTCCTCTTTGTTCCCCTTTTTTTGTGAGCAAGAATTGCCTTAAAGTTTCATAATTTTGGAGAATACAGTGCTGCTGTTTGAAGAAACAAGAATCCACCAATAATTGTAGAAACTCTAATGAAAGCATTCTCTTCCACAAAAGTCCAAGGCTTTGATGGGAGATCCATTGTTACAGATCTTGTGAAAGAACACCAAAGTTAAATCTTGCAAAAGCCAGGAATAATGGTTATAACTGTGGCTTTAACTTCCTCACCTAAACCAAGGTTATTATGAATCCAGTGTTAGGAGTAGTCAGGCTTTTTCGGCTGCTGCTGGATAATTCTAAATCATTCTGGTTAGAAGTTCAGGCTCTAAAGCAGGCAAAATTGCAGATCCCATTCTAGGATGTAAATAAATCCTTAGAAGTGTGGGAAAGAAAAGATTACTCCCATCTTCTCCTGTCATGAATTACATTGTTAGGGTCCTTAAATGAGGTCTGATTATAAGCAGTCCTCCAAAATGTATCTCTTGCAATACTATTAAGTGGAGTAAACTCCCCCTGCCCTTCGAAAAGCTTAAGAAATTTGCAGACTAGAGACTGCATTTTTGAATAGGGACTGCTTCATGTACCAATCAGTGAAGTCAATGCTTTTGTCATAGTCAAACAGTGCCTAGTTGCAGGTATCTCTAATACTACCACCCAAAAATCAGACCCAGAGTGTGATTCACTTCATGCATTATGCTTTTTTCTGGGCATTCAGACCCACAAATGACTTGGCATAAGCAGATCCATAGCAATGTAATGCATCAACCCTAAATGCATTTGGGTGTCCCTCTCATGTCACTTTCTAACAAGCTATGAACTTTTCAAAAGATTTTTTTAAAGTGCCTTATTTAAAAACAACTGTGAATTTTTATTTATACTGACACTCCCCATTACAGCAGTGTCTATTTTAAAATGAGAAAAAAATAAATAAATGTGATGGCACCCATACAAAGCATGTAAGTTCTTTGATCAGATTATCTACAACTTGTGAATTGCTGAATGGTGTTAGAAAACAGGAGTGATGCTATTTTGTGCCTTTTCCCCTTTTTTATATTATAATCAAGTTATATTATAAATTGGAGAAGGAAGAATACATGACTTTTGTCCAGAAATTGTGTTGGAAGACTCCTCCAGAACAATATGTACTGTATTTGAGGAACAGCCCCAACACATGGGGTGATAACAACCTGGACAATCGTGGGTTTTATTTTTTATATTTCTCTTCTTCTCTGTGTAACAACTAGGCTGTTAATTGCTTCTGAAATTCATCAGCTTTCCTGGCTCTGTGGCTGCCAGATGTACAATTCAGTTGCTTCATGGTTTGTTTTTTCTTTGAGAGACTTAACTTGCCTTTCTTTGTCATAAAGCACACACTCTGATCTCTTTGGAAAGTGCTGAGATGGTCTCCATATCCCATCATCTATCCTCATTTGTACAAACAGGATGTGCTCTCCTTGTTGCGCTTTGTTACTTGCAATGTGATGAGAAAGCTAGGTAGAGGTGCTTCAATGTGACATATAAATACATAGACCACCATCCAAAGGTCCCAGAGGTGTGCCCAAAGGCTTTTGTGCAGCCAGTGCAGGTTTTTTTTTTTTTTTTTTGAAAGATGTATTTTCAATCATGCCAGGAGACAAATTGCCTTTGAAAGGTACCACTTTCAAATGCAGCTTGCCTTTCAGTATGTGGACAGTAACTGTGATTCAGACGAGTAAAAGCCCTCAGCATGAACAGTTTAGGAAGTTCTTTGGATCCTAACTCTATGTGTTGTATGTATATATTATATAAAATACAGTTATGTATGTTGCTTTCTCTTCAAAAGAGGGAGAGAGGAAGAGAGCAATCCTTAGGGCTTGTGCATGCATTTGGTCACTACAGCATGTCATAACTCCTGTGTTTACATGTAGGTTACCACAAGCTTACCTCCAGGAAGTAACTATAAGTGATTAACTTAAGCAGGAGCAGATGGTATATCATGTGCAGTTCCCAAGCACTTTTGTATTCCCCACCCTCTGTTTTTAGAAACCTGACAACCTCAACGTGCCTTGCTTTTTTTTAAAAAAAAAGAAGAAGTAATGTTCTAGCCCTCAGTGTTTCAAATATGAGTTTGAACACAACAGCAAAATGCACAAACATAATGCCTCACATTCAGAATGTGCACAAGAAGCTTCTGCATTTATGAGCTTTTCCATTCATTTCACTTGAGGGGGTATCTTTACATGTGCCTTTGTGAGCTGTCTCCTCCTTGAAGGGAAATGGAAGGGCCCTTGCAGGTAAAGGAGCCTCATGTGTGGATCCCTAAGAAGCCAGTGGGTCAGGGGCAAATGTGTGCACAAGCCTTGTGAGGTTTTGGTACCCTAGGGTGAACAGGAACAGGTTTACCTCAACTTTGCATGCCTTCAAAAAATAGAATTTTGTTGTTAATTTTTTTCCAGGTCTTACAAAACTATAAATATATCACCACCAGCAACATACCTTAATTGCAAGTTTTAAAAAATAAAATGTGTATGACAATTAATGTAATATTGTCCAGGAGTTTCCATCAGTTGTTCCGCTGGATTATGTGCAATAATAAAATGTTATTTCGCTCACATTACTGGCTGTGAATTTTTAAGAAGAAAATGGGGGAAAGTGACACCTTTAATAAGGTGAAAATGCCAAGCTGCAAATCAGTAGGGCATGATCCAGGTGAAGTTAAACTGTTTCTAAGTTCCACAGGTTTCAAGAAGGCCATTTCAATATATGTGTAAATATTTCCCATTGAAATCAGTAGGCTTTAAAAGTGCTTAACTTTTATGAGATCGAATCCTAAGAGGTTTTGCATGATAGGCTGCTAGATAATTGCTAATTATGGCAAACTACTGAGATGGTGGAAAAATGTGAAAACTAAACTGTAACCAGAACCTGGGAAAGTTTTTTTTTTTTTTTAAACTAAAGCTCCCAGAACCCTCCAACCAGAGTTGGATTCTGGGAATTTCCAAAAAGGATAACTTTGCCAAGTTCTGTCTTTTCTTACCTTATCATGACTCCAGATTTTCAAATTTTTAAATATATATATTGGGAAGAAGACAGGATTAGCTTACTCACTGCTGATCTCACTTTGCCCAAACCCTTCATATTGAGAGACTCTTTGACTTGCTTCTTCTTCTATAGGCTGGGCATTCAAAGCAATCATTCTCATAGAAAGTTACAGGTAGTCCTGCACAGGTGTGGTGAATTGTCTTGTCCAACCCACTAATTTACCCCAAATGATGTCACGTGCGGTAAATTAGTGGGAGGTGGCAGCTAGATAGTCTTCAGTGGGGGTCCCCCTCTCCTACTCAAGAGCAGGAGACAGGAGTGGAGAGCCCATTACATAGCAGGAGCGGCTGAGAACTTTGAGAGTATGAAGTGAAGTGAAAAGAAAACCTTTATTCTAAGCAAGCAATCTTGTATTAAAAAAAGGGTATCTTATACATGAAGGCACCTTCCTTCAGGCATTACTTAGGAGTAGTTGCCAAGTAAAAAAAAACATATTCTGATGAAGTTAAAAAGAAACAAGCCCAAACGTGACTAGCTGAACATTCCTATTCTACTCACAATCCAAAATATACTCTAGGTTTAAGGTGGCCATGGGAAGCTGGGAGTCTGTACCCCTTTGTCCAGCCTATGACCATGTTTCCGTAGGGAAGGGAAGGCAGGCAGCACCTTCACACCTCTCCAACAGTCTCTTTGTCTCTTTCCATGTCTTGTGGCACTCGAGTTTTTCTAACCTCTCATTTGGAAGCATCTCAGAGCTTTCATGCTTCTCCCCAAACTGATCATCCTCATTGGGCAATTGTCTCTTATGATCTCTGTTGCTTCTCCATTGACCCCCATTAAGGCCAACATATCCTTAACACTTTGTTCACCTGGAGAGGAGCTGTGTTGCCCAGGTAATGGGACAGCCCGTCATTACAAGAGACAATTAGCTTTCTTCCCTCTCTGCTTGAAGGCTAAACATTATGTTACGTTTAATACACTGGTTGGATCAAACAGCTGCCTTCCGATTGTAGGAAGGCTTCATTTGAGTAAGATCCTTACATCCACTTGTGGGGCATCCTTCCACACACAACAAGCCTCCTCAGCAGTCATGACTCCTGGTTAGTTAGCATTTTTTCAGATTTTCAGAAAGTTTTGGGAACAGGAGCTTCCAGCTTCACACACCTATATCTGGATCTAACTCATTTGTTACTGTTGTGTGCCTTTCAATCATTTTCAACTTATGCAGACCCTAAGATGAACACATGACAGAGTTTTCTTTGTGATATTTGTTTAGGGGGGAGTGCCTTTCTCTTCCTCTGAGGCTGAGAGTATGTGACTTGCCAATAGCATGCAATATAGGGTCACTTTTTTTTCTTTTTTCTTTCTTTCTCTCAAGTAAGCATGCAGTGCTCCAAACTATATCCAGACCATCATGCATGAGTGGAGAGTATTTATCTTGCCCTCAGATATTTTCATTCACTATACATGGATTTTTTAAAAACCTCTGTCATCCATCCTGATGAAGTTGTTCAAGAGGAAAAAGTGAACAGCGTACGTTTGGAGACATTTGGAACAAGTGCCATAGTGGACAAAGTTTGCTGCTTTATTTTATTCTAAACAGCTGGGCAGTGTTCAGTGCTATGGGATTGTTCACATCTCTATTTAGGCATTTTTTTCCTCAAACAGTTTTTCAAAGTGTCAATGAATAGTGCTTAGAGCAGTGCTACATACTGAGATCCTTTTAAGATCCAAGGTGTTTCATCTAAATAGTTGCTACTCAAAGCTACCATAACAGTGGAAGCTCCTCAATTGAGCACCCTTAAAATAATAAACTCCTGTGAGCAACTTTGGAGAATGAGGCAGTTGCTAGTATCTATACAAATTCTGGGATTAGTGTTCAGCAGGTTAGAAATCCCATCTCCTTTTTTGCCAAGAAATGAAATTTTCCTATGTATTTCGATATAAGGTCAGAAGGCACATAACATGATGCTATTCTGTTGCAGAGACTGAACAAATCGGGTCCTCAAAGACTTTCTTCACCTTTTCAATTTTTTAAACTTCCAGTTCTTTCTTTCCTCAAAATGAAGGCATTGGTGAATTTTGGTAAGTATTTCAAAAAGAAATAGAAACAAAATTCTCCCTCATTTCCACTGGCCAAACCCTATAAGGAAAGCTGCTACCAGAGAAAGAAACCGAATATCTACCTGCATTAGAGAGCCACTGTGAGGTAGCGGTGTGAGTGTTTGTCTAGGATTCCAGAAGATCAAGATTCAAATTGCTTCTCAGCCTTGGAAACCAACTGGGTGACCCTGGGCAAGTAACACTTTATCAGCCTAAGTGGCAGACACTGGTAAACCTCCTCTGGATAAATCATGCCAAGAAAACCCCCTGTAAATTGGAGTTACCTTGGAGGCTCATAGCAACAGCAACATGCAGCTAGTAAAAAAGAGGAGTGTCTCAGAAAGAAAGAAGTGGCAACCCTAGTTCAGTACCAACTGAACACATCAAGAATTCAGATCTAGAGTTGTTAAGAATCAAGCCTTCAAAGCCCTATGCCCAGATTGGCAAATCGGTCAATTTCAGTTTCTCCAATATTTGAATTTTTAATATCTCAAGTTCTTTTGATCCCGAACTGAGAGCTTAGAAATTTCTTATAAAAAATGAACTAAAATGAAATTCTCACCCATGTTTAGCTCATGGAGCAGAGGTGGGCAAAGTAGAGACCACGAGATCCATTAGTATGGACACCAGAGCTGCTGGAGCCCGCCTTCCAAAGTACAGAAGCCCTAAAACCTGAACAGTATCAGTACTGCTACCTAGGACTTGCCACAACAAAAAACTTCTCTGTGTACTTTTTCTCTTCTCAGTATCCAATCAACTTTTCACACCCTTCTTTTGACCACCCATCCCTCCCCTTTCCATTTGTCCTTTTTTGTCACAGCAAGAGTCACGCAAGAGTCAGGCGATTCCTATGCTATCCTGACTATCCCAACGCTATTCAAGCTGTCCCCACGCAGGTCTCTCTGCAGAGCTTTAGCTAGGCAAAGACTGGCCACAATCTGTATCATCAGACCAGTGTAACTTGCATTCCAGGGGCTTAGAACAGCCAATTGCTTCATCATGTCTCATTTGCTGAATCCCATCAATGAAACAACTAAGTCATGTTTTAAAAAATACTTCATGTGGAGGTGAAATTGATACAAGCATCCAAATGGTTTTTGCCCAAAATTAAACAAACCCACAAACCCATCAATAACTCTTGTCAGGTTGGCTCCAAGTTGGCTAGGTAGCAACTTCCAGTGAGCTTTCTTTGCAAAGAGGGGCACTTGAAAGAAATGCAAAGCAGCCATTTCTGTCAAGGACTCTGAGTAGGTGGCATATCAGAGATGAAAGGACAGTAGATCCAAGCACCTGCTTCAGTCAAGTTCATGGGCAGCAAGATCAAATGCTCCCTGCCTTTCATGGCTGGCTGGAGCAAAGGCTTCAAGCTAAAATGAGGTAGGAGGAAGAGGGGGCAGGACGAGGGCTGCAGTGGCAGATGAAGGAACATAGGCGACTCTCCCACTCACTGACACATCTGATCACTGTGAATTGATACGACAAGGATAACATTCCATGGTTAATACCCGAGAAAGATACTAGTCCAGAAATATCAGTTGCAGTGGAGTGTATGTATATATATATAGAAAGATAGAGGCTGTAAAATAACTCCAGAGTAGAAGATGGTTTGTGCCAAAGACAGAAGTTATCTTCAATGTCTTTCCTCATAACTCTATCATTTGTGCTGCATGGGACTCTCTGCTGGAAGTGGCATGTCATGACAGGACAGTGCTGGACAGGAGCATCGGTGCAGCCTGTACGTATCTCATCAGCTCTAAGCATCCTTATGCTCCAGCGACAAAAATCCACACTGCTCCTGTCCAGCACTGTCTTTGTATACTTTGGCAAAAAAAAAAAATGGCTTCTGTCTCCTGCCGTCTGTAGGCGGATTTGGCCCACATGCCAAGCATCTAACCGTCATATTCCAATAATTCCAATAATTCTTTTGACTGGGGTATTCAAACCATTTAGATTTAGAGATAGAATGTTAATTCCCCTCATGTTATCCCATCCCTTTTTAAAATGTTAAATTCCAACTCCTACATTATATGCCTCTTTACAGCTGTTGTCCCGGTCCCCCCTCTGAACCATGGGTCCCCCCCTTCTCTGGAGGAGGTACAGAAGAAAAAATGCCTGCAACTGTTACCAGTTCTCTTCCTGAATTGTGTTCTTCATGTTTCCTCCTTTCCCTGCCCTCTGATCATTATCTTTCATTAACTCTTCCCAACATATTGTTCCTTGAAACTTATAACATTATTTGCTGGACAACCATATACTAATCGCCCAATTTATAATTTATCAATATTTACCCTTTCCTTTCCTCTCTGAAAAAAACATAAATATAAAATTCCTTCATTTATTGGCACCTCTTAATAGTCTGTCATGCTTTTCCTTTCTAAGCATCTTTTTCTGCTTGTCTTTCTTTCTCTCATCCAAAGCCCTTTTCTTCAAATTGCTTCCTAGATCCTTCTCTTCTTCAGCCTCCACTTCTTCATTTCCCATGTCTCTTTCACTCTCACATTTGACCCCCAGAAATTTCTACATCCTCTGACTTTCTTCCTCGGTAACGTCCTGTCTCTGGACATCAATATGGCTGTGAGGAATCCCCAAGTAAACTTTAAGCCAGCATCAGCCAGGCATCTTGTTACAGGTCTCAGTTGTGCTCTCTGTTTCATAGTCTCCGGGGCCAAATCTTGGAAGGCTTGTACTTTCTGCCCTTTGTATTCCAGATTCTGCATAGATTTTGATTTCTTTAATACTGAATCTCTGTTTCTCACCCAGTGGAAGGCAATAATTACTTCACGATTCCCCCCCCCCCCCGCCTTAAACTACTACTGCAATGTGCTCTCTCAAAATCATCAGGTTGTAGAGCTATCTCATATGCCTTCCACCAGAGTATTTTGAAATCAATGATTCAGGCGATACATCAAAACAAATAGAATGGGAAGCCCTTAAGGCAGTTACAGGAAGGAAATGCATCAATATGGAGATAGGAATAAAGAAGAAGCAGCATGTCTAGAGGCAGAATCTTATAAAAGAAGTGGAAATACTACAGACAGAATGCCCAAAATATAAGAACAAGAATATAAAAACACAATGGGAAAATAAAAAGGAGTTAGAAAATTTTGATCAAGCCACTAGTACAAGGAATCTGTTATGTATAAGGAATGGATTCCATGCTTGGGATGTAAAAAGTATGAAAGTTTGGGCAAGGTATTTAAAGAGAGGAAGATCCTGCATGTGGAATTAGGTACTGATTGTGCTACATCATCCTGTGTTGAATAGCAATGTCATACAGCTGAATGCATGGCTGAATGCACAGTCAAATGTGGAATTTAATGCACAAAACAATAGAGTTTATTGTTGTTAATTGCCATCACATCAACTTCAATTTATGGTGGCCCCATGAATGTGAGACCCCTATCACTTTCCTTGCTAAAGTCTTGAAAATACATTGCTGTGGCTTCTTTGATTGAGTCTGTTCATCAATATAGTTCCTCTTTTCCTAACTGCTTTCCACTTTACCAAACATTATAATCTTTTCCATCTAGTCATGTCATCTCATGATATGTCCAGATATGATAGCCCCAACTTAGTCATTTTGGTTTCTAGTGAGAGTTCAGTCTTGACCTATTCATTCACCTTTTTAACAGTCCATGGTATCAGTAGAACTACTCCTCAAGCACCACATTTCAAATGATTTTCTTCCTGTGAACTTTCTTCTCTGTCCAGCTTTCATAGCCATACAGAGAAGTCAGACTGCAAAGGAGTACTGTCAACAGTTTCAGCACTGGCAGCTATGGATATGCATCAGCTGAGAGAATGCACACCCACACATGCTGTGGCACAGCATGCACAACTCCAGTTCTGTGATTTTGCACTGAATGTGCATGTTGCGCATAAGACAAAAATACCCAACCACAGGGGTACTTACATATGAGTAAGACACCAACAAAATTCTGGTCATGTATATGTGTGTATGCAAGCACGCATGTGTATCTGTGCATATGCCTTCAGGTTGACTGTTGATTTGTAGTGACCCCATGAATCTAATGAGCATGCTCAGATGTGATTTTGTCAGCTCCTTCCTCTGAAATGTAGCCTACAGCACTTGATATTCATCTCCCATCCAAGTATAACCAGAGCTGACTCTCCTTAACGCTCAGTGGACTCAGGCTCAGGTACTGCCTTCCCACATCTAGTTGTGTTATCTCTGCAAGCTGGAGGTATAAAAACAAGCCTGAACTGTTTCAGCAGCTTCTGCAGGGGAATTCCAGGGAGTGCTATTTAGCAGCCAACTGAGGCCCTTTCCGCACGGGGTTATTAATGTGGATCAATATGTTTTGGCACGGAGCTGTTCTGCACATGAGAGTGAATTAGGTTCACTTTATTTACCATCATTCCGCACGTAATCCCGAGTTAATGCCCCCCCCCCCATGTGATGGGAAAGGGCACTATTTGAAAACCGGAAAAAATCCAAAACAATTTTCAAGTTTGAGCAGATTTGGACTTTCACAGTGGTGAAGATACGTACATTTGCACCAATGCGAATTGGTGGGCAGTGGAGGGTGGGCTGTGGGTGTACTCACCTTCTCCAGCTGTCTTCTCCCACCAAAGGACAGGCAGGCGCCATTTTTTGTTTTGTTCAGCAAACTTTAGAAAATGGAGTAACCGGACAAAATACGGCACAGGCATGTTAAAAGGAGAGAGCTGTTTTCTATTTTGCAAACGTTTTACCGTATTTGCCAGCATTAGACACACTGTCCTATAAGAGCACCCTATTTTCGGACTATATTATTTAGAAAAAAATATTTTAGTACTCTGTTCCCAGTTCCTGTCCAATCTGCTTGGGGGGGGGGGGCTCCCTGCTCGGGCAGAAAGAAAAGGCTGTGTGTGTGTGAGAGAGAGAGAGAGAGAGAGAGAGAGAGAAGCTCCTTCCCCCCATTCCTCTCCTCCTCATGAGGAAACTTTCCTGCCAAGGGAGGTAGGGAGGGAGAGAGTGTGTGTGTGTAAGAAGCTCCTTCCCCCCAATCCTCAGTGGGGCAGGATCATGCTGGCAGCAGGGCAGAGATGAGCGGGGAGCACGAGATCACTCTCCCAACTTTGCTTTGCCAGGTGATCTGCCTGGGTGGGGGTAGCTACCATATTCGCACCCCACTCTCAGAAGGCATTTGGCGGGGGGAGTGCCTCACATACAGCGGCAAATATGTACCTACATAGGTACATACAAATGTACCAACCCAAAGGAGAAAAAAAATAAGCCAATCACAGCCTCTGGGGCGGGGTGAGGGAAGCAGTGGGAGTGGTCGCAGCCGAAGTAGTACAGATGCATGAACTTGCACTCCTCTGAATCAAAACAAAACCTACTGAGGAGCTGTGCGGAAGCAAATGAAGGAAAGCCCGCATTATTTGGATGCGATAAGACACGGTAAGAAACAGCGTGAACCGCTTCACGCACCTCATGCAGAAAGGGCCTGAGAATCCTAGTTTCAATACCAGTGACAACAGGGTTGCATACTTTTCTTTGTAACTTTTCTTTCTTTCTTTCTTTCTTTCTTTCTTTCTTTCTTTCTTTCTTTCTTTCTTTCTTTCTTATTTTTGTTACATTCATCCTTTCATTGGTAACTCTATTTTCATTTTTTTCATTTTTTTCTTTATTATAGCTCTTGTTTCTTCAATTTCTTCTACTCTGATAATTATCTGCTCTCTTCCCAGCTTCCCTTTTCTTGCTTCTTATGCAACTGTCACTCAGTTACTCCTAAAGCCTATATACAGTCCTGATTCTTCTTGATCTCTCTTCAGCCTTTGACAGAGCTGATCATGCTCTTTTTTCGGATTGACTTCATGACCTGGGTTTACTGATTCAGTCCTGATTCAGCTGGTTCACATATCGCACCAGTCAGCCATTTAATGTGGAGGTTGTGTATCCTCTTCTTTTCCCCTTTCGGTTGGGGTTTCACAGAGCTCTATGCTTTGCCTTATGTGGTTTTCTCTCTTTATACGATCTTTAGGAAATCTTACATGTTCAATATCATTCTTATGCTGATGATACTCAGCTGTATTTCTCCACTCCAGAACTCTCTTCTGACATCGAACATCCTATTACAGCATGTCTTTCAATTATCTAAGGCCATTTCCGCACTAGACTGTTATAGCGCTAGTATTCTACTTCAAACCCCAGGATTCTATAGGATGTTGAAAGTGGAATAATAGCGCTATCACAGTCTAGTACAGAAATGGTTTCAGTACGGATACTTCATTGTTGCCTAAAACTTAGCATGGCAAAGACAAAACTATTTTTTTTTCTCCAAACCCTTCTCTAGAACATACATTCTTCACCGTTGTTAATAATGTCCCCATTTATCCTGTGAAGGAAGCACGTAGTCTTCACTTCATTTTTGACTCTTATTTGTCTTTTGCTCCTGAAATTGAGTCTGTAGCAAAGTAATATCGATTTTCTCTTTATAACATCGCCAAACTCAGAACTTCTCTTTCTGCTTCCTCTGCTAAGATCTTAGTTCATGCCTTGGCCATTTCCTGCCTTGATTATTGTCACTTTCTTTTGACTGAGTTTTCATTACCTTAGTTCTCTGGCTTCCATGCAACATTCTGCTGCTAAAATTATCTTTTTTGGCCCATTCTTTTGATCATGTTACATTACTTTTGATATTTCTTCATTGGTTACCCATTCATTCTAGGATTCAGTACAAGTTGCTTGTTCTAACATTCAAAACTCTACCCAACCTAGCTCCCCACTATCTTTCAGCTCTTCTTTCTTTTTATGAGTCTGCTCGAGATCTGAGTTCTAGGAACTCTAGGCTTCTCATGCAAACAAGTGTTTCCTTTTCCTTTGCTCACCTTTGTTCTTTTTTACTCACTGCTCCATACTCTTGGAATTACCTCCCTGGACATTAGTGGGCTGCTGCTTCCCTCACTATTTTAAAATCTCAATTAAAAATCTTCTTCTTTTTCAAAGCTTTTAGAATTTTAATTTAATATTATTTTATAATATCAGTTTTTTTAGTTTACATATATTTCTTGGTTTGCTTTAGATTATTTTGTATTTTTGTTTTTTATCTGGCAAATTTGTTTTACAATTATTTTGGAGAAAAAACCACATGCTCCATTCAGTTCTGTAATTCAAAACAAATTCCTGGGCACAGAATGCTTTAATTTAAGTGTGCATCTCTTGGAACCTAGAAGGTCTCGGGGTTCTAGTAAATAACAATATCAAAATAAGGTGCAAAACTGGGAAAAATCTAGCAAATAAAAAGCAAATAAATAAATCTGTTTTAATGATATAAGTATGAGGATTTCAGGTTTTATCCCACCACGCTGCCACCAAATGTAAAGTTTCACCCTTTATACCACCATACTGTCACCAACTCTAGGGATTCCTCTCAGGCAAGCCCTCCACTGTGGCCAAATTTGGGGTCTCTACTCTTCAACCTACCAGATGTGAAAACTTTACAGCAATTACCAAGAATGAGGGCTTTCCCTGATCCCCACCTCCATGACACCAACTTTGGAGACCATCTAAATGTCTTCAAAGTATCTGTGCAGCTTCCATGATGGATACGACCCCTCTGTATTCAGTGTTGCCACCACAAATACTGTGTCTGCATCCAAGCTCTCAGTTAAATAGTGTTTCTGTAAGCCAAAAGTGTATAAAAACAAAAATGAATCTTTATCGGTAGAAGTTAAACATAACATAGCAGATTATTTACTTATTATGTTTAAAATACCACACACACTCTCTCTCCTGTCTCCTTTGATGCTAACTCAGGCCATTTCTGCACTACACTGTTATAGTGCTATTATTCCAGATTCAACATCCTGTGGAACTTGGGGGTTTGTAGTTTCCTGAGGCCAAAGAGCTCTCTGGCTGAGTATGCTAAATGCCCCTCCCTAACTACAAACCCCAGAATTCCACAGGATGTTGAAAGTGGAATAATAGCACTACTGTGACAACTGAAGCCCCTGTCAGAGCTGCTGATGACGAGCAGCAGCTGTTGGTCCCTATGGCTCTGGCTGGAGATGAGTCCTGCAGCTCAAGAGCTCCCCCTGCTGCCATGGACCAAGCAGGCTCGGACGGTCCTCTGCCTGCTCCTTTAGGGCAACAGGGATCCAGCTGTGATCCTGAGGATGCCCTGCAGCCTGCATCAATCGGCCCACAAACAAGGCGGAGACTCAAGAGAGCTGAGCAAGGGGAGGCTTCCTTGATTAAGTTCAAGAAGCGGTGACTGGCCACACCTGTGCCTTGGGCTATATAACTGCCTGCCTGGAAGCTTTCCTTTGCTTGTGGCAAACTTCTTACAAGTTCTCTCTTTGCCTCGTCCTTGTTTCCAGCACCCAGCTCCTGATACCTTGGACTGATCTCTTGGCTCCAGACCCCTGGCTTTTGGAACTCTGACTCTGGCTTTCGCTTGTCACTCTGGCTTAGGTAGATGGACTTGCTCTGAGTAGTTGCTTGCTTGACTCCTCCCAGCAGGACTCTGCTAGCTCTCTTACTCCCTTCTCTGGGCTGGCTCGCTGCCCAGGTCTCTGACCTTGACAACTACAACAGTGTAGTGCAAAAATGGCCTCAGACTCTTACTGATCACTCACCTCAAACTTTCTATAATCCAACCCTAGGCTAACTCAAACCCCTTTCTAACTACACTCTGCTAGGCTAACTAACTTCCCACTTAAACTGAACACCCAGCTGTCATTCATCAACTGTCATTCACAAGGCTTATAAGAATTTCTTTATACATACCACCAATCAACATTCACTCCAGTCTTCCATTCTCTCTACCCTCCCAACAGCTCCTTACCTTATACTCTATTATGCAAGCAGTAAATCAAACATTTCCCAGTATCAATCCATGACACCACAATAACCTCCCTCAAAATATGAATATTAAAATACTGTAAAGGTGAAAATCAGAACAGCTAAAACACACAGTACTGTACATCTTAAACTGACAAATCAAAGGAAACAAAATACAACTGCTCATGTCAGAAAGCCAGTGAACCAGCAGTTAAATGCAACCAGTGGTATTTAAATAAAATAAAATAAAAAGATGGACTGTTCTTTGCCAGTTTGCCCTATTGCTTGGTGATCATTTCACTCCTTGAGGATTTATTTTTATTCTTATTCAAGTATCAGTTTTCTTACATGTTTGGTTCCCTCTTTATCTTTCATTGTTATTGTTGCTATACATCATTACTTTTATTAGCATTAATTCTCTTTTATATCCCATTTTCCCCCAAACCTAAGACAAGACAGTGTCAACATTAAAACAAACCCAATATAATATGGGCAAATACAATATGAAAGGTCAACTTTAAGATGGAATTAAGCTATCAATGACATTGAAAGCAATCGAAACCATACAACTAAAAATAATAAACAGCAGTCTAAAAACGGTACACCGTGTCATTAAACACCCTATCTTTAAAAACATCCAGTCCTTAGCACCTTGTTGGGGCTTTTATAATGTATTTGATTGCTGATAGAGGTAGCTCTCTAGGAAAGCTCTCTAGCAAGGTTGCTCTCTAGGAAAGGAGTTCCAGAGCCTGGAGGCAGCTACCAAGAAGGTCTTGCCTTGCATTCTAACCAGACACGCCTGTGAAAGTGATGGGCCTGAGAAGAAGACTTTTCCTGAAGATCTCAGGGCTAAGGAATGCTCTTTGTTGTTTAATAGGACAACAACTCTTTCTGTTGAGGTGAGTTTGGTTTTGTACTCGTATTAATAGTTTATGGTTTTGTATATACAGCTGAGAGCCAGCATGGTGTAATGGTTTGAGCCATGGACTACAACCTTAGAGACCAGGGTTCAGTTCCCTGATCGGTCATGGAAACCCACTGGGTGACCTTGGGCACATCACACACTCTCAGCCCCAGAAAACCTCATGCTAGGTTTGCCTTACGGTTGTCTTAAGTTGGAAACAACTTGAGGGCACACAACAGCAACAATATACAGCTGAGACTGCAGTTCAAAAGGGTAACTTTTTTCACATTCTGTGCATGAATGAATGGAACTGGGTACAAAAGCCACCCACTCTTTTGCTAGCTCACATCAAAGGGCAGAGTTAGGGCTGCTGTGCTGTCTGTTAAGGGCAGGAACGGTCTCTACAGTACTCACACGGAGCCTTTTCTCTTGGTATCCGGGCTCTGTAAAGGGATAGTGTTGAACAAAAGAGTTGCTAAGGCAACTTTTCTATTTGTGTGCCTCATATTTGCTTTGTTTTTATCTCTGGCTCCCAGAAAGACAGCAACGCAGCAAGAAATTGAGGAAAAGGGATGAAAAATGATACCGCCTATGCAGGGGAACACTTTGAAGTATAATGGGACGGACAACTAGATGATGGTGCTAGGCACATCCTACAGAACACTGCTGGAATGGATGTTCTAGGGGTTAATTAAAAACAAATTGTGCACATCTACTGGTATATACATGCTGCTTTGGAACCAATGCAACAAATTGGCCATTTCCGCACTACACTCTTATAGCGCAATTATTCCACTTTCAACATCCTATGGAATCCTGGGGTTTGCAGTTTAGGGAGGCATCCCAGGATTCCACAGGGTGTTGAAAGTGGAATCATAGCTTTATAACAGTCTCCTGCGGAAATGGTCTAAGACTCTACTGAAGTTGGCACTAACCAACAAGGTTTCAGCCTGAGAGTCGTAATTTGAAACAGGGACTTCTCTAAACTCTGTTTAGAAAAAAATTCTTCCTCTCCATTTCCACCCCAGCTCCATAGAATTGTTCTATCAGTCTTCAGTATTTGGATGTCTTTACTTCTGATTTGAGACAGGGAGTTCTAGTGCTGTTTAGGTTTTGCTCCAGTGATAAATATTTATTTATTTATTTTAATCACTGATCTAGCTTTCTGCTTGTGTACATGGTTGGCATTGTAAATACTGGTGTATAAGACTCACTTTTTTCCCTGAAAAATACTGTTGGAAATGGGGTGTGTCTTATATGCTGGTGTGCCTTACATGCTGGCAAATACTATTGAACAGTGTATAAATGGGGTGCATCTTATCCACAGGTGCAATTGTTGCTGACTCCCTCTCTCTCTCGGCTTGGTGAGGGTGAACATTTGTTTAACTGAGAAAGTGTTTGTTAATTTTCAGTATTTGTTAATTTGAAACGAACAAAATTTCAGGCCATACACAGTGATGTTCTCTAGGGCAGTTTACTGGATGGCCTAAGATTCTGCATTCAAGAACAGTTTGTAATAAAAACCCCTTTCCCACTAGAGATGGTCTTGTTATTCTTATGTTAAATGTCTTTAAACTGAGCAACAAACAAACAAAAACCCACTCGTTACATCAAAGTGACAAAACACAAAAGAAACTCTCACTTCTCAGTCATTCTCATGCTTTGAATAACTTGATCGTTAAAAGGAAGTGATTCTTCACAGACCTTTCGGAGCAAAAACTTTGCATTGATAAAAACAAGATGGAGGATCTCCTCCCCACTGCAAGACAAACTTGAAGGAAATCATTTGTTCCTCTGTCAGTAGTACCCAATTGATATTTGTTCAGCGACAATGCTAAGTAATGCAGCCTTAACAGATACGTATTGAGAATCCTTTTCTGTTTCCAGGTGATGACCTGATGAGGGAAAATTTTCTCTCATACGCTCTGCAGTGATGGCTGCTTTTAGATGTACAGCATAGAACCAGAAGAAGCTTTGACAAGTCTAAGGATAAGATGCCTTTCATTGAGTCATCACAAGTCCCTACTTGTTCCGCAGTGGATGAAGCAACTAGGATGCTCTTCAGGTTTAAAGCACTCACAGCAGCAATCATTATAGCAACAAAAATGAGAAAAGTATTTTGAAAAAAGGAAATTCTTCTATCTACCTTTGCTACACAGAAAATGAATAAAATCCATTAGATGATGAATTCTTTCAATAGCCGTCAAAGTCTCTCAACGGAATGCTCAGCATTCAGAGCTGATGATTCTGTCCTAGACGGACCAAATGTCTAGACTCGGTATCAGGCAGCTTCATAAATAAAGAATGCTGTCATTGAAAAGGGAGTACATGCTGCAACCAGTTCTCTACTCTCCTACACAGCAACCAGTGATCGAGGATAAGAGGTTATTCAAAAGCCTGGGAAGGTATTGCATGGGGTTCAGGGCTGGTCTACAACCTGGGAAACTTTTGAGTCCTCATACGTAGTACAGAACTGTTTTTTGTAGGTCTGGTGAGGAAAGAAATATCCAAACCAGTACCAAACCAAACCATTACATCTGCCTTTGCCCTTGCTTTGGCACCACACCATGTCTTTATCCCTCCCTCTTGCTGGAATGTGACCTCTGAGATTCTTCGCAAAGTGGAAATTAGCAGCCCAGCCAAAAACAGTTATCTATGTTAGAGGAAGCAACTTTAGCACGTCTGTACTCAGCAGTTGCTAGTGTACATTTCTCTCTAAGGGTATGAATATAGTAGATATTCATGTCATTTCCTGTTTGTTGATTTTAGCCAAATCCTCTTTTCCTGTACCAATCAGTCTGAGTTTGTGCTCCATTTTTAAATCTGCTGTTCTGTCTTTCTGCTCTGTGTTTGAAGAGCACATGTTACAGAGCCTCTCTCCAGGAGATGTTATGAAATCTTTAGCATTTGTAAGTAAACTTAGTAATTTTGTTACACTGCTATTATTCTACTTTTAACATCCTGAAGTTTGCAGTTTAGGGAGGGGCATCTAGAATTCTCAGCCAGAGAGCTCTTTGACCTCAGTGAACTACAAACCCCACAATTCAACAGGGTGTTGAATGCAGAATAATAGCACTATAACAGTGTAGTGCAGAAATGTCCTAAGCCTGCTTTATTTCTCTGTTCTTTGTGTATATGTGTGCGTGTGGTGGTAGTGGTGTGGGACTGGTTGTTGCTTATCTTTTGCTTATGAATAGTAATTACTCAGTGTGACGAACCTGAAGGGAGGGGGTCTTGACAACAGAGCCTCCTTGGCAACTGAGAGTGTTTAAACTGATTGGCTGGTGAAATGGAACCTTGGATAGCCCAGGGGAGCGGATGGTAGAAAGAGGAAAATAACAAATTTTAACTGTCTGGTGGGTGTTTGAAGAGGAGGGTGATTTGTGGTGTGTTTAGGGAAGGTTGGAGATTTGAAGAGCTCTGTAGGGGAGAGAACTGAGAAATTGGGTGTACGAGAGATAGTGAATGAATTGAAAAAGAGAGAGAGAGAGAAGAATAGTGTGCTCTTTATAAACATTTAGATACAAAACACATTTAAAGCAACAGTGTTACAATAAATGTTTGAAGTTCTGTGTTCCTTAAACAGTGTCACAGAGTCTTATTTTGAATCCTAAAATATACACGCTATCAATAATATCATCTTGACCTTAGTGCCAACAGTACCACAGTCTTGGAAAATATAAATCACTGCCGATCCTTACATCTGGGAGAAGGGCAGATTTAGGGAAGGCACTAAAGGGGGAGATTCCTGAAAGGAAGAAGCCAAAGGGGGACAAGAGTGAGGAAGGGACTGCATTCTTAGAAAGGGAGAACTGAAGCAGACCCATTTGCCCTGGCCCTGGCTTGATTCAGAGATCTCCCTGGCTGTTCAGACCTGAACACAAAGAGGTGTCAGGCTGGGCAGGCCTTGAGTGCGAGGTTTGGGTGCGCCTTTCGCACTGGGCACTGACGGGCGGTGGTTTTTTTCCGTGTTTTACACTCAGTGTACGAGATACATTACTATCACTTACATTCACCTGCCCTCTTTTATGGGATGGTATGTGTTATAACAGCTAGAGAAAGACTGGGTTTTTTTTGTAACTTTACTCCCTGTCTTCAAGATGATCCTGTGATGGAAAAAAACACATCAATTGAAATTGTAATTTTTATGCACCCCTTAAAGCAGGAGGAGAACCCATGCAGCAGTTCTGCAGATTTTGGACTGCAGCTCCCAGGAATCTTAGCCAGCAGAGCTAATAGTGAGGGATGGTGGGGGTTGAAGTCCAATTACATTTGAAGGTCCAAATGTTTCCCATTTCCACCTTAAAGCTTCAGGAGTTTTCTCAGGGTCTGGCAGTCTGAGGAACAGCTTTCTTTCTTTATTTGAATGATAGTGATCCTCCATACAGGGATAGTGTGAGGAAAAATGCTATTGCAAAATCCGAAAAGAATTTGTGATATTTGAGTGATTAATAGCAAAAACTGAAAACATGTTGCCTCCCCTGTTTCTTGGTTTTCTCTTAATGTGCCTCATGTTAAACTTGACTCAGCACAAGTCTTGACAAGTAATTATTGAACTAATTACGAACTTTCATTTTTTTAGTCTGTAGGATACTGGGGACTCCTTTTCAGATGCTGAGTGCATCTTTTCTTTTCTTTTTTAACAGTGTGTGCAAAGTTCTTAGAATTGTGCAGGTTCAAGGTCAGCAAGGTCATGTGGTCCAGCAGGGTGCTGATGATTCCTGTGAAGATACCAATTAAAGATCTTAATTACACAATGCAATCATGCAAAGGCAGCGTTTCATTAATGAAGTGCTTGGGGAAGAGGCAAGTTTCTATTTGTTCTTTTCTGGATGATAAAAATGGATGATGGGGCTTCCATGCAAGCCTTTTACTTCAGTAGTGATACCATCCATTAACTCATTATTAGCCAGGCTTTAGTCCTCTTGGGGGCCATTTCCGCACTAGACTGTTATAGCGCTATTATTCCACTTTCAACATCCTATGGAATCCTGGGGTTTGCAGTTCCGGGAGGGGCCAGCTGGCCCCTCCCTAAACTGCAAACCCCAGAATTCCATAGGATGTTGAAAGTGGAATAATAGCGCTATAACAGTCTAGTGCGGAAATGACTGTAGTTTCCAAGCTAATGTGACTGGGGGTTATGCTAGCGCAGCCATGTTTCCCAGTGTTGCATAAGGAGGTATCCTGTGTCTCCTGATAAAAATGTTTTCCCTAGGCAGTACAATGACTGCCAGATGGCATCCAAGCACAGTTGCACCCCTGGACCAAATGGTCACTGGTTGGCCATGGGAATGTGCTGGAAACAGTCCCCCATACTGATGCCCAGCTAGCCATCCTCCTCCTCCCTCTTTGGCATCCAGACTTTGGACCTTTCCACACTACACTGTTATAGTACTATTATTCCACTTTCAACATCCTATGGAATCCTGGGGTCTGCAGTTTAGGGAGGGGCCTTTCGAATTCTCAACCAGAGAACTCTTTGGCCTCAGTAAACTACAAACTCCAGAATTCCATAGGATGTTGAAAGTGGAATAGTAGCACTATAACAGTGTAGTGCAGAAAGGCCCTTTATACTCCACCAGCTTTAAAAGAGAATTTTGGACTAAGAATCCAGAAGATCTGAAGTCTAGATGGTTGGAGTCCAGTATTTCCCCCTTTTATGCTATTGGTTTTTCCTTTGAGTCATTGGCTTATTGCAGTTAATGTGAGTTTCAGCATGTCAACATAATCATTTTAAGTGTGAACTCACACTTACTACTGCCACGCCTGATGAGGATGAGCACTCTCTGCCTTTTGGTGCTACCTGACCCCCCAGGCTCATTTCCCTTTCCTTCTTCTATCTTTTCTGCTTTCCAGAAAACAAGATGGACTGGCACACCTTGTCTACCTAGGTTTGATGACTTTGAAAAATATACCTTCTTTCAAATTTAGCACCTGGAGGATATCGGATGGAGGAAAGCTTAGCAATGTCACTTTTTTGGACTACAGCCTCTAGAGTCTGACCATATTGGCTGGGGGATTCTGGGAGTTTGTAATCCAAAAGAGGAACACGTCCACACTCTGCCTGTACTTATGACACTCACTACACTTGGGTACACATAAACTAAGGAGAGGAACAGTTATCCAAGTACGGAAGAAATAAAAGGGAAAAACTTTATTTGCTTATTTTCTATCGCTCAACAAAGTCAGTTAAAAATGAACGAAAAAAGAATTCACTCGCTGGCTGTTCCCCCAGTGAACCCCCAAATTGTTAAATATTCCCTTATTTGGAAATCTGTCCCTTCTTTCTGATATTTACAACCAGCACAGTGCAAAAACATTGAGAATTGCTTCCTTAAGAGGAATAGATCCACAGCAGGTAGAAAAGAGGTATTCAGGATTCAACTGCCAGCCATAACTTTTGAAAAAATGAAAAGTAAAGGCATAAGCATGATCATATACAGAATGCATTAATCCACTTTTCTTTCTTTCTTTTTTAATTGATCATTTGCAGAAGTAGAGGAGTCGGTTTGGATTTGGTTGCCTGATGTATGATTGACCATACCTCCCATGCACGTGCAAAGCCAACAGTTGTACTTATTTTCTCTGAGACTGGGTCAAAGCTTGATGAGGTGTTGTTGTATGCCCTCAAGTCATTTTGGACTTATAGTGACTCTATCATGAGGTTTACTTGGCAAGATTTGTTCAGAGCAATTTGTCTTTCTCTGAGGCTTGCCCAAGGTCATCCAGTGGGTTACCATGGCCAAGCAGGGATTCAAACCCTGGTCCCCAGCATCATACTCCAGGGCTCAAAGCTCTACACCATGCTGACCTAAAAAACAGAAGTGATGGCTGTTTGATCACAGGCTTTTCAGCACATTCTGAAATACCATTAGGACTGTAGCTGGAATCACTTTGAAGAGTGAATACACTTTCAATTGACAATTACTGGTAATAGCCTCATTTGGGAATGTGAAAATCTGTCAGTTTTGCTTTCTTTTACAGTCAAATTATTTCCTTCTTAAGCTCCTTCCACAGAATATGAATAAATACGCTAATCTGGCTCTTTAAAAATGAATTGCAACAGAGATTTCTAGGTCCAGTAGATACAGCTCTTCCAACCATGGAAAGGGAGGTATTGTACTTGTTTGTCAGTTAGATGGCAAAGATTAGGAGCTTCTTAGGAAAAAAGAGGTGACGATTTGACATTAACATATGGATTCAAAGCCAGATTTTCAAGAATTAAGCACTCAAAGCCCTGGGCCTGAATGGAGTTTCAGTTTCTGCTACACGGTTTTATAAAATGCTCTTTCTATCCTGAATATGAAGAAATTTACAAAATTTAGTAAACTATTAAGAACAAACTGAAATCCCCAGTTTCAAATAGATGTACAATGACAGATTGTCATGAAATGTTACATTTAAAAATGCATTGACAAACACAGCTAGTGAGCATAGTTGCCAGGTCAGGAGTATTCTAGTCTCAAAATTTTAGGGCAAAAACCAGAGACCTTGGGATTCCCCTTTATGACATGACAGGAAATGGGTCCAAATAAGGGTATATTACAAGGGGCAGTCCCTGGTGATATCAGGAAGCATGATACATTAAGCATCATTTACTGTTTCACAGAGTATGCCACTGAAATAGATACACCAAGTCTAACACATGAGGAAAACATACATATGTGCATACATACACACACTGTCCAAGGCAGCACTCTCATACTGAGATTCCTTTCCCTCTTCCAGAAGCAGAGTGAAAAGGGTCCATGGCCTGAGATCTGGCTGCCCTACCAGTCAACCAGAGAATCCAGCAGACGGACACATCTATCTTTCTGAATATAAGTAAAGTTACAAATGGCTTCATCAACAGAGCCCTGCTGGTCTGCATGGAGCTGAAACTGTGCTGGCATCCAATCACAGAAATTATTGGGTAGTAAAGTGTCAGAAGTCCAGAGGAGGCACATACACACAGAGACAAAGTGGAATAAATGAAGAGCACTTAGAGTACTGAGAAGAGAAAAAAGACCAGTTTCTGTTTCAGTAGGGGATACTGGGTCAAGGAGACAGACGACTTCATAGATTGTGTGTATGCAGGGTAATTATTCACCATGAAAGGCTTAGCCTGACAGCTGCTTTACCCTTGACGTGCCAACCCTCCAACACTCTAGCCACACTAAACTTTGGCCCATCAGAGACAGTGCCAGACTGCTATAAGCTATGTGTAAGTAAGCTATAAACATAACTATGCCCACTTGGAATAATTATTTAAATTTGGTTATACAGACATAAATCATGTTTACTTCTGTATAAACACCATTAGGATGGAGCTATGAGTGTGTAGGGCTCTTCTTAAAACTGCTACACTAATGGAGACCACCCAGTTCCAAAGAGCAATGGTTCAATATGTAGAATGCAGGATATTATTACAGTTAGCTCTCTATTTTCTCAGGGGTTAGGGATGCAAGACCCCTGTGAAAGTGGAATACTCAAATAAAAATAAAAATCATGAGCACTATTTTTTTTTAACCTGAGAACACTTCTCTAGGAATCTCTAGGTCCTCCAGCGAGATTCTATGTTCAACTTCTGAAGGAAGTGGGCCACAGAGTCATGTTGGGGGACCTAGCAATGCCTAGAGAAGTCTTCTTTCTAAGAATCTCTAGGTCTTTCAGTGCAACTCTATGGTCCACTTCTGGTGGAAGTAGACCAGAAAATTGTCCTGGAGGACCTAGAAAGGTCTACAAAGAACGTATTTTTTTCTGTGGTGGGATTTTTTTAAAAAAATAGATAAATAAAATAAAAAACATAGCCTGCAAATAATCAAATCTGTAAGTGCTGAACCTGAAAAAGTGGAGGGCCTACTGTGTTGTTGTTGTTGTTATGCCTTTCCCCCAGTTCAGAATTCAAGGAGGCTTACAACAGATACATAGTTGAAATTTTAGACATACAAACATACAAAACATACAAAAGTTAACAAGTGATTAAACTATCAAATAAAATTAGAAATCAGTAAAAAATAAACCATAAAAACCAGAACAACAATGACAAAGAGAAAATCTAGCATATTGTGCAAGGCCCATTCTGCCTAAGCAATCAGTTCTCAAAAGACTTTTGAAACAGAAAGGTCTCTACCTGTTTATGGAAAGAGAGCGGAGGCTAGTCTAACCTCCTTAGGAAGGGAATTCAAGAACCTGGGGGCAGCCACTGAGACAGCTCGCTCCTATGTTTCCACCAGATTCACCTCTGAGAGTGATGGGGCAGAGAGAAGGACCTCCTCAGGAGACACCTAAACACAAGCAAGTTCGTAAGGGAGAATATGCTCCTTCACATAACTGGCATCTAAGCTGTATAGGGCTTTGTAAGTCAAAACCAGCACTTTAGTTTAGTTCAGAATGCTAGTGTATGCTATGCTAGTGGAAAAATTATTATATAGCCCTTTTTCAAAAGTTGTGAGAGCATGTCCTAGTGCACCCAGATCATTCCACTAGCAGACATAACAGCCCCTTCTTGTGTGTTAGACTCAGAGGGTGGGTTGCTAATTGATCATTGTGCAAAAGGTGAAATCCAGATCTTGATATCCCTTGCACAATTGGTTGTGCAACAGTAGGATCGGACTTACTTGCATATATGCTGAAATTGTACAGACTCTGAGCTTTTCTCTTACCTGATTAAGGGCCAGTTCATATACTATCAAGTTTGTTAGTTGTTTACGGTCTTGATTACAGAGACTGATTAATGTAATCCAGAATTTTTCATGTTCAATAACTACTATGAGATCTTTACAGGACAAAACTTCTGGGGTTAGGTCAGAATCTCTTGAGGAGTATGAAGTTACTCTCTTCTAACTTCTGTTCTCCCTCTTTGCAAGATGCAGACCTTGGTGATAATAACTTGCAAGTAATTTTACTACCTGCAGTAGTAAGATGTGATGTGAGCCCTCCTGTGAATAATGAAGGCTTCATGCAATTGATCCTATGGATATCTACCTTGGGAGTAAGCTACAACTGAACACATGGAGGGAATCTCCAAGTATGCATCTTGCTTGCAAGAGTCTTCATATTTAAGGATGATTGCATGATGGTGGATAACAGAAGAAATTTGTCTTCTCCCTGATTACGCCCTACACATGATTCTCCACATGATTCTCAGCCTTGGTTAGGTATACATGTTTTTACATTTTACATTTTTTGAGAAGGTATTATGTGTGTAACCTTCCAACCTATCTCCACAGCTTTTGCTTTTAACATAGTGAACTGGAGGGACCGATGGAATAGGAGACCTTTGCATTCCCTCAATGGTCTGTTTCACTGTTGTTTTACCAGCTTTGATTATATACAGCGAGAAACAGTCAAGTGGAAAGAAAGCTCTCCTTGGGACATTAGGTACACAGCTCCAGTGGACACCAGATTCCTCCTATCTGCTATTTATGTAATTGTGGCTCTGTGAATCCGAGGGGACGTACACTTCTGCATATATTTGAGAGGCATAAAGTAAATCCCCTCGCAAATGTCTAGAGCTGACAAATCAGTTCCTATAAAAGGGCCCTCATGTTCCTGCTGGAGGCTGGAATGCAGAAGGAGGCATTTGGTAAGGGGAGTGCACTGCTGGGTGAACAGCTGTCCTAATAATCTGATCTATTTCTGAGACTGAGAAGTGTAGCAAATCCCTCAGGGCTGTCCACTTGAGACAAACATTTCTCTTAAATATCTGATGGTATCAGTTTCTTCACCAAGGATCTCACATCCTCAGTTCCACTGAAGTTGGAGTTTGTTCCAACATGGATCTCAGACAGTTCCTGTCCCTTGCCTGCCCTGTTTACCTTTATAGTCAAGTGCAGAGGAAGCCTGGCTGCATTCTGGTTTCTTGAAATGTCTGCTCTGTCCCTCAATCCAAACAGATCAAGAAACCTAAAATGTCATGTTTGACCTGACTAAGATTTAGCATTTTGAAAGGCAACCTCTTCGTGATGCTGGCATCAAAAACAATTTTGATGACATTTTCTCCTTCTTTTTTGGAAAAAAGAGAAAACACAGAATCCAGGTGTGTTTTTTGGGAAGAACCAAATAGCTTCGTTGCCTTTTAAAATATGCAGTACGTTGCCTTGGTGCAATTCTTTACACTTTTTGATCCATGCTGCAAAATGCTGGGCAGTTAAATGCTATCACTATGCTGTCTCATTTTGCCATGCCCTTACAAACATCACAAATGGCAATGTTTTGAGCTGGCAACTAGTTTGGTAGTTACAAGGTTGTAAATTGGACTTAAGAGTCTTGTACTTGCTGGGGATTCACATTTACAGTCATTAATGACCACGCATGACTCTACTTTTTCAGTTTGGCAGTATCCTAACCAAAGAATTTCAGGGACTGTGCTATTTGGGGTATTGGGAAGTCACATCTGCAATACTCTCTCATTCACAAACACGTTGAAACAAGCAGTTGTGATACAATCCAATGGATCTCTCCAGCTGCCTGTTCTTGACATGTCCTAGGACTGGGAAAGCACTGCAGATGTCATTTCCCAGTTCTCAGATCTGCAGCAAACCCTTCAACTGAGGCACTCCCAGGCTGAAAAGGTAGATTTATGCTAGATATAACTACAACAACAGAGCTCTGTTATCATAATTACATCTGATGATGCAGTATCTTGGCCACTGCTTGCAAAAAGCTTGAAATGTTAAAATTATAATAGAACAGTTTATGTGCTTTTCTAAAGCAACATACTTTAAAAGTGCATCAATGAAAGTGCACAGATTTAAAAATTTATTTAAACACTATGGATGAGGTTAGAGCCATTGTTGCTGTGTTTGTATGTGCCTTCAAGTCACCTGTTAACTTAAGGTGATGCCGTGAATTTCATAGAGTTTTCTTAGACAAGAAGTATTCAGAGGTGGTTTTGCCAGTGCCTTCCTCTGAAACGTAGCTTGCAGCAACTGGTATTTATTGGTAGTCTCCCATCCAAGTACTGCCCAGGGCTGATCCTGCTCAGTTTCAAAGATCAGACAGGATCTGGTGCCTGTAGGGTATTTAGGCTCTAGGCGTTGTTACTACATGCCTGTATTGTTCATGTCATGCCAGTTGGCATGGGTGGTGTTAGGATATATTGGTAAATACTGGCACAGCACACTGGCTTAGTTCTTTGCTCATGACTATTGAGAGAAATAAATAATACCCTAAAAACTGGTTTTTAGGCCAAAAGAACTATGCCCTTTATTAAGAGAGAAGCCAGGAAGTCAAACTTATTTTACAAAAGCCCCTAGAACTGGCTTCTTTGCTTCTGGGTATGGGAAGCCATCGTGGTGGGCCTGTTGTGTTTGACTGCTCCACTCTGATAAAGAAGAATGACTGTGAAGAAGAGGACAGAAAGAAACAAAGTCTAAGAATAGCAATTTACATATCAGCAAGCACTTAAATAGACAAAATGGAGAAATATCCTGGTTGTATTGAGTTTAGAGGCTAGGAATTCCTACAAATGAGAATGCATGTGCTTTAAAATTCTGTAGTTCCTCCTCTATCTGAGGCCATGGTTAAACTGTTGTAGTCTTCTCAGCCACCCCATAGAAAACTTGAAGTGGACTAGCTATAGTTGTCCCAGGACCGCCTAAGAAATTTGTCTTTGGTTGAGGAATGGATCTGTTCCATACATTATGGCTCCAAAAGGTCATTTTTCATGTTTCTAAGGAGCTGCAGTTTAAAAAAAAAAAATAGAACAGAGTGCAGCCACCAGAACTTTTTAACAATATTGTTGCATTGGTGAACCCTCAGGAACCAATATCCACTAAAACCACAGTGGAGTTTAAGGCCATTTCTGCACTAGCCTGTTATAGTGCTATAATTCCAGTTTCAACATCCTATGGAATCCTGGGGTTTGCAGTTTAGGGAGAGGCCTGGGGCCTCTCCCTAAACTGCAAACCCCAGGATTCCATAGGATGTTGAAAGTGGAATTATAGCACTATAACAGGTTAGTGCGGAAATGGCATCAGTCTCTGCAAGCATACCCATCCCATTGTCTGGACATGGAGCTTACTCCCTCTTCCTCCCTTCCTCTGGCCAGATGTGCAATGGCAACCAAGGGGTTCTCAAATGTAGTTGTTTCTTCTTATCCACTGATCTGCTGGAGGGGGGTCCTACCCGGTGGTATCCAGCAGCCCTCTACACTTGCATGCAGGCTGCTACTCCTTCCCCAGATACTCAGAGGCTCCCATAATGTTACAAGGAGAAGTGTGGACAGAGCAGCACCCCAAATCCTCCTAACTGCTGTTGTACACTTGAGGCAAATTACATTGTACAAGGAGGTACTGGATATCTCTTTCCACAGTGACTCCTCCAAAGCGTATATGCTGGTGTAACTGGGGGTTACTCTATCATATCTAAACAACGGGATTCTAGTAATAGGGCCTTAGACTTCCAAGTGACAAAGTAACAAAGTTTAGTTTTTGAACTATCTGGGACCCATTTACGGTGTCTGGCTGGCTTTCTAGCATTTAGGAGCATTGGAATGATAGAGGATGCTTCTTTGTTCTTCTTTGTTCTCCATATGCATTTGCACAACAATACATCAGTGAAAGAATTCCACTCACCAAAGGTGGCTTCAATCAGGCCCTTTTCGCATGCCAGTCCTGTTGCGAAATGGCCTTGGGAGCATCGCACAATTGCGAGGACCGTTCCACATGACGTCCTCGGAATTGTGCGACGCTCCAAAGGCCATTAGGGGGCAATCGCACATTATATCATTTTTGGCTCATTGCCGAAAATGATGTGCAATCGTGCATCCCTTCCGTGCCCCACACACACTTACCTTGTGTGCAGAGGCTCCGGATGCACGGCGATCGTGCTTCCTCCCCCAGCGCAGCCGACTGAGGATTGCTAGGAGTTCTTTCAGAATAGGAAATATAAAATAAACAAACAACTTCTGACTAATTACGGTAATATAATGGTGACAGGGGCTCTGATAGGCAAGAGCAGGTTTCCACTGCTTCAAATTTATGGTATGTTTCTTTAAACTGCAACAATTTACCTCACCGACTGATTGCCACGGTGAACTAATTAGCAGAGAGTGAAGCAGTGCTGTGGGAGAAGATAGCCGATGGGAAAAGAGTAGGTCTTTGTATTGCATAATGTGTGGGATAGATTTTCTGTTGGATCTTTCAAGCAGAGTAATCAAATTTGAAAGCCAGAAGTTGAACAATAACCAGTCCCATGCATACTTCCACAGGATTTAGCAGAGAAAGAAAAACGAACTAAAACATATTAAAAGAGTTTTATTTAAGGTAATAAAGCACATGGTCTAATGGAGGAAAGAGAAGAGAAAGAAAATAGCTGCAGGTGAGAGTTATGTAGGAAAGAATGGCTGTGGAAAACTTACTGACTAACAAGAAGAAACAAGAAATACACACTGTGCCTAACTATAGGATAATATGCAAACCAATAGTTAGTAAGCACAGACATGCAAAGATTGCTGACTCTAACACTTTATGACAATTGTATAACACTGCTTTGCAGCTCTCAACTTATTAAAAACATTAGGCTGCAATCTTCTATTTGAGTTTGATGAATTTATTATGCTACCGACAAACACATCAAACATCATAGCATAGATATAGATAATATCAAAGTATTTCAGAATTAAGCTCAACAAGCTAAGCTTCAAATTACAGTACTATTCTGAATCTCCAATACAATTTATAGCATTTTTTCTAATTGTCTCTTTTCTAATTTTTTTTCCAGTCAACGCTAAAAGAGTTACTTTGTGTGTCACATTTGTATTGTCCAAAACACACACACGCACATGCACACACACCAAAAAACTGATTCAATAAGAGCATTCCTACTTTCATGAGTCAGCAAGGGTTTCAGAAATCTCCCTATAACAATCCTGTATGCTACCTAGTTCCATCAGAGTAAGCCCTATTTGATTTTGTGAGGCTTACTTCAGAGTAAAAAGCTATAGGATCACACCATTCATATATTTTCTGCAGACTGGGTGTCATTAGAGACAGAGAGATTTATCCTTATGATTTGATGTCTTGAAGAGGGAGCCATCTATAAAAATTAGATGCATGCTTGATTTATAGCTCTATCTCAATGATATCATTACATAGTATTTCAGGTTGTAAAGAGTTATTAAACCTGCAGCTGTTGCCTTAGTGTACAATTGAAAAAAAGCTTATTATGAAGGGAATGATATGTTAGGGAAAGAAACCTATTGTTCTGTCACCAATTCAATCAACTCCTCTGTCATTATACATAAATAAGGCATTTGGACAGCCTGGGCTCTCTTGCATTCTTAGTTTCTAGGATTTTAGGAGTGAACAGTCAATATTTGCTGTAGGGTTTTCTGGATTTTGAGAACTAGTTTTTAAAGTGGATTTCTGATGACATATGTAAAGTTTTATTTTTATATATTCCAGCTGGCATTCTGTTTGGCACTTTGGTTTTTGTAAAAGACAGTATAAATGTGCAAAACTGAATTGAATAGTTTCACCATGTCTGTATTCACCTAGGAGTTGCCATAATGTTACAGCTGACGGGCCTCTATTGCTCACTAGTAACCAGTGGAATGACTGAGGCCCCATGTCCTTGTGTGCAATGGGGTGGTACCCAGTGCTCATCTAGATGCTGGCTAGGAAGTTGGCAAAGCAAAACAGGAATGCCCAATGTGGATCAGAAGTGCCCAGTGGGTATTAGAAGTACATCATAAATTCCCAATGCACATTATGGCACTCTTTACAATTTACTAAGTGGGTTTCGTTGCATTTCTGCAACAAAGCTACAGATTTGTAGAGCCATGAAATATGGATTTTGATAGAGGATCTTGACCCAGGTTTTGTATTCAAATATTGAACACTTGGCTAAAACTGTCAAGAAGCTGTTTAGTTCTTATTATTTCACGGCAGGAATTCGGGAACTCTGAATGGTGGTAGTGACCAATGATCACATGTGGCAGGAGGTGCGGGCAGCAAAGGGACAGGGCTATTGCTTCACTCCACCAGTCACAGAACTCACTTTCTGGAGTCAGAGGATTCAGACATAGAGTCAGAGTGCCAGGAATGTACAACTTCTGCTGTTGGTGATACCTCTGAGATAGAGGTGCCAGGAGCTGAGGCAAAGGAATCTGAAGAGGAGATCCAGCCATTTACTGAGCACAGGAGGAAGAAAAAAATTACAGTGCTCCCACCAGCTCTTAAATAGGAGATGCTCACTACTTAATGCAGTTGGAGCCATCTAGCTATACATATTCACCAGGTCTCTGAAGGCTTTGTGGCTTACAACCTTTCATCTTGGGCCATTTCCGCACCGGGCTTCTGTAATGGTGCAGAGCAACCTCTCACGGAGGTCTTCTGCACCATAGAGTGGACTGGCGTGGACTACTTTTTGTAGTTCCACACCAGAATCCACTCAGGAGCGGCTGGAACTAGCCACGCGGCGTGTTTTTTAAAAACCTCTTTTTCGAGGTTTTTAAAAAGCCAGGAGCGCAGCCCTGTGCCGCTCCGTCGCCCGGCTCTGACGCGGATTTGCAGGCGCGCACAAGTGCGTGTCTGCAGATCTGCCGGGGGCGGGCTTCCGGCTGGTGAGCTTCTCTGGTTGGTGGAGAGCCTCCACCAACCGGAAGCTGCCATTTGGGATGCCGGAGGACTGCAGAGCAGCGAGCTTGCACTGCTCCGCATGGCAAAGGACTTACCCGGCTTCAGGTAAACTCCGTTTTCGGGTGTTTTCGCCCATTTCCCCCCACACACATGCGGAAAGGGCCTTGGTGACTGGCAGTATTCTTTGGGTTTTCATGTTTCCTGGACCGGCCACTATGTACAACTCTGATTTACTCCTTGCTGTGTAACTTCTGGACTGGGTGAAGACCACCCTCTTGCTTCTCCCTTCATCCTGCTGGATAACCTGTGACTGACCTGGACTGGCTTAACTATCTGACAGCTCTTGCATTCCAACTACCTGCATCCTGGGGCACTTGCTGACTGGAGCATAGGATGACCTTTTTGGCCAACAAAATCCAGAAGTGACTGAAAGCCCAGTTTTGGGTTAATTTTTAAATAATGTTAAACAGTGAGGGTGTGGGATTTGCAACCCATTTGAAGGCAAAGTTGCTACTCTTGCAGTGGCAATTTCATAACAGTTTTCAGTCAGGGAAAGGCCAGGAAAAGGTGGATCCAGGGAGTATGGAGGAGTTGAGGGTTAGAAAAGCAGCATTGGGGATCACATACAGTCTGGAAGAAATACTGTGTTCACCCTACTCCATGTTAGTAACTGGACTGGGGATGGTGTGGCAGTGGAAAAGGCAGCTTCCTAGATCTCAGTTTTCATTCCTAATATTTTGTCAAGTTTCTAGATCTTGTCGTGAGAAAAGCTTGAAATGAAGTGTCCAGGTATTTTTTACTTGTATCCCCTTCTGTTCTGTGGTATGGCAATATTGTCAAAATGAAAAAAAAAATGCCTAGACTTTATGGGGTTTCTTTTAACTAACCAGTCCCACTCTTATTTTTAATGAGTATTTTTTAAAAAACTTCAACAAATAAACAAAATAGTCATCAATAGGATTCTGTTGCACAGAGTACTGATTTTTTAAAAAATCTTTTATGTAGGTGAGCAATTGATATGTTCATCAGGCAAAGCCTGTGCTTTGAAACAATGACCCACTGTCTTGGATACTCATATTTCTTATTTGGCACAACATTTCTCTCCAAAAATCATGATGACACCTGGGTGAAATGTACACTCCCTTAACGTTGCTAAATAGATGGACGATTTGCCAGAATCCTATGTCATCATTCCACAATGTGAACCATACACAGCCTTCTGTTGTTGTTGTTGTTGTTGTGTGCCTTTAAGTCATTTCTAGTTTATGGAAATCTTAAGGTGAATGTATCATGGGATTTTTTCTAGGGCTGAGAGTGTGTGATGTGCCCAAGGTCATCCAGTGGGTTTCCATGGTCCCAAGTGAGGAATTGAGCCCTGGTCTCCAAGGACATAGGTGATTTCAGTCCCATGTCCCATGATGAGGATGTCTTGCTGGCGGTCTGTGAGTCATGCTTTCACACAACATCATTGCTGTCCCACTGCCAATGTGACCCCACCTGTTGCAATCACAGGATATTCCATTAATGAAGAAGATCCGTTAATGGCCTGCAATCACATGATGCTTCCATCTCCGGCGGCCGTGTGGAACAGGAAGAAGCACAGTCTAGGGGCTTCCTTCTCCAGTGGAGCACAGGAAAGAGGCCTGTTACCCTGTGAACTGGGGGTCCCGGGAGGGACACCAAAATGTGCTCAACTAAAGTTGGGGAAAATTAGCTCAGAGCACTGCTTAACGTTACGAGAGGCAGGGTAACGTAGCGAGATCTTGAACCCTATGTCTACGAGGTTGGGTCGAGTCAAGGAGAACACAGAAGTTAAAATAATAAGTGATGTTTATTAAATACAAGCAAAACAGTGTATGCGACACACTCATACAAGATAACTAAAGAAAATAAAGGTTGGAGTGGTATAGAGGGATTTTTAGAGGGATTGCTGGTTTGAGTGATACTTCAGCTGTCCTGAAGCCCAGAAAAATAGAGAGCGAAGCTGGAGTGCGATGTAGCTCAGCACGTGGAGCTGAGGAGAGGCTCACCAAGCAAAGCGGCAGCAAGGTGGGATGAAACTCGGGAGCGTTCCGAGGAAGGTCTCGGAATCAAGGGTTTTTATAAGGAGAATTGTGACTGCAGCCTATGCCGTACTTGGGGGAAAACAATAGATTTGGAGTTGGAGACAAAGCCTCCGAAAGGTCAGAATCTGAATGATTGAGTTATCGTAGCAGTTCTCAATAGAGTAGCCAGTATGCAAACGCAGAGTACTTGGGTACTGCATAGTTAACCCATCAAGCTGCCATCGCGGGGCAGAGGCTCTCAGTGGCATGCATAAATTAGAGTACTTGCCTGGAGGTCTCCTAAAGCAGTGAGTCAGCTATTTCTGGGCTGCCTGTATTGTAGTTTGAATATTACGGCTATTAACGGCCGAGCTTGTTTACGTGCTTGTCCGGTGGCCTCGCAAGCACATGGAAAGGATTAGACAAGTGCAGCCGAATTGCGATATCAAGGGATATCTTTAATATTCCCAAAGCTCGGACTAGCCAGGGCAGTAACAGGCCAGCTGCACCATAGAAGGAAGGTGCATGTTGCTTGCATTCCCAGCTGCAGGCAGCCAGCTGGGTGTGGAGGGAAGAGTCGGGGACACGCTCCCATCCCAGCAAAGGTGCTGCCCGGATGACACTGGGATGATGTCAAAAAAGGGTAAGGTGCAGAAATGGCCATAGCTCAAACCACTATACCATGTTGGCTTATTGGCCATTACACTACCACAAGTATTGTCAATCAAGATAGAGTAGATTTTTTATGTTAATTCAGCAGATCCAGAGTGGTTTTCAAGTACCAATGACTCAGGTTTAATTAATGGACAATGCACTGTATGAGATGTACTGAATTTGAAACCAAGAATCAAAAGCATTACACAATTGTTGTTTTATTTGAGTCCCTGTCTTATGTTGTTGTCCTATAAATAAACCTTGCAAACGATATAAGTTTTTGGTTTCCCAGTTTTTAAACTGAAAAATTTGTCTCAAAATAAATGGAGGGTGGCAGAGGGATGGTATCAGTGGGATCAAACATTTTTGGCACCTTTTCCATATTTGAAATACGTTTTTCAAAAAAGTCTTTTTAAAACATTGCATGGCTTTTAGGTTTAATATATTCCACTGATGTTGGCACTCCCCATCTGAGTTTGCTGTTATTGGAACAAGGCATGTTGCAATTGGATTATACTTTTTGTAAAGTAAGTACATTTCTCTTTGAATTTCATAACATGCTTATTGCACACTTGCAATTTGCTAGATGCTAAATCTGACGCTGTTTATTATAGGAGTTAAGAAATCAAGCCTCATTTAGCAAATTGATTTTTTTTCTTTTTTAAAAAATGCTACAAATAACTTAGCACCTGCTCAACAAAGCTAGGCTTTTTCTCTTAACTTTAACGTATGCTATGTTGGGTTCTCTCCGTCTCTGTAGAAGATACCCAGCTGCTTTGATTACAGCAAAGATGGGAAAATTTTTGGCATGAATAAAACATAACTACAAGATGAAAACATATGCACAGAGGTTTATCAGACTGAAAAGGGAGAAGAGTTATGTCATGAGTGTTGAAATACAGAGAAAGGGGAAGAAAAATATGACACAAAGAGTTAGTCTGCTAAATGAACAAGAACTGGATGCTGTCATTTCTTGGGTGGGGTGAATGGTGAAGGAGACCCTAGCAATGAATTCAGTATGAAACTGCATAGGGATTTAAAACAAACAAAAAACAAAAAAAACCAATAACAACATGCAAACTAGATTCCATAGTGCAGCCGCAGTTTATCTTTTAAGTAAAATAAAAATGTACTCAGGTTCAGCCTGAGACACTAATCAGAATGAGAACTTGTCCCATTATGTGTGTAAAAATTGAACAAACTGACAGTTGACTCTTATGTTTATTAAGAAAGAAAATAAGCAAACAAGAGGGAGGGAGGGAGGGAGGGAGGATGGATGATGGGCAGATGAATGGGTGGGTGGGTGGGTGGATAGATAGATAGATAGATAGATAGATAGATAGATAGATAGATAGATAGATAGATAGATTCATCCATTCATTCTGCTATGAAGTGAACCCCTAATCTGGTTGTCTATACCTTGGCTAAGTTTGAAAGTTAAAGACAGGGTAAAAGAGAGGGTGTAAGTACTGTGGCATTTAGTGCCTACTGAAAGAGAAGGCAAAAGTGGTTCTTTGTGTAGATTAGGGATGGGAATAGTGTGGACTTCCAGCTGTTTTTAGACTCAAGCACACAGAATTGCATCCATCGGTTATCCTAGATAAGGCTGCTGGGAGATACAGTTCAGGAGCATCTGGAAGACCACACAATTTTCACCCTAAATTAAAAGTGATTTGCCACCATGTGAGGATAGTGACATCCTGGTCACTAAAGAGAGAAGTCTCCTGATCATTGGTGAGGGACAGGATTTCTTAACAGTGTATGAGGCAGAAAATCCCATGGGTGCTTCTCCCTATCCATGGACATTTACTATCCAAGTAAATAAGTAACCATGTGCTGTCTATTCACTGTATTCCAAATCTTGTGCATGCGATGGCTGCCTCACTGAACCTAATGATAGCACTGGTGGTTCCTAGTCTTTGGTCCTCCAGCTGTTTTGGACTTGAGCTCCTAGAAACCCAAGCCAGTTTGGCCAACAGTAAGAAATTCTGGAAACTGAAGTTCAAAACATGTGGAAGACCAAAGTTTGCAAACCACCACTCCAGGCTTTCCTCTAGCACTAGGATTCAGCTCAGGCTGCAGTGACTCATTAGGGCAAACAGTTTAGAGCTGCGCTTCTATAGAAATTGCTTGAGTGAACATCAAGGGAACTTCCATCAAAGCTTGGGACTGGGACATTAAGTACCTTTCCCAAGCATTTATGTCAAGAATTTATCTGAAGATCTGAAAGAAGTGACAAATAAAACCTGGGCTTGAAGAGACCAACGGAACTTTTTGGTACCCTTTTAAATGTGTTATGAAAAGGTGCATTAAGTTCTGTGGTCCAACAGACTTCAATAGAAGGTGTCTTTATTTAACAAAACTTTGAGGCATACCATCCATTTCTAATGGTATTTAACTCAATTCACCTTTTTAAAAAAAACCCTTGCATTCACACTGCATCAAGATTAAACGCTCTTCAAAGGGGAACTTTCCATAGGAGGCTGTTGAATTTTCCATAAAGGGTTGCTGAACATAGTAACTACTATTTACTATGAATGTCAGTCAAGTAAATCAGCTTCAGGGATATTAAGTTGTGTTTGGAGCCATCATCTTTGTCTTCTGTTCCCACCAATGCCATTCTGCTGACTTTCCCTTTGATCCAGTTTCTTAGGTGGATTATACTGTGTCCAGTTCTAGGAACCACAATTCAAGAAGGATATTGACAAACTGGAATTTGTCCAGAAGAGGGTAACCATAATGGTAAAAGACTTGGGAACCATGCCCTATGAGGAGCAGCGGAGAGCAGAAGGTTAAAAGATGACATGATGGCCACGTTTAAATATTTGAAGGGACGTGTTCTCCTTCATCCAAGTCATACACTGCATCTCTCCTTTTTGAATGTGTGGTCATCTGCTCCAGGAAGGCCTCATCCAAGTCCTCAGGCTGGCCTGGAGGCCTGTAGCAAAGCCCCAAAATCACATCTCTATTGTTTCTCGCTCCCTTAATTCTTAGCCAGATGCTCTCGACTTGGCTTCCCAGATTTAAGTCATGGATCTCTTCACAGGTAAAAACATCCTTGACATACAAGGCTCCTCCTCCTCCTTTCTTGTTTGGTCTATTCTGCAAAATAGGTTATACTCCTCTATTCTTACATTCCAATCATCAGATTCATCCCACCAGGTTTCAGTGATGACTATTAAATCATATTTATTTTGATTTATTTTGATCTCAAAAGCTTTTTGGGATTTTTAAGGGCTACCAAGAAGGTCCTAGCTTGCATCTTCACCAGACATGCCTGTGAAGATGATGGAACTGAGAAAAAAGTCCTTTTTTGAAGATCTCAGAGCTCAGGTATACTCCTTGTTGTTTAACACCAAGTGCTTTGTGCATTCCAGCATGGCAGTGGGGTGAACTGGATGACCCTTGTGGTCTCTTCCAGCTCGATGACTCTATGATCCTCAGGCAGTGGAGGAGGAGTCCCCACAGGAGCTTTTCTACAGAAGTACACACCTCTGTAAAGTATATTGAATCTATTAACATCTTCCCTTTCTGCATTTCTATCAGTGTTCTATTTCTTGAGGGGGGGGGTTTCTTTACAAAATGCGATGTTTTCACTCTGACATGTACACAATTTGTGCCTGTATAAATGTGTACATTGCTTGACTGCATGGCACTCATGCTGAATAAAGCAGGGGTAGGAATCACATAGCCTTCCAGATGTTGGACTGTAAGTCCCAGCAGCCCTAGTTAGCACAGCCAAAGTCAAGGAATGACAGGAGTTACCACCCAAAAGCCTCTAGGCAGGCTTCATGTTTCTCATCCCTGGACCAAAGCACACAAGTGTCTTGCAATCATTTGCACATTTTCAGATGCTGCCACAGCTATTCATCAAAGTGAGGATTCCGGGGTACAGTTTACGTGTGGCTTCCAGAGAGTCTAGGAAATGCAGACTAGGCAAAACCCACAAAAGAAAGCATTGCAGACTGAATTCTTCACACGTCATTAACCCCTCCATTTGCTTCCCCAAGCAGCTATTGGCTGTCATCAGCAGGGGGAGCATCTCCTAGATTTAATGCAACATGTTCTTAAAAATGAAGGATGAACAGATTCATGGGCATTCCATGCTCTATGTATTATATTCTTTGAACAGCTCTTTCTAGTTTGATTTTCTGCCTAAAACAGAATGGCATCTATTCCTCAAGCTAACCTCTGTGTAGTGCAGATTTTCCAGCATGTCTGATGCACACTTACAGAGACCTGATGCACACTTGGTGCCTTCGACAGTCAAAGTGGCCTCTGCTCCCCACTATACACACACCCCTCATATCCCTCTGCGCTACAAGTCAGGTTTGAGTGTTCAATCTATTGGAAATGCTCAGTGTTTAAAGAATTAAATGTGTTCTGGAGACAGCAGCATCCATAGATTTAGTGAGTGTTTCAGTAACCTTAAAATCTCCACATTTCTTACACCTCTGTTAGACTGATATTCTTAGGGATCACCCCCACCCCTTCTCTATACCTTCTTTTTACTCTTCCAGTGCTCCAAAAGTAAAAACTAACTTAGTCCTCTTCCCATTCTAGCTTAGCCTTAGAGAGCTTTCCTATCTCTAATGGAGCTCCTATAATAAAAGTTTAATTTAATTTATTTCCTATAGACATTGGCATTGATGCTGTTAATCATAGGCCATTTCAGCACTAGACTGTTGTAGTGCTATTATTCCACTTTCAACATCCTATGGAATCCTGGGGTTTGCAGTTTAGGGAGGAACCTCAAAGGCAAACCGCAGGATTCCATAGGATGTTGAAAGTGGAATAATAGCACTATAACAGTCCAGTGCAGGAATGGCCATAGAAGCTAGCTACTGCATGCATGCACTCTATCACAACCAACATATTAGAGGTATGCATGAATGATGACAACTGCAGTTAACATGATGCCATGTCTTCCCTTTTGAACAGTAGTTATTCATCACATTGTGATTCTCCTGGGTTGAGCCAGACCAGGAGTGCCTTGATACCCAGTTGGGCAGGCCCGTTTAACAGTGATGTATGTAAGTCTTTAACTCCAAGTCTCAAGTCAAGTCTCAAGTCTCTACCTTCGAGTCTCAAGTCAAATCTCAAGTCCTTGAAGACACTTTCAAGTCAAGTCTCAAGTCTGGGAGCCAACTTTATACCCCAACCTATATTCCAGAATTTTTGGACAGAGTCGTGAAAAGTCAGTTTTAACAATTTAACCAGAGTCAGCCCTCCACCTTTGCGATTTTGCCATCTGCAGCTTCAGAAGTGGGGAATAGGATCCTTCTTACTTCCTCTTCCAAAGCTGGAGGCTTTTTTCAGAAGTGGGGAATAGGATCCTTCTTACTCCCCATTAATGAAACTTCAAAAGCTTTAGAAGGAAGGATCCTTCCTCCTCAGGGCCGTTGCCTAACACATTTGCTGTTTCCGTCTGAGAAATGCACCGTGCACTCTGTGGGTGACTGTAGTCTTCTTTTCTTAGGAAATGTTTTAGAAGGCTCCTCCAATATGCAGTAGGGACAGGGTGCCATGCAGACCTCAAGCCTGCCTCAAGTCCATTGTCTAACCCGTTTGTTGTTTCCCTCTGAGAAATGTGCCCACACTTTGGGCTTGAGACAGATTGTCATGTGACCTGTAGGCAAAAAGAGATGGAAGCTTTGTTCAAAGTCATAAGGCTTCTGGATGAATGTGTTATGTTACTGAACCAAGGGCAGGAAGTCAGTCACTGAAAAGATGCAAGTCTCAAGTTGAGTCAGTGCATCATTTATTGCCAAGTCAAGTCACTGAAGTGACTTAAGTCAGACTTGAGTCCAAGTCAGTCGACTCGAGTCTACATCACTGCTGTTTAATATCCTAGGAGCCTGTACCACTTGTTCACCCCTTGCCATTTAGTGGTTGTGATGTGTGTGTGTGTGTGTGCGTGCACGCATATGTATCTGTGAACTATGTGTCTTTCAACCTATTAATGACTGAGAATGTACATTTTTCCAACCCTTTTACTGCTGTTGTTTCCCCTGCTGCTTTGCGCAAGTAAACCTTCCTTCTGCTGACTGAACTACAACACATATGTGACATTTGTTTGCTTGTTTCACTTATATCTCACCTTTCTCCCGGCACAGGATTCAAGGTGGCGTACACAAAGGAAGTATATGTATGGTGTGTGCCTCTGCTTTGGTTCTACTTTCTTCCCCTGATTAAAACTTAAGGACTGGTCATTCTAGCCAGTCAAGGACCATACTGCAAATGGGGTGATGTTATTGTAGGCAAAGAAAGCCTATTGAAGACAAAGAAGTTTCATTCCTTTTCCCAGAAATACTGCTTTCCTGGGGGTGGGGTGCGGGGAAGTACTGGGATCTTTTATTTGATGAATATGTTCACAATATTCCCTTTTCACTCAAATATGCTGGTTTCACAGGATTTTGCCATTTTAGACTACAAGTTCAGGAAGACTAAACAATGGACAGCTCTTGTAGATATAAATTTGTCAAGAAGAATATTTTAACTTGGGCTTTCCTTCAACATATACACCTTTAGCATGTTAGCAGGGCTTATCTATTTTGAAGCTCATTTGGCTGGAACTTTTTTGATCCACAGGTAATAAGAAAAGTCTTTAAAACCAATCTCAGAGCCTTACCTCTAGACAAGAAGTCAGAAATCATCTCACTATTCCTTTGACCATACCTTCCCTTGGTTATTACTTGAAGCAAGAGTGGAATATTTTTCAGCCTGAAGGCAGAATCATCACTGGATAAGGTCACTGTTAGTAAACAGTGTCCCAATGTTACACATGTTCCCACATTACCATTCATTCATTCATTCATTCATTCATTCATTCATTCATTCATTCATTCATATAAACACACACAAACACTCTTGCTTGCCATCTTAGCCTCCTTACGCAGAGCCATACAGATCAGCTTGGGGATACTTTCTTGATAGGTAGCTGTGCAGGTTCTCCATGCTTGAATTATAAGATATGCATTGGGTCATAAGCACATACTCATTTGTAATGTGCCTCATTTCTATAATACTAGAATGATGGCTCAGATCTTCAGACACTTTTATCCACCAATTTCACAGCAATTATAGGTGAAGATGTGGAGATGAAGTGGATAAGCAAAGATCATAGCTTACACCATTTTATTTAATTTATTTATCTAAGAGAGGTGGGAATTGTACAGCCCTTCAGATGTTGTTGGACTACAAGTTCAGCAGTCCTAGCCAGTATAGCTAATGGAGAGGAATGCTGGGAGTTTGCAATACAACAACATTGGGAAGTCTGCATGATTCCTGTTGCTGTGGCATACATTATACAAAGTATAGAAATAATAATAATCCAGTCACAAAGTGGAACGTTAACTGACAATCAGTATGTTATTAGATGGTGACCCAAATTCATCCCTGATCAGCATGAACCATAAGTGAGAAAACTTCTTCAAACATGTGGGCAACCTATGACCCTCTTGATGTGGTTGATCTCCAACTCTTATCAGCTCCACCGGCACACCTAGTGGTCAGGGATGATGGGAACTGTCATCCAACAGCTGTGCTATAAAACACAAGTTGCACGCACTTGGTTGTGGATTTCTCTTTCTCCTTTCATTCCTGCATTGGTGACTTCCTTTGTTTTCTTCCATGTTTGAGTAAAATAGAAAATGAATTCAGAAAAGAGCGCTAAGACACATCCACCCGAAAAGCTCTGAGCCATTACAGATGTCCCTACCTAATGGGAATTGTGCGTAACACATTTTCACTGTTTTGCTTCTCTTTCTCATTTAAAAATCTTCCCTAAAATGCACATCTAAGAAGATACCTGGAGGAAAGAAGCATATTCCTGTTTGTTCAAGTATGTTCCTTAATTCTTACAACTCCTGCCACAAAAAGCCATCTGTTATCTGTAAGGCACCAGCCTTTTTCAGCCAAGTTGTTTCCTCTGAATCAAATTAATTCTCTTCCTATTTACTAACACTTCTTTCACTGCTGGGGCAACACATTGTTAACAGTAAAAGAAAAACTAGCAGTCACTCCTTACGAGATTCAAGCTGCTTACTGCCAAGGTGCCATTGTTTCCTTACACAGAAATTGTGTTGCCTTCAGCAGTGCCATTGTGGCAAATCCAAATTTCAGGCTCTTGACAGGGCAATCAGTATGATAACACACCTTTTGGAGGTTCCAAAAGTGTGGGAGGTTGTGTTGTTCCAAAACAATTTCTAGCAGTTTTCATTGCCAGTAGGAGCCGGTCTTCTGTAAAGCCATCCCCAAATACATAAAATTACTACACTGATAGCTCATAACAATACATCATTGCTGTGAAAATGTATTTCTCCTCCAATTAATGTGGGAATTTCAGCTAAACTCAGAGAGATCAGAGGAATCCAAAAGGGGGTGGCAGATGATGTCATAGTCCTTGGTAGTCAAAAAGTTCTGGCATGTCAACTCTACAAGGACGGGTTCTACTACATTCCTGGTTGTCAGTGGTCTGACAGAGCCAGGACTCACAGCGCTCATTCTATGGGCCTTTCTGCACTGCACTGTTATAGTGCTATTATTCTACTTTCCACATCCTGTGGAATTCTGGGGTTTGTAGTTTACTGAGGCCAAAGTGCTCTCTGGCTGAGAATTCTAAACACCCCTCTAAACTACAAACTCCAGGATTCCATAGGATGTTGAAAGTAGAATAATAGCACTATATAACAGTCTAGTGCGGAAAGGCCTTATGATTCTGCAGCAGCTGAACCTACCTCATAGGATTTTTGTGAAGGGAAAAGAGATGGAAAATGGACAGCCTTGCATATTGTATTGAGTTTCCTCACAGAAAGGCAGGATACAAATACAATAAATCAAGAAATAGTATCATCTTGCAAATAAGAAGCATGTTTCACTTTAATACAGATCTGCCAATATTCATGTCACTGCTGTCACTGCAATAAGAAAAAGAATCTGTGTACACATACACACATACACACCACACCAACTGCAAATATGTACAAGCTATTTACAAGATGTGTATCATGGAGACAATTTAATTGCCAGGGGTATAGCTGCCAGTACAAAAAGACTAGCAGCCCTGCAGAGACAGTAATGCTGAACAATGCACAGCAGGACAGAAACAAAACAGTGTGTGTTCCCAAGGAAATTTACTGTGGGGAGTCTAACATGATTCAAATTGCAATTTAGCAAACAACAATGAGGATAGCAGTCACACTGACCTTTAAAGCTATCAGAGAACATCTTTAATACTGCCATGGAACAATTTAAGCCATGGTTTATAGTATGTCTCATGCTGTCCTCTGGGTCAATATTTCAGTTGCGAGTTGGAATGTATCATCAATATCATACACTAAGGTGGATACATGTCCCTGTTATGCATCCCAGACTGATTGCACTGTGCTGGATTGTTTTTCATGTTCACAACAAAGCCAGCTAGGAAGGGCCATAGCTTAGTGGCAGAATACATGCTTTGCATACAAAAGACCCCAGGATGAACATTGATGATATCGCTGGTTAACAGAGCTCTCTGGTAGAAGAGTAAGGAAAGAACTCTGCCCAAAGCACTGCAGAGCAGTATGTGCAAACTAGCTGGAGGATTCTGGGAAATGTAGTCCAACAAAATAAGTCTTTCAATGTCTTCTGGAGGGACTCCTGGAGAGCAGATGTGGGAAGGAAAGAATATTTGCAATTATTTGTTACCAGGCTGAAAAACAGGTTTCTCAACAGTGGGAAAGAATAATAAACCAGTGAGAATTTTCCATAATTTTCTTCTGGTATTCACATTCTGAAGTGTTCTGGAAGAATCATTTTGTAAGGAAAAACACATGTTTTCTTGTTCAAAAAGCCTATTTTCTGCACAGAAAATCAGTCTACTGCACAGAAAATACTGTTTCTGATGCAAGAAAGCTATACAGAAAACAATAGAATTGCCCCCCTAAACAACATGTTTTCTCCACAGAATAATTCCTTCATAACTCCTTGGGATGTCTGAATACAGGGATAACACTCTGGAGGAATATTTCATTTCTCTCATAGTGGAGAGACTATTGTAATTATTCTTCCTCACATACAAGGATGAAATGGTTGAGGATTTACATCCCTAGAGCAGACCACAGCTGTCTTGTGGACTGAATGAGGGACATCTTCCCCATGATTTCAGGATGAAGTACCCCCGATTGCTCGGCCTCTTGGAGCAGGCAGTCCCTGCAATTGTATGGTTCAGTCAGGACAGTCCCAGTTAATCTCCTGTCATCCCACTTTTTCAGCTGCCTTTAAAATACCCTGGTTTCTATTGCCTTCTCCCATTTCCTGCCTTTAACCTCAGCTTACTTCAACTGCAACCTGAGTTCAAAGTGCAAAAGTCATTGGCACTTAGTCAGCAGCAGGGAGAGGAAAAGAAGGGACACAATTTTGTCCTTCCTTGTAGACTCAGGCAAAAGCAAACTGCTGCAGCCTCTTCTAGCTTGTGTGTTCTTCCTCATTACAAGAAAAAACATTCTTGGGGGAACATCCTTGGGATAAAATGAATTAGAGAAACATTATTTAAAAATTAATGAGGAGAAACTGCATATCTGGCTGTCTCTGAAGTCTTAATACTGTCCACTGTCATGATTGCAGGTGTTCCTAGAAAGCTTCATCTACAGTTTGACAGACATGCATACGATATTACAAATATTTGGCTATGCTATCCAATTTTTTTTCAAAAATATTTTTGCCCCCCAAATTCCCTTGAACATCCTCTAGGAGGCAACACTCCTCTGGGCAATTTTCTGCTGAAAAATAAATGGTTTTTCCTGAGCCTAGAAGGATTTGGGTGGGGCCAAACTGTGGCAAAAAAATGCCACCCACTCACTAGGGCATTTGCACAAGGGCATTTGGGGGGTCAAAAAGTTTGCTATTTTTCTGGGGTATGTGGCCCTCCAAGGTGTTCTGGGAGCCGCAATGTAGCTCTCTAATGTCGCCCCCCCCCAACTGCTGTCCTTCTATACCTACCGCAACATGAAGCAAAATGTTGGCCACCATTAAAGCTAATTTAACATCAAAGTAAAGAAAAACAGCCATTTTCAAACACTGTGTCCAAATGGTGAAAGGAAAACATTAGGGCTTCAGCATGCTTTCCATCTATTTCTGAAACTACGATACAACCTGTTTATTTAGAAGATTTACTTTTCCTTGCAGCTAACGGGTAACCGTTGAGATCTTCTTGTTCTGTGATGTCATGCTCTGAACTGTCATGCGAATAGTCCTTCATGGTGCTGTAGAAGACCGGGGCACTGAACTGAGTGGTGCTTTCAGTTCTTTTCCTCTCACATTTACACAGCTTTTTGAAAGCAGCTCTGAATTTTTGAGACATCACATTGTAAATGATGGGGTTAATGGCGCTGTTCAAGTAGATGCAGAGCCTACAGAAGAGGACAAACCAGATGTTCAGATAAGGAGGGTCCATGAAGGAGTTGACCACCACCAGAGTGCGGTATGGCATCCACAGAAGAGCGAAGAGGATCACCACCACAGCCAGCATCTTTGTCACCTTGAAGGTTGTAAACAGAGAAACAAACAATTGAACGTATATCTCCTTCAGTGGTATCAAGATAACATTTAATAGGCTACGGTGAAGAGGAAGAAATTCCCTGAATTAGCCATTAGAAGTGGTTTGAGTGTTGGATTAGGACTCTGGGAAACCAGGGTTGAAATCTCTGCTTAGTCATGGAAAGTTGCTGGGTGACCTTGGGCAAGTTACACTCTCTCGGCCTCAGAGGAAGGCAAAGGCACCCCACCACCAAACAAATCCTGCCAAGAAAACCCTATGAGAGGTTCATGTCAGGGTCTCCATAAGTCAGAAACTATTTGGAGGTACAAAACAACAATAAGTAACATACTAAGCAGAATTCCATGACAGAAAATTTATAGTCAGTTACTTTTCTGTTTAGGATGTATAAAACAACCCTCATCTTTCCTAATTGGACGGGAAATTCCAGTCTCCACCAAACAATTGCCATAAAAGGTGTTTTCCCTTCAAAGTAGTGCTAATCCATAATAAAACTCACCAATGTTCTCTTTCTGATTAGCAAATTTTACTTTGAGACATCAAAAATAATTTTGGCTATCACCCACATCTTATAATTTGCTTTTTCTCTATTCAGTTTCGCTTGTGTTATCTCTACCTCCTGCAGATATTTCTAAAGTAATATTACATAATCAACACAAATCTTGCTTCATTCATTGCAAGGCACCAAGAGATAGCTTGTGTTAGTGTCCGAACAAGCAAAGATGACTTGTGTAAATGGAAAATACCTTCAATCAGAATTCAGCCATCAGTATGATGCTGAGTTAGCATCATGGGTCATCTGAATGGGCTTTGGTATATGCATGATTGCATAGCTTTGGACTATAGCTAGACTAATTGGAAAGACTAAGGAGAAGGAAAAAAAAGCAGTGCGGATAGAGAATAAAACAGAAAGTTGTCTCACAACAGAGTTAGACTATTTGTCTGTCTAGTTTAGGGTGGTGCATGCTACAAGCACACCAGACTGGACAGACTGATAGTCTAGGTGAAATTTGAAGTAACTTTCTGTTTTACAGCAATCCACCTATATATCCTGAAGGCATAGCTCTTGTTTGGTCTTGGAAGTTAAGCAGGGTCAGGCTTGGTAAGTATTTGGAAGGTAGACTAAGTGCTATAGGCTATATTCAGAGGAAGGCAACAGGAAACCCTCTCTGAATACCCCTTGCCTAAGAAAACCCTACGGAATTCATGGATTCACCATTAGTCAAGAAGTAACTTAAAGGCATGTAAGAATACACTTTCACTACAAGCACCAGCCATCCTTGCCAGTGCTCAGGGATGGTCTGGAAGGCAACAGTTTATATGCTGGATGGCGTCAGATGCCAGGTCATCTGGGAGCACTGGTGTACACTGGTGTGCAGTGGCTCTTCTGGTTTTCAGACCAGAGGAAATCCTGGAGAACTACAAAACCCTTTCCAGGAATAGGACAACCAAGGATTAAACCTGGTACCTTCCTTGTGCAAAATATTTGCTTTACCATTGACATACACCACTTCATTTAAGAAGCAGCATGATCACAGACAGATATAAATGCAACAGAGAAGAAAAGAGAAAGCCAGGGATGAGCAACATATTAACTAGTATTCAAAGATATAACTTGGCTAGAAATAAATTCATTTATTTCACCATTGTTTTAATCCTTTCAATTGTTTAATTATGTATTAAGTTTTGTATTTTATGTGTTTCTAACTATGACCATTTCTGCACTACGCTGTTCTATTATTCTGCTTTCAACATCCTATGGAATCCTAGGGTTTTGAAAGAGGAATAATAGCACTATAACACTGTAGTGTGGAAAGGGCCTATGTCTTTTTAAATCTGTAAGTCTCTTTGAGTCTTAACCCAGGAAAAAAGTGGGGTACAAATAAAGATGATTGATGATGATGATGATGATGATGATGATGATGATGATGATGATGATAGCACAAATAATGTTGTGCTTATGGCCATCCAGTTTTAGACTGCATGGAAAAGGGAAATCCAGTAGAGCTCCCAGATGTGCAACCAGAGGCCCATTCACATGACACAGTTATAGCGCTATTGTTCCACACTAACAGCCATGGTTCCATCTAGTGTAATTCTGGGGTTTGTGGTTTGGTGAAGCACTGGAGCACTCTGGTTGAGAATTGTAAATGCCCCTCCCTAATCAGCCAAGTAGAATAATTGTGCTTTAATTATATAGTGTGAATGGGTCCCAGTTGTACAATCAGTTACCTAACTGGTAGCACAATTAGTTTTCTGCCCAGGGACTATTAGAGCAAAAGCATGACCATTTGAAAAAAATAACAGAACTACTTCATGCACCATTCCTCTCAGCTAAGTTTTAGATAGGCTTAAGCCACAGAGTTCTGAAATGCCTCAAGGAAAGAAAAATTACCTAAGCAAGCAGACTGAGATTTCACACACTGAGACAGGAAAATTGGTAGAGAAAATATTATAGTGATCGGTAAGGGAGAGAATGAGATTCTGAACAAGATTATAGTATACTTGGTAGAGAGTCAGTGTGATGTAGCAGTTTGAGCACTAGACTAAATTCTGGATAGTAAGGTTCAATTCCTTGCTTAGCCCTGGAAACTCACTGGGTGACCCTGGGTGCATTACACACAATTAGCCCCAGAAAACTCCATGACAGGTTTGGCTTAGGGTTGCTGCAAGTCAGCAACAACTTGAAGGCACACAACAACAATACTTGGTGGGATGAGGGTGAATCCTAGAAACTTTGCAATGACCCAGAAAACCTTGCTAGAGAATTAATGGGAGCTAAGAAGGAAAGAAACACTTAGAACCATAGAATCTGAGAACTGGAAGGAACCCCACCGGCCAACTTGCCCGCTCCCCTGCCATGTAGGAATATACAAATAAAGCAGTTCTGAAAGATACACGTCCAGCCTCTGTTAAAAGAACTCCAAAGATGAAGAGTTCTCCACCATTGAAGGCAATCTATCCCACTGTCGAACTGCTCTTACAGTTAAGAAAAAAAATTCTTCTCAATGTTTAAATGAAACATCTTTTCTTGTAATTAGGATCCACTGGTTCACTTTCTAGCTTGGAGTAGCAGAAAACAAGTTCACTCCGTCTTCTACATGACATCCCTTCAGATATATAAAGAAACTTTATATATCACCTCTCAGTCTTCTCTTCTCCAAGCTAAACATATCCAGCTCTACAAGTCTTTACTCATAAGGCTTGCTTTCCAGATTTTTGTTCATCTTGGTCACCCTTCTCTGGAGAGGTTCCAGCTTTTCAATATCTTTCTTGAACTGTGGTGCCCTGAACTGGACACAGTATTGAAGATGAGGTCTGACCAAGGCAGAATAGAGTGGTCCTACCACTTCCTTCCATGGGGAAACTATACCCCTGTTGATGCAGCCCAGAATTGCATTAGCTGTTTTGACTACAACATCACGTTGTTGGCTCATGTTTAGTGTCTAGTCTAGTAAAGCCCACCTGATCGTTTTCCCATGTACTTTTTTCAAGTCAGGTATCACTGATCCCATACTTGTGTGTTTTATTTTTCTTGCCTAGATTTAGTACTTTACATTTATCTCTGCTGAAATGACTTTATTAGTTTGGCCCAGTTCTCCAATCTGTCAAGGTCATTTTGAATTCTGATCCTGTTCCCTGGAGTAATAACTATTGTTGTTATGTGCCTTCAAGTCATTTCCAGCTTATGGTGACCCTAAGGTGAAGCTATCACAGGGTTTTCTGGGGCTGAGAGAGGTCAGCCAGTGGGTTTCCTTGGCCAAGCAGAGAATTGGAACCTGGTCCAATGCTTAAACAACTATACCACACTGGTTCTCAGTATTACCTTCTCTCCTCCTTCCCTCTGCTTTTGGTGTCATCTGAAAGTTTAATAACCATGCCTTCTGTTTCATCATCTCAGTCATTTATAAAAATGTTAAACAACACCAGGCCCAGGACAGACTTTTCTCTAGGATGAACAGCAGCCATTGATGAGCACTCTCTGGGTTCAGTCTGTCAACCAATTGCAGATCTGCCTAACTGTAACCCTGTCTAGCCTATACTTCAACAACTTTCCTGAAAGAATATCATGGGGGACCTTGTCAAAAGCTCTGCTGAAATCAAGATGGAATACAACCAAGGAACAATGGATTCAATGTTACTGCCCTGGCTAGATCGAGCTTGGGGGATATAAAAAGATATCTCTTAATATCAATAATTCAGCTTCACATACCCATTCCCCTCCACGTGCTTGCGAGGCCCCCGGACAAGCATGCATACAAGCTCGGCCGATAATCGCCGTAATATTCCAAAACAATACAGGCAGGCCAGAAATAGCCGACTCGCAGCTTTAGGAGACTTCAAAGGCAAGTACCTTCATTAAGTATGCACGCAACTTTCAAAAGATCCTCTGCCCCGCGCTGGCAGCTTGACGATCTGACTATACAACGCTCAAGTACTCCGCGTTTGCATACCGGCTATCCTATTGACAATTTGGCTATAATTCAATCATTCAAATTCTGACCTTTCGGAGGCTTTGTCTCCAGCCCCAAATCCATTGTTTTCCCCAAGTCCGAACTAGCCTGCGGTCAAAATTCTCCTTATACAAACCCTTGACTTTGAGCGCTTCTTCGGATCGCTCTTGGCTTCCATCCCGCCTTGCTGTCGCTTTGTCCAGCGAGCCTTCCCCTCAGCTTCACGTGCTGAGATCCATGCTCCCCAGCTTCTCCGTTTCTAACCAGGCTTCAGGACAGGTGAAGTATCACCCAAACCAACAATTCCTCTAAAAATCCCTCTATCCCACTCCAACCTTTATTTCTATAGTTTCTCTGTATGTTTGTGTTGCATACACTGATTGATTGTATTTTTAATAAAAATCACATTCGTTATTTCACTCCGGTTTGCTCCTTGACTCGGCCTGACCCCGTAGACATTGGGTTCAAGATCTCGCTATGTTACCCTGCCTCTCGCAGTGCTAACTTGTGCTCTTTGACTAATCTCCCCAAACTTTGAGAGCAATTTGGTGTCCCTCCCGGGACCCCCAGAAACCAGGGTAACATCAAGCTACAGGAAAAGAGATTCCACATGAACCTCAAGAAGAACTTGTTGAGTGTCAGTGCTGTCCAGCAGTGGAATACACTGCCTTGGAATGTGGTGGAGTCTCCTTCTTTGGAGGTTTTTAAGCAGAGGCTGGATGGCCATCTGTTGCGAATGCCTTGGTGGGCGTTCCTGCATGGGAGGGGGTTGGACTCGATGGTCCCTGTGGTCTCTTCCAGCTCTATGATTCTATGACTCTATGACCTTTAGGTGAATTATTTAACTTTTTTTCTGGGGAGGGTAGCTTTATATTCTATATTTTTAATGTTTTGAACTTTTGACTGTTTTATCTGCAAGATGCTTAGTGTTGTTTTGTTTTTTGTTTATTTTCAGAGAAAAAAAAAATCCAAGAAATTAATAAGAAGGAGGAGATCAAGAGAAATTGATGTTGAAGTAGATACAGGGGAAGACAAATCAAGAATTAAAAATAGGAAACAGGCATGGAGGACAGGAGTCTATCGGTGGCTAACATCAAGCCTTTGCAGACCCCAGCATGGATTCCAGATCTGGCAAATCCTAATACATTGTGTGGCTAAGAAATATGCACTTCACTATAGCATTAGCCCATTGAAAACAAGAAAGAAGTAAGTTACTATTCATTTTAATCACTGAATACCCCCCTTCTTTTCTCTCTAATGCATTACTCTGATATTGGAAGTCACTAATCATTGTAATATCTAGAAAGAGCTATTTGGGAAATGGATGATCATCTCAGTGTGTACTTTGTGAATTCAAAGGGATGCATTCTTGTGTTAGTGGAAATACTGTCTGCATTCTGAAGTTAAGTATGTTCCTAATTGTAAAAAGAAGGATTATTGCAGGAAAATGACTTAGGAACCATAACCTAAAACACAGTTGCATCTGCTTGAGCACCAGTGAACTCAGTGGGATTTACTTCCAAGGGAATGCATGAAAGAACATTAGCATTTCATTGCCTTTTTTATAAATTCACATTCTGCTTTTTCTCTTACTGGATCTATGGATTAAGGCTGGAGGAAGACAGAGGAGTAGAATCTTTTAAGGTAAATATAATAACTCAAGACATTAAAATATTTCATTTGAGGCCCTGAAGTGAGAAACAGACTTTCTATCAGATTTGCTCCATGGACTATCAAGGTATTGTAGTTTCCTTTATAACCCAAGGCCACTTATTTCTAACCACAGAAGTTTTCATTATAATATAGTTAAATTATGATTTGAAACAAAGTGGACCAGTCACTTGGAGAATGGACTTCAAACCACAGTGGTAAAGATGAAAAGAAAAAGAAAAGAAACCATCAGTAGTGTACTATGGTGGGAAATTCTGAAGTACAAGCCCACATCGTAATAGGATATACTATATAGATATATAGCAACCCCATTCCAATAAGAGTCCCAATCTTCTATCTAACTATACAGAATAATTTCTAATACTTTTCAGCTCACCTTTCTTGTAAATTAATGCCCCCTCGAGATAAAACTACCCCCAATTGCTTTGGACCATAGCAGGCCACTACCTCTGGAAAAATAATTTCCCTTTCTGCTACTGTAGGAATTGCTGCTAAGCTCAGAAGGGGTGGCAGATGATGTCATAGTCCCATTAATCAAAAATTGTGGGGGCTTCAATCCTGCCAGCCGTGGCTCCACTACATCCTTGGGGTCTGTGGAACAAAACAACATACAAAAGAGCTTTAAAAGTGACTCAAAGTAAATTCATTCAGATCTTAATTTAGCTTGGCTACAGATTTTACTAGCAGCCTCTGTGTAGTCACTTACGAGAACCTAGCTGATATTCTGATAAAGGGGAGAGATGTCTTATGTTTGAATTAAAGAAGTCTGAAAGCAAAGAAGAGAGCTTTGCTCTCTTGGCTCACCCATCAGCTTTGCAACTACATAAGATTCACCTTTAAATAAAATATTTTTCAACAGTAAAAACTCCTGTACAGAACATACTATAAACAGTGTACAGTCATCCCTCCACATTCTCTAAGTTTAGGGGCACAGGACCCCTGTGAAAGTGGAAAAAGCCATGAATAACTCTAGGCCCTCCCAAATCATATTTAACACAATAAAAAAGAATGATCACCATATTCAACCCACCACGGATTCCTTTGAGTCATCAGGGTTCCTTCACAAGGCAGAAGTGGGTGACTGGTGGGGCTTACTGCCACTTCCACTGCTGCCCCACACAATTTTTAGTAGGGACTTACAAGCCTCATTCACAGTTTCTCAGGCCATTTCCGCACAGGGCGAGGGAATTGCCCCGTGACGCTACTTACCGGACTTTTCGGCTCCCTGGTCCAGTCCACACCACTCCGGAGCAGTGCGTGCTCATCGCTCCGCACTGCTCTGGCATCGAAAATGGCAGCTTCCAGTTGGTCGAGGGTCAACCACTGAATCTCACCAGCCTAAAGCCCGCCCCTGGCAGATCGCAGGCTTGCACCAAAGTGAGCCTGCAAATCTGCGTAAGGGAGCAGGCTTGCACTGACGTGCTCCAAGCTTTTGAAAGACCAGTTTTTAGCGGTCTTTCAAAAGCACGCTGGACGACCACTTGGGGTCGTTCCGGAGTGGGCTGGGGTGCGGATCTACGTTAAGTAGGTCCGACCCAGTCCGCTCCCAGGTGCAGACGTCCTCCCTGGAGGACACTCTGCCCCGTTTTAAAAACCCCGTGTGGAAAGGGCCTCAGTCATATGAGGCTTGCAGTCCCTATTAAAAATGGCATAGGGAGGCAGCAAAGGTGACAGTAAGTAATCCATGAAAAATCAGATCCGCAAAAGTGAAACCCCCAAATGTGGAGAGCTGACTGTAATTCACCCCAATAAACCTTGTTAAGTGATTGTACAACATGTTTAATGCAGTATTAGATACCCACTCAGATACTGAATGTATGAAAAGCCATCTTAAATGTTTGTGATCACCACAGTTGGATACTGGGAGTCACAGGATGATTTGTTGATCTAGATGTTTTCTTAGTTACCAGAAAGATGCAGATGGCTGACTGGATGTTGCTGGCTAATGATATAGCAGTGATGATGGAGCTTTGATGTTAAATAGGATTTTGACAAGGGAGGAGTGAAAAAAGAGAACTCATGAGTGCATGCACATGCAAGAAACACAATTAACTTGAGTGAAAAGTTAATCGGAAATGAGATAGAATCCCACTGCAGAAAATTAGCAGTTAGCATTTAGAAAAAGGTGGCAGTCATTGTGTGCTCTCTGCCAGCATGAAATCAGACAAGTCACCTTAGCCTCTCGGGCACACTTTGTAGTTGCTGCTCTGGGTAGTTTTAAAAATTTAATTAAGGATATTTCCTATCCTGCTTATTGGCATGTTACAGATCCCCAAGGCAGCTCACAAGAATAACAATATCAAATAATAAAACAAAGGAGGACCATTCTGAAAGAAATTGTTAGAAATTGTATGCTGTCAGAGAAAACAAATTGCATCAGACACCATAAACTCTTTTAATCCAAACAGTCTTTATCCAGTGCCAAAGAGTTGATTGAGCCCCCCCTCCCTAAACTGCAAACCCCAGGATTCCATAGGATGTTGAAAGTGGAATAATAGTGTAGTGTGGAAATGGCCATAGTTAAAAAATCATAAAATACAGAAGTTAAAACATGATTAAACAATTGAAAGGATTAAAACAATGGTGAAATAAACAACTGTTTATTTCTAACCAAGTTATATCTTTGAATATATCGAATATGTTTCTTTGAATATGTTGCTCATCCCCATTCTTCTTTGTTGCATTTAAATCTCTCTGTGGTCATGCTGCTTCTTAAACAAAGGGGTGTATGTCAATGGTAAAGCAAATATTTCGCACAAGAAAGGTACCAGGTTTAATCCTTGGTTGTCCTATTCCTGGAAAGGATTTTTCCGCAGTCTGGTGCGGGAAATGACCAGCAAGACAAGGCGGTCCAGGGAATAAATTCTTTAGCCTTGGTGCTGCCACTGAAAAGTCTTTGTCCTTCGTCATTTCATTTCAGTTAAGTTGTATGCTGCCTTTGGCCATTTCCGCACACAAGGGGAAGGGCAGTTCATTGCATGTCAAGAACGGTGTTTTTATACTCCAATTCAGAAACTGAATTCAGAAATTCAGAAACTGTGCTGTCTGCACACACCCTTTACATCACACTACTGCAGAGAACAGTGGTTGCTGCATCCACAACAGCAAGTCCCTGGCAACTCCCATTCCCTTCCCTCATCCCGCCCCACCATTGTTGATTGGTCTGTTTTTTAAAAAACACACACACATTTTAAACACATTTCTGTGTTGCTGTGTTTGTGCATAGAAATGCATGTTTGTTGATACGTGGAAAAAAACACGTCTTAACAGTCCATTACCAGATCCACTCTCTTCCTGCTGTCTGTTTAACGCATGAAGACAATAATGACGGCAGCCTGTCCTTTGATGGACGGAGAGAGATAGGGATGGAAATGATGGGACAGCCTGGGAACGCCCGTAGCCAGCCACTTCTGCAATGTGAATCAATGCTAAGCTTCTGCATGTAGGCAAAAACCAAAGCAGAACCAGTTTGGGAGATTTACATTGGAGTTTTTCAGTTTTTCACATACAGCGGTTTCTCATCGAAATGAACCACAGTGAACCGTTCTAGGAGCTGAAAATATGCAGAACCACAAGAAAAACTACAACGCTAAAACAGTACAACATACAGACCGGAGGGTAAGAATTCGATGCTGCTATGATGTACCAACCTCGTGCGGAAATGGCCTTTGTCTCAGAGTGGGACCCAAAGCAGCTCCCAAGGGAATCAATTAAAACACCTTAAATTTTTCAAACAGGTAAAAATGCCCACATTAAACAGTTCAAAATAATTTAAAAGACATACAAAGGGTAAAAACAAAAACAAAAACAAACCCTTCCAATAAGAAGCTTCCCTGCTTACACATTAAAAGCTTGCTAAAACCAAAAGGTATTTGCCTGCCAGCGAAAGGAAAGCAGGGAGGGGGCCACCCTTTCTCCCATGGAGGTTTTCCAAAGCTCTGCTGGAGAGGCAACACAGAGCATGGTTTCCATAGATCTTGTACACATACAGGTTTATATGGGAGGAGGAGACCCGTGGGAGGTTCCATCTACTATTTTATTGCATCTTTCAAAAGGAACAGTTTAAACAGCAAAACAGGACTGTGGATCACTAGGTAGGTGACTTCATGGAGAACTTCTGTTTCAAAGTATGAATTAAAATGTTGGTTGCCAGTGCTCTAAGAACATCTGTCATAACCCATTTCTGCACTAGACTGTTACAGTGCTATTATTCCATGTTCAACATGCATTTTGCCTGGGTGGATGTGCCATCCTTCTCTGTGCCTGTACAAAAAGCAAAACAAATGAAAGGGGAAACATTTACACACACACACCTCATTCGCCTGCCTGTTGCACCTGCGCCCTTGCCTTCTTTCTATGCACTCAGTTGATAGGCAAAGGAATGGAGTGGGAAAGGCTTGCATGTTCACAAACCTTTCTTTCACAGATCTGTGGGGTACGGACTCATTAAATCATGGACAAGAAATCTCGTATGGTTTCAGTGCTGGCGCATGGTGTACCCTTTCACATTTTGGGTGTTCAAACAACAAGAACATGGACAGAAGAAGTATATTTTGTACCACCAGACAGTGGCCTATACAACTGAGGTTTTTAGAATTCGCAATTAATTATTTTAGTTGCTTTTGCCAAATGGGAAAGTGAAGCATTGCCTTAAAATGATAACTGTAAGGTAATTAATTTGCTAGGTGTTGAAACTAGAAAAGCAATTGATTACTTTTAAAAGATAACTTTCCAAAAGCTCCCTCCTCCTGAAGCTGCAACATTCAGAGAGCAATATATTTTATAGCCTTTCATTTTTTTCAAAGACAATTTTGAAAGAGTTTGTGTCCAGCCATTCATTCTGTGAAATAGCTTCATGGAAATAAATAGAAGTCTTCTGAACATCTAGCAGTCTTTTTTCTGACTATTTGCAATGTCTACATATTTACCCACTGAGTTGAAAACCATTTCCTACTTCATAATAACTGCAGAACAGTGCTCCATTTTGCTGACACGCATTTTCCTTGCATCTACGAGCATGCAAGAAAGTTCAGTTTAGGCCAAATAGTCCTGCCATCAAATGAAATCAGCAGAAAGAAAGTAGCAATTCTATCACGCCTCCAGGGCATATACTGACAAGTGTTTGAATGGATTCCCCAACTTTCAATATCTTCAAGTAATTCAAAACAGAACAAATTGGTTCAGTTTTTCAGATGGAGTCAGGCAAGAGTTTCCAACTAGTTGGAAGTGGTTCTCAGCAGCTTCCTATGGACTTTTGCTCTTGGTGTATATGCTCATCCTGCTTTTACTGCTGACAAGTAGATTTTTGTATTTTCCAAAAAAGGCAGGGAAAGGCACTTTGACCGAAGCTGATAGTGAACAACAAAAAGAAAAGTATGTGTAGTCCACATGGAAGCTGACAAGTTTCTTAAACAACTTTCAATGTGTTGGAAACTATTGCTTGAGTTGGTCTGAAAACTTACCCGTTCTGAATTACTTCAAGGTAAAGTAGACCAGGATGGGGAACAAGAAAAAAAATCTGCTCTTTGTATCCTTTTCAAGTGGATAAAAAGAGTTGGGAAATGTATAGATCGCTAAATGTTATAGGATGTTCCCTCACATCAGCATTAGTTGGTATTACTGATTGTAAGGCAGGGATGGATAAAGTACAGAGATGGGTAAAGTACCCCCAGGGCCATTTCTGTGACCTCCAGGCAGGGCCAAATTTCCCAAATGCACCCAAATGCTCTACAGAGGGGTGCGCAGGCCATGTCTGGCATATCTTGAGGGCCCTTGGGCCTCCCCAGAGTTTTAAAAATTGCATTATTTTTATTTTTTGCCCCAAATGCCCTTTAGTGGGTGCAGAAGGCATTTCTGCCACATTTTGCTTTCTCTTGGGCCAATTTAGGCCCCAGAAAGGCCTTTTCTGAAACCGAAAGTGAACAAAAAGACTTCCACTCACTTCTTGTTATTATAAAATTCTTCTGTTAGGCCTAAAGTGGCTTGGGAAGTCCTAACAATGTGGCGAAAATGCCCACATGCTTCATAATGAGCATTTGGATGGGGGAGGGATGTTTGTTTGTGTAGAGAGAGAGAGAGAGAGAGAGAGAGAGAGAGAGAGAGAGAGTGAAAACAGGGGTGATGAGGGTACAGCCGTCCAAGGTCTCCAGGGGCTTAATGCATAGTTGTCCAGGATAAGCGATAATGGGTGTTGCAATCCAATAACAGAGAAAGAGATGGAGATCCACTTGTTTCGACCTTTGTGGCTCTTCCAGTAGACTATATGTATTTTTATTTTTGTTGTTCCACAATCATCTTTGGTCTAAGTGCTTTTCCTGTCTTTTGCAAATATATAGAGATTGCCTGTGGTAGAAGCAAGAGTATACATATCAAAAGCAACAGGTTTGGCAGGCAAAGTTAGTGTGACTCCTATAAATTATTTTGCCTACTAAGAAGAAAAAAGAGGAAAAAGAAACCCTTATTGCTGTGTGAATGACAGGAGTATTTGGTGTTTTAAAACTTTAGTCAAAACCTTCAGACAAACTTTTCAAAAGCTTTACCAAATGTTCTTTCTGGCATGTTTCCAGTAAGTACAATGGCATAATCACAGGAACTGAAGACTACTCAGAATAATGAAATCAAAGCAATGCATTTGATTTTGGACCATTTCAAATTCAACTGACTCTTCTTCAAATACCTTTTTGCTCCAAAGCTTCAGTGATGAAATGAACTGAGAACTACAGTTTCATCCAGTGCCCTCTTTTCTTTGGGTGTCTGTTCTGGAATCTGGGAATGTGGCTCAAGCAGACTAATAAAGCCCAAGAAAGGGAAGGTATAAGCGTCAGAAAGTGTTTTATGTTGCTATGGATTTATCAGTGGAACACCTGCAGCAGGTTGTTGCTGTGGTTGTTGTTTTTGTTGCTGCTGTGTGCCTTCGTTTCTGACTTTTGGCGATCCTAAGGCAAACCTATCAAGGATTTTGCTGGACAAGATCTGTTCGAAGGAGGGTTTGCCTTTGCCTTTGTCTGAGGATGAGAGAATGAGACTTGCCCAAGGTCACCCAGTGGGTTTCCATGGCTGAGTGGGGATTCAAAGTTTGGTCTCCATAGTCATAGTCCAACATACAAACCACTGTACCATGCTGGCTTTCACCTGTAGTGGGTGGTGGGTACTGTGTCAGTGGGGTACTGAATCCAATTCAGATTTTAGTTAGAACTTAAAAGAACTATCCAGGATAGTTCCCCCAAATAGGGATCTTCATTCCCCTCCTCCTCCTCCCCCATCCTCATCATCACCATCACTACTATTCACTTGTATCTCACCTTTTCCCCTAAATTGGGACTCAAGTTAGCTTGCTAACATTAAAACAAATACAGACAAAAACATGTACAACGTCATAAATAAAAACATACAAAAAGTTCTTGTGAAAATGCAACGGAACTATCTGTAGAATTAAAGGCATCCCAAGCAAATTCATCAAACAGACAAAGGATAAAAAATAATGGAACAACACACTAAAAAAAGTCCTTGTGGTCAGATCCTAAGGATGTATTTTTAAAAATATCACTCGCTGACAGAAATACTGCAAAGGGAGAGTCATTCTAACCTCCCTAGGGAGCAAGTTTGAAAGTCCGGGAGCAGCCAGTGAGAAGGGTATCTTAGCACCTTGAAGAGCATGGAGCTGGAACTAAGGACATTTCCACTCTAGCCTGTTATAGTGCTATTATTCCACTTTCAACATCCTATAGAATCCTGGGGTTTGCAGTGTAGGGAGGGGCCTGAGGTAAACCCCAGGATTCTATAGGATGTTGAAAGTGGAGTAATAGCACTATAACAGGCTAGTGCAGAAATGGTCTAAAATTCAATGTGAATTCATCATCTCGCTGACATGGGAGCCATGAACTGCCATTTGACAACACAATTGATTTAGCTGTCTATTTGTTGGAGTGAACAGAGATGATTTACCAAATGGTAAAGTATCTTAGCATGCTTGAAATCACTTGACAAATTGGTCATCTGTAGCAGTTTTTGATGTGCTAAGGAGAACCCTGCTAGTACCCTGGTTTTCTAATGAGATACAGTCTTATATTTTTCAGCCTCTTAGCAGCTCAACCGAGGTGGCACATGTCCCAAATGGTTATAGGCAAACCATAATGAATAGGAAGCTGCTATATACTGGGTAGAAGTCCATTTCCCATCTAGTTCAATATTGTCCATTCTATCTGGCAGCAGTATAAGATATTAGGCAGAGGTCTTTCCACCACACCCTACCTGACACTTTTAAGTGGAAATATCAGCAAACAAACTAGGTCCCTCTACATGCAACACAGCTGATCTGACATTGAGTTATCACTATTTTCTAATGCCACTAGTCCATATATCACAAAAGGCAGGTAAATTGCAATTACAGCAGGATAATAGCATCTTTGGATGGGACTTATCACATTGTCTCCTTCATCTTCTGTTGTTCTTCCAGTGAGAGCCCATTTGGAAAGTGTTTCTTTTACAAAGGATTTTTTATGTTTGTCATGCGATAAGTCCCAACCAAAGACACTATTAATCTATTGTAATTGCAATTTACCTACCATGTTTGATAATGCCAAAGGTGAATTATGCCACTTGGTAAGGAAGAGTTTTAGATACGAAGAATAAGCACATAGAAGTCCAATTTAGATGCAAATTCCCAGACTTCTTTACACCCTCTGTTCAGTCCTGTTTTAGTAAAAAGCTGTTTTGGTTAATCTTCATACTGAGATGTAAACAAGAGAATGAGCTCCAGAATGTAGAAAAGAAAGCATTATTTGGATTAGCACAAAACATTTTGGCCAGGGAATATTTGTATGCCTTTCCTCAGGGGCTGTCAAAAGAAAAGGAGGAGGACAGTAAATATGGGAAGTGGTGGTATCAATCTGTTCTGGTTTGGTCAGATCGCACCTGGAATACTGTGTTGAGTTCTGGGCACCACACTTAACAAGCTGGAACGTGTCCAGAGGAGGACAACTAAACTGGTAGAAGGCCTGGAAACCATGCCCTATGAGGAACAGCTTAGGGAGGTGGGTATGTTTTGCCTGCAGAAGAGAAGGTGAAGAGGTGACATGATAGCTATGTTTAAATATCTGAAGGAATATCATGTCAAGGAGGGAGCAAGTCTGTTTTCTGCTGCCCCAGAGACTGGGACACAGAGCAATGGCATCAAACTTCAGGACATGGAGGAATGGCTTCAAACTTCAGGAAAAGAGATTCCTAAATTCCACTAAAAATTAGGAAGAACTGGATGGTAAGAGCAGTCCGACAGTGGAATACACTGCCTTGGAGTACAGTGGAGTCTCCTTTGGATGTTTTTAAACAGAGGCTACATGGCCATCTGTTGGGAGTGCTTTCACTGTATATTTCTGAGTGACAGGGGGTTGGACTCAACGTCCCTTGTGGTCTCTTCTAGCTCTATAATTCTATGATTCTGGCATTCTATGTGTTACTAATTACACAAGTAATAGTCTACAAAATTACAAAAATATATATGCACATCATATGACTCATATCAAATTGCATACAAAATACAGCAATAGAGAAAAATATGAAACCAGGCAGAACCAAATGCATGTAAAACAACAATTACAAAGCAATTTGAGTATAATATTTTCTATGACTTGATACTCTTTCACTGCATGTTTCTGGTTCCTTCTGCTTTTAATCTTCTTACTGATGGGACAAAGTTGCTCAGTTTTCAGGATTAGGAGACAGCTAGAAAATATGCATATGAACAAGGAGGAAAAGAGATGGCAGAGATTAAACAGAAACAGCCCTCTTCATAGAGGGCTAAAGAGAGGGCTGATGAGGCCAAGTCAGCTAGAAGTCATAGTGGCTCAAGCCACTATTTTCTGGAATGTAAGCCAAACTACTAACTAGTGAAAAAAAAAACTTTCATCATTCCACCCTGTTCTAGTCCTTCATATATGTTGACCCAGCATGTCCAGTGGCAAGTTTTATACGTTCTGCATAGCTAAGATATAGACAATCATCATATGCGCACCTGATGTATATAGTTGAAAACCAAGGTAAAGCATGCCCAGTTTTGTTTAGTTTCATAAGACAAGTTTGCCTTGAAAATGCTCTATAATGCTGTACGAGATTAATCAGAGGAGTGGGGTCAAACTACCACTCTTATACTGACACTCTGTCCAGATACATCTTGCTAAATAAACTGGGTTTCAATCCCTTTACTTTTTCTGTCCATTTGAACTGCTAAGGAAGAGATGTGGGGTGGGTTGCCTCTGGTTATGGTTTGATGTTTTGGTTGTTGGTTTTCTTGAACTAGAGGTGCACTCACCTGGGTGCTTGTCATTCAGAAACAGAAGAGCTAGAGCTAATTCAGGTTATAATGCAACAGCATCTGGAGGGTCACATGTTTCCTAACCTTGCTCTCTCTCAAAGCACTCTCCATTTGAACGGCTTTCCAGTCTAATTTAAAGATAAAGAATTCAAAGAAGAGAGAACTGAGGCTTTGAAGTTGCCTACCAAAACTGAGCATCGAAATAGCTGACTGAGCATCCATACAGGTAATCAGTCAACTGAGTAAGATGGCTTGTATACGTATTAATAATATAATATTTTTTCAAAATGTGTATCTACACATTTGAAATAGCATATGCAAATCTGAGCACTTCTCTTTTCTGGTGAGAGTGAAAGTGGTGTAGTGGTCTGAGTGCTGGACTACAACCCTGGAGACCAGTGTTCAGTTCTCTGCTCAGCCGTGGAAACCCACTTGGTGAACTTGCACACGTCACACACTCTCAGCCCCAGAAAAAAACATGATAGGTTCGCCTTAGGGTTGCCATAAGTTAGAAAAGACTTGAGGGCATGCAACAACAGCAACTTCTCTGATGATGCTTTTCTCTCCCAACCGTACTTTTTTTTTTTTTTTTGGCAATGCCTGAGTGTTCCTTGTCCTCAAGTAACATGTATGGTGAAGATTCAGATGGCACATATATACGTCCTATCTTTGGCCATTTCTTCACTATACTGTTACAGTGGAATATTATTCCACTTTCAACATCCTGTGGAATTCTGGGGTTTGTAGTTTACTGAGGCCAAAGAGCTCTCTGGCTGAGAATTCTAAAGGCCCCTCCCTAAACTGCAAACTCCAGGATTCCACAGGATGTTGAAAGTGGAATAATAGCCCTATAACAGTGTAGTGCAGAAATGGCCTTTGATAATAGATGGAGCACCTGTCCTGCAGGTAGTGACAGATAATACATCTGGACCTGAACTATAATTAATTTCACGCAAGGTAAACATCAAGCAGAGAAACCAACAAGAAGCTACACAGATGATAACAAAAACAGCTGGATGTTTAAACAAGCGTGAAGGGCACGCAAAGAATGAGATGGTGTACCAAGTAGTAATGACCACTTAATAAAAGAATTTTGTTTGAGTTGGTGTGGAAGATCTACTCTGAAGCCATATCATACCCTTCTCAAATCCATATTTCTGGGTTGGATAATGGAACAAATACACTATATTAGGTTGATAAGGCTATGAAACTGAGAACCCAATGTACTGGGAGTTAGGTATTCAGATTCAATTTTCTACTGAGACATCAAGCTCACTAGGTGATTAGAGGCCAGTCACTTTGTGCCACCTTGACATACCTCACTGCACCTCACCACATTGCTGCAAGGATAAAGTGGGCTGGGGGAGATGCATGTTACCCTAATTTTCTGGGGGTCCTGGTGGTCCCAGTCACCAAATTAGTTAGAGTTCAGGGAGATCCCTGTCACCAAATTAGTTATTTTGAGTTTAGGGAGGTCCCGGTCACCGGGTAGGTTGCCGGAGTTTCCAGGGGTCCTGGTCACCGGATATGTTGCCGGAGTTTCCGGGGGTCCCGGTCACTGCCCGAGTTCCGTGGGATCCCTCAAAGGACACCTAGTCTGACCCTGATTTTAAGGGGATTTCCAAGTTACACCAAGCATGCGCCCAGCACACCAGAGAGGTAGGGTAACCTAGCGAGACCTTGTACCCAGCTTTTATGGGGTCAGGCCAAGTCAAGACCCAGACAAAATAAGTTTATAATTATTGTCTTTATTTAAAACCTCAGTGACTGTGCACTTACGCACTCACTCACACAGACCTAAGAAAAATAAAGGGAGGGAAATTGATAGGGGATTTAAAGAAGGACATTGGGGGAATACTACACCTGATCCTGTAGTCCAGGAAGCCGAAATAGAGCCAGAGAGTTGGGAGCAGTGAATCTCAGCATATGGAGGCTGAGGGGAAGGTTTTGGCCAGCAGAACGGCAGCAGGATGGGGAGGAAGCCGAGAGCAATCCAAGGGAGTGCTCAAAATCAGGGGTTTTTATAGGGGAAAATGTACCTGGAGACTAGCCCTTTCCCGGGGAGAACAATAGATTCTCAAGCAGAGACAAAGCCTCCGAAAGGTCAGTGCTTGACTTGATGGGTTTTCTTCTGGGTTGTCAATAGCGCAGACAGTATGCAAATGGAGAGCGCTTGACGGTTGTGTGGTCACAAGCACTAATCCTGTCAAGCTGACTGTTCGGGGCTGAGAATCTTTTGTGTGCTTGGTGCATACTTGATTGAGTTTTGATGTGTACTTGCCTGGAGGTCTCCTGAAGCTGCACGACAGAAAGTTACTGGCCTGACCAGGATTTTTCTTGTATTTTTCAGCCATTCGGCCGTGCTCGTGTGTGTGCTCATCTGGGGGCCTCTCAAGCACGTGGAGGGGTTTATTTTTAATAGCCAATTTATATTAAATTGTAGACCCCAGGTTCTGGCATATCCATCACAGTAACATGCATATATGCCACGTTAAGATGATATGATATAATGTAAGTAAACAAAGATGGCTTAAATATCCTAAAGGCATCAAATCCTGTCTGATCTTGGAAGCTAAACAGAGTCAGCTCTGGTTAGTACATGTATGGAAGACCACCAACAAATATCTAGTGCTACAGGCTATATATCAGTGGAAGAAAATGGCAAAACCTCTTCTGAATGTTCCTTGCCTAAGAAAACCCTACAATATTCCTGGAGTCACCATAAGACAACAAGTACCTAAAGGCACATATACACACAATAAATCAAACAACACAACCCAGACTTTCACAGAACCTGAAGAAATCATTTTTGGGGACTACAATACCCCAAATTCCCCATGCAGCATGGTCATTGGCCTTGCAGCCTGCGGAATTCTGAGAGTCCCAGTATAAAATAGTAACTTTCTTCAAATGTGCTATATACCATTTACATTGTCTCATTTGTAACCAAAGCATACTAATCTTGGACAATGCTATTCCATTTGAGGATATTTAGTGCCAAATACCTCTCTGCTATCTTTGCTGGTGTCTGATATCGTTGTATTTTGTAGTTCAAGTCAATGAGATCTTTTCACGTCTAAACATTGTGTTAGCAGTGTTCCTTTGATGTGTTCTTCATAGCAATTTATCTTTCCAGTTCTACCCTCCTCTGAAGCAATCTTGCCAAGAAGAACCCACAGTAGGTTCACCTTAGGGTCACCATAAATTGGAAGTGATTTGAAGGTATGCAACAATAACAACTACTGGGATTAGCTACTTGTTTACACCTAGGTGTGTCAGTACTAGCCATGCTGGCTGGAGGATTTTGGACACTGTGGTCCAAAAAGAACTTTCCGAGCTCTGAAAAATGTAAGCATAGAGGCTAGACGGAGATGGGTTCTCTAAACAACTCTATGGAGATCAATGACCTCAATAAACTGAGTGTACCAAGGAAATGCTAAAAAATATTACATTTCTTCCCCCTATAACCTTGCTTGCTGCCAGTGTTGTAGCTTATTTGCCATAAAAAAAGTGACTTGATATATTGTATGAGACTCAAGCAGCCCTCCTCTTGGGTCTGTTAACTTCTGCTGTGATGAAAGATGGAGACACTTGTCACTTGAATAACAGCATGGCCAAGATGAAGACCTTAAAAGAAACAAGGAACAATTTATTTTTAGTGGATTTGTACTGGAGTGGGAAGACAGTGAAGAACGAAGCAAAATGGGGATATAAGGTCAGAACAGCAAGGTTGGTCAATGAGACAAGCTGCAGAATTAAGAAGGAAACTGAGAGGACATAAACTTTTTGAAAGAAATTACAGACTTCATTGTCATGAGAGGGATCACAAAATCACTGCCATGACTAGATAAATTAAATTTGCATCATGCCATTCAGACATCCTTTCTTGGAAATGAGCATACTGCCAACAAATTTCAGGAAGAAATTGGCCCAGATTCTTCCTATGTGGAAGAGAGGGAGAGAAACTATATCACATTGTTTGGTCGTATAAATCTCTATTATGCCCAACTTTAGACTTCTCATCACCTCAAATTAAATAGCTTGGAGTATAGTGACAGATTTGTGCAAAAGCTATGTAAATTAAAGTTTAGGGCCTCAGATTATTAGGGGATTCTAAATATAACTAACTTAAAGATAAAGAGGGAAAATAAACTCTAAAAGACATGAGAAAAATATAGTTAATGTTTTTCATAGCACAAAGTGCAAAAATAATGATAAGAATAAATCAAAGTTTAATTAGGCAAGTAGGGTTATCACCCAATGACTTAAATGTTGTTGTTAATCCTTGCTATAGTAGACTTATTGATTCAATGGGTTTTACCTATATGTTGGCTCACCTTTCAAAAACTGATTGAATGAACCTACTTTAGTTGGAAGTTACCAATAGGACATCAACCAACATATACTTTATTTCAATGGTCAGTAACAAGTTGTAAGCTTATGTACATACTGAGGTATATGCTAATTTAAACCTTTCTTATTTCTATTTTCATTGCCCTTTAAGAATAATGCATCTTTGGGGAATGTGGAGGGAGATAAACCTATCAGACTTCTTAAACCTGACAAAGTTTAGGGCCCCAGTCAGTGGCACAGTGGTAAATTTTGAAGAACTGGCTCCTAATAGAATAATCTCTACATGGAAAGTCCAAGAATGCCTGTGATTGTGTTGATCAAAACAGTTTCTGAGAGTTTTCATCTCTACTAAAAACAGTCCTACTCTAAAGCCACTGCCAAATATTTTGGATTACAACAGGGATAGTTTGTAACAATATATAATTGCCGGTAAAATCATTCCCCACCTAGTTACTATGGAGAACTGCCACTAATCTCAGAGGGAATAAGAGTCCAAGGGGTGGTGCAAGCAGTGGCAGATGGTTTTATAGTCCCTGCTGAACAAGAAGTCCTGGGGTTTAAACTCTACCTGTTCTGCTTCCACTATTTTACTGGCCTCAGCATGTTGTTATCTGGCTGAGTCTTTAAGGCACTGTTGAGGAAAGTCTTCCCCATGGACCACATGTGGCTCCCAATCACTGCTTTGCAGTCTGAAATACTTGAGTATAAACAAAACAAAACATCAGCCAAATCAGCCAAATTTGGGCTGAAATTGACAAAAAAAGTCAGGCAGTTTTTGGCTGAAATTGGCAAAACAAAAGCACACATACTGTCATGAAATGTGGTAATTTTTGTCCCCTCCATCCCCTCCTAACCTCCCCAAACTTCCTAAGGCCATTTTGCAATACCAGATCAAAAGTAGCAGTGATGTTACATCAGTTCCAGTCCACTGAGCACAGTGCTATGGCCCACTAGGAGGCTGAGGAAAAAATGGCTGTCTTAGATGAGATTAGATAACACAACCCTCTTGACCATACTGTTTGCCCTTTCCCGTACCTCTTCTCGTACTAAGATAGCATTTTTGAGATAGGGCAACCAGAATCGTGCACAATATTCCATCATTGGATAACTTCAGGCCCTAGGCTCCCAATGTAGCCATTTTGAGATTTCCCAGATGGCCACATCCCCTTACGTCGGGGGATATTATCCTTAGTTGTTGGCTATAAAAGTTACAAAATCGAAGATGCTGGCATTTTTGGTTTCAGATCTTTTTTCTTTGGCCTTGCCTACCACAGGAATTGAGCCCTTGAGAACTCAGAAACTGAAGTTGGCCTTCAAGTTGAGAGATTTGCCTCCTTTGCTGTATTCTAAATACGGCTTCAAAAGAAACAAGGGATGGATCTTGGAAATATTATATAAGGCTGAGCTGAGATTGTGTATATGACATGGATAGCTTGGAGTTGCTGGCATGATTTTCCTACTTTGTACAGGGTGTTCCACAACACTCCCAAAAGCCATTCTATAATTTTGCTGTGTTGTTCCATCAGCATCAAGTATGCTGTGGGAAAGCTATACAATCTGCTGCATGGTGATTGTTCTTTCTTGTTTGCATGTCTCGTGGCTGATATATTGTTAAACAGCTGCTATCTGTTATTTTAAGAGAGAACAAGATAGCTTTCCTCTACCTCTTTGTTCATGCCTTCAAATACTGACTTCTCCTCTCATCACCAAAGCTTCCCACAAACTGAGCTCCAGTGAAAGAAGATCAGAACAACCACAAGAGTGAAAAGTCAGATTTCTGAGTGAACCAAAAGCTTCCTTTAGCACTTCTGTGGGATGCTGAAGGGACCCTTTTCTGCTTTTAGGAGAAGCAATAAGGAATGGAAAGGCAGCTGCCTTTATCCATCATAATCAGCTCCAGCCATCACTGTGGACAATCCTAGAAGTCAAGCAGTTGATCCAGGAAACCAGGGAAAGGCAAACATGATGCACATCTTCAAAGATGTATGTGCTGGGGAAGTACAATCCCTCCCAAGGCAAAAGCCACCAATGGAAAAGAGAGGATCTCTTCTGCTCATTGCTACCCAATCCTTATTACCACTCACTGTGGCTCACTGCTACCCAATCTTTGTTAAAACTGTGACCACTATTCCAGCCACTATCATCTTTGAAGAACTTTGAAATTATAATAAGAGAGATGACCTAATGCAGGGCTTAGTGCTGGATTTGGCAAATTCAGTCTCAAGTCCTAAAACTTGATCTTGGGCCCATCATTACTTCAACCAGCTTGACTTACTTCACAGGACATGAGGATAAAATGGGAAAAGGAGAACCAGGGATACTATGTTGAGATCATAAGGGGGAAAAAGGATGTAAAAGTAACAAATGAAGAAAAAAAAGTCAAACAAATTGTTTCTATTGCTCACCACTAGTTAAATCTCAAGAACCATGGGGGCCAAAATGGAAACCAGAAGAGTATCAAAATATCTCTTCTTTCACTTGGTATCCCAGCCAAAATGGCAAGGGGAGGTTATATCATGTCACCTCCAATCACTATTTGGCTGGGACATGGATGAAAAGAAAGTATTGAATGTCTGAGAGTGTGTGTTTTTCCTTTTTATTTCATGTTTGGGGACATAGGCAGGAATGTGAAAACCACTCGGTCAGTTTCAGTGAGTTCCTCCACATCTCACCTTCATTTCTTCCTCTCCTTGTTTCATAGTGGCTGCGAGACAGGTGTTTGTGTGATATTCCTCCAGTTGTTAGTATATACCTTTCCTATGTACAGCTTTAAACACATTTTTATTAATGTATATATATAGTCCCCTTGACTAAAGTGCACTTGTGTATGCTATGCAAACTTACCTATGTTGAATTCTGCATATTTATTTGAAAACATTTTTTAAAAAGGGTTGGGAAGAATCTTCTGCTTCCAGTTTCATCCCAGTGACTGGAAAAATGAAAGGTATAGTGGCCCCTCATCTTGTGCGATCTCCACACACACATGAATGCAAGGTCATGCAAAGCTTCATGTCCCATTATAGTCAAACTGCATCCACACTGCATAATGGGATGTGAAGTTTCTCATTTTTTGTTTTACACAGGGGTTCCTGGAATGAAACCTCTGCCTATATGGTGTGTGCACTGTATATGCACATTTTTTCAAATAATCCTGCAGACCATGGATTGGATACCTTCATTAAAAATGGGAACTAAGGATTTCTTCTCTGTCTAAGGATCACATATAAGAGACCCCAGCAGTGATATACAGAGGTTGTGTTGCAAGCAGCAGGCTGTGGCTTGCTTTTTCCTATACTTCAGCACCACTACTTCGCATGGTTTTGACTCTGAGCTCTGAACCAAGACTCACTGAATTGCTCTGAATCCTGCCTGCAATTTCTTCCCATATTTGTTTTGTATCTGTTGGGAGACTTTATGACTGGAACCCTGTTGGTCTGGATGGGGTGATGCATGCATACATCTTATTGTGAACACTGTACAAGCAGGAATATTCAGTAACTCCTTGGACAACATCCAAAACCTTAACCCCAAGGCACTGGTCAAGCTCCCAAGGGTGGTGGGGTGGTGGTGCTGCTGCTGCTGCTCCTGCAACTGTTTACTGACAGGGGGGAGAGATGAGGCAACTAGGCAGCATCTGTATTAGCTACAATTGCAGCTGGAGAGGTCAACTGAAGTCATTGTCTCATATCTGCAGGACAGTGATTTAATTTCTTGTGCCTTGGCTGCTGCAGAACTACCTGCTTGTTTCCACCCTCTCTCCTGCTTGCTAGTAAATGGTTGTAGCAATGCTCACTTAACATCTGCTTTGGTGGAGGGAGGAAGCCACATGAACTACATGGCTTATACTCCACATGTTCCAGTGTAGGATCTTGACTTATGTTTTCTTACCACAGTGAAATTCACATGCATTTTAAATAGCCTTTTTTTTAAAAAAAATTTGCACTATTTACCTAATTCACAACATTTTTCCCATTGACTAATACTCATTTCTGCATATTTATTAATTACACACATTCTAGCATAATTTTAAAATATACACAGCATTTCATGTACACTTTGTTTCTTGGAAATGCCCCATGAGCCTCTCAAATGTGCAAATGCTTGGGGAAAGGTGCTCAACTTTCTTGTAATCGGTTTTACGAGATGCATACATCCTACTTTCATCAAGACTGTTGAGTGCAATGACATTTTTTCCCATCCCTGCCTGGAGGTATTACAGTAGTGCAGCAAAGATGGGGTATGCAAATGGTCAATGGGATTGTCCCAGTTGATTGTGAAAAACTGCTGTGTCTACCCCGCTTCTCCAATCTGAGTACTCATAGCTGGAACACAAATTGAGGCAACAGGCAATTCATCTGTATGTGTTTGCCTTCCTTCTTGTCTCCACCTTCAGCAATTGCAAAGGCTGTCAATTGTTTTGTGTAGTTAATTAATCACCTGCTTTTAACTAATTCATCAAGTTTAAGCAGTTAGTCAGACACAAAAGCCTCAGTAAAAGATGTCTTTTCCAGCTCTTGAAAAAGAAGTATATAAAAAGAACAACAACAACAAAAACCCTGTAATTAATCATTCACTTTTGGAAGGGAAATCTTTAATTTCACTTGTTAGTATGGTAACAAACTGGAACTAAAACAGTTTTCAAAACAGCAAGTATGTCCTTTAAAGGCAAGTTAACATTGGATCCTATCAGTTCATCAACTAAGTTCTTCCTTGAGAAGAGACCTGTGGATATTACCAACAAATGTTTGTCAGCTAGGATATTACTGAGTGGAAAATGATCATCTGGGAAGTCACCAGAGATTTCAGTCCTTCAGCTATGTCCATACTGACACAGCAGATGCTTGCCTGTCATATTATGTACCATGAGCTAAGTTTCCTTGGCCCATGTTCGTCTACATTTGAGGATGACAGATTCACAGAATAAGAATTTGACAAAGGTGCCTCAGAGATACTTTTAGGCTACAATTTTCAGTTGCTTCTCAGCCAACATCACTGGCTGTGATGACTGAAGGATTACAGGAGTGGTAAGCCTAAATATCCTAAAAGCACCAGATCCCATCTGATCTTGGAAGCCAAGCAGTATTAGCGATGATTAGTACTTGGATGAGAGATTGCCAATGAATGCCAAGTGCTGTAGGCAATATTTCAGAGGAAGAAACAGGCAAACCACCTCTGAGTATTTCTTGTCTAAGAAAACCCTATGAAATTCATGGGGTCACTATAAGTCAACCAGTGACTTGAAGGCACATACACACACAGTCCAAAAAAATAACTTTTCCAAGCTGTGGTCTCTGCTTTTCAGTTTTGGAATCTTGCAACTACAGCATTTCTAACATACAGTTTTCCTGATTCTGTTTAAATACACTGAGAGAAGAGTCCACTGGCTCTAAGACAATCCATTAAATGGTCAAACAGCTCCTACTGTTATGAGGTTTTCTATAATACTGAGCTGATTTCTGCTTTTCTTTTGCTTTCCGGTGATTTAAGTCATGCCCTCAGTGGTTGTCAGAACGTATGCTTGCTCTCTCTTTTCTCTGATAAGCCCTCAGACATTTTAAGACAGCTTTCACGCCAGTCTTCTCTTCCCCAGACTAAATATACCTTAAATAACTGTTATATATGATTTCTGGAAGTGTTTATTTAATGGCATTCTTAATGGCATTTAATGGAACTCTTTAAGTTCTATGGATCCTTGCTGCTTTTAGTTTAATGTGTCTTGCTGCTTCCAGACTGTGAATCCAAGATCCAAGCCATAATTGTACCATTAGGTTTCATTGCCCAACCCCTTTTTAAAAGCATAGCATCAAAATTCTAAACTATTGCTAATGATCCTAATTAAGACCATTTGGAGGCTGCCTTTTTAAAATGGGAGATGTAAAACTAGAACTGTTTGATCACTGCAAGTTTTAAAGATGATATTGTGTTAGCAAAATTAATCTAATTATTAGAGTCCCCTTTTGGCTCCTTCTTCCCTAATTAGATTGGATCATTGCTGCTCCTGTTGTCCATTTAGATCAGCCCTTCTGAACCTTGTTCTCCAAAATAACCTTGTCCATTTCCGCACTAGTCTGTTATAGCACTATTATTCCACTTGCAACATCCTATGGATGGCCCCTCCCGAAACTGTAAACCCCAGGATTCCATAGGATGTTGCAAGTGGAATAATAGCGCTATAACAGACTAGTGCGGAAATGGCCCTTGTGCTGCCAAACTAGCATGAGTTTTACAGGATAAGTCAATGGAAGATTTTCTTTTCTTTCCTTTTCTTCTTGAAAGATTGGAAACCACTGATGGACTTTAGAGCCTTAAGAAATCTAACAATTCAGTAATTTGTGGCCATAGTTACTAGTAACTCTAGTAGGATTACTTGCCTGCATCTGTAATGCTAGAATAACCTTTTTTTCTTTCTTTCTTTCTTTCATTATAGTTTGGCTGGGGGTGGGAAGGTTAGACCCCTTTTGTGTTTTAATAGGTTGGTGTTTAGTTGTTTTAGTTAGTGCTCAGTGTTTTAGTTTTAATTTCTCTTCTTTTTTTCTTTGACCATATATTTCTTTGACTGTAACTACGATTCTAATTGTAACTCTGTTTGTTTTAAAATTAATAAATAACTAATGCACAAAAAGGCTGATTTGGATGGAGGCAGAGTACTTCCCTGTGTGCCTAAGTTCTCAATTACAACTTGTGTAGCTTTGGAGCATCAGCTGTAGTGCTCAGTTTCAGAGCTTTGGAAAAGGTTATTGATCCCATGTTTGCTATTTGAACAACTTGTTTTCACTTTCCAAATGGCTAAATGCAAATCAGACAATTGTAATTTTAAAGAAGCAGAAAAATATGGGGACTTGGGGATTCTACTCCACAGGAAAGGTCTGGACATACTTTAATAGCAACTTCATTGGGCAATTTTTGTTGTTTGTTGTTGTGTGTTTTCAAGTCATTTCTGACTTATGGCAACCCTCAGAGGAGCCTATTGCCTTAAATCTCCTGACTCCTCAGTTTTATACAATAAATGTGAGTCATTTTTTCCATTAAAATAGAGAGGTAGCTACAGGCATTATGAAGTGTAGCCCTCCCTGTTTTTGGACTCCAGTTTCTAGCATTTCTCACTATTGTCTATATTGGCTAAGGCTGATGGGACTTGCAGTCAGGCATTATCTGGAGAACTGCTGCATGTTGCCTACTGCCTGTTGTCCCATCTTGCAGAAGGGGAAATTTTCAGCCATCTAGCTGTCAGACAATAACTTTTATCTTTCCTTTCTCAATCTCTTTGACCATCCAAAGCTCAGAAAATTTAATTTCTTAGAGTATAACCCCCAGAATCCCACAGACAGGATGGGAACTAGCTGGAAGATTCTGGCAACAGCAGGCAGAACAAAAGCCTCATGAATCGCCAAGAGTGAGTCAGTAATGTTTAATGACTCTTTCTGTTTTCAGGCAAACAGTTGCCCTCCAGAATAAGTGACCTATCTGAAATTTGGCAGAGTTAATTTTCTATGTAGAGTCTACCGGATGTATAAATTTTATGGAGATGTGCAGGCCAAAATATAGTTGCATTTCCATGTCCCAATTTAAGGAAAGGGGAAAGAACTCACAATCTGAATTCCTAAATCTCAGATCAGTTTTGCAGTCTGGATTGGGTTAGATTGGGGTTCAACTGATCTAGATCAATCCAGATCTGAATAACTAAAATGGGTTCCAAACTGAATCACAGCCACACAGTTGTAGCTTTTATATATATCTTAATAGCTTACTCAATTTCCTAATGGACAGCCTCTCCCATACAGAAGAGGGGCAGTATCAGCAGGCTCCAAGGAATCTTAACCTAGGAAGAAAACCCAGTTATCATGAATAATAGTCCTCAAACTTCCCAGTGAGAATTCAGTGTGCATAGAAACATGAGAAACATCTAAAAAGCCAATGTGGTTGCACAGTAAACGCAAGGAGAAAGTGAAAAGAAAAAGGAACGTGTATATATAATGGAAGGAAGGATGAGTCACTGAGGAAGAGGACAGATGTGCAGTCTAAACTTGCAGGAATAGAATAAGGAAAGCTAGGCACACAACAACAAGAAAGCTCAGGATGAGCTGAGTGGCTAGGCAAGCAAGAAGCAACAAAAAGGAGTTTTTCAGGCATACCTGAGGCAAGAGAATGACCAAGGAAACAGTGGGGCTACTGTTCAACGAAGATGGTAAAACTCTAACAGATCACAATGAAAAAAGCAGAATTACTCAATACTCATTCTGCTTCATTTCCCCCCCAAACAGAGAACTATGTGCTTCCATGCAGCAGAAGAGAACTTAGCAAGGGATCTGTACTGCAAATCAAGACTGACAATATTGACAGTCAGGAACCACTTGGCTAACCTAAATGAGTGCAAATCTGCAGGGCCAGATGAACTTGCTGATGTACTTTCTGAAACGCTTGCCATCATTTTTTGATAAATCTTGGAGAACAGGTGAGTTACCAAAGGACTGGAGAAGTGAAAAAATGTGCCTCTCTTCAGGAGAAGGAGAAGACCATGATCCAGGAAACTACTTATCGGTCAGCCTAACACCAGAACAAATATTAGAACAGATAATACAGGAGTCTCTCTGCAAGTATGTGGATGACAATACAATACAATACAAGTAGCAGCCAGCATGGGTTTGTCAAGAACAAATCTTGTTAAACTAATCTTATCTCTTTTCAATCAGATCTCAAGCAGATGGCGGGAATGCTGTGGATATCATTTGTCTGGATTTCAGCAAAATATTTGCTAAGGCACTCCATAATATTTTGATTAGCAAGTTGATTAAATGTGGAATACATGGTAACACTGTCAGATGGATACATAATTAATTGGGAAAACATGCTTAAATGGTCGTCATCATCAACAGCTGCACTTCAAATTGGAAGGAGGCCTTGAGTGAAGTAGGGCCGTTACTGTTCAACATTTGTATCAGTGACTTAAGATCACTGGGTTGAGGGAATCCTTATCAAGTTAGTGAGTGACGCAAAACTGGGAGGGGTGGCTAACACATGAGAATACAGGAATAGAATTCTAAAGACCTACGTAAACTAGAAAATTGAGCAGAAATTAATAGAATGAAATTCAATAGGGACAAATACAAAATTCTATATTAAGGTCAAAAAAAGAAATGCAAAGGTATAGGATGGGCAATAACAAGGCTCAGAAGTACAACTTGCAAAAAGGACCTTGGGAGTATTGTTGATTATAAATTGAACATGAGCCAGTAGTGTGATGCTGCAGCAAAGAAAGCAAATTCTATTTTAGCTTGCATTAATAGAACCATAGTTTCCAAGTCAAGGGAAGTAATAGTTCCACTACATTCTGCGCTGGTCAGGCTTCATCTGGAGTACTACATTCAGTTCCAGGCATCTCATTTTTTGAGAGTAACAGTCGTTTGGCAGTGGAAACCATTGCCTTGAGAGGTGGTGGAGTCTCCTTTTTTTGGATACCTTCAAACAGTGGCTGGAAAGCTATCTTGCTGGGCACCCTTTAGCACTGAGCAGGAGATTGGACTTGATGGTCCATGAGTTCCCTTCTAACTATATAATTCTATGAAAACTGTCTGATTGTTGTGGCTAATAGAAGACAAGAGTAGGCATGGATGGAGCTCTGAAAAGGACCACTTCACATTGTAACATTTTGTTACAGGTCCTGTTTCTCTGTATCTTCTTAACTGTAAATCTGCTTGCTCATTTGAGCTTTGTACACAAGCAATAAGGCTCTCCATACAAAATACACTTCTACATGGCTTTCTAGCATTGACAAAAAATTAATTCTCATTTGATAATATAAACACTACTGAATCATTTTTAAAATTAAGTTGGATGCAGTCCTACATTATCTGGACAGCTGTTTGTTGCTCATGCCCTGCCATTCTATCTTGCAGAAGAGGTAATTTTTAGGCATCACACTAGGATTTTTTTTTCTTTTGTCTCTCTGAAAAGTTATATCCTTGGAGAATGGCAATGCAAGTGTGACAATAGAAGAAATATGACACTCAAGAATATCTGCATATGTAACAATGGAGATTTACTGAAACATTCTTTGCAAATTAAAAGTTGCTGGAAAAAAATCAAGCAAGAAAGAATATAGGGAAGCACAAACCATATTGTGTCTGGTTTTCAGAATAAATAAATAATGGAAATAACGTGTGAAAGCAATATTTAGCTCCTTTATTCTGACTCTGATAAATGCACCTGTCTCTATTTGCCTCCACATGCTGGTTTCCAATAACTATACATTGATCTAACGAATTTGTCCTTGGAGCTAAACTCTGTCCGATTAACTTTTTAAAAAGGCAAACATTTCCCTTAGAGGCGTCTAGGAGATCCTGGGAGAGTTTAATGAGCAAAGTATTGGAAACCAGAATTATTACACTGTTTCAAACTAAATGCAGTACAAAGGGTCGTTACAGCTGCAAAACCTATATGCACAGAGGTAGAATGACCAGAAAATGCCACTTTGCTCTCTGATATTGGCAAGCATCAGCTAGAGACCTATGGAGGAGGCTTTGACAAAGTGTTGAAAAGTTACTTTTTTGGACAACAACTCCCAGAATCTCCAACCAGCGTATTGCCGGGGGGTATTCTGGGACCTGTACTCCAAAAATAACATTCCCACATTTGGGGTTTAAGAAGAGAGACTTCTCTCTTTATCTGAAGGGAATGGGAGATCTGAAAAATGGAAAGGCTGACCTTCCCAGAGACCGCTGTATTTCAGCCTAAGGTCTATTTCACACTACACAGTTATAGGATATTGATCCCACTTTATCTACTACGGTTGCAGTTATTCCTATGGAATCCTAGGATTTATAGTTAGGGGTGTGAAAGAGATCTGAAAGAGTAAAATACGCTTAATTTCAGAAATATATTTAGGGCTGGCCATGCAGCAAAATACAACAAAAACCAAAGTCTTTTACGAACCAACTAAAAAGCATAAAATATAACATGCTATACGTGCAATATGCTATCTTTGATACACTGTTTTACAGTGGTTCTCTTCCTTTCTGGAGAGTGAACCTAGAAGGCACTTCTGGGAAACTTCTCTTCCACCCTTTGGCTGTTGGCCCATGGCTCCCTGAGCATTTGGTTTTGTTCTCCTTGCTATTTAACTTGACACCATTGAGACAAGTTGTCCAAAATGTTGGGGTCTGATGCCATGCCATCTGTATGTGGATGGCACTCTATTTCTTCTTTGTACCTAAGCCCAAGGAAGCTGTTTCAGTCCTAAACTAGGTGGTCAGTAATGGACTGGATAAGGGTCCTAGTCAGCTGAAAAGACAGACCAGGGATAGGGATTCCACCAGGACTGGATGTGGTTACACTCCCCCTGAAGATACAGGCTTGCAGCATGGATGTACTACTTGATCCAACCCTGAGCATGGATGGCCATGTCTCAGCAAAGACAAGGAGTACCTTTGCATAGATAAAACTAGTGTGTCAGCTACACTTTTCCTGCAGATAATTGATCTCGCCATGGTGACGTGTGCCTTAGTTACACCACATTTGGATTACTATAATGGACCTACTTTGTGGACCTACTGTTGAAAAGTTTTCAGAAACTTCTCTTGGTGCCAGGAGCTTGTTAACTGCGGCTGTACATGAATCACTTGTTATAACAGTCTCACTGGCTACCAGTGTGTTTTGGTGCACAATTCAAAGCAGTGATTATGACCTCTAAAGCCCTGTACAGTTTGGGTGCAGGTTATCTGAAGGACCAGATTCTTTCATACGAACCCCCACCACCATGTTTTCAGTCCTTCAGGAAACACTCTCATCTCCATCCCAGCCCCTTCACAGATGTGCCTCATGGGAATGTGAGAGAAGGAATTCTTGGTTATGGCTCTCACACCCTGGAGCTCCCTTCCTTGAGAAGACAGATTGGCTCCCTCCATGGCAGTGCTGGGAACTTTGGAAACTAAGGCCCCTATTACACTACACTATTATAGTGCTATTATTCCACTTTCAACATCCCACAGAATCCTGGGGTTTGCAGTTTAGGGAGGGACACTTAGAATTCTCAGCTAGAGAGCATTTTGACTTCAGTAAACTACACATCCCAGAATTCCACAGGATGTTGAAAATGGAATAACAGCACTATAACAATATAGTGCAAAGTGGCTTAAGGCCCCTATTGCACTACACTGTTATAGTGCTATTATTCCATTCTAACTGCAATAGAAACATCTTGTGGAATCCTGGGATTTGTAGTTTAGTGAGGCCTAAAAGCTCTGTGGCTGAGAATTCTAAATGCCCCTCCTTAAACGACATATCCCAGAATTCCATACTCTCTGGTCAGGTAAAGTGGGATAACAGTGCTTAATAGTGTAGTGTGATAGAGCACTAAGGCCATTTCCGCATGGGGCGAGGGAATCACCCCCTGACGCTACTCACAGGACTTTTGGGCTCCCCAGTCTGGTCCACGCTGCTCCGGAGCAGTGCGTGGCCGCCGCTCTGCACTGCTCCGGGGATGAAACTGGCAGCTTCCGGTTGGTCGAGGGTCTTGACCAACTGCTGAAGCTCGCCAGCCTAAAGCCCGCCCCCAGCAGATCACAGACTCGCACCAATGCGGGTCTGTGAATCTGCATAAGGGGGCAGGCTCGCACTGGCACGCTCCGTGCTTTTGAAAAACCTCACGAAACAGGTCTTTCAAAAGCACGCTGGACGGCCACTTGGGGTCGTTCCGGAGCAGGCTGGGGTGCAGATCTACATTAAGTAGGTCCGACCCAGTCCGCTCCCAGGTGCAGACGTCCTCCCTGGAGGAAGCTCTGCACCATTTTAAAAACCCCGTGTGCAAATGGCCTAAGTGTTTAGGAGGAAAGGGCTTTTAATCAATGCTCTGAACTTTTCTTATTTCTTCCCTTTTAATGTTTTTTTTTTAAAAAAAACTAAAATTCTACCGGTAGTGTAATTGAATTGTATTTTTTTTAAAAAAAGTTTTTAATGAAGGGAACTTTTATTGATATCTATTTTAATTTTGTAAGCTACATTGAGTTGCAGGGCTGGTGGGCAGGGAGGCAGAAAACAATCAGGCAAGAAAGCAACTGGTTGCTTTGGGGAAAATGTGAGGACTGTAATTTAAAGACACGAGATCCAAGCTGCTAAAAAAAGGCAGAAGGTCTCCCCCTACTGGATGAAAAATGCTATAATGGCTTTTCTTGGATGCACGTACATCTACTATGTGAAGAGCACAAAGGAATATTTTTAGTCTTTTACTTTTTGCAGGCTGTTAACACCATCAAAGTGTGCCTCAGTCATATGTTAACCTTTGCTGATTCTCCCCACATTTTTTAAAAAAATGAGAGTAACTATACATTTCATTCATACAGTGATTTCCATTGTGACAGTTTCCAGAAGAAGCGCTGTGAAATGGTGGCACTTTGCTCCGTCGATGCCTACGCCATAATTATTTTTGTTTTAACCCATAAAGCCACACAGAGCCCAGGTCTTGGGGAAATCCCAAGCTTGTAGGCTTTTTCCCCAAAGATGTCCACAACCATATATCCCCCCGCCTGTACCTGTGCATTTGATTTTTGTGGTCCAAATGTAGAATTTTGCATCATCATCGTCATCATCATCATCATCTTGCATGATTATAATACACCAGTTAAAGTATTTAACACTGTGACTACCGTGAAGATAATGACAAAATAGTAAATGAAATAATATAACATGGTTTAAAGCATAACACTAATATACCAAGGAAAGTGGGAAATATATAAGATCCTATTAAGCAAATGCAAAGACCATTATCAACAAAGTCATATCTGAGCAGTAGTTCCACACAGGGCTCAACTGCACAGGTTTCTTGGTGGTCTTAATCCTTGGTGCCTTATCATTGAGGGCTCAGCTTTCTCTGTACGGGGGCATGGGCATCCCTGCTTGCACTGTTCCAGGGTCCATGAACACGAACCACATTTATTACCCAAAGAAATAATAATTTGGAAAGGACTTTTGAAGAATGAAATCGGAAGCCTTCTTTATTTTATTTTCTGTGTGCGTTCCTTAGCAATGATCTTAAGCTACAGGCACTAATTAAACCCAAATTCAATTTGGAAAGAGCTGGTCCAGTTAGCATCATGCAATCTAACGCTCTTCTAATCAGGCACGTAATTAGCAATTATGCAGCAACAAAAACTGCCTTTGCTCTCACACATTTTGTGCACACACAGTGCATGGAGAAAAGTGCTTTTCTTCTTTAAATATGAACTGGAGAATATCAGTGTCTGTTTTGAACAAAGCTAGGTTCCTGTGGGGCATTCAGCCTTTGAAGTTTTCTTGCTGGGAAGGGTGGAGAAGGAGAGACAACATGACCCTCTGGGAATTATCATTTCTCTTATACTCCATATTTGTGTGGATTAAGTGTGTGCATATGTAATATATATAATGTAATATATAATATAATATAATATAATATAATATAATATAATATAATGCACAAGTGCATTAGACAAAGGAGGAGGATGTTAAGAGATGAACTCAAACAGGCCGACAAGAGGGAAAGAATAAACATTACAATAATGGAAAAAGAAAGTAGGAAATAGGTAAAGGTTTTACTCCAAAAGGGGATTTGAATAAGAGAAACTTGATTGGGACAGGAAGAATGGGACCTAGTGAAGTCCAGGAAGTAAATTTTGGGAATCTTTGTTCTTTCTAGAAGAGGAAGTAGATCATAAAGAAATGAGTGAAGGAAATGAAGGGTAGAATGGAATTGAAGAAGAAAGATAGTTGAAAGTAAGTAAGAAGGATGTTGGAATGATAGAAGGGAAGAACATAAGAACATAAGAATATAAGAAATATAAATTACTTCGGGTGGAAATGTTAAATTGAATGTGGGAGAAAGTGTGGTATGGGTGTAATGTGATGTAAATGTGGGGGGTATGGGTTTAATGGGATGTTTAACGTGTTGTAAAGATGTATTGGGGTGTCTGTATGGTTTGTAGTGTGATGTAATGTGTTTTTAATGCATAAATTTAAATAAAAAAAAATAAAAAAAAAGAGATGAACTCAAGAAATGTTCTTTGTATGAGCCACAGAATAGTGGAAGTCCAAAGGGAGAGACAGAAAATGGTTTTAATAGGGGCATAAAAGAAGGGAGAGAAAGGGGGACATGGCAGAAAGGAATAGAAAGCGTGCTGTGTCAATCTTGCCATATCTTTATCTTAAGCAGGTCTTTTGTAGCAATAATGATTTTTGCCAACTCAAGACCTAACCACTGTAAAATACTTTGGATTACAACAGGAGTAGATCATAGCAATACATAGATGCTGAGGAAATCCATTCCCCTCCAATTACAGTAGAGACTAGGGATGGACCAACCGAATCTTTGAATCCTGGGCAAGGATTTGAGATTCATGAATCCGACTCCCTGTGCCAAAATAGGCAAACAGAATCTTTTGAATCCACCAACCAAATAGTTTGTTGGAGACCGGGACGCCTGAAAAGGTGGTAGACCGGGAGGTCTGAAAACCAGGGAGACCAGACACACAGGGGGAGATGGCAAATAAGTGAGTTTTTCCCTTGGAGTAATAATGGCCTTTGCTAACAATTTCAGAAATTACATCTGGGGTTGCATTCTAAGATATTTAAACCGAACATTTAATATTTAAGTTCAGCACTTGACTGGAAGTTACAGTCTTCTTGAGATTTCAAGGACAGCTGAAAGATACCTTTGCATAGCTCCCTTGCAAAGTTCTTTCACACACAATTCTGGGGTTTGTGGTTTTACAAGGAGTCACAGCCTTCTCTGCCAAAGTGTGCTGATGCATCATCAAACTACAAACCCCAGGATTCCATAGGAGCCATGCAAAGAAAATCCAGTTTTGACCTGGATTATCTCTGTACTGTAGTATGTGGCCCTGTTTACACAGGCAGGAAAATGTGTGATTAATCCACATTTTCCTGCCTGTGTAGAAAGGGCCTTCATATCATTTTCAATCTGGGGAGAACCTGAGGCAAAACTATGACAATTGTCCTGGCCAGATTTCTTCAGAGGAAGGTTTGCCTTTGCCTAGGCTTTTGCTAAGGCTGAGAAAGTGTGTTTTGCCCAAGACTATCCTTCTTTCCCTTGCTTTTTTTAAAAAAAGGATTCAAACGATTCAAGATTCGTGAGATTTGTGGATTCCCAGAACCTTCCAGGGATTCAGAAAATTCTGGATTCATCCCATCCCTAGTGGAGACAGAAGCTAAGCTAAAGGGAAAAGGGGGAGCAAGGGGGGTGACAGATGCTGCCACAATCCCTGTTAATCAAAAAGTCCTACAATGTTGACCTCATGAGCCTGGGCCTCACTACATTTCTGTTGTCTACCATGAGATCTGGCTTTGTCCACCACTGGTTGTGGATTGTCTTTTCAACTGATCAGCTGTTCTTGCTGGAAAAGACACATTTCCTATTCTTCACAAGCAAAGTCCCTTTCACACAGAGGGTACGCCTAACTACCAACAAATACCATATATAATACCATATATTTCAGAGTAAAGAACTGGCAAAACCACCTCTGAGTATTCCTTGTCTAAGAAAACCTTATAAAATTCATGGGGTCATTATGAGTCAACAGGCAATTTGAAGGCACACACAAACACACAAACACAACCTGCTTCACAAGGCGCAACAGTTCTTCACGTGGGGTCTAGGGACCCTTGGCAGTCTGTGGAGCCCTCCCAGGGGGTCCGTGAAGCTCTGCTGCTAAACACCAGCAGCAGGGACGCAGCACTAGGGAGATGTAAAGGTACCAAAACTGCTCTCTTGTTTGCAAATGAGAGAGCAGCTTGAGCACACGTACATGCCTGCTACTGTATCCCTTTTGTCAGGGACATAGCAGCAGGGGGTGTGGGTGTGGAGGGACATGGCAGCAGGCATGTGCATGGATCCAAACTATCCCTCATTTGCAAATGAGAGAGCAGTTTTGGCACACACCCACACACCCACTGCCACGTCTCTGACAAAAGGAATATGGCAGCAGGCATGTACGTGCACCCAAACTGCTCTCTCATTTGCAAACAAGGCAGCAGTTTCAGTGCATAGACATACATCCTGCTACCTTGTCCCTGATGAAATGACATTCAACAAAATGATGAAATGACACTGAATCATAACATTCAAACAGATTCCAACCTGTCTCAAATCAGATCCTATGACGTATGATCTTCTATGACCCAGGCATATCTAACTGACTGATGAGAAGAATTTTTCCCTATTCTTTGAAAGCGGAAGAGGAGACCAGTGGGAGAGGGATGGAATTCCTCTTTACATTGCCTCTAGTACTTTGAAATTGCTTTCTGACAGATACAGGATCCCTAGACTGAAGGATTTACTGAATGGGTGAAGGATATGGCTAAAAGTGAACTGGAGCATGGCAACTTTCATTTAAAGAAATTACTTTAAGTTATAATTTCAAGGCTTCTCAAACGACTTAGTTACCAGTGTGATTACAATGTTTAAAAATTACTGTTTATTTTCTAATTTCTCAAAAACTTACTAAAATAGCCACATTTACATTCTTTTAAGAATTCTGCACAGTCTCGGAGGAACAACATGAGACAGCAGTTGAACCATGTGATGTTCTCCTGTCTCATTCAGTAAGGCCCCACACTTTAACTCTGAAGAGTAACTGTAAAAGTTACAGTGCACTGTAAAAATAACAATATTATCTCTCTTTAATTTAAAATCATAAATTGGTTATAAATTGGTTATAAATTTGTTATTGGGAAAGGAATTACAAGTAGCTTCGTATTTGTAACTAATTACTTCCAAGCTAGTGTGCAGTAGATACAAACCATCACTACCAAATGTATAGCTTCCTTGTTCAGAGGCAGCGTGTGCTCATCTGGGAATAAACCTGTGCTGAGAATAAAAACGTAAGTTGGATACTGACATCACAGCCTTTCACTCAGCCTTCTTAGAACATCTGACTGGGTAGATATGGGATCTTATATTGGATCTTAAACCAGCATTGCAATATTTTCTCGGTCTGAGAAGGCAGGTCCAATTTGTGCGGTGCCATGGAATTTAAGGGGCAGTGCTATTTGAGAACCTGTTCCAGATATTACTCCAAATGTTAACAGAGCTTCAGAGATACTGAACCAGATTCTGCTAAACAGGACTAGCACCTTGGATAGAGTCTTTAAAAATCAGAATAGAATTATAGCATTGATTCATAGAATTGAAAGAGACCACAAGGGCCATCAACTCCAACAATCTGCCATCCAGGAACACGCAATCAAAGCACTCCTGATAGATGGTCATCCAGTGTCTGTTTAAAAAACTCTGAAGAAGCTGATTCCGCCACACTCCCAGGCAGCACATTCCACTGTCAGACTGCTCTTACCATCAGGAAGTTCTTTCTAAAGTTTAGGTGGAACCTCTTTTCTTGCAGTTTGGAGCCATTGCTCCATGTCATAGTCCTAGTCCTAGTAGCAGAAAAAAAGCTTGCAGCATACTCCATATAGTATCACTTCAAATATTTAAACATGGCTATCATGTCACCTCTTAACCTCCTCTTCTCCAGGCTAAACATACTCAGCTCTCTAAGCCATTCTTCATAGCGCATAGTTTCCTAAGACCTGAAGTAGATTTGCCACCCCTTGTTATGCACTTGCTCCCTATGCTAATCTTAGTTGATTGTGTGCATACCTGCACTGACACTGCCAATTATATGGGCTTACTCTCTGGTGAGCAGCACTAGTTAGGCTTTGTGTCTCATTTTGGAGGAAACAGGCCCTCCCAAGGATGTGGGGGTTTCATTCACTGTCCCTCCCACTTTACTGTCTGAAGCCCATGCTGAACTTGGCTATCTACCCTGATTTTTCCCATCTGGTCAGCATTCTGAAATGACTGACCTTAATCAGGATTGTGAATCATGCAGCTCGCCAGATGTTGTTGAACTGCAAGTCCCAGCTGGCTAGGAGTGCTGGGAGTTGCAGTCCAACAATCAAAAGAGGGCTGCATGATTGCTGCCTTTAACTTAATTAAATTGCTCATCCCCAAATCAAGCAGATGTGTTGATTCACTTACTGAATGCTAAATCAAAATGTCTGTAAGTCACACTGATAGAATGCATGTGATCTCATTGGGACAAGCAGTTAGATTTAGGCTTCCTCTGCCCACTCCATTGGTTTGCCAATTTTTGCTTTTCTTCCCATTCTCTTATTCCCAATTTCTGCCTGAAATTAATCTGAGAGATTGTGACCATCCACTCCTGAAGTAGAGGTTGAGCTGATCGGCACGGTGAGCACTAGGAAGGTAAAGAGAAATGGAATCTTCATGACCTTCTTGTCCTTTAATAGAGAACAGAAACCATTCTTAGGTGATGACATTAGTTTGACTAAATGCATTGAAAGAAAGAAGGAAGAATGGCCCAAGTGGCCCACTGTCTCAGAGAAGACAGAACTAACATGTCAAGATCCACTACAACAATGACAAAACCAATCCATAAAGAGGAAGTGTGGGGAAGTTTCTAAAACACATACTGTTAGATTCTGAAAACTGAATCTAATACTATGTGTACAGACAGGTGGCAGAGACTGGGTGTACAACAGCAAGAGAAGAAAGGATATTCATGTGTGTCTCTAAGGTTCCCAGACCTCAAGATTTGGCCTCTCTTCTCTGGTCCTCAGAGCGAGGGGTAGAAACCTCATGGCTAACATGCTGCCTTGAGAAATGTCTGTATACATATATGTTTTCTTCATTTGTTATACTTGGTGTTTTCTATTTCAGTGGCATACTCCATACAGCTGTGGTAGACACTTTAAGGTACCAAATGACTCTGCTTGGCAAGTTACACGGCAGTAGGAAAAGAGAAATGTTGTATTACAGATGGATAGACTCAGTCAAGGAAGACACAGCCTTGAATCTGTAAGACCTGAGTAGGGATGCTGATGACAGGGTGACTTGGAGGTGTCTCTCATTCATAGGGTCACCATGCATCGAAGTCAACTTGATAGCAGTTAACAACAACAACTTTACGACTCACCAGTGGCTGCCCCTTGTAACATCACCCTTATCACCTAGACCTGCCCTGAACACATCACAAGGTGTCACCCCTAAGTTTTAAGTTTGGGCCCCCAAATCTCAGGGCCTGGAATACTCCTAACCTGGCAGCCCTATTTTGAGATTGCCTTGCACTCACCCCCAATAGCCCACTGGCCTAGATGTACTGGAGGATGCTGTTCCACTGCTCATATTGAAGTAAGATTCAGCTGCTAGTCCAGCTGGGCTTTTGTACATGAAATAGGAGGGATGCCATCTTGTTCTCCTCAGGCAGCAAAAATATCTTCAGCTAATCCAGGATAAGGGCAGACCAACATATCTTTCTGTGTCCCTTGCTCTATTCCCCATTATGCCTAGATGATCATGTGAACAGCACTTTGAAGATTTTTGTCTACAACTCCTGTTGGTCCCAGCCAGCAGATCAAACCATCTGGAGGTATCCCTGCTTGGGAAAGGCTGGGTTGCTGGGAACCATTATGCAGCGGGCTGCTTTAAAGGCATAATGCATGCCCAACAACATGCAAATCTCCTCCACATTCAAAGTTAGTCTTTCCCTTTTGCTCCCTGCTCTCCCCTGTGAGTTCCAGTGGAATCTCCCTGGGAGATTCCACTGGAACGGAGTCTCAAAATTTTCCCATGACTGACTTTTTTTAAAAATGAAAAAAAAAACGTACAAATTGTAGACCTGTGTTTTTTAAAAAATCTGTCTTTGTTTTTAATCTGCCTCACTAATTTAATATCAATTTATTTGTTGGTGTTTTGCAGACTTAAAGATTTTGTGGAACTGAAGGGCAAGGTACAATTCAGGAGCAGGAGACTTGTAGGCCTCTAGATATTTTTGGATTGCAACTGCTGTCATCCTTTACCACTGGCTATGAGGGTAAGGGCTGATGGGAGTTGCAATCCAATAACAGTATCACCTTGGTACTTAAATTAGTTGAAAGTGCATGACTTGATATCCATCCTCGATTGACATGATCTGATGCCCTGCTTAATCTTTCATCTATATCTTAGACCTCTGCACCAAACCAGTGGTAAAAGAAATCCCACTTTTTCTCTATACCAAAACTCACAATCATTGTGGCATTCTCCATATCAAGATCTTAGTACTTTGCAGATCACCTTCATTTGCTCCTTCCCCATCCACGTATCAGTAGTTTAAATAATATTTCCCCATTAGATGAAATCTTAATCCAATGCCCCATATTCACTTATCTCTCACCTCTTGCAAGTTGTGTGCCTGCTATACTTTATTTCACTGAAGTTAAGAATTGCCCTACACCCAAAGCTGTCATTTGGGTCCCTCTGTTTGGAGGGACCACAGCTCAGTAGTAGAGCAGAAGTTCCCATGTAGGTTCAGCCCATGGCATCTTTAGTTCAAAAGGACCTGGAAGCAGGTAATATGAATGACCTTTGGCAAGAGAGGAACAGTGAACAAATATCCATACTGGACCAGAGTAGATGGACTATATGGGTGGGCTGAGATTCTACATCCAGGTTTCTGAAATGTAACACTCTACATGTACAGCTGTGTGCCTCAGGGTCTGGGGGCACTGCTGTGGCCATCCACTGGCTGTGGGGGACTGGTGACCAGCAGCAGCCAGTGGTAGCTGTGGGGCAGAAAAATAATGTTCGTTTTTCTGGATCTTGGGCAACTCACTAGAGATTAAGGAGAGCAACTTCTTTCCTTTTCCCATTCTTTCCCTTTAGACAGTAAACAACCACAGCAGTGGCTCCTTGTGACTGAAAGCCATTGATTGTGAGGGAGTAGGATGCTGCACAAGTGGCTAGTGAATAAATTCTTACACAAAGTCAAAAAAGAAGTGCGTGCTTGTATAACTCTTATCATATATCACCAGCAGGACTCCATCTGTGGTATAAAAATAGTTCCTATACATCCACTCCAAAATTCCATTCTTATTCAGAGTACGGTCAAGAAACACAAGAAGCAATTCTAGGTCTGAACCAGCCCCTTTGGGGTTGCACATGGCTTGGGTTAAATTCCAAATGAGAAAGAGAAGCATAAATATATACACTAACCCTTGGCTGTAGTATTGCTTCAAGATCAAGACTCATGTCCTAGAATGGCCTCTCTCCACCGACCTGAGCTATCTGCCCAGGCATTTGGCAAAGTGGGTGCTTGCCTCAGGGAGTAGATTTTGAGGCTCTGCTAGAAAGCAAATGATATTTTCTGCTGGAGGGGATCATTTCTCCTTGCCTGTTGGGAGAGCCAAACCTGCCAGATGGTGCTGGCATATCTTGGGAATTGTTTGTTTTCATCAGGAGGGAATACAACTCCCAGAATCCCATAGTTAGCTTGGCTACTGGGATAGTCTGAGCTTTTAAATGTTTGTGTCATTAATTGGTGGTGCTGGTAGATCTTGGTTTCCCATTTTTTTTCTCTTATAGAAACAAGCAATCTGTTTTCCTTTTTTATGTTTCAGATCCACAATCTAAATGTAGAGGTGTGTGGCTATAAGACTCTTGAAGCATCTGTCCATCTGTATGCAGAAGCACAAAGCAAGTGAAACAACTTGTTGTTTTCTCCAGGACCATTGTGAGTTGCATATTCTTCACCAGATACAGGTATACAAAGCAAAATACAAAAAGGGGTTTTATAACCTCATTTGTTTGGGGTGAGGGATAAATAGCAGCATCTGTTGTTCTTTAAAGAAGCGGTGGGAAACTTTTGGCCCTCCAGATGTTTTGGACTACAGCTCCCATTGTCCTTGATGACAAGAGCTATAGACCAACACATCTAAAGCAGGGGTGGGAACCATGTGGCCCTACAGATGTTGTTGGATTGCCACTCCCACCATTCTTCACCATTGACTACGCTGGCTAGGATGGCTGGGAACTAAAGTCCAACAACATCTCACAGGATGTTTGATTCCCACACATCTCTAGAAGGTCTTTCCACACTACATTGCTATAGTGCTATTATTCTACTTTCAACATCCTATGGAATTCTGGGATTTGTCATTTACTGAGGCCATGGAGCTCTCTGGCTGAGAATTCTAAATGCTCCTCCCTAAACTGCAAATCCCAGAATTCCATAGGATGTTGAAAGTGGAATAATAGCCCTGTGACAGTGTAGTGTGGAAAGGCTCAGAGTGTCAAATGTTCCATAGCCCGGCTTTAAATCTTCCCTGACCCAGACATCAAAGTGAGTTGATGTTCCTCTAGTACGGTTGGGGTGGCACTATAGTTCAGAAGCAGAGCATATGTTTGCATGCAGAAACCCACCATCAATCCCAGACATCACCAATTAAATGACTCAGATAAGGATGGGGAACAGATACCTGCTTTACACCCTGGAATGCTGCTAGGGCTCAGAAAAGAAAATACTAGGCTAAGTGGACAAGACCTGGCATAAGGAAGGTTCCTAAGGTCACACACATGTGTAAGCCATGTTGAAAGCCATATGATGCCACATAGGATTACTGTGCACATTTCCTCCTTACTGCCACCCCTGAGAAGTTGCCAGAGAGAGAGAGAGAGACAGAGAGAACCTGTTTCCTGGAGCTCAGGGCACTCTTGTTCCCCCGGCAGGAGAGCTTCATGGAGCTGGAGGTGCTGATGGAGCTGTCATGTTTGCTCAGCTGGCCTGCATGCTGTGGGGTGGCAGGCAGGGGGTTAATGAAGAGGATGCGTGCAATGAGGCCATAGAGGACAGTGGCCAAGGCCAGAGGGATGACATAGAAGATAGTGAAGTCCAGGAAATAGATGGGCATGTAGAGGTTCCTGGAGACCCGATAGCCACAGCTGACTTGCATTCCATCAGCGAACACAGCTTGGGAGATGTCCACCAGGAAGAACCACATGAGGCAGTACAGAGAAGTGAAGACCCACACACAGGCAATGATGCGCTTGGCCCGGGCCACGGTGCAGAGCAGCTGTGCCTTGATGGAATGGCAGATGGCGATGTAGCGCTCCACTGTGAAGGCAGTGATGGAGCACGCTGAGATATTGATGCCCAAGTATTGCAGGTAGGTAATGCACAGGCAGCCGGCATAGCCATATACCCAGGATGCCACCACCTCAGAGATGTTGGGCAGCCCTGCTGCCAGCAGCACAATCAGGTCAGCCACAGCCAGGCTTACCAGGTAGCAGTTGGTGGGAGTCACCATGTGCTTGGTGCGAAGGACTACCAAGACCACCATGATGTTGCCTGCAATGCCTACCCCACAGATCAGCAGCACCAGCAAGATGGTTACCACCTGCACTTCCAGGGACAACTGAGGCATCTTGTCTAGGAGAGTCTGGTTGGTGCTAGCATTGGCCAAGGGTGTCCCAAAGAAGTTCCAGGACTGGTTCTCCATTGGTGGATCCCAAGTAGCTTAACCTCTTTGACACAGATGTTGACTGAAGTTGACTCCCAAGAGCTCCTGAGCTGAGAAAAACTTCAATAGGTACCCTGAGCCAGGAGAAAAGAAAGAAAACAAAGGTAAGAGCTGTTACAGCTGAACAGTGCTAGATGAAATTGGGAACACTTTGCAGCTTGCAGCTTAGACAGGAACTCACTGGTTTGGCTCAGACAAATTAAGATATCTCAGCCTCACTGTGTACGGGAATAGCAACAATGGCCCACATTATATAATTGCTATAAAAATTTTTGCAATACTTTCAGGTAATCATTTTTGAGCCTTTGTTTCTTGTAAGTTGTTTCACTTGGGCCTTGAGATAGTGGCCGCAGAAATATTTTTAATAATAACACTCCTGAGGTGGTGGTGGTACTAGGGTATTACTTCTTTATTTTCCCCATTAGTCTACATTTGCAAGTTTTAAAGCTTTAAAAGTGGAAGATAGCACGACCTGGTTTAATGTGCAGCTGGGTATGTGCAGATTACATTTACCCTACCATAAAGTAACTCCAGCTGGCCTGCATCTTGAATAAAAGTAAAAGGCTCCCATATCACAGTCAGGGGCATAGTGACATGACCAAGGGCATTAGCTGGAGGCCCAGCAACCATACACATCCCATTTCAATGTTAGCTGCTTCCTAGTGTCTCAGCTCTATGAACGGAGTCCTGTCCTTTCTCTTTAGATGCTGGCTGCAGCATCCTCCTACTACTGCCAACCTGTACAGCTTCTCTGGCAGACTGGGACAGATTTTTTTTCCCCAGTAAGTCCTTCCCATACTAAGAGAGCCCATACTCTTCTGCAGTTCTGGAAAATTTTCTGAGCTCTGCCCAAAACAGCAGAGCCTTGTGGCACCTTCAACAGGGGTTTTCAGAGTTTCTGAGCAATAGCCAAACATTTCTAGTGATATTAATTTTTTGCGAACAGGAACCTACTGATTACATCCATCAAGTGCTCAAAGCATGAACTTTCCCTGTATATGGAACATGGGAATGGCTGTAGCAGGTCATTTGCTTTGCTTTGCATGCCAGGGGTTCCAAGTTCAGTCCTCAGCATCTCTTCTTAAGTGGTAAGGAGGAATGGGAAGGATTTTGAATATAATCTGAAGAGCTGGTGGCATAGCAGAAATATTGGGCTCAGTGGTAACATGCTGGGCCCACCATCAGTGATGACCAGGGGCTTCCAGGTCAAAGGTGTAGTGAATCTACTGTTCTAGAATTTAAAGGCTCTGTCCAAGGTGCTGAACTCCACCTTCGAACTAGATTAAGCAACCTATTCAAGGTGCTGAACCTATTTGGGAGAAGAGATCCAGCACCTTGCTGTTTTAAAGTCTGAAAGAAAATCCCCAGCAGATTGACTGGACCCCTGACCTGGAAACCTCTGAACATCACAGCTGACTAGATCTTGAGGGTTCCCCTGGACCTTCTTGTTCCAGATTCTCAGCACTATCTTCGTGAATTTCAGCTACATTGGATTGACTTGGAAGTATGTATAAAACTGCCATGTGATCAATTATGCACACACAGAAATAGCTGAGCTGTCCTCACCATGCAACATGTATGACTGCAGCCACAAAACAAAGTTAAGCCTTCCAGCCATCTACCCATCCTTGCAATGGGAGACTTTAGCACAGACTCTCTCAGGCACTGGTCTACGTTCTTTTCTCCCGCTTTCTTTGGTCTCTGCTGTAATGTTTTAGGTGACCTCGAGCTCTTGCTGGTCACTCCAAGAAAGGAGAGGAAAACGAGAAAGGGGAGCAGAGTGGAGAGGGGAAGAGACCGGGTGAGAGAAGGAGAAGGAAAAGAAAAATTATCTAGGAGAAGGAGAAAAAGAAGGGGGGAGAAAAAAATATAAACAGAGGGACGGATGGATGGATGGAGTAAAAACTGCACGGGATGAGATAAAAATAAAAGAGAGAAAAGCGGGGAAGGAAAGAGAGAGAAGAGGACCGAAGAGAAACTTTACCATTGCCAGCGAAGCGGTGCCTTAACGGAGGGTGTCGGACTGCGCCGAGCGCGACTCTGCCTCGAAGCGTCCGCGGGCGCGTTTCTTCCTCCGCTGGCAAGCCGTGTCCTTCAGCTTCTCGCTCCGCCTGCCGCTCGCCTTTCCGCCTGGACCGGTCGGGAGTGTACTTCCCCGCGGGGACCCAAGGCTGCCTGCCGCAGTCTGCCTCGTCCCGCCTCTCCCGCGCTCCCCTCCCTGGGCGGGCGGCAGCACCCAGGCACCTCTCCGGAGCGGCGGGGTCCTAGCGCCCCCTCCGGCGGGTCAGGGGAAGGGAGGGGGCGATGGGATGAGCACCCCGGGTGGGGCTGCGAGGATCCTTCGGCGAACGCCCGCTTCCTCCCTCCTCCGGGCTGCCTCCGGCGCACGCCTTCTCCTCCTGCCTTTGAAGGCCATTTCTGCACTAGAGAGTTATAGTGCTATTATTCCACTTTCAACATCCGATGGAATCCTGGGGTTTGAAGTTTAGAGAAGGGCCTCTGGCCAGAGGCCCCTCCCTAAACTGCAAACGCCAGGATTCTATAGGATGTTGAAAGTGGAGTAATAGCTCTATAACTGTCTAGTGCAGAAACCCTTCCAGATTCCATCACAAGCCGGCTCTCCTCTCCAGCAGGGTTCCAGTGTGCCCTTTAACTGGTAAGAGAGGCAGATATGCAACAGATGCAGTTTTCTCCTCTCCTTTCCACCCTCTTGAAGCCTCCCTTTTGTGGTCAAGCCCTGTTGACTTGTTTAGGATCTGGCCCCAGGTGGCACTTGGCAGCAGACCCAGATGTGGGATACACAGCCCCCTTGCCTGAAGAGTTTAGGACTGCAACTCCCATCAGCCCAACCCAAAATGGCCAGCTAATGGGAACTGAAGCCACAAACACTTGAAGCTCAAAACATCTGGAAGGCCTTTGCTATACAAGCTTCCTTGTGCAGAGGTTGGCAATATTACTTTTTGGACACAATTTCCCAAAGTTGGGCGTTGTGTCCAGAAACACATTGTCTGCCCTTATGAACCTGGAAAGGAACGCAGGAGATAAATATAATAGAAGTTGGGTTTTCCTGCAGTTCATTTATTGACTGCTTGTTTGCACTCAGGACATTATATGACTTAAGTGTGTACAGCTAAAGCTGGATCTCAGAAACGAGGGAGTAGCATTTCAAGTGACGAGCATCATTAACAGCCAGAGCTTCAAGTCCTGGGTGCAACAGTACACTTTCCCCACAAACTCCCAGAGATGCTCTTTTTGCTTTAAGAAATAGTATCGATTTTGGTGTCACTTGCTTCTGAGACAAACTGACATTATAACCCAGGTAAATTGCTGTAAAAATCCATGACGGTATGCTTCAGGTCATGCATTTTATTTAAGAATCGGCCAAAATTAATCAACAGTTTCAAATACATCAAAAATTCTTACCCATTTTAATTTGGAACAGAGACCAAGATCCACTAATTCAAGAGTAGCAACACACACAGAAAGGGGTGTATGAATACAAATACACATTCAGCATGAATCCCCAGTTCTTTAGCAGTGATGCTAAGCAATCTGAAGAATAGGTTGTTGTTGGTTTTCTAGGCTTTGAGGCTCTGTTCTATTAGTGTTTTCTCCTAATGTTTCACCTGCATCTGTGGCTGGCATCTTCAGAGGATCCTCTGAAGATGCCAGCCACAGACGCAGGTGAAACGTCAGGAGAAAATACTAACAGAGTACAGCCTCAAAGCCCGGAAAACCCACAACAACCTATGGATTCCGGCCCTTGAAAGCCTCCGACTTTAAATCTGAAGAATGTTTACCATTATGATAATGTTCATTCTGGTACCTTGTACAATTGGGATTTTAGGTCACATGATGAGTCTACTCAGGTACAATTGCATGTGCGTAGAGCTTATTTCTTATTAGCATTGAACACATAAAAGTTGGGAGTGAGTCTTCTGGCATTGTCCTTATCTCCCTGACCCCCACAGATTTGGGAACGTTTGTGTGACGTTTTCTGCACTTGAGACGGTTTTGATAACTTGAAGACAAGGAGTTGAGAGGTTACAAAGGTGTCCATCTCTCTAGGAGCTTGGAAAAGTGACTTTTTAGACCCTGGATCCCAGAATCATCCAGCCAGCATGGCCTTGGCTGGGCAGTTTTGGAAACTGTAATCCAGTGAAGAACTTTTCTAAGCACAGAGCCCATCATGTAGGCAATTAGCTCACCACGGACTGATAATGTATGTATTTAATTCATGAACAAAACATATTTGGTATACACTTTTCACCTCTGTAAAGAATCTTGCATAATACACTGTTCACCAAACTGTTGCCTTTCACAAGTGTTAGACAGAAGTGTTAGACTGAGGTCAACCCTGGCAGCAAAATGTTAACTATAAATGAATTGTTTTATTCAAAAAAAAAAATAATAATTGAGAGAATGAGAGAGAGAGAGATGCTTGTGGGATTTTCTGCCTCAAATACCAAAATAACTTTGTTGCCTTTGAATATAGTGGCCCCTCAGTAGTTGCTGGGGTTTGGTTCCAGGACCTCGCATGGATACCAAAATCTGTGGATGCTTAAGTGCCATTATATAAAAAATGCTGAACGACTGAAACTTTCACTTTTAGGATTTTTTTAAAAATATTTTTGAACCGTGTTTGGTTGAATCTGTGAATACAGAATCTGTGGATACAGAGGGTCAATGATACTAGATATCATGATTTTGAGGGGTGGGGGTGGAGTGAAGATACATATCATTTGCTGCTCTATATCAGGTAGCAAAATAAATCGGACTGTCCTTGATTGGACTGCTATTTCCATCATTCCCATGGTGATAGAGGATGATGGGGGCTCTGGTCCAGTATGTCTCAAAGGCACCAGGTTGACAAGAACTAAAGCTATAGGAGGCTGACATAATGGCTCTTAATTCTCAGGGGAGATGGATATTAGGCCTGGATTTGCTTATTTGTTATGGTCCTGTCTAAAAGGAATCAATATTTCATTAAATGGTTAAAGGCCATTAAATGGCATTAAATGTTTAAAAATCAGGAGTTGTCTAAAATACATTTCCCTGCCACCTTTTTAAAAAATGAAATGAAATAAAAGTACATACATGAAAAATTTGGAATTAGTTTTTGTCACAAAACTGCATTGATATGTCACCAACTACATCATCCAAGGTAAATGAAATTGAAATGCTATGGGTTCAATGTTCTTTGTTGCTTTCTTCTCAAGGTTATGAAGATAAAAGGATTTCTGAAGAGTCCTTTCCATTCTTGGATTTAAACAAAGCATTTAAGAGGTATAATTAGTTTTCATTATCAAAATTTGAATGTGTTCCACTTTGCACCAGCTATCATTTATACCCATTGAATTTGCAATTGAAAACACTTGCTCTGATTTGAACTTCATCCTTACCATTCATCTCTCCTTTTCCTCTAGCTGCCCACACAGGAATCTAGCATTCTCAGAAGATGAGGAAATTATCACAAGAGCCATCCCCACCATTAGGCAGAGTGAGACAACTTCTTATGTAGCCTACACAACCTATCTTGGCCCTTCTAAACTTATCTTGCTGCTCAGCAATGACTAGTGGCTTCCATGTCAGTGGAATGGTGACTCCATTTAGGATGTATCATCCAAACATTAAAGGAATTATCCAAGGTGTCAAACTCTCCTCAAAATAGGCTCAGAATTTTGGTCTCAAAATCTTGGATAACACCATTAAAGTTCAGAGTAAATTTTGGAACAGATGTCCCACCAACATGGAAACCACCAGCTGCTGCCTTGCGGTGGACCACAAAATCCAATTGCCACTGTTGCCAGTGTTCAGCTGCTAATCTAGTCTGCTCTGCATATGGACCCAAAATAGGGTACCATTTTGTTTTCAGCCTGTGATGGAAAAATGTGTCTGTCTAGAGAGATGGGAAAGTGTTGAGAAGGCAGGGAGCTTTACAGTGAGAGAGACTGGTGAAGTTCATGAGAGGGAAAATAACAACATGTAATTGAAGGACAAGGCAGGGGGAGAATTGGACAAGTTTAAGAGATTGGGAAATAGAGAATTTCTGTTTTTAAAAGGTTTCCATATGTGCATGTGCTAGTTCCACATATTGTTGTCTGAGTTTACCCCAGACAGCAAAACGTATTGGTCCATCTGTAATCTGTGTGGCACTGAGAATTTCTGGCCAAATTCATAAGCGTGCTTATGTGTAACATAGGTGAGATGTCATCAAAGAACCAACATAAATGAGATAGTTGGTGCTTTTAAGATTGCGGGGGGGGGGAGGGGGCTCGAAATGTTTTAAGGTTTTTTTTTTCCCTCCTCAGAAATAAGAGGGTTTTGAAAGGTATTAATTAAATACTTAATTAATTATGTTAATTTTTAAAATATTTATACCCTGCTGTACATCCAAGATCTCACGGTGGCTTTGTCATGTCCCAGTCCCAGGACTCAGGTGCAAACAAGACAGGGCCCTTCTCAACAGCCACAATGGAGAGACGTGAACAGAATAATGCTCACGGCAGCCAACGTAGATGAAAAAGGGAGAGCCCATGAGACTCAGAGTGTTTATATAGAGAAGACGCATTAATTAGGCTGGGGGAGGGTGTCAGCTAATAAATACAGGAGATGGGATGAAGAGAAAGCTGTAAATTTCTACCACTTAATGAATCAAGGTGACCATGTGTCTTGCTTCAGTCCTTTATCTGAAGGGCTGTCCAGTTTAAGGATGAGAACCATAAGAAGAGAGAACAGGGATCCTGATGTTGCCTGATAGTAGTTAGGATCTGGACAGCTAAGTGAGTGGGCTCACAGATCATCTGGTTATAGTCTTCTTCCCCTTTATAATACCTTTCTGCTTAAATTTGCTCTAAACACCACAAGATCAGAGAAGCTAGCAGACTTTCTTCCCTTACAAGTGGCAGGTCAACACCTGATATCGTCGCCAAAGCCCTTATTGATTGTTCTTCAGTCAATAGAATGCCACTGCCATCACAAAGATGAGTTTTCTTAGTGATGGCACCCACCCTCTCGAACAATCTCAAAACCCGTTTACAGCTTTGTTAGTCTGGGGGGCTTGTTAGTCTGGGGGCCCTCCAGCTGTCAAAAACGTATAATTGCTACTTCAGGAAGCCTTCAGAAGTGGGGGGGAAAAAAACTATTTTTTCAGGGATTTTTTCCTCAGCTTTGGGAGACACATTCTTAGAAGAAAGATAAAAACTTGTGCTGGTTGTATTCACTTTTCTTCATTTTTATGTTATTCTCCCCAAATGAGAATCATGCTGCTGGGAATCACTTTCACTGACCTTTACTGGCGAGAGAAGCACCTGGCCTTTCCCTTTATATGCAGGAAAAGTTCAGTGATAATTGAAAGGACTATCCTACCACTTGCCTTTCTGCCTCTGAGTGCTGGATGTTTTAGCCACTGTCTCTGTCTCTGAATGAGAGGAGAGAGATGAGACACATTTCAGAAGCTTGGTTCCATTTTTAAGAACAATTTCCTCAGGCACATAATGTGTTTACAAAGAGGAATTGCTATCAAGCACCGTCAAAATCCAAGTGGGAGTGAAAAGGGCAAAGAGGAAGAACAAACCGGTTGCAATAATATGTTTGAACATGTTCTTAGGAATGCATTATTAAACAGAATGGCCATGTAGACACCCAAACTTAAATTGTATCCACAAACCCAGTACATCTTGCAGATGTCTGAATGATAAGATTATATAAGAGCTGCCAATTTAGGCGTTCCTGTCCAACCATTTGCATTCATCCATTGGGAATGCAAATGATTGGGAAACTGGCTGTGGGATGATAGAAACTGTGGTCCAAATAAATAAATAAATAAATAACGTTCGCAAACACTAGAACTGTCCACATTGAACTAACTGGGAGGTATCTTGGAGTAAACATTCATAGCATTGGTTACATGCATGTTTACTCTGACGGCGCTTTACTGTAATTGTTACTACATTATTTTTTTTAACCATATATATGGTTATAGGTATTGTTATACAATATATATATATATTTATTTATTATAGGTATTGTTACACAATATACATAATATAATATACATTATAAGTACGCTTACTTAATATAAATACTTACGTACAGATTTATATCAGTTTATCTTTGACTGAATGATTGAATAACTGTCAGAAATTGCTAATCCTTCCATATGATAGTTGATAAATCACCCCAAATATTTTCCAAATAATTATATGTACATTCCCAATCTTCCTTAAACCTTTTCACTGATTTGTTTTTTAACAAAATTGATAATTTATCAATCTGCATTAAGTCATAAATTCCCAAAAGCCAGTCATCAGTTGTTGGTACACCTTCTTTTTTCCCTTCTTTGGCATATAGTAATCTTGCTTTGGTTATCAAGTACAAATTTTTTTTATTTTGTTTCCCAATATAGTCTTCTATCAGTTCAACCATATTTAACAGATAACATTCTGGTCGCATGGGGAAATTTATTTTCAAAATTTTTGCAATTTCCAGATGAATATTTTTCCAAAAGAGTTTTGCCTTTTTACATTGCCGCCAGCAATGAAAAAAGGTTCTCTTTTCAATTTTACGTTTCCAGCATTTATCATTTTTCCCCTTATATATCTTAGCCAATTTTGCGGGAGTTAAATGCCACATATAGAACATTTTATAAAAGTTTTCTTTAAACCCTTGAGACTTTGTACATTTTAAGTTTTTCCAAGTCTGTTCCCAGTTTTGTAATTGTATTGAGTGACCAACATATTGTGCCCATTTAATCATGTTATTTTTTACTACTTCTTGTTCCGTTTCCCATTTTAATGATAATCCATACAATTTTGCTGTTAGATGCCTATTTCCTGGTTCTAAAACAAGATCAAATTCTGTTTTCACATTATTAATAATTTCCTCTTTGTTGTCTTGTTTAAATCTAGCATGTAGTTGTGTGTATTGGTACCAGGAACATTCTTTCCCTTCTGCTAACAGTTCCTCTCTTTCTTTAAAACTAGGTTGATTTTCCTGGAATTTGTGCAGTTCATTGTAGGTCCACCACCACTGTGGTGTTTTAATTTTGTCATAATGAAAGGCTTCTAGGGGGGAAATTATTACTTCATTACTAAGCACTTCCAATGACGTTTAGATGTTTTGGCAGAGATGGAAACCCTGCAGCCCTGCAGCTGTTGATGAACTGAACACCTCACAGTTCTAGACTGATTATGAGGAATACTGAGAGCTGCAGTCCAACATCTGATGGGGTTCATTACTCTCACCTTGCTGTAGAGTAGAGGGTCCTGCGCTGGTGAGTTTACAGTCTAAAATTCAGCACAGGGAGAGAACAGGGTTAAAGGAAAGAAATGGTGATGAGTAGATAACTGCAGTACAGCTGCACTGTAGTATTAGAAAGAACTGTAGGACATCAGAGACAGTTATAAAAAAACCCCAAGAACTTCCCTAGCCTGTAAAGAAAATCCACAGTTAGAGTATTCCCCAACAGACAGTTACCCAGCCTCTGTCTGCAGGTCTTCAGCAAGGAAGAGGACCAACCCAGTCCTTGGTTCTCTTGTCAACCTCTCATGCTGGTAGACCATTTCTCCTAATGTTCATTTAAAACTGACCTTCCTGTACTTGAGGCAGCAGAGAATTAATCTGTTCTCTTCTATGTGGAAAGCCTTTCTACTGTTTGTAGAGCACTATCATGCCCCATTTCAGATTTCTCTTCTCCAGACTAAGCATGTGATATGCAGAGCTTTTTCTTTAAATTATAGTTCCAGCATGGCCAATAGCTGAGAGATTCTGGAATTTATCATCCCAGAAAGTAACTTTTCTGTTACACGCTCATTTCTTTCAACATTTCCTCATGGGACTCATTTTCTAAACTTCCAAAACTCTTTGTTGTCCTTGGGATGTATTCATGGTGGTCCGCACATACTGCTTAAAGTAAATGTCATGCCAAATAAGGCCCGACGAGTGCAGAAGCAAGTGAAACCGTTGATTCTCATGACCTGAAAAATATTATTCTATTTATTTCCATGTAGAAGTGGACATGGATCAGATGTGGAAGCAGGAATAAGATGAAGCCTTAATAGATCTGGACATTCTCCAGACTTTTGCTTTTGTGCAAATCTTGATACTATATGTGCTAACTTAGAATCATAATTAGAAACCAGAATTTGGGGTTATACAATCCACAATAAGCATCAGGACACTCCAAGTTATATGCCCACAGGTAACAGGCCCTTAATTCTCCAGATTGGTATGGCAATTCCCAATCTGATAACGTGCCCTGTCTTTACCACACAGTACTGCCTCCCCCCTTATAACACCATCTTTGTGTAAAAGGATGAGAGTTTTCAATGTTTATTTAGAACCATTTAATAAATTTATGGTAGAGTATTTTTTGTGTTACTATATACTGTCTACAACTCTAGCTGAGTCAGTGTTTACCGAAATAAACTGTAGCATTTATTAAAATAATAATAAGAATAAAGTTGTATTCTGGACTTCAAATGCAGGATGGAGTTGATATATTTCCTCAGTACACTTTTTATTCCTTTTAGGGAAGGGTATTTAGAATTCTCATCCAGAGAGCTCTTTGGCCTCAGGAAACTACAAACCCCAGAATTCCACAGGATGTTGAAAGTGGAATGATAGCATTATAACAACGTAGTACAGAAATGGCCTAAGACTCTTTGTTGTTTTTGCTGCAACAGATTAACAAAAAAAACCCGCCCCTGCCGCCATTCTATCATCATTCACCTTTTCCCAACAAAGGAATCTACCTGGTACATGAGTTTGCGTATTCACCCTTAATATTTTTAGCAGTCGGCTTTAAAAAGTGCAACTTGTGCAGCGCTGTTTTAAAATCTACCAGGGATGGATTTGTATTGTAGTTGCTGCCTGTGACTAGCCCCCTACAATTCTTTTGCTAATTTCTTTAAACAGATTTTATACTGAGCATTCAATTTGCTGTATCAGGGCAGTGGAAATATCAGAGCAAACATGATTCGTTTCTTTCACTTTAATTGGGGCAATTCAGCTGGGTGAGCTATGTGAATAAAAATTAATTTGGGTTGTGTTCTGTCTGCCAAACAGCGCCTGTATCGTTACACATAATAGTTTGGCATTGGCCTTGTCTCTTGGAGGCCAATGAATGACACATGAGTGAAAAGCATGCTGCAGACACAGAAATTCTGACTGTTTCATTTCTATGACCGTGCACAAATCCAGTCGATATAATTATACAGAGAGTTGTGAAGAGTGAGACAGATTAAGGCCAGTGGCTTCCATGCTGGTAGGGCATCAAATCGGTGACAGAATTTAAGGAACTATCTAAGGTGTTAAACCATCCCCCACAAATTGGTTCAGGGCATATTTTGGAATAAGGCCCACTGAGATGGAAGCCATCGACTGCCACCTTTCCCAATTAAAAACAGAAATGAGAGGTGCCCCATAGATACCACAGTTCAAGACATTTTACTACCTGAGGCAGGTAAGGAAGGCAATTGGACTAGCACTATTTCACAGGATACGTCATCAAATGCATCTGATCAGCAGCTCATTTAGAGGACCATGAACAGGTCATGTGGCATACACAGCTCTTATACTGAGCGTGGAGGGGGTTTGATGGGGGGAAGGGGTTAAAAAGGGACAGCCAGGAGAATGGAGCTGCTCCTCCACCACCACAAAAATCTCCTGCCTGAAGGAATCACTTCGCCTTGGAAGACTGTTACAGGCCGTACGTTGGAAATGGCTCAGATTGTTTCAAAGCTGAGAGTATAGCAAGAACGGGCGGATCGGACGATGTCTACCTCTGTTTTGAGACAGAAAGGATAAGAAATAGCTTATTGACAGGAGCTGTAAAATTCGATGCCTTGAGGTTTGATATGTGTTGCTTGGATATGTATGTGCGTACAGCATGTATCGCTACAGGCTTTGCAAGAGTTGGTCTTTATTGGAAGATTCTCCACTAGGCACAGTTTAGTGAGGGAAGGAAAATAACTTCCTTTGTTATATCAAGGGGAACATCTACCAAGTGCTGTGCCCTAGTTGTATGTGGTTGGTGATAAGTAATTTTAGTTTTTGTCTTCTATAGTCTTTAGTATATTTCATGTTCTTTTTTTCCTGTATAGTTTTGTGTTGTTATTTTATTGCTATTGTGTAATAAAAAAAATTTTTTTAAATTAAAATAAAAGTTTTATCCTGACAGATGCTCAGTAGAAGCTTTTATTGCCTAGCAATAGCTTAGCTACATAAGCTGTCAGTTTAATGAGGGTTCACGGGACGGGTGTGAAAAAGCCTTGCTTGAGTATTTCAGCTGATTAAACTGGGGGATTCTGGGAGTTATAGTCCAAGAAGTAAGTTTTTCAAACTCAGACTATAACTACAGCTATCCCTTACTGTTGGCCATGCCAGCTGGAACCAATGGACGTTGCAGGCCAAAACTAGACCTTGAAAAAAATGTCTTTTTGAACTGACAGATCCCAGAACTCCCCAGCCAAGGTGGTTACTGGCCACAATGGCTAGGGAATTCTGTTATCCGTAGTCTAAAAAAGTAACTTTCCAAGTAATTGTGAAAAGTAACTTTCACACAGAACTCTCCCTGGCCCAGCCACCTGTCAGGACACCTCCCAGCAGTGGCGGAGGTTAGACTGTGCGGGGGGAGGGGAGGGGCCACAGCACGGGGGTGTGGCCACAGTGCATGGGGGTGTGGCTGTGGTGCATGGGCCATGGCCATGGCATGTGGGGCCGTGGCCATGGCACATGGAGGTGTGGCAGTGATACGCAGGGGCTTGGCTATGAGCCAGGACGCCCCAAAAACATTGCTGCCCTGGGGCGAACCACCCCCATCACCCTCCCGTCCCTACGCGACTGCCTCCCAGTTTCCAAATTAGTGATCAGCAGTCAGATCCTGACCAGCCCATGACCCTTTGGTAGTTAGTGGGCGGGGTGGTGGTACCTAGAAGGGCATTGGAGCTATAAGAGCTCATGCTTCTCTTTTCTGAATTTACCTCTTTATTTACCCTTGTGTAAATGTGGTCCAATATGTGATTATTCTCAGGTTGGTCTATTTGCCATTGAGTCTCAAAAGAAAATAGCCCTTCCCAGCAATATAGCAATGGTAATTTGTGTGGGAATGGCATGGAAGGAATGCAAAGCTCCTAGTGTACAGACATTCCCACGGGAATGTGGGGAGAATCTGTGCCCTAAAAGCAACAGATCCCATCTGTTCTTGAAAGCTAAGCAGAATCAGCCCTGGTTAGTACTTGGATGGGAGACTGCCAATGAATACCAGGTGCTGTAGGCTATATTTCAGACAAGGGAACTGGCAAAAAGTCCTTTGGGTATTCTTTGCCTAAGAAAACCATGAGAAATTAATAATTTCACCATATGTTGACAGGCAACCTGAAGGCACACACACAGTGGAAACATCAGAGGAGGTTCTAACTGAGCAACTACCAGGAGTTGAAGCTGGGGTATTTTCTCAGAGTCTTTCTGCACTACACTGTTATAGTGCTACTATTCTACTTTCAACATCCTTTGGAATTCTGGGGTTTGTAGTTTACTGAGGCCAAAGAGCTCTTTGGCTGAGAATTCTAAATGCCTCTCCCTAAAATGCAAACTCCAGGATTCCATAGGATGTTGAAAGTCAAATAATAGCACTATAACAATGCAGTGTGGAAAGGCCATCAGTGAGTGGGTTACCAAAACCTGAATTCTAAGGCCTCTTGTCCACCAAAAAAGAAGTTTTTCCAATCTGTAGAGCCAGGCTTTGGAAGTTCCTCATATCTCTTCTCTTGAAGGATTGCAGCTTCAGAGAGGAGCCCAGTGTGACAGACAAGCCCACAACATTGTCTTTTGGGCTCCCTTCACTGCATTCTCCTAAACTGTATCTGTATGCATCTGCAAGTGCTCAATGTAGGGATCTAGCCACTGGAACTATACAAAAAAATAATATAGGCATGCCTTAATCCAGCATCCTCATATGCAAGCTTGGATTTGTCCATCATCACTTTGTGCATCTCAGACTGGAAAAAGGGAGTTGATCACATCTAGTGCAACATTTCTAATCTCTTTACTGGAAATTAACATTTCTCTGTATAATAAAGTGGCCACGCTTCGAGGTAATCTGCAAAAATTCATATTCAGAGCAAATTAATATTGGTCCTTTGTGTGAGGAAAATGCATTTTCTTCTGTTCCTTTATTGCTTTCCTTTATAATTAGATTCTTTTGGTTTTTACTTGGGGAGTGTTCTATTTGGCTGATTATTTCAATTTGATACTATTTATCAACTCCCAATCTCTTTCTCTTCCCATCCCAAACTACCTGCCACTTAACTATCCTTGACCCTGCTCTAACCCAGTTTTGGGTCCAGTTCACATGGCAAATTCCATGACTGAGCAGAGATAGAAAATTGGGTCCAGCACAAACTTGGTAGTTATTATTAAAAATATTAGTTTCTCTCAGAAGAGTAGTTACTATAAAATAGTATCAAAGCTGAAACACAGTGGTGTTAAAGTGAACTATTACTGTGCTGAATTTGCATAATTAATAACTTGTCAAATCATAACGATTTGTACAACATGCAAAATTAATAACATGCCCAATTATTAAAATTTGCACAACATGCAAATTAAATGCCCAGATTTGAGAGGCTAGAATAGGTCAACCTAACCTGAAAGGCCAAAGTTTCCCTAGCCCTGAGCTAAATGGTTGACTATGCTCTTACAATCAGCTAGCGCGTTTGTAAATAAAGATATTTTTTGCAAGCTACATTGGAAACAGAGCTTGGAAAGTAACCATTAGGAAGAATCAGTGGCATGCTGAAGCTGTTCATAACTGAACACTTATAGGAGGATGCTCTGGAACCCAAGATATTATCCTACTGCCACTTAACTATGAGTGGTCTCAGTGTGTCATTATATTTATTTGTCTTAAAAGAAACTTCCCAAACTCTTCCTGGAAAATATATTGAATGGTGAGATGGAAAGTAAATAGATGCATACATATTCAGAGCCACAGCAGTTCAGGGACAGGAGGCTGCAGAGCTTGAAAAATTTCCTATTTTGGACTGTTACACTCAGAATCTCCCAGCATGACCATTGAGAACTGTACTCCAACACACTATTTCTAAACTCTTAGAGGCTGCTGAAGAGTGTCAACCAAGTAGATGGAAGGAGATTCTGCTGTTGCTAGAGGGAACTACCTGGGAGAACTCATCTAGAATTATGCTGAATAGTCTGATCTAGCTGCCAGAACTGAGAAATGACTAGTAGTGTCTGCTAGGGGTCTGGAGCCTAAAGAATCCCCAGATTGGTTGTTCAGAGAGCAACTCTGGGACTTGGGAAAACATAAAGACCATGGCGATAATACTGCTGGTAAGTCCCAACCAGAGTAGACCTCATTCAATCCATTGTTGAAGTGGGAGTCAACATACAATTAAATCCAATTGATTCAATAACTCTAGTCAGGACTAATAATTGGGCTAACACTGTCTAAAACTTTAAAAACGGGCTGGCTGTAAAGGGTCAGATATTAGATTTTCAGTCATTACAAGAGCCACTCAGCTGTAATAAATAAGACTGCTTCAAGAAAGCGGCGGAGGACTGCAGCGACACTTAGTTGTCCTGAAAAATGCATTAGGAGCTAAAGGTTTATCCGAATGATCAGTCACAGCAAGCCTCAAGCATACTTAGAACGTCCATTCCCCTAACCACCATTAGCACCCCAAAAAGGAATAGAATATGGAAAGGGTAGGGAAACCCATTGACATAACATGTCATTCTGAAATTATTTGTATTTTTGAAAGACATTTTTAGGTAAAAGGCATCTTGTGTCCAAAGCTAAGTAACTGTAGTAATGGCCACTTTATTTTCCCTACAAGCTTTCTCAGCTGTACAGTCCTTCAGGCCATTGATTAGCTGTGGTTTTTGCCCAGTTAGTTCAACTATATGCAATTGCATTAGGAAAATTCACTTAGTTCAACACAACAAGCAATAAATTCTATGCATGTACCCACATGTACATATTCTCTTCCACCACAACCATCGCTATTCATATGCTTTGTAAGAATAGCCAGGTGTTCCACAGATTATGGGAGAGAGCCAAGAATTATGGACAAAAGATTCTTCTGAGGTGCTGAAATCACAAACAAGGGTGACCCAGTATGTTTTAGTGCTTGAATTGAGTATTATACAAAAAGGGAAGAAGAGAAGATCTGTGCACTGTGCATATCATAGAGTAAAAAAGTGGGGTCAGGGTTGTGAAGAAAATCTTCAGCACTGTTGTATCTGCATTCAAAGAATGTGCTGTTTCAACTGTCCTCAAGGTCAAGACCAGACAGAAATCACAGCAATAAATGAATCCAAACCAAGTAAGCAATATATAGTGCAACAATGGACTCTTTTTAAGAATGCTGTCCACTCCCACTAAAATCAATTTTGCCATTTTTCCACAGATATGTGGACCACATACAGAAAACAGCAAGACAGCTCTTTTCAAACATAGAAAAGGGAGAGGGGGAACTTTGCTTTGTGCGCCTGATTTCTCTCTTCTTCCAGACATTTAGATGATTTTTTAAAAAGGATTTGGCAGAATAAGAGATGGGAAGCTATTAAACATAGCCTAAGAGGTGCACCCCTTCCAACATTTCATCAAAAAATAGGTGAGCAATTGTGACCTGAATCTTATTCTTAGTCCTGGCTAGAGTAGATCCCTTGATTCAATTAGATTTACTTCTATGTAAATTCAGGTACTCTTCAGTAATTCAACTGGCCCTACCCTAGTTGGGACTAACCAAAGGGACTCAGGCTGAAACGGGATGTAGTCAATTGTTATGTGCTTTCAACTTAACTCTTAATTATGGTGACCCTATCATAGGGTTATCTTAGGAAGAGTAAGTTTGTCGTTGCCTTTCTCTGAAATATAACCTATAGCACCTGGAATTTCCAAAAACTAAACAAGCCCAAACCAAGCTTCTGAGATCAGGCATGATATTGTGCCTGCAGAATGTTTGGGAACCCATAGCAATTTTTGCCGTAAGTTGCTAGTTTTTAACAAACTGGAATTTCGAAGGATTTTCCCAACCCACTAAATGCCACAGACAATCCTGCCAGGTAGATCAGGTCAGGGTGAGAAAGATCACCACCAGTATAGCAGATATTCAGGGCCCTCTCAGCTTTGAGAGGTAGATCAGACTGAGAAAAAGATCACCATCAAAGGTGCTGGGCTATAACTTTTATTTTGGTTGTGGGTTGACAGAAGTTGTCGTCCAAATGTAACTTTTTCGAGCTGTGACAGCATACAACAGGATTTTTTTTAAAGTTGGCCACCACACAAGAAGCAAATCAATACAAATTCTCGGGACCTTTTCGCATGGCATTTTTAAAGCGCATTAGGCATGCTCCCTCCCCCCTTCAGCTCCCGCCGTACTGCATGATGTTCAGGCCAACCAGGTGCTATCACAACCATGGGTAGTGCTGAAGTTGTGTTTTTTCATTTTTGCCTGAAAGGCGAAAATAACCTCCCTTTCATGCATCAGTCGCGCAACCAGAGGGCTTGTGGAGCCAGCTAGCCTCTCCCGTCTTTTGTTTCATAGACAGAAATCTCTTAACCTGGCATAGTAGATTGGAATAACAAAAAGACTGTAATGGGAGCTATAATTCATCAAAGTATTTTTTTTCAAGCCATGGGAGCATGCAACAGGGTTTTTAAAAAGAACTAGAGTCTGAATCCTGTGGGTTAGTCCCAATCAGAGTAGGTACATTGAATCAGTTGAATATTGATTCACAATTGATTCCATGGGTCTGCTCTAGGTGAGCTTAATCAATAGGATTCAGGTCTATAGGAAAGGGTAACAGTAGCTTCCTGGTACAAGAAGTAAATCACATGCAAAATCTCAGTTCAAATGTGATTTTTTAAAATGTAATTTGAAGGAAGAGGGATAAAAAACAAAAGAAAAAATGGTGGGCTTCAGATGAACATAGTCTAGGCATCTGCATTTATACAAACTGACCATATTCCAAAAACATATTTTCTTGAAACTGATGCTTGTAAAATGTATATTCATGCATAGCCAAAATAGTGAGATCTTTTTTAAAATGCAGGCAGGAGAAACCAAAACTGACAGAGTCGTCTATCTAAACTTTGACTACAAAAAGTCTGGTTTTGAGTCCCTATGCATTCAGCTATACCAGTATTGAATTAAGATTGCTGCCTCTTTTCTTATGATATGCCCTTGTCTTTAAAAATCTGTATCGAAAGCAACTGTATTATGGCCCTTTCCATAGCCCTTTTCGCACAGCATTTGCCATGCGAAAGCGCCCCTGGAGTGTTACATGACTGCAAGGAGTGGTCCACATGACGCACTCACAATCGCGCAATGCTCCAGGGCCTGACAGGCACCGATCATGCACTATTTCACTTTCGGCTGTGAGCCAAAAATGGTGTGCAATCGCACATCGCTCCGGGGCCCCGCACACACTTGCTGTGCGTGTGGAGCTCCAGAACCACAGCACTCATGCTTCCTACCCCAGCGCAGCCTGGGAAAATCCCAGGCTGCACTGCGGAAGGAAGAGGAGGGGCTCTCGCTCGAGCAGGCAGCAGCTGCAGAGCTGAAGGAACTGGGACGCGAGAGCCTCTCGCTAGAGGCTGCTCACACGATCCCCGCACCCCAGCTCTGCAAAAAGGTGAGTTGCGGAAAGGGCCCATAATAGGAAGAGTTTACTTATTGAATTTGGCCAGCAATGGGGGAAAATTTTGTTTCCATCTGCATTGAAGAATTTACCAAAATGTACACCTTTCTTTATTCTTGATGGAGGGAACTCAGGGTTTTAAAAAGCTGAACACAAGAGGAAGTGAATGACAGATTTCCCCGTCCTTATCTCAGACTACAACTCATGGCAGGTCTTTGGTGGCCCTGAGCAGTATATCATATCTCTCATCATCCCATCTTTTGGGCTACATTACCATAGGAAAAGAACACTAGCATCTGATTGGGCCATGAGATTTAGCCAAAGGGGCTGTTATCAAAGCCTTGTTTTCCACAACATACGTGTATGCAGACCAAGTCCTTCCTGAAACTCAAACTGCTTAAAATGAATGCTTTCTCTCCCTGGAATATAATCATGCTGAATCTACTTCCCTATGAAATAAGAAATCTAACCTTTAGCAAGAGAAATACACTCATTAAGTATTGAGATGAAAGAGATCTAGTTCTAACTAACTAGCTAGGCCTGAGGAAGCAGCTAGCCATGCTTGCCCTGTGCTCTCAGAACAAAAGCCAAGATGTCAAGATGGAGAGAAATTTGAGAAGAAGTGGGAAAGTGAGGTCAACAATCCTAAGAGTATCTACTGGTTTAGGTCAGAAAGAAGGTGCGCATAGGTTCAAGAGGCAGTCTAGCAAGCTGAGGCAATGTATTTCTCTATTTGTATCCATGCAAGCACAAATATCTTGAGTGTGAACTGAGTTGCAACTCTGTCTCCAGGATATATTGTATACAACAACAGGCACTAATCATACCACCAAGCAATCCAGCTTGCAAGGGAGACAAAGAATGGCTGAGATCCTATATTGGGTTACACAGCATAAATATGCTTATACACTGTGTACCACTTATGCTGAACAGCACAGGGTGCACTCCTGAATGTACAACCAAATGCAGAAGTGAATACACAATCAAAGGAGTACTACCATTAGTTTCAGCAGGGACAGCCAGGTGCTCACCAGCTGAGGATGTCCATCCACATGCGCAAAGCTCGGCTTCCATAACCTTGAATTGAATGTTTTGCATTGAACAAAAATGTTCAGCTTGCCAACACTGGGAAATTTACACATGCATAAAATACTAACAGGATTCTGGCCAACATTTCCCCTTCTCGCTGCAGCCTCCCACAGCATCCTCAAATCCTGTCCTTGAGGACTGGGAGCCAGCCAGATCCAATGTTCAGGTGGGTCCTAGGGTTGCATGGGGAAGGGAAAGAGGTTCTGCCTCACCAATGCACTGGAGTTGGACCTTAGTTTCTACTGGTCCATGCTTTTTAACTTTCTCTCACACTGGGTCTCTCCTAGCTGACGTTTCTTTAGTGATTTCTGTCAAAGCGAAGTCACCAAATGTATTTCTTTCGTTATTACTTTGCTTCCAACTCATTTCCTCTGCCTGAAAATTTTCCCCAAATGGAAAATTTGTCATGCGGATGCAACTGAGAAACCTGAAGTGCTAAAATTATAATCACCGGTTCAGGACCTCTTGCTGATGCCCAGGTCTTGACACTGCTCATGACTCTGTTAATGGAAGGGCAGCCCAGTGGTCATTTTACACATTGAGTCATTTCCCCTTTCTTACTTCAGTATTGATTCGGACATTATAAAGGGAATTTTAACGCTCAGAGCATAAATGTGTTTGCAATGTTAAATTTCTAAAAGCAAAGGCAGAAGAAAGAATCGGAGTAAAATCCTCTTGATCACTATGGGCTTCCTCTTATCGTACAAAACTTTAGCGTTAGCTGTGCTGGGTATACCAAAGTTATACCTGTTTTGGGGAGCAGCAATGCATTTGGAAGGCTGAAGAGTGAACGCACAGTTGCACGCCTGTCATCTATACACTTGGCAGTTTGCCATCTTCTATTTCTTTAAGTTTCTGACTTTTCAAACTATAAGATTTGAATGATGGGAATTCCCTTGGTCTTAAATTTAGGTTATGCTTGGTTTTAAGGCCTAAATCCAATTGTTACATGCTTCCTAATTGTTCCATTAATTGGCAGGGACAGTCCCAATTAAGACCTTATCATCTCACTTTTTTAGATTCTTATAAAATATCCTAGTTTCTCTGTTTTCTTCCCACTTTGTCCACAGTTCACTTCAGTTTCTGCAAACTGAGTTCAAAGTGCAAAAGTACATGACATTTAACTCAGTATGGGAGAGGAGAAGGGAGGGGGAGGCTGAGGCCATTTCTGCACTAGTCTGTTATAGTGCTATGGTTCTACTTTCAACATCCTATGGAATCCTGGCGTTTGCAGTTTCAGGAGAGGTTGGCCACCCAGCCCCTCCCGAAACTGCAAACCCCAGGATTCCACAGGATGTTCAAAGTGGAATCATAGTGCTATAACAGGCTAGTGCGGAAATGGCCACAGTCTTTTCCTTCTCAGTAGGCTCAGGCAAAAGCAAACTTCTGTGGCCTCATGTAGCTTGTCTGTTCTTCCTCATCAATAACTTTTGCCATTTTGGACACACTCCAATGTTGTTTGGCCACATGGGTCCCACTTTCCCCATGTGAATGGCTGGAGAGTATGTTGTTAGTCCGAACTATAGCAGATCCAATGAAACAATGAAAACTTGGGAAATCAATACTGATATAAATTCCAATAATTCAATGAGTCTGCTTTAAGGCTAGCAAACAATTCAGATATAGGCCTAAGAACTTTTACAAATGCAGATATTTATATGAGCAATTTTCTTAATATATGCATAATATATGTATGCATTTTTGCCAAAGATATAGATTTTTGGAAGCAGTTTCCCAAATATAGTGCCATTGGATATTATTTTTATCAGTACATTCATTTTCTCATTTTTTTTAAACTGGAGAATGCCAGAATGCAAATTTTGAAGAACCATAGTTTTCTAGGATAATTGAGTTTCATTTTACATATTGGTTTGAAAGTGTGAAGTGAGGTAAATTTGCATTAAAAAGTGAAATGAATGAATTTATTCATCATACTTAATACACATACATATTTTATTTGTTTGCAGTCACAACTATGCATACACTCAGTTCAAATCATAGACAGTAGAAATTTACTTATATAAATTATATCCCATCTTTCCCCAAGGACTGGGATTCAAATCGGCTCAGAGCATGATCAAAAAAGAGAAAAACAGATTAAAGCCAGGGTAATTTATAATAGTAAAGCAGCAACCAAATTGAAAAACACATCACAATTTTTTTTTAAAAAAAAAAGTCCAATTAAAAGCCTTTCCCTTGTCACACGTTCAGTTGGCAGAAGCCTACGTGAATAAAACAAACCTTTGCTTGCTGGCAGAAGGATAACAGAGACAGGGCCAGCTCAATCTTCATTGGAAGAGAGTTCCAAAACCTGGGAGAAGCCACCAAGAAGGTCCTCCCTTATGTCTTCACCAAATGTGTCTGCAAGGCTTATGGGAGTGAGAGAAAGGCTTTCCCCGAAAATCTTAGAATCCACTGGTCATGTTTCCAGATCTCAGAACCTGGGCCTTCTCCAGTCGTCAGTCTGAGGGGGGAGACTCTAAGGGCAAGAACACTGCTTTGGAAAGTGTTTGTTTATCTGCTTTTCTCATTGTGAGGTTTGAGGTTTTATATATGAATGGTATACTCTGTGCAGCTGTAGTTGATAGTTAACATGCCATGTTTCATGATTTCACTAGGAGCTGCCCCTTGTATCACTACCCTTGTAACATCACCAGGGCCTGTTCACTGTTATCCTTAGGTCTTAGGCCCTTTTCGCACGGCATTTTCCATGCGAAAGGGTGCCTGGAGCATCGCATGATTGTGAGGAGTGATCTGCACGACGTACTCAACGATCGCACAACGCTCCAGGGTAGGGCAGGCGCTGATCATGTATCTTTTCATTTTCGGCTAGAAGCTGAAAATGGTGCGCAATCACGCATTGCTCTCGAGCCCCATGCACGCTTACCTGGGGTGCAGAGCCTCTGGAGCCGTGCCTGTCATGCTTCCTGCCCCAGCGCAGCCTGGGAAACTCCCAGGCTACACTGCGGAAGGAAGAGGTGGGGTTCTTGTGCAAGCAGGCAGCTCGTGCAGAGCTGAAGGACCCCGGATGCGAGAGCCTCTCGCCGGAGGCTGCTCATGCGATCCCTGCACCCCAGTGCTGGAAAAAGGTAAGGTGCGGAAAGGGCCTAGGACTTGGGCTCCAAAATCCTCAGGGTCAAGGATAGTATTTCCCTGACAACCTTAAAACTCAGCAAATTCATATGGGAAACAAAGTCCTTCACCCAGATCCAAATTTTACACATTGTTAAACACATGCATATATGGGGGAGATATGAATCAGTCAGGACTCACAGATGTACATACACAGGTGGTTAAGAACATACATCTCTCATTCACAGGAAATGTTATTGTAACACTTGTGCGCCTGGAGCAAGCACAATGACCCTGGACCACTGGAAAAAATATAAGATTTGGTGTTGAAACATACATGTAGATACAACTTTCGCCAAAATGCAGTGAACACACAAAGATAGGCACATTTAAGTGGTGCGTAATATAGCTTGGAGAGACCCAGCAGGGTGTAGTGGTTTGAGTGCTGGACGATGACCCTGGAGACCAGAGTTCAATTCCCTGCTTGGCCATGGAAACCCACTGGCTGACCTTGGATGCATCACAGACACACAGCTCCAGAAAACCCCATTATAGATTCGCCTTAGAGTTTCCGTAAGTCAGAAATGACTTGAAGGCGTACAACAACAACAATATAGTTTGGTGCATGTGTTTCTCTGTATAGATCTATATAGACACTATGTCAGAATGGAATTTTCGAGATCAAGGTTCAAGTCCTCACTGAGCCACCAAGCTCACTGTATGATTTTGGGGCTAGGCATTCTCTCCCAGCTTGAACTACTTCACAAGTCTGTTGCAAGCATGAAGTGGGAAGGAAGAAAGTCATGTATGCTGCGTGATATATAAATGTAAGGAAAGATGGAATATAAACTTAACTGCACAGACACACGCACACACTGAAACTGTAATACATGGCAGTTTTTATGTCCTAGAGACCATAGGCATTATTATGCTGTAGTATAATGATACTAACTTCTGCCCTCTGAAACCAGTAATTTCCACAACCATTATTACAGAGACAAGCAAGGATAAGTATTAGCTATTACAGAGTATTTAAGCAAGGTTTTGATAAACAGCAAGGCTTTCCACAAACAGTTCTGCTACTAAGTTAAATGTATTCATTTGCACAATATATTTGATTTGCACAATTTATCTTCAGAAAGTGTGGTTATGAGGGGAAGAGCTTTATAGCTTAAGCTTTTGTCTGAAAAGAGCAGAAAGATCAGCAGAAAAAGTGAGATTTTATTCGTTTCTTTAACGAACTTGTGCCCTGATCTTCATCAAGACAGCATACAGTATTGGTAAGGGACTTGGACTACTTTATAAACAGGTCCTTTCCGCACCTTACCTTCTTCTGGCGCTGGGGTGCTGTGATTGCGCGAGCAGCCTCTGGAGAGAGAGTCTCGCATCCGGGGTCCTTCAGCTTCGCATGAACTGCCTGCTCGCGCAAAAGCCCTGCGTCTTCCTTCCGCAGTGCAGCCTGGGAGTTTCCCAGGCTGGGGTGGGGCAGGAAGCATGACCGGCATGGCTCCAGAGGCTCTGCACACCAGGTAAGCTAGCCGAAAATGAAAAGGTGAGCGATCGGTGCCTGCTGGCCCCTGGAGTGTTGCATGATTGTGAGTGCATCATGCAGATTTCTCCTCACAATCGCACAATGCTCCGGGCGCCTTTTCACATGGAAAATGCCATGCAAAAAGGGCCATAGTCACTGTAGCTTTCATGTAGAGAATTTTAAGTAACTCACCAAACAAGAAATCCCATGATCCCCTAGGATGAAGACAAGACCATTAAGGTGGTATAAAACTGATGTAAGGGTATAGTGCAGATACTCCTGTAAAATATAATAAAGTCTAAGAAAACATCATGCAGCGTTACCTTTATTAGGCCAAACAAAAGATACAAAATACATTACACAAACTTCCAAAGCCTTCACCTTTTGGCTGGTCTCACCACAGTGTGTTTTTTGGATTTTGGTATAATTGGCTGCATGGTAAATATGGTTACCCAAGGTACTCCTCTGGTTGTACATGCCAAGTCAATGAGCATAATAGTGAACAAATGTCTCTCTTCTTTAATAATAACAAGAACAACAACAAGAACAACAACAACAACAAATAGGTTGATCATAACCTTTTGTGACATCCCAAGATCAGTCGTCTCAACTGTTGACTTATTCTTTCTCAACAATGGACAAGCACTGACAAGTTAAACATACAAAATGTCAGCAGTTTGTTGTCTTTTCAATAAAACCACATATGACACCCACTGATGTTATTACTTAGCCATGAAGAGTGATCCAAGCAGATATGTACAGATTCATCTTACTCCATTCCTCTGTGTAGAGCTGCATAGTCATAAGTCATTAGGTATTATTTTACCCTGAATGGGCAGCAACATTTTGTTGTTGTTGTTGTTGTTAATTGCCAAAAAATCAACTTTCACTTATGGTGACCCTATGAATGCAAGACTTCCAGGTCACCGTGTCTTCAACAACAGCCCTGCTGTGATCTTATAGTTTCAGGACATATGTTCCTTGATTGAATCTATCCATCTGTAATGCGGTCTTCCTCTTTTTCTACTTCCTACTACTTTACTAAGCACAATTTTATAGTGAGCCATGTTTTCTCATAATATGGCCAAAGTATGACAGACTCAATTTAGTCATCTTGTTTTCTAGGGAGAGTTCAGGCTTGATTTGCTCTAGGACCCTTTCATTTGTCTTTTTAGCATGGTATCCATAATACTCTTCTCTGGCTTCATATTTCAAATGAGTTGATTTTCTTCCTATCACCTTTCTTCACTGTCCAGCTTTCATAACTACATATAGAAACTGGAAATATGATGGCATGGACAATCCTAACTTCTGTATTCAGTTATATATCTTTATACATCAGCATCTTGTGTAGTTCCTTCATCTGACATTTCTTGCTTCATATCTGTTAAAAGTCTTTGTTGTAGAATCTTAAACATGATTTGCTAGCATGGAAAAGTAATGCAATGGTCCAGCTATACTGCAACCCCTGATGTCCCCTCTGGGAGTGATTGGAATGCATAGTGAGAATAATAGGACCGCTCCAAGACACTGAGGCAAGGGTGGTGCCCTCCCCTTCATTCAACATACAGATGCCAGCTGGGCTGGCAGCTGGAATGTTACTTCAGTGCTGGTAATCACACCTGAAGGTAGCAGACTATGTGAAACACACAACTTTTTCTTCAAAGAAAGAATGGCCAGGGAATTCAGAAGGAACAGCTGTGAGAGCTTCTACTGCCGCCACCTGAGCTAGCTGCTTCACTCAACCTAAAGGTATGATGGTCAGCTCTGGGGAATGGAGGCCCTATAGGCAATACAACATGGATGTTTCCATCTTGGTGTCTTTCTGTATGTCACATATTTTAGCTGGCTTCTGGTTCCTGAATTACAATGGCAAACGTAGGACTTAGGCTAAGCGACAGTTTGTTTTATTGTGGACATTGGAATTCTCTACCGACTGTGCAATGAGAAGTAGAGAAGTGTCCCACAGTTTTGCTATAGCCAGACACACAGCAACAGACATCTGCAGGGACCTCCAGCAGTCCCTGAGAGAACGCTGTGAATGACCTAATTGCCTCTGCATCCAGCTATAGGATGTCTTCCAGTGAAGGATTGTCTCCTGATCACAGCCAGCACTGTGTACTTGTTAGCAGTTTTTTTTAATTGCCCAATTTCAGATGAATTGTGCTTTTAGTCACAAAATACCAGTGGCACATGCTGAGAAAGTGCCATTTTCCCCTATAGGTGAGATATGTGTTAATGGGCTAAGCTGCATCAGAACCCAGAAATGAGTTTGTGTTTGTTCCTATGACACTTCAGTAAAAATTTCTCAAGTGGAAAGGGCTATGTGCTGAAATCAGAAACTAAAACATGCCAAACTGCCAGGGTTACCATAGAGATTTGCAAGTGTTAGATTCCAGATGGAGTGAAACTTTGGGAAATAATGGCGAGTTACATTTTTCATGGGAACTTGAAAGCTTCTAAATGTGAGCAATTCAGGTGGACATAATCTGTCCATTTTTCCATATTATACTTCTTGGCCTCAAATCTTCCCATTTAATAGAAAAGTGACAGAGGAAAAGGAAATTAGAACAAGAATTAGAACAATTAGAACAAGACATAATATTTTATTTCATACCCCCCTTTCTAACTGCCCCTAATTTCCTGGGGGCAGCCTCAGTTTTTGCAATCTGGTTCTTGATATATAACTGATCTGGGAATGCCCTGATTTTTTAAAAAAGAAATAAAGTAGTGAAAGGAACACACACCCATAAAGCTTTAATACTGGTTGTATTACCAAAAACTGACAAGGTGTGCCACTGCCATCTTCACCCTGGTCTCAAGTTTATACATTTACATTGCAAGAAAAATGGCCATGGCCACATCTGCTTTAAACCACTGGTCAAGTTCAGTGACTATAAGTGAATTGGTAGGAAAAATACTGCGTTTATTTATACCAGTCTTTTTGAAAGACTCTACAGTGTGGCCAGAATCCTGATAATGACCTAGGCAGGTATTATACCTGTGCATGTCCCTTTTGAGAGCCAACATGGTATAATTATTATTTGTTTATTTATTTAAATGATATATTGCTTTTCCCTTGATATGGGACCCAAGGTGGCTTGAGTATTGAGCTTATGAATCCGCTTCAGCTTGGGAGTCCGGGAGAACAGGATTTGAATTGTTGCTCGGCCTTTGAAATCCACCGGGTGACCATGGGCAAGTCATAAGTCAGAAAGGCACATAACAGAAACTAGGGCCATTTCCACACTACACTGTTATAGCGCTATTTTTCCACTTTCAAAGTCCTATGAAATTGTGTGGTTTGCAGTTTAGGGAGGGGCATTTAGAATTCTTATCCAGAGAGCTCTTTGGCCTCAGTAAACAACAAACCTCGGATTTCCACAGGATGTTGAAAGTAGAATAATAGCACTATAACAGTGTAGTGCAGAAATGGCAGATGGCTCAATAGGGGGCCAGGCACTGTCCCTAACCTGGGCCATTTCCACACTAGATTGTTAATAGTGCTATGATTCCACTTTCAACATCCTATGGAATCCTGGGGTTTGCAGTTTCGTGGCCCCTCCTGAAACTGCAAACCCCAGGATTCCATAAGATGTTGAAAGTGTCTAGTGCGGAAATGGCCCTAGTGTTTTCCCTCACAGCTAAAAAAGGCAGATCTCTATGATAGAACAATGCATGTCTGTATGAATATAAGCTTTAAAAAAGTTTAAGGGACATGATTTGCAATTAGCATGTCTTCAACCATTTACATTCCATTCAGCTTCTCACTATTGGAGTAGGTATTAAAATAGTTTTACAGTTGAGTATTGAAACAGGAGACATTTGGTTGGTTGTTTTGGGAATATGAAACTTGTGGCTTAATTAAACCAGTAAAATAAAAATCCCAGAATTCCGCAAGATGTTTAAAGTGGAGTAATAGCAGTACAGCAATGTACTGTGGAAATGGTCAGAGTATCCCATCTCAGAAGCTGCCAGCATATTCCATTTACTGGCCAGGGTAGGCAGGGGCAGGTGGCCCAGCACACACACACACACACACACACACACACACACACACACCATTATCCTCCTACTGAGGACCTCAGCACAACAAAATCTCCCAGCACTGCAAGCAAAGGGAACACTAATGCAACACACAAATTGCCTCATTCTGTATGAATATGTTTAGCCTTCTTTTGAAGGTGTCCAGGTTTTTAGCCATCACTGTATCCTGCAAATCCCACAATTTAACTCAGTATTGTGTAAAACATCACTTATTTTTTTTAGTCATGTACCAAAGAGGATGGTTGTAAAGGTACAATATGTTTTATACACCTAGAATCATGTATAAATTATGGATTACAATAAGAACAGGTCACACCTGGGATTGAATTGTTGCTTAGATGAGCCAACACTCCCACTCTTACAGAGAAGACAGAGGCACAGTTGAAGCACATCAAAATAAAGTGGATAGAAAAAGTTGGCTCCAGAAAATAGTTCCCTGTGTGGTTAAACTATTGCGCCAAATGTTCCTGAAGAGATAATGATAGGGCTAATGTCGAGAGGAGACACAAGGTTCAAATACACGATTAAGAGGGCAGAGATCCCTGGCAGAAGAATGGGATTGTAATTATGGCTGATTTCAATGCCTATAATATCTAAGTGCCAACTTTTAACACTGCGACAATAAAGTGTTTCAGCTACAAAACCAGCACATCACTCTGGTTTATTATAGCCCTTTGGGAAGATGAAGGTACAGACATTATTTCTTCATGTTGCTTTCTGTTAGAATGTAAAAAAAGTTAAGAGCATCCTTGTGGCTTCTACTAATGGAAGACAGCAATTGCCTCTAAATGGAAATGGCAAGGATGTCTGGTTCTTTCTTAATGTGCCTGAAGGCTGGGAATATGTATGTTTCTGTGTATCTTTTGCTGGGGTCCTTTCGTTTGCAGCTACTCTGTGGCAGAAAATAAAAATATGAATCTTGTGCATTTATCTATTTGGAGGAACAAGGCTATGGTTGATCCGGCCTCCAAATTTGGTAAGGTAGGAGAATCTGAAAAGTGGGTGTTGGGCAACATGTGGCTCTTCAGTTGTATTTGGACTGCAAGTCCCATCAGCCCTCCAACCAGCAAAGGAGGTAGTGAAGCATCCAACAGCATTTGAAGGACCACAAATTCCCTACAGCTGTTGCTGTGTATGAGAGGGTTGGTAGAATTTTAAAAAGCTTGTCTGAGATAGCCAATTGGGTTTCTAAAAATCTTTCAAGTAAGAGGCATTTCAAGTGACGTTTGAATCTTGTTCCTCACACTCATGTCTCCTTGAAATTGTTAACTGAAATTATCTGGAGATGTGAATTGAGATGCCATCAGTATGTTGATGACAACAGGTTTTATCTTCATCTGATTCAAGTGAAACTGTGGAAACACAGTCAGTGTCCAGGACCATTAATGGACTTGATGACAATCAGTAAAACGAAACTCACATGCGTCCTTTCTTCCTTATTTACTTATTTACTGGTATATACAGGCACACCTCAGTTAACAAACCTCTAGCAATGAAATTCCTTTTTACATGCTTTGTTATACCCATCCTACCCCATTTTCCTTCCTCTTCACCAATCTAGCAGAACATTTTCTAGCATCATCAGCACTGGGAGGACGGTGAAAGATGCCTGGAGAAGAACAGACTTTTAGTGCTGGATTGCAGCACTATGAAGTAAAGTTTGAGCTGGCAAAGAGTGGGATTTTACTCTAGCTGATTCTACAATAGTCATGTCTGCCTGCCTGCAACAGGCAAGGTAAAGAGCAGCTGCCTCAGAATCCCTTACTGTGTATGCATGAACAGAAAAACAAAAAGAAAAGGAGAGAGCAGAGAAGCATGCCTCGCCAGCTCTTTACGGCATGGATCTGTAAGTTTTGCCACCAAAATAGAGATCATAACAAGGGTGGAAATTGATGAAAGAAAAAGTCACCCCAGGTGCATTTTGGAAAAAGCCTTCAAGTGGTCATTAAAAGATTCAGATGTTTTTGTTTTCTTATGCAAGTTTTAAATGACTTGTTTGTTTAATTTCACACATGAGTATTGCTAGATTTGAATTTAAAAAATTGCTGAAACTGGCCTTCTGTTGTGTTGTTTAGGAACCCATATACATACTTGGAATAGATTCCAAGGATGTCCCACATCCTTTGCATCAGACAAGTTCTTTCCTTCCTTTCTCCTTCCGGCACTTTTTAAACAAATCTTTTTTAAAAAGTTGCTTGTTTTTACATTGTTTTTGAAGAATGGCTTTGTGATTGACACAAGGTATGGCTAATCAGTACTATGCACAACCCATTTCTGCAAAGTGGGGAAAATTGCTTCATAAATGATGCAAGAGCCAGCCAATCAGTGCTTTGCACATTTGCTGCCTGCTAAATCTCAAAAGAACAGGTTAGTTTGGAGTCTGTACTGGTGAGAACAGAAGACTATACAGAATAGAATTGAGGGGAGGAGCCAGCATGGTGTAGTGGTCTGAGCATTGGACTACAACATTGGAGACCAGAGCTTGATTCCCTGCTTGGCCATGGAAACCCACTGGGTGACCTTGGGCATGTCACACTGTCTCAGCCCCAGAAAAACCTGTGATAGGGTTGCCTTAGGGTTGCCATAAGTCAGAAATGATTTCAAGGCACACAACAAGAACAATAGAATAGAAGGATGAATACTTCTGCAATGCATTCATTGCTGAAGTGATGGATTAATTTCACCCCAAGATCAACGTCACAGATGTTCCTACATCTGCCCCTGGCCTCTTTGTTGCAGTCAAAGACACACACAGTCCAAACTTAATTATTTTCAAAAGTATTTGAAAGCATTTACGGTATTCTTCTTTTATCTCGTTCTTTATCCATAAGCCAGAGTTTGAAAGGTTCTTCTGTCCACATTATCTTCACAGAAACCCTTTGAAGTAAGTTAGGCCATTTACACTACAGAATTATAGCACTACATGCTACCTTAATTGCCATGGCAACATCTTGTGGAATCCTTGTTGGGGATGATAGGAGTTTCAGCCCTACGGAAACGCAGCGGAAAAGCCAGAGTTCAGCGAGCCAACAGCAGCAGCCTTGTTCCCCAGTAAGGATACTCACACACAGAGGAGTTTCTTCCAAAACAGGAGGCACTTTATCTTGCAGCAAAGTTCCATTATATACAAAACATAGGACAGGCGGACAAAAGCTTGCACCAGGCACCAGGTTTGGTCAACAGACAAATACATACTGGCGTTGCTTTGTTATATACATATCTACAACCAATCGGGTAGAGGTTTGCACACCTCCCTCTACCATCTGCACACGACCCCAGTTTCTTATGCAACCTTGCAATTACCCACAGCTGGGGCATGATGCAACATCTTTGCAGTGGGCTGATCATTTTCCCAGGGTTCCCTGCCTGGAATCCCTGCCAATCCTGGGATTGGCAGTTTAGGGAGGGGCATTCAGAATTGTCAGTCATAGAAGTCTACAGCCTTGCTAAACTATGAATCCCAGGATTTAAAAGGATGTTCCCACGGCGGTCAAAATGGAATATAGCACTATATTTACATAATATGAATGGGCTCAGGATAATAGTTCTGTGAGGAAGACAAAATTCAAAATACATGCCTTTTCAAAGGAAGGGTAATGTACGAAAGAAACATTCTTCTGTATTTTGGTTTTTGAAAAAAATTCCTGTTATAATTAACAACAGAACCAAAATACCATTTGAAAAGATAGAAGTGGACCTACCATTTCATTAGAGAACGGTAGCAATGTATCCGTGCTTAAAAGCAAATAAATCGTATTGAACTGAGTGAAACTGAGTGAAAGTATACCTGCAAAAAATAAAACTTGTAAGGTTGTAAACATCAATGTGGGCATATAAGAGCCAATGCATGGGGACATTAGGGGACACGACACCTGAATATAAAAGCTCCACAGCTTCCCTTGAGTAAAGCTTCCACAATCCCATAAACTATACAGGATCTGAAAGCATTAGAGAGCAGAACTGTGTATAGTTTTAGTTTTCTTATACCTTAACCCAGCAATCCAGTGCTCACAAATGTATGTGACTCCTCTTTTCCTTCTTGTACTTAGATGGAAGCTCATAATGGTAGAAAACTCATGATGAATTACTGACATTTGCTGTTCACAAATCTATTAGGGCAAAATGGTATTTTTGGCTCAGGATGTGAAATCCTGTGGCTGAGAACTTGCATCAGACACAGAGCTATAATGTTGTAGTTATGATTTGTCTCCCAATTTGACTCCCCAAACCCAATTTAAAATCCAGCTAGTCACACCAAGTTCTGCAGTATTGGTGAGCATGGTACTGAAGAATGGCACATCCAGTCCCTTCCCACCAGTGAGAGGTGGTTTCAAGAACAGAATCAGAGATGCATGTGGAATCCTGTCACTACTCCTTGGTGCACCATGTCTCAATGACAGGTGGGGGCCAAACATATCGTCCTTCAGCACCCCACTTACCAGTGCCCTTTTTGTTGCCCTTATCTGACCCTGCTCCAACTTGTCTTTATCCTTCTTAAAAAGAGGCACCTAGAACTGGATATAGTAGTCCAGATGAGGCTGATTAGCACAGAATACAGTGGGACTACAACTTTCTTTGTCTTGGGAAGTATGATTTATCAATGTAGACTAAAGTTATGCTTGTGCGTGTTTTTCGACTGCATGGCTCTTAGTCATTTGCATTTTTAAAATTTAGGGATGGCTTTGTGCCTGTGTGTTTTATTTCTTCAAAACACACCACAAACTTTGCAAATATACAGAATTCTAAAACAAAGTATATATCTATATGATGATATGGATGATTTTGACTTTGGTATTAATGATTATCTTTATACTTGAAGATCTCATCTGGTTCCCTCACAGCTGTCCTTCCAAGGGGAGGGAAGAGAAGAAAAAGAATTGCTGCCAAAATTTCCCCCAATTCTTGAAATGTAAAAAAAAAAAAAAGACTTGAAAACTTAGCAAAAATTATTCTCACCAGCAGATCAAAACCCTTAGAAATATTTCATTCCTGCAACCAAGAATGAAGTAAATTAAAATTTATAAGCTGGGGAAGATTATCAGTGAAGGCAGCAGATGCTGACTGAAGCCAAATACAGAGGCCTGTTTTTGGTGGCATGATCACTGGGCTGAAGAGCTTTCTCCCAAACAAGAGCTTCCAGCCTAGAAGTCCCCTTACAGTGTGCCTAGGGAATAAACACCTAGCAGTAGTGCAAACAGGCCCCCACATTGTGCTGCTACCCAAGCACAGAAGGCACTTAGAACGACTGTCCTTTGCTAGTATTTTTCCTGAGGAAAAACACCTCTTCAAATGCCAGGTAGTCCCCATAAATCTCAGATAAAGACCAGGCCAAATTTCACAGACAGAGTAATCAAAAACAATCCAAGTCAGAACTGCATGATTTCCAAAGAAAACCAAGCCAAAATGCAAAGAGGAAAAGAACTATTTCATTTATGTTTATACAATAAACAGCTGGACAAACAGACTTCTTGAGAATACAGAAAATCTGTGCGGACAAGTATGTCTGACTCAGCAGCTGCAGCTTCAGCATCTTGTTACCCTGTTTTCTGAGGGTCCCGGGAAGGACACCAAATTGCTATCAAAATTATAGAAGTTGGAGAAATTAGTTCAGAGCACAAGTTGGCAAAACAAGAGGCAGGGTAACTTAGCAGGATCTTGCAACCCAGTGCCTACGGGGTCAGGCCAAGTCAAGAAGCAAGCCGGTTGGAAAATAATGAATGATCTTTATTGAATACAGGCACACAATTTAGGCAACACAAACACACAGATAACTAATGAAAATAAAGGTGTGAGTAAGATAGTGGGATTTTTAGAGGGATAGTTGGTTCGGGTGATACGAAACCTGTCCTGAAGTCCGGAAGAAAATGGAGAGCGAAGCTGGGGTTCGATGTATCTCAGCACGTGGAGCTGAGGGGAAACTCGCCAAGCAAAGAGGCAGCAAGGCGGTCTGGAACTCGGGAGTGATCTGAGGAAGGTCTCGGAATCAAGGGTTTTTATAAGGAGAATTGTGACAGGCTAGGTTGGACTTAGGGGAAAACAATAGATTTGGAGTTGGAGACAAAGCCTCCGAAAAGTCAGAATTTGAATGATTGAATTAGAACCGAATTTATCAATAGAGTAGCCGGTATGCAAACGCGGAATACTTGAGCATTGTATAGCTCGATCATCAAGCTGCCAGCGCGGGGCAGAGGATGTTTTGAGAGTTGCTTGCATACCTAATAGAGGTACTTGCCTTGAGGTCTCCCAAAGCGGCGAGTCGGCTATTTTCTGGCCTGCCTGTATTGTCTAGGAATATGACAGCAATAATCGACCAAGCCTGTATGCTTGCTTCTCCGGGGGCCTCGCAAGCACGTGGAGGGAATATGTGAAGCCAAATTAGTGATATCAAATGATATATTTTATATCCCCAAAGCTCGGGCTAGCCAGGGCAGTAACAATCTCTCTGGCCATTTTTACTTGTTTCTATCAAATTTGGCTGCATCTGGCTGAGATGCCACCATTGTTGTCAGGAGGACAAAAAACAGAGCTGCCTCCCCATGGAAGATTAAGATGAAAGGGCCAGCGGGCCCCTCCCTAAACTGCAACCCCCAGGATTCCATAGGATGTTGAAAGTGGAATAATCGCACTATAAGAGTGTGGTAAGGAAATGGCCAAAGAAACAGCTTGAAAGTGGGCCATCTTAGGCTTTTTGCCAACCATCTGCTGACTGGCTCCTGCTGGGATGATAAGCAGACCCCAGGATAGAGGTAATAACCATGCAAAGTAAGTTAAAGTAGGTTTGGCTGAGAAACAGTGATATGTCCCATTCTACCCAGTAAATTATAGAGCTAAACAGGGCATTGAGCCTCTATTTTCTATAACCAAACCAATTAGACAGCCAACTGCATTAGACTAGTTAGTTTCAGTTAAGTTTGGATAGTGGAATTATTTCAAAGAATTATTAGTTTAGATTCATCATTGGTTTTGTACATGACTAGCCACCCAAGAGTATAAAGCACCTTGCACATTGACAACACCTTTAAAAGATATTATGTTCTCTTTCTCATTCATTTCTAACCATTATTGTAGCTGAATTGTCATAATCTGACAAGCAGCAAGGCTTAATTTTCCATTAGTAAAGTTCTCCTAAGGATAAAAAAATTATAATAAACCACTGACACCTGTTCCTTGTTTCTATTTCAAATCAATAGTTTTTCTAATAAGGCTCTGGAGGCAATTAAAGTTGAATCTGACCCTTGGAGGTACAAAAGATTCATGTTCTGATAAAATAACTTTAAAGTACTTTTCTCCCTTAATGAATAAACCAATTGAAACCCCTAAGCTACAGGAGTGTTAAATGTGGGAATCTGCAATCAAGATGTCAAATCTGATAATCTTTTGTGAACAGAAACTTTGAATCCTACTTTTCTGAGATTCTTACGAAACTTGTGACACATGTAAATTTCCAGGGGAATAGGTGAATTAATCTCTTGCAGAAAATAAAAAAGTATAGTGCATGTTAAAAGCTATCAAATCATTATATTGCATATTATGTGATGTTATAAAAAGTATCTGTTAATTGCTTCTCTGCCTATTAGGGCCCCTGAAGCAATGGACAACAAGAGATATAAAAACATTCTTTAAAACCAGGTTTAAAATAATTTTAAATATCAGATTTAAAACTCGTTTTAAAAACCAAAAACCATTTAAATTCATATCAGTTTAACAGAAGTTAACAAAATAATGAATCAATGGTGGATTTTATGGGAGCTGCTTCAGGTCTTACAGAAAATGTGGGCAATCTATTTTGGGAATAGGATTCAGCACCTTGCATATGATTTCTTAAAACATTGAGGACTTGTTATTTACTTTCAAGTTGGCTGTGAATTACATGGATTCTCTGAAAGATAAACCTCTAAGAACCTTGGTCACCAATAGCCCTGTTAAGATCTTGCAAGCTCAATGATATATATCCCTTTATATCCTTTTACCAATCTACCTGTAATGTAGTCTTCCCCTTTTTCTATTGCCTTTCACTTTACCAAGGACTATCATTTCTTCCAATAAGTCACATTGTTTCATGATTTGTCCAAAGTATGATAGCCTCGGTTTAGTCATTTTGATTTCTAGCAAGAGTTTAGGCATGATTTGGTCCCAGATGCTTTGATTTGTTCTTTTGGCAGTCCATAGCATACATAGAATTCTCCTGCTGCATTACATTTCAGCAGAGTGGCTTCCATAAAACCAAGTGTGAATTCACTATTCCAAAGCAACGTAATCACCAGCTGCCTCTCCCAAACTGGGTAGCATATATGCATGTACATTCATATACATACAGCCCATGGACACAGGAAAAAGATAGTGAGCTATGTCCTGTTGCAAGGGCTGAAGATCAAACTCCTTCTCCATTGGTTAGTGTAAGTGAACACAAGAGTGAGACGTGGTTGTATGCCATCTCATATAGCAAAATATCTTGGGCCAGGCCTGCCCCAGGCATCAGAGGGTTTTGATAACTATTCAGATGAAATCTAGCAAGTAATAAATGAAAAACTCTAGGAAGAGTAAGACAGGCCGTGATGTTGGAAGTATGGGTATGTGGGGATTTCCTAACAAATGTCACTGGTCTTACCAAAACTCTTAGTGCTGCCTTAGATTCCTCAGTCATTTATCTCAGTGTACCAACTTTGCCTTAATATTTATTTTGGCAAAGACTACATGGCAGCAGTTCTAGAAACTATAGGCTTTTTCTTCACTATAAATTGGCAAAGCCCCACGTACATGAAATATGCAACAGGACAATTCTGTTTCAGAAGCCACAATGATAGGAAAAATAGATGAAAAACAGAACTGGTGCTTGAAGAGGGCAGCAAGACTTTTAAAGTATTGGTCCCAGTGAGATTTTTTTTGGGTCTGTATGTGCAGTTTTGGCTACACTTCATGTAGCAAGTGGCACTGACCTCACAGCAATATAAGCCACAGGCTGTTCAAACATTTGACTTTATAGAATACTGCAGTATCTGAAATACAGTTATCTGAGAAAGATCAAGTCCAGCTCAAAGATGATTAAACGTAAGAATGAAAAGCAGGAGCCTTGGTGTTGCCCATCAGCAGCTTGAACCAGGGTAGTGGATTGAACAGTCACTTGTAGATCACATTATCACAGTCTATTTCTTAAATAAAATTACACATACAATGAACAAAGAATGACAGTGTAATTTTGAATGCACAGCAATATCAAAGGCAATTAAGTTTAAAAGCATAGAAAACACAATGTATGATGGGATTGTCCTTCAAGTTGACTCTGACTTATGGAGAACCCATGATAAAGTTTTCTTAGCAAGGTTTATTCAAAAGAGGTTTATCCAAAAGAGGGACCACAGTATTAGTCCAACACTCAAACCACAACACCACATGTATCAAACACAAGTCCCAGTCCAGCCCGCCAGGCCATTTCATGCGGCCCTTGCACCTCTCCTGCAGCTGTAGCACTCCGCCTGCCTCGCAAGCCCAATCGCCACATTGCGGGGCCCCGGCTGCAGGTATTCTGAAGAGCGACCCAGCAGCCAGTACTCGTGATTTACTTCTACTTCTGACTGCTCCTCTTTCCAAGACTCGCTCTCTGAGCATTGTCACAGGTTACCGTGGCAACGCTCGGCGTGGCTTGTGAGAACTGGACAAAGGAGTAGTCCAAAGTAAAAGTAGTTCATGAGTGCTGGTTGCTGGGCCCCTCTTCAGAATACCAGCAGCCGGTTGGCCCTCACCGTGGGGATCAGGTTGGCCAGGTACAGAGATGGGCAGGGGGGCAGAAAGAGCCACACGGGAGTGAGGGAGCAGAAAGAGGCACAGAGAGGGTCTGGGGGCTGAAAGAGGCACAGAGGGGGCCTGGGGAGCAGAAAGTGGCACAGATTATTACTAAAACCAGTAATAATCGATTGCAGAGGCAATTATTTAACATGATAAAAGAGTAGATACATTTATATAGTCCTACAGATACAACTGGCGCTTTGAGGGCAACCATAATGCTGATGCGGCCCAAGATGAAATTGAGTTTGACACCCCTGCACTACACCATACTGGCTCCGAAAACACAATAGTATAACTAATTTTAAAAAACCAATGCGAACTTCATTCCACAGTTTTGCACAGGACTGCAGGGAGTACACGTCATCTATTTTCCTATTGATACACTCAATAAAAAGTAGCCAGGTACCACAAAAGCTGTCAATTCTATCTATATTTCTCAATAGTCTCAAATTAGAGGACAGCTTCTCTGTCAGGGCCAGGTCCTACAGATTACCCACCTATTTAAAGCTAAAACATAAGGGTGGTATTGTTTTTTTTCCTATTTACCACAATTATGAGATAAGCTCCAGTACGCGAAAAACTAATGAGATATTTTTGTTCCAAAGATCTTTTGTCATCAAAGAATAATGGGAACAAGCCAGTCTCTGGGTCACAAAGGACATCTTGACTAGTGATTGCACTGATTTTGGAGAAAATTGATGAAAAAGCCTGGCAAACTAGATATGATCTTCCCAAATGTGCATAGATGACAGGAGCCTTGCACCAACTCCAGTGCTGATTACTTAAAAGTATTCAGATGAAGGGGAGTAAGTTACCATCTGTGGATAACTTTTAATGAAGTAGCAGAGGAGGATACCTTCATGTTTTGTTGATGTGGAAGTGAACATCTTATAAGCCACACACATATGAGCTAGAGGTCACCAGCTGAGCTCTGTGTAGCCTTGAATAGGGAAGTAATTCTTCACAAATTTTCAAGGAAGCAATGAGTAATTTTAGAATTTTTTTTCCCACTACAAGAAAGTCTATGAAAACTACACAGTTTTCAAACTCTTAATTTGGGATGTCTTTTGTACAAAATTCGCATGTGGGTTGTTTTTTTGAACACAGGAAACAACAGAAATCCATCTCCTTGCCAACACTGCCCCCCCCCACAGTTTTCTGTACAAATCAACCACAAGCAAATTTTGCACAGAATAAATCCTGAAATTTTGCACAGACTAAATCCTGAACTGTATAGTCTTATCAGTCCAGGATTATTCTTGTCAGTGTTTCTTGATACTCAAAAAGCATATTTTTCCACCATTGTTTGAATATTTTCACATAGTCTCTCCATCTCTAGTCCTGAGAGTACAATAGTACAAAATACTGCAAGAGTACTCCACACTCAGTTTCTGTTCAAACATTAGTCTCCCGCTTTATGATTCACAATAGGTCATTAAGTTCTTTTTTAAAGGATAATTAGAAAAATAAATACAGATTGGGACTCTTTCCAGCAGTTTAGTATGCTCTTAGGTTTGTTGACATATGTATCCTCATTAAGCTTTCTTTGATTTGTCAGCACTTCTTCTTTCAGGGGAAGACCTTAGCTTGAATTCTACAAGGAAGCTTCATTAAGCAGCAAATGACTTATCCGGCTGTTCTTGTTTACTAAAAAAGAACTCCTCCCAAAGGAAAAAAAAAACCAACATAGAAGCCATCATTAAGTCTTTGTAACAAAGAAATATGGCATCCAAAGAAATGCCTTGCAGAGTAAATAGTTTAGCAGGAAAGCACATTCAAAATAATAATTTGGGATATCTTGAGAACAAGTGTATGAGCAGTTATTAAATATTGACTAGAATTTTGTTCAATAATGCACAGATTCATATAACAGGTAGGATTATTTTTCACTGCAGTGTACAGGGAGGTAACAGACTAAAGCTGAAAAGAGAATGTTCCAATTCCTAATTAGTCTGTTTTCAAATAGAAAATGGTCCAGTATTTTCCTTTAGCTTTTCCCTAGTTGTGGATGTTGCAGTATGATGATAATTTATGGACCACCTTTTAATTAATCAAAGGATTTCACAAACTTTACTTACTTACATATTATGTATTAGTTATATTTGTTTCCTGACTTTTCTCCAATATGCTTAAGGTGATGTGGTTGGCTCTACTCCTCCCTACTTTACCCTTGCAACAACCCTGTCAGATAAGTTGTAGAAAGGAATGTGACTGCCCACTCTCATCCTGTGAATTTCATAGCCCTATATCCTTTGCGTTTTAAAGCAGTCAGTAAGTACAACAGCAAGGGATCTGAAAATGCTGGTTCAAGGCTGATGAAGTACACTGGCTACACACAGAGAGGTTGGGTATACACAGGCATGAAAAAAATGGTGAATTTAATCTAGCAACTAAATGGAGTTAAAAAAGTTTTTGTCTCATCTGGGTTTCTTGTATATGAAAGGGACAGTTCTCTTCAGCATTATTAGTGTGTACACCAGTGGTTCTTAACCTTTCCTTTACCGGAGACCCCCTGCAAACATAATTTGTTCCTGGGAACTCTCAAGACTTGACTCAAGATTTAAATATTTAAATTTAGATTTTAAATATTCAAATACTTATTGAAATGTCCAAACGTCTATTTATTTATTAAAAGCTTCAGAAGACTAGAACTGAAATCTCCACTCAGACACTGGGTAACCTTGGGCAAGTCACATTCTCTCAGCCTGAGAGGAAGGCAAAGGCAAACCTCCTCTGAACAAATCTTGCAAAAACAAACAAACAAACAAACCTTGTGATAGATTAACCTTAGGGTTACCGTAAGACAAGTGATTTGAAGGCACACAACAAAGTACAGCTGACAGGGGGAGGTTCTTTCTAGCAATCATGTCTCACTGCCTTAAGAACCACTGCCTTCCTCTAAGGAAGAAAGAGTGTGACTTGCCCAGGATCACCCAATGGGTTTCCATGGCTGAGGAGGGCTTCAGACATTAGTCATCTATGATCTTATTCCAAAACTCAAACCATTATACCACACTGGCTCACAGTGCTGTTTCTGCTGATACAGAGTTAAAACAATGCAATATTATTGTTTAAAAACTGGGGAAAATATGAATCAATACCTCCACCTGGATTGTTTACTCAAGCCAAACATCCAAACATTTTTTCCCTCTCTTTCAATATATATATTCTTGAAGACAGACTTTCACAGAGCAACCTCCACAATATACCTGAAAGCAACAGACCTCACGTCTCTAAACATTGGTATGCCCTTTTCACAAGCAAAGCAGACCACGAAATTTAAAGGGCAAAGAAGTGCAGAGGAAGCACTAATTCTGCCCTTGCAACCTTGTAATCTGGAGCTTCAGGTTCCTCTCTTCCAAGAGTGGAATACAGTTCTGCTGGGAGAAAAGTATCTTGGAACAGGACTTCAAAGGAAACAAAGTATGTGCTGGGGGAGCATTGGGCACTCTCTTACCCATGTATGCCTTTTTGATTCTTTAGATCTTTCTGCCAATGAAAGTTATGCTGGCTTCCTCTCCGATGTCTGTTCTCCAGCAACCAAAGTCCTTTTTTTTCTTATTAGGATATGTGTTTGATATCTGAGCTGGTTGAAAAGGGCTGTTGCTTCCGCTGCTATTTAAGGATGCATATTAAACTGTTTTAAAGATGTTGCAGTGTGTTACTCCACTGGAAAACCCTATCCCGGGGTCTACAATTTTGATATTAAAATATGATTCCATGTGCCTGAGAGGTTGCCCAGATGGGCATGTAGGCAACAATGGTTGAACGATCGAAAACCAGGTCAGGCCAGTAAAATCCCCAGTCACGTAGCCCCAGGAGATGTCAAGCCGTGCAAACACACAGTGAAGAAAGGGTCCTCAGCCCCTGAGAAGCCAATTTGAGGGGATTAGTGTGTTTGCCCCAAGTTGAGCACAATCCTATCAGGCAAAGACCATTTACAGAAAGTCACACCACAACCCAATGAAGCCAAAGATCCTGAGACTTTGGCAACAGCTTGTAATCTCATCATGCAAAGGAAGTTACCATTGTGGAGCTTCTTTCTCATTGTAACACCCATTGTTCTCCCCAGGAAACGATTAGCCCTCCAGGTACTTTTTCCCCTACAAGTAGTCCCAGTTTTTGAATGTTTCTTTGGATTACTCCCGGTCATCCCAGCAGACCGTTTCTCCATCCGTTGAGTAATCCCCTCAGCCATCTCCGTGCTGAACCCCACTTCTCCGCTGTTTTTCCCAGACCAAGGACTTCAGGAAAAGGTGCAGTATTACCCCAGCTACAACCCCTTCAATATTCCCCTATCCAATTTCCTCTCTTTTACTTCTTAATAGGTCTTGAGTGAGTGTGTGAGTGATTGTGTTGGTGAGTGAGACTTTCATTCAATAAAATCATTTATTGGACATTTTTGTTTGGTTTTTGGCTTGGCCTGACCCCATAAAAACTGGGTAAAAAGACCCTGGTAGGTTACCCTACCTCTCGCATTGCTATTGTTCTTGCTCTAGCTAGCTTCCATTCCCCATCACATGGAGCACACTGAGGTGTCCCCCAAGGGACCCCAGAAATCAGGGTAACAAGTGCTTTAGTTGTATTTGCCTTAGTTTGGATTTTACTGTTGTTAGCTAAAGTGCCATTTTATTTTCAGAAATGCGGGACACAAATTTAATGACGAAACCACATCCTTATCCTATATTCACACCTGAGTGAGACAGACCCACAATTAAGAAAAACTGCCATCACATCCACTTTTATCCCAACCAGAGCAATTTTGGGATTAGAACATTTCAGAATCCTCCACATAACATGGACAGTGGGTGTTGGAATCAGAGTCTGAAAAATTAGCTTCTTTGGAATCCAGCTTTGGTTCCAGCCTCTTTTGCAGGAGCTATATGCATGTTTAAGCTAGCCATTGAAAGAACTTGGCAAGCCAGTAAGCCATGTGTTACATCTTAAGTTTGGGAGCTTACTAATGCTTTAAAAAAAAAGTTGAATCTCTACAGAATTGTGGGCTTAAGAATTTATTTAGAAAATTGCTTGCAGAGTTCTTCTGTTAAATCCCATTGATCCAATAGCAGCTGTTGATTCTCTCACTTAATTCAGCAATATCTTAAATACATCACTGCATGAACTGTTAGGCATATGGGAAATGACACATTCTTTGGCAGTGGGCAATTAGAAGGAAACAAACTCTAGAATAGAAAATTACATCAGAGTGTCAAATGCATCAAAAAGAGTTTGCATATCAGCATGTGCCAGAACTTTTTAAAAAAACATGGTCACACCACTTAGAATCCTCTTTAATTTATGCTCACACGTGAGCTCTGGCACATCAATGTCAGTGTAATTCTGTGCAATCTCACCTTCTAAGAAGCTTAGATTTGCAACATTTCGTTAGAAAAGATGTTTTCTATTGTAGGCTATTGTTTCTTGTTCCGTCAAGAATTCTATCATGTGTTCTAGGCAGCTCAGACAAGGGACTATAACATGTAGCATCAAGTAGAAGATCCAGATCAGAGTTAATTCAGGACCATGGCTAGTGCCGTAGACAGCAGCCAGGGACTGTGGGTTTTGTTTCAGGACCATGGACAGCAGTCCTGCAGTTTTGAGTACCAGCAAAATGCCCCAGCCTCACTGGTCAGGAAGAACTGGCGGAGGCTTAGAAGCCAGGCAGGAGTGCTTCCCTCCACTTGCTGTACAATGGTCCCTTCACTTTCACAAGGGTTCGGGTGCAGAATCCTCACAAAACTGATAAAATTAGGAATAACACACACACAAACACACACAATCCCACTCTCTCTTGACCCCCCCCCCCAATTCCCTTGGCTTTTGCCTTAGCATGCTATCTCAGTACTGGACAAAAGGCAAGAGAATGGGAGGGGGAGAGCCAGAAGGGAGTATAGTTAATCATAGTATCATAGAGTTGGAAGAGACCAGAGGGGCTATCCAGTCCAGTTTCTGCCATGCAGGAACACCCATCAAAGCACTCCCAACAAATGGCCATCCAGCCTCTGCTTAAATACCTCCAAAGAAGGAGACTCCACCACACTCTGAGGCAGCATATTCCACTGCCAAACAGCTCTGACCATCAGGAAGTTCTTCCTGAGGTTTAAGTGGAATCTCTTTTCCTGCAGTTTGAATCCATTGCTTCTTGTCCTAGTTTCTTGAGCAGCAGAAAACTGCTCCCTCCTTGACATTACATCCCTTCAAATATTTAAACATGCCTATCATGTCCCTTCTTAACCTTCTTTTCTGCAGACTAAACATACCCAGCTCCCTAAACCACCCCTCATACAGCATGGCTTCTAGACCCTTCCTCATTTTGGTCACCCTCCTCTGGACATGCTTCAACTTGTCAATATCCTTCTTGAAATGAGGTGCCCAGAACTGGACGTAGTATTCCGGATGAGGTGTAACCAAAGCAGAATAGAGTGGTACTATTACCTCCCTCGATCTAGACACCATACTCCTATTGATGCAACCAAGAACTGTGTCGGCTTTCTTGGCTGCCGCATCACACTGCTGATTCATGTTCAGCTTGTGGTCCATTAAGACTCCTAGATCCCTTTCACACATACTGTTATTCAGCCACATGGCCCTCATCCTATATTTGTGTATTCCATTTTTTCTGCCTAACTGTAGGACTTTACATTTCTTTCTGTTGAAATTCATTTTGTTTGCTTTGGCCCAGCTCTCCAATCTGTTGAGGTCATTTTGAATTTTGATACTGTCCTCTGGGGTATTAGCAAACCCTCCCAATTTGGTGTCATCTGCAAATTTGATCAGCATGCCCTCTATTCTATTCCTCTATTCCTCTATTCATCCAAGTCATTGATGAAGATGTTGAATAGCATTGGGCCCAGGATAGAATGCTGTGGCACCCCACTAGTCACTTCTCTCCAGGAAGAAGAGAAGCCATTGGTGAGCACCCTTTGGGTTTGTCTGTCAACCAATTACAAATCCACCTAAAAGTAGCAGTGTCCAGCTCACATTATACTAGCTTCTTTGCAAGAATGTCATGGGGAATTTTGTCAAAGGCCTTACTGAAATCAACATATGCTACGTCCACAGCATTCCCTTCATCTATTAAACTTGTAACTCTATCATAAAAAGAGATAAGATTAGTCTGGCATGACTTGATTTTAAGAAACCCGTGTTGACTTTTAGTGATTATGGCATTGCTTTCTAAGTACTTACAAAGTGACTATTTAATGATCTGTGCTAAGAACTTTCTGGGTATTGATGTCAGGCTGATGGGGTGATAATTATTTGGGTCCTCTTTTTTTCCCTTTTTGAAGATGGGGACAGCATTTGCCCTCCTCCAGTCTGCTGGGACTTCTCCTGTTTTCCAAGAGTTCTCAAGGCGTGAGTAGGAAGGTACACATGTGCCTTCTCCACACCTCATTCCTTTGACTTTTGTCTTGCTGCTTGATCTCAGAACCAGACAAAAGTCAAGCAAATGGGATGTGGGGAAAGCATGCACCTGCCTTCCTTCTGCCCTCTGGTGCTTCCCTAGGAATGGGAGGAGGAGAATGGGAGGAAGACATGCACTCACCTCACAAATAATCAAATTCACAAAAGTTAAACCCTGACTACAGTATTAAAAGGCCGGTGCCCTTAGCTTTTGACTTCTCTTGAGGGTAATGTCTGGAGAAATTAGTAGCAGATTGATGAATGCTCACATCGGGCTCTCCCCACTCACTGGAGGAGGCTAGGAGGCAGTGGAACCTCCTGGAAGTCATATGGACAGAATGTGGGAGCTAGAGTGTTCCAACTGAAAAGTATCAGAGACATTGTCAATAAATCTTGGTCTGCAATTCAGTCTCTTAATCCAGGGCCATGGCATAGTATTCGTATTCTGCTGTGGATTTTACATAAATATTTCTGCTCTAGTATAATTCTTAAACTGCATTCATTCACACATGGCAGCTGGTTCTCCATAATACTATCCCACATGTTTGTAGCATGTATACATGTCTGTAAATGTGAAAACACGGCAGAAGGCTTCACAAGAAGCATCTGGCTTAGAAAAAAATGAACTGGACAAAAAAAAATTCTGCAGGTGTGTTTCTATCTGTATATCTAAACATAGGGACACTGCAGCTGCATAATTTGGCACCCTGATGATGTAGACTGCCATATATGTAAAGGAGACTGCAGTTACCATATCTTGGTCATGTTGGGTGATCTAGTGGGGTGAGTGAATGAGAGACATGTCTAATATGAATACTGGAGACAGAATCAATATCCTGGAGTTAGCATTACACTAGGCAGATCTCTGAAAAGTAGTTATTGCTATTAACTACATTTCACTGGCATTCTCAGAGTCCTCTTGCTCTGAGAGGAAATAAATAATGCAGCAAGTGATGGCAATTTGCATATTAATATAGAGTTTGGGATTAGTTGTGTCGGCCACCAACCAAATGTAGTCGCGTATTGCAGCCTGCTGGATGCTCAACAAACCGCATTTTCTACCATACTCAGTAAGTAGCTAAACAATTGATTTAGCAGGTCCCTGATCAGCTTCTACCTTGACATGGCTCCTGCAAAACAATCCACTTCATGGTTTTCCCTGTGTTATAGCCCAGTGACAATTTAGCACCCAGGAGCACAGGAAGACATGTTAGATCAGACTCCTTCTTCATCAAACTCAATATTAATTGCTTTGATTGCTAGAGTTTCAGGTCTTTCATTGAAACTATTACCTGATCTTTTTAAACTGTAGATGCCTCTGGTACTTGTTGTGGTATATAGCCATTCTAACTAGGAACCATTGATGACACTAATATATCTATTCCCCTTTCAAAGTTGTCCAAATTGGCATCTGTCACTATATTTTGGAGCAGTGAAGTCCACAATTTGACTATTTACTGTATAAATACCTTTTGGTGTTGCTCTGAGGGAGCATCATTTCATCTGCATGCCATGGTTAATGGGTGCACATATACAGTTTTATTACACAGCAGCTGTAGTGTGTTTCATCAGATTTTCTTTCCTTTCTTTCTTTCTTTCTTCCTTTCTTTCTTTCTTTCTTTGTCACTACAAATTTTATTAAACTCTGCACTGCAGCAGAATATGTTTAGTGAGAAGAATCTGCAGGTAGTAGAACAAACCATACCACTTCAGATCACAAAGAAGCATTTGCCTCTCTGCATGTTATTTTAAAAACTTTTGTAAAAAAATGAATTTGCAAATATAATCCAAAAACAAGTTAGCAATACAAACTGGGTTAGTACAGCATTACAGAACCTGGAGATGATTAAGTCTTTTACATGTTTACTTTGAGTTGATCATTATCCAAATGCATTTCTCAGATGTGACCATCTGATGTGGAAAAGGGATGAAAATTCTCTGATTCATAGTTTTCGTAACAGGTGAAAATATAAGTAGGAACTTATTACAGTAAGAGGTGAACCAGGCTGGCATCTTCCTCATCAATATACTACTTTCTTCTTCTTGTAGAGAGATTTGCACATTCAAATATTGGAAAATGAAATGGCACTCTCCTTCCCAAATTCCTCAAACAATCCCAATAGAATACCCTGTGCATGGCCAGGGTCAGGGCAGGAAGTCCACTTTGATTCTTCTCCCTCAAAGTGAGCAGTGATACTCGTTTGTAGCATTTCTACGCAGCTTCCCACATATAATTCACTTTCCATCCTGCTTAATGAAGGGTTCTATGTTGCTTGAATACTTGGCACCTCCTTTACTAATTGCTGGTTTGATAAGATGCCACACCATGCCTATTTTGCATTTCTTATTCTCTGGGACCAACATGCCAACCGTTGTCTATGTCGAACATTTGGCAAAGTTCCTGGACCATCCTTTGCCAGAACTACTGGATGCTCAAGTTCCTAAATAATTTTTAATTATTCAGGAAATTAAAAATGCAACACTACAGAAGAAAAATCATGGGAGAATTAGCCAAATCACATAATGAAGCTGCCCAGGAAAATTAGAAAACCATCAGAGTAAAAGTTATTTGAGCCAGCAAACATTTATGTTACTGTAGGACTGCATATAGCTCAAACCGCAAATCGTCCACTTAGTATAGCCAGTTAAAACTGGGTTGCATTCCAAAGGACAATATAATGGTTGTAGTTGTAATTGCAACATATATAGGTGTTGGGCCCAAGGCCCTTTGGGTAGGCCCTGTGTTACACACTCACACATTTTAGTTCAGCCTGCTCTCACACTAATGAACATATTTAGGGGGGGTTAGCTCATGCTATTGCATTGCTAGGTCAGGCTGCCCTGTATGCTGCAGTCCTGTGAGAATAGCCAAGGAATGTTAACAGTGGGTGCTTTGCTCCCTGCGCCGTCGGGTATGGTGAGGGGAGAGCGAAGCCTGATTAGAGACTGTCTGCTGCTGTCTCGGGCAGGTAATGAGATTTAGCCCCGAGCCTATCATGCACCTGGCCCATGGGTGCCTCAGTAATTGGCGTCCGAGGTGGGATAGCCCCACTCCTGTGCGTTTCGGCACGGTGGATTGATGGATTGACAGCCTGTTTTGCCACTCGCACACAAAAAGCCTATATAATCTGTTGGAACAAAGAGAACCCTGCTCTGTTGCCTGCTTTGCCTTTCCAACAGAGTTAAAGTGTATGTATGCTTGTGTGCCTTTCGTCTTTCTTTTCACTTCTTTGCTTAATAAATTGCATCCTCAAAGACCAGAACTGGCTTGGTTCTTGCCTCCCAGCATCTCGTACTTCGAACCTTGCACGGCCACCCAATCCAGGGAAGATTGTGTGTGCTACAATAGGGATACAAATAAGTTCATGGATGAATTACTGCAACAATGAAGAGTGAGGTTGCCAAATCTGAATGATCCTTAATATCCCTTCATGAATAGGTTGCTCATCATGAGCCACCGCCCCAAGGAGAAGCCAAAAATGCAATCAAACCTATCTCCAAATGACACAAAACCACCAGCCAGGATCTTTCAAGAATTTAATATTTCTAGTAAGAGGAAGAAACAATATGTCCAAAATCCTTTTAGTGCCATACACCTGCATAAATGCCTTTGCCCATGTGGTTGTACTTATTTGGCTGTTGTCCAATGAGCATATTCAGTTCATGGTTGCATAATCAGATCTCCACAAATGTACCCATTTCATGTTGGCCCAAATCTTATTACTAGTCCTCATTACAGTATAACATTATCGGATGAATTGGATTTTCCTAAGTGTAGACTCGTCATTCAACAACTGTTTCCATGGGTCTTCTCTAGCTGAGACTAACCAACAGGATCTCATGCAGTTGCACACTCTTGGATGGTGCATAACTGTTGGTCACAGCCTTCAGTGTACCATTTTATTCACTGGGATTGCAGGAATAGCTGCTGTGGGTTCCCCATTGCACAATGGGACAATAAGCAAACAGATTGGCAGATGCACAATCAGTTACACCATGCTAATATTCAGCAGAAAGGTAGTATAGTACAACCAATGTATAACTATGTAAATATAGATTTGCACTATGCAAGCATGGTGTATGATCTCAGCCTTTATTTCCAAGTTGACAAACCAGTTTTTATCTTCAGCCACAGCAACAGCAACAGGTCTTTTGTAAAGCTGTGTCAATATGTCCTACACCAAGCACAATTTCATATTGCAAAACTCCGTACACATGTATGTTGCAACCATACTTGGAATGCTGGGTATAATTCTTGTAACCCTACCTGAAAAGGCATACTCTAGAGATGGAATGGGTACAGAAAAGAGCAACTAAAATGCTGGAGCAAATTCCCTGTGAAGTAAGAGTGCAAGGCTTGGTGATGTTTATCTTACAAATGCACACATTTTCTATTATTGTTCCTCAAAGAAGCTAACACTAATAATCAGAAGTTTCATTGTGAAACACAGGCATCTTACAATGCACACACAAATGCACAGGCTACTAATAAAATCTCCTAATTAACTTCAGATTGCACAACCGCAACCCTATGCAGAGTTATGTATAAGAGCAAGCACTATTAAACTAAGCAGTCTCTACAACTAACGGTATAGAATCACCTTGTAAAACACACTGATAGCAATATGAGATCTTCAGCCAGTTAACAGCTGGCTTTAGTTGCTAACAGAAAATGAAAACCATTTTGCATAGAAGCGTTGTCGCTTAAACTAGGAGCACAATGCAGAAGCTGGCTCAAAATAAGTAATGTCCAGCCTCTGCTTGTTATTGTCTTTCTCTTTTTTTCTTCCTTCGCCTCTACCAAGGAAGGAGGAATGAAGGGAAGCCCACAGGTTACTTGTGGATTATCATTTGGGGCTGATTTTTGGCCAAAAACCTGGCAGTGTATCTCATTGCAGACACAAATGCGTGTATCACATTTGCCCACCCCTGCTCTACACTAACTACATAGGTCATAGCAAAATTTGAAATCTCTATAATCTCCTCATTCACTTGTCAGAAAAAGGAGCATCCATCAATTATCCTGGAAACCTCCTGGCTGAAATAAAGACTTGGAATGCTGTTTCTCTACATTCCCCTTCTGTCAGATCACTTCTTACCTGGAAAAGGTATTCCCAGCATGGCAGCTTTTTTCATAAATGGATTCTAAGCTCCCTGACAGTTGTTGCTCTTTGATCTTGCTGTAGCCAAATGTGTCAGGAGAAATTTCATGCTTGAATGAATGTCTTGATCCAAAGAAAATGTCTCCTTCAAAGCAATTAGTTGGATTTATTTTACAAGATGTTCAGAGATTATTTAATGAGAATTTTAGGTTTCAAGTGCACTGGCATATCCATGGCATACATGTTTGGTTTTCAATGTGAAGTGAAGCAGTGATTTTTAACCATTTGGAAGAGAGGGGATTGCTAGAATGCAATTAGCAAAGGAATTAATTTGATGACAATGCACACCAGAAAAATTAGGTTGCCTTGGTTTAACAAATTGGCTATCTTTCCAATATAGATTTATAGGACACAAAACAGTTAAATGTAAATGCATATGAGTCTCAGTCCTTTTAGCAGGGGAGATGAAAATATGCATGAAACCGGTGAATCTTAAAAATGCTTATTTCTGGCTTGGTCACAAACACAATTTTCATTAAAGAAGGAAAGAGACACAATCCAAACTGAGACATTATTAAGTGGCTTTGGACCTTCATCCCCAAAGAATCTTGCTTCTTCTCTGTTAGTTTTTAGACATCTGGTTTCTGTCAGAAGTCATTTGGGAGCCACCAATGGTGTAACAGAGCCAGGATTCACAGGGCAGAAGCTCTGGGACTGCTTTATAAGCACAGAAAATGTTATCTGACATTTCTTTTCAGATTTCCTACTTCTCTCTGAGCCTCATTTCCATTCTCATGCTATCTGACATAAAATGGGTTTTTCCATTTATTGATGCAAGCTGTCCCTGTTATAATGCAACATTCTGGAATGGCTTAGTCTTCTGTTGGCAATTAAGATCCATTAGTTTTCTAAAAGGCCTGCTCCTGATAGAGATGGAAACTGCCATAGCTGGTATGATGACTTTTGCTCAGAGACCTCCCCTGCCACCACACAAAAAAGAGACTCCTGGAAAATCTTCTGCTTGTACCATTTGGTGGCAATGTTGCATCCTTCTCACTTTTTTTCATGCAGTGTCAGGTTTCTCCAGTCAGCATACTTAACCACTCCATTGCCTTTATCCCCTAACTGATCTACTGTAACTCCACTGTTCTGATAGTCTAATTGGCTATATGTGTGTGTGTGTGTGTGTGTTGGCAGATATGTTTAATTGGCATAAAATAGAAATCACTTACAATGACTGGATAAGACCATGTGGAAGAGGAAATGATTGGAAAAACAGGTCAGAGATTATCTCAGAGCATGGCTGAGTTCAACTTAGTGGTTCTTGCAAGAACAAAAGGCACCTCGGAGCAGAGCAAAACCCCCTGTGGTTTGCATATCCACTGGAAAGCCAAACCATAGAAACTGGTCACCAACTTAATTTGACTCCCAGTTGTTGGAAACTTCAAAGAAAGAGTTTTTGTTTGATTGATAACTCTGGTTCAGGAAAACAGGGAGATTTCAAACAAATCCATAATTGCACCATCCTTACACCTATCCTTTTCCTGATCCCTGATCACACCGCCATAAAAATCTTTTACGCCATCTGTCTGATCCGGCCAGTTGTCCTTTCCCAGAAAAAGGGTCTGCCCCCCCCCCCCGCTGCATGTTTTGCCATATAATTGAGTTGCCTTTGGGGCACTGACTAGCTTTTCTCTCTCTCTGACTCTCTGAAGCTCTCTCTCTCTCTCTTTTTCTCTGCTGATCTGTCCCCTTGTTTTCCTGAACCAGCAATCTTCAAGATCAGGTGTAGTATATTTGTTTTATCTCTTCAACTTTTCCCTCTCTTGAGATTTTCAAACTCAGTAGTCCTTGTGTGCTTGTGTGAGTGAATGTTTTGTGTGATTGTGAGGAATTTTTGCCAATCTTTACCAAATAAAAGACCATTTAAAAGGACACTTGACTTCTCTCTTTCTCATGCAGTCTGACTCCATAGACATAGGATAAAAAATCTCACTGTATTGCCCTGTCCTCTGTTTTGCCAAGCAGTGCTCTGCTAATTTTCCCCAACCTTTGTATTTCTGAAGTAAATCCTGGTATCCCTTAAGGACCCTCAGAAGTCAGGGTAACCCTATGACTGGCAGCTGATACTGTTTCACTGGGTATTATGCTATGGAGTGCTGCTCTTTGAGTGTACATACACAGGGAGATGGAAATGGATTGGTATAACTGCATGAATTTTGTACTGTCCTGGGGAGCATGGACTAATCAGTACCTGCATTTAAAATGTATCACTACATCACTCAGACCCACTAAATGTATGGAATTATATTTACCTTGTTTGGTTGTTTGTTTTTGTCTCTATTTGGTCTTATTGTCTCTGGGTGATATTTTTAAGATTTTTTTTTAAGGTGCTCTGTGGACACGTTTGAGTAAATAAAAAAGAAACAGGCAATTTATCTTAAATAAACAGGTGCATGTATTCCCATTTAGATATGTTCTTAACCCTGTCTTTGAAATCAACCAGATTTGGATGAATGTATGAAAATATTTCCTGAGTATGAAAATATTTCCTGAGAAATGCATACTCCTGAATATAAAAGGGTTTTGAAGGAACGCAGAAGTAATAAAGTCATCTGTGGAGAAACAGGTAAGTGAAGAAATCATCTTGCTCTGGCAAGTGAATGAGGTGATAATAAGCCTACCAAGTTTTACTATTCTTTGTGACAAATTGCCACAAGAGAGGCAGAAAATTGAGAAAATCTACTTGTTTGTTTAATTCATTTATATTCCTCTTTTCTCCTCAATGGAATTCAAAGCAGCTTACAGCATAAATTAAAACAATGAAGAAGATGGAGACTTTACATTTTTATGGACTCAGTGCTTCATGTTGTTGTTGTGTGCCTTCAGTGGCAAGCCTAAGGTGACCCTATCACAGACTTTTCCAGGTCTGAGAGTGTGAGACTCTCCCAAGGTCACTCAGTGGGTTTCCATGGCTGAACGGGAATCAATTTCTAGTCTCCAGAGTTCTAGTCCAACATTCAAACCACTACTTCATGCTGGCTCTTGTTAACATTTTAAGTGATAATGGTTGAAATGGATTCCCCTCTCTGCTCTTGCAGTGCAGATTGTAACAATCTTCAAAACCCTTCTTAGTTTTGGGGAACTGGGCTTAACTCTCCCTCCCCCCAAAACAGATCCTTTCTGCCCTTGAATTGGCAATCTCCACCATACCAGTTGTTAAAATTTTGTATTCTGAGAAAAGCAACTGGGGCTTTCTTCAGGAGTGTAGCTATGTAGGGAGGCAAAAGGAGGGCATTGTCCCTGCCAACCATTTCTTTCCCTTTGGTCTCCAAATTTCTAGCACTGCAGCAAATAGTTTAGGTGTCCAAATAAATGGGACAGGCAAGTTCCAAGGGAATCCATACCCAGCACATATAGAAGTTCTAGGTATGAACCATTTTCAGTGTCTCACTCTCTGCAATGCAACTCTCGGTGGAATGAAACAAAATTTCATGGAGAGGGGACTCTTTGGAAGGGGGGAAGATAATGCTCTCATTCCTCTCCAATAGCTACATCCTGTACATCTTTCCTATAATTTATCTCCCCAACTTCTATACTCTTTTTCCACTGAAAGAAATTAGTTTTTTTTCCCTAGGATTATGGTTCTTGTTGTTGTGTGCTTTCAAGTTGGTTCTGATCGATGCAGTGGCATATCTAGCTTGAACAGCACCTGGGGCAAGTATGGAAGCTGTGCCTCTACTTTCTTACCCTTACCTCTATCCCCACTCCTACATGTACAGCTTTTTTTGCGCTTCCCCTCACAGCATTGACATCCGGGGCACATGTCCTACTTGCCCCACCCTAGATACGCCTCTGCCTATGAAGATCCTATTGAAGAGTTTTCTTGGAAAGATTTATTCAGGGAGGATTTGCCTTTGCCTTCCTCTGAGGCTGAGATTGTAACTTGCCCAAGGTCACTCAGTGGGTTTCCATGGCCAAACAAGGATTCAAACCCTGGTCTCCAGAGTTGTAGACCATTGCTCAAACCAGCACGCCTTAGGAAAGCTTGCCTCAGGAACATTTGAATGTGAGGCTGAGACGAAACTTCCAGTCAAACAAATCTGAGGAGATTTAGCAAACTATAAATCTCAGATTTGTGGCTGCATGAGGCCTTGATATGTACCCAGTTATACCATCAGTAATACTTGAGGACTTTCCTTCATTCTCATTCATTCTCATTCTTTCCTTCTGGCATGTGTAGGACCCTCTCTGTTGTTCCTTACCTCATGCTACTGACTAGAGAAGGGTAAACCCCTCAGTACTCCTCTGAGGTGACCATTGTTCTACCCTATCAAGAGCAATCCTCTATCTGAAGGCCTCTTTTCTTTGAGAAGCACCCTAGCCATGTTGGTTTTGAAGATAAAGAACCCCGAGAAGGGAAAATCATGAGTTTAAAAGTTATTTGAAACAGTAAGCAACTGGGGATATTGACTGAACTTCTATTTAAGTTCTTTGAACCATACCTAAGTTAATATCATTCCATGTGTAGCAACATAAGCAATTCTGTACAAATCATCCAAATTTGAACAGTATTAAAGGGGTAGCCCTAGTCACCATCTGGATTCATCCCAAAATGGCTTGATTTCTGAGCAAACATGTACAAGATTCTGAAGTTAATCATATCATTTTGCTCGGAATTGTAACTCAATTTTTCATTTCAACTTCAGCTGCCAGTCATGAGCTGAGGTCTTCAATTCCATTTGGAAAGGGAATTCCTACATTTGCTTGTTACCATGCAATGTATGCTGCCCTTTGGGATAACTAATGTTTAGGAAGACTTTATTTTATGAAACAAAAGAAAGCGTGATGAATAATGGATGACTCATATTCTAAATGGGTTCTCTTTAAAGGGCAAGAGGACTATTTTATCAGGTTTTTTTAAAAAATTATAATTAATTATTCTGAAACTTAGTTTGGCTCAGATGGTTGCCCCTTATTAATACAAAGCTCCCAAATTGCTCATCTTTCCAGATTGCTTTTATATTGATGTTCTGAACTAATTAAGCAACAATGTTTCATGTTTCCTTCTGCTAATCCTCCTGTCTCTTTGGATGCAATCTCTATGATTCAGATTGTCTTGGTTTTAGAAATGCTGCACAAGTAATAGTCCAAGGAGGAGATAAAGAACAAATGAATTTGAAGCTTACTGGAACACATGATGACATCCTTCTTGAACCTCAGGGCTTTAGCTGAGAGGGATGGATGTATGCTCACTGTGAGATTTGCATACTATTGTGGATACGCAAATCTCACCATGATACCAGGAATCAGGATTGTAGGAAATAGGCACAAAGTGAAGCATCAGTCAAGAAAATGTCATTGGAGGCAATCTTATTTTACAATGTTCATTGAGCAGCATTTGTTCTGTTCTCTGTAAGGTGGCCAGGTATCCTATGTTACAGAGGCCAGTCCTCTGTTTAAAGACATACCCTGTTCAAAGAATTTCCCATTCAAAATCCAGTTTAAAATGAAGAAATATAAGAATGTGGAGACCCTTTAGCTAGACAACATACAAGTTACAGTCTCTTTGCTAATTGTATATCTACAATTGCATATTTCATATAAACCTGTGTTCCGTTTTGTCTTCTTTTTTGGCTGAAGTCTTTGGCTCTTTCTGCACCAGGCAATTAGAACGGGGCAGTGCGTCCTCTCACAGAGGTCGTCTGCACCTTGGAGTGGACTAGGAGCGGACTCCTTACCGGAGATCCGCACTTCAGTCCGCTCCAAAACGACCCCAAGTGGTCCTCCAGCGTGTTTTCTAAAGATCACAAAAAACAGGTTTTTATTTTCCTGGAACGCGCCATTGCGTTCCTGCTCCCTTGTGCAGATTCGCAGGCTTGCACCAATACAAACCTGCGATCTGCGGAGGGCAGGCTTTAGGCGTGGCGATCTTCAGCGGTTGGTTGGGACCCATGACCAACCGGAAGCCGCCATTTTGGAAGCCGGAGCAGTGTGGATCTACAGACCTCGCACTGCTCCGATTCGCCCTGGACCAAGGAGGAGCCCTGCGGAAGGGCTTCAGGGACAGTCCGTGTTGCTTTGGACCCCAGAAGAAGCGGTAGGTAATGGCACAGAGGAATTCCCTCGCCTCGTGCGGAAAGGGCCTTTCTTAGGAACGGAAAAGTGGCTATACTGGTGGGAGGAATCAGGAAGTTATAGTCCATAAGAGTTAATTTGCCAAGGTCTGTTCAGAGGGGGAGAGTAGCTTATTACCACCTTTCCTTCTCCACCATTTTAAAAAATTTCCTTCCTGCTAGGAAGGAGGAGGGGGTTATTGGCTGTCTTGCTACATTCATGTTTTGTTTCTATTGCATTTTTTGCTGTTTATATTGGTACCTAAAATATTTAAGTTTTGCTGGTAACCTCTGGCAAATTCATTCAGAATAGGTTATCTATCCAATTCTAAGTAAATTAAACATTTGCTATTTCTCCCTAAATCATTTTCATTGGTCAATACTGTTCCCAGATCTTTGGTCTCTGCTTGAAGTCTTTGAGAATTGAGTAGCCCCCCAGAACCCCCACTTCAGTCCATGTCTTCCTTCTCCTCTTTTCCCATTCCTCTACTTCACATTTGCTTTCTTCTTCCTTCATCTTCCACCCTACTTCTCCTGGCCCCTCTCTCCCTCCCTCTGTCCGTCCCTGCAGAAACCACAATTGGGACATGTTAGGTCCTCAGTATTTTAAAGCTGTAAGTCCTATTCAATTCTCTAGGGCCTACATTTGAATAGACATGCATAAAATAGGATTGCACTATTGGTCTCATTTCCATTGTTATGTATGAATAACTAACATTCCCCTCTCATTTCCAAAGTATACAAGGCTTAGGGTGTTGTTCAAGGTATTGCTGTTATTGCATGTGACTTGCTTCCTGTGCAGAGAGGGCATTACATTTTCAAAGCAGTTCTATGTCCTAAGGCCTTGAAAAAGTTGTTCAGTTTGGACTGCAAAATCCATCATGATTTGGTTCCTGTACTAAAGTACATTCTTTTCCTTTAGTTTTCCAGTTTTAAAATGTTACAGGAGAATGTAACAAGTTATTGTGTCAGACTACCAAGGCAATCATAATCTTTTTCTCAGCCTGACCTACTTTGCAGGATTGAAAGAGCCCTACCTATGAGACAAGAGTGGGGGGTGGCTATCTGAATTGAGATTTTGCAGGGATTTGATTTTTGTGGGGAAGCTTACTTAAAAAAAACCCTCTGTGACATACTCTCAGAATTACTTTTTTTGGACTAAAGTTCCCATTTCCCCTCAGAGCCAACATGAGCCCAGCAACATCCAAATCATGCCCAAGTTAACTTGTTTGGGAAATGCTATATAAGGCACATAAGCCCAGCTCCTGGCCATGGAAGTGTTTCTCAGCAAGTCTTCAGGATTACAGGTTAGAAATATCATTGTCAAAAGGTGATTGGGAACAATTGGGAACCCTACAACCCTTGACTTACCAAACAATTAAACCCTACAACCCAAACTGTATCACACCTATCTTCAAAACTTTACATTTGATAGGCATATTGAGCAAGACTGCCTAGAGTGCTTCATAACATAAGCACGTGGCCTTAAAAGGCTGCCTGCTCAGATTCCCTTTAACAAAAATGCTATCAACACTATCTGTGGTATATAATCTGTAGCATGGAATCCATCAAGTTATTGGCAAGCTATCTTGCATTACAGTTATTCCTTTCTTTGCTTTGTATCCCAACTCATTTACCCATCCCTTTTTTGTAAAAGCTCTTCCATCTCCTTTAACCCTAAATCAACATTCCCCTCCAAATAAAGTAGGCTTCACCTAGGCTTCTTTAAAATCACAATGGAAACATTTATTATTCTTATTAAATACTATTTACACAGAGTTTTACAGCAACCGTCTCCAAGAGCATCCCTTCTATCACCTCGTTTAGGAATCAGTTCCTCCTCCAAAAAACATCAGTGCCCCTCCCCTCCCCACCCAACATATATTGATCATCACGTAAGTCAACAAAGATCCTGGTGAAAAGTGGGAGTCACAGGGCAGAAGCCCCATCATGCAGGTGAACTGGTGAGATACATGGTCTAGGAACAGAGATATGTATACAAGTGATAATATACCTCCTCCCATGGGTTTCATCGTTGAGGTGCACAGTGATACAAGAGAGTGCACACTTTTTGCTCTGTTCTTTTTCAGACATAAGCACTGTGAGCAACCTGGACTCAAGGAAGCAATTAAGCAGATGCCAAGCTGAGTATGCAGCCATCTCCTAGTCCACATCTATACGTGTACAGCGACATTCCTCAACTTGCCTGATGTTCTTTCTCTTCCTTGGGGGCAAAAGGTCTGGGCAGTCCAGTTTCACTTTGGTGATGGTGAATTTCTTTGGTTTGCAGAAGGAACAGGACTGAAAAACACCTCTCTCATCATTGATGTGCCATGGAATGTAGAAGGAATTGCACTGTCCATAACAGAATCTGTTGACGAAGGTGTAGCTTTTGCAGCCTTCCTCGTGAATGGTTTGCTTGAACGCTTGTGTTTTACACCACCCTTGATTTACGTACTCTTCCTCTGTGATGTGCAGTGTGCCTGGGCTTGATTCCGGCACATCTGGGCTTGCTTCAGATGCCTCTTCAGAAGGTTGAATTTTTACTTTCCCCTTATCATTGGGTTTGGAGTCCATCAGTACCAACCACTTCCGGGCCAGTTCTTTATCATTGGCTAGCCTTTTACCAAGATCTTCATCAAGAACAACACCACCTTCGGAACTATGGATGGTCTCACCCTTCACTGTGAGTAGCAAAAATCCTAACAAAAGGAGGATTCCAACAGTAGGAACTCTGTAGTCCATCCTAAAAGGAAGGAAGGATCACTTTCACATGGTGTCAGCTGCAAATTAAATCCTAAAGTCATTTCCTCAATAGACTGTTACAGTGCTATTATTCTACTTTCAACATCCTACGGAATCCTGGGGTTTGCAGTTTAGGGAAGGGCCTTTGAGGCCCCTCCCTAAACTGCAAACCTCAGGATTTCATAGGATGTTGAAAGTAGAATAATAGCACTATAATAGTCAAGTTTGCATACAGTGATTCCCCATTACATGTCATGCAGTCCCCAACTCAGAATCTTGACTTCTGAGTCACACAGTAGAATTAAGTGGCCAAAGGCCAAAATAAAGTAAACACCAACATTTGAAGCAAACTTTCCCATAAACAGAACTCTGCAAGAAACATACTGAACCCAATGTACTAGCTAAAATTGTCTCTTGCAGTGCTGGCTTCTCTCTTACAAATAGTGATTGAAAAAAAGTTTTGGAGAAGCTTTCAGAAATGTCATCCCTTATGCAATGAGCGGGTAAAGTATAATCGTTCACATGTTGGTGGACTGCAGTTCCCTTCAGCCCCAGGCAGTCCATCCATTGTTAAGGAATGCTGGGAGGTACATTTAAACAGCACCTGGACAGCAATGTTCGTCCAACTCTGTTTTTCGCCCATAGCACAGGTGATTTGTTGGTTAATAAGATATCAGTGCCTTAATTGTAAGAAAGCCTTGATTTATGTCCATAACAAAGTTTGAGCATTTTGCTTGCTTGTGAGCAACCTTGATTCCAAATCAACACTTCAGTTTTTTAAAGACAAAAAGGAAACATCACCATTAAAATTTCAAAAATACAGTTTTGACTGTTTCAGACTTAAGTACAAAAATTCAACAAAGTGTTTTTAAACAAAGCACTAGAAATCAATCCAGCTCTCCCTGACTGCTCCTGTCTGGGCTGGTCAGCTTAGCCTACAGCCTTCAAACTAGTTAAGATATGTCTATCTGAGAATTTAGTGCCCTTGTTTTTTCTGAAACAAACCTATTTCAAAGCGCTGCTTATTTCTTCATAAGACCAACATCAGTCAACTTCAAAGGTTTTATTGGTGAAAAAAACACTGTAGCTGGACAAAAAAAAATGTCTAAAGTGTTAGTTTCTTGAAATGGCTGCCAGCAAGAAAATTAAAAGATAAAATTAGCATTAAGAATCACAGCAGATATGGTTTAATTAAGCCACAAGTTTCATATTCCCCAAAACAAACAACCAAACCTTTCCTGCTTCAATACTCAACTATAAAACTATTTTAACACCTACTTCAATAGTGAGAAGCTGAATGGAATGTAAATGCTTGAAGACATGCTAATTGCAAGTCATGTCCATTAAACTTTTTTAAAGCTTATATTCATACACACATGCATTGTTGTATCATAGAGAAGAGTTAAGGACTCTTTTAACTACAGAAGATCTGCGTTTTTCAGCTGTGAGAGAAAACACTGGGTGAGGGACAGTGCTTGGCTACCTATTGAGCCATCTGCCATTTCCGCACTACATTCTCATAGTGCTATTATTCCACTTTCAACATCCTGTGGAGTTCTGAAATTTGTTGTTTACTGAGGCCAAAGAGCTCTCTGGCTGAGAATTCTAAATGACTCTCTCTAAACTGCAAACCCCAAGATTCCATAGGATGTTGAAAGTGGAATAATAGGACTATAACAATTGTAGTGCAGAAATGGCCATCATCTTAGATATCAAAGGTCTACCACAAGGTATAACAGAAAACAAAACTCAGGCTTCAGAAAGTACCTTATTTTAGCAAGGGATACCTACCTTTTCAAGAAGAAGCTGTAAAGAAAGAAAACAATTACAAAGACATATAAAATTCATATCATCTATTCCAACTATTCTCTTCATTTTACAAAATGCTTGACAAACATTTTTAATACTGCTAACAACCTCACTTACAAACCAAGCCTTAATAATACTAAAAATAAAATGGTACACACAACAGAATATTTTAATACAGGGGGGAACCAAAGTGCTTACCTCTTGAAAAGCCTTCCTCCAGGAGAAATGCTCTGCAGCCACATTCTTCTCTTTTTACATATATATAAAACAGTGAACGCCAGTTAGCTAATCATTAACAAGCACCACCTGGCCTTTGACAATTAAAAAAACTCTCAAGAAATCCTGTGATGCAGACCTACAATTTCTTATGAGGAAACCTCTGAAGAAATAAATCGTTAAGGAAGCTAAAACTTGTCCAGAGGAGGGTGACCAAAACAGTAGAAGGCCTGGAAACCATGCCCCATGAGAAGCTGCTGAAGGAGCTTGGTATGCTTAGTCTGCAGAAGAGAAGGTTAAGAGGCAACATGATAGCTATGTTTAAATATTTGAAGGGATGTCATGTGGAGGATAGAGCAAGCCTGTTTTCTGCTGCTCCAGCAACTAGAACACAGAGCAATGGCTTCAAATTTCAGGAAGAGATTCCACCTAAACATTAGGAAGAACTTCCTAATGGTAAGAGCAGTCCAACAGTGAAATATGCTGCTTTATAGTGTGGTGGAGTCTCCTTCATTGGACGTTTTTAAACAGAGGCTGGATGGTCATCTGTCAGGAATGCTTTGATGGTGTAGTCCTACGTAGCAGGGGGTTGGACTTGATGGCCCTTGTGGTCTGTTCCAGCTCTATGATTCTATTAATCTGTTTTGCCATTCTTCAAACATCTTCTTCACCAGGATGGCTTCACGGGAAAGAGGACCAGATTGCTGGACTTTTGATCACTGTGATGAAAAGGAAATTTAAGCAAGCAAAACATGGATGGCAAATTACACCTGTTAAAATTCCCTGTTCCACACAACTATTTAAGGTCCTTAAGCCCTGTACTCTTTTGCATCTGGCACCATCTTCTTCACTTGTATTCATCTAAAACATAATATGCCACAAGGCATAGGGATTCCTCAAGCACACTTTTAAGAAGACTGCAAAAGGGTCAGTGTTTTATTTAATCATGTGTTGCTGTTGTTGTGTGTCTTCAAGTTGCTTTCAGCTTATGGCAACCCTAAAGTGAACCTATCACAAGTTTTTCTTGGCAAGATTTGTTTAGATGGGGTTTGTATTTGCCTTCATCTAAGGCTGAGAGAGTGTGGCTTGCCCAAGGTCACTCAGTAGGTTTCCATGGCTGAGTGAGGATTTGAACCCTGGACTCCAGAGCCACAGTCCAGTGCTCAAACCGCTATACTACATTAGCTCTCATGTAATCATTAGATAATTGCTGTTCACTGATATATATAAAAAAGGGAGGTATTCTGCTTGCAACTTAGTTCTTCTTAAAAAAAAAGACTTTTTATGAACTTAGGACTTGGCTGATACAGGTTTGATTCACCTGTTTTTTTAATGGTATGAACCATTAAATGGCTTAAAACTTTAAAAATCTGTAATTAAAGTTGTATTTTTGTGTTGTGAATGTGTCTAGTCTTATTTAAATGGTAAACTTGACTACTAATAACATTGTGAAAGTAAGAGAAGAGAATATTAAAAAAAATATGGGCTGACAATCTTCATGTCTTAGCCATTTTTATATTTATTTGAAATGTATTTTTTAAAAAGGAAGCATCTCCAGAATTTATTGGCCAAAAATGTAGGATACTGTTTGAGACGGTATCTGTGGTTTTGTTGTATTGTTCCTAAATATCTTCTTTATTTTTTTTTCCCCTAATGTGTAGGTCCACTGCAGTATACTTAACACCATGGAAGGAAGGGTTTTTGGTGGAAGGAGAGTCTGTTTGTGCCCTGGAACTAGATCATACAACACAAAACTCCAAGTAAGGTGATTTCACCACTAAAAGGAACAGAACCCCAAGGCTGTTGTTACTGTGTGTCTCCAGCTCATTTCTGACTTATGGCAAACCTAAGACAAACCTATCAGAGGGGTTTCTGGGACTGAGAGTGTCCAATGTGCCCAAGGTCACCCAGTGGGTTTCCATGGGCAAGTGGGAAATCAAACCATAGCCTCCAGGGTCATACTCCAATGTTCAAACCACTGCAACCACATTGGCTTGCTACCTAGTTGGAAAATACATACACTATAGCTGAGGATTTCAGCCAGACGATTTCAAAATGGAAGTTTCTAGTTAAATTCTAGTAAGAAATACGTGAACCAACAAACGAGATGTATATAAAGATGGATCTCTGACTGGAAGGCACTTGTTGTCTCTAAAACATGGACATAGCCCTAAGTCCTCTTGTTAGTCCTGACTGAAGTAGTGCAGCTGAATCTATTGGATCTCCCTGTGTGTTGACTCATCATTTAATAGTTGATTGAATGGGTCTAACTCTACTTGGGACTAACTGACAAGATTTCAGCCATATGCTCCTCAGATGCCTCAGGAGACATCCAGACACTGAAGAAGTCTATGAAATATTCAAGCCCTCCTACACAGAATTTGAATATCCTTGTTTTTAAACCATATCCTCAGTCAACAAATTTCCCTGCACTTGAACACTTTAATAGGGATAAAGTTTCTTTTCTTTGGCTAATTTTGTCTGGAATAATTTTCTCCATTTAAATATGGGCTTAAAACTCCAACTGTGAGGTGTTTTCCCTTCTTGTTACTCTGTGCAGGACTAGAGTAAGGCATGACCAAACAGATAATTCAAAGCCACCAAGCACTTCTTTAATTTTTTCAAAGTGTAACAAAAGTTTACTGAAAACATGTTTTTGTGGGGAAAAATATAAAAAATCTTTTCTTTATGGACTCAAACAGAGAATAAGATTAGTTTTGTAACAATATTAATGTGTTCAGGATCATTTAATTGATAATTTTCCATTTATGCTACTGATGGCAGTGAGAATAGCAGAGGAAGGAATAAGTACTGGGAAGCCCCTCCTCATTGAACTCTAGCAACCTGAGATTCCAAACTGTTGGGCAAAGCTGAGCATACACAATCCTGTAAGATAGTTTCTACAACATCAATTCTATAGAGTCCAAGCATGCAATGTCAATCTTGGAAAAAATTCTAGAACTTTTCATCTCCATCAAGAGCAAGTATTTTTTAAAGCTGATGAGTCTTGTCAACTCAAGATCAAGACATCCCAAAATATGTTCACAAGAATACATTAGTGCTGGAAAAATCCATTTCACTTCTAAAGACTGTAGGGATAACAGCTAAATTCAGAGGTAACAGGGGTGGGGAGCATACTCTCCAGCTGTTCTGATTTGGCAGGGACAGTCTCAATTAATTCTCTGTTGTCTTAATTCTTCAGCTCTTTTTAAAATGTCTCAGTTTCTATTCCTTCCTCCTACTGTCTTCATTTATGAGGACAAGTGCTTAAATCAGTTATTGCAAACTGAATTCAAGTCAATAAATTTAGCAGCTTTCCGCACTAGACAGTTAATGCGCTATTATTCCACTTTCAACATCCTGTGGAATCCTGGGGTTTGCAGATTCGGGAGGGGCCAGGTGGCCCCTCGCTAAACTGCAAACCTCAGGATTCCATAGGATGTTGAAAGTGGAGTAATAGCGCAATAACTGTCTAGTGTGGAAATGGCCTTAGTGAAGAAGAGAGGTGGGGTTGGAGTTCTGCATTTCCCTATAGGCTCAAGCAAAAGAGAGCTACTGCCACAGGCCTCTCCTAGCTTGTGGTGTTCTTCCTCATTAATGATTTTCACTGTTTTGATCACATTCTAGTGTTGCTTCACCATTCATGCCCCTGTTTTTATCTGTGAAATGTTGGAGGGTCTGGGAAGGTGGTACATGATGCCATAGGCCTTTCTAATAAATTTTTAAGAATCCCTGGGCTTTGACCCTGTGAGCCCTGGATCTGCTGCACCTCTGGGGCTTTTAACAGAAAAACATGACAGCTGCTGTCTCAACAAGTTGCATACTAAGGCCATTTCTGTTATAGCGCTGTTGTTCTACTTTCAACATCCTGTGGAATCCTGGGGTTTGCAGTTTAAGGAGGGGCCTTTAGAATTCTCAGCCAGGGAGCTCTTTGGCCTCAGTAAACTACAAACCCCAGAATTCGACAGGATTTTGAAAGTGGAATAATAGCACTATAACAGTGTAGGACAGAAATGGTCATAGTATAACAGCAGAGTCAACTGAATGTTCTTCAATTGGAAAATGCAAGCACATGGGGGAAAAGTTACATTCAGAATCTCAGACTGGCCCGAAAGCAGAGAGGCAACCACAAGTACAAAACAAGTTAGGTGTGAATCTATCTCAGGGCCTTTCTGTACTACATAACTGTTGCACTATGATTCTACTTTAACTGCCATGGTTCTGCTCTATGGAATCATGGGTTTTGCAGTTTGGGAGGGATATTTCACAGTCTCAGCCAGAGAGCTCCAGTACCTCCTGAGACTACAAACCCCAGGATTCCATAGGAGGCAGCCATGGCAATTAAAGTGGACTCATAGTGCAATAGTTGTTCAGTGAGAAAGGCCCCAGGTCTTGACTCCAGTAAAGAAGAGACTAGCAGTTGCACTCTTTCCCACTGATATTTCTAAGACTTTATAAAGGGCAACCTCCAATGGAACACTTTGCAACCAATCAAGCTTGGAAGTCATAACAGTCTTGGGCTTCATATTATACAACAGGGGTAGATAGCATGGTCTTCCATATGTGACAGAGCTGCAACCTTCCCCGTGTTACCCTGATTTCTGGGGTCCCTTGGGGGGACACCTCAATGTGCTCCAAATAATGGGGAATGGGAATTAGCCAGAGCACAAGCTGTAGCACCAAGAGAGGCAGGGTAACCTAGCAAGATCTTTAAACCCAATTTTTACGGGGTCAGGCCAAGCCGAAAACCAAGCAAAATTGTCTAATAAAATAATTTTATTGAGGGGAATTCACTCATGCATGCACACAAGATACATACAATCACACATTCACACAAGAGCTAGCTGAAAGAGAAAGGGAGGAAAAATTATAGAGAGGCTGAGGGATTTGGGGGGATTTACAATTACCAGTCCAGAAGAGTAGTGAAGAGTAGAAATGTATTTTTGCTTAGGTAGGACCTAAGGGCAGTTCTCATTCAGGAGCCAGATGGACAGAGTGACGGGTAGATCTTCAAGAGACTGCACTGGGCC